>JBBMOL010000072.1:407171-2807171 GCA_037954665.1 Laguncularia racemosa
TCAGATATTTACATGTTAAATGCCTTTCTTATCCTTTAGCCTTGTTTTAAACTTTTTCGGGGATAAGGGGGCAGGGACCAATTCCTTTTTTTAATAAGATTACATCTTTGTGCTATGGAACTTAATTGATTTTATCAAATTTTTTAAATTCCCGGTATAAAAAACCCCGTTCACTTTGCATATACATAAAAAGTTTTAAAATTTTTTAAATGTCACACTTTTAAAAAATTGTATGTGCTATAAAGGGAAATTTTGGAGAATGTTTAAACGAAAACGTGTATAACCCAAATTTAATTAATTATTTTTTTAAAAAGAAAAACCCTGTATTAATACTAGAGCCAGCTTTTAAGAATAGAGGGGGGATGGGGGTGGGGGGGTTTGAGGGGGTTTGGGGTGGGTTGGTGGGGTTTGCGGGGGTTTTTTGGTGGTCGAACCTGAGGAATGGGGGGAACTTTTTATAAATGCAACTATGCCCCCAACCCCAAATTTCCCTTTCATGCTCTTACATAAAAATGTGCGGGGGAAATTTATTTTTGGGGAAAATGCAAAAATTCATCATTGAAAAATAAACCCCTATAAATGAAAAAATTTAAATTTTTTATGTCCCAAGATATAAACAAGGGTCTTTTTTCTTTTTTTAATTTTTTTTCCCACAAAAAAAAATTATATCTTTAACTAGTGGGTTTTTTTTTTTTTAGTTTTTTTTTAAATTATTTTTTGGAATCTTTTTTTTTTGGACCTATATTTTATTCATATCACAACTATTAAGGACTAATTCAAATTGATGATTCCCCGAAATATCATTATTATTTTTATTTTTATCTTTTCTTTCATTGGTCCGAAAAAAACCCTTGAATCACAAAGCCCAATATATTATATTATTTTTATTTTCCCCTTTTATTAGCACGAAATAATATAAAAAAAGAGCGGGGGAAAATTAAACAAACCTTCCTTTTTTGAAGTGTCATGTTTGGGGCCAACTCAACTTGTTTAAAGTGAAATTGTTTGTACAAAAATTTTTTTAAACAAAAAATTTCCTATTACAAATTATTTTAACACCCTTAAATTAAATTGGCATAGCACGTTCATAAGATTTAAGATGAGATCCTCTTCTTAAAACCCCCTGAAAAAATGTTAAAAATTATTTTAATTATTTTTAAAAATTTAAAAAAATTATTTTTAAAAATATAACATTTTATTGATATTCTTTTTTAAATTTTTTGAAAAATCGATCTTTTATTTTAAATTTTTATTTTCAAAATTAATCTCTTCACCTATAATTTTTACAAATTTTTCTATTACTCCTAAAAAATTATCCCCATGTCCTGTCGATAAAAAAAACCCAAGTTGGGTTTAAAATTCCCAAAGGCGTGGAAAAGGATGAAACCCAAATTTCCTTGTAAATTTGGCCCTAGTCAGCCCCAGAGCACAAAGATTATTTTCCCGTTTTTTCCTTTATTTTTTTTTTTTTTTTTTTTTATTAAATTTTTTTTTTTATATTTATATAAAAATTTATGGATATTTACAGGTTTTAAAAAGTCTTTCTTTTTATAATTTAAATTTTTTTTTTTCGGTCCTATTTAGGTATGTAAATGTATTATTTTATTAAAATTGTTTTAATTTTCTAATCCTAAGTTTTAAAAATTTTTATGCGTCCAAAATTTCCTTTGTTGTAATATTTCGGAGGAAAAAACGGGCGGGAACCAAATTCCCATAAAATTTGATTATAGGGCATTGGGCTTTGGAACTTCAAAAATGATTTTATCAAATTTTGTATAATTAAGTTTTCAAACCCCCCCCTTTACTTAGCATTTTTCATGAAAGTATTTAATTTTAAAGTCACACTCTAAAAATTTATGTGTTAAAAGAAATTTGGAGATGTATTATGCAACGTGTATAAAAAATTTAATTATTTTATTTTTAAAGTAAACCTCTTTTAAAAACTTATAAAAAAAAATCATTTTCATAATTAAAAAAATTTATGATATTTTTAAATAAAAAGAAAAAAAAAAATTCTTTTTAAGGAAAAAAAGAAAAAGAAAAAAAAAAAATTTTACTAAAAAAATTTTTAATTTTTTTTAAAATTATTTTTATTTTCAAATAAAAAAGGATAATTCCATTTTTTTTTTTTCACAAAAAAAGGAAAAAAAAAAAAGACTTAATTTAAATTAAATATTAAAAAATTTTTTAAAATTTTTTTTGAAAAAATTTTACAAAAAGAAAAAAAAAAATACCCCCTTAGGAAATTTCCCAATTAAATAAAAATTTACCCCAAAACTAGTTCCTTTCATTTCTTTGTATAGTTTTTATTAATTAATGAGCTTTTAAGTTTCTTTTTTTTTTACCTGAAAGCAAATGCCATTTAGGGGGGAAAAAAAAAAAAAAAAATATTTTGATGATTCTTTTCCCCTTTGCCATGTCCTTTTTAATTTATTTTCTGGCTCATTTTTTTAACTCCTTTTGACTTTGGACCATGGATTTTCTTTAAGGCTTTTTGAGGTGGGATGATTATTGTTTAGGTTTGTGTACTTTTTTCAGAATTGCTTTCTAAAATTCTAGCAAGTTGTTATATTTAAACAAAGTTTATAGGTGTTTAAAAATTGTTATAGCAATTTTTTTTTTATATATATTTATATTTATTATTTTTAATGGTAAATAGTGATAAAAACCCATATCAATGCTTTATTTTTTTACCTTCAACATTACTTAGGGTATCCCAATTCTAGTTTTTTATACTAAATTTAAGATTAAAAAACTTTTTTGAGTTCTTAAAAATAAAGTTATTATATATTTTTCTATTAAAAGTTAAAATTTTTAAGTTGAATTATTAAAATAAAATTAAAACAAAATACATAAAATTATTTTAAAAAAAAAAAAATTTAAAAATAATAGGGTTCCTCAATTAAATTACTTAGTAGAAAATTTTAGAAATTTTAGGTCCGGCATCCAAAGGGGTTTGTTCCTTTAAAAATACTTTATAATTATATATATATATTTTAAAAAATTTTATCGTCTCTTGTTCAAAGCGGGTTGAACAATATAAATTTAAAGGAGTTGAATGGGAAGAAATTTAAAATTTTGCAAGGGGAAACTAAAATATTAATAAAAATTTGTTTTCTTGAAAAAATTTCGTTTACTTATTATTTATTTTTTAAATTTAGCTTGACAGAATTTTTAAGATTTGGGTTTTTAAAATAATAAAAAATTTTAAGATCTTTAAAAAAAATTAAAAACAAGGACTTTAGAAAAAATTTAAAAAAAGGTTTTAAAAAAAAAATTTTTTTTAAAAAAATAGTGTAGAAACTTAAGAAAATTCTTGCAAAGTTTCTTACGGTTGAGGGGTCTTACCCTTAAAAGGAAGAATTGTCAACCTCTTTAAATGTTGATGGCCAGGGGGGTTTGGTTGGTGGGATATTTTAAAGGAAAAAAAAAAAACTAGGATGTGGAAAAATCTGGTTTTTTATGAAAAAATGGTTGTTGTTTTCCAAGTTTTTTTTTTTGGGAATACTTCCCATTAATTACGTATGTATTTTTGGGTTTTTGAAAAAATTTAAATTTTTTTGATTATATATTATTTTTTTTTGAGATATATTTTTTTAAAATTTTAATTAGAAAAAACTAAAAATTAAAATTTGGGAAAAAGTAGATATGTGCCTTAAAATTGAGAGTGTCGAAACAATGAGGGGATTTAGTATTTGTGGGTTAAAAGGGATACAAAAATGTCTCTATTTTTGGATTAAAATAAATTTTAAAAATATTTTTTTTTAGAAATTTTGTATTTTTATTTTTTAAAATTTTTTTTATTTCTGATGCGGACATCATGGCAGACAAGGGTTGATAAACGGGGCATGTATCAGTCAGGGAACTTCCCGAAACGCACACGGCTAATTTCACGGCCGGGAGGGACGGCCGTGTGGGAAACCCGGTGATTCTCAGAAAATACACATCTTTCCCACCGGTTAGGAGGTTTTGGTGTTGTTTTGTCAAGAATCTTCTCAGAAAATGGCCCCCCGGCTTTCAGGCAAAGGCCAGGAGACCGACCCTGTTTTTACGTAGACATTTCCCAGAAGCATACACGGGGTTTGAGGCACGGCCCTGTGTACGACAGAGGACGGACGTGTTTTAAATTTATATTTTTTTTCATGTGTACATCTATTTTCCTTTTTTTGGGATTTTCCCCTAGGAGTAAAATTTTTTTGTTGTTAGGTCTTTTTAAAGGGTTGGGGAAATTTTTCAAAATTCAATACACACTTTTTAGAGGAAGGGTTTCTCTGTTTTTTTTATTTTCGCAAACGAAATTATCGAAGAATAAACTTTGATTCCATCTTTGTTTTTTCTAGAGTTTCCCAAACCTTTGATTGGTCTCGGGGGTTTCGCTTTTCTCGCTGGGGTCAGTTGGGTTTAGAGCAAGGCAAATTCCTGCGGAGATGTGGGTTAAAAGTTGGTGTTGACGGCGTGGGCGTTTCGCCCTTGTTTCGGGAGGGGGAAGTCCAAGGAGTCAATCAAGGGGCTCCAAGGACGGTGGCAAAAAGCCAGGAAATAGAAGGCCCCTTGGGGTGGGAGAATAGCTTTGGGGGAAGACCGGGGGTTTTGCACTTTCCCAATGCCATGGTGAGGGGCCCCAAAAGGGGAAACCGGGGTGTTTTTGGGGAATGGGACCAGGGTAGCATTTCACTCGGGGGGTCATTTAAAGGGAACTTGTGCCGGGAAAATAAAGGGGAAACCGAAGGTTGAGAAACCCTCCTCTGGGGAAAGGGAGGGGGGAATTTCTGTAGAGGAGGGGAAACCCCGAAAAGGGGTTGGAAATTGGTGGTAGAGGTAGGGGGTTTGGGGAAAATGCCCGGAATTGTTCAGGAGACGGTGGTTTGGATATGGACAAAAACCCACCGGGGGCCCTGATATCCCGATGGCGGTGCCCCTTCCGTCTCAAGGTAGATTTCCCACCCTTAAAAGGTAATTCAATTTTAAAAGATTTCTTGGATGGCTTGTGGAAGTCGATAGATTTTCAACTAAAAATGGAGGTGCCTGAGGTTTGAAGGGTAAGATTGGTTGTTTGGGTAGGCTAAAAGGAGGGGGTTTTGCAGGGGTGGGGATAAGTTGTAGAATAGTAGGAAAAGAGAGGGGGGAAACCCAACCCAATTAAGAACGGGACCGCATAAAGGGAATTGTTGTAAAAGAGATTTCCTACCCCCCCCAAACTATGGTAAATTCTTTTCTAGCAGTCCCAAAGGATCCCGTCGGGGGCAGAAGCCCGGGTTGCATGGTATACCGCCGGTTTCATGAGGTTGGCAAAAAAAGGAAATTTGATCTGGGGGAAACCAAGGGTAAAAAGGGGCTGATTGTAGATGGATTGAACCCCAAAATTTGGGGATATAAGATAGGGGTGATGGTGTTCAAAACCCGTCAATAAAGCAAAAAAATTTTGGCCCCCTTGAGCTGAAATGAGGGCACAGAATAGGTGAAAAGGTTAGGTGGAGGAAAAGAAAAAACAAAAAAAATTTTTATGTTTAACCCTGGGGAAAAGCAGTTGGGTAGCAGCAGGGGTTTTGGAAAAAGGGGCCTTTAGAGGAGTAGTTGAGAAACCAGGGGGAAGATGGAGAGAAAAGAAGAAAAAGCTGGGGGGAAAAAAACCTCTTGAGGAAAAGAAACCTTGAGGCAAAATAAATATCCCAAAACCCTTTTTGGGGGAAAAATGCTTTGATTTTAATCACCCCGGGGGACCCCAAACCCAACAAATTCCCCAAAATTGCAAGCTTTTTAAACATTGTCAAAAAGGGAAGAAAAAAGGGGGGGAAGTGTGCTGTGAGCCGGAGGGTGACGTGGTTACTTTGATGGGGGGATGATGTTTGTGGGGGGGAAACCCCAAACTTTGTAATCAGGGGGGGAATGATGTTAGCCCCAAAAACAAGAGGGTAGTTCCAACGAACCAGTTGTTTCGCCCAAGGTGCATGATCGGTGGGGGAGTGTTTTCACTTATTTTGGCAGTTGGGGCTACGAAAAAACTTCATCGGAAAGGGGGTTGTAAAAGGGCTCAAAATACTGTTTAGAGAAGCACCCGAATCCTTAGGGCCATAGGATGGATTAAGGGGAAGAACGAATGAGGTGAAGGGAGAGGGGGTTCGGGTTCCCAAATTTTCGATAGGAAAGTATGGGGAAAAGAAGTATACTGCGACATTGTCGTATGGATGTTGTCATTTTTTGGGTTGGGAGGTCTTAGCATTTTTGACGTGAGGGCCCAACATGTTGGGAAAGAAAAAAAAAGGGTATAGATTGGAAAATTGGGGGCGTGAAGTTTCGTTGTGCATTGACGGAAAAGCGACCGAAGCCCCAAAAGAAGGGAAAGGGGGAAAATCTTTTCTGACGATCACTCAGCCGGGAAAAGGAAATGACCGAAGCCCTTTAAGGGAGCCCCTTTTAAAATTGCATGTTTTGGGTGGTAAAGAATGGGGGTGAAACATGGATAGTGTAGAAGCCCCTGGAGGGGGGGTTAAAAGGGGGATATTAAAATGAGTTTAAAGGGGGAAATGCCGGAAAAACTTACCAAAAGGGTTCCCTCCATTTGAGAAATCCAGCCCCAAACATCGATTTTTGGTCCCAGGGCTACCCTTCCTAACCCCCCACTATCGGATGAGCCCCAAGAAATGGAGGCCCAAACAGGAGAAGGTCCAAGACTTGTTTAGAAAAAGGTTTTCATCAAGGATAGCATGATTTTCCCATGTGATGTCCCAGCACTATTGACGCCCAAGAAGGTTGGGAGTTGGAGGTTTGTGTGTGGATACCCAATTTTAAATCAACAAGATCACGGGGGGTTTTAAAAATTCCTAATTCCACACATTGAAGATATTTTGGGAAACCGGCTGAGTAGAGCGGTAATTTTTCAAAAGTGGATTCGAAGGGGGGTTTATTCAAAATTCGGGTCGGGACTTGGGATGGTGGAAGCCCCATTTCAAGAAAAAAGAAGGGTTGTATGAAGGGGTTTTGGTTATCCCAAATTCGGCCCTCAGCAATGCCCCCGGTTTTCCTTTCATGCGCTGATGAATCGGTATTTTAAAACCCATTTTTGGTCAGTTGTAGTTGTGTATTTTTGGGTTGTTATCCTGATATATAGAAAGGGAAAAAAGGATGAGAAACTAATGATTTGAAGAGAGTATTTAATTTTGCTGAAAGAAAAAAAAACTTTTCGCAAATATAAAAAAGTGCATATTTTTTGTCACAAAAAATTGCTGTTTTAGGCTTTTTTAGTGAGTGGTGAGGGTTTCATAGTGGATGAGGATAAGGGGAGGGAATTTTGGATTGGCCCACTCCTTAAAGGGCCATTATGTGTTTAGAAACTTTTTAGGGTTGGAAGGGTTCTTATGGGCGTTTTCTAGGTTTTAGTACGGTTTTCTACACCATTTACTGAGTGCCCGAAAAAAGGAAGTTTCATTGGGAGAGGGAAACTAAGTTGGGTTTTTCGGTGCTTTAAGAAAGATTTTTTGAAATGCGCCGGTTTTTGGCCTTACCCGACTTCGCAAAAATATTCGAGGTCGTTGTTTAATGGGCCTTTGGGGTAGGTTTTTTGGGGCTTTTGCCCATTCAGGAGAAGAGGAAAGTGGCCCCTTTCCCTAGTGAGAAGCTTGTGAAGCCCGGAGGAAAATTTGGGCTTTCCTTTGATAAAGAATTTTTTTTCTGTGGTTTTGAATTTCTGAGGGTTGTGGGGAGCACTACTTGGTTGGCAAAGAGTTTATCCTATTTCTCGATTGTTTTCGCCCCTTTAAAACACCTGAGTAGAGACCCGCATCTGCAAAGAAATGCTTGGGCCCGATGGGGTACAGTTTCTGCCCAAAAAAAAACCATTTGCCCGGGTGCATAAATCTGGGGGGCCAGAATAAAAATGGCGGGCGCATTAAGCGAAGGGGGGATTTTTTGGTTACCATGAGGGCTAAAGGGTTTTTTAGGATTTGAGCGTTTTAAAAGGGAAATTTTATAAAAAAGATGAGGGGTTTTGGGCTACATGGAGAAAATGCACCAAAAGAAGGAACCCCAAAGAAAGTTCATATCCTGGGGGGGTTTTCTTAATGGGGGGGTAACCAACTTTGTTTTTCCCCAGTCCTCCTTGAAAGGGAAAAAAATTGATTAGAGACTTAAAATGGAGGGGGATTAGTAGGGGCAATTTTTGGGCGTGACAAGACACTGCAGCGTGGCGGGAAGATACCATTAGCCTTAGTTAAGAAAGGGGTTTTAGGGGGAAACGTTTCATAAAAGGTTTTTACATTTGTCAAAATTTTAAAGGGGCATTCCAGAAAATGGGTATACACTCCGCTCCAGTACCCGGGAATATCTTTAGAAAATCTATCCATGGACTTCGTGTTAAGTTTACCTCGTACCCAAAGGGTGCCCGGGCACTGTTTTGTCGTTGTAGAAGGTTCCCAAGGGTGGGTCATTCTTCTTTGCAGGAAGACAGCTTTATGCACCCGGGTTGCCCAAGTAAATTTTTTTAAGAAGGTGGTCAGGTTGCAAGGGGGGGCCCAAGTCAATCATTTGATAGAGATACCCCCGGGTTTCCCTTTGCCTTTTTTAAAAGGACGTATGGTACATGTTTAATTCTTTCCCTTTAAAATTTTGCAGCACAAACCCAAATCTCAAACCCCAAGGGCAGAAAGAGGGGGAGAAAAATGAAACCCCTTTGGGAAAATTTATCGAAGCATTGTGGAGGGGAAGCCGGGAAAAAATGGGGGCTTGGCAAATCTCTCAAGCCCAGTTGCTTACAACAATTCCTCCCTAGAACTTTTTTGGGGAAAACACCATTTTTAAATGGTTTATACCAAGGGGCCTTCTCCGCCTTTGGGTTTTGCTTCTTTACCCAAGGGGGTTGAAAACCCAAAGTTGCTGCTAAAATTAAAACGGAACAATACCCCATGGGGGCTTTGCGTTTAAAAAAGCGAATGGAAAAAGGTTAATGGGTCAGTATAAAAAGTCGAAAACAAAAAACCAGAGGAAGAAAAATATTCGAGGTTTGGGGGATAAGTTGATGGGGTTCTTTTTGGGAAAGGAAAGCTTTCCTGTGGGCACGTTTTAGTAAATGGAAACCCAAAAAAATTTGGGGCCCCACAATATTTTCGCCAAGATCAAAGGGCAACGCCCTTTGTTTGGGTTGGGGCAGGGGGAAAACCCTTGGGAAAAACCAAACCTTTAATGTAGTGGGCTTGTCCCCTTTTTTACCGGGTTTAGAACCCCTTTTTCCAGGGAAAAGGGAAATCGGGGTCGAGTTAACAAATAAAAAGTTTGTTTTTGGTTTATAGAAAAATTCAAAAAAAAGTAACCTATTTGCACCCATTTTCAATTTGAAAAAAATCAACGGTTTTTTTATTTTATCACGACTAAACATTTTGTGGTTTAAAAAAAAAAATTTCCCCCTGTCTTTTTTTTTAAAAATTTTTTTCCCAAGGGGTTTTTTAAAATTTTTATTTGTAGAAAAAACAATTTAAATCCCAATTTTTGGGGTTTTGAAAATTTTCCCATTTTATTTATTTTTTTTTTCATAAGTTTAAAAAATGAATTTTTAAATTTTTTGGGTTTTTTTTAACTTTTTTATCATTGACTTTATTTTTTTTTTTTTTATATATCTATTTTTCAAAAAATTTTTTTTAAAGAAAGGAAAAATTTAGACAAAAATTTTTTTTAGATTTTTCCCATAATAAAATTGTTTTTAAATTTTTTGTTTTTTTCTCATTTTTCTCATATCATTTAAAAAACCCCAACCCCTTTTAAAAACGTAAAAAATCTCAAAAATTTTCTCAAAAAAACCTTTTGTCCTTCGAGGTTTTCTTTTGTCAAATGCTCTATATCAAAAATTTTAAAAGACAAATAAAAGTGATAAAAATTTGGGGAAATTTTTTTTTGGGGTTTGTTTACCTATCAACAGTAATTTGTGGGGCCCCATTGAAACTTCCCCATCAACCAGGATGGGCTTGACCCCAAAAAGGGTATTTTCCCCAAAGGGAAAAGGGGGGAAAAATCAAAAAAAACATAAAAATTTTGCCCAAAAAAAATTTTGGGTTTTAGGGAAAATTTAAAAGAAATAAACAAAAATTTATTTTTTAAAACCCCCGTTTACCCCAAATTAGGATCAATGAAAAAAAAAATAATTTTTACCCCACAAAAAATTACAAATTAAAAGAAATCAACTTTATTCTTTAAAATAAGTTTCAAAAAAATTTTTAAAAAGTTGGAAACCGCTTTTGTCAAAAAAAAGCTCCCAAAAAAAATACAACTCCCCAAATTTAAGATTTGGATCCCCTACGGGGGCCCAAAGGTTTGGTTCTAGCACTTTTCCAAAGCAACGCGGGGTTTTTGGGGCCAATGATTGTTTTCTCAAAAAAAAGGGGAAAAGGGTTTTTATCTTGAGCCCCAAGTGGGGGGAGGCCCCCTTCTTCGTTCAGCGGAGGAAAAAAAGGTATTTTTTTTTTTAAAAAGTAGGGGGAGATAAAAGGGTTTTTCCCCAAAAATTTTCCCCTTTTGGGTGATGGGGGGACCCCTTTTTTTTGACCCTTGATTTTACCCTTTTTATCCCCCCCTTGCCACATCTCTTCCCCCTCCTTTAGAGTGGTGTTTATTTAAAAAATTTTTCCCCCAAACCAAAAAAGACATGTAAAAGATCCCTTTCCCCCCATAAATTTTACTGTTCCTGGGGTTTTCTCATTAGGGAGTTGAATTCCCCATAGTATTAATCTTTGGTTGTCCTTTCCTTCTCCTCCAGACTTTTTATGCATGCGTCTTGATCAATATCATGCTTCTTAAGTATTGCAATTAAAACCTTCATCACCACCTTCTCCTTGTTGGACTTGTCAATGCATTATTATGGAAGATTCAAATCCCTCTTGTAGTTCAATGCAAAAAGCTTTCTCCCCCCGAAGCTCAAAGGTGTGGAAAATCCCCCCGATGGAAAAAATAAAAGCCAACTTGGAAAAATGCATTAATACAACCCCAAAGCTTTAAAGCTCTTATCGCCTTTACTACTCGAATGCTTTTTTTTTAAACCTTCTACTCGGTTTTAACCACCTTCTACAGCAGTTTTTCCCTAACAATATTGAGCTCCACTTAACCCTTTTATTTAGTTCGCCCCCCATCATGCCCGCATTTGCAAAGTGAAATCATTACATTGTATTCAGTTGAATAACTCAAAATAAGATTACACTCTACAATTTTTGTACTTCTTTTTCACCCTTGACATAGGCTAGGGGGCTCTATAGGAGTTTTGACACTTAAAAAATAACCTATGTTAGGAACTAAAAAGAAGAAAAGAAGAAAAGAAGAAGAAGAAAAAGGGGAAAAGGGAACGGCGATGACGGTAGAAACTCACCTTTAAAGATGAAGGGAAAAATTTAAATTCCACAATTTTAAAATAGACCCCCTATTGTAACTGTGAAATCTCTAGCACCTAAGAGGACAAAAACCAAATCCCAAGATCCATTGCAAAAAATTGGAAGCCCAATGCCCCAACTAGAGCAAAGAGGATGAATAACCTTTACAAGGCTAGTCAGGGACCTACAAGCAAAGGGAAATTTAAATTACATGAAAAGAAAAATCGACACATTAATTGATTCACGTTTCCATGAGGGATGAAATTTAAATCCTGAAAAATAGTTTTTTTATTAACCCAAAAAAAGGGGAAAGAGGATTCTCAGTTTTTGTTTTTTATGTTTTGTTTTTTTTTTTGGTTTTTTAATTTAGCATATTTGATAAATTTTTCTCCATAAGGGGATAAGGACACAAGCAGATTGGAAAAATTAGGGTTTTTTATTTATTGTTACATTCTAGAAAGATAAATAATATATGAAATTAAATTTAGGAAATGTGATTATAATTTAATAATTTTAATTGAATACTGAATTGCAAATTATTCATAAGAAATAATCATTGATTGTAATAAGATTAGAAAATATTGATAAGAGAAAAGGATCTTTACTTTAAGGAATAAATGATCAGGAAAAAAAAACCTTTTATTTGGGATTACAAGTGTAAAATGTTTTTTTAAATTATTATTTTTATTAACAAAAAAAATTTTAAAACAAGTTTATAATTACCAATTATTTTTCCTTTTTGGGGACCAAAATAAAGGAATAACAATAAGGGAAAGAGGCTTAAGTTTGGCTGGCAATAGTGGAGAGAGGGGTGATGGAAAATTTTACCCAAAGCACATTTTTTTATGTAAGGAAAGTTTTATTTTACAATAATAGAAATAAAAAAAAAAAAAAAATTTTGAAAACCCTTTTCCACGAATAAATTTCGTAAAAAAACCCCCCAAAAAAAAGTTTTTTCATTTTTTGGGGAAAATTTTTAAAAAAAAAATTTTTTTTAATTTTTTTTTTATTTTTTAAAAATTTTTGAGGAAAAAAAAAAAAAATTTTAGGATTTTTTATTTGGCCTTGCAATAATTTTTTTGGGCTATTTTTAATCTCCTTTTTTATACCAAAACCCGGTTTTGGAGGGGGAAATTTTGTTTTAAGGGTAAAGATGTTTTTTTCAAAAACTTTTTTAAAAATTTCTGCACATTTTTTTTTTAGACATTTTAGGGGTTTAAAATATTGTTTAGCAATTTTTTTTTTTATATAATTATTGAAATTTTTGGTTAAAATATAAAAATATTTAATCTTTTTTTATTAAATTATTATTGGTTTCCTTTTTATTATGTTTTTTATACTACTTTTAAAAACTGAGGGTTTTGTTTTTTAAACTATGTACAGTATTAAAATTAAAATTAGTTGTTTTTAAAAATTAATAAAAAAAAAAAATAATTTAACCTTTTAATTTTTTAAAAGGTTATAGGTGGTAACCTTAATGAAGGGGAAAAATTTGTTTTAAGTTATTGTAAACTTTTAAACCACTTTAAGCCACAAGATTTTCTTGGCTTTTCTTATGGAAGATATCCCTTTTTATATATTTAAAAGGGGTTTGTTTTCAGAAATTTATAATGTTTTTTAAAAAATTTTTTTTTGAAAGCTTAACTTAAATTTTAAAAGGTTGTTAATAAAAATTAACATTTGGGTAATTTAAAAAATTAAAAAATTTGCTTATAAAAATTTATGAGATTTAAAATTTTAATTACGGGAAAATTAAAGACTTGGTTAATTTAAAATAAAAGTAGTTTTAAAATTAACCAAAGGGGGAAAATTAAATTTTTATTCCCCCTTAAAATAAGTGTTTTAATAGTTAGAACTTAAAATTCCCTTAAAAACTTAAACCTTAAAAGGGTTGTGAAATTTAAAAAATAAAGGGTTTTGGGAGTTATTTAAAGGCCACAAAACAGGATTGGGGAAAATCGGAAATTATGAATAAAGGTTGTTGTCCCGTTTTTTTTTTGAAACATTCCCCTTAATTACGTATGTAATTTGGGTTTTTCTAAATAAATTTTTTTGTTAAATTTTTATTTTTTATTGGAAATTTTTTTTTATAATTAAATTTAAAAAAAACTCCAATAGAGAATTGGAAAAAATAAAAAGGGTCCTTGA
Source organism: Laguncularia racemosa (assembly GCA_037954665.1). NCBI lineage: Eukaryota > Viridiplantae > Streptophyta > Magnoliopsida > Myrtales > Combretaceae > Laguncularia > Laguncularia racemosa. The sequence continues at coordinate 420,662 of JBBMOL010000072.1, forward strand.
AATTTAGGTGCGAAACAATGAGTGGGTTTTAAGTTTTGTGGGATAAAGGGATACAAAGTGTCTCTATTTTTGGGTCTAAGTAATTAAAAATATTTTTTTTAGAAATTTATATTTTAATTTGAAATAATGTATTGCTGAGCGGACTCATGGCAGACACGGGTTTTATACCTCTGTATCATGTCAGGGAACTTCCAAAACCACCGGCACATACACGGGCCCGGGGGGCACGGCCGGTTGGGGAAAACCCGGATGATTCTAGAAACAACACGTCTCCTACACGGTTAGGGGGTAGGTCTGTTTTTCAAGTCTCTCTCAGAAATAGGCACGCGCAGGCATGGGCCCGGGACAGACCGTGTATTACGTAGACATATTCCCCAAACATAAAAGGGTTTTAGGCACGGCCGTGTGTACACAAGGAGGATTATACTTATATTTATTTTCATGTGTACATTTAAAAAAATTTTTTTTTTTACGTATTTTTCCCTAGGGAGTATATATATAGTTTTAGGGCATTTTTTGGATTAGGGATTATTCAAATTCAATACACACTTTTTAGAACGGGGGTTTTCTCTGTTTTTTTTATTTTCCAAACGAAAATTTTCGAAAATAAACTTTGATTCATCTTTGTTTATTCAGAGTTCCAATCCTAAATTGGGGCTCGGGTTTACGCTTTTCCGCTGGGGCATTGGTTCAGAAAAGGGAAAATTTCCCGCGGAAGGGTAACGATGGTGTTGACGGCATCGCGTTTTCGACCTTGAGGGATGCGAAATCCAAGGAGTCAATCAATGGCTCCCGGGCGGTGGCGAAGCCATGGGAAAAAAGGGTTGGTGTGTAAATAGGTCTGGAAGGGCCCGGTTGCCTTCCATGCCATGGTGATGGGCCACAACGGGGAAAAAGGGTGTTGTTTGGGAATCGACCGGAGTAGCGTACTCGCGGCGATATATCAACGAAATTCTTGCCCGGGGAAACAATGGGGAACCGAAGGGTTTATGAAAGCTCCCCTAAAGGGAAGAGGGTGAATTTTGTAGAGGGGGGACAACCCCCAAAGGGGGGGCATTGGTGGTAGCAGGGACCCCCGGGGGTTGGGTGACCCAATTGATCAGGGGTCGGTGGTTACGACAAACCACCCGGGGCTCGATCAGCCGATGGCGGTGACTTCCGTCTCAAGGTAGATATTCCCCCCTTAATGGTAATCTAATAAGAAGATTTTTTGGGGCTGGCTTGTGGAATCGAAGATTCCCCCAACAAAAGGGGGTGCCTGAGGATAGAAGGGTAAGATTGGGTTTCTTGAAAAGGGTAAAGGAGGGGGGGTCTCATGGTAGGGTCAGTTAAAAATGTAGCAAAAGAGGGAAGCAAACCAATAAGAACATGGTACCGCATGAAGAATCGTTGAAGAGTTTCCCACCGCCCGATATGATAAATCATTTTCTGCAGTACCAACGATGCCCTCAAGGGGAGAAGACGGTGCATGATATACCGCCGAGTTTATGAGCTGGCAGAAAGAATGATTGAGGGGGAAACCAAAGGGGAAAGGTGCATGATTTGTGATGGATTGAAACCCAAATTAGGGATAAAAAGGGTGATGGTGTTCAGAACCCTCAATAAGCAAAAAAATTTGGGCCCCTTCGAGTGAAAAAGATGATCCAAGAATAAGGCAAGGTTGGGAGGCAAGAGAAACTTTTTTTGATAATCCGGGAGTAGCAGCGGGTGATTTGGGAAAGGCCCAAGGAGTAGTTGGAAACCACGGGGAAACATGGGGGAAAAAGAAACAAAGCGAGGGGGAAAAAACCCTTTTAAGGGGAAAGAAAAACCTTGAGGCAAAAAAACCCATTCCAAACCAATTTTGGGAAAAAACTATAGTTAATCAGCCTGGACACCAAAACCAACGAATGCCCCAAATTGACAAACTATAAAATTTTCGAAAGGGAAAAAAGGGAGGAAAATGTGCGTGAGCCGGATGGTGAGATGGGGTTCAAAGATGAGGGTGATGATGTGGTGGAACCAAACTAATTTTCGGAGATGATGTTTGCCCCCAAAAAAGAGGGGATTCAAACGACCCACGTTTGCATAGGTCTGACGGGGGAGAGTGTTTTACTTAAATTTTTGACGTGGGAGCTACGAGAACATCATCGGGAAAAAGGTGTGAAAAGGCCTAAAAACTGATAGAGAACATCCGAATCCTTACGCCTAGGAGGGGTTTAAAGGGGGGCAGAACGAATCGAGGGGAAGGAAGGTGTCGGGTTCCCTTTTTGTAGGAAGACGGGGTGAATTACTGGCGACATTGTCGATATGGATGCTTTTCCCTTTTTTGGGGGGGGGGGGGGGGGGGGGGGGGGGGGGGGGGGGGGGGGGGGGGGGGGGGGGGGGGGGGGGGGGGGGGGGGGGGGGGGGGGGGGGGGGGGGGGGGGGGGGGGGGGGGGGGGGGGGGGGGGGGGGGGGGGGGGGGGGGGGGGGGGGGGGGGGGGGGGGGGGGGGGGGGGGGGGGGGGGGGGGGGGGGGGGGGGGGGGGGGGGGGGGGGGGGGGGGGGGGGGGGGGGGGGGGGGGGGGGGGGGGGGGGGGGGGGGGGGGGGGGGGGGGGGGGGGGGGGGGGGGGGGGGGGGGGGGGGGGGGGGGGGGGGGGGGGGGGGGGGGGGGGGGGGGGGGGGGGGGGGGGGGGGGGGGGGGGGGGGGGGGGGGGGGGGGGGGGGGGGGGGGGGGGGGGGGGGGGGGGGGGGGGGGGGGGGGGGGGGGGGGGGGGGGGGGGGGGGGGGGGGGGGGGGGGGGGGGGGGGGGGGGGGGGGGGGGGGGGGGGGGGGGGGGGGGGGGGGGGGGGGGGGGGGGGGGGGGGGGGGGGGGGGGGGGGGGGGGGGGGGGGGGGGGGGGGGGGGGGGGGGGGGGGGGGGGGGGGGGGGGGGGGGGGGGGGGGGGGGGGGGGGGGGGGGGGGGGGGGGGGGGGGGGGGGGGGGGGGGGGGGGGGGGGGGGGGGGGGGGGGGGGGGGGGGGGGGGGGGGGGGGGGGGGGGGGGGGGGGGGGGGGGGGGGGGGGGGGGGGGGGGGGGGGGGGGGGGGGGGGGGGGGGGGGGGGGGGGGGGGGGGGGGGGGGGGGGGGGGGGGGGGGGGGGGGGGGGGGGGGGGGGGGGGGGGGGGGGGGGGGGGGGGGGGGGGGGGGGGGGGGGGGGGGGGGGGGGGGGGGGGGGGGGGGGGGGGGGGGGGGGGGGGGGGGGGGGGGGGGGGGGGGGGGGGGGGGGGGGGGGGGGGGGGGGGGGGGGGGGGGGGGGGGGGGGGGGGGGGGGGGGGGGGGGGGGGGGGGGGGGGGGGGGGGGGGGGGGGGGGGGGGGGGGGGGGGGGGGGGGGGGGGGGGGGGGGGGGGGGGGGGGGGGGGGGGGGGGGGGGGGGGGGGGGGGGGGGGGGGGGGGGGGGGGGGGGGGGGGGGGGGGGGGGGGGGGGGGGGGGGGGGGGGGGGGGGGGGGGGGGGGGGGGGGGGGGGGGGGGGGGGGGGGGGGGGGGGGGGGGGGGGGGGGGGGGGGGGGGGGGGGGGGGGGGGGGGGGGGGGGGGGGGGGGGGGGGGGGGGGGGGGGGGGGGGGGGGGGGGGGGGGGGGGGGGGGGGGCCCCCCCCCCCCCCCCCCCCCCCCCCCCCCCCCCCCCCCCCCCCCCCCCCCCCCCCCCCCCCCCCCCCCCCCCCCCCCCCCCCCCCCCCCCCCCCCCCCCCCCCCCCCCCCCCCCCCCCCCCCCCCCCCCCCCCCCCCCCCCCCCCCCCCCCCCCCCCCCCCCCCCCCCCCCCCCCCCCCCCCCCCCCCCCCCCCCCCCCCCCCCCCCCCCCCCCCCCCCCCCCCCCCCCCCCCCCCCCCCCCCCCCCCCCCCCCCCCCCCCCCCCCCCCCCCCCCCCCCCCCCCCCCCCCCCCCCCCCCCCCCCCCCCCCCCCCCCCCCCCCCCCCCCCCCCCCCCCCCCCCCCCCCCCCCCCCCCCCCCCCCCCCCCCCCCCCCCCCCCCCCCCCCCCCCCCCCCCCCCCCCCCCCCCCCCCCCCCCCCCCCCCCCCCCCCCCCCCCCCCCCCCCCCCCCCCCCCCCCCCCCCCCCCCCCCCCCCCCCCCCCCCCCCCCCCCCCCCCCCCCCCCCCCCCCCCCCCCCCCCCCCCCCCCCCCCCCCCCCCCCCCCCCCCCCCCCCCCCCCCCCCCCCCCCCCCCCCCCCCCCCCCCCCCCCCCCCCCCCCCCCCCCCCCCCCCCCCCCCCCCCCCCCCCCCCCCCCCCCCCCCCCCCCCCCCCCCCCCCCCCCCCCCCCCCCCCCCCCCCCCCCCCCCCCCCCCCCCCCCCCCCCCCCCCCCCCCCCCCCCCCCCCCCCCCCCCCCCCCCCCCCCCCCCCCCCCCCCCCCCCCCCCCCCCCCCCCCCCCCCCCCCCCCCCCCCCCCCCCCCCCCCCCCCCCCCCCCCCCCCCCCCCCCCCCCCCCCCCCCCCCCCCCCCCCCCCCCCCCCCCCCCCCCCCCCCCCCCCCCCCCCCCCCCCCCCCCCCCCCCCCCCCCCCCCCCCCCCCCCCCCCCCCCCCCCCCCCCCCCCCCCCCCCCCCCCCCCCCCCCCCCCCCCCCCCCCCCCCCCCCCCCCCCCCCCCCCCCCCCCCCCCCCCCCCCCCCCCCCCCCCCCCCCCCCCCCCCCCCCCCCCCCCCCCCCCCCCCCCCCCCCCCCCCCCCCCCCCCCCCCCCGGACTAAGAATTTTGAATAGGTTAGAACTAACTGACTTACCCCTTTAAAAACCTAAGCCATTGAAGGTGGTGGCACTTTGGAGGAAGTAAAATTGGGTGTCCTTGGTAGTTCATTACTCCCCAAATGCTCCTCTTAACCTTGAGGATTGTTGTAAGGCCTCTTTTGTCGCCGCTTGACTATGACATTGTCCTCTCCACCTGAAGCAACAAAGTCTTACCTTGGTGTCACTTGAGATGGCAATAACTTCCCTGCTCTGGTGCGCTTTAGTCCAAGTGCTTCACTTTTTTTAAAAAAGCTCATTGTAATCACCCGGAATCTGTAATCGGTACTTTCCCCTTTCTACAACAGTAGGGGCCAACTTTGAGATGTGTGAGAGCTTTGGACCCATAATAAGGTTTCCCCTCCAATAGTAGCTTTCTTCTATGGAGGAGATCCTGATCTAGCTTTTTTTTTCTCATTATGCCTCTTTCTTGCCTCGATTGGCTTGAAAAGATGCAAGGTCGAAGAGACACACTAGTTTGAGTGGGGGCCTATTTGAAAAAATAAATAAGAATGTTAGTTTAACTGAATAGAAGCCTTACCATAGAAAACTTTACAAGGGGGACCAAGCCTCTAAGTTTTTAGCCAACGAGTTTTCCCCTCAATCAACCCCATCCTAGAGACTAACCCTTACCTTCACCTTGAGCATCTTTAGACTTGTTCTACTCTATAAGGTCCACTTGGTTATTAGACTCATCTTTTAAACCCCTTCGAGTGCCCCTTTGTCCCAATTCCCTAAAATGCCCTCATTAAGCTCGGGGTATCGAATGGTTTCCCATTCTCTTCGAAGGCCTTTCGAAGGATCTTAGGGTGGCATTTGAAAAAATGGCACCAATTTGATAAACTTTGTTCATACCCGGTTCACCCAACAAATCTAGAAGTTTGGTACTTAAACAATTCAATCACTATGAATTTCTCCTTCCAGTTGTGCACGGAAGAGACTAACCTATCCATTAGCTTTGCCCCAAGGTAGCTCGATAGGAAACTAGCCTTAAGAAAACCCCAACTACTTCATTGCAGAAAAGAACTAAAATAACTGAGGAGTCAATCTCACCCCGTACAATTTGCATAGACTTTTGAAACCTACCAACAACATACACACATTTGAAACAAGTTAGCATAAGTTGACATGGTGATAATTAAAGAACTTCTTTTAGAAGGGTTGAAGGGTAGTTTTAAACCCACATTCTAAGAACCCCTGATACATGTAAAATTAATTGTCTACCATTAGAAAACATGTTCATGGTCGTAAGTAGGTTAAACAACTTAGCCCTTTTAAAGGGGAGGTACACAATACAATCCCACTACATTTGCATAAACTTTACAAGCCACACTTTAACCTCATCAGACCTCAAACTAGATGTGGAGTGTTTCATCGTAAATGGGGACGATAGGTATTTGATCTTCCTCATCGTTAGCATAGATATCTAGGGCCAATTCCCACACACCTCCTCATTGCTCTCTTCTTCAAAGATTTAAGGACTCCACCATCCACCTCTTCAACTTACAATATTGGCACCAAGGGTCGACTTGAAGGCCTTACCTTGTCCATTGTTGTACTCAAAGGAGAGACTATCCACAAAATCCGAAAAAGTGTGTGAAGAAGAAAAAGTTTGACATACCTAAGGAATTGAAGAAGTGAGAGACTATCCATTACGAGTGTAAAGAAGAAGTTGGACATAATTGAAGAAGATTTTAAAGCAAAGGTTTCGAAAAGTGTGGAAAATAATGTTTTGGTACCTTAATAGGCAGTTATGAAAGACATATGTATTTTTTGAGAGTGCTTAGGATTGCGCCACATGCTACACCCTATAATAAAGGGTTAGCTATTTTAAAAAACCCCCTTTTTCCACATATCTTTAAAGCTTTAAAAGCAAAAAATTTACACACAAACACAAGATTTGAAAATTTATAATTGAAAAGACAAAATGTATCGGCCAAGTTTTTCCTTTCCTTCATTGTGTGCGGGGCTTATCCTTGGACCCCCGACACTTTTTTTAACCATAGCTTGCCAATTGCATGTAGCCCCGGATAAGCAAACCCCAAGGTTTAATCAAATTAAAAAAGCTCCAAAATGCAAATTTTTAGCCCCAAAGGATCACCTCCCCTACCCTCCGGGTTTTCTTAGCTTTAAAAAAGGGAATCCAAAAAGAAAGGTTTGCTTTGGGAAAAAGGGTTTAGCATGGGTGCCTGAACACTAAAAATGGCCTAAAAACCCCTCCTAACAATTAATTTCCTCTTGGCTAGGGGAAAAACTTGGCTAATACATTCGAACAAACATTTTAGAAAAAAAATTTTAAAAAAAGTCCACCCACCTTTGGGTACCCTATTTTTTTGATTTTTTTTTTTAAAATTGCATTTTTTTAGGAATTTCCCTTAAAAAACCCGGGATTAAGGGAAAACCCTTTACAAGCACTGCAAATTTTCTTAAAGGGCTCTTTTTTGTTATGGATTTTTTTTTACTTTTAAATTGTTAAGATTTGTTTTTGTATCCAAAATTTTGGAATTTAAAAATAAAAAATTTTTAACACAAATCATACTAAAAACAAAAATTAAAAAATATAGTATAGCAAAATTTTTTAAGGGTTCTTCAAAAAAAAATCCCTTTTTTCTTTAAGACCCTCTCCCTCAATGCATAGGCCCCCAACCAAGGTTGCGGGGTTTTTTTTGTGGGGGTCGAACCTGAGGAATGGTGGATTTTTTATGAATGCAACTCATGCTCCAACCCCAATTCCCAGTTCAAAACTCTCACATACAAATGTGCATGGAATTATTTTTGAAAATGCAACAATTCACATTGTAAATAAACACCTATAAAGCATGCAAAAATAAAATATTATCTACAAGATATAAACAAGGCTATTCTTTTCATTATAATATCGTTTAATAAAACAAATAATAAAACTCTTAACTAGTAAGTTTTTTTTTTTGGATTTTTTAAATTATATTTTGGATATTTTTTTTTTTTTACCTACTATTGTGCATATCAACAACTATTAAGGACAGATTCAAATTGATCATCTAGCCGAAATATTAGTATTGATGTTTACTCTTATCTATATTTTTGTTGGTCAGAAAGAAACCCCGAATCACAAAGTCAAACTCAACTTGCTTAGTGGCCGTATTAAATGGTTCAAACAAAAAATTCTATTACAAGTTATTATAAAATCATTAAATTAAGTTGGTGTGGCACATTTATAAGATAATGACGAAATCCTCTTCTTAAACCAAATCAAATAATGTTAATAATCTATTTTAATTATGTAGCATATATTGATACTCCATTTTAACTATTTGAAAACTCAATCTTTTATTTACATTTAATTTTACACATTAATCTCTTCACCTATAATTTTCATAATTTATCTATTACTCCTAAATATATTATCATGTCCTTGTCGATTAAAAATCCCAAGCTGGGTAAATTCCCAAAGGCGTGGAAAAAGGATGAAACAATTACTTGTACTTGCATAGTCAGCCACCTGAGCACAGATTTATCAAAATAGTTATTTATTTATTCATATTTTCTTTGCCATTGATTGATCAAAATAGTTTCTGGTTCTATTTTCGACTCCCAGCTTACAAAAACAAATTTATTGTTAAACTCGTAACTTAATAGTATGCGTTGCTATATTTTTAAATCTTTTTTATTGTACTTTGAAAAGAAAAAAGATTTATCAATACTAATACATCACATATATAAATAAGTGGTAAATAAATATTATGATATTTCAATATATAGTAGAGATAATAAATAATTTACAAAAAACTACTGTTCATATTTTACAAAAATTGTCAAATATCAAACTTTAACTAATACTTACATGATGGCAAAAAAAAAAAAAAAAAAAAAACCTAATACTTGCATGCTGTTAAACAATTCACATGTTAATATTATTGCAAAAGAAAAACTTGTATGTTTAACAAAAAAAATAAATTGGGGGTTTATTATATTTTTATAAATTTTATTCTATTCAATAGTAATCTATGAAATTTAAATATTGTATTAATATATATTTCAAGTTGTTAAATTTTAAAAAATCTGAGTACAATGCAAGAGATTTGACGGAATAAAGAGTGAACTTTCTCCTTGGCCAAAATATGAAGACTGGATATATTAAAGAAATTGTTTGTTTCCCTAAATAAAAAGAGTTGAAATTTACATAAACGACAAAATATATTTTATATTTCTCCTATACACGGTTAGTTTTGAAAATTCTTTTGTTTTTATAGGTAACATGAGTCTACAAAATATATTTATATTCTCGCCTTTTGAGTTGCTCCTTAAACTCTCAATGGTATTAGTTTTAATGGTATTAATTATTATATAAATGGATTAATGGTATATATATATAAAAAAATTATAATATATAAAAATATAATTGATAATTTTTTGAAAAATATATATTATTATTGATGAGACACGAGGTAGGTACATATCAATTTTTCAGAAAAAAATAGTTAAATGCACCATACAACTACATGAATTAAATGAAAGGGGAGAAAAAATATAGGCAAAGAGGAACATGAAATTCACTAATATTTGAAAAATAAGGTTGTTATAAGAACACTAAGAGTCAGGATCGTATAAACCCAATGAGTTTCAAGTATTAGAAAGGGTGAACCGGTCCATGTCTATTATTCCTAACATTACATTGTACTATTATGATGTATGAATTACGATTACATGATCGACATACTAAATAAATACCTTTTAAAATAGCTTCATCGGGGAAAAATATCATCAATCTATATATAAATAATAAGAAATACAAGATAAAAAAAAACTTTCTATTTTTGAAAAATATAAATATTATTGTATGTTATTGAATAATTGCTCCTCAACGTTGACATTTTAATATGTATGTAGTTACATGACATAATTCTAATAATTTTAGTACCAAACCTTTTTAAATTGCTGATTAACACACATTTTCTAATGATGTGAAGTTCTATGGTATAGAAATTCATATTATATTTTTTTATGTAATATAACGATAAACAATGATTTTTAATTCCCTTGAGATTATCATTTTACATAATGAAACAAGACAGAAATTAAAATACTACTCTAGGTGTTTTCCATTTCCATCTAATATGGGTTTGTGTCATAATGATTTTTTTTTTCATTATTTTCCCATATATTTCAAATGGATTTGAGTAACATAATTTATTTATTTATTGTCGGTTAGATATTTTCATAATTTATAGGGAAGGGAAATTGATATTGCTCTATTCTAGTGGTGCCTTGGCATAATAAACTCAAGATGTAATGTTTAAGATTGTTTTAGTAAGAAAGTCATCTATATCAATGTCTTCAAGAAACCTCAACTTTTCAAGAAATTTTTTGCTGGAAATCCTACAAAAGCTAGTGGCCATAATTAATACCTAACTCTGAAGGGCCCATCTAGAAGACCCATGATCAATTAATGAGAAATAAATGAAGGGAAAAAGAGATCAATTAAAGTTTAAACCTACTTTACGTAATTGACAATGGACCCCAACATTCCATGCATTGTTGCCCCACGCCCCTTCGGTAAATTACCTATGGTAAATTATTTGGTGAGTTTTTTGACTCGGTTGTAACGAATTGAACTCAAAATTTTGAACTAAATGGATATTGACTTTATTCCTTTTTGCCCCTATATAACCCCCTTTTTTAACACCCCATGCAATTTTAAAAAATTTCCCCAAAACCAATACCAATCCCTTTTTTCCCAAAAAATCTCCCAAAACGCAAAAAAAAAAAAAAAAAGAAAGAAAGAAAAAAAACCCTAACCCTAACACAAACCCCAAACCCATGGTAGAAGTAAAAAGAAATCTCCAAACACCCCAAATCAACCCCTTTTCCCCCTACCCCCGATCCCCTTTGTCACTAAAAAACCCTTTCTTCCCTGTAAAATTTCCAACCTCCGGTTTTTTACCCCTTGTTATTTTTCCCCCAAAAAAGGTGATATTTTTACCAATGAAGAAAAATACATCGAAAAAGCGCTCTACCCCCGGTCTTAAAGTGTATCCCCTTTAGGGGGCGGGGTTGAAGGACAATTCACGTAGGTGCAACGATGAGGGTTCCCGTTTGTCGAAACCCGGGGTTGGGTGTACTATTTCAGATGTTTTGGGAAAGATCCGCCCCAAAGATGATAAATGGTTCATGCCTTTCGAGCTTGAAAACGGGGGGATTTGCTTGCGGTTGTAAAGTGAACTCTTTTAAGTGGGGGGGAATACCCCATTAGTTTTTCCCTTTGTCGCATAAGATAGCCGACGGGCTTTCCACCTTCACTTTCCCTTAAGTCGTGGGCCGAACCTCACGTGGGGTGGGCCCGAGGTTTTTTTCACCCCTTTTTCGATTCCTCTGTCCTTTTCCCCCCATGGATTTGGGCCCGGGTTAAAAACCCACGAGGGGGGATCTGAAGGGAACATAACCCCCAACAGGTTTGTTTTTGACGCGGGACGATCGGTCACTGGGGAGAAGTATGCAAGCAATTGGGACAGGGAAACATCCCGGCCCCCCCACGCGCGTGGAAGCATTGTCTGCCTTTTTGTGGAGTTGGTTTAGGGCCCAAAGCACACAACTCAAAAAGGTTGTCTGCGAAAAAAACCCAAGGGAAAAAAAGGGGGAAGCTGTACAATGTGCTTCATGAGTGAACTTGCGACCGGGGGGCAGATCCCCCACTGACGGCCCGTCATTTGGGAACTTTAGCAGGTGTATAGTAGAGCAGGGAAAATAAACTAAAATAATGCTTTTTTTTAAAAAATAATAACAAAATAGAAAATCTAAAAAAATAATTTTGTAAAAAAGTTTATCTCGAAATTATTTTTAGTGAATCAAAGTTAACTCAACCGAAGGTCGTACCATATCTGTGCCTTCAATTAAGTTTTAAAATTTTTGTTTAATTGAAAATCTGTTTTAAAAATGCCCCCACTACTTATTTTAAAAAATTGTTTTTTTTTAAAATTTCATTTTTTGAAAATTTTTTTAAACCCCGCAATAGACATTTACAATGCACTGTATTATCTTAAGAACTTTTTTGTTAAGGATTTTTTTACTTTAAGTTGTTTTAAAATTTGTTTAGTATTATTTACGAAATTTTTAATACAAATTTTCAAAACAAATCAGTACTAAAAAAAAATATATGTATAGCAATTTTTTTAAAATTTTTCATTAAAAATTATTTGTCTTGAAGACCTCTGTCAAAGCATAGCACCCCCCAAAAAAGAGGGTTTGCCATTGAAATTTGTTGAAAAGGGCCTTGCATTGGGATGATTTTATTAAGGCATTTCCCAAATCTAAAAATTTTATTTAAGGTTCCTTAAAAACTTTTCAACGTTCCTTTGAAATTTTTCCCCCTTAAAAACCCCTTATTTCATTTTTAAGTCCCTTAAAAAAAGGGTTTTTAGGTACCCCTAAATTATCAATTTATGAATCAGGTTAAAATAGAATACTAAACCGATTTAGGGCCCCCCTAATTATGAATAGTGAATGCCTGATTCCCGCTTTGGCCCAAAGGGCTTGTTTGGGTTTTTGAAATTTATTAAATTGGGTTTAACCATGAAAACCTGCATGAACCAGTGGATTAACCACAAAAATAACAAAAAAAAAAGGAAAAAAAAAAGAAAAAGAACCCTGATTGATATAGGGGGAGGAGCATATGGTTTAAAATTGTCCTGATTATTTATTTAAAAAATTGTGTTAAAAATAATAATTTATTTTTTTTTTAAAATTTTTTTTTTAAAAAAAAAAATTAAGAATGACAAATTAATATTTTAAAACTTTAAATAATTAATTAAAAGAAAATGGAAAAAACCCAAAATTTTCCAAATAAAACCATTTACCCTATTGTAAATTTATCATTGTCTTGTTTTTAAAACCCCCTTAATTTTAATATAAAAAAATTTAAATCTTTTTCCCAACATCATTGTTTTTTCGAAAACTTAACTTTATAGAAATATTTCATTCAAGCTCTGTCAAAAATCTGATATGAAAAAGAAAATTCAAAGGGTTTTCACCGTGCCCATACCGAGCATGAAGCCACGGCCGAGGAGGTCAAAAAATGGTCAACGAGGTGGGGGTGAAATTAAAGATGATTGACAAGGATTATGTAAAAAAGCTTCAAGATGGAGTCAGCCCCCCAATTTCCCTGAGGCGGGCGCGCAGCAGCATCGCCAAGGGTGAATCGTTCCTCAGTTCATTTGTCATTGCAGAATGCCCTTTATGAACCCGATTTGGGTTTGGGGGAAAACCTTTTGGGGGTCGGGCCCACGGCTTTCCCTTTAAGAATTGATTGTGTTTATGGATACCAAATATGGGATGGCATAGAAGCATGGGTTAACTTGAAGGAGGAGGACATGAAGAAGTTTAAACCAAGAAAAGGAATCCTGACATTTTTAATGACAATGTAGGTCATTTAAGTATATATTCTTCACTCATCCCAAAAAAATTTAGATGCAAGGATTTTTTTTGATGTGGTCTTTTTAAGTGTAATAAGCCAATGTTGTGTTTTATTTTGTTATTTTTTTTAAAGACTGGAATGTAGAATAAAGTTGCCCCCAAAAAAAAACGTAGATATGTCTCAATTAAAAGTTGGAATATGTGATAAATAAAAGTTGGATGTTTTGTCCCCTTGTTTCCCCAAATGCCCAAAAAAAATAGTTTTTTTTTTTTTTGTTTAAAAATATTGATTACTTACAAAAAAGAAACAATACATAAAAATAAAAAAGATTTCGTTATTTGATTTTTTAACAAATGTTACTATACCCAAATTTTTTTTTCTTTATATCTACAGTTAATACAACCAGATGGAGATGGCTTGCCTAAAAGAAGAATTGTTACTCTTTAAACTGTTGTGGCTAGAGTTTGGATGGTAGATATTTTAAAGGAACAAAAAAATAGGATGGGCAAAATTTGGGTATTAGAATTAAAAGGTTGTTGTCCCCCGTTTTTTTTTTTTTGAAAACATTCCCATTAATTACGTATGTATATTTGGGGTTTTATTAAATAAAATTTTTTTGATTATATATTTATTTTTTATTGAGTTTTTATATTTTTAATTAAAATTTGAATTCCCCGGAAAGAAATTGGAAAAGTAGATATGTGTCCTTGAAATTGAGAGTGCCAAAAAAAATGAGTTTGGGAAAAAGTATTTGTGGGATAAAGGAAAATAAAGTGTCTCTTTTTTTTTTTTTTAAACAATTAAATATTTAATTTTATTTTTGAAATTTAGTATTTATATTTTGAAATAATGTTTTGCTAATAATTTATTTGGTACTAATTTTTTTTAAAGAAAAATTTAGACATTAAATTGCTTAAAAATTTTAAAATCGAAAAATATCTTTTTGCTGATATTTTGCGTAGAGTAAATTAAAATAAAAAAATTTTTGTTTTGGGTTTGAGAATTCAAAGAAAGTAAAAAACCCATTTGCATCCATTTTTAAATTTTACCCCAATTTTTGGTTATCTAGTTGTTTATGACTAAACATCTAGTGGCTTAAAAAATAAATACCTATGTCTTATTAAATTTAAAAATTTTTCAAGTGTTAAATTATTATTTGTTGTATGACGTAGCGCGGGGGCGGGAAAAAACACGAGGCCAATTCTAGGATTGGGTCTCACGAACAAGCAAAGAAAAATTCTGAGTTATTTTCCCTTTAAAACCCCAATTGCGCCCCAATTGAGGGAAAAAAGATAAAAAATTCTCTAAAAATGTTTATTTCACAAAAGAATCCCAAAAAAAAAAAACCCCAGAATTGGGCCCAGAGGCTATTTATAGTCCTTTGGGGGAAAAAACTAACAAAGGGAAAAAAATATGTACACGTGGGAATAAATTTTTAAAATTTTCACGTCCGTCGTCTGGTTTTTAAAACCCCGGGCCCTGTTTTTAAGGGCCCTGTAGGCTTTGTGGACACTCCTAATAAACACACCGCCGTGGGCCCTTTTGACCGTGTGTCAGGCCATGTAAAAATTTCTAGGGGTTTTCCCGACAAAACACACGGTCGTGCCCCTTATCGTGTTTGTGGCCCTGTTTTGTTTTTGAGAATATGCCCGGGACAACACATGGCCCTGCCCTTTTTGGGTGTATCAGACTGTGTTTTTGTTTCTGGGAGCTTCCAAACAAATTACACGGTCGTGTCTTGTAAAAGACACACCAAAAAAACCTGTGTCAGCTACGATGCCCGCTTATTCTCTCCCCCCAATGAAGAAATCGACCCCCAGTTCTCTTTAGGATATAATGGTGTGTCTCGGGGTGGAAGAGAGATAAATCTGCTACATTGAAAAATGTGCGAAATGTTATATCGTCTGGGAGCTTGACAAAATAGCGTTGTCAATTTATCTTGGCATACTTCCTATGGGGTATTTCTTTGGGTTTTTGTTTCCCATATTATCCGCAGGGAAAAATTCTTTCAAAAATAAAACCCTACCTGATCGCCCATTTCCCAAAAATTTCTTCCGCCTATGTTTATCAGCAGCCCCCTTTAATTTCCCGGTATTAGCTTTTCAATTTTCCATCTGACTTCCGGGTATGGGGGTTGGCATTGTTCAGCCAAATGCTTAGCAGTGACATCACCCACCACCCCTTGGGAACTTGAAAAGATCCGCACATGTTGTGGCGTTTTGGTGTACACACCGAGAACGATGATCTTTTCCCAAAAGTTCTATGGACAGGGAAATATTGTAGGCAAACTAAAACTTGAGCCCAAAGCTTTATCCCATTCCCTGGCCCTTTTCACAGCAAAGGGCTTCAAATTTGGAGGTTCCGAGAGTCCGGTTGGTTCTTCTGTTGCCCATCGGTTTGAGGGTGGTTAAAATCCCTATAATTCAAGGATGAGTAAACAGGTCCCAAAGATTCCTCCAAAAGTGGTTGAGGAACTTGCTATCTCGTCGGAGGTGATAGATTTTGGAACCCTGTAAACGCCCCATTCCTTGAAGAATAGCCCGTGCAAAGCCCCTTGCTTTCAGGGTTTTTTCCTGGGGGGAAAAAAAGTCCCCTTTTTGGGAAAAACCCTGTCAACTAAAAAAAATTAAGAGTTAGCACCTCTTTGGGGGAAAGGGGAAAACCCAAAAGTACAAAGCCCATAAACGGTTTCCCCCCAAAATGTTCGCCAGCTTGGGGAGAGGAGTTTATAGGCCGGTGTTCTGAAAATGCCCTTTCGAACTTGGAGATATAAAAATCTTTCCACAATTCTAAAAAACTCCACCCTTTAACCCGGGCCGAAGCCCTCCGGGCCTGCAGCTAAGGTTATGTCTCTCCCCAGATGTCTTCCCAATCCCCCAGTGCAGGTCTCGAATAAGTTTCTCTCGTAAGGACGACTCAGGAATGCAAGCTGTTTTCCCTTTTCCCATCAAGTATCCTTTTGTGAACATGGTGCCCGTCACAAGGCTCCCTGTAGGCAATTTACTCCATGTCTCTTTAAAATCTCCATCCCCCTCATACAACTCCTTTAGCCTTTAAACCCCGTGATTTCCGCACTCAGGTGAGTAGTAATCGGTTCTTTACTGGGGGCGTCTGCTACTTTGTTTGCACACTCGCCCTTGTGCATAAATTGAAAGGAAATTTTTGTAAGAATTTCAATCCCACCTTGATCCCTGTCCCTACTTATCGAGTTGGCTGCTCAGGTGTTTTAAACCCCCACGCCCGATTTAAAAGATGAACTCCTTTAATAAAATAATTTTCCCCAACCTTTTAGCGCTCTTCCAGGGGGGGCATAGAACCCCTTTCTATATGACCAACTCCCCTAGCTTCACACAATTTCTCGCTATAGAATGTATTGGTCTTTTCCCCTGTGAAAACCCCGGGCCCCAACCCCCCAACTCCACTGGCATCGAAATCCCCCTAAAATTTTAACCTGTCAAAATTTCCCGGGAGCGCTAATACAGGGGCGTACACAATCGTTCTTATATCTACCAAAAAATCGTTAGCCCTTGCCCCCTCGAAATTTCCCCTTTTTTCCCAAAAATTCAGTTAAGGGGCAGCGACTTACTGAAGTGTTTAATGAAAACCCCCTTTTAGAAGTAACCAAGTCGAGAAAAATTTTAAATCAGTGAGGCTTTTGGGGTAAAGGCCCTTTTCCCCGTACTTTCACTTTCTTCATCCCCCCATCACCCCCCACTGTTTACTAGGGAACCCCAAGGGAAAAATAGTCACCTTGACGAAATGTGCAAATTTTTTAAATTGGCATACAGTTTTTTTTTTTCTCTTTCAAAAACAGACATAACACACCCCAAATGTTCAAGGGGTTCTTCCTTGATTTACTAAACACCAAGATATCCCTTTAAAAAACACTACAAAGAAGGACCAAATTTAAAAGGGGTTTTTTTACCCGGTTCACATCGATAAAAAATGCTTGGTGCGTTATGGACCAAACAGTATCACCCAAACCCTTCATATAGCCCCCCTTTTGTTTTTAACGTCGTCTTCCTTTTATCTCCCGGGCGGATCCGAATCTAATGGTATTTCCCCTCCCCAAAAACTAAATTTTGGGGAAGATAGTGGTCCCCTCAAAACCCGTCCAACATATCCTCCCCGGGTGGTATGGGAAACTTGTATCCCATTGTGCTTATTGATAGCCCTTTCTATTAACACACATCCTCCCGGGTCCCAAACTTTCTTGGGAGTCAATAACGCTGGGACAGCAACGGGGCTCAGGCTGTTCGGATAAACCCCTTGTCCCAAAAGCTCTTGGACCTTATCTTGCCAAATTTCAGTTTCCTTTGGGTGTCCTATAGTGGGTAAAATTTGGGGGACTTGCTCCAGGACCAAGTCGAAATTTATGCGGGTGTCCCTCAAAGGGATTGAACCCCCAGGTAGTCATAGGAGCCCCCTCCTTATACTCTTTCAGTAAACTCTTTACTACTTCAGGTATTTCCAACTAGCTTTATTTTCTCCGCCCCCACATCTTTTATATTAGAGCATGGACCAACCCCTGGGCTCCTTTAATCTTCAACTAAGTCTTTTTCCGATTAGGTGACGGTTAAGAAAGAACGCTTTCTGCCCTCTTTCCTTCGAGGTCCTTCCTTCTTCAGCGGCAAACAATGTATACCTTTCACCCCCCTTTTTCCAACCTATTTCACGTTTCCTTTTCCCCCGTGTTTTGCGTTCACATCAAACTGCCATGGCCCACCAAATAAGATATGACTGGCATCCATTTTCCACAATGTCACAAAAGACCCCATCGCGATATTCCCTAAATTTAGAATGGTACCCTAAATCTTTCCTTTCAATTGAATTCCTCTTTTGCAGCTTTGACCTCCCCCAGTGTATGGATTTGGGTGTTTTTGACAGGTAGCTGCAACTGCTTCACAACTTCTTTCCCATGATATTTTCACAAAAATTCCATATTACTTTTCAGTTCAAATTTCCTTTCCCACCAATAGTACCCTCTGTGAAAAAATGGTGTTGTTGGTGATCTCTTCCCGTTTTGGGGGTTGCATATCCGCCTAATACATAGGTTGGTTTGCCACCCCCTTCCCTCTCCCCATAGTGCCCCATCCCCTCCATTTGGGGTTTTACAGCTTTCTCATCTTTATCCCCCCTAATTTGTTGGAAAATATCTGTCTGCCCGGAGGGAGAAAATGTGTTGCAACAATGTTTCTGGATACCACGTTCTCAGGTGCTTACCCTCTTTTTGGGCCTCCTATTCTAAGCTCTCCCCCATCCGAGGCTTACTTTCAACTCATGCCCCAATTCCCCCGGGGGTCTTCCGGAATTTCCATTAGTCGAAAAACCGACCCACTTCGACAACCAATCAGGAAGCCTTCGATTTTAAGGTGTCGTCAAACCAGGGAGTCGCCCTTCAGGCGAAAATTTCCCCCCCTTTCCCCTTGATATCCCCGCCAGGTTTCCCCGAAAACACCACCCCTATGATTGTTTCCATACTAAATCGGCCGATAGCCACCCCGTTACCCCCATGCCCTCACTGTGGTCTACCTCCCAAAAGGCCTTCGTATTCATCGCTGAGTCGTCTCCCTCTCGTCCCCCCTGTTCTCGACAAAAGGTTTTAGACCATCTGTCCACCCTAAACATAGTGTCCATGGGGATTTCCCACCAAACCCCCCAAACCCTATTGGGGGCTATGCATGGCGTGAAACGCTCGATAGTTCTCAAGGGCCGTTCCAAAGCCCAACCCTTTTGATGCATAGCGTCAAATCCGCCCTCGGAAACCCCTTGAGGGCTCCTTTTGATCTCACATCTTGAACACCGTCAAGAAAATGACGTCGTATCGCCCTTTATGAGTTGACATCTCCGCAGGAAAATTTCCTTACTCTGATAACCCATGCAATGCGGGAGGATAAACAACACGAGGCCAATTTTGGATTGGGCCACAAAAAGCAAGAATAATTCTGAGTTTTTCTTGAAAACCTTTAATTGGACAACAAGAAAATAGAGAAAACTATTTTCCCAAAAGTGTATATTTCACAAAAAGAATCCAAAAACTAACCCCAGAATGGCCAAAGGTATTTATAGTCCTTAAGGAAATAATAAAAGGAAAAAAATATGTCCCTGGGAATAAATTTACATATACAGTTGTCCTAGATTATACACGGCCGTGTAGGTTCTTGGACATTTCCCCTACAACACACGGCCGTGCCTTCTGACCGTGTGTCAGGCCCCTGTAAATTTTGGGGAAAATTTTCCGACACAACACAGGGTGTGCCCCCCTTTCATGTTGTTTTGATATATGTGGCACAACACTCGGGTGCCTTCTGGCCCTGTATGACCGTGTTGTTTTAGGAGCTTCCAAAAACATTACACGATCGTGTCTTGTAAACGACACGCCCCAAACAACCATGTCAACTACGATGCCCGCACCCTAGTAATACAATTTAAATACCAAAATTTTGGATAGAAATTTTCCCTTTTTTTTATTCTATTTTTTATAAGATTTAAACTGAATTCTCTAATTTTTGAGTTTCTATATTATATCATGTGCTTTGTTTATTTATTTATCTATATACTATTTTCTCTAAATTTTTAAGAAGACCCATTAGACAAAATCTTTTTCCCGTTATCCCCTAATAACTAATTGTTGTTCTTGTTAGTATTCTTAGCATCACTCACTATCAGTTAAAAACAAGCCCCATTAAAAGTAAAAAATCTCAAAATTATCCGAAAAAGTTGTTTCGGGGATTTTTTTAGCAAAGTTATGTCAAAGAATAAACGAAAATACAAAGTGATGAAATTTGTAAATGTTGTGGGCCCTTTACCTAACCTAAAATAAATTATGGTGCTGAAATAGTGTGTCATTTATTTACTTTTCTAGAGGTTTTGGAAATAAAAAAAAAGTAAATTAAAGTGTTCAAATTAATAAAATATATATACTAAAAATCAACAGTAATTCGGCGGATATTGAAACATCTCATCAACAGGCATGAGTTGAAAAAGAGGATACTTTCCCAAAGAAAAAGTGAAACTAAACAAAGAACAAATTTGCCAAAAGATTGGTTTACGGAAATTAAGAAAAAAACACAAAAGTAAAGTATCATTAAATCCAATTAAAACCCAAAGGGGATCAATGAATAAAAAGATAATTTTTAATACACACAAAAATTACAAAATACAAGAAATCAACTTTATCATTATCAAGAAGTTTTTTACAAAATTTTCAATTTGGGGATCCGACTTTGTCAAAAAAGCTACAAATAAAATACAATATGAAGTTTAGGATGTTGGACCTCTTTTGGGGGCAAGGTTGGTTCTAGCACTTTTTCCCAAAGCTAATGT
The DNA here is from genome assembly GCA_037954665.1 of Laguncularia racemosa. NCBI lineage: Eukaryota > Viridiplantae > Streptophyta > Magnoliopsida > Myrtales > Combretaceae > Laguncularia > Laguncularia racemosa. Next base: position 441,091 of record JBBMOL010000072.1, read on the forward strand.
GGAATTTGGCCCAAATGATTGCTTTTCTCAAGAAAAGGGAGAAGGTTGTCATTTTGAGCACAAATGGAGGGGGGCCCCCCCCCCCCTTCTTCGTCGCAAAGGAAGAAAAGTTATTTCTTTTTCAACAAGTAGAGGAGAGAGGGAAAGGTTTTTCCAAAATGATCCCCTTTGGGTGATGAAGGCACACCCTTTTTCTCCCTCTTGTCTTTAGCCTTTGCTATGTTAGCCTAAATCATTCCCCGTCCTTGGGGGGGTGTTTAGTAGCAAAATTTTTTCCCCAAGCAAAGAAAGTATATAAATGATCCTCTATGGTTTAAATCCCTCAGATTCTTACCCTTCCCCATGACTTTCACTAGTTACTCGAATCCCATTAGAGAGTTGAATCCCTCATGTATTAATCTTTGGTTGCCCTTTCCTTCTCCTCCAGCACTTGCATGCATACGTCGATAAATATCGCGCTTTTAAGCTTCGCAATTGCCCTTCATCACCCCCTTCTCCTTGTCGGACTTCTCAATGCATTATTTTGTAAGATCCCAATCCCTTTTGTAGTTCAACAAAACAGCTTTCTCCCCCCGAAGCTCAATGGTGTGGTAACTCTCCCACTGATGATAACTAGCAGCCACCTCAAAAAGTGCATTAATACAGCCATAGCTCCTTGATGCTCCAGTCGCATCTTTACCAGCTCGAATGCATTTTTCCAAACCTTCTACTTAGTTTTAACCACCCTTGTACAACAGTATTTCCTAACAACATTGAGCTCCACTCAAGCCTCATTTAGTTCGACCCCCATCATGACCTGCCTTTGCAAGTGAAAGTCATTACATTGATATTAGCAGTTGAATAACCAAAATAAGAGTTACCCTTTGCAATCCATTCGCATACTTCTCTTTAATCCTCGACATAGGCATAGAGGCTCTATAGGTAGCTTTGACACTCTACAAAAAATAACTTATGTTAGGAACCAAAAAGAAGACGAAGAAGAAGAAGAAGAAAGAGAGAGGAAACGGGAAAGGAGTGACGGTAGAAACTCACCTCCATAAGATGAGCAGAAAAGTAATTCTACAATTTTGACACATACATCCTATTGTAACCTTCTCTGCCTCTCCCCCCTCCTAGGAGCTAAGAATGCTATCAAACAGGTCAGAAACAACCTGACTCACCCTTAAAAACCGAGCCACCGAAGGTAGTGGCACTATAAACACCGCATTTTTGCCCTAGGAGTCAATAATTTTCAATTTTTCCTAATTTTTCCCAATTTTTCCTAATTTAGCATAAAATAATAAAAATGTTCAAAAAATAAGAATAAAAAGGAAAACACTTCAATTTTGAAAAAAAGATTTCAGAAATGACAATAATGAATAATAAACAATTTTTACAAATTTTTGAAATTTCAAAAAATACAAAAAAATAGAAAAAAATTTATTGCATATATGCAATTTGCGAAATAAATAAAATCGCGAAAGTGGGCTAGCCCAGTTTGGTCCGGACCATGGGTAGGCGCGCGCGCAGGGGGGCTCGGTCGACGTTCGAATCGCGGAGGAAGCAGTTTCCGCGTTTTGCAATTTTTCGACTTATCCAGGACATGTGGCAGCATCTGATTGGCTGGAGAAACGCACACGCCGGGCGCGTGATCGTCTCCTACCTCGAGCCCGAGATCGCCCGGGGAAGAAAAAATTCGTATTTTCGGCCATTTTGATTCGATTTTTTTGCACAAATCCAATAGATCTTCAACAAAAATAAGATAAACATTATCTAATTAAAATCAAATCACAACAAAACGTTGGATGGGCGAATCGGAGTTGGTTTTTCAACCGAAAATCCGATCCCGGGTTCAATCGGAGGAAATCCGAGCTTATCCAGCTCGATTTCAAGCGCCCATAAATAGAGGAGGAGATGAGGAAGCAAGATCAGAGATCAGAAATTTCGAGAGAGAGAGAAAAGAGTGTAAAATCGGAGGAAACCCAAAGTTGCGACCCCCGATCGAAGTTGAGCTACTGCAAGGAGACGTTCTGGGAGTAAACGCCCCCACCATCGGATTCAGCACCCTCAAAGAAGTAGGATTCGACACTTCACCCACCGCAAAAGGGCCGCCGGAACGCCGTGAACGAGCCAACCCCGCCGCCGTGTCCAACCGATCCGACCCGACCCGATTCGACCCGGTGACCCGACCCGCGCACCGACCCGGATCCAGGTAAGTCGGATTTTCCCGATTTTTATTTAATTAATTTTGTTTATTTATTTATTCTGAATTAATTAATTAATTTATTATTTGTTGGTTATTTATTTATTTATTTATTTTGTTATTTTTATAAATAGGAAAATGTAGAAATTAGATTTTTCTAGAATTTAATAATGTAGAAAAATAATAAATAATAAATAATAATAATAATAATAATAAATATAGAAAAATAATAAAAAATTAGGAAAAATAAATCATAAATTTTAGATGTCAAATAGGATAGATAATAAACAAAAATTCCCAAAAAATCACAAAAATCACAAAAATTCCCAAAAAATCACGAAAATCAACAAAAATTTCCCCAAAAAACCACAAAAATTCTCAAAAATCACAAAAATAACAAAAAAATCATAAAAAAATAAGTTTTAGCACTTAGAGAAATCATTTTAAATCAAATAAATCAAAATTGATGTTTTCCCTAAAAAATCATTTTTCAAAATGAGATCAAGCTTAGGCTTTGAGTTTTTAGGAAAAATCCCAAAAATGGTAAGAACATAAATCGAAAGAAATTTCAAAATTAAAATTCACCAATGCACAAAAGATTTTCAGAAAAGCGAACTACGGCTTTTTTGATCCGAGTAGCAGGTACGTAGGCACCCATTCGGGTCAACCCATAAAATAAATGAAAAATCTTTTTTCTTGAAATAAATTCAAAGACATAACAAAAATTAACAGAAACACAATGAAACACATTTCTAAAGATGAACAATTTTAGGAGATTAGGTGGTAACCGTATAGGTTTTAATAGGTTAGCCTCCGGACTTAGAAATTTTGGTTTTCCCTTTTTCTCTTCTCACAAAAACGAGAAGAGGAAATAACGACGACTATTAGTCCAAATTAAGACTAATCGCTCCTTTAGTCTTAATTCACTTTTTCCCCAACAACAGTTGGGTGGCGACTCCAAAAATCAAACGAAATTCCAAACTCAAGTCGAGGATCTAGATTAAATGAGCATAGGGTTTAATTTAGATCGGATTAGGAATTTGGAATTCAAAAATTAGACTCGACAGGATGGCGACTCCGCTGGGGACCCATGCCAGTAGGCTAACCCACCTGAATCTTCGAATTGTTCTCTTCAAGAAATTTTGTTTCAATTATTACTTGTTACTAACTTTTCAGGGATTAGTTAGATTTCGAATTTTCTTTACTATGGGGGTTTGCATGCATACATATGTTTGTGTGATAGATGCGGTTAACCCGACCCCCGCCTAAGAGGGGAGCCATTGTGTAGGTTTCGAGCGAAGTGAGTTGATTCCGTTCGGGCCCGATTAAGCAACCCCACCCCATGCTTCGATATGGCCTGAGATCCATTTCTCCGAGAATGCGGGAGGCCCCCTAAAGCTCGGGAACCGTTAGAACCAACCTACTTGCAACTTAACATCATAAGGGGTTGACAATTGGTGACAATGTAAAAGGTTTGTTATTTTGTCCTTGGAGTTTAGGACTATTTCCCTGTAACATTTTCATAGTTCTGTTTGTAATTAGGTTGTTTCTTATTTAATGATGGCTATGGTGCAGTCACCGTCTCCTCCCCAAAGAAATTGGGTGTACAAACCTTTGGACCCAAAATTGGTATGGACCATTGGTTTACCTTGTACAACCCAAAGGAACAAGGCCTTAGAAACGATTGGAGAAAGATAAAGCATGAATCCATCATCAGTGGGAAGCTTGAGCCCCACTACGAAGACCAAAAGATAGGAAATAGAGCATTTATTTTTAATCTTTCATTTTTATTGAACTCCAAATTTTAATAAAAGTGAAGTTTTAATATACATTGTCAATCAGTTTGTCAACCTTTTATTTTTTTAGCATGCATACACATGCATATCATTCTTGCATCCATCATACTAAAAAAAAAAAAATGCGCGCCAGGTTCAAAATAGCTTCCAAGCAACCCAACCCACCCAAAAGCCCCGTCTTTACGCGCTAAAAAGCAAAATGGCCAACATAGTGAAAAAACCGCCACAACACCCAACGCTGAAACTACCTAACTTAGGATCATATCCCTAAGCAAACGTCCAACACTGGCGCCCAGGTTTCACCTTTGATGAAAGCACGACCTCCTGCGAACACCCGGGCTCAAGAAGAGTATTCAGGGCCAGGAAGGAAAAGCAGTGGAGGGACAGCCTGGAATACGAAGAAATCAATTCCCACCTTAACCACTTCAAGTATGGCCGAAGGTCACCAGGGGCCGACCTCTGATGATTGAAAAAAGAAATGGACAAAGGGAGATGGAGAAGCACTTTCCAGCACTCAATGACAAGATGAAAACTATTGAAGCCCCCTGGTTTTTTGAACAGGCCGGAACACTAACCTGCCGGCATCAGGGAAGAGGCTACCCTGACAAGTTCAAGACCCCAGATTTTTAAAAGTATGATGGGCCGGTGCCCCAAGATGCATACCAGGTATGGCCGGAAAATGAGCAAGTATGCTCAATACGATCAACTCATGCTACAGACCCTTTCCCGGATAGGGCCCCAAGGCCCCGCATTGGTTGGTATGCCCACCTGACTTTAACATTGTCAACACGGGAAAAGCTGCTGGGCCTTTATGATCAAAACAAGTTTAACATCGAAGTTGCCCCCTCTGTAATCGATTGGGGAGTCTCCGAAAAAGACTTACTGAGGTTAAGGAAAATGCTCAGCGCTGGAGGGGGCCCCAAACCGCTAGGATAGCCACTCCGATGCGAAAAGGAATTGACATCCTATTTTGTCAATACCTTGGACAAAAATTACTTTTACATTTGGTGGCCAGACCTCTTCCCGTTTTGAGAAAATGTGGCTGAGGTTGCAGGACGAGAATCATCAACTGGCAGGCTCCAAACAAGGAACCCCCTAGGGTACACCAACCCAAAAGCCCTTTGGAGGAAACAGAGTTAAGGAGCCCACAGTCAGTACAGTGCATTCTAGTAAGGCAAAAAAACCGGGACTCGGGTAACTTTCCAACCACTAATACCACCAGAACTACGAGGTCATACGCAGGCCGCCAGGCCCCAAGGCAGTTCACTCCAATCCCCATAAGCTCAGTCAGGTTTTTCCGCCCGGTTGGGGCGCCAACTTGATTAGTTTCAACCCCCCAAGACCGATACAGGCCAAGAACTTCGATTCCAACCCAAGTGTGACTATCCATGGGTCAAGAGGGGCACTCACAGATAGGTGCTGGAGGCTCTGGCACAAAATCCAAGACTTGTTGACGAGGGTCATACAATTGGATTTTGTGAACACCCCAGCACCCAATGTCAACACCAACCCGTTGCCCAATCACAGGCCTCCCATAACATGATCACGTAGAAGAGTCCTCCCAAAGAAGCCGTTAAACAAATCGGTGAGGCAACCCGCTTGGGAGAAACTTAAAGCAAAAACATTAAAGGAAGATGTTTATCCGGGAACCCCCGGTTGGACTTTGGGGAATCCACGGGAAGTTTAGTACCTGGTAAACTATTCTTAAAACCCCACTAGCAAGGGCCGCCTAGTAGGTGGGGGCCGGATTTGAGAAGCAAGACAATCTAGAAGGAAGAGGGAAAGCCATAACACGATAAATTCTCAGAAGCCCGGGTTATACTGCTTGAGGCAATCAATCGAGGTGCAAATCCGAGGAAAAGGTATGTATTAAATTCCCGTACATAAAAAATTAAAAGGATCCCATTCGACTATCGGGCCTCGAACAAGAGCGACCTCTTAAGTGGGAGGTATCACCCCTCTGGGAGATTATCGATCGAAAAATAAGGGCCCGACCGAAGAACCCAATACGGAGAAAACAAGGAAGGGGAAGAGGGTCTGCTGCATTTAGAAGTGGAAAGGGGGCCCAAAGCGAATACAAGACATGGAACAATTGAATAAGTTCCGGGCGCAAATCTTTTGGGCCCTTCTTAAACATCGGGCCCCCAAAGGGAAGCACTCTTTAAAGTGCTTAAAACAGATTCAAGTCCGAAGGGTATTGCACAACAAGTGGGTCACGTGGCAAACTTATCTTTACCATGGGGACAAATATCTTTCTCTCCAGAAGAGCTAGGAGAAGAGGGAGACCAACATACCAAGCCACTATTCATAGTGGTCCGGTGCAATGACACCATCGTCTCCCAAGTACTTATCGACAATGGATCATCCCTCAACGTCTGCCCATTGGCAACACTCGACTTATTGGGGGTCGATCCAAGCAACATAAAACCTAGCTCCACAGTGGTCAGAGCCTTCGACGGGTCAAAGAGAGACATTGTGGGGGAAGTGAACCCACCAGTGGAAGTCGGTCCACAAGTATTCCACATTCCTTCCAGGTCCTCGACATCCCAAGGTCTTTTAAAAACCCGCTCCTGGGGCGACCCTGGAACATGCTGTGGTGCCATTCCCTCTAGTCTCCACCAAAAGGTCAAATTCATCACAAATGGGCAGATAGTTTACAGTACTGGGCGAGCAGGATTACCCATATACAAAGAGACTGCCATACCTTACATTTAGGATGAAGGTTCAGAAGACCTGGGGTTGCAGATTTTCAACGAAGTGAATATGATGACCAGCAAGGAGGGCCATCAATTTAAAGAGGGGCAGCACGGGACCTTCGGACTGGGGTATGTTCCTACGGCCGCGGAAGAAGCATAAGTAAGGAGTGTTTAAAGGTAGAATAAAGGGGAAGCTGATTGACACCCAGATTGCATCCCACCTCTCCAACAATCTTTCCGAAGGGCAAATACCATTCAAGAGCTTCGAATAAACAAAGAGGACAACAACAAAGCGGAATCAATCTCCCGCATGTCCAACCAACATCCAGCTCTGAACAACTGGTTTTGTTGTCCTATCAATAGCGCTAGGTTAGCTCAAGAGTAGAAAAATCATTGAACAAATTTTATTGAGACTATTTATCGAATTCCATTACAGTTTGTTTCTTTTATTATTATATATGATTCATTTTTTTATGTCACTCAGATCTCCCACCATCGAACATCAGGGATATTTCGCGCGAGTAGAATGTAAAAACGCTGATATCGTTCCCAACGCTGCTAGGTCAGTTGTTGAAGACGACATCTTAGACCACGAAATAATACAAAAAATTGGCTAAAACATGAACAAAGCGGAATCTCGATCGACGAGCCTGTGGAGACAGTAAATCTAGGAAGCATGGAAAACCCTAAGAACCTCAAAATCGGGACCAATTTGAGTGCCGAGCAAAAATGTGAGATAACCGAGCTATTAATCGAATATGCAGATGTGTTTGCCTGGTCATATGGTGACATGCCAGGGCTAGACCAGTCGATAGTAGTTCACAGGCTTCCCACAAGGGAAGATGTCAAACCTAAAAAACAAAAACTAAGAAGATTTAGGCCCGACATCTTGCTAAAAATCAAAGAAGAAGTCAAGAAACTACTAGAAGTAGGTTTCATCGAAGTATCTGACATACCCAGAATGGGTGCAAATGTAGTCCCGTTATAAAAAAGAACGGAAAAGTGCGCGTATGCGTGGACTTTCGGGACTTAAACCAAGCCACGCCAAAGGATAACTTCCCCCTACCTCATATTGATGTTCTAGTGGATAACACCGCGGGAAACCATCTCTTCTCATTCATGGACGGTTTCTCATGATACAATCAAATAAAAAATGGCCGAGGAAGACAAGACCAAAACAACCTTCATCACGACATGGGGAACCTTCTGTTACAAAGTCATGCCCTTTGGTCTGAAAAACGCCGCGGCAATGTATCAGAGAGCCATGGTCCCATACTTCATGACATGATGCATCGTGAGGTTGAGGTATATGTCGACGACATGATAGCCAAATCCAAAGAAGGAGAAAGCCATGTAGATATCCTGAGGAAATTGTTCAAACGACTGAGGAAGTTCCAACTTAAGTTAAACCCGGAAAAATGTACTTTCGGGGTTACAACGAGGAAAATTGTTAGGGTTCGTCATCAGCCAGGAGGGCATTAAGATTGACCCTGATAAGGTAAGGTCCATATTAGAGTTACCTTCCCCACGCTCCGTTAAAGAAGTAAGAAGCTTGTTGGGGAGACTAAATTATATAGCTCGGTTTATCTCACAACTCACCGACAAATGCCGACCGCTATTCCGTCTGTTGAAGAAGAACGCCGCAATAGAATGGGACGACGAATGTGAAGAAGCGTTCAGGACAATCAAAGACTATCTTATAAAACCCCTGGTCTTGATAGTCCGAAACAAGGAAAACCCTTATTTATACCTCACCATACTCCCCGAATCCATGGGATGTGTGTTAGGGCAGAAAGATGAAGAGGGAAGAGAACGTCCCCTATATTATTTGAGCAAGAAGTTCACAGATGGGGAACAAAGGTACTCGGAGGTGGAAAAAGATGTGTTGTGCGTTAATTTGGGTCATGCATCGACTAAGGCAATACACCCTTTACTATCATATTGAGCTGTTGACAAGACATGATCCCTTGAAATACTTGGCAGAGAAGCCAGCATTGATGGGTAGAATCTCTAAATGGCAGATGCTTCTATCCGAGTTTGACATCACGTATGTAAATCAAAACTCGATAAAGTGACAAGCCTTAGCTGATCAGTTGACCGAACACCCTGTCGAGACAGATACCCAAGAAATACAAGTCCAATTTCCGGACGATAACATATTAACAGTAGAAGATATGCCGGTAGAAAACTCTGGGAGAGAGCAGAATGGTGGGTGGAAACTGTTCTTCGACGGGGCTGCCAATGTATTCGGTTGTGGGGTTGGGGCAGTATTGATATCCCCAGACGGCACTCAATTCCCTGCAGCGACAAGACTTACATTTTCCTATACCAATAATATCGCGGAATATGAAGCATGTATTCTTGGCCTCAGATGGCCTGCCAAATGGGAATCCGCGAATTAGAGGTGTACGGGGACTCGTCGCTCATCATACTACAAACAAGAGGGGAATAAAAACTAAAGACCCCAAACTGGTACCGTACCATCAACACTTGACAGAGCTGATTGAGGAGTTTAAGGCAATCACCTTTACGTACATCCCAAGAATTCAGAATCAGTTCGCAAATTCCCTAGCCACACTAGCATCCGTGATTCAAATAACAAGAGGAGCCGAAGTTCAACTGATGAAAATAGACATCGAAAGTCGGCCCGCTTATTGTTTGACAATTGAAAAGATATAAGATGATAAGCACTGGTATCACGACATCAAGACCTTCCTCCAAGAAGGTAAATGGCTAGCAAGAATGACCAAAGGACACTCAGAAGGTTAGCAAGCCATTTCCTATTAAGTGGGTCTATACTCTACAAGAGATCATATGATACCACCCTGTTGAGATGTGCGGACAAAGATGAAGCATGCGAACTGGTGAAAGAAGTACATGAAGGAGTATGTGGACCTCATATGAATGGCTACATGTTGGCCCGAAAAATCATGAGGTTAGGGTATTACTGGTTAACCATGGAGTCGGATTGCATAAAGTATGTTAAGCACTGCCATCTGTGCCAAGTATACGCAAACCGGATCAATGCTCCACCCAACGAGCTACATTTGTTATCGGCGCCGTGGCCTTTCTCCATGTGGGGAATCGACATAATCGCCCCAATCACTCCAACGGCATCCAATGGCCACAGATTTATACTGGTAGCGATTGATTACTTCACAAATGGATAGAAGCGTCATCATATACCAATGTCACAAAATGGGTGATAGTCCGCTTCTTAAAAAGGACATAATAGCCCATATGGAATTCCTAAGTCGATCATCACCGAAAATGGTACCAATCTCACAATAAATCGATGACAGGTTTATGTCAACAATTCCACATAAACCACAGAAATTCAACCCCCTACCGACCTCAAATGAATGGGGCAATAGAAGCAGCTAACAAAAATATCAAGAAGATCATCGAGAAAATGACAACAACTTACAAAGATTGGCACGAAATGTTACCATTTGCTCTCATGGCTTATAGGACTTAAATAAGAACATCTACGGGAGCTACCCCTTACTCATTGGTATATGGTACAGAAGCAGTGCTACCAGTGGAAGTCGAGATACCATCATTCAGAATCTTGTCAGAAACTCAATTAACAGAATCGGATTGGGTAAAGAAAAGGCTTGATCAGCTGAATCTGATTGATGAAAGAAGACTTACCGCGCTATGTCATGGTCAGTGTTACCAACAGAGGATAGCCCAAGCATTCAACAAGAAGATGAGACCTCGGTACTTCAAAGAGGGCGATCTAGTACTAAGAAAAGTTCTCCCGAACGCCCAGGACTCCAGAGGAAAATTCACTCCAAATTATGAAGGCCCGTATGTGGTGAAAAAGGTTCTGTCAGGTGGTGCTCTAATATTAACTCAGATGGATGGTCCAGAATTGAGAAACCCCGTCAACACAGATGCTGTAAAGATGTACTATCCTTAGGCAAGGGAATTGAAATTTTGCCAATGTTTATGAAAGCCAATATTCGATACAAAGTTCGTTGAGTCGAGTTTTTACTTTTCTACAAGCAAAGCTAATATCCCTGAATGGTCAACAATCCCAATCAATTCTCATCACAATAAATACACCTAAACACATTACCCACCACTTTGTCAATGAAAGATAAACACTAAAATGATAATGAATCTTAATGTAATTTGTGTTATAATTTTGTCTACTCCTAAGCATTAAAACTGAGCGCATTATTAGGATAACATTACCGTCGAAAGAGCTTTGTATTCAATCCAGTGTCAAGATAAGAAGAAAAGAAGCAGGAGCAAACCAACACGAAGGTTCAGTTGTTTGGTTGCTATCCGAGATAAACTGGTAAGCATATTAAAAATAGGTAACTATCATCACATCATGAAAGGCATCACATCATTTAGCCTAGTAAGAAGCATGTTCAAGAGTACCAGATGAGTCAGCTCATAATGAAGCACGTGTCTAGACATTTCCTTTAATAGGGTTAGTCAGCCCAATATGGGCACTTTCCCGAAAAAAAAAACCTGTTCTCGAGGTCAGCTCATAAGGGCACCTTTTGAGACAGTTCTATCTAAGGTTAGTCAGCCCAAGATGGGCACTTTCCTAAGAATTTTATCAAAGGTTAGTTAGCCCAATATGGGCACTTTCCTAAAAATCCGTTCTCAGGGTCAGCTCATAGGGGCACCTTTTGAGACAGTTCTATTTTAGGTTAGTCAGCTCTTGGGGCACTTTCCTAAAAATCAATCCAAGGGTTAGTCAGCCCAATATGGGCACTTTCCCGAAAAAATCTGTTCTCAAGGTCAGCTCATAAGGGCACCTTTTGAGAGACAGTCCTATCTAAGGTTAGTCAACCAAGATGGGCACTTTCCTAAGAATTTATCAAAGGTCAGTCAGCCCAATATGGGCACTTTCCTAAAAATCCGTTCTCAGGGTCAACTCATAAGGGCACCTTTTGAGACAGTTCTATTTTAGGTTAGTCAGCTCTTGGGGCACTTTCCTAAAAATCAATCCAAGGGTTAGTCAGCCCAATATGCGCACTTTCCCGAAAAAACCTATTCTCAGGGTCAGTTCATAAGGGCACCTTTTGAGACAGTTCTATCTAAGGTTAGTCAGCCCAAGATGGGCACTTTCCTAAGAATTTTATCAAAGGTTAGTCAGCCCAATATGAGCACTTTCCTAAAAATCCATTCTCAGGGTCAATTCATAAGGGCACCTTTTGAGACACTACCACAGGTTAGTCAGCCCAAGATGGGCACTTTCCTAAAATCTATTTTAAGGTTAGTCAGCCCAATATGGGCACTTTCCTAGATTCTCCCGATTAGTCAGCTTTTGGGGCACTTTTCGGAAACATCCTTCCCAAACAGTTGCTAGTCTAACAAGACGCTTCTGTCGACAGGTAGCCAGCTCATAAGGGCGCTTCCTAAGTAAATTTTCTTTCCAAGGTTGCAAGTCTGATAAGACGCTTCCTATCACCATTTCTCATACATTCTTACTCGAGGCTTAAGATGTGTCCTATCGCCAATTAGTTAGCCCATAAAGCACTTTTTGGAGAGGGAACATTACCTTGAATTGTTAGGAACATCTTCAACCGTAGGATTATCAGCTCTTGGGGCATTTTCCTACTAAAACCTAATTCAAGAGGTCAAAAATGGCGTCTTTTGTTTGTCTTTGTAGTTAAGTTTTTCAAACTTTACCACAAAGAGGGACAGCTGTAAACACCCCATTTTTGCCCTAGGAGTCAATAATTTTCAATAATAATCAATTTTCAATTTTTCCTAATTTTTCCCAATTTTTCCTAATTTAGCATAAAATAATAAAAATGTTCAAAAAATAAGAATAAATAGGAAAACACTTCAATTTTGAAAATGATTCAGAAGTAACAATAATGAATAATAAACAATTTTTACAAATTTTTGAAATTTCAAAAATACAAAAAATAGAAAAATTGCATTGCATATATGTAATTTGCGAAATAAATAAAATCGCGAAAGTGGGCTAGCCCAGCTGGTCCGGACCATGGCTAGGCGCGCGGGCGGGGGGGGGGGGGGGGGGGGGCTCGGTCAGACGTTCGAATCGCAGAGGAAGCAGTTTCCGCGTTTTGCAATTTTTCGACTTATCCAGGACACGTGGCAGCATCTGATTGGCTGGAAGAAACGCACACGCCGGGCGCGTGATCGTCTCCTACCTCGAGCCCGAGATCGCCGGCGAAGAAAAAATTCGTATTTCGGCCGTTTTGATTCGATTTTTTTGCACAAATCCAACAGATCTTCAACAAAACTAAAATAAACATTATCTAATTAAAATCAAATCACAACAAATCGTTAGATGGGCACGAATCGGAGTTGGTTTTTCAACCAAAAATCCGATCAGCTTCAATCGGAGGAAATCCGAGCTTATCCAGCTCGATTTCAAGCGCCTATAAATAGAGGAGGAGATGAGGAAGCAAGATCAGAGATCAGAATTGCGAGAGAGAGAGAAAAGAGTGTAGATCGGAGGAAACCCAAAGTTGCGACCGCCGATCGAAGTTGAGTCACCGCAAGGAGACGTTCTGGGAGTAAACCGCCACCACCATCGGATTCAGCATCCTCAAGAAGCTAGGATTCGATACTTCACCCGCCGCAAAAGACCGTCGGAACGCCGTGAACGAGCCAACCCCACCGCCGTGTCCGACCGATCCGACCCGACCCGATTCGACTCGATTCGACCCGGCTGACCCGACCCGCGCACCGACCCGGATCCAGGTAAGTCGGATTTTCCGGATTTTTATTTAATTAATTTTATTTATTTATTTATTCTGAATTAATTAATTAATTAATTATTTGTTAGTTATTTATTTATTTATTTATGTGTTATTTTTAATAAATAGGAAAATGTAGAAATTAGATTTTTCTAGAATTTAATAATGTAGAAAAATAATAAAAAATAAAAAATAATAATAATAATAATAATAATAATAATAAAATATAGAAAAATAATAAAAAAATTAGGAAAAATAAATCATAAAATTTTAGATGTCAAATAGGATAGATAATAAACAAAAATTCCCAAAAAACCACAAAAATTCTCAGAAATCACAAAAATAACAAAAAAATCATAAAAGGTCATAAAAAATAAGTTTTAGCACTTAGAGAAATCATTTTCATCAAATAAATCAAAATTGATGTTTTCCCTACAAAATCATTTTTCAAAATGAGATCAAGCTTAGGCTTAGAGTTTTTAGGAAAAATCCCAAAAATGGTAAGAACATAAATCAAAAGAAATTTCAAAATTAAAATTCACCAACACACTAAAGATTTTCAGAAAAGCGAACTACGGCTTGTTTGATCCTGAGTAGCAGGTACGTAGGCACCCATTCGGATCAACCCATAAAATAAATGAAAAATCTTTTTTCTTGAAATAAATTCAAAGACATAACAAAAATTAACAGAAACACAATGAAACACATTTCTAAAGATGAACAATTTTAGGAGATTAGGTGGTAACCGTATAGGTTTTAATAGGTTAGCCTCTAGACTTAGAAACTCTGGTTTTCCCTTTTTCTCTTCTCACAAAAACGAGAAGAGGAAATAACGACGACTAGTAGTCCAAATTAAGACTAATCCGCTCCTTTAGTCTTAATTCACTTTTTCCCAACAACAATTAGGTGGCAACTCCAAAAATCAAACGAAATTCCTAACTCAAGTCGAGGATCTAGATTAAATGAGCATAGGGTTTAGTTTAGATCGGATTAGGAATGGGAATTCAAAAATTAGACTCGACAGGCACCTTGGAGGAAGTGGACTTGGGTGTCCTTAGAAAGTTATTACTCCCCAAATGCTCCTCCTAACCCTGAGGATTGTTGTGAGGCCCCTTTTGTCGCCACTTGGCTACGACATTGTCCTCTCCACCTAAAGCAACAAGTCTTGCCTTGGTGTCACTTGAGATGGCAATAACTTTCACTGCTCGGGTGCGCTTTGGTCCAAGTGCTTCACTCTATTCGGAAGCTCATTTTGATCACCCAGAATCTATAGTCGGTACTTTCCCCTTTCATGCAGCACTAGGGGCCAGCTTTGGGATGTGTAAGAGCTTTGGACCCTTAATAACGACTCCTCCAATAGCAAATTTCTTTTATGGAGGAGATCCCGATCTAGCTTTCTTCTCTCGTTGTGCCTCTTTCTTGCCTCGACTGGCTTGACAAGTTGCAAGGTCGGAGGGACACATTAGTTTGAGTGGGGCCATATTTTCAAAATAAATAAGAATGTTAGTTTAACTAAATGAAAGCCTCACCAGAGAAAACTTTACAAGGGGGACCAAGCAACTGAGTTGCAGCCAACGAGTTTTCCCTCAAGTTAACCTTATCCTAGAGACTAACCCTTACCTCGACCATGAACATCTTCGGACTTCATCTGACTCTATAAGGCATCCACTCGGTTATCAGCCTCATCATCTAACCCTTCGAGTGTCCCTGTCCCAATTCCTTAAAACGCCCTCATTAAGCTCGGGGTATCGAATGGTTTCCCATTCTCCTCGAAGGCCTATCGAGGGATCTTAGGGTGGCATTTGTCGAATGGCTCCAGTTTGATAAGCTTGGTTCATATCAGGTTCACCCAACAAATCTAGAAGTTTGGTACCTCAAACATTTCAGTCACTATGAATTTCTCCTTCTAGTTGTGCACAGAAGAGACCAACCTATCCATTAGCTTCGCACCAAGGCAAATCGATAGATAAAACTAGCCTTAAGATAACTCTGACTGCTTCATTACATAAAAGAACTGAAATAATTGAGGAGTCAATCTCACCCTGTACAATTTGCACAGGCATTCGAAACCTACCAACAACATACACGCATTTGAAACAAGTTAGCATGAGTTGACATGGTGATAATTAAAGGACTTCTTTTAGAAGGTGTTGAAGGGTAGCTGTAACCTAAATTCCAAGAACCCTTGATACGTGCAAAATTAATTTTCTACCATCAAAGAAACAAGTTCATGCTTGTAAGTTGGTTAATCAACTTAGCCCTTCAGGAGAGGTACGCAATACAATCCCATTGCACCTGCATCAGCTTTATAAGCTATAGAGTTGACCTCATGAGGCCTCAAACTAGATGTGGAGTGTTCATCTTGAATGGGGTTAATAGGTCTTTGATCTTCCTCATCGTTAGCATAGATATCTAAGGCCAATTCTCCACAAACCTCCTCACTCTCTTCTTTAAATGATCTAAGGACTCCACTGTCTACCTCTTCAGCATACAATATTGGCACCAGGGGTTGACTTGAAGGCCTTACCTTATCCATTACTGTACTCGAAGGAGAGACTATCCCTTGAACAAAATCCGAAAAAGTGTTTGAAGAAGAATAGTTTGACATACCTAAGGAATTGATCTAAGAAGGAAAATAGGAAAGGTAGAGGATTAATTGAGATAAGCAAGTGCAAAGCAGACGTTGGACATAATTAAAGAAGATTTTAAGAGCAAAGGTTGCAAAAGTGTGGAAAATAATGTTTTGGCACCTTATATAGGCAATTACGGAAGACATGCGTATTTTTCGAGAGTGCTTACGATTGCGCCACATGCTACACCTCTGTAATAAAGGGTTGAGATCGTTTGGCTTGTGTAGCTACTTTGAACCCCATTTTCCCACGTATCTCCATGCATTAAATGCACAAATTTGCACGCAAACATAGGATTGGAAATTGTCAATTGAAAAGATAGAAGTGTACCTGCCAAGCTTCCTTTCCATCATTGTCTGTGGAGCTTATCCTTAGAGCTCAACACTTATTAACCATAGCTTGCCGATATGCATGTAGCTCGAATAAGCAAACCTAGGGTCAGGTCGCTTAAATAACTCAACGAGGCATTTCCAACCCAGATGGATCATTCTTTGGCTTTACTTAGCCTAGATAAGGTAATCCAATGTGAAAGGTAGCTTGGTATAAGGCTTTAGCATGGGTGCTCTAAACACTAAGATTGACCTAAACCTCTCCTAGGTTGAATTAACGCCTCTTAGCCAGAGAATAGCTTGGCTAATACATTCAAACATCATTTTAGGAAGAAAAATAATGTGGCCACTACTCTCTGGATACCCTATTTGGCAATTGTTTTTTAAAAACTGCATTATTTTAGTGAATTTCTCTTAGACCGTGCATTAGACCATTTACAATGCACTGTCATTATCTTAAGGACTCTTTTTTTTATGAATTTTTTCACTTTAAGTTGTTAAGATTTGTTTAGTATTATTTATGGAATTTATAATACAAATTTTCAACACCAATTAGTACTAAAAACAATAAAAACAATATATATGTATAGCAATTTTTTACGATTCTTCATAAAAAATCCCATTTGTCATGAAGTCCTCTCCTCAATGCAAAGCACCCCAAAAGTGAGGTGCTTGCCCTTGAAATTTATATCAAGGACCTTGCATTGGGATGATTTTATTAAGGCATATCCAACTCTAAATATTTTATTAAGGTTTCTAAATACTACATCAGTACTTTAAGAATTTTTCCTCATTAAGTACCTCTTCATTTCATTTGTAAGTCCTTAAAAAGAGTTTATAGGTACCTCTAGCTTATCAATTCACGAATCGGGTTAAACTAGAATACTGATCTGATTCATCTTGTCGATTCATGAATCGTGAACTGACCCGATTCAACTTAGCCAAAGACTAGTTGGTTTAAGCAAGTCCATGGTAGTTCAACCATGAAAACCCACATGAATTAGTGGCTTAACCCACAAAAGTAAAAGAAAAACAAATTGAAAAAGAAGAAGGAAAAGAGCCATGATATGATATAGGAGAGGAGCATATTGTTAATATTGTCATAATTATTTATTTATCATGATATGATAGCATACATTTATATTTTTCATTATATCTATGGTTAATGCAACTGTTGGTTAAATCGTCTTTCATATATATATAATAATTTTAACCTTTAGATGGTCCCATTTAGGTATGTTAATTACTAATCCTAAATTAAGATTTATATGCGTCCATATGTCTATGTTGTACTATTTCGGAGGAAAAGCCGGCAAGGACCAATTCCTATCATATAGATTATATTCATTGTCATATAGAACTTCAAGTGATTTTATCAATGTTAGAACTTTGTTCTTTCCAAGTGTAAAAGCTCTCATAATCAAATTAATTTGATTACGTATAATTAAGTATACAACCCCGTTCACTTAGCATATACATGCAAGTATATAATTTTAAATGTCACACTCTAATAAATTATATACGCTATGAAGAAAGTTGGAGATGTGCATATGCAACGTGTATAAGCAATTTAATTAATTAATATTTTTAAAAGTAATCCTCTATCCTTGGTATATTGTATGACTAGCTATCTATCTCATTGGTGGGATTGATCATTTCATCATATAGTAGTAAAAAAGATTAGAAAAGTTAATGCAACAAAAACTTTAATATTAAAATGGCAGTTTACACGGTTCCACTAGTATTTTTATCCATGCCAAGGAAAAAGCATTTACTCTGTAGGCTGTTGATTTGCTTGGCATTACTCTGTGGGTTGTTAATATATATATTTTTTAAAAAGTTAAAATTTAAGTTATAATTGACTAAAAGTAATTAATACAAAATACATAAAATTGTAAAAAAAAAAAATACTAAAAAAAATCTCCTCAATAACCTTGTTAAAGGTAGAGAGGGTGGGTCCAGCCATCTAAGGATGGAGACAACCTTATCCTGTTAGATTAGACATGACACAGCTATCTTAACACAACTTTTAAAGCCTCAAGCACTCCTCCTCGGTTATTTATCCATTGGATAGGGGCCCTTCAAGTTGTAAGGGTTCTTTGAGAAGGATTCTTCCTTTTATATATATATATATATATATTAAATTTTTTATTGTCTCTTTGTTAGAAAGCAAATTGAACAATAGAACTTTAAAGGAATTGAATAGGAAGAAATTAAATGCAACACAAGTCACTATAGATGTTCTCTAATATAAAGTCATTGCTCACCGAATGCTATAATCTCTTCGTCCTATGCGATTGATTGCATGGAATGTTTGGGGTTTAAATTTGTAGAGGAAGAAAAATGCAGTGTTAAAAGTGATGTCAAAATACATGCTAGACCTGATTGTGTTGCTCGAAACACATATGGATGCTGGTCTAGCATAGGCTTTCTCTTATTTGGTTTAATTAGATGGGTTCTTATGCACAGAAGCAAAAGGACAAAGTGAGGGAATGATAATGATGTGGAATACACAATTAATGGAGCTTGAGCTGCTTAAACAATCAACTCAAGAAATTTATGTGCTATTAAAGGTTAGAAAGTCTTCTCTAAATTGGTATTTTTCTACAATATATGCTTCTACAAATTTAGCACTATGTCCAATTCTTTGGGGGTAATATTAAGAATTTTCTCAAATATAGTAAATAATAATGCTTGGTGCTTGATGTGGGATTTTAATAATATACTATCATCGTACAAAAAGTGGGGAGGTGGAGCCTTTACAAAAAGCAAAGCTTTTAACTATCTATCCTGTATGAATCATTGTGGCTCGATAGTTATGAGATTCATTATTCCAAAATTCACTTGGACAAATAAACAATCATTGTCTAGCATGATTAAAAAAAGACTAGATAGAGGATAATGTAATGCAGTGTAGAGGGCCATATACCCTTAGGCTAAAGTTTTCCATATTATTAAAGGACCTTTTAAGTTTTAACCACAATTTACTTTTACTAAAAACTTAACCTTTGATTAATGCACCTTCAAAAACAAAAAATTTCTGGTTTTAGCCAATGTGGTTTAACCATAAATAATTTTTATGTAATAAATGATTTTTTTAACTATTTATTTAATTTTGTAATATAGGTATTATCATAAAGAGCTAAGGACGATAATGGAACTTTATAAAATTTCATGAGGCAATTTGGTCATTTCACACGGAAAATATAAATACTCCAAGTTAACATAAAATGCCCCCTTTTTGTCATTCTGAGCAATGAAACAATGTCGTAGA
The DNA here is from genome assembly GCA_037954665.1 of Laguncularia racemosa. Lineage (NCBI taxonomy): Eukaryota > Viridiplantae > Streptophyta > Magnoliopsida > Myrtales > Combretaceae > Laguncularia > Laguncularia racemosa. The sequence continues at coordinate 460,699 of JBBMOL010000072.1, forward strand.
GGACATACGCTCTATACGAGAAAAACCTAGGTCGACAAGAGGAAAAGGGACAAATCAATTACAAGAAATCGAGGAATGGATCGTTATACGAATTTCTAATTAGGAATTATAGAATTTGTAGTTATGAGCATCATTTGTTCTTACAGAACACGAGGTGCGTGAAGGGATATAAGAGAATAGAGAATCGACGATTCGAGATTTGCAATTTGTCGAAATTGAAGTAAGTATGCAAATCTATGTAATTTAATTTTAATTACTTATTTTAGGGACTTAATTGAGCTTAAGAATATGTAGGATTGAGTCTTGGAGGAATTGAAGTAAAAGAATTAGGATTCGTAGATATTGCCGATGGTAGCATAACCTACCAACACGGTCATGTTTCGACTGTGTTGAAATGGAAACGTGCACTAAGAGATATACGACCTCTTAACACGATCGTGTTTCGACTATGTTAAGTTAAGGGTAACACGGCCCCCCAGCACGATCATGTTTCGACTGTGTTGAAACGGAAAGGTGCACTAAGAGATACACGACCTCTTAACACGGTTGTGTTTCGACCATGTTAAGTCAAGGATAACACGGCTTCCTAACACGGTCGTGTTTAGACCGTGTTGAAACCAAGTTTTTCACCGAAAGACACACGACCCTTAAAACGGTCATGCTTTAGCTCGTGTTGAGCAACACAATCTCCAACATGACCATGTTAAATAAAGTATAACATAATTATATATTTGTTTAACTTCAAATTAAACTAATTTCCACGTAACCTAGATAGGTAGTAAAACCTTAGAGAGATTAAGGGAATAGGATTAAGAAAGTTAATAATTAGTATTGATATTAGATTAAGTACTAAGAAGAACTTATTGTTTGTACATATTCCCATTTAGATTAAGTCGAAGACTAGGAAGTGCTTAAGGATTGTGTTATCCCGTGTTTGCTTAAGTTAGTACATGTGTTGAAATTGATTAAGTGAACGATTCGGTTTAAGTGTTTAAGTGATATGTTGTATGTGCTTGGCTTGGCCTAGGGGTCTGTAGTGGTAGATCCCTAGAGAGCACCTTAATGATCCTTATGTGGCGTTGTCCCTAGTGGAGTCATGCTTGGAAATGATCTGGGTTGAATGTTGATTAAGTGATTAAATGTACATGGGTATGGAGCCCGTAGTGGCAATTCCCATCACCAGGTTTAAGTAGACATGGGTATGGAGCCTGTAGTGGTAGTTCCCATCACCAAGTCATGTTCTAATGTGTTAAGTGTGTTAAGGGGGTTATGAGTACCCTATTGTTTGCTTGTGGACATAAATTATATTAAGAAATAATTGTCCATGTTTTAAGTTATACATGATGTGTGTGATGCTCGTTTATGTTTGTTCATTTATATGTGTTTGTGTTATATATACTGGGCATTAGCTCACCCATTCGGGGAATCATTTTTAGATGCAGGTGTTGAAGGAGATAAGAACCTAGAAGATGACTTAGGTTTAGGTGAACCACCGAGAGAGGAAGACGAAGAATACCATTATTATAATGGTGATTAAGTTTTAGGAAAATTATGATGTTTAACTATAATAGATAGTATCATTTGAAATTGTTATTTTTGGTTTTAAAGACTTCCACTGCTTTAGATAATTGATAGGTTTAAGTTATCATTGAAATCTTGAGGATGTATGAAATGTTTTATTATAGGAATTACAGGTTAAAATGTACCAGAGTTGTTTCAAAGCCTTAACGTGTTTTTGTGAGATAAGGACATGTAGCGGGCACTAGCACGACCTGGGTTTCGAGGCGTTACAATTTACCATTGATAAAAAATGTATGGCACACATGTCAAAATGATATAATAGCAGCATTGGAGGAATTGCCAAACACTTTTACCAAATGGAATAAGGAAGTTTTGGTAATATTTACCAAAAGAAATAGAAGTTATCTAATATACCGAGGCGAATTAAATTCCAGTTAGCAAATAACCCTATAGAGGTGTTATTGAACATGGAATTCCATTTATGATAGGAGCTACAACGAGTATTAGACTAGGAGGAAAGCTTATGGAAAATGAAGTATAGGGCTAAATCAATTAAGGATGGCAAGAGAAACACAATATATTATCACTCCCTAGTCTTGGCTAGAAGATAAAAAAAAAAATAGGATTCTAACTCTTAAAGATGAATGGGGACAATGGAAATATAAGTAACAAGATATCCAATAGATCATAATGAGCCACTTTAAAAGGCTCTTTCAATCTCAAAAATTTTCCAATCACTTAGAAAATTCAATTCCTTGCTAGATGCGAAGAGGGTTATCAAATCAAAAACATCAACAACTTACAAACCCTGTAACTAGTAAAGAAATTTAGAAGGCTTTGAGTTCAATAGGAACTTAGAAATCCTTAGGTAAAAATGGGGTACATGCTTTCTTTTTTTGAAAAAGTTAGCAAATAGTGGGGGAATTGGTGAAAGAAATTATTAAAAAGTGTTTTGAGGATGGAAAAATACCATAGCAACTCAACCAAACTCAACTAGTTCTAATTCCAAAGAATGGTACAGTAGAAATTGTTAAACATAGTAGGCCAATAGGGCTTTGTACTATAGTCTATAAAATATTATAAAAAATTCTAATCAATAGGTTGAGGTCACATATAGATTCAATCATCTACTTAAGTCAAGTAGGTCTTATAACATGAAGAAAAGCCTATGATAATATTATTCTAATTAATGAAATATTTCATAGTTGTCAAAGGAAAAAACAACAAATTAGAATGGATGTTAATTAAGTTAAGACTTAGAGAAAGCCTATGACACAATAGAATGGGATCATATTCACTAAACATTAGTTAGTTTAAACTTTTCACAAAAGTGGATAAAACTAATTGAAAGTTGCTTATCCATAACTTCTATAGAAATACTTGTAAATGGTAACCCATCACCATCATTTAAGCCTAGTTGAGGTCTACGACAAGGATATCCATTATCCCCTTATTTATTCATCATTGGGTTAGAAGTCTTGAGCAAGCTAATAAAAAATGAAGTGGCAAAAGGTAAATGGGAGCCTTTTAAGGTAAGAGGAGGAGATTTTCATGTAGCACAAGTGATGTTTGCAAATGACATTGTATAGATGGTGAAAGGAAATGAGGAGAATGCTAGAGTAATCAAAGTAGTACTTACTATCTTTGAAAGTTAATCCAAAAAAATCATCTATATCTTTCTCAAGAAATACCACTTAAGAGAAGAGAGAGGAAGTAGTTAGTATGTTAAACTTTAAGAGTGTGGAATCTTTTGAAAAATACTTGGGGTATTTGCTAGATAAAGAAAGGAAAATCAAAGTGGAGCAGTTGTGTTTTACTATAGAGAAAGCATAGAAAAAACAGAGTGGATGGAAAGTAAGACAATTAATTATGGTGGGTAGGCTTATTCTTGCTAAATTATCCTTTGAAACCCTCTTAAATTATTTTATGCAAATAGAAATGCTTCCAAAAAGTGTTGTATCAAAATTGGAGCAAGTTAAGATAAATTTATTATGAAATGGAAAGAAAGAGCAAAGTAAACTACATTGGGTAAATTGGAATAATATAACTCCACCAAAAGAAAGAGGAGGCTTAGGATTGGCAAAATAGGGTAATGGAAACACAATTAGGGGAATAATTCAAGGACTGATATCTCATGAAGCTCTAACACTTTTTTTTTAAAACTATTAGATGTCGAAAATGAGATGGAGCGAAGAAAAAACCAGTTTCCCTATTTCTGAAATATTAGTACCGATATTAGGACTAATTGTTCTTTTTCCTTCCATGCAAGATTAGAAGGTATTTAACGAAGGACTACATATACAACCTTCATTGAAAGAGATTTACAATGGTTTAGTGAAATCATCATCAAATCATCACGATATGACATGGGACTAGATTTGGAGAGTTCTTCCACTAAAAACTAAACTGCTATTGTGGCGAATACAACATAACGGTCTCCTTACTACAGTAAAAATGAGACATATAAGGATAAGAATAGACGCCCTATGTCCTCATTGTAGTAATAGAGATGAAAACCTATGGCACGTGTTTTGAACTTGTAATGAAGTGTAGAAAATAATTCAGATTTAGCAAACGATCTCGAAAAAGGACAGTCATGCCCAAAATGATTTCAACCAATGGACAAAATGGAATTGTGCCATTAAAAAGAAATATTGCATGTTACATTATCTTCCAAGTCAATTTATATTTGCTTTTGCATTATGGAATATTTGGCATGCTAGAAACATGGCCATTTTTAACCTAAATAATAACTTAAATATAAATCTTGTTCAAATTACATAGGTTGCACATGAACATTAAGCATGTATTAAGAGACAAAAAATGCAATTTTTTTTTTTAGTTAGTAGAGTAAATTTAATATGAGAAGTACTATAGCATGGATGGGTCAAGCTTAATGCTGATGGATTTATTATCCATCACTCAAAAGTTGCTACAATTGGAGGGGTGATTAGAGATCAATAGGGGACATGGATTTTTGGCTTCTCAAAGAAAATTGGACAAGTTGATATCTTAATAGCTAGGGAATACGCTACTATATATAATTAGGATTAACAAAAGTTGTTATAAATGTAGATAATCAAGCTTTTGTACATATTGTATCAAATCAAAATCATAATTATTGGCTTAAGCATCATAATAACATATCTACATGAAGGGCAAAATTATCTCTCCTCTAGGAGAAGAGAATTGAAGTGATCATTAGAGAGGTCAATGGAATAGCAAATTGGATTACAAGGGAAACATAAACAAAGGAACAAGAAGAACAGTTTTTTTATAAGCCTCTAGCGGACCTTAGCCAAATTTTGTTTAGGGAATCCTTTGGTGATGGCTTGTACAAAGATTATAGATGTGTTGGTGGTCATTGTTCTAATATGGATATTTATGCATGCATTAATGTAAATATATGATGTATGGACTCTTATTTTCTGCAATATATTTTCTTATTGAAAAAAAATATATTTGTAAGTATTTTTTAAGAATACATAAATTTTCACTTTTCAATTGTTATTCTCCAATCAATATCTTCACTATAATTATAAATCGAAATACACAAGATACAGAAAGATAATTTTTAAATGCCACTATATATATATATATAATTCATATGCTGGCTCATATAATATATGAATATAGATTTTGTTGAGGGCATGATAGTTACATAACCTAAACATTTTTTATTCTCTTTATGGAGGAAATAAAATAAATTATCTTATAAAAAAGGTAACAACTATTTTTAATAAGTATGGAGTAAAAAAGTTACTATAAATAAATTTTTTTTGTTCAATTTACAAATAAATAAGATAATAAAATACATTTTTGAAATGATTATTTTATTTTCTCTCAATTTAATCAGGTTATCTGATATTGTATGACCCATGTGACTCGATGGAAGCTCCCTTTATCTTCAATCTAGTTTCAATGACCTTGGTTAGCCATTTCTTTATTGGATCTGCTGCTCATGGTTTGCCTTAATTGGTTGGCCCAAATCATAACTCACCATCACTTCTAATTTCAATTGCCAAATTGCTAAGGTGAGTACACTGAGGAGAGAGGACTCTACTAATGAACCCAAGCTAGAACCTTTTCCTATTACATGAGCCCTTCCCAATGTCCCACCTTGTTGATGCCCACTTTTTAATTCCCATTTTGGATCGATGAGAGAGACTTGGATATGGGCCTCACATCAATTCTAATTTCATTATAATATGAAAATTGATGGTTGGTTTTCACTTTTGTTTGTGGGTTGGCATAATTCTTGGATTTATCTGTAAAATGCTACTTTAAATATAAATCCCACTAAATTGTGTCTTTTTTGCATATAAGACAAAAAAAAATACCACCAATATCATTTAAAGCTAGATGAAAATTGCATCCATTATTATAAATTTTAGAGAGATTTTTCACATTTGTATTCATCTTAGAACACAAATTAGAGTTTTAGGTAGAACTAAGGCAGTTTAAGTGGTGGAGAAAGTCCGGTTTATTGATCAGATGGGACTTGTGGAAGCATTATCAAGATTTTTATCATGACTGAGTTTTCTCCCTTTACCTTAATTTTCTGTTCTTAATAGCTTTATAGACTGTTTTAGATCATGTTTTTAATGGTATGATGATTTAAACATTGTTATGAGATGTAGATTGTTAATTTATGATTGTTTTTTATGTTATGTTTTGATTATTTGTGAAATTTTATTTTTTATAATCACGATGCATGGTCTATTATTCAACCAATGATAATTTTGCAAATTAAAACTGTTCGAAACTTGATAGAGAATCTAGAGTTTTCTTGATATGAGAGTCATTCTTGTTAATTAAGATTCTCAAGACTCAAGAGAAGAGAATCCTAATGAACGTGGTTAAAATCAAAATAATTAATTCTAACATATATTAACGTAGCTTAAATTACCTAAATGAATAAAGTCAGTAGCTATTATAGTTACATAATTTAGTCCACTTGCTGGTTTTAAAATTGTTATGAAAAGCAAGCATACATTAATATCCTCAATTTCAACTTAAGGATAGCTTAATTGGTTCACTAAGATATTTCTTTTAAAATTTTTATTATTTTTCTCAATTTTAGAGGTAAAATGTTAATAATGGTGAAATATGCTCATCTTGGGAAATTAAGGGACTTAAGTCCAAATTTATAAAGTAAAGAGAGGCTAGATGTAAGTGCACAAGATGGTTAATAAGTGCCACTTAGCGTTAATATTTATAGATAAGTAATTATCTATTTGATGATTTTTATAGTCCAACATCCAGCATGTTCATATTGAATTTACTTTTAATATTGTAATTAGTTTTTCTTCTGAAAAGAAAAAAAAAAATTGAACAGCCCAAAAACATATATTTTTGAGTTTTGACTAGCATTCATATTACGTGTAGCTAATACATGTCTTTTTTCTTAATTAGCTTAACAAGAGAATGGTATTAAGATATATTATCTGTTAGTGATTTAAAAAGAAAATTTTAATATAGATAATCAAATAATTTATAAATTAATCTTCCACATCAAATCTTTTTTTTTAATAAAAAATTAAATCTCCACCATTAAATTGTTTTTAAATGGCCAAATGACTACTTATTCAAATAATTATTTGCTCAAAAAAAACACTTCATTTTGTTCAATTTGAATAATCACCTAGCTATCGAAGTCAAAGTAAAACATTTCGAGTTCCTCTCAATAAACTCCCCACATATTGTTTAAGTTGAATATATATTGTAGTTGACTTTTATCAATACATAAAATGGTTAACGAAAAAGAAATAAAAATTGTAAACACATTTTCTATATTTACTTCATTTATATTTAGCTTCCTTATATTTAAAATTAAGCGTTTAACCTTATAAATTTTTAAAAATAGTACTTTTAAACTCTATTTTACTATTTTACTCTTAAATATAAAATAATAATAAAGTTACTAAAATACTTTTCATTATTTTTAAAGGACAAAATTGTACATAAGCATCTTTTTGAAAATTGGGAAAAGATTTTACTATTATTCTACTTGAATATTTACCTCTTAATTGAGTAAATTGAATATTTACCCTTATCCGTGTGTTTGGTTGCTGACAGGATTGTAGGCAGATGAAGCCCAATACAAAGTCAAACGTAAACTCCACATATACGAGGGAAAACTAGTAGGGTTTGGAAAATATACAAATTAGGGCAAAACTACGGCACCAATTCCCAATAAGATTCATTTTTATGACCCCACCACCCACAAACTACAAATCATTTGATTACGAATAAGAGAAGACATTTATGTTCTTCACTCCAATGTGAAAGCTAGATTCCAACAATGTGATTTCACCTAAGTCATACGGCAATGCTTAATCTTTAAGAAACTGACTTAATAATAGAAAAAGAAAATCACATGCTTATTGAGCATGATTATTGTATTATAAAAATATAATATTTTATAATTTCTATTCATTATCAAGGTGATTCTCTTCATTCACTTTGAAGAGAATACCATAACGCCACTGCCGAACCATCCTTCAATTCCTTATCTTCAACCACCGCAACCCCACCGACCATCTACCTCTTGCTTCAGCCCTTCTCACCCAGAACTTCGTCAAGCTTTTTCTTTTTCCAAATGTAAGGGCACTTGCTTACTTTTCCTTTCTAATATGACGGTAACAATCTTAATTATTGTTACTGCTGCATGTATATTTTTAACGTTACTGGGTGGTTTTACTTCTACTTCGGCCGGACAATGCTACTGTGGCATTGCGTCTAATGATTTTTCCTTGTCATTATGCTACAGCCAAAGTTAGGTGGCTTTATGATATTGCTGATTTCATGTTCATAATTCCATGAATATAAAGGTAGATCAAAATGTCTTTACGGCAAACGAACTTAGTCAGACAGTAGTTTTCATTTATCTACTCATTCTTGCTATCCAGTTTCTCAAATTGCAGACACATCATCCTAACACTAGAGACCAGCATTTAGAATAGAGTTGGGATGGGGGTGGCGGTTGCAGGAGGTGGGTGGTTGGTGGGGTTGCGGCGGTTGTGGTGTTCGAACCTGAGGAATGGTGGAATTTTTTATGAATGCAACTCATGCTCCAACCCAATTCCCAGTTCATACTCTCACATACAAATGTGCATGGAATTATTGTTGAAAATGCAACAATTCATCATTGCAAATAAACACCTCTAAAGCATGTAAAAATAAAATATTATCTACAATATATGTAGAAGGGTCTTCTTCTTTTTATAATATCGTTTCACAAAATAAAATAATATACTCTTAACTAGTAGGTTTTTTTTTTTTGGATTTTTTAAATTATATTTTGGATATCTTTCTTTTGACCTACTATTGTGTATATCACAACTATTAAGGACTAATTCAAATTGATCATCTCACCGAAATATCAGTATTGATGTTTACTCTTATATATACTTTTCGTTGGTCATAAAGAAATCTCGAATCAGAAAGTCAAACTACTATATTGGTCTTATCATATTGCGCACAAAGCAATATGAAGAGAGCATGGAAAATTAAACAAACCATCTGATGCAAAGTGTCACAATTGGATCAACTCAACTTGCTTACTAGAATCAGCCGTATTAAATGGTTCAAACAAAAAATCCTTTTACAATGTTATTATAACACCATTAATTAAGTTGACGTGGCATGTTTATAAGATAATAAGGGGATCCTCTTCTTAAACCAAATCGAATAATATTAATAATCTATTTTAATTATTTAAAATTTTAATCATCTATTTTTAATTATATAGCATAGCATAATATTGATATTATATTTTAATTATTTAAAAACTCGATCTTTTATTTAAATTTAATTTTACACATTAATCTTTTCACCTATAATTTTCACAATTTATCTATTACTCCTAAACATATTATCCTATGTCCTTGTCGATAAAAAATCCCAAGTTGGGTAAATTCCGAAAGGCGTGGAAAAAGGATGAAACAATTACCTTGTAATTGCATAGTCAGCCACGAGAGCATACAAATTATTTTCCGTATTATCCTTAATATATTTTTTTTATTATTAATTACACTTATATATATATAATATTACTCAGATATTTACATGTTAAATGTCTTTCTTATCCATATGCCTATGTTGTACTATTTCGGAGGAAAAGCGGGCAGGGACCAATTCCTATCATATAGATTACAGTCATTGTGCTATGGAACTTCAAGTGATTTTATCAAATTACGTATAATTACGTATACAACCCTGTTCACTTAGCATATACATGAAAGTATATAATTTTGAATGTCACACTCTAATAAATTATATGTGCTATGAAGAAAGTAGGAGATGTATATATGCAACGTGTATAAGCAAATTAATTCATTGTTATTTTTAAAAGTAAACCTCATATATAACTGTATCAATAAATCACTTACATAATTAAAATTAATTATGATATCTTTTAATTAAAAGAATTAATTAAAAAATTCCAAAGTTTTCAAGGAAAAATTAGAAAATTTAGAAAAAGGATGAAATTAACATAAAAAATATTTTTTTAATTTTTAAAATTATATTATTTTCAGATATTTTAAGCATATTTCCCTAATCTTTTGTAATTTTACACAATATATGAAAATATTTAAAATTGCACTATTTAAATAAAATATTACAAAAAATGCTGAAAATATAGCACTAATAGAAAAAAAAATCTTTCACAAGAAGAAAAAAAAAAGCCAAAAACAAAACCCTTTACTAGTAGGAGAAATGTACTCTTACATGTTTTTTTAATTATTATTATTATTATTACACAAAAACTAGTTCCTTGCATTTCTTTGTAATAAGTATATATTAATTAATTAGATGCCTTCAAGTTTCTTTTAGTTTTATACCTGAATGCAAATGCCACTATTAGGATGGAACAAAAAAAAAAACAAAAAAATAATTTTGATGATTCATTTTCCCTTTAGCCATCGTCTCTAATAATTTATTTGCTGTGCTCATTTTTATTAACTCCTTTTGACTCTAGTGACCATGAGATTTTCTTTAAGGCTTTGTTGATGGTGGGATGATTATTGATTTCAAGGTATGATGTACTTATTTCATGAAATTTGCTTTCTAAAATTCTAGCACAGTTGTTATACTTATAGACAATGTTTATAGGTGTTAAATATTGTTATAGCAATTGTTATATATATATATATATATATATCATTTTTAATGGTAAATAGTGATAAAACCTATATCAATGCTAATATTTTTTACCTTCAACATTACTTAGGGTATCCCAATCTCTAGTTTTTTATACTAAATTTAAGATTAAAAACTTTTTTGAGTTCTTGAAAAATAAAAGTTATTATATATATATATTCTATTAAAAGTTAAATTTTAAGTTGGAATTATTAAAAATAATTAATACAAAATACATAAAATTATTATAAAAAAAAAAAAACTAAAAAAAGTCTCCTCAATTAATAGTTAGAGGTATAGAGGGTAGGTCCAGCCATCCAAAGATTGTTCCTTTCATATATATATATATATATATATATTTAAAAAATTTTTATCGTCTCTTCGTTCAAAAGCAGATTGAACAATATAAATTTAAAGGAGTTGAATGGGAAGAAATTAAATGCAACGGAAACTAAAATATTAATAATAAATTTGTTTTCTCGTTAAAATTTTTTATTACTTATTATTTATATTAAATTTAGCTTGACAGAATATTAAGACTATTGGTTTAAAATAATAATAACGTAAGATCTTAAAAAATATTAAAAAACTCACTTGAAGGATCATAAAAATAAAGTTAAAAGGTCATTAATAAAAATAGATTTTTAAGTTACTAATATATTGTAAAGTTTCTTACGGATAGAGATGGTCTTAGCCTTAAAGAAGAATTGTCAACTCTTTAAACTGTTGATGGCCAGAGTTTGGATGGTAGATATTTTAAAGGAACGAGAAAACTAGGATGTGGTAAAATCTGGATATTATGAATAAATGGTTGTTGTCTCCAGTTTTTTATTTTGAATACATTCCCATTAATTACGTATGTATATTTGGTTTGACTAAATAAATTTTTATGATTATATATTATTTTTTATTGAGATATATATTTATAATTAATTAGAATAAACTCGAAATAGAGAATTGGAAAAGTAGATATGTGTCTTGAAATTGAGAGTGCCCAAACAATGAGTGGATGTAAGTATTTGTGGGATAAAAGGGATATAAAGTGTCTTTATTTTTGGATTTGAGTAATTAAGTTTTTTTTTTTAGATATTTAGTATTTATATTTTGAAATAATGTATAACATAATGCTCTATTAGGTATTAATTTTTTAATAAAACTTTAATCATTAAATTGTTTAAATTTGAAAGTCGAAACTTTATGTACCTTTTTGCCGGTATTTGTGCATAGCAGTAAATAAAATAAGATTTGTGTTGGTATAGAGAATTCAAAAGAAAGTATCCTGTTTACGTCCGCTGTTCAATTTCACCAACCAACGGTTATCCAGTTGATCACGACTAAACATTTAGTCGCTTAAATAATAAATACCTGTGTCTTATTATTTAAATTGTTCGTGTGTTAAATTATTATTTGTAGTAATACAATTTAAATACCAACTTTTGAGATAGCAAATTTCCATTTTATTTATTCTATTTTTCATAAGATTTAAACTGAATTCTCTTATCTCTGAGTTTCTAACTATTATATCATATGACTTTATTTATTTTTTATCTATGTATCTATTTTCTCATAAGATTTTGAAGCAAGACCTACTAGACAAAATCTTTTTCCAAATTATCCTGTAATAAATAATTGCTGTTACTTGTTAGTATTCTCTCAGCATCACTCACTATCAGTTAAAAACTAAGCCCTATTAAACGTAAATAATCTCAAAATTATCTCGAACAACGTTGTCCTTCGAGGATATTCTTATGTCTAATGCTCAACGACAAATACAATATTATTTTAAAGTAAATTAATGGTGTCCGAATGAATAAAATATTTATACTACAAATCCACAGTAATTCGTGCGGCATATTGAAACATCCTCATCAACCAGGCATGGGCTTGAGCAACGAGGTTACTTTCCAAAGAAAAGTGGAAACTCAACAAAGCATACAAATTTTGACCAAAAAGATTGGTTTACGGAAATTAAGAAATAAACACAAAAGTAAAGTACATATTAATATCTGATTACAACCAAAAGGATCAATGAATAAAAAGATAATATTTAATACACAAAAAATAACAAAATACAAGAAATCAACATTTCATGCATCAAGTAAGTTTTTTACAAAATTTTCAAGTTGGCATACCAACTATTGTACAAACAAAGCTACAAATAAAATACAACTACTGAAGTTTAAGATGTTGGATCCTCTACCGGGGCTAAGGTTAGTTCTAGCACTTCTTCCACAACTAACGCTAGAAGTTGGTCCAATGATTGCTTTTCTCAAGAAATGGGGAGAAGGTTTTCATCTTGAGCACCTAGTGGAGGAGGAGACACCCCTTCTTCATTCAGCAGAGAAAGAAAAGGTATTTCTTTTTCAACAAGTAGAGGAGAGAGAGGAAGGTTTTCCATATTGATCACCTTGGGTGATGGAGGCACACCCTCTTCTTTTACCTCTTGATCTTTAGCCTTTGCTATCGCCCTCATAGCCTACATTTCTTCCCGCTCCTTTAGAGGGGTGTTTAGTATGCACAATTTTTCCCCAAGCCAAGAAAGATCATGTGAATGATCCCTCTAGTGGATCTAATAACTCATGATTCTCTAGCCTTCCTCCATGACATTCACTAGTTACTCGCCATACTCATTAGAGAGTTGAATCCCCTCACAGTATTAATCTTTGGTTGTCCTTTCCTTCTCCTCTAGCACTTGCTTGCATATGTCTTGATCAATATTGTGCTTCTTAAGCTTCACAATTCCCTCCTTCATCATCGCCTTCTCCTTGTTGGACTTGTCAATGCATTGTTGTGTAAGATCTAAATCCCACTTATAGTTTAACGCAACAGCTTTCTCCCACCGAAGCTCGATGGTGAGGTAATTCTCCCACTGATGATAACTAGCAGCCACCTCGGAAAGTGCATTAATACAGCCTATAGCTCCTTGAAGCTCCTATCGCATCTTTGCCAGCTTAGATGCATTTTTCCAAGCCTTCTACCCATTTTTAACCACCCTTCTACAACAGTATTTCCTTATAACATTGAGCTCCACTCAAGCCTTTTTCAGTTCAACCCCCATCATGACCCACCTTTGCAAGTGAAAGTCGTTACATTGATATTGGTAATTGAATAACTCAAAATAAGAGTTACACTATACAATCAATTCGCATACTTGTCTTTCATCCTCGACATAGGCATAGAGGGCTCTATAGGTAGCTTTGACACTCTACAAAACATAACCTATGTTAGGAACCAAAAAGAAGAAGAAGAAGAAGAAGAAAGAGAGAGGAAAATGGAAAGGAGATGACAATAGAAACTCACCTCCATAAGATGAGCGGAAAAGTAATTCCACAATTTTGACACAAACATCCCTATTGTAACCTTCTCTACCTCTCCCCTCTCCTAGGAGCTAAGAATGCCGTCAAACAGGTCAGATTAACCTAACTCACCCTTAAAAACCTAAGCCACTGAAGGTAGTGGCACCTTAGAGGAAGTGGACTTGGGTGTCCTTAGCAGGTCATTACTCCTCAAATGCTCCTCCTGACCATAAGGATTGTTGTGAGGCCTCTTTTGCCACCACTTGGCTACAACATTGTCCTCTCCACCTAAAGTTGCCTTAGTGTCACTTGAGATGGCAATAACTTCTGCTGCTCGGGTGCGCTTTGGTCCAAGTGCTTCACTCTATTCAAAAGCTCATTGTGATCACTCGGAATCTATAGTCAATACTTTCCCCTTTCCTGTAGCATTAGGGGGCAGCTTTGAGATGTGTGAGAGCTTTAGACCGCTAATAATGACTCCTCCAGTAGCAACTTTCTTCTATGGAGGAGATCTTGATCTGGCTTTCTTCTCTCGTTATGCCTCTTTCTTGCCTTGACCGGCTTGACAAGTTGCAAGGTTGGAGGGACAAACTAGTTTGAGTGGGGCCATATTTGCAAAATAAATAAAAATGTTAGTTTAACTAAATAAAAGCCTTACTGTAGAAAACTTTATAAGGGGAACCAAGCATCTGAGTTGCAGCCAACGAGTTTTCCCTCAAGTCTACGCCATCCTAGAGACTAACCCTTACCTTCACCTTGAACATCTTCAGACTTGTTCCGACTCTATAAGGCATCCACTTGGTTATCAGCCTCATCATCTAACCCTTCGAGTGTCTTTATCCCAATTCCCTAAAACACCCTCATTAAGCTCGGGGTATTGAATGGTTTCCCATTCTCCTCGAAGGCCTATCAAAGGATCTTAAGGTAGCGTTTGTCAAATGGCACCAATTTGATAGGCTTGGTTCATATCAGGTTCACCTGACAAATCTAGAAGTTTGGTACCTTAAACATTTCAGTCACTATAATTTCTCCTTCCAATCGTACACAAAGGAGACCAACCTATCCTTTAACTTCACACTATGCTAGCTCGATAGATAAAACTAGCTTTAAGATAACCCTAACTACTTTGCTACATAAAAGAACTGAAATAATTGAGGAGTCAATCTCACCCCATACAATTTGCACAAACTTTCTAAATCTACCAACAGTATACATGCATTTGAAACAAGTTAGCACGAGTTGATACGATGATAATTAAAGAACTTCTTTTAGAAGGTGTTGAAGGGTAGCTGCAACCCAAATTCCAAGAACCTCTGAGACACGCAAAATTAATTGTCTACCATCAGATCAACAAGGTTCATGCTCATAAGTAGGTTAAACAACTTGGCCTTTCAGGAGAGGTACACAATACAATCCCACTGCATCTGCATCAACTTTACAAGCCACACTATTAACCTTATCAGGCCTCAAACTAGATGTAGAGTGTTCATCGTAAATGGGTTGATAGGTCTTTGATCATCTTCATCGTTAAAATAGATATCTAGGGCCAATTCTCCACAAACCTCCTCATTGCTCTCTTCTTCGAATGATCTATGGACTCCACTGTCCACCTCTTCAGCCTACAATATTGGCACCAAGGGTCAACTTGAAGGCCTTACCTTGTCCATTACTATACTCGAAGGAGAGACTATCCCTCGAACGAAATCCAAAAAAGTGTGTGAAGAAGAATAGTTCGACATACCTAAGGAATTGATCTAAGAAGAAAAATAGGAAAGGTGGAAGACTAATTGAGACAAGCAAGTGCAAAGTAGAAGTTTGACATAATTGAAGAAGATTTTAAGAGCAAAGGTTGCGAAAGTGTGGAAAATAATGTTTTAGTACCTTATATAGGCAGTTACGGAGGACATGCATATTTTTCAAGAGCGCTTAAGATTGTGCCACATGCTACACCTCTATAATAAAGGGTTGAGATCGTTTGGCCTCTATAGCTACTTTGAACCCCATTTTGCCACATATCTCTATGCATTGAATGCATAAATTCGTACACAAACATGGGATTTGAAATTGACAGTTGAAAAGATAAAAGTGAACCCACCAAGCATCCTTTCCTTCATTGTGTGCAGAGCTTATCCTTAGAGCTCAACACTTGTTAACCATAGCTTATCGATATGCATGTAGCTCAGACAAGCAAACTTAAGGTCAAGTCACTTAAATAGCTCAATAAGGCATTTCCAACCTGGATGGATCACTCTCCGACTTTACTTAGCCCAGACAAGGCTTTAGCATGGGTGCTTTGAACACTAAGATTGGCCTAAACCTCTCCCAAGTCGAATTAACACCTCTTGGCTAGAGAATAGTCGGCTAATACATCCAGACATCATTTTAGAAAGAAATATAATATGTCCACTACTGTCATCAGCGTCGCATGACTAATGAAGGTGGGGGGTCAAGTATTATAGGCCTAAATTGACCTAAGGCTCAAATCCCACTTTATTTGAGCTACACTGCAAGATAGGAAAGCAACTAAGTTGGTTAGAATAAATTAGGAAAATAGTCTAACTTTTTTAAGAACACACACTAGAGAAAATTTCTTAAAATAAACAAGTTGTCTTTGAGAAAAATTATTTGTCTAAAATAAAATATTATAACAACACTATAAAAGGAGATCCCACCAACCAAATAAATTATTTAAAACCCTCTAAAAACTTTGATTACCATACCCTCATGATGCTTCTTTAACTTAAGCATTAGAGTCTAAGCATTGAAGACACCTCTAGCATCCCAATAGTTCATGTTTGTTCATCTTACAGGTTGGAATTTGCGAGTTTGAAAACTTGATCTAGCTCAAGACCAATTTAAGATAATAAGAACAATTAACACCAACTAAGACCTAGAAGCTCCATACCTCAAGACCTCATATTAGCTAAACCATATGTTTAACCACTTATCTATAATAATTTATTAAGTTTTACTCTTCAAAAATATATATATAATTTGTAGTTTTCCCTTTTTAATAAATTTTAATAATTGATATTTTACTGATCTTAAGGGGATTGGTAAACCTATTGGTCCTCCCTCAGTCTGCCCCTATTTGGAAGGTAAACTTCTTAACATCTTTTAAATTAATTCTCCATTGATGATGACTTGATCTCATATTGATTTAAAAAAAAAAAAAAACTTACATTTCCTTTAAATAATTAAAAGATCGTTAATGCTTGGTATAAGGCATTTTGTTTCTCATAATAACTTTATTAAACTCTATAATTAATACAAAACCTTATGCTCAGTTCTTTCTTGGTAAGAAACACCTTGCTCCTAACAATAATACATTAAGGGGGGTATAAACCCTTCATCCAGTAGTTTTAGCAACTAAGATCTTAGTGGATGCAATTTTATAGGATATGTTAGATATAAGTCTCATTTCCTTTCACATTAATGCATATATGCGAGTCCTACAATCTAAGATCCCTATGATGCTACTAACGGTTAATATCTTACATTAATGGCTTGTAATACCTAAAATTTTTCTTTTTATTGGTTATGTAATATATATATATATAATAATCACAAAGAGCTAAAGACGAAGATGGAATATTAGAAAATGAGAAGGGGCAATTTGGACATTTTGCAATGAGGAGTATTTAATCTCAGATGACCTAACGTTCCTTCTTTCCACTCCCCTACAGTAACATAATAGACAAAACAGATGCTCTTGACAGGAACCCTATAGATGAAAGGAAAAAGGAGCAACCAAATTCCAAAGACAAAAGATAAAGAATTCCATACTAATTTCAATTTAGGATTAATGAAATTTGGAATTTATGAGTGTCATTTGTTCATATAGAACACGAAGTTTGAGAAAGGACAACAGGAGAATGAGAATCAACAACTGAAGGTTGCAATTCGTAGGATTGTTGATGTAAGTACAAAAATCCTTATAATCTAGATGCAATTACGTACTTTAGAGATATAATTGAGCTTAGGAATAGAGATGATTAGATTTCGGAGAATTCCAAGTAAAAGAATTAGGGTTCATGGAATTTTCCGTTGGTAACACAGCCTCCCAACACGGTCATGTTTCGACTGTGTTGAACTCAAAAGATATACCAAGAGATACACGGCCTCTCAACATGGTCGTGTTTCGACCATGTTGATTAAGGGTAACTCGGCCTCCCAACACAGTCATGTTTAGACCGTGTTGAGTGTGAAAGTTTCACCGAGAGATATATGGCCACTTAACACGGTTGTGTTTCGACCGTGTTGAGTTAAGGGTAACACGGCCTCCTGACACGGTCATGTTTAGACCATGTTGAGTGTGAATATTGCATCAAGAGATACATGGCCTCTTAATACGGTCGTGTTTCGACCGTGTTGAGACAAGGGTAACATGGCCTCCTAATACAGTCATGTTTCGACTGTGTTAAATTAAGAAGAACACAACCTCTCAACATGGTCATGTTCCAACCGTGTTAAAACCAAATTTTACACCAAAAGATACATGACCCTTAACACGGTCATGCTTCAGCCCGTGTTGAGCAACATAGTCCCCAATATAGTCGTGTTGAATAAAGTATAACATAATTATATATTCATTTAACTTCAAATTAAACTAATTTCTACACAACTTAGGTAGCTAGTAAAGCCTTAGAAAATTTTAATAAATAGGATTAAGAGAAATAAGATAATAATATTGATCTTACATTAAATACTAAGAAGAACTTGTTGATTGAACAGATTTCAACTTAGTTTATGTCCAAGACCAGGAAGTACTTAAGGCTAGGATCCAAGGTACGTGTAACTTTGGAGCATTTTCCTTACTTAAACTGATAGTCAAACAACTCCCTAGTAGAGCCAGGTTCAGATAGCCAACCAATTATGGCATTATCCACCCATTCTATCAAGCAAAAATGGTGTCTTTATTGTCTTTGCAGTTAAGTTTTTCAAACTTTACTATAAAAATGGACAGTTGTAAATACCCCATTTTTGTCCTCTAATTATAATTAATGTTTTCCTTTTTTTATTAATCAATTTTTCTATTTTTTAGAGATAAAGAAAAAAATAATGATAAAAATAAAATAAATAGGAATAATACACCAATAACAGAAAATAAAGGTAAAAATAACAATAAAAAGTATTTAGGGATTTTTATTAAATTTTATAATTTCAAAATAATATACAATTAATAAATATTGCTGAGTTTATATACAATTTGCGTGTAAGATAAAACTGAGATTTGGGCTAGCTTAGCTGGCTCGTGTGCACGCCTGAGATGCGTGTGGAGGGAGAGGTTCGAAGGTTCGAGTCTCGCGGAAGGCACTTTGTGCTGTTTTGTTTTTTTCGTCAGAGCTGCCACGTGGCAGCAGCTGATTGGACGATGCGAAGGCATGCGCCTAGCATGTGCTCGTCTTCAACCTTCAACCGAAATCGGTGGCGACGCGCGAAGAACAAAATCTGGCCATTTTGAGTCAGATTTTGATGAATCTTTAACCTAAAAAAAGAGATAAACATCATATTAATACAAATCAAAACAAAAAAATGAAAGATTTGTTCAAATCGGAAAGAAAAAAAAAAAGAAGAAGATAAGGATGAGGGTTTAACCGTGGAGTCCAATCCGAGCTTATCATGACAGATTTTACAAGTCTATAAATAGGATTCGAGGAGAGGAAGAAGGGGGGAGGATCAGACGAAAAAAAAAAGTAAAAGTAAAAGAACACAAAGAAAAAACCCTCGTTGTAACCACCACCATCGGCTTCCTCACCTCTAGAAAGCTTCGAAGCACCTATTAATCGCCACCAATCACCGCCGGAAAGTCACCATCAAAGAGCTCCGATCGCCGTGTGTGTGCCCGACCCGACCCGAACCACGACTCGCATCCAGGTTAGTCAAATCTCTCCATTTTTTTATTTTTTTTATTTATTATTATTAGTAAGAATATATATAAAAATACAAAAATGATAATAATAGAACAAAAAATAAAAAAAAATAAAGATGTATGTTTTTTTAGGAATGTATTAATAGAACTAGGTTTAGAGTTCTCTAAAAAAAAAGAAATAAATAAATATGTCTATTATAATTAATAGATGATTAATAAAAAATAATAAATATTTTTATCACTTAGAAAATTTCTTTTCATAAAAAAATATATAACTAATTTTTTTTTCTTTAGAGGTTTCAGTTTTTTTTTTAAATAATAATAATAATAATAAAGCTTAGACTTAGAAATTTCTTTAAATAAATTTAAATGATAATAAACGTAAACCTGGCATGTTTTCATAATTAAAATTAGATAATCTACTAAAGTTTTATGAAAAGTGAACTACGGCCTGTTTGATCATGAATAGCGGGTACGTAAACAAACTTATGGGACAACTCTAAAAAGAATTAAAAAAAAATATTTTCAAATCGTTATTAGTATAATAGTTGTATCATTCTTTCTAGTATTTTCTTTTTATGTTAGAAAAAAAAATATCTTAACATCATTCAGATTTTAGAAAGATGAGATGGTAACTTTAAGGTTTTAATAAGATAGTCTCTAAGTCAAGAATCTCTGGGTTTTTTTCTTCTTCTTTTTTTTTAAAAAAAAAAAAAGAGGAGATTTCGTCGACTAGTTGTTCATATTAGAATTAATCCGCTCAATTAATTTTAATTCAATAATTTTTCCCAACTGCAATTTGGTAGCAACTCCATATAAATAATAAAATTCCTAGTTCAAGTCGATGATTTATATTAGATGAGTATAGGATCTAATATGAATCGAATTAGAGAGATAATATAAAATTTTTATATTAGACTCAACAAATGGCATATTCAGTGAACATCCCCTATATGCAAATCTTTACCAATTCTCTCTCATCACAAATATCTTAGATATCAAAGGAGCACTCTCTAAACCTCTCAATATAGTCCATAAGGTCTTCTCTTAGCTTTTAGCGAATTCTTCCCATGTTAGTGAGGGTTACCCTTTCTTTAGTCAAGAAAAATTTTTCGAGAATCATCTTACACATGTTCCCCCACGAGTCTATTGACCTTGGAGGAAGATTAACATACTATATATATGCCTTCTTAGTGAGAGATTTGGAGAATTCCTTAAGTTTCAAGTCATCATCTAGCTCGTAGACTTCCAACGTCTCAATGAACTTCAGCAAATACTCCTTGGCACTTCCTTTCTTGTCATTAAAGAGCATAAACTTAGGACTTACATAGTCCTTTGAGTAAAGCTTTGCAACAATGCGTTGATGGTAGGGGAGCTTCAATTCTGGAATCCCTATAATAGACTTCATTTGTATTTCTCTCAAGTATGCATCTAAATCCTCTTTTCTAACAAATGAACCTCTTAGAGTAGAGGCACTGAGATCTACTAGTGTGATAAGGACAAGGTTAGGGTGATTCAATTGTCCAACAATAGTTACACGTGGGGTACTGTGTGAAGATGAAGGGCCCCTGATTTGAATCCCTACTTCTCTCCCTATAGTAATTGAGCGTTGTGGAGGTGCAAGTTCTTGGACTGGTGCTTTCTCTTTAGTTGCTACTTGATCATTGATGACAAAAGGGTTAACTTATCGAGGTGCCTAAAGAGCGCGCTACAATGTAGCATGCATGGGATTTGGCAAAGCCTTACCTTGATGCGCATTAACAGCGATGGCTACAACAGGCATGAATTAAGTCATCATAGTAATGAAAAGGTCCATCTTCCTATTGTTCTCTTGGATTGCTTGCATAACTTAAGTATTATTAAGTGCACCTTCTAGTGCAATATTCACTTGGTTTACATCACCAATGGTAGGTGTGATTTGCTCGGTAGTTTCAACATTGGCATCTAATTCTTGATTGTTCTCGTTAATAGAGTCAGGTATTCTTCTCCTTGAAGGTGCCATATTATCAACTTCCTCTTTCCCTAGTGGAGTGGCCAAATGAATGTGTAGGTTTTGGCTCGAGTGTGGGGTTACATGAGTGTTACATGTAAACACACTACACGCAGCTTAACAAGGAAGTGACATGTATAAGGATGATCAGGGAGTGATTGAGACAAGAAGAGGATTAGGCAGTCTTAGACAAGGCCCAACTCTATGTGACAGATGTACACTTTATGAAATTTGATGTAGGAATGTGGTAATTCTAGTCTTCTGAAGAAAATTCGACAAAGTAACTACACTTTTTTCCCAAAAGAAGTCCCTCTTTAGTAAGGAGGCATAAGGTATTTATAGTATTTGGTTACAAATTTCGTTCGTCAGATGGTAATGCGATCAACGGTTTCTAGCAAATGAGGCTTCATATGGGCCTTATATAGATTTAGGCCCACTAAAGGCCCATTTTAGTTTATGTGTGTATATGAGCCTTATTTAAGAAAGGTTGGATCAAACGGACTAATCAAACAAACCCTACCCTAAGCCTACCATGCCAAATCTCCCCTGATCATCTCAAAACACATACTTCACTCTTTGGGCCCTATCACCTTGACCCAAAGAGTCAAATCCACTAAAATAACAGGCCATAAGCTCATGAATTGGATTTAGTCACCCTACATTCTTTATGAGGAGTAAAGTGCTCTTCACTCTAAGCTTGACTTGATCTCTTAGAATGGTAAATTGATAGCACAATGACGTTCTCTCTAAATCTATAAACTTGTGAATAATTTCAAATAAGGAAGAACTCTTGAGTATTTATAGAATTTGGTTATTAATGAAATCCATCGAATTGCATTTATAGTCAACAGCCAATATGAGTCCTTCACTTAATGAATCTTATATAAGCTCCTTTTGAGAATAAGCCCATGGAAGACCTTTCTAAGTGTATAATTTGAATTGACCAATAAGGTTTTCCAAAAATCAAAGCTAGGGTCATCGTCTAAAGGAAATAGAGAGTCAACCTTGAGGGCAATCAACCAACTTTTAGAAGGGTACTCAACCGACCTAAATCTTGTTGGGGACTTCTTTGCTTTCTTTATCCCTTTTCACATCTTGTTCTAAATTTTAGTTTTATGGTTCACTCCATGACATTACAAGGTTAATCCTATCAACTATCTAATTGAGATTGTAATTCAAACTTTGTCATGAAACCCTGATCTTAAATCTAAGAGATTTCTTTTGTAAATAATTCTTAGGAATAAGTATCCATAACATTTTGTTCTTACATTATTTTAAGGTTATATTCATTAAGGTTTGCATAGTCTTATAATGTAATCACATTCCTATAATTATTTATCATTTAAAAGTCATCTTACAACATTAAAATTCTTTAATTAAGCAAAAGTTATATTGTTAAACTCTATAAATCAAGTTTTGCTTAAATACTACCCTACCTTATTTTTCTTCTTTTTCTTAAATTTTTTCACCAAGGAAATCCCATCCTATATTGACTATAAGGAGATTAAGTATTCCAATTCTTCAAGTTATTAACTATTTCATATCTCTTTAAGGTTTTAATGTAATTTCCAGTATGATTTAAACTTCAAAACCCTAATAAGAAACAAAGAGGATTTTTGTTTAGTTTACGATATTGGTCTATCCTCTATCTTAAACCTATTGGTTAGTATACCTATTAATACTATAGTATAGTAGGTATTAATGTCGAGTGCCGATCCAACAAGGATTATGATTACTAATATTTACCTTTTTTTCCTATTATCTAATTGTTAAAACCAAATGAGAAAATTTGCAAGTAAATTGAGAAATTAATGATCTATAAAAGCGTATTCGGATATTAAATCCTCTTAGAATTACTAATGCAATTAACTAATCATTATTCAATTCCATTATTGCATTCTTTGATCATGAGAATTCCTAAAATGAACTAATAGCTCTCTCAAACATGCTAATTCATAATTTCATGTTGATTTTTAGAATATCTTCTAAATTAAAACCCTTAGAATTATATTACTTTCGATTTGTGAATTCCACTATTAGGTTTGACCCTAGTTCGAAAAATTTACGTCATTCTATCTCTAAGATTGCATGTAACTCTCTCCAATTATGCTAAATCTATTCAAACATTAGACCCCACAAACTTTATGAGTGAAATCAAATATTAAATTAATACATCGGTAGTATTAATTTGAAAACAATAAAGCATACATAATTAGATAATAAGAATATCAATTAATTCATTGAATAATAAACAAAAAATTACATGCTCATTCTAAAATTCATCATACCTGAGTACAAAAGAAAATTAAGCTAGCATCATATTAAAATTGAAAGTAAAACTATGAAAATAATTTATAAAGAAAAGCATGAAAAAAATCAATAATAATAATAAAATTATATGACTATTCTATTTCTAACTCTAAAATTTTATATAATTCTATCTATCTCTAACTAGACTATACACCTCCTTATATAATAATCTAATATATCTTCAAAAGGAAAGTTCTATCTTCATGAAATAGAATGTTGAATCTTCATAAAATAAGTAAGTTATCTTCAATAGATAAGAAATTGCATATTTAATATTATTTTTAAACCAAGAAAGTAATCTTCAGCAACCATGATAGAATAGGAAAATGGAAATTGCTCGTGACATGGCCTCAACACAGCTTCTTGCATGATCATGTATCATAATTTGTTAATAAATTCCTTTTCTATAGATACATGGGCACTAACATGGTCATGTTGGTGACGATGTTGAATCTCTTCTTATAAACTACATCAACATGGTCATGTATGTGGCCATGTACTTGATAACATGCTTTTCAAAATTGCATAACTTGTTTATATGAGCTCTAAACCGGTGTAATATTTAATCAAATATACTTATAAAATAGACCAAAATCAGATAAAAAAATTAATTATAAGTATTTTTCAACACTTATTAAACTTTCTCACACTTAAGCATTTGCATATCCTTAAGCAAAAATATATTAAAGAGGGAAAAAACTGAGGACAAAATCACTACACTGATTAATTTTACTATATAGAAAACCAACACTTATATCACATCTAACCTATTGATAGCTCATGACTTCAATTTGCATTCAACAATTAATTGAATTAAAGTGCATAACAACTTTTTTACATATCTTACTCAATCATATAGCAATGTACTAAAAACACTAAATACTAGAGTCTAATAGCTAATCCATGTAAATTAAAGTTATACCATGTCATTTAAACAAATATTTATAAATTTAAAATTAGATTTAACATTAACCAATTAAAAAAGAGTCATATACACTTTATCCGCTTATCTAAAATGTATAGACCCACTTTTCTATCTCTTTAAGTATCATAATGATAAACAAATGCATTTTACATCTATCTCCTAATTTCTTCCTTATTTTATTTTTTAGTTAGGAGTTTTTTTTTTTTTTTTAGTAGCATGAAGTAGTTTCATCAGTAAGTAAGTTTCAGATCAGATAATCTTAGGCTACTAGGTTTTAAAATACCCCTTCAAACCTTCACTAACTCCATTGCTTTTATTTTTATTAAGTTTAGTTTTCTCAAACTTTTCTCCTAATCCATCTAGCAAGCTCTAAGCCAATGATCTCAAATTCATCACTCAAGTCAATAGGTGTTATCCCTAGAATGGCACTCCACAAGCTTAATTGCTCGTGTCAAAGAGGCTCACTACTAAAATTTATTATTATTTTATTTTCTTTCATCTTCTTCTTCTTTTCTTTTTACTCCTAACTTTTTTTTAATAAGGAAAATCTTCAAGAGACAAATTTCACATGTTCATTTATTTAAAATTATAATGGTCTAAAAATTTCTAAAGATGAGTATACATCAAAGTAAGCTTAAAAACATAAACAAATTATTCCTAATCAACGATATTACTCCAATTCTAAGTCTTAAATCAAAGCTTAAATAACATGTAGCTCCTCTTCACATAGATTCCATAATTTAACTTAGGTCAAGTGTCAAAAATCCATTTATGATTAAGCAAAGATAATGAAAAAATTGAAAAAAATCCAAAAAAAGGAAAAAAAATTACTTATTTATATAAATGCAAATTGAAATATGTTAGTGCAATAAAGCGATTTTCATATACAACAAATAATCATAGTATACTAAATATTCACAATATCTCCTTCCCAACATTTAGAATGTTACATTGTCCCTAATATACAAAATAAAACACTAAAAACGAAAATAAACAAATTGAAAACTTGTGGGAAAAGGAAATATAGTAAACTAATACTTCCCCAGTTTAATTAGTTCAACCATATCTTGATGTGATTTTCCAACCAATAAATAAAGTAGTCATTGCAAAATAAGAAAAGAAAAAATATAGTAAAAGCATGAAAAAATAAAAAAGAATAAAATCGCAAATAACTAAGTATAAACTAAAACTAAAAACTTAAATGACACCAAACTAAACTAAATAAAATGAAACAAAACAAAACTAAATGAAGCTTGAGTTACCTCCTAAAAAATGCTTTTGTTTGACATCATTAGATCAACAAACTTTCCTTTTTTTCTTTTTCCTATCAATTTGTAACTTTTCATTTTTATGTACTTTCTCATTGTTATTTTTAAACTTTATAATGACTATACTAGCTTATATATAAAAAAAAGACCTAGATGTACATTTTTAGGTGATTTAAAGGTTTAAATTCCATTTATAAATTAATAAAACGAACTAAACATATGAAAAAATGCACCAAATTGCAATATTAAAAAATAATTATCACTGAAAAAGTGTTTTGCTCACATTAGCTTTCCCCTAGTCCTAAAGTTATATTCATTATTACTAGGACCCAAACAATTAGACCAAAAATTAAAATTGCGGGCCTAAAGGCCTCAACAATTGACCCATTTCATTCTAAGCTCACACTATCCCAAAAAATACTATATTGGGCCCTTGTATTATAAGGAGCCCACCGAAAAGGCCTACTAGCACCATAGTATGGGTACCTAAATTAATAAAAGGCCTTTAAATGGATCCTCTATACTTCAAATGAGGCAGTAAGGCTATAAAGGAACCCATGTATATAATTTCCAAAATTTTTATTTAAAAGATGCACTCATTTCAATTCAAGTTTAAGTTAGTTAGAAAATAATTACAACCTTTTTTATAATTTAATGCACAAATTTTTTTATATAATTAAATGATAACATTTATCATATATTTTCATATTTTTTTAATATATATTATTAACAAGTTAATTACAATATTCTTTTAGGTAAAATCATTATTTCTTTACTAATAGTGCCAACTTTTATTTTAACCTAACTGATTATGCAAAAACTAGTATTAACTCAGCTTTTGGACCCATTATATATATAGATGTAGACCTATTGAAGGCTAAAGTGATCCAATGATTGTTATCAACAGCTTCTTCCCATGAAATACTTGCTACTTCCCCTCTATAGCATGTGACTGAAAATTACTCAAAAACCTAGGCTCTTTATAGCTTCACTCTTATCATGTTGTAATGATGGGCTAGTGTGTTAGAATCATCTATTCCTTCTCTCTCTCAAGACTCCACACTTTTTGTTAAGAACCATTTTTAGAAAATATAGATGAGGTTCGATTTGATATGGCTTATCTTTTAAATCGATTGAATTTTTTTTTTTTTTAGTTTGAACTTAACTTTATACTTCAATTCATAGTTTTTTTTTTTAATATAAAGAAACAATTTGGTTTATTTTAGTTCGTGGTTCAAACTAATAATTTTAAAATATTTAGGAGAAATATTCACATTTTGATTTAAGTTTTCTTGAACATTAATAGGGGAAAAAAAGTATTTTCAATATAATTATGAGACCAATAACCTAAAGCTTTTCTGACATTTTACATAATTCATTAGGACACTATACATCAGAAACATCTACTAAGCCCTACAATGATATAGTTGGTACTTTAGAAGTTATATAGTGTGTAAATCAACATAGAGAAGATAGAAAAGAATCATTCTTCATTTATTTCCAAAATTTACAAAATGTAAGTAGAATATTTGGAATATTTAACTTTACCACTATTCATTCACTTTTTTTTTAAGGTGAAAACACATACAAATGAACAAAATAAATTTTAATTATTTGGAGAAAGACGCTATTATGAATTTTTCACAATTAGCAAAATGATTACCACTTTTTTTTTTTGGAGAAGTATATGAACATTTACTTATTTTTCTATTTGAGCCCTCAATTTTTTCCCCATTTATTTGAGTTTTTAGCATTTTCAAAACCTTATAAAAATAAGACTTTTGTTAAATAGTTAAAATTTCAATTCATATTGGACATATATTAGCTTCTAATTACCTTTGAACTCCTTGGCTAACATGAATGGGGTATATACAAATTTTTCCAACCCATTTTCTAACTTTTAATTATTACTTTGTATTTTCTATCATTTTTATTATATTATATCGTTATATATATAATGTTATTTTCATTATATCATGTAAATAAATATATTTAAAATGATCATTTTCTTTAATTTAATTATTGTGAAACAATTTAAGTTGATACATATCATGGATAGATGAAAAACTTACTAAATTTGATGAAAGTTTCTTTTTTGTAAAGGTGAGTGAGTACATATTAAGTTAGGTATAAAGCCCTACTTAACTATACCTTATCTTATAAGGTACAAATTTTCAATTTTTGCATACTAAAATCTACTTTACAGTACTTTGGAATCACCTTGTATCTTATAAAACATGAAAGATACTAGGTACCATATGAAACTTGTAAATTTTTTATTTATGTAAATATTTAAAAAGTAATCTATATGTGAATTATAAATTTTTAATATGCAAAATTTATAAAATTTGTAATAAAATATGTGAAATTACAAAAAAAAAGTAATTTTTTTTATCTTAGTTATTTCAAGTTCCATGGTCTTATTACTTAGAAAAAGAAAAAGAATAAAAGAAAATAATAGAAAACTTAAAGTTAGAGAGGAAAATGAGAAAAATAGAAAAAGAAAAAAAAGAAAAAGAAAGAGAAAAGGACAACATTAAGCTTAACTATTTAGAGTTATGAACTTAGACTCTATTTTTTAACTTTTTTATTAAAACATTTATTACCAAAAAGTTATAATATTTTTTTTACTATTCATTTATTAATAATATTTAATATGATAAGTATAAGATACCTTTTATACCATAGAATATAGGTTCTAGGATAGAAAAGCTTTATACTTGTACTTTGTCATGTGGGAGCAAACCGCATAAAATTTATACTTGAAACCTATCATACGACATTTAATACCCATCTAAAACCTATCCAATCAACATGGTATGAGTACATACCATGTATAATAGGATTACCTACTCACATCTACTTTTTTATATGATTTTGAAAACGTCAATGATTCAAATTAAAAAAAAAAAAAGTTAAGGAATTAAATAAAAAAGTAGATAATGTTATGAATTAAACATATATGCTTTTTTTAATTATTGAAATTTTATTTATAATTTTTTTAATCTAAAAAATAGTTTGAACCTAAATTAAGGTTGGGTATGGTATGTTCACAATTGAGTTGGTTTTTTTTATATTTAACCCTAATTTCTAATGTACTGCTCAATCTTATAACGTAAATTACATGAAATGCATAGACTATATGCAGATGATGTACATCGACAAACCTCATATCTAAAATCATGTTCGTTCTTAATTATATTTACATACTAGCAATTGTTTTCTTTTTTTGCTATTTTTTTCGATTTTGATCGTGGAGATGATTTTATTTAGTTTGCTTCGTCCATAGGCATACTGAGTAAAGATATATTGACAAATTAAGTTATCATGATAAATAAACTGTAGAGGAACATTACCCCTTTAAGATTTGAATTTTCAGTTTGCTGACTATCCGGTTTTGCTTGGTTAAGATAAAAAATAAAAAATAAAAAAAATCGCGAAGCATCAATGGTAAATGATGTATATTTAGGGTCGTTACTCCGTTTGCTTATTCTATTTTTGGTCCTTTTTTTATTGATTCAAATCTATGTATTTTTTTAAGAATATAATATCCAAAAGATGAACACACACACATATGTAATTAGATTTATCTACCCTTTATTCTATTCATTTTTAAGAAAATACCAATTACATGAATTTTTATTTTCTAATTTTCATTCCTCAATAATCATCTTCATTATAATTATAAAATATAAATAGATAAAATGCAAATAAAATAGTTTTTTGAAATACTATATTTAGATATAGAAAGATATAGATAAAATATAGATAAAAAAATTGAAATTAAGTCTTAAAGATATTGATAGCATTAGACAAGTGTATCTATTGATTAATGTAATATAATTGGTTAATTACGAATGTCGTCCTATAGAGACTACAATTACTAATATTAACTAAGACTTTATTATCTAATCGTCAAATTAAAATTTATTATTTAACTAAGAAGTTTTAACTACTTAACTAATAATGTTCAAAATAATGGAAAACTAAATGTACTAAAGAATTTGAATTAATATTGCAAGAACGCATATCTAGATTTAGTTTCCCCCTAGAATCATATATAACTTATTAGAGATAATTCCAATTTCATCTTTTTTTTTCTTAACTATAGGAATTTCGTAATCAAATTAATATCTTTCTCAA
Organism: Laguncularia racemosa; assembly: GCA_037954665.1. NCBI lineage: Eukaryota > Viridiplantae > Streptophyta > Magnoliopsida > Myrtales > Combretaceae > Laguncularia > Laguncularia racemosa. The sequence goes on from JBBMOL010000072.1 coordinate 491,168, forward strand.
GATTATTAATTTCTAACCCTATGTTGATTAACCAAGATCTCTCTCTAATTAAAACCCCTAAGATTGCATTATTGATTTTTTTTAATTTCTTAATTAGGTTTGACCCTAATTCGGAAGATTTACATCATTCTATCTCTAGCATTGCATGTAACTCTTTTCAATTATGCTATATCTAATTATACAGGTAATTTTTCAATCTATTTGCATAATAACAATAATTAAAAATTGATAATCTAAAAATACTAATTCCATACAATGAATAATATGCATAATTGAATTAAGAACATAAAGAATCCATTGAATGATAACTAAAATAAAATTACATAATAATTCTAGGGTTCTACAAATCTAGATACTAGAAGAAATTAAACTATCATTATAAGATAAAATCTGACAATAAAATCAAAATAACTCATAATGAAGAGAAAAACCCCTTTATAAATTTGTTCTTACACGTCCAAAGTGTACAATTTGATCTTCAATATTCTCTAGCTTCAAGGAGTTCTTCTCTTTGTCTATTCAAAAACCTCTTTCCTTTTTTTTGTCTGTCAAAAACTCTATCTCTACTTTTTTGTTTAGATTTTATATCTGGCTATTTATATTGCACAACTGTCAAACTCAACATGACCCTTCAACACGATCATGTTCAAGTCATATTTAACTTAAATCTTTCGAATTTATCCAAATCTGGGGAAGATATGGCTAACACAACCCAAATACGGTGATGTTGTCAGGCCATGTTGTACTAATTCAACATGGTCATGTTATTTAGTCATGTTTGGCTTCAATTGCTCCAAAAGTTACACAACTATTAACATAGTCGTGTTGTTTCATCATGTATCTTTCAAATTTTTTTCAATATCAACATGACCATGTTAATTGATTGTGTTGATATTCAAACGAACATAATTTCTTCATTTTAACTTCGAATCAAGTGAAACTTGACTCATTTTCTTCCTTTGTTGATTAAAGAACATATTAATACTGAAATTAAAATATTACTCACTTAGGTAGCATACTTCTTTAAAATTATTATAATTTCATTGAATTTGTCAAAAAAATCTTATTCACAAATGTATTCTATTAATCATCTATCAAATATTGTGAATCCTTTTGAGGTGCTAAGAAATAACACCAAACAAGAGCTATAATTTTTGTATTAATTCAACCCTTGAGAATATTTTTCTTCTATAATGAAACAAGGCTAATTCGTTGATAGAAATCAAAATTTCACTATGTGTAAAGCTAAAATTGGCATTACGCCCTTCCACAGGTCACCCACCTCATTCTAGGTTCTCAAGACTGGACATAAATATTAAATCTGAATTAAACTAGATTAATCTGTGAACTAAATCATGAATATGTTTTTTTTCCACTTGAATTTGGAAGTTTTTTTTATAAAAAAGTGATGTTTATATAGAGCGATAAGTTAAACTTAACTATAAAACAATATATTTCAATCCTTCTCCCTTCTATAGAGCTAGGAGGCACATCTGAATAGCTAGAGTTCCACTTATATGCCTTCATATTGTAGAGTTTTGCTACCCCAATCGTGTCGTCCACTAGTTTGGCGATTACTAAATGATTCCACACCCACTTGACATAGAGGTAAGATTGCATGATATTGATTTGCAGGGAAGGATTGATATTGACTGGCTTAGGCTACATGCCCCACACATTACCATGTGGAATGAGTGCCATGCTCGAATAATGCAAATAGGGGTGGCTTTCAGAGTTGATCTGGAGTACATTACATGGTATAGACAAATAAACAAGTACTATGTGGGACGTATTGGAGCCATTCTTGGCCAATTGGTAAGTTAATTATCTAAGTTTGATTGGTATCTTAATAACTGTAATTGTATCAATGTTATTTTGTACATCCTTTATCTAAGCTAATACATTTGAAAGAATCAGACTCTCCTAATCACACAGCAACTATATCATTTGTTAAGAGTGGGATCCAGCTTTGAGAGAATCATGACGAGATTCAAATGTTCCATGGACCCTGACATAGCAACTGATCAACAACAAGTTCAAGATGAGTCAATTGCACCACCTCAGCATAGGGGTAAGATTAAAGTCAAAGGACTTAAGCAAACACTCAGCCAAGGTTGGCAATAGTTGCATGTACCTAACTTACTGAGGTATCTTACACTATCAAGAGCATCTATCGATGTCGCACATGTCTCAACTTCACACCTAGAACCGTATAATAGCACTTGCATTTTATTAAACAGTGAAGGTGCATACACAATATGTGTTTTTACTCCTCTATCTTTATAATAATTTTATAAAAAATCATATTTTAGTAATTAGTTTTAAAAAATACCCCATATTCGTTAAAAAACCTAAATCCTGTAAGTTGTTTCGTTGAAAAACATAACTGGTGAGATAGATATAATATAAAACCCCAATTTATAAGCACAGATTGTAGTAAAGACTGAGAAATAACATAAATGGGAAATTAGGTAAAAAACAGGGAACTACAGAAGGCATTTGCGTAGCCTCTAGTTGGCAAATTTTAATAGGGCACCGAAGGGCTTGGTAGACTGCAAGGATCCATCTGATTGCCTAGGGGTCCCGTTGGTTATCACTGGACATTGGTCATTGGTTGCTACCTCTTCTTCAATCAACTTCTGCATATTTGGTGTCAAACAAACATATCCAAAAACATGAAATGATTTAACATATGTTGGACTTTACTATCAATAGTATATTCTGGAACCAAAACCGCAAGGAAATTATCACATACTTAATAAGGTTCTAAATAAATAGGGAAATTGCAAATAATCCATGGGTTTTGATTTTGATGCGGACAAATTCTATGAACTTTTATATGTTCTTTTAACTGATAAAAATGTTTTTTTAATTTAAATATATTTTAATACCTTTTAAACTTTGATGCTAATACTTTTTTTAAGTAAAATATTTAAAAATTAAGTGATACTATATTTATACTAAAATTAAAGTTTAAAGGGATTATCCGTAATTTTTCATATTGTTAATATAATAATGGAGTTAAATTTTAGAAAACGAATGCTAAACGTCCATGTCCACGTTTCCTCAAAGATGTTCACTGCATACTTTACCAAGACTGTTGAGAATGCGAAACCTGTCATCAAACACTATGAGAGAGGGAGAATGAGAGAAAAGGTCGTTGTCGCAGTCGCACTGTATCAAGTTAGGGTTTTTGTGGTAGAGGAGACATTCAGCTCCACAAAGAACAAGGTATGGATCATTTATTATCATGTTGAATAAAGGAAAAAAGATGCCAGGTACTTCTGACATTGAATATAGCCGGTGGATAGAATCCCGATACAGTCTACTAGCTATACATAGCAATAGGCATGCAATGCAAGATTGGTTTCTCAAGACAAGTTATGACTTAATTTGATATTACCAAAAACTGTTTGTAAGAAGATGGTTATTATGAAGACTTCAACATTACATACTTACCTCTCTTTATAAAAGTAATTTAACACTAAAAAAATAAATGCACAATTAACACCAAGTGATTAAGGAATTAAAGAATTATAGGATACATTATTTGGCAGTTTTTTTTTTGTTGAGACATTAAATACCATTAGATTTATTTTTTATTGGCATCAGAACTATGTTATATTGTGTGGTAGGTTAAAATTTCATAATTTAACATATTTTTTTAATAATTTATTGAGATAGTTAAGAGATTATTTATGGTTTGACTCTTCATAACTTATCAATAGATATATTTATTTTGATATAAATAGTTTATCAATTTAGATGTGAAAGTTCTTATTTAAATATTTTGTTTAGGGTATTGAATTGATTGAAACTTTGGTATAAATTCATGAGCCCATATATATTCCAAGCTTATAAGAGCAATTTATCCATTATACTTGTAAGTAGTTGTGATTTATAAATTTTCCAACATGGGATATATTTATACACGGATATCTAAGAGGACAACACCTTTCAAGATTAAACTTTTTTTAATTTTAAACTCATATATCATGCACTAAAGACCCCAACTAGGGATGTAAATGGGTCGGGTTTGGGACGGGTTCATTGAAACTCAAACCCGATCCCAAAAAAAATTATATACTCAAAACCTACCCAAACTCGATAGGGTATTTTTTTACCCAACCCAACCTAAATGGCGATTAAATTTTTTTTTTATATTTCAACCTATTTTCATATGTCATTTATTTAATTTATTATTAATCTACTTATGATAGAAAGAAGAGAAAAATTAAATATAAAAATTAAAAATAAAAATATATTGATTAAAAATATAATAATAAAATAAAATATATAGATTATAAATTATAATATTTATTATTATTATTATTTTTAAATATCGGATCGAGCTTTCCTATCAAGATTTTTCTAAATCTCATAATTTAACTCTAAACCCTATAGGGATTTTATCAAGTCGATCGGGGCGAGTATCCTATTACGACTCACCCCGGTTACATCCCTAATCCTAACCAACAAAGAAGGTCCTTATTCTAAGGACATGGCATATTAACTCCAGGAAAAATACATAGATAATGTAATTTTTAAAAAATATTACACGAATAGGGTAAGGGAAAAAAATATTGCATGAATAGGGTGTCAAAAACACATGTAATGTATAGGGGCACTAGAGGGCAAAGGGTTGAGAGGCCTTGGGAGATCGCTGTTACTAAAGCACTTCTCCTATGGATGCTAGACGTCGTGGTGCTGTTTTTACCTGCGCTCTACGATTGCCTCCATGCTTCCCTCAAAAGTAACAAACCGAGCTTCTGCGTTATACGGGATAAAAATCACTCCTCTAAAACTATCGCACTTCACAAGCACCTCATCACCACACTTCAAGGTCCACTATCGTCGCTGAGTCATTTAACGGAGACTGTCTCCTACCCTGAGGTGCAGCTGCAGTTGTGCCAATCTACACCAACCCCACACACCCCACCCCCCCCACCCCCCCCCCCCCCGCCTTGAAGAGCGTCCTAGCAGTAAGGGCCAATGCCCTGGCCCTTCTCTCCTCTTGAGGCTTGAGTTTGCCATGCCTAGCTTAGTGAGCAATTAGGTCGGACAAACAAACCTTTCTGAATGACGTCATTTTTGCAGAGAAAACCACATGGTCAACAAAATAAAAAAGCAAAATTGAAACTTACCATATAAATTTTCTAGTTGTAGCTTGTGGGTTTACCCTCAAGCCAAATAAAATGAAACAAAACAAAACAAAATGAAGTTTGAGTTGTCTTCCAAAAAGCACTTTTGTTAACGTCATTAAATCAACAAACTTTACACTCACTAATTAAGGGGGATGGTCATTGAATCCCTCCCATGTTCCTTGCTTGAACTCAATTGGATAGTCTTTCGCACTTGAATGAGGGATAATTCCCTAAGATCTTCATGAATGATTTCCTACATACATTCAAAAGCAACTAGATCAATCGTATCAAAAAATAACATGTATCATGTTACTCAAGGAAATATCTCATTACACCAAAAACTTTAAAAACTAGTTTTTCTTTCCAAACCTTAAAATTAACTTACCATCACCTACATCTATGATTACTTTAGCTATAGCTACAAAGGGTCAACCTAGAATTAGTAGCACCTCAATGTCTTCATCCATGTCTAATATTACAAAATCAACCAAAAAAATAAAAGTGTCAACCTTCACCAACATGTCTTCAATTATGCCTTTAGGAAACTTGATAGACCTATTGGCAAGCTACAAACTCATTCTAGTTGGTTTAGATTTTCCTAGTGCTAATCAATTAAATATTTTTTATGGTATTAAATTTATACTAGCACCCAAATCAGTCAAAGTTTTTCCAATTGACAAGTCTCCAATTAAACAAGGCAAAGTGAAACTCCCCGAGTCTTTTAATTTTTTCAGTAACCTATTCTGCAAGATTATTGAGCATTCTTCACTAAATGTAACTATTGAGATTTCCTCTAATTTCCTTTTGTTTGAGAGCAAATCCTTTAAATATTTTACATACTTTGGTATTTATGATAAAGCCCAAACAAAAGGTAAATTAATATAAAGTTGTTTAAAAAATTTTAAAAACTCACCATACTACTCGTCAGAACATTCTTTTGTTAAACGTGTGGAATAAGGAATTTTTAAAACAAACTCCTTCACTTTTAGAGTTGTCTCAACATCTTTCTCTTGCTTTTTACTTTCTTACACAACCTCCTCCCTACTAGATTTTTATTTAGATTACAATTCTTTTCCACTTCTTAAGGTAATTGCCTTAAACTATTCTTTAGGATTTGAATCTGTGTTTTCGAGCAACGTACCTTGTGGCCTTTTAGAAACTATTCTTGCAATCTACCCAATTTGATTTTCCAAATTCCACATCGAAGTCTCTTAGTTCCTTAATGATGCTTCTAAAGCTTGGAAGCATGTTTCCGTAGCATGTAACTAGTATAGACCTTAAGCAGTTTAAACCAGTCTTAAAATATAATTCAATTACTTAAAATAACCAACTAACTTATAATTTTCTCTTTGTGCATAAAACTAACTCAATCGACTCAATTGAAATTCGGATTGCGATTCAGGAAATGTCAAACTTTCAAGTATGTAGTAACTTGTGTGTTGCGTGTTAGGATAAAAAGTTAAACCTAACTAATAATCCACCTAACTAAGTAATTGCTTGCTACTTGTGTGTAGTTATTTAAGCCAACAAGTGACAAACCATATATCAGGATTATGGTTACAATCATATACCTCAAAATGACACGGCAATTAAGCGTTTAGGTCATCGAGACATGGCTCAGTAGATAGGTGATAAGTGAAATTGTATTTGACAATAGGCATTGTGAACAGAGAGAAAGTATATCAGGAATCATAGGTGATATGATATAACTAAATTGTAATCAATGCAGTCACATAACAATGAAATTACTTAGATAAGACTACTTGGATAGACAGTTTTCGGTGACACGAAATCTAGCTGCTCTCTTGAACCCCCAATGTTTGCTATAGTAGAATCAAGCCCCTTGTTCCTTATCGTGATGTCTAGAGCCATAACTACTCCCTCTTGATATTTAAATAAGATAATCAACCAAACTAAATGATTGTCTGCTACATTAATCTGCAAGCCTACTTGACATACTTGTATGTTTGCCATAGTAGAATCTAAAGCATTGTGTTTTGTTTGATTTTCATTTTTATTTTTCAAATTGAAATTGTTTCGTCTAATTTTCTTTTTTTATTTATAGTATAATCTTTTCGAAAAGCATATGTTTTCTATGTATGAGACACCCGAGCTCTTTCGCATGTTTCACAAGTTAGACGATCACGGTCATTTTTTTAGCATAATTTTTTTGAAAAGCTCATATTTTCCAATCGGATGAGACACTTCAGCTTTTTCGCGAGTTTCACAAGTTGACTATCACGTTTATCCCATTTAAGTTTTCTAATTTTCATACTTGAAAATAAGTTGTTTTCATTTTCCTAATTGGTGCATTACGTGGATGTCCATATGTTCCGTTTTTCACATGTCAAAACAGTACTGATCAAAACGCAGACGTAAAATGACAAAAGCGGAAAGCTAAAGGAGATAATGATGCTAACAAGTAAATATTGAATCAGCCATAATATTTAAGGACGTCCAAGCTCAAGTATGAAATTCAACAAATAAAATAAAATCACACAAAAAGTCAAGTGGATAAACGTGATAAATAGTGAAAAAGTTATTTTTATTGAGTAAAACGATTCTAAGACCTGCAAAAGAAGAATACTTTTTTATACCTAGATCAATTTTTTGTCCCATGCTTCTCAATGAGTGGCTCGGGACACTGCTTACAAAATAGTAGTACTATTTATTCTTAATTGTGAGTTCACTCATAAATAATTATAGTTTCAACATTAACTTCTATCAGTCGTAGCTAAACATGAGCATGGATACCCAACCCGACACAATCCAGTGGTCTTGCCGGATCCCGAGTCAGGGAAAAGCACAAACCTAACCGACGACAACCGGATCATCCTTGACATCTCATTATCCTAAACTTACATGTCATAAAACTAGTATTTTGAGTCTCCCTTCATCTATATACAGGAAAAAGATCTATTGATATTACTATATTACATATTTCAATAAGTTATCGATAAATATTAAGAAGTGGATCCCCTCAAATTTTTTTTTAATTTTTCTTGATTTACATATTTAAGATTTTATTATATGTAATCAATAATTAAGATTAAAAGAAAATAAATGACATCATGATAATATGACATGATATTTCAAAAATCTAGACAATCTCAACTATTGATTTCTAAATCCAAAATATATATATATATATATAAAAAAAAAAAGAGAGAATCCAAATCCTAAATATCAATAATATTTAAATATATATTAATTATTATGGCAGATAAACATTACCATCCTCTTTTTTTCTCCCTCCAGACATCCATATTTCAATGCTATTACACCAAAGAGAATCTTCTAATGCTCCAATCAAAACCTCCCATTCATATATAAGATTGGACATTTTCTCTTTCTTTCTTGTGATAGGAAAAGGTATTTGCATTCTTAATATTATACCGAAAACCAACCATGAAGATTGATATAATTTCAAGAGAGACAATCAAACCATCCATCTGTTGTTGCTCCAAAAGATATGAACTCTCTTTGCTAGATCAACTGGCTCCTCCGTTTTACTTTCCAGTTGTTCTCTTCTATTCAGCACCTCAAAGCCACGAGGAGTCTAGTCAGAATCTCATATATGATAAACTGAAGACTTCTTTATCAGACACTCTAACCACCTTCTATCCCTTAGCAGGGAGTGTCAAGGGAGATTCACTTTCCGTCGAAATGACAGATGAGGGAGCCCTTTTCGTAAGAGCTCAAGTGAATGGCATGGAGCTCCCGGAATTTCTCGAAAACCCAGAATTGAATTCTGTCCAAAAGCTCCTGCCTGCACATCCTTTCAGTGTGTATTCAGAAAATACTCATGCTACCGCGGCGATCCAATTAAACACGTTCGCTTGTGGAGGACTAGCAATTGGTGTCTGCATTTCCCACAAAATAGCCGATGGTGCTACTCTTTCCACTTTCCTTAGTACTTGGGCTGCAACTGCCCAAGGTGCCTGTAAGATCGCCGCCCCTTCCTTTGATACTGCCACCATATTTCCACCCAGAGATATCCATTTACCTATGCCATCTAACTTGATCAAGACAGAGAAGGTGGTTACGAGGAGGCTCGTATTCAGTTCAGCTGGCTTGGCATCTTTGAGAACCGAAGCCAGCAAAAATTCAACCGTAGACAAACCTACTCGTGTTGAAGCTGTGACAGCTCTAATATATAAGGCAGCCATGAAAGCTAGACTCGAAATCTCCGGGAAACATACTCCATCAACTGTCATATCTCATGTGGTAAACTTGAGAGGGAGAGCATCCCCACCGTTAGCAGAGAATTCTTTTGGAAACATATGGCGAGTTGCTCTTGCTCCGATAAAAAACTGGGACGAAGACAGAGACATTGAACATGAACTGAGAAAAGCAATAAGGAAAATTGATGGTGAGTATGTGAAGAAGCTTCAAAGCGAGGATGGACTACATCATGCTTGCAAGGCTGTCGAAGAAGTGAAAACATTGATATGTGAGGGAGAAGTCGAAGCTTACTCATTCAGCAGCTGGTTGAGGTTTCCACTTTATGAGACAGATTTTGGTTGGGGGAACCCAATTTGGGCATGCACTATCAATGTGCCTATTAAAAATGTGGTCGTTCTCATGGGTACCAGGACGGGTGGACTGGAAGCATGGGTGACCCTGGAGGAACAAGTGATGGCTAAATTTCAACTAGACCCCCTCCTCCTGCAATTTGCTTCTACATAGAGGGTCGGGATCATGGTCTAGGTTTCGGAAACAATAATTATTGCGTTTATTTAGGAACAAAAAAAAAAAAAGAGGAAAAAAAATGTATTGTATTTATAGTTTTATAAGCAATAAACAACAAATGTCTTGAAAGACAACCTTAAGGATTCGTTTAAAATCTTGAGACAAGGGTTTAATTCCCACTAGACAATTTTTTCTCCAACTCCCTCAAACTACTTTTTTTTTTTTATCCTTTCTTTAATATGGCTTCAAATAACATATATCCATTTTTTTTTCCCTTTGTATTTTTCGTATTCACATTGTTCTTAAGTTATAATCAGTTTGAATATTTTCTACACATTTACTTAAAACAATTTTAGTAATGTTTATGAGTTTTCAAGGGAAAGTAATAAAATTAAATTCTATTGATCACTTGAGAGTATTAGTTAACTAATTAAGATTTCCTTAATATGCTATTTAGTAAACAATAACTCTAGCATAAATTATATATACATATATAATTATTGTAGCCAGTCGCTATAATTTTTCTAAAAATTTTAATTTTATTTCTAATATAATATTCATAAATGCCAAATAACATTTATTAATGGAATTCTTTTATATATATAAAAGGTATCGTGATCCCGACAATATGAGAGTATATTTTCCTATGTCTAACCCTATACTGACTTGAATAGAGTATTTTCAATCCTCCCATTGTACGATTTTGTGTCCATCCTTTCTTCAGCGCTAAGCCCATGAAAGAGCTACACAAACGTGAAACTCCTTAGAATTTGATTGGAATGTTTATGGAATGCTTATTGCTTATTGAATTAATGGTGCTTATCAGCTTAGTCTTTTAGAGTTGCACTCATTCTTCGACCTTTCTATACAGGAGAATCATTGGATTCTTCACGCCTTTCTTTTGTTGTTTGCCACAATTGTTGACTTGCTGCCATATTGCACTACTATATATATCTTCAGTGTTCATCCCTAAACCTCACCCTCTTGAACATTTGGCCCCAGGTAGTGGTGCTTGGAAAATGGGATACTCAAAGCAAGATGTAAATGGACTCTTTAAATTTATCTTACAATCTACCCTTTTAAGGTATTGTTACATATAATCAATTATTGAAATTATAATATATATATATATAATTTTATTATTAATTTGTAAATTAAGAAAAATTGAGAGGAGAAAAATTTAGCAAGACAGGAGCATTCACTTTCATAGGCTAGACAATAATATTTTTCTAATGTCTGTGTAAAGAGGAGCTAATTCCAGCAAGTTTGACTTCAAATATTTACCAGGTACCGGCACTACTTCAGCACTTGCTACATTCATTCCAGCAGTTTATCGATTAATCAGTAACCTATGCAACCCTAGCCGGAACATTTTTTACACACTACAGAGAATCTGATGTTTGATGCAGCAAACTTCAGCTTTTAAAACCGGATTCCCACTATCAATCAAATATAAAAATCTCTGGGGTTAAGTGTAATTTAGCCAAGCAAGCGAGAGAATCTTACAAGCTAATTTTGTTACATAGAATTTTTTTCAACTTAGATAACTTTTATAATTCTTTTAGATTAAAAGTCGATTCCAAATATCAAATATTGATGTTATACAGTTTTACTCTCTTTATTCATATCAATAAATCTGATACAGAAAAAGATTAAGATTAAATATATTATAATTCTTCCTATAACACTATAATATTAGTGAAGTTAAGTTAATATATTGTATGTTATTCCAATACTAGTTTATCAAATGTTATATTTAGTATTATTTATATATTATAATATGAGTTAGTGATTTCCCTTCATAGGCGAATGTATGCAAGTGTTATCCAAAAATTTGGAAACTGACCATTACAAACGTAATTGAATAAGCTTCGTAACCGTATTAGAGAAGCTAAGTGTGGGTTTTTGGTAGATAATCAAAATAAAATACTCTTAAAGTGCAAGAGTTTAGGTAAGTTGTAGTATGAATTTCTAAAAATTACATATAAAATATTTTCTAAACTCATAATAAAATATACTTTTTACTTGCAAGTTGAAAAACAACTTTCATGGTATATGTGATATAAAATGTCCCTAAATCACACAATTTAAATGTAAATAAATAAATAAATAAAATTACATGGTTCTTAGACTTTTAAAAAATGACCTTTTTCCCTTACATATCAACCCATGAATTATTTTCAAAAGAACCCTAGACCTTTTTTTTTTTTTGGGCCAAACAACCCTAAGTATATTAAGACTGACTTTTTTATGACTATCTTCATATTTTTCATACCAGTTTTTTGTTCGTCGTAATAAGTGAGCAGCCCACACCTTTCGCAATCGACGAGAAGGAATTCATATAGAAATCAAAGACTGTGGACATCTAATTTCTCTGACAAAAAAATAAGTATCTCTTTTTATGATTTTTGTTATGGATTTCTCTTGTTCATAGTGAGTTTTGCTTTAAAATCATAAAATAGAGTCTGGGATTGGGTTATGATATTTTTACACTAAATGTTTTAGTATTTTCATTTTTTATCTTTGGTTCTTCAAGCATGTGTTATGTGAATATAGAGTGTATGTAAAATTAGGTTAATTCAATTTAACTTAATTATTTAGAGACAAACTAATTTAGATCATAGGTAAAACATAGAAATGCATACTATAATTAGGTTGGAATTCAAAACATATATCAATTACTCATTTCAACAGTTTTGCCTAGAAATAGAAAAACTTAATTGATTAATTACATTAATTTACACATTAAAAGAAGGTAATTACTAAGCTTAAAACTTTGGCGATTTGAAAGAAAAATCAAGCTCAATAATCTAAACCAGTCAAGAAGTAGCCAAATTGATGCATTTGAGCAGCTTAATATCACTAACATCAAATCAAATATTCCAATTTATTGATTCATTGATTTTATCTCATTAGAATAAAATTTTAAAAGTCAAAATTTTCTATTTTTCGAGATATAAGTAGTGTTAATATAGTTGAGAGCTAGTGCAACATTTTTCGTTTGTATTTACCTAATATTATGTGTTTTAGTACTATATATGTTGATTTTAAATGCGAGAATACAAGCATGTATTGTTGATCAAACCATTTGATGTATTAACTTTTCACAAGTTTCTAATTATATGACTCACCAAACTCTTAAACTTATATACTCTAATCATGTCAGTTAAGAAGTTAGAAAATTCAATTAGCTAGCGGTCTATTCTAATATTTAACTTTAGTTTGCTTAGGTATTTAGCTCAAGTTGAGTTAAATTTTAGTATACATTTGAAAAACCCCAAATTTTTAAATAAGGTCAATAGAATTAAGAACAAAATTCTAGAGTCAATTAAAAGAGGATTTATAAAATTTAGGGTCAAAATTTTCTAAAATGATCTTTTACCCTTGAACTCAATTTTTTTCCCAAAACAACTCCGAAATAGCTTAGTGACCCTAAATACAATTATAAGACCCTAATTAAGTGAATAAAATCATTAGAAATTATATGGAGTAAATTAGAAAAGAGAAAATTAAGTTTGAAGATCAATTTTGCAAATTGACTATTTTGTCTCTAAACCCAATTTAGAATCTATAAAATTGGCCAAAATCAATAAAAACCTAATTAAAGTCATCCAAAGTCATTTTAAATTATTGAAAGTGAACTCTTGAACTTGTGAGACAATTTACCAGAAATAACCATTTTTACCTTTAAAAATGATTTTATCGAAATTGGACCCGAAATTTCTCAAAAACCTTAAATATAGCTTCAATACCTTAATTAGGTAAACAAAATCAATTACAAAATATTTATGTGAGGACCTAAACTTAATAAATAATGTTAAAATTAAAATAATATATGTGTGTGTGTGTGTGTGTGTGTGTGTGTGTGTGTGTGTGTAAGGTAAAATCAATGTATATATATATGTATATATATGTTATATGCTAAAAATAAAATAAATATATATAAAAATAATAATAATAATAATATGAATTATATGGGCATATATATATATGTAAAAAAAAATGTACATATTATATTATATTATAGCTAAAAAGAAAATAAATAAAAGAGGAAGGAAAAAAAAATACAGAACAGCACCCTAATTCAATGTCAGTAAAATTAAGTAATATTATATATATATATATTACATTAGAATAGAGAGAGAGAAAAAGAAAACAAATCATCATAAATTAGAAAAAAAAAAAAAAAAAGAAACCAAAACTCTCCATTTTATCCGAATTTTCTGGGAAAATTGAAATTGAAATTTCCAACATGCAATCATCAGGATAGGAAGAAGAACAAGATTAAAGTAGGATGCAACAAGAATTTGAAGAAATTGAAAAAAAAAATCAAATTAAATAGGGAGGATTTTGTCTGTTCGTTCAAAGGGGTTAGGGTAAATCTGCTGCTAGGCTAAGATAGGGTTAAGGTTTTGGGTGGGAGAGGATTCTAGCCGACATAGTGGTTGTCGACTTTAGTGGCCGAAGGCCGATGAATAGAGCAGCCCCCAGTAACGCCCGAAACTTCCTATTTTTGTTAAAAATATCAAATGTTGATAAAAAAATAATGATTTTTGGTATTCTGGCATAATTTTGTATGGATATTAATGTGATAATTTTATTTTTCTGAAATTTGATTCAAAAATATGTGGTCCTTAAGAAATGCTATGTTCTAGTCGTAAATTAAATTGGAAACTAAATAGGTCAAATGATGTATTTTTGATGAAATTTTTAGTATATAAGATCCTTATATGATTTATTAGATCACCAAATCAATAATTGTTTAGATTGGAGTCGTTTTCTATTTTTAGTGCATTTTTCAAGCTAATTGCCCTGTTCTGGCCGAATTAAATCCTTAGCAAAATTAGAGAATTTGATTTGATTAGTTGAATTTGATGTTCAGTTGAGGTTCATTGAAGCATAATATGATTTTAAGAAGCTTGGATTAGTTACGAAACAAAAACGGGAGTGTTCGGTGCAAGATCGTGATAATTTAGAACCATACGATACAATATAAAATCAGGTCGAAATTTAATTACATTAATATATAATAGAGCGTAGTATACCCGTATGTATATGGATTAGAAATTGTAGGAAAATGGTGGATTATACAAGGTTATGATGGAATTTAGAGGTTTGGAATACTGAATTAGCAATGTAGGGTTCAATAGAGTGAATGAGGTAACATTGATTGGTATACCGATGATTCAGGTGTTTCTGTCGAGTAAGGAGGACAAAGGAATTTGGCCGATGCGACTGTTTGGATTGGCATACATTGTTTCAGGTGAGTACCCCCTTAACTCCTCTCTTGGGTACAAGTGGTTGATAATGTAGACTACTTGTTGTTGGTTGAAATTACCCTGTACGATCACTTACTATAATCAATACAGGAGGATTGTTGAATTACATTGGTTTGCTGATGGCTGGTTGTGTGTCATGATATGATTGGATTATGAGAAAAAAAAGGGGGGGGGGGACATTCTAGAATGAAAGTTGGGTGCGGGATTTGATTATACTATTCCTGATTGTATGTGATGTAATGAACTTAAATTATTGAATGCTTCATGATTGTGATGTAATGATGGGTTATTTTTAGCTTATTAGATGGGGTTTACATGACTGGTTAAGTTCATACTATTGTTGTCTTTGTAACGATGAAATATCTAAATGGATAATAAAATGGGGTTTAAGCTATAAGTACCTACTAACCCAAAACACTTAATGTAAGAAAAGTCCTATTCCCTGCCTAGTAAGTTTGTGGTACGACCTTTGAGTTGACCCGGATGGGTTTGAGGCACGGTTGACGGACCGGCCCGATTCAGTGACCTATGAGAATCTGGTCACCCCTTTTGTTCGAGGCAGGTGAAAGGCGAGCTGAATGTTTCTAACTAAAAAGAGTATGTAAGGATGTCTTAATTTGTTGAGAAAACATTAAGTTTTGAAAAGTACATGAGGGTAGTTTATCTACCAGTTGACAGGCTTTGCCTGGGTTAACTGAAAAATATTTGTGGCATGTGAGTAAACACGAATGATTGAAATGGTCTCCAATGAAAAGGTTATGAGTTTAGCAAAATGGAATTACAAGGAAAATATCATTAAGTAAGATCATGGTGATGTTAAAATGTAATAAATTGAATTGGGTTTCTTGCGAGTGTAACTTGAGTTGAAAACTTGCTTGCTTTAGTAATCACTTTGAGGTATTTGATAATATTGTTGATTACTATTAATTGAATTTTGTTGTTTCTTGCGAGTGTAACTTGAGTTGAAAACTTGCTTGCTTTAGTAATCACTTTGAGGTATTTGATAATATTGTTGATTACTATTATGTGATTTTGTTGTTTTTTTTTTTGCTGGGTTGCTTGATTTTATACTCACTTTGCTTCTTAAGAAGCTGAGGGGTTAGTGTTTTTGCTAACCTCGAGTACAGGTACTGAAGAATAAGTTATTGGAGACTCGGGTTTTTGGAGAGCGTTAATAGAGGCAAAGAAGCCATTAGTTTTGATTTGGAACCTCTGTTATTTGTAATAAGATCTATAGATGTTAATCTTCATATTGTAATGTAAATATTTGTGTGTATAAGGTTGGATTTGTAATCTTTTGAGCCACTTAAGGCTACAGGATTAATCATGGGTTGTGCCTACTTACCGGGAATGCAGATCCCGATGGTATATATATATAATAAATGATGTGATAGAAGATTTTAAGTACATGTGTTTAGATATGATGTGGATATGAAATGATAGCGCTGTTAGCGCCATTTTACAGGACGTTTATAAAATTACATACAGGTTGGAGTTACAGGTTCAATATTAGCAAAATTTGCCTTATCTCTAATTCAGAGACGGCATAGCAACCCACCTACGGGTACCAAGGATGGTTATAGGAATTTTTGAAACAGGTTCAAGAATAAGACCTAGTAGGTGGGTCGCTACAGTTTGGAGACAATTGAAGAACAAAATTTTAAATTCAAAGGTCAATTGGATAAAATGACCAAAATACCCTTGTCGAGTCTAATTTTTGGATTTCCCATTCTTAATCCGATTTATACTAGACCCTATGCTCATCTAATATAGATTCTCGACTTGAGTTAGGAACTTCGTTTTATTTTTGGAGTCGCCACCCAACTATTGTTGGGAAAGATTGAATTAAGACTAATGAAGCGGATTAATCCTAATTTGGACCACTAGTCGTCGTGATTTCCTCTTCTCGTTTTTTTTGTGAAAAGAGGAAAGGGGAAAACTAGAGTTTCTAAGTTCGGAGGCTAACCTATTAAAACCCTAAGGTTACCACCTAATCTCCTAAAATCTTAATCTTATCTAGAAATGTCTTTTATTTATTTTTATTGTCTTTTATTGGATTTTTGGGTGAATTGTTTTAGGAAAATGATTTTTATTCCTTTTTAGAGTTGCCCCAAATGGGTACCTACGTACTTGCTATTCAGGATTAAACAAGTCGTAGTTCACTTTTCCTGAAAATTTTTAATGTATTTGTGAATTTTAATTATGAAATTTCTTTTGATTTATGTTCTTACCATTTTAGGATTTTTTTTCTAAAAAATCTAAGCCTAAGCTTGATAAATCGATTTTTTTGAAAATAATACTTTTAAGGAAAAAACCAATTTTAGATTTATTTAAGAAAATGATTTTTCTAAGTGATAAAATTTCATTTTTCTTCTATTTTTCAACTCATTTCTACTATTATAAATTTTTATTGATTTTTTATTACTTTTTTATAATTTTTAGTTATTTATTAGTTTTTATTAATTTTTTTTCATAATTTTTATAATTTTTATTTTTATTGAAAAATTTTCCTCTAGATTTTTATCTATCATATTTTTTAAATCTAAATTTTTATTATTTTGTTCTAATATTTTTATTATTTTCTTTATAAATTTTCACATTTTTATTATTTATCATTATAATTATTATTCTTATTTTTATTATTCATACTAAATCAAATCCTAAAAAAATAATCTAATTTCTAACATTTTTCTATTTTTTTGAATTATAAATAACAAATAAATAAATAAATAAATACAAAAAATCAAAAAATCCGAATTACTTGGATCCGGGTCGGTGCGCGGGTCGGCTCGGTCGGGTCGGATCGGGTTTAAGCGGGTCGAGTCTGGTCGATCGAACATGGCAGCTGGGAGTGCTCGTTGATGGCGTTCCGGCGGCCTTTCGAAGCGGTTGAGATGTCGATTCCTAGGTTTTCGGGGGTGAGGAACTCAACTATGGCGGTAGTATGCTTCAGAAACACCTCCTAGTGGCTGCCTAACACTTAATCGGTGGTCGCGGTTTTGAACAACTCCGGCGAGGCTTCGATTCTCTCCTTTTTCTCACTTTTGATCCGTGATTCTGCCTCTCCACTTCATCCTCTATTTATAGGCGTTCAAAATCGAGCTGGATAAGCTCAGATTTCCACCAATCGAAGCAAATCAGATTTGTGGTTAAAAAAACCAACTCCGATTTGTGTAAATCCATCGATTTGTTGCGATTTGATTCCAATTGGATGATGTTTATCTTATTTCTGTTGAAAATCCGTTGGATTTGTGCAAAAAAATTGAATCAAAACGGTCGAAATTTGAATTTTTCTCCTCGTCGGCGATCTCGGACAGAGGTTGAAGACGATCACACGCCCAGTGCGTGCGTTCGCTCCAGCCAATCGAATGCTGACACGTGTCCCAAGCAGAGTAAAATTTTGCAAAACGCGGATTCTGGGCTTCCCCCGCATTTCGAACCCCTGACCTCGTACCCCCCGCACGCGCCTGACCCTGGTCCGGACCAACTGAGCTAGCCCACTTTCGCGATTTTATTTATTTCGCAAATTGCATATATGCAATGCGATTTTTTTATTTTTTTTGTATTTTTTGAAATTTCAAAAATTTGTAAAAATTATTTAATCCTTATTATTTTCATTTCTGAAATTATTTTCCAAAATTGATGTATTTTCCTATTTATTTTTATTTTTTGAATATTTTTCCTATTTTTGCCAAATTAGAGAAAAAAATTGAAAATTAACTATTGCTAATTATTATTGATCCTTAGGGCAAAAATGGGGTGTTTACAGCTGCCCCTCTTTGTAGTAAAGTTTGAAAAACTTAACTACAAAGACAAGAAAGACGCCATTTTTGGCCTCTTGATTGAATGGATAACGCCTTGGTTTGGCTGGTTATCTAGAATTTGGTTTCTGGTAGGAAAATGCTCCATGAGTTAATAATCCCATGAGTCTTTTGTGATGGTTAGCATTGCTTAGGGATTGGTCCTAACAATCTAGAGTAATATATCCTCCCAAAAAGTGCTCTATGGGCTTACTACTTGGCGATAGGAGATATCCCAAACATTGTTTAGGAGTGTAGAATAGCTGATGATAGGAAGCGTCTTATCGGACTGGCAACTTTGAAGAGAAGATTATCTTAGGAAGCGCTCTTATGAGCTGGCCACCCGTCAACAGAAGCGTCTGACTAGACTGGCGACTGTTTGGAAAAATACCTTCGAAGAGTGCTCCTATGAGCTGACTGATCGGTCATCAAAAGTGCTCCTACGAGCTGACTAATTGATGGATTCAAAGAGTGCTCCTCTGAGCTAACTGATCGATAGATCCGAAAAGTGCTCCTCTGAGTTAACTGATCGATTGAGAAGTGCTCCCTTGATGACGCAGCGCGGAAAGCGAAACGAAACGAATCCGAATATGGATTGGTTTCACACAACAAAGAAACACTCTTTGATGCAAATCTGGTTGCGCACAACCGGGAAAAGGGAGAAAATTCTCTCACGAAATGTATTTGAAAATAAAACAAAACATAGCCCTAATATGTCTGACAAAAGAGTATTTATACTTCCCCCGTAAAATACCTAAAAGGGGAAAATCTAAGCGTACACGTGGAAATAAATAATAATATACACGTCTGGAATCTATCGCATACACGGCCATGCCTCTAGCCGTGTATGTCTCTGGGCATGTGACGAATGCAGTACACGGCCATGTCTGGAAGTAATGGACTTTGGGACTCCATGCAACCGCACTACTTCCTTAAAGAACAGCCGTGCAATAGCCCGTGCATCTGCAGTCTTCCTGCAGGGAATGAAATGAGCCATCTTGGAAAACCTGTCAACTACAACAAACACGGAGTCAGCACCTCGTTGGGTACGAGGCAAACCCAGTATAAAATCCATCGATAGGTCCTCCCAGATGTTTGATGGTACGGGAAGAGGAGTATATAGGCCCGTGTTTTGGGATTGCCCCTTAGACACTTGGCAAATGTAGCACCTTTCCACAATCCGATACACATCTCTTCTTATCCGAGGCCAAAAGTATCTTTCAGTTACTGCGGCTAGGGTCTTATCTCTACCCATATGTCCCACCAGTCCTCCACCATGCAGATCTCGGATAAGCTTCTCCCGTAAGGAAGTGTTAGGAATGCACAGTTGATTCCCTTTCATCAAATACCCCTCATGGATATGATAGTCGTCACACGGTTCCCTGTTGGTACACTTAATCCAAGTGTCCTTAAAGTCACTATCATTTTCATACAATTCTCGTAGCTTCTCAAACCCAACAATGTCCGCACTTGAAGTAAGTAGGACATTCGCTCTTCTACTCAGGGCGTCTGCAACCTTGTTGTGCACACCCGACTTGTGCATCAATCTGAAAGGAAATCTCTGCAAGAACTCAATCCATCTGGCGTGCATGTCCTTACTAATTCGGGTTTAACCACTCTAGTGTTTAAGAGCCCCACAATCCGAATACAAAATGAACTCTTTCCCAACCAAATAGTGCTCCCACACTTT
Source organism: Laguncularia racemosa (assembly GCA_037954665.1). Lineage (NCBI taxonomy): Eukaryota > Viridiplantae > Streptophyta > Magnoliopsida > Myrtales > Combretaceae > Laguncularia > Laguncularia racemosa. The sequence goes on from JBBMOL010000072.1 coordinate 511,773, forward strand.
AAGGGCCCTCACCACGGCGTAGAACTCCTTATCATATGTAGACCAAGTCCTCCTTGCTTCGCACAATTTTTCACTGTAAAAGGCTATTGGTCTTCTCTCTTGTGATAGTACTGCACCAACTCCAACCCTACTGGCATCGCAATCCACCTCGAACAATTTCTCAAAGTCCGGTAGCACTAGTACAGGAGCGCTACACAATCTCTGTTTCAAGTTCATGAAGCTCAATTCAGATTCTTCACCCCATTGGAATTTTCCCTTCTTCAAGCATTCAGTCAGGGGGCAGCAACAGTACTAAAATGCCTAATGAATCTTCTATAGAAACTAGCTAGGCCGAGGAAACTTCTCAATTCTGTAACAGTTCTAGGAACAGGCCATTCTCTAATCGCCTTCACCTTCTCATCATCCACCATCACTCCTTCACTACTAACCACAAACCCAAGGAACAACAGTCGCCTTGACATAAACGTACACTTTTTTAGATTAGCGAACAACTTGTTCACCTTTAGTGCAGATAACACACACTTTAGATGCTCCAAATGTTCTTCCTCGGATCTACTAAATATTAAAATATCGTCAAAGTACACTACAAGGAAACGACCATTGAAAGGTTTCTCAACGACAGGTCGGATCACGCGTCCCTCGAATTCCTCCACCGCATGTGGTGGATTTCTGCCAGCGCCTCCAACCCTATTGGGGTCTACCACCAGAGCATCGAAACGCTCGATCAGTTCATCAAGGCGCCATTCCATAAGCCCGACCTTCTGATGCATTGCGCCGAATTCTGCCCTTGGAACCCATTGATGGTTCCCTTGAAACCTCGCCTCTTGAACACCGTCAAGAACACGACCGCTATCATCGCCTTGATGAGTTGACATCTCCACAGGAAATAGCCTTGCTCTGATACCAACTGACGCAGCGCGGAAAGCGAAACAAAACGAATCCAAATATGGATTGGTTTCACACAACAAAGAAACACTCTTTGATGCAAATCTGGTTGCGCACAATCGGGAAAAGGGAGAAAATTCTCTCACAAAATGTATTTGAAAATAAAACAAAACGTAGCCCTAATATGTCTGACAAAAGAGTATTTATACTTCCCCGTAAAATACCTAAAAGGGGAAAATCTAAGCGTACACGTGGAAATAAATAATAATATACGCGTCTGGAATCTATCGCATACACGGCCGTGTATGTCTCTGGGCATGTGACGAGTGCAGTACACGGCCGTATCCAAGCCGTGTCTTAACCCGTGTAAGCTTCTGTGAAAGTTCTGTAAGCTGTGTCCCAAGCCGTGCCCGGAACCGTGTCAGAGTCTGTGTCCTCTACTATGTCCAGGCCGTGTCTCAAGCCATGCCTGAACCCGTGTCAGCCTCTGTCCTCCACTATGTCCGCCCGTGTGTCTCCATCACTTGAGCTAACTAATCGATGGATTGGAAAAGTGCTCCTATGAGCTAACTTTAGGAAAAGGTGTCTGGGAAAGTGCCCATTCGCGGGCTAACTGACCTATAGCGAGAGGACATGCCTCAAAAGGTGCCCCTGTGGGCTGACATTTAGAAGGTGTGTTTGGGAAAGTGCCTCATTACGGGCTGACTAACCCTAGCGGGAAGTGTCTTCTTAGACTCACGACCCTGGGGGAAAATGTCTCGAAAGGTGCCCCTATAGGCTAACCAAGATATTTAGGAGAGTGCCCCATTGTGGGCTGACTAACCTATAACATAGAAAAATGTCTCCAAAAGATGCCCTTGTGGACTGACCCTAAGAGAGGATATCTAGGAATGTGCTCCTCTATGGGCTGACTAATCCATGGTAGGAATACATGTTTCAGAAGGTGCCCCAATGTGCTGACCCCACGAGATATTTAGGAAAGTGCCCCATTATGGGATGACTAACCTATGGCATAGAGAAACGTCTCAAAAAAGATGCCCTTGTAGGCTGACCCTAAGAGAGAATGTGCAGGGAAGTGCCCCAATATGGGCTAACTAACCTATGAAAAAATGTCTCGAAAGGGTACCCCTATAGGCTAACCCTAAGAGATGAAGTTTAGGAAAGTGCCCCTCTATGGGCTGACTAACTTATGACAAGAAAAAATGTCTTGAAAGGTGCCCTTATAGGCTAACCTTAGGAAGGGATATCCAAGAAAGTGCCACATTACGAGCTAACTAAACTTTTCAAGGGGATGTTTAGACAAGTGCCCTATTGTGGGCTAACTAATCTTATGCTTTTGAAAATGCTTCTACTGACTGAGTTAAATGATTTGATGTTTTCATGATATGTGGATGATAGTTATTTCTTTTAATATACTTGCCAATTTATCGTGAATAGCAACTAAACAACCGAACCTTCGTGCTGATTTATTCCTTCTTTGCTTCTTCTTATCTTGACACGGGTTTGAAAATCTTGATGTGCTTACTTTCTTGTGCGCATGGCTCTTTTGACGGTAGTGTTATCCTACTAATGCACTAGTTTTAATGCTCAAGAGTAGATAAAATTATATTACAAAATCTATTGAGATTCAGTATCATTTTAGTGTTTATCCTTCATTGGTGAAGTGATGGGTAATGTGTTTAGGAATGTTTGTTGTAATTGGTAATTGGTTAGTATTATCGACCATTCAGAGACATTAACTTTGCTTGTAAAAAATGAAAACTAGACTCAACGAAACTTGTATTAAATATTGGCTTTCATAAACACTGGCAAAATTTCAATTCCCTTGCCTAAGGATAGTACATCTTTACAACATCTGCATTAATGGGGTCTCTCAATTCTAGACCATCCATTTGAGTCAATATCAATGCACCTCCTGACAATACCTTTTTTACCACATACGGACCCTCATAATTCAGGGCAAATTTGCCTCTGGAGTCTTGGGCATTCGGGAGAGCCTTCCTTAGCACCAGATCCCCTTCTTTGAAGTATCGAGGCCTCATCTTCTTGTTAAAAGCTCGGGCCATCCTTTGTTGGTAACACTAGCCGTGACATAGTGCAGTGAGTCTTTTTTCATCGATCAGATTCAGCTGATCAAGCCTCTTCTTTACCCAGTCTAATTTAGTTAATTGAGTTTCTAACGAAATTCTGAATGATGGTATTTCGACCTCGATTGGTAACACTGCCTCAGTACCATATACCAATGAATATGGGGTAGCTCTAGTAGATGTTCTTATTGAAGTCCTATAAGCCATGAGAGCAAACGGTAACCTTTCGTGCCAATCTTTGTAAGTAGTTGTCATTTTTTTTATGATCTTTTTTATATTCTTGTTGGCTGCTTCTATTGCCCCGTTTATCTGATGTCGGTAGGGAGTTGAATTTCTATGGTTTATGTGGAATCGTTAACATAAACCTGTCATCGACTTGTTATTAAGATTGGTACCATTGTCGGTGATGATGGACTCAGGAACTCCATATCGAGCTATTATGTCCCTTTTTAAGAAACGGACTATCACTCCTTTGGTGACATTGGCATATAACGAAGCTTCTACCCATTTGGTGAAGTAATCAATTGCCACCAGTATGAACCTGTGGCCATTGGATGCTGTCGGAGTGATTTGGCCAATTATGTCGATTCCCCACATGGAGAAAGGCCATGGTGCTGACAACAAGTGTAGCTCGTTGGGCGGAGCGTTTATCCGGTTTGCATATACTTGACATGAATGACAGTGTTTGACATATTTGATGCAATCCGATTCCATGGTTAGCCAATAGTATCCTAACCTCATGATTTTTCGGGCCAACATGTAGCCGTTCATATGAGGTCCACATACTCCTTCATGTACCTCTTTCATCAGTTCACAAGCTTCATTTTTATCCACACATCTTAACAAGGTGATATTAGACGATCTTTTGTAAAGTATAGACCCACTTAATAAGAAATGGCTTGCTAACCTTCTGAGTGTTCTTTGGTCATTCTTGCTAGCCATTTCAGGGTATTTGCTTTCTTAGATAAAGGTTTTGATGTCATGATACCAGGGCTTGTCATCTTATGCTTTTTCAATTGTTAAACAGTAGGCAGGCCGATTTTCGATGTCTATTTTCATCGGTTGGACTTCGGCTCCCCCTGTTATCTGGATCATAGATGCTAGTGTGGCAAGTGCATCTGCAAACTGATTCTGAGTTCTTGGAATATATGTGAAAGTGATTTCCTTGAATTCTTCTATTAGCTCTGTCAAATGTTGATGGTATGGTACCAGTTTGGGGTCTTTAGTCTTGTATTCCCCTCTTGTCTGTAGTGTGATGAGCGATGAATCCCCGTATACTTCTAATTCGCGAATTTCCATTTGGCAAGCCATTTTGAGGCCGAGAATGCACGCCTCATATTCCGCGATATTATTGGTATATGGAAATGTGAGTCTTATCGCTGCAGGAAATTGTGTGCCGTCTGGGGATATCAACACTGCCCCGATCCCGCAACCGAATATGTTGGCAGCTCCGTCGAATAACATTTTCCACTAAGGGTTCTGCTCTATCCCACGGTCTTCTACCAGTATACCTTCCACTGTTAATATATTTTCGTCCGGGAATTGGGCTTGTAGCTCTTGGGAATTTGCCTCAACAGGGTGTTCTACCAATTGGTCGGCTAAAGCTTGCCCTTTCATCGAGTTTTGATTTATGAATGTGATGTCAAACTCTAATAAGAGCATTTGCCATTTAGAGATTCTCCCTATCAAAACAGGTTTCTCCGCCAAGTATTTCAAGGGATCATGTCTTGTTAGTAGCTCAATATGATAGTAAAGGGTGTATTGCCTTAACCGGTGCATGACCCAAATCAGAGCACAACAAGTCCTCTCTACCTCTACATACCTCTGTTCCCCGTCTGTGAATTTCTTGCTCAAATAATATATGGAACGCTCTCCTCCCTCTTCATCTTTTTGCCCTAATACGCATCCCATGGATTCAGGGAGTATCGTGAGGTATAAGAATAAGGCTTCCCTTGCTTCGGGACTATCAAGACTGGAGGTTTTATGAGATAGTCTTTGATCGTCCTGAATGCTTCTTTGCATTCGTCGTCCCATTCTATTGCGGCATTCTTTTTCAACAGACGGAATAGCGGCCGGCACTTATCTGTGAGCTGTGAGATGAAACGAGCTATGTAATTTAATCTTCCCAACAAGCTTCTTACTTCTTTGACAGTGCGTGGGGAAGGTAGCTCTAATATAGACTTTAATTTGTCAAGGTCGATTTTAATGCCTTCCCGGCTTATGACAAACCCTAACAATTTTCCCGTTGTAACCCCGAAAGTGCATTTCTCTGGGTTTAACTTGAGCTGGAATTTTCTCAATCGTTTAAACAATTTCCTCAGGATATCTATATGGCTTTCTTCTTCTTTAGATTTGGCTATCATGTCATCGACGTATACTTTGACTTCTCGATGCATCATGTCGTGAAGTATTGCGACCATGGCTCTCTGATACATTGCCCCGACGTTTTTCAAACTGAAGGGCATGACTTTGTAACAGAAAGTTCCCCATGTTGTGATGAAAGTCATTTTGGTTTTATCTTCTTCAGCCATTTTTATTTGATTATATCCTGAGAAACCGTCCATAAATGAGAAAAGATGGTTTCCTACAGTGTTGTCTACTAGAACATCAATGTGAGGTAGGGGGAAGTTATCCTTTGGCGTAGCTTAGTTTAAGTCCCGGAAGTCTACGCATACGCGTACTTTTCCATTCTTTTTCATAACAAGGACTATATTTGCTACCCATTCTAGGTAATCGGACACTTCGATGAACCCTACTTCTAGCAATTTCTTGACTTCTTCCTTAATCTTTAGTAAGATGCCAGGCCTAAATCTTCTCAATTTCTATTTTTTAGGTTTGACATCTTCCCTTGTGGGAAGCCTATGAACTACTATTGATTGGTCTAGTCCTGGCATGTCACCATATGACCAGGCAAACACATCTGCATATTCAATTAACAGCTCGGTCATTTCACACTTTTGCTTGGCACTTAAACTAGTCCCGATTTTGAGGTTTTTAGGTTTTTCCATGCTTCCTAGATTTACTGTCTCCACCGACTTGTCAATTGAAATTCCGCTTTGTTCATGTTTTCGCCAATTTTCTTGTATTATTTCGTGATTAAGGATATCGCCTTCAACAACTGACCCACCAGCGTTGGAAACAATATCAGCGTTTTTATTTTTTACCTACGCGAAATATCCCTAATGTTCGATGGTGGGAGATCTGGGTGAAGTAAAATGAAAGCATATATATAAGTAAGACAAACTGTAATTGAATTATAAAGAAGTCTCAATAAAAATTTGTTTAACAATCGTTCTCTATCCTTGAGCTGACCTAGAGCTATCAATAGGATAACAAAACCAATTATTGAGAACTGGATGCTGATTGGACGTGTGAGGGGTTGGGCTCCCATTGCTGAAGTCATCTTCGCTTATCCGTGGCTCTTAAATGATAGTTGCTTTTCTGAAAGATTGCTAGAGGAGTGGAATACGCATCGGGGTGTTGCTTGGCTTCTCTTTCATCCTGCCTTTGACACCTCTGGCTTGTGCTTCTTCCCGAGCTGTAGGAATGTAACCTAGTCCAAACGTCCCTTGCTGCCCCTCCTTAAATCGATGGTCCTCCTTACCGATCACCACGTTCACCTCATTAAATATTTAGAGACCAAGGTCTTCTAAACCCTCCTCCCTAATGTATGATATGGCAATTTCTTTGTATATGGCATAATCCTGCTCGCCCAGCACGGTGACTATCTACCCATTCGCAATAAATTTGACCCTTTGATGGAGATTGGAGGGTATGGCTCCAACAGCATATATCCAAGGCCTTCCTAAGAGTAGGTTGAAAGATCTTGGGATGTCAAGGACTTGGAAAGATATGTGGAACACTTGTGGGTCAATCTCCACCGATAGGTTTATCTCCCCTACTATGTCTCTTTTTGACCCGTCAAAAGCCCTGACCACCGTTGAGCTAGGTTTTATATTGCTTGGATCGACCCCCAATAAGTCGAGGGTAGCCAATGGGCAAATGTTGAGGGACAACCCGTTGTCGATGAGTACTCGGGAGACAATCGTGTCGTTACACCTTACCACTATGAATAGTGGTTTTATTTATTGGTCTCCATCCTCTCCTAGCTCTTCCGGGGAGAAAGATATCTGGTCCATGGTGAAAATAGAATCCGCCACATGGCTTATTTTGTCTGTAGCGATGCCTTCTGGGACTTGAATCTATTTGAGCACTTTGAAAAGTGCTTCCCTGTGGGGCTCAGAGGCTGTAAGAAGGCCCATGAGTGATATTTGAGCTGGAACTTTGTTTAGTTGTTCCATGATCTTGTATTCACTCGCTTTGACCATTTTTGTAAATGCAGCGAGCCCCTCTTCCTCTTCCTCTCCTTTCTCCATGTTGGGCTCTTCGGTCAGGACTTTATATTTCGAGTCATATACTCTCCCAGAGCGGGTGATTCCTCCTACCATAGGGGGTCGCTTTTGCTTGAGGGTCTGATAATCAAAAGGCGCGGCCTTATACCTCTCTGCCGGTATTGGGACATTGAATACGTATCTTTTCTTCGGGATCTGTATCTCAGTTAACTGTCTCTCATAGCATTTTATGACCCTTGGCTTTTGATGCGAATTGATCATGTTTACAGATTTCTCCTCTTCCTTTGGCGGGTTATCCTCTTTCTCAAACTCGGGCCCCCATCCGCTAGGCGGCCCATATACAATTGGGGTATAAGAGTAGTTCACCAGGTACTCAAATCTCCCATGTGATTCTCCCAAAGTGCCGACTGTTGGGTCTCCGGCTAACCATCTTCTTTTGATATGTGACTTAGGGGTTTTTTCTGGAGCTTGGTGGGACTGCCTTTTCTATTGGTCTGTTGTCTTTTGCTTAAGGGCTCCTTTGGGAACTGACTCCTCATATGTGATCATGTTGATGATGGGTTTATGATTGGGCAGCGGGTTGGTGTTGACATTGAGTGCCGGGGTGCTAACAAAATTCAGCTGTACAATTCCTACGTCGATTAAATCCTGAATTTTGTGTCGGAGCCTCCAACATCTGTTTGTAGAATGCCCCTCTTGACCCATATGATAGTCACATTTGAGGTTCGAGTCGAAGTTTTTGGGCTTGTACCGGTCGTTGGGGATTTCGAAGTTGATCAAGTTGTCTGCCCGCAGCCGAGCAAAGACCTGGCTGAGCGAGATCGGAATTGGGATGAACTGTCTTGGGACCCTAGTAGTCTGGGTATGACTTGTCGTGGAGTGCTGGGCTGGGGTACTCGTGGTCTGAAATGTCACACGAGTTTCGGCCTTATCTGCCTTACCGGAGTGGACCATGCTGACGGTAGACTCTTTAGCTCTATTACCTCCTAAGGGCCTTTGTGTTGGTGTGACCTTGGGAGGATCCATTACTTGGAGTCTGCCTATGGTGATAGCACTTTCAATCTGGCATCTCACAAATACCACTTCTGCAAAGCTGGATGATGTCTGTCCCACCAGATGTGAGAAGTAGGTCTTGTCTAGAGTGTTGACAAATATGGATGTCAACTCTTTCTCAGAAATTGGGGTTGCTACTCTGGCGGCTTGATCTCTCCAGCGCTGAGCATACTCCTTAAAAGGCTCATGTGTCTTTTTCGGAGACTCTCTAGATCAATCACGGAGGGGGTGACTTCAATATTAAACTTGTACTAGTCATAAAACACCCGGGCTAGCCTTTCCTAGGTGTTGACATGATTGAAATCCAGGTGGACGTACCAGACCAATGCAGGGCCCGTGAGGCTGTCTTGGAAAGTCTGGATCATCAGTTGGTCATATTGAGCATACTTGCTCATCTTTCGGGCGTATAGCCTTGTATGCATTTTGGGACAACCTAGTCCCGTCATACTTCTCAAATTCCAGGGTCTTGAACTTGTCAGGGTACACCTCTTCCCCGTATGCTGGCAGACTGGTGATTCCGGCTTGCTCGAAACCATCAGGCCCCTCAATTGTCTTCATCTTGTCGTGGAGCTGTTGGAAGAGTCTTTTCTCTATCTCTCCTCCATTTCTTTCTTCAGGTCATCAAAGGTTTGACCCTGGTTGATCCTCGGCTCATACTCAAAGGCCAGGTTGAGGTAGGAATTGATTTCTTCATATTCTAGAGGCTGCCCCTCCACTACCTTCCCTTTTCTGGCCCCTGAATGCTCTTCTTGGGTTGGCTGAGTGGTGCGAAAGAGGCCGATGCTTTCAATCAAGAGGTGAACCTATGCAGCTAACTGTTGGACCGTTTGTTCTAGGGATACGATCCTAGAGTCTAAAGCAGCATCAGCACTTGCATTGTTGCGGTTGTCGCCACTATTTGCCATCTTTGTTTTTGAACGTGTGCGAATTGGGCTTCTGGGAGGGTTCATTTGTTTAGGAGCTATCTTGATACCTAACGCGCATTTTTTTCCTTTTCTTTAGTATAATGTATGCAAATGTAATGCATGTGTCATACAAATGCTAAAAAATAAAAAGGGGTCAACAATTGATTGATGATGTAATATTGAAACCTTATTTTTATTAATGTTGGAAACTTTGGAGTTTGATACTTAAAAAAAAAAAAACAAATGAAAGAATACAATGATAATCTATTTCTTAGCTCTCCTGGTCTTCTATTGTGGAGACTCAAGCTTCCCGTTGATGACGGCTTCTAATTCTTCGACTCTGGCTTTGGTCTTCTCCAGCTGTGCTTCCAAATCTTTGTTCCTTTGGTCGGATTCCTTAAATCGTCCTTTCCAAATGTCTTTCTTATAATCTGCAGCTTCAAAATATACCTCCATCCGAGCCTTGACCTGCTCTAGGTAGATTTCCAGCTCCAGATTTACCTTATCTGGCCTCGATTGGGTGACATCTGGGACCCGGTATGCTCTTTCCCCTATCTGATACAATTGGTGGATTACGAACTCCCTGGTGGCTCAATGCTTTCCCACTTCGTCATCTAGCTCTCCGAGGTCTACATTCGGGCTTTCGATTCCGGCTTCCCAAAGTGCTTTGACCTCTGCCAACTTAGCAAACTTTTCAGCCACTAGTAAGTTCGGATCTTGGTACTCGAATGTGACTGCTTCCAGCGAGGGCCGATAAACTATGTCTTGAATAGTACTGAACTGGAAGACCACTGAGTTGGGGTGATAACCAATACATCCACTGATTTCGATCAAAGGCACGGCTCGAAAGTTACTGCAGGTTAAAATAATTTTGTCGCAGCAACTCCATCTGGCTGTCCACAGAATGTCATCGGCACTGAAACTTCTAAGCACTTCTACCCAACTGTGGTTGGTAAGGTCGTCGGGTAGCTTTATCTTCTCTATGCATGAGTCCACGAGATCCACTTGCTGAGCCAATGTTTTCCGGACCATGTTCAGCCCGAAACACTTAAGGTGGCTCACGAACCATATTAGTATAAGGTTGACATTCAAGCGAAGTATCCCATGGCCTTTCTTCTTGACAAAGTTTAAGTTCCGGATCTGTTCAGCCAATAGAGCCAGGATGTAAGATCTTCCTTAGAGGAATTGGGTCACCAGTTCTACAACTCGATAGTGGACATAGAAAGTTCCGATGGGGAATAGTATGGTGGCGAAAGCTGTCAAGCATTCACCCTTCTCTGTCTATAAGTTTTGGGGTCCCCACACAATATGTCTTTCTTGTCCCCATTATCTTCTCGGGCGATGAACCAGGCTTCCAACTCGTCCATTCGTATGCAGTATCCGTTACAGTCTTCTAAGGCCTTGTTGACTGTTGTTTTGCGAATACCTAGTAATCTGTTGAAAATACCGACTAGCCCGGCCTCAAGATCTGGCACATAGACTTGGTCGGTTAGTGCTGGAGCTTGTAGTAGCTGGGTGTACTCTTCCAGGGTAGGGGTGATCTCATGTGGACCAATGAAGAAAGCTGCGGGCTCTATTTCCCATAAGTGGAGCATGGCCCGTACCAAGGGCAAATTCATTTCCATCTTCATCAGTGAGAGAATGGGCCCTATTTTCTGCTGGATGAAGGCCTGTTCCTCTAGGTTGTATAGGGTGAACCAGTGATCCAGCACCAATTTCGGATCCAAAGGTTTGTACACTCGGATCACTTTGCGGAGGAGGCGGTCAACTGCGGTACTAGCCATCTATTACAACAGAAATTCCCTAATTACAACCAGAACTATGATAACATTATAGGGAAATAGATCTGAACTCCATGAACAAAACAAAAAAATATTACATCATCATCAATTGTCAACCCATGACGTTACGTATGCAAATAGGTAAGTTCTAACTGGTCCCTAAGCTCTATGGCCTCCCGCATTCTTGAAGAAATGGATCTGAGGCCATATCGAAGCATTGGGTGGGGTAGCCTAATCGGTCCTGAACGGTGATCACATCACTTCGCCCGAAACCTACACAATGGCTCCCCGTCTTAGGGTCCTAAGATTGTCCGGGTTCGACCGTATCTATTCACACAAATGTATGCATGCAGTCCCAAAAGTAAAAACTGAATCATAAATTTAGCTAATTCCTGAAAGGTTAGCAACAGAACAATAATCAAAAGACATTTCTTAAAAAGGAGCAATTTGAGGAGATTCATGTGGCTAGCCTACTGGAATTTGGTCCCCAGTGGAGTCGCCATCCTATCGAGTCTAATTTTTTGATTTCCCATTCCTAATCCGATCTATACTAGACCCTATGCTCATCTAATGTAGATCCTCGACTTGAGTTAGGAACTTCATTTTATTTTTGGAGTCGCCACCCAACTGTTGTTGGGAAAGATTGAATTAAGACTAATGGAGCGGATCAGTCCTAATTTGGACCACTAGTCGTCGCGATTTCCTCTTCTCATTTTTTTTGTGAAAAGAGGAAAGGGAAAAACCAGAGTTTCTAAGTTCAGAGGCTAACTTATTAAAACCCTAAGGTTACCATCTCATCTCCTAAAATCTTAACCTTATCTAAAAATGTCTTTTATTTATTTTTATTGTCTTTTATTGGATTTTTGGGTGAATTATTTTAGGAAAATGATTTTTATTCCTTTTTAGGGTTGCCCTAAATGGGTGCCTACGTACCTACTATTCAGGATCAAACAAGCCGTAGTTCACTTTTCCGGAAAAATTTTAATGTGTTTGTGAATTTAATTATGAAATTTCTTTTGATTTATGTTTTTACCATTTTAGGATTTTTTTTCTAAAAAATCTAAGCCTAAGCTTGATAATTCGATTTTTTTGAAAATAATACTTTTAAAGAAAAACACCAATTTTAGATTTATTTAAGAAAATGATTTTTCTAAGTGATAAAATTTCATTTTTTTTTCTATTTTTCAACTCATTTCTACTATTATAAATTTTTATTGATTTTTTATTACTTTTTTATAATTTTTATAAATTTTTAGTTATTTATTAGTTTTTATTAATTTTTTTTCATAATTTTAATAATTTTTATTTTTATTGAAAAAATTTCCCTAGATTTTTATCTATCGTATTTTTAAAATCTAAATTTTTATTATTATTTTCTTTATAAATTTTCACATTTTTATTATTTATCATTATAATTATTATTCTTATTTTTATTATTCATACTAAATAAAATCCTAAAAAAAATAATCTAATTTCTAACATTTTTCTATTTTTTCGAATTATAAATAAAAAATAAGTAAATAAATAAATTCGAAATAAATAAATAAATAAAATAAATACAAAAAATCGAAAAATCCGACTTACCTAGATCCGGGTCAGTGCGCGGGTCGGGTCGGGTCGAGTCGGATCGGATCGGATCGGGTTGAAGCGGGTCCGATCGGACACGGCTGCTAGGAGTGCTCGTTGACGGCGTTTCGACGACCTTTCGAAGCAGTTGAGGTGTCGATTCTTAAGTTTTCGGGGGTGAGGAACTCAACTGTGGCAGTGGTTTGCTTCAGAAAAGCCTCCTGGTGGCTGCCCAACACTTGATCGGTGATCGCGATTTTGAGCAACTCCAACGAGGCTTCGATTCTCTCCTTTTCTCACTTTTGATCCGTAATTCTGCCTCTCCACTTCATCCTCTATTTACAGGTGTTCAAAATCGAGCTGAATAAGCTCGGATTTCCACTGATCAAAGCAAATCGAATTTGTGGTTAAAAAAACCAACTCCGATTTGTATAAATCCATCGATTTGTTGCGATTTGATTCCAATTGGATGATGTTTATCTTATTTCTATTGAAAATCCGTTGGATTTGTGCAAAAAATCGAATCAAAACTGCCGAAATTCGGATTTTTCTCCTCGCCGGCAATCTCGGACAGAGGTTGAAGACGATCATGCGCCCAGCGCATGTGTTCGCTCCAGCCAATAGGATGCTGACACGTGTCCCAAGCAAAGTAAAATTTCGCAAAATGCGAATTCTGCTTCCCCCGCATTTCGAACCCCTAACCTCGCACCCCCCCGTACGCGCCTGACCCTAGTCTGGACCAGTTGAGCTAGCCCACTTTCGCGATTTTATTTATTTCGTAAATTGCATATATGCAATGCGATTTTTTTATTTTTTTGTATTTTTTAAAATTTCAAAAATTTGTAAAAATTATTTAATCCTTATTATTGTCATTTCTGAAATTATTTTCCAAAATTGATGTATTTTCCTATTTATTTTTATTTTTTGAATATTTTTCCTATTTTTTCCAAATTAGAGAAACAATTGGAAAAAATTGAAAATTAACTATTGTTGATTATTATTGATCCTTATGGCAAAAATGGGGTGTTTACAACCCTTAAGCTTATTTTATTGAAGGATAGCTAATTAATTGAGTTTCCAAGGGCATTTCAGAGAAAAAGAAGTAACAATTTTTCAACTAGAATAAGTGGTGATAATTGAAGGAATAATAGAATAGAAAATAGACTAAATTGGATAACACATGTCATCTAAAGGTCAAACCTATAAACCCTCATAGTCCAAGTGTCTCTACCCTTAAACCCTCAGTAAACCTTAATATAAAAACCTATTTCAGGAAAAAAAATCAACAGCCCCCGTCTTCATTTTCTAAAAATTTTTAAAGGTAAATGCTCTCAAAAATTCTATTAAACTTCATCTACACCTTAAGCCCTTTAATACCCATTAAACCATAAACTAATCTAGTTGTTTTCTTATGAGATTTAGGCAAAAAATCAAATGCATATCTTAACTAAAGGGCTATTAATCATGGTTCAAGGAGGAAATTAAAGTAAGTTTTAGTTTGTCAAACATAAATCTAAGTGGAGATTTGTACTTCTATATAAGGGAAATCAATTAGAATTAAAAAGGCTTACTATAAATGGCAAAGAGAGAACTTGAAGGTTAAGTAGAATCTTCAACAAGGTAAGTTCAATACAATGGTTGATTTAATTATTTAAGATGTTTAAAAGTAATTAGGCATGATGATTTGATGATTTCTTAGATTTTGATGAGGTTGGCATAAAACCCATGTTGAACTGCTAACCCCATTAATAATTTCTAAGTGTCATTTGATGATTTTATATATTAATCCATATTCTAATATGATAAATATGATGTTGGGTGTTAGATTTGATGATAGAAATGAAGTTTGATGCATGATAATATGTAATGTGTATGGGTCTTGTTGTTGCCACTATAATGAAGAAAATGAGATTTGATTTTCTTATAAAATCTAGTTTAGGTGGTGAATGATGGTAATTTGATTATTGAAGTATAGGTATGTGGATTTATGAGTGGGTTGGATGATGAATTGGATGTATATAGTAAGATAGATGTTGAACTTGATGATATTATTGAGTTAATGAATAAATTAGTTAATTTGGTTGATAACCCATAAATTTCCAATATGTTCATATGTGTTTGAAGTGGAAATTTTAGTTAAAATTGAAATGACATCATGAATATGAAGTATGACAAAAAAAATTGAATGATTGATATTAAGATTTATGATTATTAGTACTTGTGATATTATTATGATTACATCTAGAAATTTTGGAATTGATATGTTTAAGTTGAGTCATTTTTTGTGTAATTTGGTGTTTAGGTTGTAGATATTAGTTGTGATAAGTTAACTGTGATGTTAGGTGTTAGAATTGTAAATAGAAATCAAGTTTGATGTATGTTAATGGAAGATATGTTAATTTGTTATTGTTGCCGTCACCATGGTTGATAAATTGAGATTAAATCTCCTTGTTAAATTTGATTGGATGTTGGGTGATGATAAATTGATGATTAGAGTATGAACATGAGGATTTTGGAATGATTTAAGTGATTAATTTAGTGTAGATGGCATGTTAGAAGTTGGAATGGATGGTATGTTTGATTTAGTGGGTGAGCAAATTGCTTTGATTGCTAAACTTTGAATTTTCAGCATGTTATGATACTCTCAAAGTGTTAAATTTAATAAAAAAAAATAAGTTATAAGATAAACCTTGAGTTTTTAAAGCTTCAAGATAAATTAGGTTGAACCGAAGGATTGTATAAACTTGAGATTTTGATTTTCTTGCATGCTTCAGCACCATGTTTAATTCTAGAAAAAAAATATAATATATTATGTTTATTTTAAGCAAATTTAGTAAAATCATGATTTAATTATGAAGAAGAGTTAGATTGGATATAAAATAAGGCCTAAAAGTAATGATATGTTGAAATTGGACTCATAGAATAGATAAAAATGTTTTGGGGCATGCCTTGTTTTGTATACTCTATTTTGGTGATGTTTTAGGCTTAAAAATGAAAAATAAAAGATAATTTAGACTCTAGAAAGGTATAGGAACAAGTAAGGTTTGAAGTGATTCGGACCTAAACTGGATAAGATACATACTAATAAAGTTAAAAATTTGTAACCTTATTTAATTTGGTAGTCCAAGGGCTTTAAAACAAATAAAAGAAAGCTCTTTTTGTTAAAATGGGTAGAGGGAGTGATAAGGAATCAAATGGTTTTGGTTTCACTTAATCTAGACTTAAATTGAGTAAATTATGACCTTTTAAAATTAATGTCTTTAATTGTGATGAATTGAAAATAAGTTAATGATTAGCTTAATTAAATCAAGCCAATGCTAACCCAACTAAATATGCCTTAAGGATCACCCTCTTGCCCTCTCATTGGGTGACCCATATAATTAAACATAATTCGATTAATTAGGCTTAATTAACTTAACTATCCTAATTAGACCAAAATAAGAATTGACTTAATAATGTGAACCTAAATAACCCATGGGCTCAAGATCCAAAATCCAAAAACATAATTGGGCCCATTCCCTTCTAAAGCTCATACCTTAAATAGGTCTTATCATGATAAATAATTCAAACCAGGTTTCAAATCATTTCCATGCTCAAATTAAATTAAAAAACTAAAATAAACTAAACATAGGCTTAACAAAATAAAATGGACTTACATGACTATAATAAAACCTAAGTGGGCCTAAGAACCAAAAACCTACATATACCTGTTAACCTTTAGGATCTATACCCTAAATGAACCTTAATGAATAAATCAAATTTAATTAGGTTTTCAACCTTAAAAGGCCTAACTTAACCAAAGAGTTAAAATGAAATTAAATTAGACTTAATAATCGATTGGGCCTAAAACAAAACAAATAGGACTATTTAAATAAAATGGTTCTAAGTTAATTTTTAAATAAATGGCAATAATCTAAATGAACTTAATAAATATAATTAGACTTAAATAATTCAATTAAGGCTAGTAGGCCTAAATTCAAATATAGTTAGGCCCACTATTCTTAAAGGATCTAAATATCCTAATTGAGGCTTAAACACAATTAAACTTAAAATTCAAATAGCCTATTAGGTTGAGTGATTAAACCCTAATTGAATTAAGCCAGAATTAGCTAAAAGCTAATTGGGCCTCAATAACCCCAATTAGGATCATAATTAGTATGAGCCTTAAGTGTTATAAATCAAACTTAGAATAGAATTCAATCACTTAAAATAATTATCTAATTTAAGTTTTCTTTGTTATTGCATAAAACCAATTCAATTAACTCAATTAAAACTCGAATTGCGATTTGAAAATTGTCAACCTTTTTAGGTACACAATAACTTACATGTTGTGCACTAAGTAAGAAAATTAAAATGAACTAAAAAGTCAAACTCAATTAAATGTCTACTTGCTACGTATGCATGGTTACTTAAGCCAGCAAGTAACAAACCTTAAATCGAGATTATGGCTACAATTATATATCCCAAAATGACATAGTAGTTAGGCACTTAGGCCACAAAGGGTGGCTTAGCAAGTAGCTAATAAGTGAGATCATATCTAATAACAAGCACTTTGAGCAAAGAGAAGGTATATCAAGAGTCGTCCAGGGTTATGGGACCTAGTAAACGATAAGTTATAGCTGAACTATGATCAACAAAATCGCATAAAGGTGAAATAACTTAAACAAGGCTACTTAAGTATCAATTTTCAATGATGTAGAGTCTGATTACTCTCGTCAACCCTTGATATCCGCTACAATGGAATCAAACCCTAAGTTCCCTATTGTAAGGTCTAGAATCATGAATACTCCCATACTAGATGTTTGAATAAGATAATTAAATGAATTGAATGATTGTCCGTTACATTAGTATGTAGGCCTGCTTGACATGCATATATGTATTAGTGTTACTATGTACTAGGCCCTCATAACTCACTTCTCTTTTCTTTTTTAGGTGAGAATTATCTAACGAATCTACCTTACAAAATACTGGATTTTTGCTCCAAGGAGGAATACAGGGATAAGTTCGTAGACTTATATTACAAGGACTATTTTCACTTTCTCATTTTGACATAGACTTAGTTGATTTCATTCTAGTACTGTATTTATACTTTACAAGAGTTACATGTGGCTTTATGGCCTATTTACCTATGTCTATATTTTGTAAACCCCTTAAGCTCTAGGACTTAAATTTCTATCTCGTGATTTCCCCTACATTTTCCAAACTTGATGAACCTTTAAAATATTTTTGAAAATCAATAAACCATCAATATTTTTCAAATTTTAATCATTGATTTCAAGGTCTTAAAACCAGTTTAAAAACCCACTTGGTATTCGTAGCTTTACATATTCTACTTAAATAGGGTACGTGGAAAACTATCATCGCAGTAGTGAATTAGGGTTGTGACAACATTTTATGAGTCACTGCTACCATTAGACAACTTCTATGTAGAACTAGTGAATCTCACTAATCTAACAAGGAAGCTAGGATGCATATGTGAAAACAAAATTAGAATGGACTTGTAACTTTTAAAGCTTATAGGAATTACTAGCATAATTTACCCTAGTGTATGTAAGAGTTATAATACTTATATTTTTACTTATAAAATGAAACTATATTATATTGTTTAGCATGTAGTGATTTTTTTTTTTTTATTCTTCCCTTCTAATTCCATTGTCAGAGGAATAATTATAGTTATTAGAGTTGAACTTCGTTGACTCAAATTTGTCATAATGGAATAGTAGATGCAGGGATCCAGTTGTAATATTCACATGTGCACTACGTGAGTCTTGCACTACACATTAGGAGTAATGATTATGAAATGACATGTGGAGATGACTTAGAGAGAAAGATCTAGGGATGAGGAATAGACAATCACAAAGAACTCAAATAAACTTGTGACAATTGAAAAAGTTATATAGTGTCAACTCCACTATTCTATAGGAGGAGTAGAGTATTCTTCACTTTAAACTTTGTTTTAACTCTTAGAATGGTTAACCAATGGCATTCTCTACAAATTCATGAAGTTCTTCCAAATGATAAGGAACTCTTGAGTATTTATAGAGTTTGATTATTAATGAAGTTTGTGAAATTGCACTAATAGTCAACAATTGATGTGAGTCACCCTCTCGATGAATCCTCCATAGGTTGTTTTTAAGTATAAGCCTATAGAAGATCTCTTTAAGTGCATAAGCTTCCTTGAGAAAAGTTGAGAATGGATGGGACAATCCAACAAATCCCTACTCCAAAACCACCATACTATAAGACCAATCTTGAGGACAATAGGCATGCAAGGAAATAGCATGTAACATAAATATCATTCAATGTATAATACAAGAATATTCAACCCATAGAAAAACAATTGAAGCAGATTTCTTTTCCACTTGTTGATCATTGACATGCAATCTCATTTAATCCATCATTGCAAAAGGATAATTATGCTTATACAACCACTAGCCTTATAGGAATCTCAACAATTTAAAGCAATGCAATAAACAAATGCAATTGAATCCTTATAATACCATAAGAAAATTATGCTTTAGAGACAAAAATTTTACGATGAAAAATATCTATCTCTAAAAATATTAATTTGCGATAAATTTGTGACAACATAAAAAAGATATATTTTTATAATTTTATTTGTTTTTGTAATAGAATTAAAAACAAATTACTAATGAATTTGTGAGGGATTTAATTATATCGTACTTTGTTCTCTAATTCTATTGCAAGAAACGAGTTGGTAAAAAATTATTTTTAGATAGTACTCATTCTTTGCAATGAATAAAAGAGAAACCAAGATTATATTACTTAGGAAGGAGTCCATACTCCTAGATACCATTGAGGAAAATTTGATACATAAAGATATCAAAATCCATATCTAAACTTCAAAACAAAACAAGCCGAAATTATAGATAGAATCCTTTGCTCAAAAAAAAAAAAAAATCTAGATTCATAATCCGGTGTCAACCTAACATACACCTTCCTGGAAGATGGCGACCACTAAATGAACAAAGAGAGAAGTTGGCATACTCGATAGAGAGAAATGATGTTGATGACCAGCAATTGGACTAGAGAGAGGAGGTGGTAACTAACGAAGAATTTCTTGGACGAATCAATTGAGTTAGAGATAGAGGGGGGAGGCAGACAATGTTAGATTAGTAAGGCTTTTTCTTTCATCCAGATGTTATCGGATTAGGGAAAGGCATTTGGGTGTCATTTCGTATTTTTTAGGAGGGTATTTTGGAAAAAAAAAAAAAGCAGTAACTACACTAAATTGCAATTCGGGTGAGATGAATGAATTGGAATTCTATATTTTCTATAATAATCATTTTATCAAATAGTTATTACGGGCTTAAAAATGCAAGTAAACGTTGTAATAGACCTGACTCTTAAACACAGAAATATAATTGGAAATATTTGTGTATTTTAAATATAATATTTAAGTATGTGTTTGTATATAATGTATATATATACATCGTGCCATTTTTTAAGTAAAATAGTTCCTAACATTATAAAAGCAATTACATCTTTCAATCTCGCAAAGTATTGTATAAGGTATGCTAAAACTCTTGTGATCTAATAATATAAATACTAATTAGTATTCGGCAATAAAATAAATCAGGTTAAATTTTCCTCACAATACATCTTGCATCATTTATGTAATGTATACCGTAGTTGGGAAGAAAAAATCTCTCAAGGTATCAATATATTTCTTGATAACGAATATAGCCTCTCATAGGGCATATTTATGCGGACGTCAAAGTCAAGGCATGTAAAGTATGTTAGGGTTAAAAAAATTTTAAAAAGGAAGTTTGAAGTCAAGGATCATATTCATGGAGGATATAACTTTCAATTAACCAAAGTTTCTGCTTTGATCTGTTTTCTTTTCTTGTGGGAAAGGAGATGTTTCTTCTGGCTTACACGAAATATTAAGGCGGAAAAATGTACCATTAAGAGGGCCATTAGTTCAAAAGTCTCCATCCATTTCTTACATATAATAATATGAGATGAAGTTGATTGAACCCAAATTTCTGCTTTGGCGAAAAGAAAAATGTAAAAAGATGTGCACTCTTCTATGCATCCTATGGACGTTTAAAAGTACAGGAAGAACAGTTCCCAAAATCATATTGTACTAACAAATGTAAAATAAGGGGAGTTTTTTAGGATTCAATCTAGATCATGCATATCTCTGGATGATTCATCTAGAGTTCATACGCAACAGGTTATTGATTTCCATGGTCGATTTGAAAAGGATATGCTGGTTTCAATTATGCTAAATAAAAATATTAGTTCTAATAGTTTCGTATAGCAAAGGAAATAGTTTCCCCGCAGCATAGATGTGTGCAAAGACATGATCCTTGGCTTGTATCGTGGTGTCGGTTTGTCTATGTTTCTTGAATGTAGATTTCCCATATAATTAGGGGGTTTTTTTTTCCCCTTAAAACAAAAGAAGATAACCAAACTACTATATATTCCTACCTATGTAGAAATATACAAACTCATCTCCAACACTCTGGCCTAGTCACCAAGTCTAAAGTTAATTATCTAAAAAATAATCTCCTGAGCAAGGTGAGTATAGAAGTCCAACGAATACTATACTTCACACACATACAAATGCCAAATCAGTCACAGATAAAAACTATATTAAATGATGTAATAAACAATATTTGTTAAGTGATTCATAATAAAATAATATTTATTAAACTATATTTTTAAGTGATTCATAATAAGACAATCCACTTAGATACCCTTTTCAAACGTGATAGAACCCATAGCCTCACCACCTACGACAATAATACAATTGGCTCATGAGCCCAGCTTTTAAAAAGAAATAATTTGCAAAGGACAATGATGTTTCTAACAAGTAATCATCCCATATTGAGTTTTATCACTAATATCATGCTATCAGGAATATGGTCCATCCAGAACTCTCGAATCGGCATCTTGTGCCACCAGTTCACCCTATTGTGACTTTATTCCTACTCAATTAACCCGTATTAGACACAATTCCTTCATAACAACAATCCACTGAGTAACTGCAGAACATTAGCTCTTTGAAAACTGATGCTACGAACTGCTCGTCAATGGTTAGTACGCATCGGTACATATAACAAATAATTAAATGAAAATCTTTATCTTCATGTGTCCTATAACAAATAATTAAATGAGTCGATCACAATTCCATTTTCTCTTTCATGAATTTCTAATTTTCAATTTCATCCATTCGACTTCATGATTTGAATTAACCAGTATGGTTTTCCACAAATCGGATTTAGGCTCGTCATCCAAAAGAAATAGTGGTCGACCTTGAGGACAGTTGACGACCCATCGCCCGGCTTTCGACCATCCTAATTCTTATTGGAGTCTATTTTAGGTTGTTCTAAATTTCGGTTTTATATCTACTTAGGATTGTAAAAGATTACTTTTGTAAATAATTCAAAGCATAAAGTTTCTATGATTTATTGTTCCTATACTGTTTTAGGGTTGTGTTTATTATGGATTGTTTGTAATGTATTCACATTTCTGGTACCATTATCATTTACAATTCATCTTACAAGATTAAAATTATTTAATTTAGCGAGCGTTATATTGTTAAAACTTTCTAAATCAAGTTTTGATTAAATACTACCCTTTGTTTTTTTTTTTTCCAAAGAAATTCCACCCTATCGTGAATATATGGATTTAGATCTAATATTTCAATTCTTAGGGTTATTAACTATTCGGAATCTATTCAAGGTTTTAATGTAATTTCTGGTATGATTTAAATTTCAAAATCCTGGTAAATGGCTTATGATTGGAATAAAGAAAAAATATATAAGCAAATTATAAGCCATTTGAGCCCTATTTTTGATCTTCTTCTCACTATTATATTAATCTATATTTGTGTCATTTATGATTTTTATGTTATTTTACCAATGAAAACACTATAAATTAAACTAGAAATGTAGAATTTAAAATAAAATAAGTGTGTGAAAATACACATTTATCACCTTAAAGACTTGATAGGCGTAAACTTAAACAGTGCAATTTATACCACAAGTACACAAGATCATGTATGCAATAATGAAAATTATTAGTGAAACCAGATGGTGTCCTTAGGGATTGGAAATTAATTACTAAATTATATCGATTCTATCTTTAGTTAGGCAATCAAAACGAAATATTTAAGCAAATTAAAATAAAAGAAATAAATTGATTCAAACATGAAATAACACTAAGACAAAAGTTCACTAAATCAAAAGTATGGATTTGGACTATGCCACCACATGATAAATTAATACATGCTTCTAAGATATATTAAAACTAATTAATTGGCTTTTAATCAGATTTATTGGGACTCACTTCCTTTTTGCGTTGTTATTGTTCTAATTATATATATTGGAAATGCTTCTTCAAATGGTTAATCTATAGTTATTAGTTAAGTAGTAAGTTCCTCCTACAAAATTTACATCCTTGACTAATATTAAAATTTATGTGTATGTTTATGTGTGAATCCTGAAATTAATTTAAAGCACATGTGTCCATGTCAACATTTAAACTAATCCCAATCCAATATCATGCAAATTATTCATTGCTTTTCAAGTCTTTCAAATTTTATTCATAAAAATATTGTTAATCGGGTAATAAATTATGAATTATGAGATCAAGATGGCTAAAAATCAGCTAATTAAATCGTAATATATGATAAAATTATGCATTGATTAGATCATCAAACAAGTATCAAAATCCTAATATATTTGATTTAGTTCATAATAAACATATGAGCATCATAAAAGGATGCAAGAATCATGATTATATATTAAAACAAAAGGAATAGAAGAACTCAGACAGATAATTATCTGTGAATATGTCTTCAATTCCGTTTTGATCATTCCGTGGCCTCATAAAGAATGCGACCATAAAATAAACACTTCACAGACGAAAACAGTATTCACTGTTTCAATAATTCCGCCTTTGAGTCTCTCTCTCTCTCTCTCTCTCTCTCTCTCCGACCCCGTTCGCGAAAACTGAGTGGGGGCACATATAAAGACGTCTTTTGTCCAAGTTTCAGCTCCAGATCATGTAGGCCCTAGTGTGAGCGAAGCTTGGAAATTTTTCAGAGAAATTTTCTTGTAATACGAAATCTTCAGACTAGCTGAAACCCATCCTGTAATTACTAGACCTTGATGGGCGGCAGATATTACAATAGACGGGCAAGGCTGCTGATCGATGGAGTAAAATCAAAGAACCATGGGCCCACATGATACCCCATAAGAAATTAAATTTTGCATGTTGCTTGTTTCCACATCACTTGGCCATCTTGAAGAAATAGGCAAAAGGATCTTCATCCTTCTATATTTACTGAGATGGGAAATGGCATATGAATTGGGGGCTGGCTCATTAGAGGACTGAAATTGTCTTCATGTCCTGTACGTGAGAGATGGACTGAAGGAAAGAGATTTACTTTTCATGATCTTTGGAACCCACGACGATACAATCGGTGAAGAAAAATATACCCCTTGCCCATATCGTCACATGATCTTTAAATTGATATGAGCATGGAGCAAAATGGAAGTCCCACGTGATAAGCTCCATAAGAGAAATGGAATTGCCTGTGATTATTGAGCTCGATCTCGACTTCCACTTCCCGAGTATTTTTACACTTGCGATGATTTGTTTAATTAATAGGATTTCTCTAATCCTCCCTTCTCGAAAGGAAGAATATGAAATTCTTTTTTCCTTTTCCACAAACTATCTATGTTTTAGTTTCACATTAAAATTGCTTATGATTGGGATGAAAAAAAAATATAAGCAAAATGTAAGCCATTTAAACCTTATATTTGATCTTCTAGTCACTGTTTTATTACATTGATCCATCTTTCTGTAATTTATTATTTTTATGTTATTATCAATAAAAGCTCTATATATTACATTGGAAATTGAGGATTCAAAATAACACACACGTATCAACCCAAATGAGAAACACAAAGGGATTTGTGTTGGGTTTACTAGTGTATGGGCGTTTCTTGTCTTCTCCCTCTCCTGGCACAGTAAGATAATTCTTGCTAAAATGATTTGTGAAAAAAAAATGGTTACAAATACAGATGTCAATAAGGGGTGCCTTTTGAATTTGTTTTTTTCTATTTTATAAAGAGATATTCTCTCCTTAAATATATTTTAACATATTTTTATTCTTCACGGGCTTATCATTCCACGTGAACTCTCTTTTATTAAGGAAGAACTAAAAGCAGCCTTTATTAAATAAAATAACCCAAAGACGAGTTAACTTGGCCTCAGGTAGGAAATGGAATCACAGCAAGAAAGAAGGCTAGGAGAGACAGCATACTTTCCCCTTTTAGGATTTCAACCCGCAGATGATTGAACTGCTGTTCAAACTGAGCTACGACGACTCTCGCTAACTGCATCTGATTCTTTGGAAAAAAAAAAAAGAAGACTACCTAAAAGAGTGGATTCGATTCCAAACCTTATGATAGTTCTTTCTTCTCTTTCTCTTGCTTCTTTCCTAGAGCTAATGGCTCACTTCACTCTCTTTAAAGAAGATCGGGAGTCACTCGCCTCTTCAAGCATGGGAAAGAGAAAAGACCTCTTACGCCCACTCTTCCAAATAAAATTTCCCTCCTTTCAAGACATAAATCGAGCAAACTAGGAATCCTTCCCTAAATTAAAGAATCTACTGATCTTTCGTCGATATCATTTAACTTGAGCCGGGAACTCCTGATGTCACCGTTAAAGGGGAACAAATTTTATGTTATTAATGTTTTTCAATTTCGAATATATATTTCTATTATTATTGAGCACTCCATATCTTTTCCCATAAAATTCCTTTAAATACCCCTAATAATCATTATCTTACCAACCAAGGAAATAACCCACACACATATCCCATCAACGGCCACTGGAAGTGCAATCAAAATTGTTAATCGGAAGGAAAAGGACTCTTCTTTAATTTCTACTAATTCGATTACAACTTATTTCCTAAACTTCAGAAATCTTAATACCAAATTACGGATCTCATTCAATCAAGAGGGAAAAAGAAGGTCCACTATTTTTTTATGATCTTTAATAGATAAATTGAATATTTATGTTATTCTAGTACATTGAATTTTGTCTGATTTTCTCTTTTTGTTTTTTAAATTGAAAATTTATGCCAATTGATATGTACTTTAATGAAGAATTCTGAGATGTAATTTAATTAATATTGTCTTATTTTCATTTTGTAGTACAATTTCTTTGAAAAACTTATGTTTTGTGATGGGATGAGACACTTGAACTCTTTTACAAGTTTCACAAGTTGATTATCAAAGTCATTCCACATCAATTATTATTAAGCAAATACTTTTCCTTTTATACTTCACTTTTTTTTACCCATAAAATTTCTTTCAATACCCACCTAATAATCATTATCTAACCACAAAGAAAAAATACACCCATACTACCATCTATAATCAGTAATGATAATTGGAATGAAAAGGACCATTCTTTACTTCCTATTAATGAGATTACAGCACATTTGCCTAGATTTGAGGAACCTTCATACCAAATTAAGGAACTTACACAATCAAGGGGGAAAGAGAAGGTAGAAATAAATAGGTTGAATTTTTATATTGTTCGAGCGCATTGAATTTTGTTTGATTTTCTTTTTGGTTTTTTAAATCAAAAACTTATAACAATTGACATGTACTTTAATAAAGAATTTTATATTGTGATTTACTTAATATTATTTTACTTTCATTTTTTCAGTTGAATTTTTCTACAAGACTTATATTTTCTAATGGGATAAGACACTTGAGCTCTTGTGCAAGTTTCACAAATCGATTATAACAGTCATTCTGCATCTATCATTATTAAACAAATACTTATCATTTTAGTTTGCACAATTTTCCCATGAAATTCCTTTAAATGCTCTTAATAATCATTATCTTACTAAAAACAAAATGCCCACACATATATCTCATCAACAAACACTACTAACTTGAAAGAAGGAAAGCCCAATTAATATTAATAATCAAAAGGAAAGGACAATTCTTTAATTCCTATTGATGAGATTACAACTCATTCCCCTAAAATTTAGGGATTTTCATACCAAATTATGAACCTCACTCAATCAAGAGGAAAAAAGAAGGTTAACTACTTTCTATGATTTTTAATAGATAAGTTAAATATATCTGTTGTTCAAGCACATAGAATTTTGTATAAATTTTCTCTTTTTTTTTAAATAAAAAAATTATGTCAATTGATGTATATTTTAATAAAGAATTCTATGACGTATTTAATTAATATTTTATTATTCTCATTTTTTTTTATATAGAATTATGTTTTCTAATAGGATGAGACATTTGAGCTCTTTCACAAGTTTCATTGAATTGATTATCAAAATCATTCAACATCTATTATTATTAAGCAATTACCTATCCTTTTGATCTCCAGAATTTTTTTCATTAAATTCCTTTAAATACCCTTTATAATCATTATCTTACTCAAAAGAAAATACCAAGTAGCAACACGTATATCTCATCAACAATCACTAAAGGAAAGTCTAATTAATATAGATATTAAAAGGAAAAGACTATTCTTTAATTCCTATGAATGATAGGAAAAAAAAAAGGATAACTACTTTCTATTATCTGTAATAGATAAGTTAAATATATATGTTGTTCAAGCACATCGAATTCTATATAATTTTTTTTTTTAATAAAGAATTCTATGATGTATTCAATTAATATTTTATTTCTTTCATTTTTTAATAGAATTTTTTTTTTAATTTTATGTTTTTTAATAGGATGAGACGCTTGAGCTCCTTTGCAAGTTTCACATATTGATTATCACAATCATTCTACATCAATTATTATTAAGCAAATACTAATCCTTTTGAACTCTACATTTATCCTCAAAAAATGCCTTCGAATACCCTAATAACCGTTATTTTACCAAAAAGAAAATACCTACACATGCTACACATATATCCTATCAATAGTCACCGATGAGAAAGGATAAGGGGTATACTCTTAAATATTATTATTTGCTTTTTAAATTTCCAAAATATTATATCCACAAAAATTATTCTAAAAATAGGTTTCGAGAACGCGAACCTGGTATGCACCTTCAATTTTGTCGATTTTTGCAAAACTAAACACGCAAACATGGTCTACACCCTCGATACAATTTTCTACTAAGAGTGCGGACCCTGTCTGCGCCTTTAATGTAATTTTTTTTTTTACCATTCGACCATGAAAAAATAGCAATTTTACCCTTAGAAAAATACCAAACGTCAACGAGGTTTGGTCCCAACTATAGTATACTCAAATTAATCTTTTTTAATATATTATGAGTTTTGTAACTTCAAATGAGCAAAAAGTTATAACCTTTAAAGTCATAACTTTGACCTTTAAAGTTAAAAGTTATGACCTTCAAGCAAATTGCTTGAAAGTGTAAACAAGGTCCGTGACCGTAATAGAAAATTGTATTAAGGGTGCAGATCATGTCTACGCCTTCAATTTTATAAAAATTGACAAAACTGAATAAACATATCAAGTCTATGCCTTCAAAACTTGTTTTTTGAATAATTTTTGTGGGTATAATATTTTGAAATTTTAAAAAATAACAATATTTAAAAATGTATACCCAAAGAATAAGTGGAAGAAATTAAAAGAAAGTTCAATCAACATTAATAATAAGAAGAACAAAGACTATACTTTAATTCTTATTATTATGGCTCACTCGCCTAAACTCTAGGATCTCCATGCCAAATCAAGGACCTCACTCAATCAAGAGGGAAAGATAAAGTTAACTACTTTTCATGAACTTTAATAAATAAGTTGGTTCTGGCACATTGAATTTCGTCTGATTTTCATTTTTGTTTTTTAAATGGAAAAATTATCCACTGATGACTACTTTAATAAGGAATTCTAGAAAGTGATTTAATTAATGTTGTTTTATTTTGTATTTTTCTAGTAGAATTTCTTTGAAAAACTTATGTTTTCTAATGGAATGAGACACATGAGCTCTTTCGCAAGAATTTATGTCTATTATTTTATATACAAATCCTATAGTTTAACAATTGAAGTTTGCTCATTTCTCATTTTTTCTTTTTCTTTTTCTTTTTTTTTACATTTGCTTTTTAACATATTCATATATTTCGGCCTTCGGTGCTCTTATATTGGTGCTACTGGGAATTCGTTGGTCAACCGCTGCTTCTCTTATTTCAGGGGCTATGTATTTAACTTATCCTTTATCCTATTTATTTTCGTTTTATTATTTTCTACTTTACCTTTTCTTTATCCATTTGAAATAACAAATATAAAGTAACACACCCATTTGAAATATTCATATATATAAAATGAGAAAAATTAATCATATTTTTAATATTCTTTACATATCAACAGCCCAATAGATTCTAGTCGTCTATTTCATAGAGCAATTAGCCCTACTTTAAATGAATAGTTACTAATTTCATTTACACAACCTAAGTATGTTTTCAATTACCAAAACTTCTGCACAATTCGTGGTAATGACCACATGTATCCAATCTGTACAATTAAATAATTACTCTCTAACAATGAAGTGCATATCA
The DNA here is from genome assembly GCA_037954665.1 of Laguncularia racemosa. NCBI lineage: Eukaryota > Viridiplantae > Streptophyta > Magnoliopsida > Myrtales > Combretaceae > Laguncularia > Laguncularia racemosa. The sequence goes on from JBBMOL010000072.1 coordinate 540,951, forward strand.
GTTTATTAAGCAAACGTAACATCTTGGGTTTAAGTCACCCTGATTAACGATGCTGAAGGCTTGTTTTTCTAGGAAGCTTTTCCTTCTATTGCTATTGTTGATGGCTAGGCATTCACATTATTATTCTCTTTAAATGTTTTTATCTTGGGCACACACATACACAATAGAAATTTGACTATTTTTTCATTGTTTTTCTATTTATTCTTTTTAATGTTTATGTTGGATTAGATCTTGCTTGTTGCCTCCAACTTTCTAATATATTGTATGCTATTATTGTTTCTGTTGGTATTTTATTTACTTTAATTTTGAAACACTAATTTTTATTTCTCACTTATTGTTTCTTTCTTTATGTTATCTTGGTGAAATTTCTTTTTTATATTTGATTAGTTAACAAATAGTCATATAGTGCATATAATTATTATTCTGTTTCTTTCTCATTTATATTAAAACATTAATTGTTAGGTTTATTTATTTTTCTATTTAATTTACTAAGAAGTAGGAACTGATTGAACTTTAAAGATGCAAAAAGCAAGAGTACCGGCGCTTTATGCTTATTAATCCAATTATCTGTTTATATATATTCGATATTTGACTTTGTCCTTGTTTGTAGACTTTTTATATTTAAATGAAATGTACAATTTCATGAGAAAGAGCAAACGTGTTTTATTGTATCCAGAGATAAAAGGATAAATTATAGTTGAATTTTGTTAATTCAAAAATACTGTTAAAGAAAACAAATGATTTCTCATGGCCCTCGAATATTGCCATTCCTTAAGGACATTACAAATAGTCATTTTGCATTTAGTTATTACTTTTGGGTATATTGCAATAAAACTAATTATAAGGTTTCCTAACATCAGCTAATTCCAAATTATTTGAGTCCATTAACAATCTAAGTGCCGAGTTGATTATATTAGGAGAGGACCAGCAAGCAGTTGATTGTGGTGTCAATTGACTACTAAGCAGTTGTCTAGTCGATGAAAGTAAGCCTAATAAAATATATGTAGGAAAACGTAGTCTTAATGCTTTTTAGATTTTTGCAATCATAAAAATTTAATTACATAATTTAAATCATAAAAAATTTTAAAATCATTCGGACTACTCTTGCTATGCATTTGGTCTTAATTTTGAGATGTTATAATATTTTCAATACTACGTGACATACCAAATGTCATTAATATTCCTAAGAAAACAATAAAATTTGTAAAATATAATTATACTGAGAAACTTAGGAGCTGATTGTATAATTTTACTAAATTTTTTAGATTTAACGACTCAAATTAAAAGTTTTAAGACTTAATCACATAGATACCTATAAAATAGTAGGATATGTTATTTAAATTGAAAATTTTAGATAGTTCATTGCAATATGACACTCTTAAAGGGAAAAAATGTATATATATATATAAATTAATGAAACATTATTGAGGTCACAGAAAACGTGCTCATGCTTTCGTATCCGAGAATCCTTAGACTAGTGGAGACATGTTATCAAAATGCGTCTTTTCATGCTCTATCAACTAGATGGGTGGAGTAAACACCTTCAGTGATCATGGACGACACGACTTTTCTTTTTTATGTAGAATATAACATGCATTGCGTTTTTATATTTTAAGGAAGCGTGAATGTAAAATGCGTGAAGGTCTTGCGCCTATGTGAAGCCAAACGAACAAAAGAAGTTTGCAGACAATCCCCCATTAGAATAATAAGTGTTGGTGAGTGAATGTTGGGATGAGAAGTAAGATTTTGTTAATTTCTGGATTAGTTGAAAACCAAGTTACTAAGACACTCAAGTTTTCATCATCGATCCGATATAAAATATCATATGTAGTATTTAATAATAGATAAAATCTAATGCGTTTCATATTTCGATAACTATTATTAGTGACATATCATATTTTTATTTATTTTTTTTCACCACATCATAATACATATCGCATATCACTCCTAATGAAAAAGTCTTTTTCTCCTCTTAAACCAGTTGATAGAGGATTACTTAAACCCCTCGACTTACATTAATAACTGGTCCAAGAAAACAAGTCTCTTTCTTTATTCCTGCAAGATCAATGTACAAAGAAAAGCCACATTAATGATTCAAAAATGTATATATAATTGCACAAATATGTAAGTCCAGTCCTCAGTAACCTGCTTAAACCACCCTGCAGAATTCGCATAAGTGTCTAGTACCTCACACAAAGCACTATGGAAGCTTCACTTGAAGTTGTCTCTAGAGAAATAATCAAACCATCGTCTCCAACCCCATATCAGCTTCGTCGCTATGACCTTTCTTTTCTAGACCAAATTTCCCCTCCAGTCTATAACCCATCAGTCCTCTTCTATGCCTCCAGTGATGACGCAAAGCTCGACACGGTTGACATTTCGAACCGGCTGAAAACGTCCTTATCGGATGCTCTCAGTCTGTTCTATCCATTGGCAGGGCGCCTCCAGAACAACCTTTTCATGGACTGCAACGATGAGGGTGTTCCATTCCTAGAAACGAGAGTCAAGTGCAAACTCTCGGATTGTATTTTTACTCCAAACCCCGGGGAGCTAAACAAGTTTGTCCCTTTTGTTCTTGATGAGCATGATGATAAAGCCTTTGGAGTCCAATTCAACATCTTCGAGTGTGGAGGAATCGCTATAGGTATGTGCCTCTCCCATAAGCTGTCAGATGCATTGTCACTCTTTGTTTTCATTAGGATCTGGACCGCAATTTCCCGGAGGGAAGACAATATAATGCGTCCTGAATTTGTAGCAGCCAAGCTTTTTCCACCAAAGAACATTTCAGGCTTTGAACCTAGCATTGGCATCACCAGAGAGAACATAATTTCTAAGAGATTTGAGTTCAAATCCCAGATGATCGATAGAATCAAAGAGAAATATTCTAAAATGAAAAATTCAGAGCACGAGAGACCCCTGTCACGTGTTGAAGCACTTTCAACCTTTATATGGAACAGGTTTGTCTCTGTCACTCAAGTGAACTGCAATCCCGAAAAAATCTACTTCCTGCTTCATGCAATTAACCTCAGAACAAAGTTTGATCCGCCCTTGCCAGAAAATTCATTCGGAAATCTTTACCGGCTTGCAATAACATTTTTGCCTCCAGTTGTGGGAGAGTCGTGTGATATTGTAACCAAGGTAAGGGAGACAATAACCAAAATTGACAAGAATTATGTCGAGAAGCTCAAAGATGGGGATGATCACTTGAAATTCATCATGGAAAGTTCTGAAAAGTTCCTCAAAGGAGAGATAGTTAGCCTTAACTTTACCAGCTTGTGCAGGTTTCCAGTGTATGATGCTGATTTTGGGTGGGGCAAGCCTACTTGGTTTGGCTCACCAGCATTAGCTTTCAACAATCTAATTGTTTTCATGGATAACAAATCACTGGATGGGATCGAAGTATATATACATCTGAAGGAGGAAGACATGTCAAGATTGGAGAATGACAGGGAGTTCCTGGAATTTCTTGATTCACCAACTGGTCTATTCGCTGATGACTGATTGAGGTTGGACGAAGCTTATTTAGGTACAAAGTTGAGTTCTACCGTAGAAGATAGCAGTGAAATGGATGCATGTAATAGACTTTTAAGTTTCATAAGGATGTGCAATTACTCAATCCATGTAAACTACTTCCTAGTTTTTACTGTATTTTATGTAAGGAACCTTTTTTATGATAGTTTTGCATTCAAAAAAAAAAAAAAGAGTTGTAATAGCTTTCAATTAGATATCCAAAAAATATGTACTTTATTTAGAAGGTGTAGCTAAGGATGCATTTACTTATGATATCACCATCTAAAAGGAATCATAATTCTTTTTGTAACATTCCAGAATCACCAAAAATTATCAACCTATTGCATATTCCAATCTCAATAAGAACATGCAAGGCTTAAAATCTACTATTAAATGCACAATTTATAAATAGACTTTCAACTCTTATAATACATCTCGTCATTTATCAAAGCCATACAATGTCCAAACATTCTTATAGAAATTATTGAAACCTATTATTCTCATCACATATGGATTTATTCATAAATCACTAGCTCAACTACCATCACTCCAACCCAATTTAGAAGTCCAAGCCAAACAAATACCTACAATTATAAAATTTTAACATGTTGAGTTGTAAAACCCAATATAAAGTACTATGCAAACACACATGTATGCAACACTCGCACACAAGCCCATTATTTACTAAATGCAACAAATAACCATTTGATTCAATATATTCAATCAAGTCTAGATAATCGTCATATTTAACCGTAGTGTGGTTAGCTTGGGACCAGTCGATCGCTGGTTAGGGCTAATCAATCGTGGTTCTTACAGAAATCTTGGTTGACTACATTTTTGGCAATAAACCATGGTTCTAAAGGAGGTTTTCACCTAGGTTTTCGTTTTAGCTTCATCCTATGTTACCTTTTAGGGTTTCTAAACACTTACAACTCAAATTAAATTAATTTTTATAGATCTAACCACAAGTATTAATGTGTCATGGGCTTATCATGTAGAACAAGACCAAGAGGTTCTTATGAGCAAAGCTCAAGCCCAAGCTAAGGTTCTAAATTCAAGAAGCTTCTAAAAGAGTCAAGAAAGTCCCAAATTGTACCATAGTAAGTAAGGTAGTTAGATTACTAAGTAAGATTGTATCATAATCGTAGGATTAGAGTAACCTTGGTTGTTCACTTGAGAAGGCCACTTGTATATATAGGGGTCTCTCCTCATTTGTAAAACATCTATTCTATAATGAGTTTCATTCTCCACGGAGCTTCTATCTCTACTTTCTCCCTCTAGTCTCTTATGTTGTGTGTGTTTAGGCTAAACTTAGCCTCCCTTAATTAGGTAGGAGCACTAAGTGCTACACGGAAACACCTTAGAAATATACTCCTATGGAAAATGCCAAATGCATTCTTAAATTCAAACTTAGGCTATTATCTATATTCACAATCCAAATTAAGCTCCTACTATTCGGGGTTTAGAGTCTCAAGGAAAAAAGAACAAAGATCGATCATTCTACCTCAAATCCTTGAGGAAACGAAGATCCATGTAATGAAAAAGCCTCAAACTGATTGACTGCAAACATTTCCTAGGATTGCCAAAAAAAAAAAAAAAACTTAGTTTTCTATAACTTTAAGAGAAATCAAAGTCAAGACTCAATGATAACTTACCTTTTGCTACACACTCTTATTACCAGTCCCATTTTCAATCTCTGAATTACCAAATTGTCTCTTGCTCACCACTAAGCAAAAACCCTATTAAGAGGGAATGAAAAAATTATTCATTGTGAATGACTTTTATTGGTAATAAGTTAGAAATTAATATTTAAATGTTTAAGTCATTTAAATTTTTATCATATGGAATATTTATTCCAATATTTACTCTACCTCACTAATTACATCATTAAATTAGGATTATGAGAAAAAATATTAATATATCCCTATTTCATTATTATGAAATATAACCAATAATTATTTATAAACAATATAATTGTCTCATCACTTAAACTTTTTATTCTATATTGAGAGGGATTAGAAAATTATGTCCCATAAAAGATAACAACTATTCCCTATAGAGAGGGAATAGAAAAGTTATTAGGAGTAAAAATTTCCAAACCAATTTACAAGTAAACAATATAATAAAAAATGTTTCGTGAACAATTATTACACCCCCTCTCTATTACCTCCAAGTAAACAAATCTTAAGGGTCTTAATCACCCTTTTTGCCCTTAGACTTGAAATAAATTACTATGACACTTTACTTTTGAAAAAAATAATACACAATGAGAAAATAAGTTGATAAAGTTTATCAAAATTTCAAAATAAACTAATAATATTTTTTAGATCTTACCATCCAAATAGTATAAGGGCAAATGGTTCAATCCTTATTAAATACATAATTCTTGATAAATCAATATAAATATATATTTTAAATTGATATTCCAACATAACATGGGATTTCACCTAGTTTAATATAACAAAAAAGACTAATGTCAATAGCAATCGTATAATTCTTTCCACATTAATGGTTTGTTACGCACTATTTAAATTCAAAATTTATATTGAAAATTATTGTTACTCAATCCCCGCAAGAGTGTGTGACCTATACGAGATAAGAACAATAAGCTAAGGGATGGTAGAGTTGATTCTAGTATGGCCACTTTGATACTTGAGTCAAGATTGAATAAAGGATTGAGGTACCAAGAGGTAGAGAGTATCAATAAATAATAGGGTTTCAATTTTTTTACCAAGAGGCTTGATATTCTATTTATAAGCAAATTGATAAGCCGGATATGAAAAGTGATAAATGCCCTAAGATTCTCTCTTTAACTTCTAGGTTTGGTAGAGAATTATGAGGGCAATTATGACACCACCAACCAATCTTTATCCTTTCAAGCTCTTTTCCTTTAATCCCTATTTGACTCCTAGGCTAGGCTAAGATAAGTGACCCAAGCCTTGAGGCCCAATCCTAGAAAGGCTAGATGACTTAGATTTAAAGGATCAAATCTAAAATAACCTATCGACAAAAACTAATTTATCTTCTTCTCATTGATTTTAATTCTTAAAACTAGTGTTTGAAAACCATCATCTTAGTATCTTGTACTATATATGCAAATCGAAAGTAATAAGGTTATAGTATAAACATTCCATTGTGAAATATTTTATTAATTTTTTGAAGTTTTTATTATAGGAAAATCTACTTATATATTATAATATATGGATTGGAATAATTAAAATCATTTACTATTATTTATATTTAATTATAATAAATATTGGTTGTGAATAATAGAATTATGTAGCTAAGTATATGTCATGTAATTATACTTTAATGTATAATGTATTAAATTAATATATCAATTAAATGATTTATTTAATAAATTTTACTAATAATTAATTAATCAAAATCAAAATTTGAATAAAAACATTTAGTTGATATTTTTCAAACTCTAGTTAATATTATATTTAGTTAAATGATCATGGTTTGATTAACTGAAGTGTATATACCTAAAAATTTTGAAGTTTTACTTAATATGTATTATAGGAATAAGCAAGTAATTCTACTAAAACTTGGAACTTGCTTCACTGTGCATGGTCAAATAGGTTTTGGTGATTTTTAAGGCTATAGGGTAGGCACTAGCCACTTATTTTTAGAATCTACTCCATGGAGTAAGGTATAGGGTGTAACATCTCCATATCTTATATTTATTCTAAAATCTGTACCGTAAAATATATAAGGTATAAATATTAGGATACCATGTATCATTCTATAAAAATGTTTAATGAATAATATTTTTATCTCAATACATATTCAAGGCCTAACCCATTTGACATTACAGAATGTAAAAACTCAAAAGCATATTATATCCTTTATTTCTTAATAGCCTCTCATTTTCTTTCGAAAATAATACTTCTAATTCGCAAACATAATAAATGTGATTGTAAATCAATATAGAATTATTTCTTTTCTATCTTTTTCGTTAATAGACAATGTTCGATCTTTTTTTCTCTGACAATTTAAATACCCAAGTTATATTAGCTTATTTTAAGTTACATTATCTCATTTCAGGTAAGTCCGTAGGAGGTCTTGTTTAGTGTAAACCACTGCCAGCGAATTATTTTCTTTTTCGGAAGAAATAGAAAAGTTTTAGGAACATTTTTGTATCCTTAGTCTGAATCTTGTTGAAGTATGATAAGACAAAATGAAATTTACTTTATTGGGTACAAACAAACACGTAAAAAAATTGACAGGGTGTTGAGCAATTTAATATAAAAAATTTACATTTTAGAGAAATATTAACAAAAAAATTCTTAAGTTTCATAATGTATCATATGACTTGTGGGCTCCATAGGGTACAACCTGTAGAATAGTTTCTGTAAATCACGGAATTAGTTTCGGTTCTCAAATTTATGAACCGGTACATATAGAGCAGGATATGGAGCCATGTTTTTATTCATCTCTAGTATTTATAATATATTACATTGTGTATTTGATTAAATTGTGAATATTACATCCATACTCCTTGTAAACTAAATATAATCATTTGATTAATCTTTACTAAAATAATCAACTATATATATTCGATATTTCTATATGTATGTTTGTAAAATACATATAATTTCTTTTAATATATCGATGTTCAATCACATATAAACAATTAAAGAGATTTATGATAAACATACTAGTTGATAAGGGATTAACAGCATGATCACTGTCTAAACTGGCTACTGAGGTACTTGTACATATCATCTTTGAGCTTTAATATTTTTAAAAATCACCCTCAAATAAATTTTTGCTTCTCAATATAACTCCTTGAACGTTAAAATTGCTATGACATATTCGATTTTACTTTGATATTATTAAATATTATATTTAATTAAACTTTAATAGTGTTATTTTTTATAGTCGGCACCTGAGTTAGATAAACATATGCCCCCATCTTTTATGTGTCACAATGATGTATACACTAGATGACAAAAGTAAGGAAAGCTAATCAAGACAGTTATACTAATCAATAGAAGTTTAATTAAATATAATATTAGTAAAGTTTAGAGTTCTAAAAATGAATTTTTTAAAGTATTTTAAGTAAAATTACAAAATTCAATGATTGAGATTTGAGATTATTTAAATTTTTAAAATATCTTATAACATTATTATAATATCATCTTCTTTCTTTAATCTCAACTACTCATTATCTTGTTATTTTACCTTATATACTTTAAAGGATCTAAAAATTAAAAAGTAAAAAAAATAAAATAATAATAATAATAAATAAATTTAGCTAGTAAAAGTGATATAATCCCCATTGATAAGTAATATATTATTTTAAGCAAGTAAAAGAATTTAGAGACACAAAGAAAAATATGTTTTTATATCATCGGTTCCGCTAATAAATGCTCCAATCTCTCAATAAGTTCTATATAAATTGAAGTTTACTTACTTTTTATCTAAGTGAACTAACTATCATCTTACGATTATTGTATATTAGCAATTTTATTATGAAATAAATAAGATTTCCTTATACCATTTTTAATAAGTGGCTCTAAAAACTCATTATCAAAATCAATAAAACAATTATTAACTATCATTTCCCTAATGAGTACTATAATTTAAGCATTAACATTTTTCGGTCACATCATCTTATTGTCATATGATTATAAACATGTTTTAGGTAAAACTTCCCCATAAACTTCAAGTTTATTCCAAACATTTTTCCGCGGTTTGCCAACGTTATTTCAACGGTTGATCAACAATATTTGAATCACTTCACATGCACACTAGCTTTTTTGTTTTTTTTAAGTCACCTGGACACTAGATTGTTTAAAATTTTTACCTACACCGTGGCAGATGAACCAGTACCATCGGCTTTCCTCCTCTCTCTCCCTCTCAGAATTGGTCATCTACAAATCCTATTCCGGGGGATAGTTCTCAAATAAGAGAATCGGAACAACTAGGTTGTCAGGTCTAACAAACCAATCAACCAAGTAGAGACATCATATTCAATGCTACGACACCAAAGAGAATGTTCTAATGCTCCAGTCTAACAAGTTCTCGGCCTCCTAACAAAGAAAAAAATCAGGTCTACTAATCTGGAGAAAAACATGGCAGGATCAAAACATCCCATTCTATTTATAAGATTAAAAATTTTTGTTTCCTTCTTCCTTATGTTAGGACCAAGTGTCTCCAATCTTAAGAGTACACTGAAAACCAACCATGAAGATTGATATAATTTCCAGAGAGACAATCAAACCATCCATCTCTTGTAGCTCTAAGACATATGAACTCTCCCTGCTAGATCAACTGGCTCCTCCATTTTACATTCCAGTTGTTCTCTTCTATTCAGCACCTCAAAGCAGCGACGTGTTTAGTCACAATGCCATATATGACAAATTGAAGAGATCCTTATCAGAAACTCTAACCAACTTCTATCCTTTGGCAGGAGGCATCAAGGGTAATTCACTTTCAGTTAAAATGACAGATGAGGGTGTCCTATTTGTAAGAGCTCAAGTGAATGACATTGAGCTCTCGGAATTTCTTGAAAGCCCAGAATTGGATTCTGTCCAAAAGCTCCTGCCTTTACATCCTTACCATGTAAGCTCAGAAAATTCTCATGCAACCACGATCCAGTTAAACAAGTTCGCATGTGGAGGACTAGCAATTGGCGTCTGCATTTCCCATAAAATAGCTGATGGTGGAACCCTTTCCACTTTCCTTAGTACTTGGGCTGCAATTGCCCAAGGTGCCTATAAGATCGCCCCTCCCTCCTTTGATACTGCCACCATACTTCCACCCAGAGATATTCATTTGCCTATGCCAAAAAACTTAATCAAGACACAGAAGGTGGTAACGAGGAGGCTTGTATTCAATTCTGCTGGCTTGGCATCCTTGAGAGCTGAAGCCAGCAAAAATTCAAGCATAGACAACCCTACTCTTGTTGAAGCTGTGACAGCTCTAATATCTAAGGCAGCCATAGATGCTAGACTCAAAGTCTCTGAGAAACGTGTTTCATCAACTGTGATATCCCATGTGGTAAACTTGAGAGGAAGAGTATCCTCATCGTTAGCAGAAAATTGTTTTGGAAACATATGGCGATTTGCCATTGCTCAGATAAAAAACAGGGAAGACAACAAAATTGAACTGAATACTTTAGTGCAAGAACTGAGAAAAGCAATAAGGAAAATTGATGGTGAGTATATGAGGAAGCTTCAAGGCGAGGATGGACTTCATCATGCTGGCAAGGTGGTGGAAGAAGTAAACAAATTGATGTATGAGGGAGAGGTCCAAGCTTACAGGTTCAGCAGCTGGGTGAGGTTTCCATTTTATGAGACGGACTTTGGTTGGGGGAAACCAATTTGGGCATGCATTAGCAATGCGCCTATTAAAAATGTGGTCATTCTCATGGGTTCCAGGACTGGTGGAATGGAAGCATGGGTGACTTTGGAGGAACGAGAGATGACTCAATTTCTACTAGACCCCCTGCTCCTGCAATTTGCTTCAGCATCAAACAAATAGGACTATACAAAACTAAAATGCTTTGGATTTTGAATTGGAATTACATATAGCTTATTCTATAAAATGGATTCGTATAATTACAGGAATATATGTGGAGTACGTGCTTATTAGGTTGGCCCAGTACAGTAGCATGCATTCTTTCAAACTTTTTATACAGGGAAGTCAGTGGATTCTTCACGCCTTTCTTTTATTCTTTACAAAAATTGTTGAGTAGCCACCTACTGCACTACTGAATCTTCAATTCCATCCCTAAACTCTACCCTCTTGAACATCTGCCCCCAAGTCGTGGTGATTGGGAAAAACAGATAATAAAAGCAATATAGTAGGGCAGGAAGATTCACATGTATGGACGAGAAAATATCACTCATATTCTTCTATATCTGTGTAGAGGAGCTAATACCAGCAAGTTCAATTTAGACAGCAACATGCTACCATAGAAGTATATATTAAGACTATGATTTAAGTCTACTGCACTAATGATATCTAACTCAAATATTTAATACCCATAACTCACAAATCAACCCGCAAACAAGGTTCAGGCAGGCATGCAGCTATGTCATATGTCAAGATCTTGAACTGAGGCTGCAGTAGCAGTTTGAGAGTCATCTTGATGGTGCTGTCATCTATCGCTTCCTTCACTCTGCCTCAAGAAAAACTCAACCTTTGAAAAGAGGCAATCTTAAACATTTGGACACCAAGCGAATGGACCACCTAATAATGGACAAATGAATAATGCAAGCCAGGTAAACCTTACTTTACAAATAACCGCAAAGCACTTCATCCTTCTAATGGCCCTTCCTATTAACAAGAAACTTCTTGACCTTAAACATTTCCCTGTATTACAAGAGTGAAGAAGCCTGATTGTGCAATGTGTCAGGTATCAGTACTGCTTCATTACTTGCTCCTTTCATTCTAGCAATTTCTTCTAATTGTTTCCATGTGACTTCATGTTTTTCCTTGATTTCTTCAGCATTTGCTTCATCTTCCTGAAACTTCTGCAAGCATTCCTCAAATAGCTCAGGATCTGTATCAGAAAAAACTTTCCGCACATTTAGCGTCAAACTTTGCACAACTTGGTTCCAGTGATTTTGGCAATTTTTTTCCAAAGCGGGAAAGACAATGGGGAGTATAACACTACGATTTTGTCTTATCAGATTTTCAATGTGATCGTTGTTCCACAAATACAAAGCCCTTTCTGCAACCTGGAGGAAAGAATTAAGATTCTCTAAGCATGTACTATGCATAAAAGGTGATAAAGTTACTTGATTAACTTGAAAACCTAAAATTTGCTTTCAAGATGTAATGAATGTAGCTAATGCTGCAGCACAGTTTCACTTATGCAAATTAGCAAAAAGAATATATATATATATATAAAGATGTATAATAAACTAATTTTTGGATGCGATTAGCATATGTCTAAAGAAATGCTATAGAGTTAAGAACAAAATCAATATGATAGAAGATGGAACCATGAAACTAATCCCAAGGTAGCCATACTGACAACCAAGAAAATTTTGATGAACCATGGTAGCTTTAACCAAAAGATCAAAGTTAAGGTAGAGGTGCAAATTTATAATTCAATATTCTGCTCCATGTATGGGTTAACATGCTAACTAAAGGCCATCTAACCCAGAGGGAAAGAACAATGAGACTGGGATTCAATAAGGAATATTACCACATTTGTGTAATAGAGGAGGATGTTGCCAGAGCCAAGGTGGTAACTGGTAAGTTCTTTGATTTACTCAGGAACAGTCAATTGCAGAAGAATTCAATCTTCTATCTTTTTGTGTTCTCTCAAGTACATCATTCTGAAACAAATTACTCTGCTTCCAGTAAAATATTGAACCTATACTTCTTTGGCATCTTCATGTACCATGCAGGATAAGTAGCTTGAAGATTTTACATTGAGACTGGATTGCCAACTGGTAGTTTACTACAATGAGCATCAAGTACTACATGCATGTGTACACAGAACAAGGACCAAGCTGTTCCTAAAATTTAAAGTTTAAACCGCAATTTTTCAGGGCTAAGCATGGCAACACCACACCGTTTAGAAATAACTTATCAAGGTATTTAAAAGAAGCTTAGGCTAAGAATCCTCCATGATGATAATGCTGTCATTGCCAAAGCAAACATTCTGAAAACATTGAACCGCCTGTATGCAAATGCAGCATTACCCTAGTGTAGCCTTTTTTTTCCCCCTTTTTTGTGGTAAACAGAAGGGCAGAGACATAATTAGACTGATTAGCTCCATGCACACAAACCACCTTATGAGACCCATGCACCAGGCAATGATATGCAGGTATGCCCAAGAGTGCCCTTTTACAACTCAAGACCTCATACTACCCTATTAGTCAGCTTGACTGGAAATGACATGGCCATAATATCACAAAAGCTTCCAGTTACATGAGTCCTTAATCAAATAGGTACTGACCCAACTGGATTGCCACTATAGCCCAGCTGAGTATAAAATTTATGTCACATCAATCTCTTGCATCAACTTGGCCTATCTTTATCTTGATAATTTATACATAAATTTTTAAGGTGGATGTGCATTCAAAAGAGGGAAATAAAAAGATTAATGAAAATGAATGTAACTGGATCAACGATGAACTACCAACAGTAAATAGTAATTTCAACGAGAACCTGACTAGGCTCTTGACTAATCACGAATGTCATGTCAACTCATATACATCAACATGCGTAGATTAGGAGCTAATAACTAGATCATGTACATGCGAGTCATTCATAAAGAACTTCTCAGAGGAAGGGGAAAAAAGGGAAGGATAGAAAGAAAGAAGAAGATGAAGAAGAAGAAGCAGAGAACTGAAGACTGCAGGCTCACTGCCAATATTAATGATAAACCATGTCCATTCTTGCAGGGCCAACCATCTATGTCCTCAAAGCTAAAATAAAATAAGTTAGAAATTTCAAACACGGAGAGGGGTATTGTGAAAAGGTAAAGAAGTTTTGGAAGTAGAAGTTAAGAGTTGAGCAAGTTCTTCTCACCTACACACTATTCAATGTAAACAATACTGGGACTCAAGCATCAAAAGATATTTTGCAGATCAAATGCAGGGTGCATATTAAAGAATTGATTGCATACTATTGGCCACTTCAAATGGCCAATAGTATGTTAAAGTAAACCCCATCATTCAATACCTGAAAATGCAAACTGCTCAAGCAACGAGCGATTTGTTGGAAAAGTGGTACCATACATCTCTGGAACTCTGCTGGCTGAGTTGCTTCTAGAATTTCTTCCAGATCACTTAAAAACATAACCTCCTTTGAACTATTAGTTACAGGCCAATACTTTAATAGACCTCTTATGACTGTATCTGCAAGTTTGCAGTCTTTCTCGACAAACTGCACAACACAATATGATAACTGCTGATGATACATGGGCAAGCATTTTGGTTTGTGCAAAGGAATAAGTGCCCTAACAAGGAACAGTTTGTGTTCTTCTTTTAATGGAAGAGCAAAGCCATTAATTATACTGCCCAAAACTTCTAACAGCTCAGCAATGCCATTATGCTTTTCCATTTCAAAGATAAAGTGGAAGAACATGTTATTTATGGCTTTCCTAACGAAAGGCCGATGGACCATGAACTTTCCATAAATTCGATGCAGTATTGTTTTCAAATATTCCCTCTCTCTAGGATCCTCGGAATCAAAAAGGTCCAACAACTTGAGAACAAAAGAGTGATCGATATATCTCTTAGCCAACTTTGCATCTGTCTCTGGAGATGCAACAAACCTCAAAAGAAACTCATAAACAATTTGCAAATGAGGCCAAGCAGGGTCCATCGAAGGCTCCTCCTCTTCCAAATCAAAAGCCTCAAAAACCCTATTGTCACAGGGTTGAGGAGTAAATACTCTAAACAAGTTCAAAGATACCATTTTTACAATCTCTTGCATGACATTTTCTGTGAACTTTACATTAGCAGAAGTAACATAATCCACAAGCTCAAGAAGCGTCTGGCGTTTGATATCCTTCTCTTTCAAATTCTTTGTCAAGTCAGTAAAGTCAAACAGAACACAACACAAGTTCAACTTCTTGATGAACAAATTCTGCTTCTCTGAGTTAGAAACATCCCTAAAACCAGGCAGCGGTTCATAAGAAGCAACCATTACATTATCATTCACCTGCAAGTTCACAATCTGTGCAGGCTTACTCCCATGCCCATTTCCCAAATTCAAAACAGAATCACGGGCCAAAACAGACATATTATTCAAGCCATCTACTCGATGACCTGTAACCTCACTACCTCTTAAACCAACACTAGTCTTCACCGATGAGGGAACACAATCCACATGATCACGATTATCGGACGATTTGGACGGCTTCCGAGGGAGCCGGCCAAGTATCTGCTTGATCATCTCTCAAACAAACCAAATCAAACCGAACTGAACTGAACTAAAGCCTCCAAGCAACCTCCCAAGCTTCAATTAACTACCAAAAACACCGAGACAGAATCAACATCTCAACTATACAGCATAAGGATATTCCTAAACCCTATAATGAACCTTAACAATCAGACAATAACTTCACATTGCAACCTAAATCCATCGATATTTCCTGACGTTTTCAAACAAGTACCGGCTGCTTTGAGCAGAGTGATTCTCCAATTTAGCACCTTTTCATTGCAAAACCAACAGCAAAGTATTAATCAGAGTTCAAAAAACAAGACTAACTATTTGGCACTCGATGAAACCAAATTTGTTAAGGAGATCGAAGTTCGTCGAGATTCCGTAGTGCCGATCTAAGATGGAAAGATCGAACATTTCGGAACAGAAATGAATACAATGAACAACACAATACACTAATCTAATCTATCACTTGAAAATGAGAATGAAGTATTAAGTGAAAAGAGGAACTAGATTACCAGCAATAGAGTACTGTAGTTGTTCTTCTTAAGCTAGTATTGTTGCGCTTTTAGAGAGAGAAACAGTTACCAAAGGGGGTTAACAGGAGTTGAGTGAGAGAGAGAGAGTGGAAAAGAAAAAGAGCATGGAACATGCGAGAGCAGAGAAGAAGTTTGACGAAATTGAAGAGGAGAAAGGTTAAAAATATTATATTTTTGTCTGGTTTAAATACATATGGCGAATCTAGTTTCCGCCGACTATTTCAAATAGGAAATCGATCGTTATAAACCATAATAGATATGATTATAAAATAATAATTAATTATTTAATATAATATTAATGTTATATTTTAACATTTAAATTTTTAATTTTTTATTTTAAACCCTTATATATTATTAATTATCTATTTTAACAATTAAAAAATTCGATACTCTATTTAAATTTAAATCTATATATTAATTTTTTCTTTTATAATTTTTCCTTTTTTTTTTTAAATATTACTATAAGTATATCAATTGGGAAACTAATTCGAAAAATATACTACTTAAAATTGATACTTCAACTATTAATTTTAAGGTCTTAAATTGATGATTGAAGTTTCATATTATTTTTTTTTTATCATACCTTATACAAACATGACACTCATAATGAAATTGGTGTTTCAACTATTGATTTTAGACCAACTTAAAATTGATAGTTAAAGTAGCAACTTTAGGTGATATATTTTTTAAATTAGTTTCCCAATTAGCACATTTTTAAGATTATTTTTTAAATGGGGAATAATATATCCCTTTTCCCAATTGTAGAATAACTTCTTCTTCTTTTTTTCATTACAATAAGAAAATTATTAGAATAAACTTATTTTTAAGTCTTAATTATATTTTTTAATAGAAGTACTTACCTTTTAATAAAGGTATTTAAAATTTCATAATAAATTATCAGCTTTTTTTTGTACAAATATTTAAAAATTGGTACATACCATTCCAACACAACATTGACCTTGAGACTAGTAGTCATTCATTGAAAGATTAGTTTACATAGGCTATAAGGACTGGCAAATAAAATTTCTTTTATTTCTCTATTTATTATTGTTATCATCAATTTGTTTTAAGGAAAAAATGAAGAATTTTGTTTTCACATCTATTTAATTAATAGGAGATACATATTCACATCACTAATAACATGTTTGGTTTATAAAATGAAATAAGGTAGGAATAAAATAACAATTTTTAAAGAATTGAATAAAGAAAAAATATCTATTTTTTATTTTTCATTTGAGATTTCATGAATAAACATGCAAGTATATTGAAAAATAAATAAATAAAGCTATTTTCTTGGCCTTATAAAGGAATCGCAGTTCTTCATTTTATAATAATGGCAATTTTATAAAATAATTGTTTTATCAACTAAATGCACAAATAAATTTATAGGAAAGAAATTACTGTTGTATTATATCCTTATGAAGTTGATGGGAATCAAAATTTGTTCCATTGTAATTCAAGACAAAGAAAGATCTGGAGTGTCAAAAATTAGGTTAAAAGTTCGAAATTATATTATAGAAAAGTATACAGTCAAGTTCACGAGCATATTTATAGGCATGATTATCTTCACAACCAAGAATATGGGCATGTTGAACTGATGACCAATTAGGTTCACAATCAAGACCATGATCATGTTTTTTATTGTGATTCTCCAAACAAGCCCTTTTTCCATTTGTTTTTATGCAATTTATTTGTATTTTGTTGTCCTTTATTTTCAAGTATGCTAGGGTTTTAGTAGGTATTTAAGTATCTTTTAAAAGTTAACCATTGACTTATAAATTAATAAAAATCAAAAGAAAGAAAATTTAAAGATCTAAACCCTAGATTTATAAGTTAGACTCGTCCTATTTTTGTAAAAGCTCATAAGCTTTGCTAAGAATATAACAACAGACTTTTTTTGGGTTTTTCTACTTGACTTAATATTAGTTTTTTTTTTTTAAGTTGATATGACATTTTCTTTATTCAAATCTCTTATATGTCATTTACTCTATAATTTTGTTACTATGTAATAGTTCAAATAAGTAAAAAATAATAAAGTAACATATATGTGAGGATTTATATATATATAGGAAAGAGCTTAATTTTAAAAGTCCAAAAACCTGCACAATAATGAAATTTTCTTTCTCTTAATATATAGATCAATAATTGACTTCAAATTAATTGTCCATATCAATAATAGGAGATACATAGGCAACTAACTCATAAAAAATTAAACCCCACAATTATTTCAAATGATGTAAAATGTTAACTTTAAAAAAAAAAAAATTATATAGTTTCAAGGTTTTCAAAGATTATCTGTATAATTTACCCAATTATTTTTCCAATGAAATGCAAATTCACATGCCTTATGTCTCATCAAAATCGTTATTGAACTCTTTAGATCCAACAACAGCCTCTTTTCATGAAGGACAAAAAAAAAAAGAAGGCTTTTTCAAAGATTTTAAATATATATATATATATATGTATATTATTTCCTTTAGAGCTTATAAACCAAAAAGAATATTTTAAAAATTTTCCATCAAAAATCAATATTTAATAGTTCAAATGCTATTGAAAAATACAACATTTCTCTAATTTTTTTACAACCTGTAATTTTTTCCCCTATTGACCTTATTAAAATGACAAATTAAACACCTATTAGAAGAGAAGAAGCTTAGGTTCTTCACCATTACAAACCAGTCGTTTCATCACAGCCTACAAGAATGCAAGCAACAACCATTCACGTACACATATACTAGTCAAGCTTAATCACAACATATACAAGAAGTAAATACTACACAAACAGGATGGCAACAATAAGTTTGGAGGATTCATTAAGCAATCAAGTTTGACAAGGAAGAGTTGTTACATCAAGAGAAGCCAAGCCATAAGCAAAACGGGACTCTTAGTGGGCAAGTACGAACATAACACGTGGAAACAAAAAAAAAAAAGACAACGCAAAGTCTGAAGCAACAATCTTACAAGAAATGTAGACATCGAAGGGCAGAGGCGAGGGTGCAAAAGGGCCTCTCTCTCTTTAAACCATTTTTTTTTTCCTGATAAAATGCGTATTATTAACTGACATGTTCTGACATGACATACAAATGGCCAAGGTACTTTATATCCTTACGTGTTTAACAAGACTTTTAAACTAAAACGATAAGTCATCAATACTCTAACATGTCCTCCAGGTTGGCGACTTTTGGACTTAATAACTAATGTCTATAGACTCAAAACAAAAGCTTATGAAAACTTTATTACAAGTCTTAAAAGTCTGACCAATCGGAACATTACAATTACAGTCACTAGATATGGATATGCTCTGCTCAATTGACTAACAATTCACTCGAATGAAGTTCCGGAATTCTTGTAGACCCTAAAGCAGTTCATTCGAATAGGTCTGAAACCGTTGAAAATTTGGAATGAAGTATTGTCTTCACTTTGTGGCTTATCTCAGCATGGCTTATTCAAATGACACAAATACAAAATTTGAGCAAAGTCATGCTCTGCAATTTATGCTTGGTTCCCATCAACTGCCTTTCAAATGAACAGATATCTGCAACTTATGATGCAGCTACCGATTGATTTCATTCCAAAGGGCAATTGTCCTTATCAAGGAGTCTTCCTTGTTCCTTACCATTACCAAAACGGTACAAATTATGCTTTGTTCTCATCAACTGCCAGTAATTCTATTCCCTACTAATACTCCTGTACAATATTGATGCACAGGAAAATCCAGAAACTTTATTTCACTACAAAGCGGAATCACCCTTCTCATGAAGTTTTCCTTGTTCCTTACCATTACCAAAATGGTAAAAATTATGCTTTGTTCTCATCAACTGCCAGTAATTCTACTCCCTACAGAATCAATGCACGGGAAAATCCAGAAACTTTGACATTTGATTCAGCACTAATAGTGTAAAATGAAACTTCATTCACTAAATACAAGACTAAACAACAAAATGCAGCTAGAAGGAAGCAACTTGATCATAATTGATGCTGATGCTGATGCTCTGCTCTGACATCAACAAAAGCTTGAATTGAAGGTTCTCTTCCAAGAAAATCAGATAAAATTTCAATTGGATCTTTTGATCCTCCAGGAGCAAGTACCTGTAAGGAAATTTTTGCATGGATTGAATATATAAACATAAGTGAGAAAGAAATGAGTTGCCACTTCCAAATTTCATATTTCAGCTGATATTATCACTTCACAGTTATTGTCTGAGTAGCTTAAGAGCAAAAAGTACTAACATTTTCTAAATATTACCACTTCCAAATTTCATATTTCAGCATATATTATCACTTCATAGCTATTGTCTAAGAACAAAAAGTACTAACATTACTTACACAAAAAAAAAGTACTAACATTTCCTAAATGTACTTTTTCTTTTCCTTCTTTGTTTTCTTTCAAAAATCACAAAATTTCAGCAGATGAGAAAGAAGGGGAAAATTGATTAGCACGGGTTCTCAAAAGACTTTGATTATATGGTCCAACAAATATAATAAAAAAATATGGGGCATAAACTCAAAAAAGAACCTACAAGGTTAAAACTAAGTGGTAAGACTCGGTATCTATCTTTTTTCGGTAATTTAGAAACGACTCAGTCTCTATCACCCAAATAATCGAAGGAAAGCTCCAAAGGTAGATCCCACAAAGTGAAGGCATGCAATAACTGTTTCATAATGTGAAAAAAGTCATACTCCTGGCTGGTTCTGTTAAAGAGTGAGGTTTTCACCTTATTCCTGAACTTTGTGCCCACATTCTGGTCAAAAAGATTATCCCGAAACTGTGAGACAAAGAGATCAGTGGCAAACACCTGCATATGACAGTGAATGAATATGGAGGAAATATCATTTCAAAATAATATTCACATGCACTATTCACCAGAGGAGTGCATGGCCATACATCAGGGTGTATACATACTTTTACAAGGATTGCAATAGTAGAAGTGCCCAAACTTTCACTTTTTGAAACATTTAAACTTTTTTTAATTTTGTGCTTCAACTTTTCCGAGTGAAACAAATAGTTGACTCTACTATAACAGCCATCTAAAAAACAGGATAACAGTTGAAGAGCCTGAACTCCACTCCTTTTTTTTTTTTAATGTTTTGGTACCTAAACTTTCAACTTTGCCCCTTTTGGTGTCTCAATGCATTATAAAATGTTGAAACAAAAAAAAAATTAATAATAATAAATTTGAAAAAACAAAAGAAAGCAGGGCTAAACATCCAAAAACGAATTTAAAAATAGAAAAAAATTAAGGAAAAAGAAAAAGAAAAGATCTGACTCTCAAAACTCAACCTATGCAACTTTGATACAATATCTAATTTTAGAAAAACCCATGTATAATTTAAAAATAATACCAGTTACCATATGACTATGCAACATCGTTTGAAAGCTTATGAGACAAGCTGTCCAAAAATATGTTCAGTTGGATCATAATAGAATAGTCAAAATTTTGGGATAAAGTAAAAATCACTAACTAAATTTTGTGCGTTTTTTCAATTTTACATCTCAAGTATGAAGTTGCCACAATTCTATATCCAATCAAACTTTTGCTCGTCACAGCTCATCTCTCCTTGTTTACCCTTGTATTCTTTGACCAATGAGCATTTACAACGAAA
The DNA here is from genome assembly GCA_037954665.1 of Laguncularia racemosa. Taxonomy (NCBI): domain Eukaryota; kingdom Viridiplantae; phylum Streptophyta; class Magnoliopsida; order Myrtales; family Combretaceae; genus Laguncularia; species Laguncularia racemosa. The sequence goes on from JBBMOL010000072.1 coordinate 562,466, forward strand.
TCTTTCTAAAGACAACGAAGTTGGTAATTTTATTTTTTTTTGATAAATACAAAGTTGGTAAATTAGACTAAGTAAAAAATTCAATTGTGTAATATATAACAACTTCAAACTATATATGAAAATTTTGACAAGCAGAATTACACTTAAATATGATATATGACAGCTTTAAACTTTAGATATAAACACCCAAAGTACAGTGATTTTCACATCATGCCTCAAAAAATTTATGTTTTTCAAGGCTAGTTGCAACTCATTCAATTTTTTAAATTTTGTTTTAAATTCTCTAAAGGAAAAAAAGCAAAAAAGAGCCCGATGAAATTATCCAAAAAAAAAAAGGAGCCCAATGAGAAAATATATAAAAATGAAGAGACTTAGAGAAAAAGAGTAAAAAATCAGAAAATGCACAAGCATGCACCTCAAGCAAGAGTATAGAACTTTTACATATGAGATTCATTTTTGCATAATTTATGCTACGAGAAGGTATTGATAAAATTCAAATCTGAGTCATTGTCTCAATTGGAAAAGTTTAAGCACCAAAATAAAAAAATTTAATGCTCAAGCAGCAAGTGAAAAAAAAAAGGTAAAGGTGAAAGTTCAGACAATTCCACTATCATTATCACATTTTTATAGCAGCCACTATAACAAGTCACTCATTTCTTTGACTCCTAAATTTGAGGTGCTAAAACAAATAAAAATTTATAGTTTGGGCATCAACAGAACAAAAAATATGAAAGTTTAAACCTTTACACTGCCATTATCTCTACTTTTACATTTATTAATGAGATAATAACGGATGCCCAAACACATTGGTCAACAAAAATAAAATACAAGGAAATTCTAAACAGAAGTTTGGAAGCCAAAGTGATCACCTCACTCCAGATTTGACTATAGCAAGCAGCCCCATAGCCAATCACACTCCGTGGAAAACAGGTTGCTGGATTTGTTCCTTCCAGCATTGGCAATCCCAACATCACCTAGAACAACAGTTAACAATCTAATCCATAAATGACCCAGAAAGAAAGCAATCTAATCCATATCCCTGCCTGCATATCCATTTCTATACATAAACCAAGCTTTTTGTATTACGAACCTTAGGGTGTAGATGCTTGAACAATTCAACAACATCAACGTTGTCTGCAGAGTGCATAATTTGATCAAAAAGACCTGAGACATTGACCAGTTAAGATGCCGATATATGGAGTAATGTAAGAAAGAAACGGAAAAGCTTCTACATTGTATCAGATCAATTTATGAGCAAATTCTCATGGCATCAATTAAGCTTTACTTCCTCTACCAAAAATCAACTAAGTATCACCTTGGGCTCCCAGATGTTATAGCAAGGAATAAGAATTATCTCTTGGTATAATTTTGAAATATGAGAAACCCTGATCCAAAGGGCACAGGCAAGTGCCTCCTAGCCTAGCAATTTTGTCTGTATACCTTCTTTTTACTCCTTTCACAGTAGGCTCACAAAAAGACTTTCTCATTGAAACTGTCTCGCATTAAGTATGATTGTTGCAAGTATTCCTAAGTTACATATAACATCCCCAGTTCACTCACCGCAACTGCATTTTCTTTTCTGATAAAAACCTTCTGAAAAGGAGGAATACACCAAGAAGTTATCAGATGCAATATAGGTCCCAAAAAAAAGCACAGATCATGTGGTCATCCCCCAAGTGCACATGATTACTCATTTTATTTCCAATCTTTCGAAAATAAACCCAAGAGAAAAATCAGGTGTGAGGATCCATAGGAATCAAAAAATGCCTAGACTATGTAGACACGATGACATGTCACTTTCCGTCAGCAGAGAAACAATATTGCACCCGCAGATAAGAATTTCCAGTCAGAGAGTAGAAAAGTATCTCAAAAATTTCATAAATATAGAAATTCAACTATTCAACAATTTTTCAATCTTCTGAGTCTCAGTTTCATCAATTGAACAACTTGTTAGGCTTTCACTGCCACCCTTCAGCACAAATGGATTTTCCAGCATGTTGAAGGAACCCAAGTTCTCAAATTTTATGAGGCTGGCTACTTACTATAAAGAATTTCTTGCTTCAATTTGAGTGCTGAAAAGCTATATCGTCTTCTCCTGAGCGCTCTACAAGTTTCGTCATTAATTGGCTTTGTTATGTCCTTCAAATAGCAAAATCCATCAGACAACTGTTCCTTGTTTTATGATTTACCATAATAGTAAAGCTATGACGGACAAAAATGGGTCTCACCTGATGATAACCAGATATCAACCTCAAAGCAAAGCTTTCATAACACCTGAAACATTTAGAATTATTAGCAAGCCCTTAAAAATCAAAATAAGGTCACTGCAATTGTTGCTTACCAATTTTCAAATACTTGGGCAGGGATCTCAACAAAATCTGGATCAACACGTAACCCTGAAAATCGCACAAATGATGCACGATTGCAAATGTGATGCACCTGAAAATGAAAATAAATTGTAAATATCAAGCACTGCAGCAATACGAACTGTGAAGCAATCGGCATGCTTAAAAATAATATCTACAGCTCAGTGAGCATGTTTTCCTTCACCTGAGACATATGAATGAATTCATAACAAACCGAACCAGCCCCCACCCCCCACACAAAAAAAAAAAAAAAGATGACTGTGATAGGAAGAAAAACTTTAATTTCTGTAAATGGCACGGAACTTATTCCATCAAACATTAACTCAGTGCAAGTGCTCATAAAATATGCTTTTGCATTACAAGGCATGAACAAGTCTCAGGAATGTGACTAAATTATTGAACAACAAATATTAGTCAAGAGACTCTCATTGTTATAAATCAGCATGATGAGACAACATTTTTTTTTTTTTTGGATAAGCAAAATACTAGAATTCAACACATAACCCTGAAAATCACACAATAACAAACAAGCTGAACCTGTAAAATGCAAATCACTTGTGGATATTAGGCAGCAAAGCAATTTGAACTGTAAAGTTATTTGCATGCCTAAAAATTATGACTTCAATGCAAAGTTCAGTGAACATGTTTTCCTTCACTGTAAAAAATGAATAAACTCGTGCAAAAATAATAATATACACTGCTATAGGAACAGGAAGTTATTTTGGCAAGTAACGCAGGAGCATTAATTATGAAATATTTTGCATTACAGAGCATGTATGAGTCTTAGGAATGTGACCAAATTATTGAACAGGAAAGCAAAAAAAAAAAAAAAAAATAGAAAAATAGAAATCAAAATGAGTCAACGTACCACATGACCAAACTCATGGAATAAGTTCACCACTTCAGAAAATCGTAAAAGACCTTTTTGGGCACCAATATCCTTTTGAAATTGAGATATCAGCAACACAACTGGTATCTGGTTACCAAAGCCAGGATGTGGTCAATATTTTTGGAATGATAACATATACAATATTGAAATAACAGAACACGAGCAAACACAATATACATATCCCTATCAATACAAAGATGAGATAACCCATACATGAGAAAACAAATTTTCAATCAGAGACTGGAAATTGTTATGCATTTCATCTCCATGAAAGTAGGCGTTTCATTCCTACAGCCAAATGAATTCTTAGTTTTAGTTTTTTGTTAAATTTTGAACCTATCCAAAGAGACTATTATACCAAGATAATAACAATCTGTCGTTATATCCTTAAATTTACTATTATCTGTAGTATCCTCATATTTTATAATTCAAGGGGTGTCTCCATTCTTCCAATAAAAAATTGCATCAGCACCCTCCCCACAAGTACTGTTGCTTCATATTCTCCTACATATATCAATAAATTTGTTTTAGTTTTCCTGTCCAATCTTTACTTATAATAGCAAATAAGTGAATAAAATACAGTAATAATAATAAAACTTTGAGCCAAATAATTATAGGGTAAAATTAAGACACTCCTGAAAAAATATTTGAATAAAGTTAACCCCGACTTTTGAAATTGATCATTTACCTCCCAGGACCTTCTATGACATGAATTTTTAATTTTGTTTTAGTTGATTATAGCAAGAGCAGTGTGTTTCGGTTGATTTAGGTGATGGGGATTGTTCTAAACCAAAAGAAGAAGAAGAAGGAAAATGTAACTCCTCATGTAAACAAAGAGATGAGAGATCAATTTCAATTTCCAAAAACAAAAAAAAGAGTGATCAATTTTGAAGAATCATTACTCAAAATTTCAATACTTCTTAGGACATCTCCATTCTTGATTCTTGACACCAAATCTAAGACCAAGAACCTACTTTTTGGGTTCTTAGGAGACACAGAAGGATTCTTATACTTTTTAAAGTCTTTTATGAAGAACCTTAAAAAGCAACCCAAATTTATTATTATTTTAACTTTTTCTAACAAATGTCGTCTAAGAACTCTCTTTAAGGCCCTAGAGTGGCACCTGGGAACCCTCCTCAAGGACCTTATGATAAAATAAAGAAGTCCTTAAGGAGTAAAGGTTTTTAAAGTACTAATATAATACCTAAAAATCTTAAATCAAGTACTTAAAGTTAGAAATACCCTTAAGGCATCCTTGTATTTAACCACATGAACAACAGCAAAAATAATTGTGATGACAATGATAATACAATCTTTGCCATTTATTACTTAATTCACTCCATACTATATACCTCAAGCTGAGCGTCCTATTACTTAATTCTCTCAATATTGTATGCTTCAAGCTGAGCATCCCCTTCTAATTAATTATTGCCTTAATACACCTCATAAATACTTCCGCTCCACCTCAAAATTAATACACAATTTTTCATGACCGCTCATAAACAGCAACTTAGACAATCACCTGCAATGCGTTGCTTGAAGATAATGCCCTATTTTGAAGAGCCACCACACAACTATGACGGTATTTCCCTTCCCTGAAATCATTCTTGATTGTAATTGGATAGAAAGATAAACTAGAAACTAACTACTTGCACCCCCAAAAAAAATGACCTATAATTCAAACCTTTTGTACATGTCAAGGTAGAAATAACCAAGCAATTCACCCGAACTTAAGTCAACAACCGAGAAGAGACAAACATCACTTTGCCAGGTTTGAGGAGCTGAAATTTCTTCAAATTTTAAACCTGAAGAGAGATTACAAAACTTAATTTTCCAAATATGTTAACTTTGACACAATGGATCAATCCCAAAATCTGTCAGAAAAGGAAATTCGACATTTAAGATAGCAGGACTTCAGATGGTGTTATGATTTTCCATAGTATTGAAAGAAATTAAACTGAAAAGTATTTACCAAAAAGGTCTTGGAATGTTTTAAAGATGCCAGATAGAACCAGATTGACTGGGAAGTATTGTTTAATGGCTACAAGGTCTAGATCATACTGCTGCTCTTCAAACCTCTTTATGTAGTATAACAAGTCCTCAACACTAAAAGGTAGGTCGCCTTCTTCTTTCTTCTGGATAGCCAAACAATAAAATATCGTAAAATTATTAACATCCACACACTAAAAGAATGGCGAAGGATATCCTGACCTTCAAGTCCTTCAATATCATGAGTTCTCTGTCAGCCATGTCTGTCAAACTGCCAGAAATGTCCTCCAAAAATTCAAATACCTGGATATGCAGCCTTCTCCAATTACAACAATAGTTTTAATACTTAGATAAAAGAGGGAATCGCTTGAATATTGCAACCAACAATGAGCACGATTGCGAGACATTACAGAAGTGGACTATATATGTATATGAGTTAATTATAGAAAACACACCTCTGTTTTCACCAATTTTCACTTTATATACATATGTTTTCGTTTTTTACAAGTTAAAAACAGGCTCATGAGATGCATATAAGGCAAAAAAAAAGCCCAAAAGCATTAGAGTTAGAGAAATGTAGAGGGAAGAGTTTTCAAGGATTCTTTTTTTTTTTTTCCCTCTTACCTCGCATGTATTCCACATGTATGGGTTTAGCGTCAAAATAATGTTCTCTAAGCAGAGAGGTGGGGGGTTGGAAAAACAATATACAGGTCTGTAAAGTGAAAAAAAGGTGAAAACGCAGTTATGTTTTATAATTAACCCAAACATTGTACTTGCAGACAAAATATTATAGGATTCACATATCCTGACAACTTAAATTCCCCAACCCTAATAAATTGACTACAAAAAAGGAAGGGAAAGCTTCTTCAATCTGAATTCTCTATCCAGAAGGTGCTTGATCTAACCAGGAGACATGGTATCTCAGCAATCCCAAAGGACTAGCATAGACTCTTCCACCCAACAACAAAAGGGATCAGTTTGTTGCTGTCAATGTCTCTACAAAGAACAACCCTTTTCAAGAAGCTTTATGCAGACTGATACCAACAGTGTTATGCAATGCAGGAAGAATACAATATGCAAAGGAAACTAGATCAGGATTTAAAAATGGTTAAGACACACTTTTGACAGTACAGCTCCAAAGAGAACCAATCTTTGCAAACCAATAGTTAAACAATGTAATGCTGCATGTCCTGCAGTCACAGAAGCCTTCCTAGCACTCATCACTAGAAGCACAAAAGGTATGGTTTGAAACAATCAATTAGCCAATAATGTCAAGAATACACAACTAGATGCTTAGCTTTCCTCAGTTAAAGTTGACGACAATCTCACAAACCTTTAAGGGAGTTCCAGCCATCCTGTGATCAAGAGCATAATCAGCATAATTTGAATAGCCAAGCAATCTGGCCATTTTGTGGCGAAGCTGGACCTACATTGAAATAAGAGAAATATGAACTTGCCTCAATATATCCAAGTTGACACTAGTGCAACTCAAGGAAACATAATAAACAACAAAGTAAAAAAAAACGTTGAACATTTTAAACACTTTCTCTTGGACATAACCTGTTAGTATGATGGTCCTCCAATGAGGATGAAAAATTTAGTTTACAATTACTAATTACTATAACAAAGAATACAAGAGAGCAGTACTTGGACATTAGGAACCAACTGCAAATATCTTTCTCTAATCTATTGAAAGATGTTCTTTGCCCCGTTGAAATGGACAATCATGTGAGATAGGTAAATTATTTGTTCTTTTATCAAGTAATAATAACATCAAGGAGCAAAATTTTTTTGTGAGATATAATTGGGGAATTTACCCTGGAAGGAAAGAACTAATGAAACTGTGTGAAACCATCATGACAAATTATGAAAAACATTGGTGCAAGTGCAAATGAGGTGCCTAAATAGCTGAGGGTGTTATTTGTCTCAAACTATGTAGATAACTTTTTTTCAGGATAAATAGCACATGGTTCTAACATATATTTCTTTGATTGGTATTAATTAAAAGGAATCTTGGATTTTATAATCCATCAATGGGATTAGTTCTTTTAGTATCTATTTATGATTATAAATGACCTACTTAACTCAGTCCTTAGAGTATTGCTTTCATACGGTAGAAGACAATGGTTCAAATCCAATAGTAACATAAAACTTATTAGACATTACAAAATTTATGTTTGAGCAAGACAAGGTGAAATTCTCAAATATGTTTCTCAGAGGGGGACAACTTTTGGTTTCTCTATATTGAATGGATGACAATTAAGCAATACGAAAAGTTCATAAATATAACAGCAAGGTTTCAGGTAGTTAAATTTCTAACACATCCAAAAAAAAAGGTTACCCATTCATGAAGTGAAGAAATATAAACTGAATGGTAATATTTACTAGAAAAAAAAAAAAGTGAACTTTGAAAAACTAACAATGCATAAGTGACCTATCTGGACATGCAGAGTGCAATTTAGATCAATGGAAATAAACAACACCAGAAGAAAATGTAAATAAACCATTCCGATATTTTATTTTCAGAAGAGCAACATAGATCCAGCATATTACCAAGCTTTCTAAGATAGAAAGATTGCTTTCTCCACATCTCTTTCCATAAGCAACTGCAACAGTCCTCCTCGTTGCTCCTAACTTTCACATCAAAATAGATTTGTCAAACTACAAAAGTTATGGTGAGCACCATCAGCATGAAGTCAATAACAGCAGAAACATGTATACCAATGATGACAAGACAATTGATAAATTGTCACAGATTGTTAGGACTGAGCAAAAGGGACTTGTAACAAGTCAAAACATATGTCAATACATAGCAGGATCAAGACAATCATAAGAACAATCATACTGAAGCATAATGACTTCCACATAAGAATCCCTCTCCTCTCTCCAATTTTCTTTTCTTGGATAATTTTTTATTTGCCACTCTGCCCAGCCCCACTGAAGAAATAACAAAAGGTACAATGATAGTAACTATGGTGGTAAATGCCTCAAAGATACAATAGAACATGAATAACGAGACTAGGGATAATTGATAGAAGCCCAAAAGTGAGTGAACAATTTTCAGCAGCATCACAAGTCCATGCATGTACCCCTTGAGAAAAGAGAAGAAGCAAAAGTTCAGAATAACATACTGTGCAGAACTCAAGCACTGCTGTGACATGGTGACTTCGTAGGGTGACCTTGTATTTACCATTTTCAGCTTTGTCTAAAGTCTGCAATAATGTATACCACTATTGAAAATGGCATTGATCTTAAAATGATGAGACCAAGAACTACGAAAAGCTAGAAAGACAACACTGAACTTCCCATGATCTAGAATCAATTCAGAAGGAACACGACTAAGTTTTAATTACGTTACTCGTGTGCTTTTACATTGAACACATAGGGCTACTGATTGGATTTGGAGAAGACAAGAATGAAAAATTAAGCCATGAGAAACCTTAAGGAACTCGGGCAGTAACCCTGGTAGCTGATCCCTGCTTAAGAGGAGATAACCAGAATCATCATTGAGGTTCTGGATGTATTGCAAACAAAATTTGTCAATCTGAGCTTTCAGCCGTTGTACTTCTTCTCTTTTGGTAAAGGTAAGATTTAATCCATTCCGCTCGAAGTCTTTAACCTGTCACTGATCAAACAACTATCATTATTTGGATTCAACAGATAGTACAGCTAAATGAATTCATTGTAGAACATTACATAGCAAGCAATGATCATCATGCATTCATACTCCATCAGATTTACTGTAATCAGGCAAAAGATTGTAGTCTGTCCTTACCAGGGATTGGATGTAGGACTTTGCTTCAGAAGGCATCCATTCCCCCCTAGCTGCAAATGCCTTCACAACTCTATATACATCTTCACGTTGACTGAGCACTTGCATGAAAGTGCACAAGGATCAATTTTGTAATAGATAAACCATAATTCTATTTATAGTTTTTATGCTTATGCTGAAGAAAACGCAAATACAATGAAGCTACAAAATTAAAATAGTTCAAGATGACCCCAAATAACTTGCACATCCCCTGTTATGATTTGCAAATCCAATTAACAGGGGTGATTCACAGTCAAAAGATTTAATCTTCAATGTCATTGCCATTACTCCTTTTTGACAAAATAAAGCTATGGTAGAAAATAGGATGGAGGCAAACCTGCAACTTGAAATGTGAGCATCAATTCTGCATTCTGCTTCTGCACTTGCTTTCCTCACATCTTCCGATGTGGACACCAGCTTTGGAAACACACAGGACTGAACAAGAGGAAACTGTTCTGCCTCTAATTCAGCAAGTGGAGCCAAGACATTCGCATAAGTAACCTGCATATTTTTAGTTACTATAAGCTAGAATAAGCAAATCAATAGAAAAATCACTCGTAAATGCAAATGCAATAACATTCACCCATACAGTACTTCAAATACAGTTACTAATCCAATAGAACCTTATCTAGAGGGACCGAAGCAACAGCATCATGTACCGCCTTCGATTTGGCAATTATCCTATCTGCTAATTTTATAATCTTGCGAGCTGAGAGATTGACAGAAACATTCAAGCCAGGAGCAGCTGAAAGAAGGGAAGAAAAAATGTAAATAAGAATATAAGACAGCTGATAAAACCCACCAAATTTGCAAAACGCAGCAGTGCTGATAGCTAATGGACAAGAGATCACCAAACTATGGATATAGCACTTTTTCAACTCACTATCCACTTTGTACCCTGAATTCGGTATCAAAGGCATGCTTAGACATAAAAGAGTAGAAATGATAGAGTTTCATATCCACAATCTATGTTTCATCACTACCCATTACATATGCAGTCGTGTATAAGTAAAAAATGAAAAATGCAGCCTGCGTTACCTAATCAACAGATGGCATTAAAATTACAAGGAAACTTTACCCATACAAGTAGAGTAATTAAAAAGTCCAAGCAGCAAATTAGAGGATGAATTAAACATCTATGGTATTAAAGAAATGCGATTAAAAAAAAATCACATGCTTGCAGGGCTAATTTTAGATTGCTTTTTCAGGAGATCCTCTACCATGCTCTAGAAAACAGTTCGCTATTATTCGGAATTCATTTATAAAATTAAGAAACACTATATTTAAAGAGTAATCTCAACAAAGCAACATGCAATAACTCCATAGACAACAGGAACAATTAAACAGCAAATTACAAAAGAATCTGCAATAAGAACACGTATATGAAGCTTCAAGTTTCAATTTTTAAGATAAGTGAATTAAAATACTTGGATAAAAAAGTAAAGTTCCAATTTTTATGAGAAGTTGGTGTGTATACCTTTCTTGTGACGGTTCTTAAGGTGAAATTTGACGGCGGAGATGGCGAGGTTAAGAGAGAGAGCGACGAGCGCAGCAGTTCCAGTTAAAGCGAGTAGCTGAGTACTGTTAACCTTACTCTCTCTCTTCGGTTTGTACATTTTCTTCGCGGTTGGCTTGTCACTGCTCATGGATTCAATGTCTGTATATCGATTTTGATTTTCTCGGTTGCCAAACAGCGACCCTTCGCGAGGGAAAAACTTGGTAGCTTGGCGTGTGTGTGTATTGGGGTGTGGGGGAGAGGGAGAGAGAGTGAGAGAGTGAGGGGGAAGGCATACTTGACCATTTTGTTTTAAACGCGGCCGATGATGTTGGTTTTAAATTGGAACTCTTTAATTTTTTCTTTCTTAGTATTTCGAATAATATACTTAAACATTATAACATTTACGTAAATATTCTATTCTTAACCATACTTACGACCACAATATAGAATTTTTTGTATCTCTAAAGTGATAAATGCGATTCGCATTTTTAAAATTTATTTTAATAATAATTATTATAAATATTATATTTATATATTTTTTTTTCAAATTATAATATTTAAATATATAATCACAACTATTTCTTTATTTACGAACTTAAATTTTGATAATAAATATATATAAAAATTAATTAAATGTCTGAAATAATTTGTTTAAAAATGAGGCTATCCACACACTTGGAAATTAATTATATGATTTATGAAAAAGTAAATAAACAAAAAATAAAAATAAAATAAAATTTTGAACATCCCATGTGATATGAACAATAATTTTATTCTATGGATTTTTATTATTTGGGACTAAATGATTTTATCTGATCGTTGTTTCTTGTTTCTTTAGATTAAAAACTTTATTCAATTTTATCTTGTTTATAATATTACTTTTAGCTATTTCAGCAGGCTTAATATATTTTTTATTTTTTATTAATTATTATATATATTATTATTGATGAGATAAAAAAATTAAATATGGTATATCCCATTAAAAAAAAACAATTTCCTATTGGTACAGCGAGTTTGAAGTTCTCTTTCTTTTTTTTTTTCTTTATGGTAGTTTGACTTTGTAGATTTAGTAGTTCCATTACCTTTCAATCAAGTGCTTCTGCCGTATTGCATCACTAATTAATCATTTTTAATTCGAGAATATTCAATTTCGATGATTTTTTTATTGTATAAATACGAAATTACATGAAAAATAATTATAATTGCACTCTTTTATGAATGAATTTGAAATTGAAAATTGGAAATGGTGTCAGGAGTGAGTTATGGCCGGCCTATGATTTGCGAAAACTAGGTAGTTCTGGGATATTATTGTTGTCTTGTCTGGAAAGATCGCCCTCTCTCTCTCTCTCTCTCTCTTCCATGGTCTGTCCGTATTTTTTCTCTCTCTCGTTTAATGTTTACCTAAAGTTTAAAGAAAAATTTTAATGGTTTATCTGTATTTTTTTATGCGTTTAATCTAATTTTTTATTTTATTATTAATTTATATATTAGTAGTACAGAATTAATAATGATCAATAATAAAAATTAAATATATATAATTAAATAATAAGATTAAAAACTAAATCGATTCTATTATTAATCGGACTATAAAAAATCTTGTATTAATATTAAGATATTTTTCTCAACAGTTCAATCCTTCTCGCTTATCTTTCACTCATTCATTCACTGCCTTATTTTTCGTTCTTTCTTAGGTCAAATCTTAATGAGTAAGCTAAAGCAAAAATGTTTTCCTAATTTTTCAAACATGTTGCATCATTTATAATGGGTCCTACAACATGTAATAGTTTGACCTCTATAATAATTGATGGCTAGGTGAGTGGTTTAACCTTGATGAGGACAATCAAAGATGTAGTAGGTTTGGTTACTAGTACCATATCCGATATAACACAGTATAAGCTTACATACTTTATTTGGTTCACTAAGTACAATATAGGATTTTCTCTTTATTTATGTGTTGTGTATTGTTTGCTACACATGAGGATTGAATTAAAATAGAAAAATTGATGATCATATTATTTACGTGATTCTATATTTATAGATATGAGAATTTGTTTCATGTTACCATCGTATATAATGTAAACCATGCATTTCATGCAGTATTGAAGGATAGACATGGAAATGGTACATATAGAAGTAACATTGAAATAAGTGTCCAACAAGAGAAGTAAACAATCTTAATGGGCTTTAATGCACAAATGATAAGTAAAGGAGTTTAGAACATCAACGCCACCGTGTCTAGGGTTAAAGTGACTTTTCCTTCATTTAAACCTTAATTGATCTTTAAGAGCAAAAGTCTTATAGCATTATATTGTTTATTTGATCTATGAATTGTGCCAAACAAAAGGTCTTTTCTCAAGTATTTATAGTCTTTGACTCGATAACGTTCATTTGATTATCTTGGTAATTGATGGATGATATAAGCTTATTTATCAATGTATTTTCATATGGGTTTATCATGAGCCTACCGGGAGAAAGGTCATAAGTAGATAGGCCTGTCTCAATGATCTTTATTTAAAGCCCACTAAACTAAATATATTCAAATCATTCAATAATATGAAATTAACTCTCCATGCTCTATCGCTAGCTCAAAGAGCTCCGCATCAATTTTTGCTAGACCTGGCTTGAATTCTTGTAAAGAGAATTTAGCCCTCCATAATATTTATTTTAACTACATTTTCCAATTCCAATACTATCTCATCACTACTACTACCACAACTTCTATCATCATACCACAATCACTACAATACCATTACCATTGTTCGCTCCTTATCATCAAAGTAGTACCATGAGATGTGTTAGTTTACTGGCAGTAGCAATAGTAATGATGTTGTAATGGTAATGGCTAGGACAACAATTGTGATGATAATATAATAGTGTTAGTAATGTCATAACTACGCTAGTCATAAAAGCAGTGGTGGTAGTGAAGTTATAATGATGGTAGCAATGATATGGTGTAACAATAGTAGTGATAATAGCAATATGTAAAGCTTTTAAGATGGCAAAGATAGTGTAGATAATGGTCTAATGATGGTGGCAAAAACTATTGGTGGCATGAAGATTGTAGTACGGTGATAACAGTGGTGACTTAGTATTAATGCTATATTGATGGTAATGGTAGCAACGAAAGTGGTGACAATGATGGCAGTGATAGTAGTATTGACAATGATGGTGATGCTAATAGTAGTAAGATTGACAAGTTAACAGAGAGATGATGATTAGGGTGAGCAAAAAAGCGACCAAACTGAACTAATTCATAAATGGAACAAAACCAAATTGAATATATATATATTTTACAATTTGGTATGGAAAATAAAATCCAAACTAAATCAAAAATTTATGATTGGTTTAGAGGGGTAATTCAAACTAAATCATTTTGAAAAAATATAATAATATTTTTCTTTTAATTAAAAAAATTATTTTTCTTGTAACATAATATTTGAAAGAATTTTTAGTTTAAATTTATTAAATAGTATATGTATTGAAATTTTATGATCATAATTTAGCAATCTATATTTATGGGTTGACTTAAAATCTATATTATATACTAGTTTAATGAATAAATTAGTTGTATTACACATTTAAAAATTTTTAATTATTTGAATATGAACTTTACCAATCTTTTATATGATATTAATATATGTTATTATTAAATAAATTCAATACTACCTATATAAGATTACATGTTAAACAAATATACCTTTTAAAAATAAATATGGGTTAATCCGTAAATTAAATCGAAATTTTATGATTTTAAAAAAATCTAAAATTGAACCGTATAATTCAATTTGAAGTGATAAAAACTAAACCATATTTCTTATGATTTGATTTGGTTCAAAGGAAAAATCAAACTAATCTAATCCGCACTTACCCCTAATAATTGTTTTGAAGAAGGGTTAGTTTTTAGGCTTTAATAAAGAGATTTTATTGTCCTATGTTTTTATACCACCAAGTTGAGGAGGTGAAAATTTTTCAATATATTTGCTATTATAAGGGAAATTATGTAAAAAAGAAGTAATATATATATATTGTAAATCAAACATGATTTAATGAATTTTGTCACATGTAACATCTCAAAAAACTACAAAACAAACACTACCTATAAGAATTAAGACCTTACTTTGTTGAGTAGGTCTCAAAGTGCATTTTTAAAATCACATGGCAGATATTGATTTCGAATTGGTAAAATCACAAAATGGTGATATTTGTTTTTGTATTTTTACAATCAAGTTACCAATGTTTTGATTTTTAACAAATATACAACTTGTATTTTTTTTTTTAATTTTATGTTAATGATATATAGAGGATGCATGTCATTTTCTTATTGGTTTAAAATATTATCAAGAGATATAGCTAAATAACATAAATAAATACTATTGAAATAATATTAAAAAAATGCAGGAAGTAAAAACAATATGACCATTTGCAACTGGCAAGGTGTAATCCATCCTCTAAAATTCAGTCTCCACTGAAACAAAGGTGTAAGGGAAGGTGGACCTGAAGTAGGAAAACAACCAACCTATTATAATTGGTAGTAAAGCATCAGTGCAATTGTACTTGACCACTTTAATTTCTTCATCAACCAGAAGGGAATCGGATGATAGTCATAAAATGCATAAGCCAAAAGGAAAGAGGACATCAAAATGCCAAATCCCTTTCATCTTCTTCTTCTTTGTCATCATGCACTGATTGATTGAATAAAAAGGCCTAACACCCATATTCTTATGTGTTTCCCCCTTTTTTTTTTTTTTTGTACATTTTGATTTGGGAGGGTCCTGTATTCAAATCTTCACACAATTCAATAAAAAATTATTATTCTTTTTTTTTTTTTTACTTGTTTGGTTTTATGCAATTGAATAATAACAATGTTATCTTAGACATTATGCACTAAGACAACATTGAACTTGGTTTAGGGTTTGTTTGATATGACATAGAAATAAAATATATGATCCCATCACATCTTTGAGTTTCATTACATCCCTATTCCAGTGCTAGGACTCCTTCCAAACTATGGAAATTTTGAGGCACAAAGACATTGGATAGATGGATGCCTATGTTTTCCCTGTATTAGCAAAATTGAAGATCGACTCATTTTACAATGTTTTCTCGTGAAAGAAAATCGAATAAGAGTAGAGTAGTGGCTTTATTCTTTTTTATTTTATGTGTTATTTTAACATATATCATATATGTAAATTATTTAATAATGTATTGAACCAGTAAAAATTGATAGGTGTCCCCTATATATTATTAACAGAAAATTAAGAAATATATATTATATATTTATTAAAAATCAAAATATAGATCGCTTGTTTATAAATGTACAAAAACACATATCACTTTTATGTAATTTTCCTTTTCAAATTTTCGTAACTTAGTACAATGCATGGCATGACCTCTTATTTACCATGCAATCTGCCTATAATCAATATTGTGTATACCATAAGTTCCGATTCCAAGGGGTACCATATATTATATAATTGTATTAAAGGCATGCTATATATATCCTATAAGATATTCATAATAAATACTCACAACTCTTAATCAAGTTCGAAAAAAAAAAAACAACCAAATTGAATTTAATAAAAAAAAAATTATGGTTGTTTTAGAAAGATAAAAAGAATTAAATCATTTTTAAAAAAAATCATATATTTTTTTTCTAAAGATAATGAACTAAATAGGATCATAAATCAAAATACAATTTTTTTCCTTATATTATATAAATATAATAAATGAGCATAAATGCATAACCTCCTTCATCCTTATTTTTTCTCCCAAATGTGAATAGAGAAAAAAAAATCTATTTATGGTTTCTTTTATTACTTTTTTCATCCAGTATTCTAAGCTAAATTAAAGATCTAGGGAAAGAAAAAAAAAACTAAGTTGAAAGATTTTGAGTAATGTCCCGTCAAATCTCGCTTTAATAACTTGATCTCTTATCACGGACAAACACAAAAACAATAGATCACATGATAGTGGAGTGTTTTTCTTTTCTTTTTATGACTTTAAATTAAGATTTTACTATTACTTCTAAAATGGGCATAATTTCACATCTTAAAAAAAAAAGAGAACTTTTTGCTAACTATTTATGGTTCGAATATAAAGATCAAGCTTGTCTTTTATGATTAAAAAAACCCTTAAATTGGATTATACTTTATGTTTGGTTCTTCAATTTAGTTTAATTTTGATGGATGAATGGAATTAAATTGAATTGAGTCCACCCTTATCTCAAGATACAACTCTTTGAAAAGTTAAAACCTTTTATGGATTATATATACATGTTTTCACATATGTATATCTCAATACATTCTACAACATCTTTTTATGTAAAATTAACTCACAAAGGCTAATGTGTATATTGAAGGAAAATTTGTCATTCTTAAGAGAGAGGAAAAACATTTAGGTTGCATGATTGTATTTTTGATCTAGTGATTGGATTCCTAATCATAAATGCATCATAGTTAGCATTTTCAAGGTGATAACTCGAAGGAAATATATGAAAATTACTTAAGTTTAAGTGTGCAATTTAATAGATGGGTTGAAATGTATTTATATTATATTAGGCTAAATGCAACAATAACATGAATTGACTATTTAGATTAGTGATAGGGTTTAAATAACCAGGTTTATATTTTGCGACGACTTAAAGAGTTTTGATTTAGTAAACTTGGAACATAGACCTTTAAAGCCGATTTGACTAATCTTAGCCTTTCTTAGTAAACTCATGCATTCAACAAAGCCAATAGATCAATAAGTTTGGACATATCCTTTAGAAACCCATGACATATTTCAAAGAACTCTAAAAAGATTTAATTAATTGCGTTTATCGATCATCAAGATAATCTTGTTTTTGAATATCAAACACTATAAGTACCTTTAAACTCTTCTCTTCTAGGAAGAAGATAAAATTAGAATCAATTGTGAAGCTTCTAAATTCAAAGTCAAACAAGATATCAAAAGAATAAAGAGCCTTTTTTTTCCATCTAAGTTGTTCCTATTCTTGACGTCAAGAGTCACAAAGTTGATGCTATTGAGCTCTTTCATCTATTACAAGAGTGCATAAACTTGCCTACTTTTTGAGCCATTTCTATTTCATCTTACTTACAATAACGTCTCAAGTTGCTTTTCTCATCTATCACCATGGGCACATGATAAGCATAAAATGAATTCCCTACATTTACAAATTCAATCTATAAAGTTATCTAAGGCATGTCGTTGAAACCATCTTTTATGCTTCTATTATGACATGGTTGCTTACGTTTATATCTTTGATAACTTTTGTGAATCATTAAACATTAATAAGCAATCAACCATGCTTAAACTTTATTTATAATGTTCCACATGAAAGAGAAAAATAAAGTGCGCTTTTAGAGACCTATTACATTGTGTGTTTGCAAATAAAAATTTACATTAGTGTAGCTTACTTGTAATTATAGATTTGATTTTGGTGAATTCTTTAGTTATGTCACAACTCTGACCCTGGCATCCCTTCCTTCACACTTGATTTGCCACTCTCTCCACTACTTCTCTATGTTCCTCTTACCATCCTAATTTATAGGTTTTTGCATATATATTTTTTCCTTTTAGGGCTTACTACGATAGATTAACATATATATAGTTGAAAATGATCTGAGAGAAGCTCAAACTATGATTTGGACAACCAAGTGACTCGTAGATTTATCAATGAAAACATCATATATGCACAAACACTCAAGGTACAAGATATGTCTATTTAAGCTTTACTGAATCAGTTGAATGTAGATGGAGTTGTATAATTTTCAACCATTAGGTATCATTTGGTTGTAAAAAATTTGTAATACTGAATTGAACAAAATATTTTATTCTTTGTTTGGTTTGCATTATTTATTGGTTATTGGACAAAAATGATTACCAAGTACTAAAAAAAATACTTTTATTTTACACCTTCTAAAATATGGTACAAAAATCAAATCACTAGATAAAAACATAAAAATCCTTATCCGATACTTTGTACATCATATTTAGTACTGTATATCGTATTTAGTGTAATACTTTATATATCCAAATAGTGTATATCATAAAAAAAATTATTTAGTATTACACACAATAAATGTGTATAAGAGAATTGTACTATTGTGTTTTTCTTATTCTATACTGTTCAATATTGTAATTTAAATGCTATCTTAGCATATCGCATATGCTATGATCATAGAGAAGAATGGGGGTTTTTTTATTGACGTAATATTAACTTAATTAACATTATATTTCTTAAATATTAAGACAAATTATTGTAGTTTATTAATGAATAATTAATTCATTAATTATGTAACAAATTTGTGGTTTTTAGTCTAATATTGTATGTAATTTGTTTAATTATGTGAATTAATTAATATCTTCAAATGGAAATTTTGAATAGTATAAAAAATAATTAAATAAATATGAGACAATACGAAGGGTATAATTGAGAAAATGCAATATCTAATGTAATGCTTGTGTATACTAAACAACAGACATTACAAAAATTTGTATCTACTATTGGATATACTAATTGTGGTATAAAAGGGTTGTATTGTCCCATTGTCTGTATACTATGCTGTCTAATTTTACTCATATTGTCTTAATCTACAAACTAAATATTAATTTTCTATTATTAATAGATTACTAAATTTCCACATTCAATAAATTGTAACATCTAAGCTATTAATCACATTATGTATTTATTTGCTCGTGTGTATGTAGTTATAATAACAAAAAGTTTCATTCAACATTTACATGTATACATTTTTTATTGTAATTGATTTTTTATGTTATCAAATTAATGAACATCTATATCTTATTCATTTTGCTTGTGCGTTTTACTTGATATGCTTCTAAGTTATATATTTACAGGTCTTAATGTATTTTGTATTAGGTTCATGTTATACAACATATATTGAGAATTTATAAGTATTCTATAATTTAAAACTTGTAATTTATAGGGCATAGATTTAATGTAAGTTTCATGTTAAATATGGGATTAAATTGTATATTCTATCATGTGATTACTGATCTAAAAAGTTTGAAATCCTAGTATAAAAGTTTGAAATTGTTGCTACTTATAATATAGTGCTCACTCATAGTCACATGCATACATTATAAACAATAATCCTAACTATTAGACCTCCACTATATTTAGAAAGAGGAAAATAATTAGAATGTGTAAAGGGCTAAATCCAATTTATGAGCTTATGACTTATTACTTTAATGGATTTGACTCTTTAGGCCAAGGTGACAAGGCCTAGAGAGTGAAGTTCATGTTTTAGGATGATCATAGGAGATTTGGCATGGTAGGCTTGGGGTAAGATTTGTTATATCGACTTGTTCGATCCAACCTTTCTCAACAAGGTATACACACATACACTAAAGGCCTTTAATGGGCCTAAGCCCATATGGGGGCTCATTTGCCTAAAATCGTTAATCATCGTCACCATCTGATGGATAAGATTCATAGTCAAATACTATAAATACCCCATACCTCCTCATTCAAAAGAGAGGCTTCTTTAGAAAAATACTGTTATTCTGTCGAATTTTTCTCAGAAAATGAAAATCATAATATTCTTACATTCACTCACAAAACACTCACCTGTCACCATAGAGTCAAGCCTGTCTAAGACTGCTTACTCTTCCTCCCCATCTCATTCACCCCTTTATCATCCTTTTACATGTCGCTTCCCTTGTTAAGCCATGTGTAGTGTGTTTCCATGTAACACGCACATGATCCCGCACTTGAACCAACACCTCCACATTTTATTTGGTGACTCCACTAGGGATCGAGGAAGTTGACAACATGGCAGCTCTAAGGAGAAGAATATCCAACTCTACTGATGGAAATAATCAAGAACTAGACACCAATGTTGAAACTATTAAACAAATCACAACTGCCTTTGGTGATGTAAATCAAGAAAATATTATACCGAATGGTGCACTTGATAACACCTAAGCCATGCAAGCAATCTAGGAGAACAATAGGAAGATGAATCTCTTTATTACGATGATGACTCAATCCATGCTTGCTATGGCAATTGTTGCTAATGCGCATCAGGGTACAACTTTGCTAAATCTTTTATATATTACACCACAGCTTGCTCCTTAGGCACCTCAGTAAGTTAACTTTTCTATTGTCAATGGACAAGTTGCAATTGAAGAGCAAGCTCTAGCCCAAGAGCTTACACTTGCACAACACCTAGTTGCTGTAGTGAGGGAGGCAATGATTCAAATCGGGGGCCCTTCATCTTTACACAGTACCCCACGCATCATTGTTGTTGAACATGTGAATCACCCTAACCTTATCCTTATCACACCAATAGATCTTGGAGCCTCTGCTCCAAGAGGTTCATTTGTTACTAAAGAAGATTTGGATGCATATGTGAGAGAAATATAAGTGAAGTCCACCATAGGAGTTCCAGAATCGAAGCTCCCTTATCATCAGCGTATTGCTGTGAAACCTTACTTAAAAAACTATGTCAGTCATAAGTTTATGCTCTTTAATGACAAGAAGGGAAGTGTCAAGGAGCATTTACTCAAGTTTATTAAGATGCTGGAAGTTTATGGATTAGACGATGACTTGAAACTTAAGGAATTCTCCAAGTCTCTCAAGGATAAAGCATATACATGGTATGTTAATCTTCCTTTAGGGTTAGTAGACTCATGGGGGAACATGTGCAAGATATTTTTGGAAAAATTCTTTTCAACCGAAGAAAGGGTGACCCTCCATGACATGGGAATAATTCGTCAAAAGTCAAGGGAAGACCTTATGGATTATATCAAGAGGTTTAGAGAACATTCCCTTGATATCCGAGATATTTGTGATGAGAAGGAACTAATAAAGATTTGTATACAAGGAAAGTTTATTGAGTATGTTGTTCATTTGGAATTTGTCTTTGGCTTCGTTCGCAACATTGGTTGAAAACGCACAATGAACAAATAACTTGGTTGCGAAACAAAGGGGGGGACATACACGGTTCAATAAATGAGCACCATTTGTGAATTCCATTCAAGCATAGGATTCCAAGGTAGGAAAAAAACTTATAGTGGAGAAATCGAAGTTTAAAAGTTTAGCATTCCTATGCCTAATAGGTAAGGTGCATGCAATGCTTGACATATGGTTGTGGGATGAAAATATCAGGCACCCGAGAGTTTAGGTTTCATAGAATTATGGGTCACTCCACTAAGAATTGTTTTACTTTGAAGAAGACATTTAATAAGAGGGTACAAACTGAGGAGCTTATCATTGAAGTTAACAATATCCGTAATAACCCTCTTCTAGCCTATAACAATTAGCTTGGAGTAGTGAATGCTATCACTCATGACCTTACTACTACGGAAACAAATGACGAGCCATCTATTGAAGTAAACAAGGAAAAGGGAAACCGAGTTCAATTTGAGGAGGATAAGTACCCTCCTGCTATTGCCGCACTTATGAAAATATCAAGTTTCAAAAAATTCTTTAATCTTCTTGAGTTTGATGAGAGGGTTAGGCTTGCAGTAGCTACTACACTCATGCGGATCTCAGAAGATCAATATGCGGAGTGTAATGTAGCCCAACCTATAAGAAGAATGGCTCATGCACATGAAAATGCAATTTTATTCACTAATGCTAACATGTTTGTCAAAGGTTTGAATCATAACCGTCCTTTGTATGTTGAAGGTATACTTAATGGCTATTCAATAAAGAGAACATTCATTAATGCTAGTTTTTCTTTAAATATCATGCCAATGTCCACCTTCCAAGCCATTGCAATTAATATTTGAAAACTTATGAGACAATCCATCTTGGTGAATGGCTTCAATTATTATCCTACAAAGACACTAGGATAGATTAATGTAGATCTTAAGGTTGGCCCCATCCACGATTCTATTACTTTCTACGTGATTGATACACTTGTATCCTACCACCTACTTGTGGTTGTGGGAAGAAAATGGCTACATGATCATAATCTAATCCCCCCCAACATTGCATCAATGTATCAAGGGTCATTAGAAAAGGAAAGATGTATTTATCTTTGCTACTAAGAACCCCTTTGAGAATGACGAATCGTATTTCATAAAGTCAACCTTCTTTGATGAGTTTGCTAAAGAAGGAGAGACAGCTATTGCAAGGCCTGCTGATATTCTATTACTAATGTGGGATGAGATCTAAGAAGGCCAGCAAAAGAAGAGAAAAATGCGTGAATGTTTTCCGAAGAAAGAAGAAAAACAAGAAATCAGTTAAAATTGAAAGTTATGTCAGGGAAGACAGGTAAACGGTGTACCGCTTATGATGGTTACAAGGGTTTGAGGAGGTTTGCCTATCCTCGTCAGGTCTCATACTAATATAAGAAACCTAACCTGCTTCTCAAAAGAAGCAAGATCAACTCAAGCCACAAGTTGACGAGATTGAAGAGTTAGATTTAGCAGGACTAAGGGAGTCTTCGAGACCTATCTTCATTAGCAATAATCTTTCGCAAGAGCTTAAGATCCACCTAGTGAAATTGTTAAGGGAGTATAAAGATGTGTTTGCATGGACTTATAATGAAATGCCAAGACTGGACCCTAATCTAGTGGTACATAGGTTTAACATTGCAGCCAAAGTCAAGCCAGTAAAATAGAGATAACGAGTTTTTTGGCTAGAAGTTGAGATCCAAATCAAAGAAGAAATTGAGAAGTTGCTCCAGGTTGGTTTTATCAGGCTAATTGAGCACCTCACGTAGTTGGCTAATATTGTACTAATAAGGAAGAAAAATGGATAAATACGAGTTTGTGTAGATTTTCGTGACCTCAATAATGCTTGCTTAAAGGATGACTTCCTATTAGTAAATATTGATACATTAGTGGATGCCACAGTTGGACATAAATTATTCTCTTTTATTGATGGTTTTAGTGGCTACAATCAAATTAAGATGTCGCTGCAAACGCTGAGTGTACTACCTTTAGGATGCCAGTAGGAAATTTCTACTATACCATCATGTCCTTTAGGCTTAAGAATGCAAGAGCTACTTACTAAAGAGCAATGGTTGCTATCTTCCACAATATGATGCACGACTTCATGAAAGACTATGTGATGACATAGTTATCAAGTCAAAGTAGGTGTCGAATTGCTTGATACATTTGCAAAAGGTTTTTGAGTGGTGCCAATTGTATAAGTTGCGCATGAACCCACTAAAGTGCGTCTTTAGTGTAGCATTTGGAAAATTCCTTAGATTTGTACTTCACAGAAAAGGGATCAATGTCGATCTAACAAAGTTGCAGGCTATATAATCCATGCCCTCACCCACTAACCCGAAGGAATTAAAAACTTTCATGGGTAAAGTCTCCTACATTAGGAGATTCATGGCAGCATTAATAGAGATTTCATATCATTTGCACAAGCTTATGAAAAAAGGGGTTCCATTTGAGTTGAGAGAAATGCATGAAGAAGCAATTGAGAAGATTAAGAAGATCCTAACCTCTACTCAAACCATGACAATGCTGGTGAAAGAATTACCATTGATCTTGTACCTTACCTCCATCGATAAATCAATAAGGGCTTTACTTGTGTAGGAAATGGACGAGCAAGGAAGACCAATTTACTATTTGAGCTGAACCCCTTCAAGGGAGCGAGGTCAACTACTCAGCTTGCAAAAAACATTGTCTCGCACTAATATTTGCCTCACATAAATTATGACACTATTTCTTAGTGCATAAAGTTGATTTAACCACGCATTCAAATCATATTAAGTATTTATTGTCTCAACCAGCCTTGTTAGGTCAAGTTGCTAAGTGGCTACTCCTCCTTGGAGAGTTTGATACCACGGTTCAGTCCCTTAAGGCCATTAAGTCACAAGCCTTAACTAATTTGTTGGCACACTTCTCGATTGTGCATGAAAGCCTTATTGTGGATACTATACCAGCAGAGTGTTGTGAAGATTCCCTTATGATTGAAGCAGAAGGGGAATGGTCACTTCATTTTGATAACTCTGCAGGAAGTAAAGGATGGGGGGTAGGAATTGTGGTAACTCGCTTGAAGGTCAAGAAATACCATTGGCATTTAAACTTGATTTCGATTACACCAATAATGAGGTTAAATATGAAGCTTTGCTGTTAGGGTTGATATTTTCCCAAAAGGTAAGAGAAAATCAACTATGCATCTGAAGTGAATCTAATTTGATCATTAAACAGGTTAATAGTGAGTTTGGACTCAAAAAATCTGCTTTAATGGAAAATTTCTAATTAGTACGCTATGAGCATACGACTTGATCCATACACAAATATGCAGATGCTTTGGCTACATTAGCAACAAAAGTTTCAATTCATGATGCAAGTAATGCTTTGGATATTTAAGTACTTAAGAAATCTATGCCATGTCCTGCATTGAATCTTGTGGATGAGGATGAAGAGGTGTAAGATGATTGGCGCATATCACTAAAGGAGTAGTTAGCGCACCTGCGTATAGCTTCTATCTCAATGTTGAAAAACTTCATTAAAGTTAATGGAGTCTTATACTATAAGGGTCCAGAGGGCATTTTATCCCGTTGCATTGGAATAAAGGAAACTCGCTTAAAGCTAGACAAATACCATAAGATTTGGTGTGGAGAAGAAGGGCCACCCTTATACCGTCGCATTCAGTACGCGGGATACTATTGGCCATCAATGTCTAAGGATGCGTTTTAAGTACAAGCAAATTGCCCCAAGTGTTTAGAGTTACTTGACGAGAAAGAATGTAACTTTGTGGCTAGTGCAAAAAATTGGTGACGACCATACATTGACTACTTGAAGAACAATACACTATCTACTAATAGTATGGATGCAAGGCTTCTAAAGAGAAAAGCAAGCAAATATCTTATGCATGAAGACAAACTATATAAGGTATCATTTATGGGAAAACCTCTTAGATACATCACATCACACCTCCTAAAACAAAAACAACATTGGCTGAGGTATACGCAGGAGAATATATAGAGCATCAAGGAGGAAGAAAGTTGTATTACCACTTGCTTGATATGGGCTACTACTAGCCAATTATGGAAGTCGATGCCTTCAACTTTGTTAGAAGATGTATCGTTTGTCAGCAACATAGCAATGCTATTCGTGCTTCTGTAGTTATACTTTACAGTGTGGCGATGCCATGGCCTTTCCTTACCTGGGCGTTTGACTTGATTGGTTTGATTCACCCGCTATCAAGAGGGTGTATATAGATCTTGGCAGGAATTGAATGCTTTACAAAATGGGTAGAAGCTACTCCTTTAAAGAAAGCCACGGGACTAGCAATTGCGAGTTTTATAAAGAACATTATATGCAAATTTAGCATTCTAAAGCACATCTTATTCGATAATGGTACTCCTTTCATTAATTCTCATGTTCGGTAATTGTTGGCTTCTTATAGTATAGATCATGTCAAGTCTATGCCCTACTACTCACAAGGCAATGGTCAAGCAAATGCCACAAATAAGAATTTGTTAAAGTTGCTAAGTCGTATGGTTCACGACCACCATAAAGAATTGCATGATAAATTATCATTGATACTTTGGGCGTACAAGATGTTAAAACGAAAGTTAACCTAAGTGACACCTTTCTCCCTAATATATGGCGTTGAAGTGAGAGTCCTAGTGGAAGTCTTGATTCCATCCGCATGTTTAATTGCCAATGCCAAGCTCGAGCCAAATACCTTACGTATGTTGGACTTAGTGGCATTGGAAGAGAGGCAAGACATTGTTAAACATAATCCAATTCATTACCAACAGAAACTGGGTGTGGCTTATAATCGCATGGTGAGAAGAAGATCATTTCAACAAGGTGACATTTTACTTCGAGCAGCAGATCATGCGTGCTAAGGTATTCTAGCGCCAAAGTTTACACCTAAGTGGGAAAGACTTTAACTTTCAATACATCTAAAAGTTACATTTGTAACAAGTGAAATTTACATAAGGAGCAAATTAATGAGAATGCAGCTCAAATCATGTGAGCCTGCTTTTGACATGTTTACTTTTGTCTTGATGCCTTATTTGATGTTGCTGCAAGGATATAAACATAATTCTTTACCGCACATCATATATATATATGTACATCATAAAGGGGCAAATGATATGGTACAACATTGTAGACACTTGGTAGGAGATTTATCTCCCAAATGCACGATATTATCTCCTTAAGCACATGACATAATAATTTTGATATGTACATATCAATATTACCAGCTAACATGTTATCTAATGATTTTCATGTTTGACTTGTTAAGTAGTGTGTAATACCCCCCTTAACTTATAATGTAATAATTTCTATCATAGCTACATGCATTATTCATTATATATATATATATAAGTATGTCACTTGCAAAGGAGGGTATTCCTTCACCACACGGCATGTTCTTAAGTGATTTAATAGTTTCTAAGAAAATCATATTAACTTTACCACATCTATCTCATGAACATCCTATTTAGCAAATATTATACTGCCTAAGTGCAGAATTATATCAACCTACATTATTGTAAGAAAATAAACACATGCAGGAGTCTAGTGTTTAAACAAGTCAAAAAGAAAAAAAACTATCATCTCATTAAACCTTCTAAGTTTACTAAAGACCTACACAAGTAGTGATCGCATTCCCATAACAATTTAAGCATCAAAGCTTAACCCCGCAGTACAATTAATGTCAAAATCACCTGGATGTCTCTTTATTTCATGATCAATTTCTTCACGTTCAACCATAAGTCTTTCACGACGTTGTGTTAACGAGTAACAACACAATATTTTTTGTGCCTTAGCAATTAGGGGCTCCATGCTCTGAATCTTGAACCTTAAGGCACGAACCCCATTGATACTGGCTATTAAAAGTTTCAATGCCAATTCAGATAATGAATCTCATGGTAAAACAAAAAATTTCCTTCCCTTGCTTATAAATGTTCTAATGGTTATGCATGATGTGAACTAACAGTGAAACCATAAAACAAAGTAGTTCCCTCAAATACAATTGTAGATACACTTGTCTTTCCCTTCTCACCTTGTTGCGATGCTTCAATAACTAGGAGAGGAAGCACATTAGGATGAATTGTAGGTGAGGGAGCATGACTTGAAAGAGGGGGAATGTCACTGACCCCAATGACAACTATCGAAGCACCAATAGGTACAACATCTATCTTATCACCATAAATTCCTATAGCCAATAAGACATCTGCATACACTTGGATTGCACTCTCCTCTAAGTGGACATCATCCATGCTATTAAACATATCTGAAGTCCCATCACTATCAACGTTATATTCATCAATTTGAATTGTCGGGTCCATTTCATTCCTTTGGTCTTCCTCTTGATCATCATCAACATGCACTAGGGAATCATTTTTATCATTATCACCGAGCTCTAAGGAGTTCTCAAAATCAACTAGTTGAACATCTTCCCCCTCACTCAAAGTTGTAGTAATTACAAGACGGTTTTTTATCTAAAGTGTTTTGCCCATATCATATTGACTAAAAAAGGGTAAATGAGAACTGGATTGGGTCTTGATGTAATAGCACCCTTGGATGTACCGGTAGCTATACTATCAAGATTATTTCTTTTTTACTTTTTCCCAGTTGAAATGGCTATTGTATCATCCCCCTCTCATCCTGCAGGAAAGAAAAAAATGAAGATAAGTACAAGTAATATGTTAAGAAGGACTAACAATAATAATGATACAATATACAAAGAAAAAGCATCATCAAGTCCAATAGCTCATGACTACGTGAGCATTTGATTCACCTAACAAAAGGTACTGAAGATATCACATTATCATTTTAAGGACCACCAAATGATTTCTTCTCCTCAAGAATCTTAAAGAGAAACTTGTATTTGTAAATAGACAATTTTGGAAAATCATCATTTACTATTGTAAACACATATTTCTTAAACTCCTCAAAAAAATTCATCTAGTATGTCAACCACCCATTAGAAATAACCCCAGAATGCTTTATTAAGGGAAAGAACATTTGCTTGACAATTAGATGGATGTCCCTAAAGCTTTCAAGATGAAGAGATGAAGAGCTTTACAACAAGCATTAAAATCCTCAACAATATTTATACTGCGCGGTGTACCTTGATCAAATCCAAATTACCGTGCAACGCAACGGGGTGAATATGCCATAACAATATGCTCGAGGAAACGATGAGAGGAATCACACTAATCATAAAGTGCAGGGAGACTTCCAGGTGTACACCAAATTATGAATCCTGCATTAACAAAAGATAGTGTATCACGAGCCTCTATCAAGGTCACCAAGTCTTCAGAATCCAAGGGGTAGAAATCTAGAAACCATTCATATCCAACTAGTTAATGTGTATAAGGACAAAAAGTGAAGTCACAAACAAAATCTATAATGGTAAAAAGTGAGCCTATAGGTTTTCTATCAACCCATGCCCAGGCACAAGGTTCAATAGGATCTGGCTAATTTGGAGAAGAATTAAAATACTTCTTATAACATTCATAGAAGAACAATTGTAGAAATATTAAGTTGGCACGTGACACCATAGTGTATTACCCCTTAGAACGCACTGATGCCTCGTGATAAATATCTAGGCAACAATATAAAGAGCCAAGATAAAAGAGGCTTAAAGAAAAACGCCCCTTACGTCTAATACAAATAGCTAAGTGAAAGAGCTGAGGATTGATGCCTTTTTTTGGTCCACGAGGGAAAACGTATAAAGATAACCAACAAGTTAGAAAAGCCTCAAGTTTATGCTTGCAATAATATATATAAGTCAAAGATGTCAAACCAATGATGGTTTTGATACTAACTAAAAAAAAGAGAGAGAAAAAAAAAACAAATACTTGCACTTGTAACTAGGCCCCGAGGTTCTAATACTAGCTAACTTCTCCTGTGCAAAGAAGTATCTAATCCATGCACCAAAGGTAGAGCATTTACGACTATCTACTGCTGATTGTATGTCTTTCTCTAAGAATTTCAATAACTTTCGATCCTCCTCAAAAACCTATTATGTAATAATGTTAGTCAACCTAAAGTCATGAAAATTCAAGAGCATGGATGTCTTTTAGAGTTGGAGTTATCTTGACCCATGAAGTCACAAAGTATAGTTTGGATACTCCAACGTGATATAATGGCTCGCCATATTTCCATATTAGTTGGACTTTGGTTGATCATATGAGGAAAGTTTAAATGAGAGGAGACTAATGTGGGATAGTAAACTCCGACTTTCTCTAAGATGGATGAATGTCTCGAGTCGTGATAGTATGGTGTACCCAATCATGCCAAAGCCCTAATAACTGTTTTGGAAAAGAAAAATGAGTCTTCGATAATGGAAGTTCTTGTCTGTCATTTCTAAAGCGTAGCACCTAACTCCCATCTATATGAACTCCATCCCCTGCCCATGGTTCATACTTTATGAAATGTAATTCACCATCTTTATATAGATGGGCATGCAGTTCATGTTGCTTTACATCTATCCAACAGGAATCTTTCAAAATCGTAATGTTAAGCCATTCATCCCAGGGTGAAGGTATTGTTGGTACACGTCTATCACTATATGATAGTAGCTCATTATTCTTATCTACATTGCTACTGCGAGATTGATTTTTCCCAGTGTCTTTCCCTATCTTCAAATTAAAAGTGTAAATTTCTAATCTTCAAAAGTGGTAGTATTTGCTAAATGCGATTACTCCCACTTGGGGGAGGGGGGGAGAGGAAAAATAAAGTCTCTTAATAGTTTTACTACTTGCAAAGATAGATGAAGATAGGCTAGTCTTACAATAGAAAATGAATTTCATTTGAATTAGAGTTTCCTATGAAAAGCAAACAAAATATCCTTCTTCACAAAGTTGAAATCATCCCCCTTTATTTAGGATTACTATTACTAAGGCCATTAACCCATCAACCATAGTCATTGGCCATCACCATCACCTATCACCCCTCTCGGGTCACCAACTCACATAAGATTTAGAAACTCATAAAGCTAGTTCAAGTATAAAAGAAGGCTATAAGTTTTATTTGATTTTATAACCCCTACGCGAATCTCATTTCAACCAAGTTCAAGATAGTAACGAAGAGCGGAGTGGTACAAGTTTGATTTTAGCAAGCATGTTGCATTGAATGATCCTACACCATCTAGAGGCTCACAAGTTACGATATCATTTAATGAAAATGAATAGACCACTGATGATCCTGCATCTTCACCAAGAGGCTGAAAGCGAATATGTTTAGGCTTAATCACAAGAAGAACAATGGCATCACTAGCCTCCTCATTACAGTGCAAAAGTTAATATTCTTGTTGTTGTTTATTATAATTTGGATAAAAGAATTTAGCTACAAGAGAAATTCTGTTGTTTATAATAGAATCAAGGTCATCAAACGAATAATCCAATATGGTGGCTATTCCTTTATTATGAGCTGAACTAAGAATTGGAATAGATAGTAAAACACTTCCAAAATAAACCAACCATAGCATATATCGACACATTAGTCAAGGATGTAAGACACCCACTTGGGTCTATAATATCACATCTTCTAGTCTTTTAGCTATTGTGTCTCATGTTGCTGTCGAGATCTCCAACTATCATAATATATAATGCATTAAACTTGTTCAAGACCTCCACATAGGAAGTCCTGCAAAAGATATAGTCAACTGCATTTCCTCTAAATGTTTAGTTGAGTGGCTTTAGCAGAGGATTTAGCCATAGACTCAACTGCTATAAGTTGGGCCTTTCATTTTGATTATCAAGAAATTCTTCTAAACTCTATTCTACCCCCGTGAATAAAGCTAACCAGAAATGCAAGCAATAGGTGTAACATTTTGGTTCACAAATTTAACACAGTTATGTTCCAGGATGGTGAAGTTAAGATTACAATATCTAAAAAAAGAAGAAGAAGAAAGACCCTAAAGACCGTGTTCTTCTATACATAACATTACAGAGATTCCAACTTTTGGTTGACCCCTTCAAAATAATCAAAGATGAGAAAGACAAGCCCTTGGTAGGATTTCTTCCTTGCAATTTTCAGGAGGAGGAAAGCAAAGCAACTGCACTAAAAAATGCATGCATCTTATTGGGAAGACATCAATTAGAGTTAGCAATAGCTTTCATCCTTCTAGAAGGTAATGCAGTCATTGTCTTGGCAGTATAACAAACAACAAAATTGAATAAAGCACCAAACTACAGAGCTAAAGTAAAGAACTTAGCCACACCAATCAAAGACACAGCTACAACACTAAAGAAAAAAAAAAAGATAAACTAGAAAAAGTTAGATAGCACAAAGTATAACCAGATGAGAATTGGCACACAAATAATGCAAGAGTGTACCAAAATTGTAGCTATGCTCAAATACAACAAAAAAATTTAGCCAATCCAGACGAGGCAAAACCAACATAGACATAAAAATAACAAGAAGAAAAGCAAAGTTGCAACTAGAAGAAAAAATTAAGAACCAAAATTTAGAAAAGCATGATATTAGATTAGGTTTGCTAATAAGGTCAACAAAGCACAAAAAGAAAAGAGAGAAAATTAGCCAAACCAGAAGCAACAAATTCTAGTCAAGATAAAATCTTAAGATCAACACAATTAGAAAAGCGAGATAATAGGACAATATCATAATTTCATATCAAATTTCCTAGCACAATATCTAATAGAAAAGGATATTGATATCTTAAATAAAGAAGCAACACTGGACATAAAAAAAAATTGGGCTCAACACTACAAAGGATCATGGTAAAAACAACCAAATAGGCATACAATCTAATAAAAAACAGTTGAACTCAATAGTTGGAGAGTAATTTAGCACACTACAATAATGATAATAAAACAGTTGGAGAGTGATTTAAAATGCACAAAATGCAACAAGGCACTTTAGCTTTAACACGTCTATAAGGAAGATATTTGAACTCAATACATTGTATGACAAGCAATGTACTTAATAATTGCTGCTCCATGTCGTAATCAAAGTAGAGGCTAACCTATATTAATTTCACTTGCAGGGTGAAAAGGATGTAGAAATTAAAAATTATGTTTGCAAATTTGCTAATTTAGCAAAGTAAAACAATCTTTAACTTAGAAAAGTTAAGGATAAGCAAAAATCACAAAGTTCCGATATTTCTAACACCGAAATAACAATAATAGGTTTGATATTTTGGATTAATCGAATGGTTGTAAGAATATTCTAGCTTAGAAACCTCATCACATGTTGACTAAGTGGTTTAGTTTTCTCTGTTTGAGTGTGGTTTTAACACTCCTTCCTTTGACATTCAGTATTCTTATCCATTATAGAAATAATGGATTAACTCTTATGCATGAGTAGTTTAAGCTGGTTCATGTTTGTTGTGCCAAATAACCACCATGATCAGAATACAACCGGTTCAAGCTGTCTGTTGTTTATTTGCAAACTTATTACAAATAAAATCTATCCTAAATAATATTATTCAGTTCCCAAAGACCATTCCATGTAATCAAACAAACTTGAACATGTCAACCACATCATGTGAGCACAATAGCATTGAAGCAATTATTCCAATGCAATAAAACTAAAAGTGGTTATAAACTCCATTAAATTATTCCTCTAACCTGATCTCTAGGATTGTTAGGGCAATTGGCTCTATTACTCTATACATAATCACTTCCTCCTTGTTGTTACTGTCCTACTTTACCATTCACATGATATTAAATTTGCACTCGCTGTAGTGCAATGCATGGATGGAGCTTACAAGAACCAGAATTCTTAGTCAAGAACTATTCCCAAAATGCATCACCAGTTGGACCTCATATCGGTGACAAGTGAAATGTGACAGCAATGCATTTGGCTCTACACAATTTAAGCTTGTTCCAATTAGCTAGAGTTCTTCACGATGACGAGTGAACTGTGGCAGCAGTGCACTCAACTTGACACGATTCAATTCAACTATTACAAAATTGCTCTTGCTGATTATTTAATCGAGGCTTAAGTTGACCATGAAATTCATGTTAAAAATGAGAGAGAGAAGAAAAAGAGGTAAATGAAGAAATAAAAAGAAGAAAAATGTGTTAGTTGGGTTAAGAAGATGATAATGAATTAGGAGGAAGGAAGTTAAAAAAAAAAAGTCAATAGTGTATGTAATCTGGTACAAGCTATCCAAGTCCTAGATAAGTAGTAACAAAAAAAAAAAATTGCTTGGGTTTGTTAGTTGCTTTACAGTGAAATCATGTGCAAGAAGAATCTTTTCTTTTGTTCTCATCTTGATGAAGTGGATTGTGATGTGAGGTGTACCGATGGTAAGAATGAGGGTTGGAGGGAAGAAAAGGCTCACGTTTATTTGTCCTTAGGCTAATTTATCATACGAAAATGTAATAAAAAAAGAGGAAGAGGGGAAGGGGAGACTTGCAGACGTAAAGTAGGGAATTGAAGTCGAGCCTCTCCACATTCATGTATGTGTCTTTTCATTAAGCCATCAGTTTGCGCCTTACTTATAGTAGCCGCCCCTTTTATGTTATTCTAAAAAAAAAAAAGAAGGGAAAACATACAAATCACTCTTGGCCTAGCTTAAACATACGACCTCTTATGTCATGGGTGTGTGCTTTCCAAATAGGCTACCAACTTATACCTTGCTCTAAGAGGGTACTCTTTTTATCTTATTGTTGTACACGAAAAAAAAAGTGTGCATAGCGTGTCTAGTGAGAATCAAACATGAGATGTCTAGAGGTGAATGCATATGTCTTTCCATGGGACCATTAGCCTATGCCTCACAATTAAAGGTTCCCATTTTATTTTATTATTCAAACTCTTATAATAATAATAATAACAATAATAATAATAATATACTTCTCAATTCAGGATCCTTTACGATTGTTGATTATTTTAAGTTATCAAGCTGTGCCTTTACGTTTTTTAAATTGTCGCACTGGCACGTTGTGTTCCCGACATTTGTTAACAATTTAAGCTATTTTTTCTCAGGCTTTTTGGTTCATATCCTCCAACTATTGTAGTCTTAGGCATCCAAGTCCACTACATTTCATTGTTGTGTATTAATATGTTGGGTTAATCTTACTTATCCAACCACCATCATATGTTGTCAGTATCACGTTTTAAGAATGTTAGAGGGTAATTTCCTAACATGTCATTATGATTATTGGCTCCCCAATCAATCAATCACTCATATCTGATGTTGTTACATGCTTCTTTCCTCTTAAGTCATATCATATTTCGATCTTAGGCGATATTTATTTTCGATCAGCTAAAAGGTAACATGCACAATTAAATGGTGCTGTAAGTGTGCACACTGTATTATATGCATTGTAAAATGAATCGTGCAAATGTGTATAAGGCAGTAGTGCAACTATTCAATTAGCTCACATGTGCCAAGTTAATTCTTGCTATTATGAAAGCTTGTTTAATGCCCAAACCCTTTTGACTTTGTTTGAAAGACTTTTGTTAAGAGACAAAATATAGAGAGTTAAACTCAACTCATGGACTTATGGCTTGTTACCTTAATGAATTTGACTATTTGTGCTAAGGTGACAAAGCCTAGAGAGTAAAGTTCATGTTTTGTAATGATTAAAAAAGATTTAACATGGTGGGCTTGGGGTAGGATCTGTTAGATCGACCTGTTCGATCCAATCTTTCTCAATAAGACTTACACACATATACTAAAGGCTTCTAATGGGTTTAAACTCATATAAAGCCTGTATGAGGGCTTATTTGCTTAGAATTATTGATCACCATTATCATTTAATGAATAAGATTCATAGTCAAATATTATAAATACTTCATACCTTCTCGTTGAAAAGGAAAGTGTTTTTGGAAAAACGCTGTTACTTTACCAACGATATTCCTACATTTACTCACATGTCACCATAGAGTTAAGCTTTGTTTGAGATTGCTTACTTCTCCTTCTCGTCTTATTTACTCCTTGATTATTTTTGTATGTGTCACTTCTCTTATTAAGCCATGTGTAATATGTGCGTGACTCTACACTCGAATTAACACCCTGGGAAATGAAAGGAAAATAGGAGAAAAGAAAATATTAAGGTATTTAATTCCTTTATAAATATTTGTTTAGAGAAGAAAAACAAAAAATGATATGATATCAAATGACAAAAATATCCATAAAAACTAATAATTTAATTAATTATAAAAGTAAAATAGAAAATTACATCATCTTTTTACGTTTCTTTCTGTTTTTCTCCATTTTGAGAGGGAATATATTTTAATGAGACCCGTAAATTTGTTTCCCGCCTAATTCTATTCCCTCCTAAACAAGAGAAAATAAATCAAATCCCTTCGAATTCCTTTCCCTCTTCTTTCCACCATTCCAAACTGTTAATTCAGCAAATGGCCTCCTCAATTATATGCGATTCTCCATCAAAGTCTGCGTCTATATCGTCTCATTCGACGACAGTGAGACCGACTTTCGAAGATTCATCACACCGTTCAAGAAAACAAAACCGTCTGGATTTTGGATTTGGAGCCGTAGGATCAAAATCCAGACAATTGACGGCGTGAAGACTCAGGGTCCTACAATGGGATAAGTGGGGACAACCAAGCTGCAAAAAAAAAAAAAAATCGGTAGGACTGATTAGTGCGACACGTGTAATCTGAAATTCATATTAAAACAAATAAAAATGTTGTGATATAATGGAATGAGTATTAAATATAAAACAAAGGACAGATGCAGATTGAAAATTTTTTAATTGTAATTATAAAAAAATAAAAAAAATTAATAATCATAAAATAAAATAAAATATTATTTATTTGTTTATGACAGCAGACAATTAGGGCTAATAATTATTAATATAATATAAATAAAACTTTAAGGCGATTTGCTAACATAAATTATCGGCGGTATTAGGCAATTGACCTGAGATATCAACCGGCTAAACTTTTCTCAGGAATTCAGGAGTATTTTTTTTAGAGGTTCCACATTTTCAACTCCCGCCACATTTTCAATAACCCGCGAAACAAAACCGGCCAACAGGTCAAACGGCCGAATCCTACAATTTCCGCGCCCGACACGTGTCGGTTCTTTTAATCCCCGCTCTCCCTCTTCTCAAACCCTAATTTTAGAACTATTGACTAATTGACCTTTTGTTTCCGGCCCACCGCCTCTCTCTCTATCTCAATTTTTTTCCTTTTTTCTCTCAGTTTCCAATTTCCATTCTTTTCTGGCTCTTTCTTCCCTTTTCTTGACCTTCCTGTAATATCTCCCATCAAACTCTACTGAGACTTAGAGAGAGAGAGAGCTAGCTTTTAGTGTTCCGATGGCACTATAAATGCAGGAGATACTTTGAAAGAGTCTTTTTCTTTGTTTTTCCTGTTTATGGAGAATTCCGTTACTGCATTGCGAAAAAAACGCTCCTTCTTTTGGTTAGCTTTACGGGCGTTATCGATTCTTTTGTTAGTAATTAGCGTCTTGGTTAGTGTTTGGTGAAACCGAATTGGAAGTTAGGGTTTTCGTTTTTTTTTCTCTAAATATGGCATGTAACTGCGAATTTTGTCGTGTTTGTTTGTATTAGTTTACAATCCGGAATCTAGCGATAGGGTTGGGGTCTTCTTGTTCGAAAAAATTATATGGCATTAGATTTACCTGCACATTTGTTAGATGAAGGATTGATGTCTAAAATCAGGGCAAACAAAGAATATGTTTTTGATGGATTCTCTGAGAAAAATGGAGAAGATTGTTACGGTGTGAGTTGGATTTCCAAAGGGAGTTTTAATGATAGTTTTAGCTATGGAACGAGTGGATTTGGTATAAGTGGGTGTTATCAGGATCCGGTTTCAGATGATATCCTTGATGTTTTACCTTCGGATCCATTTGGAATGGATATTAGCACCACTGTTAGTGCACTTGCAGGTTGGCTTGAGGAGGCTTTCAATGTGGATTGCTGTGGGTATGAACATGGCGTTGGGTCTGGGACTAGGAATGGTGATGACAATAATGATGATGACGACGACGACGACGAGTTGTTTGTTGGATGGGACTATATTTGGAACAATGGGGCATTGGCATTTGATTGTGAGTCCACTGAATCTGGTGGTTTTGGTGGAGGTGGGTGTCATGAGGGCGTTGAAGCAGTAGGTGAATTTGATGATGACCTTTATGACAGTAATGGCTTCCCTGGTGTTGGGTGCAGACCGGTTAGTGAATACATGGATTATTTGGAAGACAATGATGGACTGGAAATAGGGTTTTATGGATTTTCTGAGGATAATGAAGCAGATGGTGTTGGTATGCCATGTGGGTGGAAGGAAGCAGGGTCTTTGGACTGTTTTTGGCTTGGAGATGTCTCGGGGAATTCCAATTTTGAGGATGCTTCTTACAGTGACATTTGTCAATCAGTTTTAAGTGCTGACAATGTCTCAGCGTATAGCAATGGAACCACCGGAATTACTTGCTACAAGCACAGTGAACACGTGCAAGGTGCTGCCTGCAGTTGTTCTGATGCAGATGCTGGGGCTCCTCATCCGGCTTTATTTTTTGCTCTCGAACATCTTAATGTTAGGGATCTTCTTGTTGTTGAGAGGGTTTGCAGGTCACTGTGTCATACAGTTAAAAATGACCCATTGTTATGGAGAAGCATTCACATAGAACAGCCCTTGAGTGAGAAGATTACAAATGATGCTCTTCTGAAGCTGACTAACAGGGCTCAAGGCAAATTGAGTTGCTTGAGTTTGGTCGAATGCACAAGGATTACTGACACCGGTCTAAAGCGTGTGCTTGAAACAAATCCAGGGCTGAATAAGGTCAATTTGATTTTGATTTTGTTTTTGTTCATGTCTGAATTTATGATTAACAGAGAGATTCTGTTCATATCTAATAAATATTCAGCCCTCTTCGTATTCTAGTCATGTAATATTTGCAATGATCATACTTTTGCTGCTTCTTACTCTTATTTTTATTGTCAAATGCATAGATCAGTGTGTTTTTCTACGTCCTGAAGAATATATAGCTTCAACCCTCCTCAACATATTTTTTGGAGTTGGTGCATGTTTGACATGTCTCAAATTTGCCACTTTATTGTGAAAGTAACGAGTCTACAAGAACTGAAGCGAACCCTGTCTGCATGTAAATTCTGACCTGTGTTCTCTGAGCACTAAAATTTTGGCTAAAATTCCCCCAAAATTTTAGTAGCTTTTTTTTTGGGGGAACACTAGTGCACTTGTGTACACTTCTGACCTGTGTTGGTTTTTGGGCAATTACTAGTACAAATGTATGTCCTTTATCAGATCATCAGCAAATAGTTTCATGGAGCAACTGCAGTTCAGTACAATGTACACTAATCAAACAGCCCTTTTGGTTTGTTCATCAAGCAAGTTCCCCTCTTTGAACTTGAGTTTCTGTGTCAACAATCATCTTATGATGAGAAAGATTCCTGTAATTGCAAATTCTGAACGTGTCCTTGCAAAGCTTTCTGACACCAAATGATTTGGCACTTTGCTTGAATTACTTTGTTGGGAGGTTGCTTTTAAAATTCTCTATACACGTGCATTCTTCCATTTTTTTCAAGCTTTCATGTAAGCATTAAAAAAGTTGTGTTTTTTGTGCAAGCATGAAGGTAATGATTATTTAATTTTTCTTACCTACAGCTGTCTGTGCCTGGATGTACAAGACTCAGCATTGAGGGTATACTTAACAATATACGAGCTCTGAAGTCGATGGAAAAACTTATGTTGAAGCACTTGAGAGTTGGTGGGCTTTATGGTGTGAAACAGGAGCATATAGAAGAATTAAAGATCTTGCTAGGTGTTGAGACCCCAATAGAGAAGCACCACCGCAAGCCCCATTACTATAACAGAGAAAATCTATATTTATCTTCTGAGGATCAACGCTCCATCGATCTAGAAGTATGCCCAAAATGTGAAAACATGAGGCTGGTATATGATTGCCCAACAGATGTCTGTCGAGGGAAAGTCAATACCACACAAGAGTGCAGAGCTTGCATTCTTTGCATAATACGTTGTGTTCAATGTGGTCGGTGTATTCATGACAATGAATACGAGGAAACGTTCTGCTTGGAATTGCTTTGCTCTTATTGTTCAAGCAAACCACTTTCTAATTGCGAATACCAGCAAAATGGAGAAGTTGAACAGAATTTGAATTTTAAACATAGTGGCTAAGGGAAGTTGAACAGATTCTGGCAGCATTACTGGTTAGATTCTTTTGCAGAGAAATGCTTCTCCATTAAATATCAAAGAGAAGATGATCAGTTTGAAAAGCATAATGTAATTGTGAGGGGTGTGTATTAATCTTTCAACTGTAGCACTCTGTTGTCAGAAAATAAATTGTTGTCCTCTAAGTCAGGCTGACTATGTTTCTCTATGCAATTTGGTTGGTAACGGCATCCAGCCCTGGCTTGGCAGAGGAAGGAGATGGTCCTGGATTTGTAACACAATTTCTCATGGGATTGCTGGAGGCTTTTTATTCTGCTCTCTATTGCCATATAGTTCTTAGTACTACTATCAGGTTTTATATCCAGTAATGTCAGGTTTGTGTAGTGATGTCTAGATGATGGAAGTGGAACCTGGAAGGAAGCTTTAATGTGAACATCAGACTGGGATATGGCCTCATGCTGCTATAGCTGATTGCTATTTGCAGCTGATGGTTGGAGCAAAGCTTGAAGGCCTATAACCTACTACGGACTTGGCTGATTATATTCAATTTGCTAGAAATAAAAGAACTCATTTTCAGCAGTTACGATTTACAGTGTTATAAGGATTTTGTGTAATAAAGGTTCATTTCTTGGTTGTCTGTCCTGCTTGTAAAATCTGGCTGGTTTACTTCCCCCATTTCCTCAAAAACTAGCTGTTGCCATCTTTCTTGAAGATGAGAAATTACTTCCTATCTTTCTGAATGGATTAAAAAGAAAGTGGCTGTTTGGTGTCTAGAACATTTGACTGTTGTGTAATTCCATTCCAGTTGAGCTTGAATGAATATTTTGTAAGCTAAATTATAGGAGTGTTGCTTTCCAGGATTTCATGTAGTCTTTATATTAATTATGAATATGGCAGTGATGCATCAACCAAATTTTGTTCTGAAATATAGATGTAGATGTATTTGGAAAATGATTGATAAATTAAAGTTTTACTGCGAAAATTAATGAGCGAATGATGTTGCAACTTGGAGTCGACAGCCCTTGGTGTTATTAAATGTAGCTGAAATCCATATTCTGGACCGCGAACTGAATTGTTTTTGTCCCTATTAGAATCTTCCGCGTCCTTATTAGAGCTAGGCAAATAATTGAACTTCAAATGAAAATGAAATGTAGGGCTCTAGACTTCTAGTCATTAAAAAAAGGAAAAGGAAAAATCTATTGCTGTAATGATTCAGTCTTGTATTAAATGAACCAAAAAGTTCAGATTCAAGTGCAGAAAGATAGAACTACTAACTGGCTTTCAGGAAAAAAACGAAAGCAATTGTTTTTGTAATAAGAATTATCATTTTATGGTGGTAACTGAATATGATTTTCTTCA
The DNA here is from genome assembly GCA_037954665.1 of Laguncularia racemosa. Classification (NCBI taxonomy): domain Eukaryota; kingdom Viridiplantae; phylum Streptophyta; class Magnoliopsida; order Myrtales; family Combretaceae; genus Laguncularia; species Laguncularia racemosa. Next base: position 603,400 of record JBBMOL010000072.1, read on the forward strand.
TTTATACTAAATTTAAGGGTTGAGGAAAAATATGTAAAAAAAAAAAAAGGTTCTTTCTTTCTAATTTCTTTTTTTAAATTGATTACACTTAATATATAAAATATTATTTTCTGATTTTTTGAATAAGAATCATCATTTTCCTTATTATTAACCCAAATCTAAATTGTGATGCCATTTAGCAAAAAAACAAAAAAAAAGAAAAAAGAAAAAAGAAGAAGGTAACAATGTGTTTGCCTAGGATGATGAAAATTTTATGTTTAGCTATTGAAAATAAGAGTAGCATATGGTGGAAATAGAAAAGTTTCTCTTGAAAAATAAAAGAAAAAAAATCAAAATTAATAGAAACTAAGAGAAATAGTAAAAATATACCTAAAAGAAAGATTCAATAAATAAAAAAAATTAACAATATTTTTATTTATTAATAACGCATTCTTCTCTTTCCTTCCGTATCTTTTCCTTTCCTTTCATTTCCTCTCCGCTCTTCTTGAAATTTACAAACAGTGTCTTTCTCTGTAATTTATACCGTCTCCTCCTTTGTCTCCGCTACTACATGCAGCAAAAGCTTCCACTTCTCTCTCTCCCTCTCTCTGTGTCTCTTTGACCACCATGAATATCAGCTAAATTCAGAATCATAAAATTATGCTTGACATGTCTTTATCCGAAAGACCCCAGTCCCATCTAATCGATTTCTGCTGCAAGGATGAATCCTCCTCCTCACCCCCAACTCCTCCTCCTTCTTCTCACATGATCCTCCAGCTTCCTAACCATAACCCTAATTCAACTCTCTTTACACCTAGCACCGATGATTCCGACCTCCTCAAAGCCCCCAAAAAGCGTGCTGAAACCTGGGTCCAAGACGAGACCCGATCCTTAATCTCTCTCCGCCGCGAAATGGACTCTCTCTTCAACACCTCCAAATCCAACAAGCACCTTTGGGAGAAGATTTCCTTGAAGATGAGAGAGAAAGGTTTTGATCGTTCACCCACTATGTGTACAGACAAGTGGAGGAATTTGCTTAAGGAGTTTAAAAAAGCAAAGTATCAGGAGAGAGAGAGAGGACTTGTACGAGATGGAGGAGGAGGAACCAATAGTAGTAGTAATAATACTAACTCTAGTAAGATGATGAGCTGTTATAAGGAGATTGAGCAGATTTTAAGAGAGAGAAGCAGTAACGGGCAGTTTAGAGGTAGTGATAGTACTAATACTAGTACTGCTAATGCTAACGTTAATTTGAAAGTCGATGATGCATACGTTCATTTTTCAGATAAAGGTACAATTTTGATACCTTTTCGGGTTTGTTAGTTTAGGATGAATATGATATGTTGCCTTTGCTTTTTGCAGAAAAACTGCTGTTTCTTAAATAATTTAGCCTGTATAATTGTTGAAAAGACTAAATTTTGTTGTTTCCCATTCACGAGTTATCGTCGGCCCTATTTTATGTTTTTTATTTAGAACCTGGTAGCATTTGATCAGCGGGGCCGTGAATAAATGGTGGCATGTGATTAGCGGAGACATGGATTGGATATAGATAGGTCATTACAAGGGTTTTGCTAACAAGAGGATAGTAGTAGGAGATGTAGTTGACTCATGTATTTTGTATTCGAAACATGTGGAAATTGCTTTCAGAATCTTTTTAGTTCTTTTACGCATCCATATGGCAATTCAAAGCCTTTGAATGCTGAACAAAACATTAATCAATAGTGGCAGCAGCTAGTGAGTAGTGGGAGGAGTTTATAAAGATGAATCATGAATGTGGTAACTGGAGGTCCGTGGCAGGTGATGTTTGTATTGAATGTGAACTAGATTCAAGAAAAGTGGTTCTGTTCTAACAGTGAGGAAATGCTTTTCTTTATTTCTAATAGTCTATTTTTTGTTGAAAAAATTGTTTTCGCTTGCTAATGTTTCGTTATTCTTAAAGGTTCAGATGATATTTTTCATAAAACAAGCACGCTTCACTCGATGATTTTGGGAAGTGTTTTGATCTTTAATCAGGTTTTGACCTTTGTAGGTATTGAAGATCCAGGCATCTCATTTGGACCTGCGGATGGTAAGATCATTGAGTTACTGAATTATATGTGGAAGAGTGTTCATTTTAAAAAGTAACTAGGGGAACATGCACCTGTGATGTTGTATACCTCAATTTTATGAAAATGCCGGTATAAGAAAACTACCAATATCCTTCATTAAGTTGCCCACAATCCCTTTGTTTTTTCCTTTAAAAATCACATACAATATATTGTGGAGTTGAATAGTCAGTTTTTGCTTAATAATAAAGATGAAAAATTGAAAGTCAGGCTTGTTTCACAACACTGCTTGTTCATAGGAAGTACCTTTTACCGTGTCATCGTGCTGTCACTGTGTGTTTAATGCATCTGAAGAAAGGAGATATCTGGCTGCTCAAACTGATATGCAGTTTAGCTTATTAAGTCGCATTATTTTGAATGCCCTGTTCTGCTGTGCATTACAAACAAAATCATTCAAGCCATATTTGCACTGATTGAATTAATATACAATCTCTGTAAAATGAGTTTTTAGTTATGATTGAGTGTGTCTTAATCAAATTAAACAAAAAGAATCTTGACCAAGTTGTGTAGGATCAAGGGGAAAGATGGCAGTGAAGAAAAGGTGTCTGTACATAAGTCTCCCTGTTTGCAATATAGATTTGGTTGCAACCCATGCTTATTGTGTGGTACAGTGCGTAGGATTGATATTAATAGCTCTCAGATGTAACTCTCAGCAACAACTGAGATCAGAATGTGGATCCAAAAACAGGCAGTCACTTATAGAGATGGCTGTTTCCTCCCTCTACAAAGTCTTACTTATGTAGATGTAGAGGTAATTAGATGACTATCTGAATAGATAATGCACTGCTTATAATGAATTAAAGAGCTCTAAAGAAGAAACTGGTTTTGTGGGACAGAAGCTTATGCAGAGAAAATCATCCATCTCCCTGATATCCATAAGTGATTGTCGACATGGTTTCCTAAAGGTTAAATTTGATCACGGGGTCTTTGTTATTCTATTAACGTAAGCTGGGCATTGGAATCGTCTGTTTTGGTTCTAATATGCTCCATTTAGATTTTTGATTCAGGTAATAAGGAGACCAATCAAGCCAAAGAAAGTGTTTAATCTATTATTCTTGCCACTTTCGTGCATGATTGCATCAAAGGCTCTTTTTGCCATTTCAAATGCATTGGCACTGCTAGGTTAGGATTCTTGTCATGTCTTCTATCGGGAAATCACCAAACAGTTATATATAATTTGAGGCAGGAAGATGTATCAGTAAACCCATCATCTATTAGATCAGACATCAATTTCTTTAGGTGATAAAATTCATCTTATGAGGTAAGTTCACGTTGGCATTTTCTAAGAGTTTTCTTTTCTTTAGCAATGCTTCAAAGGATGTACCTGTAAAGTGGAGATGGGCAAATTTGTAATCTCTCCTGTCACTCCATTATTACTTTTTCTTACAGCTCTTTTTGAGGAATTTGTCATTTTTGTATATTTGTATCTAGTTGATAGACTTATTTGCTTCTCATCTTCTGTAGCAAATACTAGAAGCTTTTGTTTCTTTTGGGTAACTATAGTAATTGGTTCTTAACATGAAAGATGAGCAAAAAATTACTACTAAGAATCTCTATATGTAGGCAGTAGTAGGCCAGCACTCAATCTCGAGGGGCAGTTGGATCATGATGGACATCCTCTGGCCATCACAGTTACTGATGCAGATGCTGCTAATGGGGTTCCTCCTTGGAGTTGGAGAGAAACCTCGGGACATGGTTAGTATGCAAATGAAAATGCAAGAATCTATTCTAGACCAGTAAGAGAGTATCACCAGAGTAAACATCTGAACGGAACTCTGAACACTGAATGCTAAACACGGAAAATTTTAATGAGAATATATGATCCCATATTCTCATGGCTCCTTTGTATAAGAAAACAGTCTACACAGAGAGCCACATCTATCACTTTTGTTGTTTTGTTTGAAACAACGGCTTGATGCATTACTCATAAATAATACTCTTGAATCTGTGTTATGGCAGGTGTAGCAAGCCAGTCTTATGGTGAGAGGGTTATATCAGTCAAGTGGGGCGACTACACCAGAAGGATTGGTATTGATGGGACTGCAGATACCATCAAAGAGGCCATAAGGTCTGCTTTCAGGTTGAGAACAAAACGTGCATTTTGGTTGGAGGATGAAGATCAGATAGTAAGGAGTCTTGACAAAGATATGCCTTTAGGGAATTACACTCTTCATCTTGATGAAGGTAATCTCAAAACATACTGCTTAGATATGGGTTAATGGCTTGTGGTGTTGAAGTCATTTTGTAGATGGGTCAAAGTAATTGATGTATTCCTCCTCAGCTAAAGTGCATCTCAAAGTTTTGATTGGATGTGCTCTGTTTCAGGATTGGCAATAAAAGTAGTTTGCCTCTATGATGAAACCGACCAAATACCTGTCCATACTGAAGACAAGGTTTTTTACACTGAAGACGATTACCATGAGTTCCTGACTAGAAGGCGATGGATTTCTTTAAGAGAGTTTGATGGGTTCAGAAATGTTGATAATATGGATGATCTACAGCCAGGGGCATTTTATCGTGGAGTAAGTTAGAGCATAGTCCCTGTCAATTTCATCAAGGTCATATAGAGGTCATTGACTAATTGCAAGTGATCACTGGCTGTGCAAATGGAAGCTACTGCTAGTTCCAGTTCCAACTGTACATAGCTACCTAACTATAGGTGAAATATGTTTCACTTTTCGTTGGGATTTTCCTGCATGGATGTACTAACTGTTAACAAAGTTTACAGATTCTTTCTGAAGATGTCCTATTGATAAATTTCATTTAGTGGATTCTGCAGCTTTCTTAACCTTTGAGTACTTTGTGCTTGCCTTTCAATGATTTTCCTGCATCAACCTGGCTTTCTTTTAAGTTGCATAAGATCCAAGCACATCTACAGATGTTTATCCGTTGTGGTTGGAAAAATTAAGATTTGTTTCCACTAAATGAAATTTATCCGTTGTATTGATTCATGCTTCAAAAAAGACCATCCAAGCGAGGACGAGGTGGTTCAGTAGAGACAAGAGACCGTGGCAGTTTTATTGATGGACTTTTTCCTTTCCTTTTTTTTTTTTTTGTTGGGGGTGGGGGGGGGGTGTTGGGTTGTGTTGTGTGGGGTTTGATATTGACGGAATTGGGGTTATGTTGCCGCTATAAAAAGCTTTTTCTAATGCCAATTGATTCTTCGAGAAAACAACTAGGCACTGCATCCCCAGTCAAATGTCTCTGTTATGGTATGTGGTAAACTCGGTATTGTTAGAACTACTGGGATTGCATGGGTAGTTGCATCCCCAGTCAAATGTCTCTGTTATGGTATGTGGTAAACTCGGTATTGTTAGAACTACTGGGATTGCATGGGTAGTGCAGCTTCACTTCAGGAGGCAGGCAATCAAGTCTGCCCTAAGGAGAACATGAGTGCCTTCTGATTGTCAAGAATATTGCTTTTATGGTCGGGGCTACTGAAGATTGAGTTTAATGACAATGCAAGAAAGGGTGCAGCTTCGCTTGAGTAGGCTAGGCGCTGCATCCCCAGTCAAATGTCTCTGTTATGGTATGTAGTAAATTCGGTATTGTTAGAACTACTGGGATTGCATGGTTAGTGCAGCTTCACTTCGGAAGGCAGTGAAGATTGAGTTTAATGACAATGCAAGAAAGGGTGCAGCTTCGCTTGAGTAGGCTAGGCGCTGCATCCCCAGTCAAATGTCTCTGTTATGGTATGTAGTAAATTCGGTATTGTTAGAACTACTGGGATTGCATGGTTAGTGCAGCTTCACTTCGGAAGGCAGGCAATCAAGTCTGCCCTAAGGAGAACATGTGCCTTCTGATTGTCAAGAATATTGCTTTTATGGTCAGTGATACTGAAGGTTGAGTTTAATGACAATGCAAGAAAGGGTGCTGCTGCGCTTGAGTAGTGCAGCTTCACTTCAGGAGGCAGGCAATCAAGTCTGCCCTAAGGAGTACATGAGTGCCTTCTGATTGTCAGCTGTTATGGTCAGCTGCGCTTGAGTAGGCAGGCAGGCAATTAAGTTTGGCTGAAGAAAAATGCTCTATAGCTGTTGGCAAAATTGACAATGCAAGAAAGGGTGCTGCTGCGCTTGAGTAGTGCAGCTTCACTTCAGGAGGCAGGCAATCAAGTCTGCCCTAAGGAGTACATGAGTGCCTTCTGATTGTCAGCTGTTATGGTCAGCTGCGCTTGAGTAGGCAGGCAGGCAATTAAGTTTGGCTGAAGAAAAATGCTCTATAGCTGTTGGCAAAATTGATGTCAAGAATGAGTTGATGCGCATCACGGTTGACTAAGAAGATATCGCACTGCGTTCTCTTGTAGCTAATGATATCAGGGTATTTTTACAGTAATCTTATAGTAGCTCTCATAAAGATCGCCCAGGTTTAACCGGGTTCCATAGTGCAGCCTTTAATTGCATATAATTCTTAAATGGTCTTTTGACTGTTTGTTCTCTTGTCCATTTCTTTATATATAAGACATTCATAAAAATGCAGTTAAGAAAAGCTGGATTTGGTGGCATCATGAGAAAGTGTTGATGCTGAGTTTTGAGTTTTACTTCCCAAAAAGCACACAGTTTTTAACAAACAAAATCAGTAAAAATCACACTCAGCGCAGTAATAAAGGTTACAAAATGTGAATAGAAGATTCACAACACCCTAGCCTTGACAGACGATCCAATCCATAAGGTAGACTGGATATTCTAGTCCTCATCCCATTCATCATTCTTGTAAGACACAAGAGTGTCAACCTTGTGAATCTGCAAGTAATACAATAAACATAATCAAAACAAGATAGGCAAATGAAAGGATATAACAGTTATATGTCAAAATCATAACTCACCTTTGTATCAAAAGAATGCAACTTTACCATCTGTGGATTTGCAATCAATTTAGGATCACTCTCAACCCAAGTAAATGGTGCGCAACATCCTTATCAGTATATGCTAACACATCAAACACACCTACGAACAAACAGTAGACAAAAACCAAAATAAGATTCAGATCAGCACCGAGACAGAAAATATCCTGCTAAGTTGTTTTTTAGTCAAATAAACACTAAACATGTTGCATAAAGGAAAAATATCTAGGGTTTATTTGACTCATAACATAGAGGACTTCTTACATGTTTCATCAAGACATGGCAAGTAAGTAATGCTTGAAGCAATCTGTCGCATAATTGCTTGGATCTCTCTCATTATTTCCTTGTCACTCTTCTCCCTTGAAACGCTGCAATAATACCATATCTCAGCGGCTATTCACAAAGAACATGACAAACTTCTTAAAAATACAGTTTTTGGTTGAGATAATGAATTACCCTTTCTCCACAACCTCGCCATCAGTCTCGATCCTGAAGTTCCACCTCTCCAAGACCTCAGCAGTGGCCTTGCTCATAATCACCAAAACAACTCTTTGCAGCTTTCCCGCTTCCAACCATTCTTTTTCATACCAAAATGCATAATCAGATGTGGAAGCAAATAGAAACATCTGGCTTTTTCAATATTAATTTCCCGTTCACTTTTTTTTCCCCAAACACACAAGGCAATAAGTTTATACTTATTGTGATCAGACTAGAAATTTATAGTATGGTTTGATCTACATGGATGTTGAGGATTCAGTGAAGAACAGTAAAAGAAAAACAATAAATTCCTGTGAAATGGAATTCCTAGGCAATAAAATTATATTTCAACATATTCCAAAACTTCAATGTCTTATCAGAATTGGAACAAAGTTAAATATTGAAAGCAAACCGCAGTTGCGCATAGAACATAAGACACCTTACCCTTACACAGATTGAACTATATATATAACACTGATTCTACAAAAATTTGGAAGATTCTATCAATTCGGAGGAAAGAGAAAAAGGACCCTGTGAAATGTAATTTCAAATATCTTAGTTTAATATAAATTTCAAAATTTTTCAAACTTCTCCATCCTCTAGATCAAAACCTGGATGCACAAGAATTTCAATATGTACCTGAAAGTTGGGTGGTCAAATTGGCAATAAAGGACTTCACACCCTCATCTTGAGTCAACAACATCGGTAGCCCATACTTCTTCACTTTGACGAAACTCTCTTCGGGATAAACCCCGCGATTGTACAGAATACTGGAAACCCACTTCACATTATTAGTTACATTTCCTTTTCCATAAATTTAAAATGAAAAAAAGGAAAAATAGAACAGTATGAACACGAGATTAAAAAAGGAGAAGAATTCAAACCTGTTTGCTGCATAACCTGAAATGAGAAATCCCGGAAATGAATACAGGGTAAAAGGATTCTATTGTATAAGAAAACAGTAATTAGACACTAGGGTTTTCAAGTGAAAGATAACATACCGAAAAACTCGCCGACTATTGCAGCAGAACCACGGAGAGTAATGATGTCCTTAGCAGCTGTCTTGGAAGCCATGATGAAACTGAACCGGCTTTATGTAGATGGCTAAAGAAAGAGATATTAGAGAGGACTGGCGATGTTTTTCCAAGAATCAAAGAAATGGGTTTTGTTGGAAGGAAGAAGATGGAGATGGGTTTGGTGTTTCGTCTACGACTTTGATCGAATGGGCGATGAAAAATGGAGAGACGGGGAAGTTCTTTTATTAGGGTTCGGATTTGGGAAATTGAATGGAATTGAAGAGACACAGGAGTAACGGCTAGTTTTTTTATTCTTGAGACGTAGACACGACAAGCTATCCAAAAGTGCGCCTTTAACGGTCGAAAAGGCGAAAACCAATTATTCGATTTGGTTGTTGCATTTTATTTTTTGAAGGGATTATTATATTTTTATTTTATTACCACGGTTTGTGTATATGACAAACTTCTAATAATGAAAATAAGAAAAATTAATCCTTAATAGTGCACAGTTTATCTTCCTAAAGTTACATGGATAAAGAGCTGCCTAAACTTGTAAACGATTATGTGGGGAAAATAATTATAATATTGCATTAAAAAAATTGCAAGCAATTGCAGCATTAGTTTACTAGTAACTCTTTTACATCTCTTGGAAAATATGACTTGTATAGTAACATTGAAAATAAATACAAAGTGCAAACACAACTCAGAACATGCTAAGCACTTATCTTATCCGAATGACAATCTCCAATCATTAGTATAATAGTAAACGACGAACTCCTAAATGCAAATCCTCATCACTTAGCAAAAAACTATACATAGCAATAGCTACATGTAATAACCAAATGCCATCCATTATGTTGGCAAAAAAGTGCACGACACAACTAAGAAGAAGTAGTAAGCTCTTTTGTTTGTATGTCATCAAGTCCATACATTTACATTACAAATCATCTAAAATAAAAAAAGATCTAACATTGCCGCCTCCATTGCCTTGTATAGGCATGTGGTTCTACAATAGCTAGTTGGTCATCCGACTAAATTCTAAAGAGAGAAACACCTTTAATCTTACAAAAATGCCACCTAGAGTGTGAAATCCCATAAACAAATGCCGTCAATCAATGATTAAAGTTACAACTTACAACTAATATGGATCAAGTGATTTTTTTTTTTCAGTTAAAATCAAGTTTCTAATATAAGAGGTTTTAGGACTTATTTTGTTAGAGAGAGAAATGTGTGTGTCCAAATAGAGACAAAGAGTTCACCTTGAAATTGTGTCTTCAATGCATCATTTTAAGTTGGCTATTGTTGGAATTACTTTTGAAACTTTTTTTTTTTTTACAAATGCAATATTAAAACCATTTCCCCCAATTTTGTCAAGCTAGATTAGTACCTTTTTTTTTAATGCAATATTAAAATCATTTACCCCAATTTTGTCAAGCTAAATTAGTATAGTAAAAAAAAATTGAGAATAGTAGTATAAAATGAAGGGAAAAGATAACTTACCTTGAATTTTAACTTAGTATAGATATATCACTAAACTTTTAAAGTATACTTTAACACCCACCATATTGCCAAGTAACTCATACAAGTTGGAAATAATTCTATAAATTCTAATCTTAGTGCATAAATACTTGTTAAACTTATCAAAGTATAATTTAACTCCCTTAAAATTTAACTTTAGTGCATTTTTTAAATTGAAAATGTAAATGTTTTTTATATTGTCAATTTATCAAAACTGTAAATGTTTTAAAATTATACTTTGTAAGTTTAAGGGTATTATCCATACCCAAGTCAATGTTCGAAGAGGTCATTTAAAAATTAAATAAATAAGATATAGAAAAATAAAAAATATAAATAACCTTATAACTTTGACTTTGGTATAAATATATGTTCATAAACTTTCAAATATTGCAAATATTAAGGTACACTTTAACACTCCCTACACTTTTACCTTAGCATGTTTCGTTTTAAATAAAAAAAAAGAAGTGTTTTAATGTTGCTAATTTATTTTTTATTTTTTTTGGGTGGTGGTGGGAAGGAGATTTATTTGCAACATTTGGCAATTTTAAAAGGTTTATTTACAATTTCTGTATAAGATAAACATTTAATAACATAATAACAATCGAGACATCTGCTTACTTGTAAGTAAAAATAACACCAGTCGTTCATTTAAACTTTCAAATGAAATGGGTTATACTTTATACATCTACACCTACACCCTTCATAAAGTGGACTTTGTTTAATGGATGTAGTGAGAGAAAACTCTAACATGACCATCATAATAAGAGTAATTTTAGTTATATTTAATGTTTAAAAAGGCATTTACTTAGTAATATATATATATATATATATACATGGACATTAAAATGGATTGAAAAGTTCATTTCACTTCGAATGTCTATTTTTTATTTTTGATATTGATTGGATGTTTGGTTTATGGAATGGAATAAGGTAGGGATAGAATTTAAATATTTTAGGAATGGAACAGAGAATTGGTAACTATTCCTCATAATTATTTTAAAGCATCATGAATTGATATGAAAATATACCATAGAAAATTAAAAAAAAAAAAGTTATTTTCTTCATTCTATAAAAGAATTGCAATAATCCATAATTTTTCAAGAATAATAATTTCGTGTAATGGCAATTCTGCCAATCAAACAATGGAATAGGTATACAAGTGATGAATAATCATTCCATTCCATTTTTATAAAGTCAACCAAATATGTCAAATTTCCTTTTCAACATGATGAAGTAATCTTGCAAAATTAAAGTAAATGTTTTTAATTTACCTTTCTAATTATCACATGTAAGACATTGATTGGATGCCTTTCTTATAATTGCTTCATAACGTAAAAAATACACAAAGAAAATTTAACTCGGGTTTATTTTGGATTAAATTTGTGAATTCCCTAAATGTATATGTATGGTATCCTTAATTTCAAAGTAATGCATTCACATAGTTGGACATTTTGTTAGAGAATGTGAATTGATTCATTCATAAAATCTAAGAAACAAACTAAAAAAAATAAACCAATGAGACGGTGAATATGAGCCAAATCTATAATGGATACATCTCTCATGATGAAAATGGATGTTATTAATCCTTAAAAATATAAATTTCTACTAAGAAAACAAAAATTTAATATTCTAATAGAAAAAAAAAAAACCTCATGCAAGAGGGTAGCCAACTACCCTAATTGATAGTAAGGTAGAAAAAAAAAAGAAAAAAAGAGAAACCATGACGAGGTGCACATTGAAAAGTGGAAGATGGTGGAGATGATGATGCTATAATGAAGAGATATGGGTAAAGTGACAAGGAGAGCCAAAAGAGCCCGAGAGTGCAATATCTATAGAGGGTGTGTGTGTCTTGGACAAAAGAGGAGGGCTTACCAAACTTGAAGGGGGCCGAGGGAAAGTAAAATGAATGTAAGCAATGAAAGCTTGGAATATGCAAAAAAAAAAAAAAAAATGAGAGGAAAGGGTACATGATAGGAGGTGGGTATGGAAATGGTGGCCAATAAATAGGATGGTGACTTATTCACACCATCACAATTCACTTGCAAGGTGGTCAGCAACTACGTTGTATTCTTTGAGTCTAATAATTATGTTGGGTTCTTGCTTGTATAGATCGAAATATTAGCCAAATGCAACTTACCAGCGTCCCTGTTCTTTATAATGTTTAGCATGATTAATTTGTGAGCACAACAAAGGTTGAATTAAAATATAAATACTAATCAGGTTTGAATATTAATATTGTTATAAACGAGTTTAATAAAAAAGTTTATTGTATATCACTTGAAATTGAGTTTGAGTTTTAAATTTTAAGTTCGATTAAATTTGAGTTGAGCTCGAGTTTTAAACTTTTTAAGTTGAGCCCGAATTCAAATTTAGTACCTATTATATCGATTCAACTCGTTTTCAGTCTTATTTACAAATATGGATAGAAGAAATTGAAATCAACCCGTGCAAAATTCAAGAAAATTATTTCTGTATGTATGAGTACTCAATAAGAGTAATTTTGCACAATGAAAAACTCTTCAGTCTCCTTCTCTTCTTTGGAAAATAACAAGCATAGTCCTACTGAATTGCATTGATAACACCACAAACATTGGCGAAAGATTGGTTTCAACACAGCAGTAGCAGTAGCAGAATTGCATTGATAACACCACAAACATTGGCTAAAGATTGGTTTCAACACAGCAGTAGCAGTAGCAGCATGCAAACGGTAGTAGTAGAAGTAGATATTCACTTAGGATCGGAGAAGAAGCTGTTGACATTAGGCATGATCTCAGGAGCTTTGCCACGAATATATCTCCTAAGGACATGCTCCTTATATTTCTTTCCCTCGTCGAAATTGTCAAGCACTCCTGCTGCTCTATTCTCTTTGGTCACCCTGCATTCATGCAGACGTGTTTTTAGATCGAATTCAATTATTTTGCTTAAGATAAAATAATAATAAGAAGAAAAAAAAGGGAAAAATGGTTATATAAAATCTAAATATACTATTTTTAATGATTTAGGGATTTTAAACACTCGATTTAAAAAGATAAGGGACTAAGAATTCTTATTTTAAGTTCCTTTTTCAAGCTTCAATACTTATTATAATGATGTAGTCAATTATATTAGTACATGCAATACTAACTCCACTTAAAGGAGTTTAATGGAGGAGTTTCTTAATGTGCTGTTACTTGGCAAGGAACCTATTTAAACATATCTCCAATATGGATGAACATCAGTGCAATGTTAATAAAAAATAAAATAATCCCTCAGGAACTACATGCTAATATTAAAGAAAGTGGATGTATAATAATTCCACTTTAATTTAATACGAAGTTTGATTATTTGAGCAACGGTTGGGGGGGAACATACCTAACTTCTGGGTTAGAGGTGATATTCCTAACGAGTTGCATGCCACAAATTCCAACAGCAACACCAACTGCTGCAAAGAGTGGATACACCTGTTCCATGGAGCAAGACAAACATCATTAAATTAAGATACTCACTGCAAAATTCCATTATCTTAAGCTCCAACATTTAACACAATTTCGATACAACAACATGGACTACGTGGCTCATAAGGGCATGCATTAATGCTATGACCTAGGTTTAAATTTTATGGGGGAATGGGATATGGAAAGGTTACTATGTTTTTGAATCTTTTGGGCGAGCATGAATCCTATTGTATTTGATTTGTTATAAAAGACTATGCACAGCATTAAAATAAAAAAAGAGAGAAGAAAGTACCTCAGGCCTTAACCATCTCTTTAGGGCTGCAGATGAGGCCATGTTGAGGATAGACAAGGGAAAGGAATTTGAGACAGCCTTTGAGGGAATGCAAATTGATCCTTCATGTTGTCTTACATATTTATAGGCGAATTCAAGTGGCATTGAATTAAAAAAAAAAAAAAAACTCCCAGCAAATATAGAAAAGATTAACTGTATGTTGAAGGTAGAAACAGGTCAGCATCGCCTCATATCCAACGATTTTTAAGGTTAAGAATTACCCACTGTCTTTCCTTGTTTGACGCTAACACATAGAATTTCCATGTTATGTTTTCTCTCGAGCACAACAATTGCCTGAGCATGAAGAGATGGATGTGGACATTTGTATGGACATTTAACCCTATGAATACGATGATACAATAGAGCGATACCCACTCGCATTATGCGTGTCCAAAATAAATGAAATAACTTATTAAATATAAAACTACGATTGTCTTCATTAGTTTTGTAACTTATTGTAAATATCCGTATATATACATATATTGATTTAAATTTAAACTCAAGATTAAGGAATAGAAATAGGAATAGGCATAGGAATAAGCGACTCAGGAATCTCAATTACGATTTAAAACAAGTAAGTGTATAACTCCATGTAATGTATTAGAATTAACAAGTTAATTGATTAATTAGACTTATATTCATAGAAATTAGGCTAGGGGAGTGATTGGAGAAGAGGAAAAAGGAATTCACGATGAAACAATGGACTACACAGCTAGGTACATGCTCGTATACTTGCTCATATTGAAACATGAATGTGTATTGAAAAGTATATGGTCACTAGACACACTCATATACTTGAGCATGTTAAATTACAAAAATTCATAAAACGGTATACGACCACCATATATGACCATGCACCCTACTAGTACGCGACCAAATACATAACTATGTACTTGGGTGTGCTGGATTAACAATTATACATAGAAAGGTATATGATCATATTCTCTCTTGTGTTCCTCTATACGGCCACTCACACGATTGTGTTGTTCCAGAACACTCACCATTTCATTGCATTTTGTTCACTTGTGATTCTAAGTATACATAATTGTAGATTTGAATAGGTTTGAGGATTGAAAGAATTACAAGAGTGTTGATGAATCATTTACTGCTTATCAGGTATGTGTGTATTGTGCTTATTGTTTATGTGTGTTAGATTATAAATGTAAACTAAATTGATATTGAAAATGAAATCGATTGGTTACGTGTGATTGTGCTTGGCTACACTTGAGGAACTAAAAGAGTGTTGGTGATTTTTGGGTGGCACCCTGGTGATCAGTATGTGACCTGTCCATAATAGAGTCGTATACTAAAATGATCCAAGTAAATTTAAGATGATATGATATGGATAGACTCATAGATAATGGGAAATACCTACTATTGTATATGTATATATGTATAGTATGAAAGGACTCTTGGACTCATAAATAATGAAGAGTACTCACTGTTGTACATGTATAATTATGTATAGATTGGACTCATTTATAAAAAGAAGTACCATTTGTCGTATATATATGTATATGTGTGTGCGTGCAAGGTGTGCATGGTGATTATAATGATGAGAATTGTATGTTATAATAAAAAATATGAAAGATAATAAATTGTGTTTGGTTATCCTATTGCGTTATATTTGTGATAGTATTTCTAGCATGATATGCGTATGTGATTATGAGTATACATTGTACTGGGTATTAGCTCACCTTTCGTGCAAGAGAAATTATAGGATATGATGAGACGATAGTGAACAAAAATTAAAATTTAGAGGATGACGTAGAATGTATATACTATGAGGAGTGATAGGTAGATAAAGAGAAAGATGGATACTAGATGATTTTGTTTAATTGACTAGAGACTACTTTTGTACTTAAGTTCTAAAATACTTCTGTTGTATTGATTGTAGGAGATTTGAATATGGTTTATATAGAGAGATTGATTGGTAGTTGTTAAGTCACTTATTTATATATGTGGAAAATATTTTTATTGATTGTCATGATTATTTAAAAATGGATGGTGAAATTTAGCAGATTTTGAACCCTTACGTGTCTTCACCTAGTAAGGATATGTGATGGATTGTACTTATTTCGAGTTCCAAGGCGTTAAACTTACACACATACTTTTAGTATTGTAACTTAAAAACTATATAGAATAAAGGGAGTCTAATATTTATATAAATTGTACGATTAGATATTTACTTATTATCATATGATTTCTATAATATGTATGTATACGAATATTAGCATATATATATCCTTGATTATATGGAAAGGTAACGCTTAAATTTTTCTTTGTATGTAATTTTTTAGTAATTATTCTGTGATTTCAATTCAAGATCAAATGGGATTGAAAAGGATGGTATGATTAGACTAGAAATTTCTTCGTTTTAATATGAAATTTTTTAGATTAAAATTTTTTATTTGGTTTTAAAAAAGATTTTCAATTCGTGCTCTAACAATAGTATCTGAGATTTTGGTGTGGTGTGAATAAATTTTTAAGTCAAGGGATTTTTTTTTTTGAAAAAAAAAAAGAAATTAAACCAAAAGAAGTAAAACTTCAATAGGGAAAAAGAATTGAAATGAAAAACGATAAAATATCCCAAACCCTTTTAACTTTTCTCTCTTGCTCGGTGAGTTCTTCGGTTAAAAGGCTGTTGACGTTGCCGAACTGCAGGATATAAAGATAAAATATATAATTTTACGAAGAACATAACCAACAAGGTGTCGTGGTGTAGTTGGTTATCACGTCAGTCTAACACACTGAAGGTCTCCGGTTCGAGTCCGGGCGACGCCATTTTTTGGTTTTCTCTTTTAATCTTCAGTTTCTCTTTTCGTGTTCTCAGAAACAATTCGTATAAGAGAAAACTGTTCGTATCCATGAATGCAACAGGGAGGGATTCATACAAGCTCGCCAAAACATGGATTAGAGAGTAATGTTAATGTAGCTTTTGGGAACCAACCCACCCACCAAACTTTTTATACCTTTTGAAGTATTTATCTCAAAAATTGCTATAATTTTTTTTTTAGTTTTTCTAACTAAAAATTATTTTAAGTTGTAAATAAATAAAGGTTCTCGTACTTTAAAAAATATTAAGAAATTATTCTTAATGATTTTTAAAAAATGAAGAAATCCTTAAAAAAAGAAATTCCTAAGTTGTCAATGTGGTGGCATTTACGGATCCCAAACGGGATCTTTAACGGGACGGTCTTACAAAGTGTTGCTATGAAAGGATTAAATAACTGGACATTTGGTGAAGATAGGCTTTAAACGACAAATGTTACAACCAATACGTGTAAAAGGACAAAGGCATGAAAAAGGTTTTTTTTTTTTTTTTTAATGAAACTGAAAATGAAATGGGTTTTAGAAAGAGTGATTATTTTTAAAAATATAGAAATGAATATCATTTAATATGGGAAAGTTATGTTGTTTTATATTAAATTACATACTATTTGGAAAATATATTATTTTTATATTAAATTGTATAAATACTATAACTATTAAAAAAATGTCTCTTTTTAAGTTATATAAAATTACAATTATTAAAAAATGAATAAAAAGATATGCCTCTTCTTTCAAAATTATATATCACAATAGAAGCATTTTCCTATCAAGAGAAAATTAAATATTTTTTTAGGAAATAAATTATACTTATCAATACAAAAAGTCGTTTTTCTATTGAATCTCCATAAATCTTTTAACCTAAAAGAATGATTTATACTTGATTTTCAAATTAATTATCTAATCATATTTTGAAACAATATTGTATTGATTTTACGCAACAAATTATATCTTAAAAACACATTCTTGTAATTTTTTTTTTATTTTCTAACCCTTATTCTCCAATCACCATCCTCAATATAATTATAACAAAAATAATTTTTCTAAAATTTATGCTTGAAACCAGAATAAATCAAATATTTTTTTAAAAGCCATTCTTTAAACAAAGAGAAATAAGAATTTTACTAAAGAAAAAAAAAGGTAATAAAATTCATGATATTTAAAAGAACCTACGCGGCATCTTTGTACTTCGTAGATTAGATACTTCCCTCTCAATTTATGACCCCAAAAACGATTTCCCGCCATTTCTCTGCAAAACCCTAGCTGGTTACAGAGAAAGAGAGAGTTAGAGTGAACTGAGAGTAATAGAAAGAGAGAGCAGGCGATGGAAGAAGAAATCAAAGCAGAATTCAGAAAGAGCGGGTTTGGTCTCGACGAAGAAGAGGGGATTCTGCAAAAATGTAAGAATCATTTGACGCATTTTGCTTTAATCTTACTTCGGAAACTGTGTAAACGTTGTCAATTGACTTCAATTCGTGGATTTCTTGATCAGGTCTTACTTTCTGCATAAATTATGATCTCAAACCTTCGGATCTTGTTTCAAGCTGGGAAGTCTATTATCTAAACAGGTAATTTCAATGCCTTTCTCTCTCCCTTATATATATATATATATATATGTATATGACATAATGTTGTTTAAGTTCAATTACTAGCCGAATGATGCATCCATATATCAAATTTCTCTTTTTGAGTTGAAAAATCAATTAGATAGTGTATCATGTAGTTTAGGAGCTTATTATTAGGTTATAAGCGATTGAGTACACCAGAAGTTTATGTGTTGGAACGATTTATCACTAAACTTTTTTCAGAACTATCTATCTGTTACTAGATTTTCTAAAATGTTTTTTCTTTTAGTCTTTGGTGTAGATGTGGTTTCTTGTGGTGAGCATGAATGCGGCAAGCCACGTCAAGAAAATTGAATGAAGACGACTAACTCGACTCCTTTGAATGTTTTGTATTGAATTGAGAAGAAAAAATAGCACAAATTATAAACTTCCAGCGATTTGATTTTGTTATATATATGGACAAGCATTGGGAAAAAAATTATCAAAATCAAGTCAATCGTAGCAAAATAACTTCTAAACTATTTTTGTTGTCTCATTAAGGAGACTTTTACCATAATTAAATGAACATGGATTTGAAATGCTGGCTTTTGTTATGCTACAGACAATTAGATGACTCCACAGTGCGTAAAACGGAAATAGATGGCTTTTTGCATTACCTTCAAAATGAGGTCAAAGAGGCTATTATAAAGGAGGAGCCAGACTTGCACATGTACTCGAGTAAAGATGTAGAGATGTAAGTTCTTGATTAATTTTTTTGTAATCAATTGTTTTTTATTCTCCCAGTAGTATGATCAATTATTGATGCCTTACTTAATGGATTTCCTTAGTTTGTGTGGATGAGATTGAAGCACAAAAGTGCAACTAAATTTATTAATGCCATAACTGCTGATGTAAATGATGGATCAAGTGCCGAAATGATATAGAAGTTCTCCCAAGTACAAAGCAGCTTCTTTCTGTTTTCTTGTATTCTAATCTTTCATGTTTGGTTCCATCCGGCATAATCGCGAAAGGTCATATTCAATAATTTGCAAAATCTCTTCCTACTGTTGAAGGAAATGCATGATTATTTTGCACTTAATTTACAAAAGAATTGGTTTTGCATTCTGTACTGAACACAGATGCGACTGTTTATGGTATGTGTCTTATTCCTGTGTATGCTTTGGCAGAGTGTCTACTGATCTGGTGATGATGCTTGATAAAGTGTGGTCCATCTCATAATCATGATCGGAGATTGTTTTGATTGTGGAAATTTTCATTCAGGATTTTGAATGATGAAGAAGAGCATCCAAAAGAAGAGTATATGGACACGCCAAATGGCAAATCCCATGAGCTCTCTTCTGAGCAATTTGGATCGGCATATGACGTGAATGGGAATGGCTATTCTTCTGAGAAAGGTTCAACAATCATTACACCTTTTGGACGACGGACAGAGAAGTTTGCTGTCAAATTCAGCATTAATCCACAGATAAAGCAAGAGAATGGGCATAAGGATCATGATCTTGATAATTCAGAAGATGAATTCATCAAGAGAGTACAGCCTCGAAAGAAATGTTCCTTAGTAGTTCATGAGTCAAAACCTGAAGCAGGTTGTAGATATATGTTTGACAGAATAGAAGATAGGGTAATTAATACTCTTCATTGCATGAAATGTTATGTATTCTTTTGCTTATTTTACTGTGATAATAACTTCTACTTATTGTAGTTTGAGGCATTAGAGAACCGCATCCAGAGGCATTCTGGTGCTCTTGTTGCAGCTGGTATGTCTGAGGAGCTAGCAGACCCTACTGTTGCTTCCCAGGTAACTTGCTAACCTGCCTTGTTCCTATCAGGCATTGTGGATATTTATGTTGGATAGGGTACTTATCCTTAATCTCATCTACGGTTCCATTTGTTTTTGCAGAAAAGCATTTTTGCTGTTGGCATGATATGTTGTGATGGAGAAGGTCATTTAAATGATAAGTCTGTGGTGTTGCAGAGCAGGTAAATACCCTTGAATTTTTCACTCGAGATACCATAGGCCAGGTTCTTTGCCGTTGGGAAAATGGTGTTATTGCTATTTTTTCCTACCTAACTTTTCAATTGAAACACTTGGATAAAAAATGAAAGCTCTTTGTCATGTGTCTTAATGTGCTAGTTCTGAATTTTAGAAAATATTTTCTCCAGTAAAAACCTGGCAAAATATAGAAAGGTTTCATGTCTGTGCATTTACTGGAATCTGCTTCTTATCTTATCTTGCTGCGTTGATAAAAGCTAATGTTTTGTGCTGCATCTCGTGTACAGCATTAAGCATTCTGGAGGACAACGTGTTCGCCTTGATTTACAAAGATTAGACCAATTTTCTATATTCCCAGGCCAGGTAAGGAGGATATATTACAAACAACAGTTTGTCAATGCATACCTCCTTGTATGCACAGATATAACCTCAGATTCTCACAGGTACTAGGAATTGAAGGCAATAACCCCAGTGGGCACTGTCTGATCGCATCCAAAATTATTGATTCACTCCCCCTGACTGTTTCGGATGGTGAATATTCTCGTCCTGCCAAGAAACAAGCCTTGGATCAGGAAAATCAGCCAACTGATCCAAATGTGCTGTCTTTGGATGAAGAATTATCAATGGTCTGGAAACTACATCTTCTTGGAATCCTATGATTAGCTCTGCTTTGGAAATTAGAAATATAAAACAGAACTAGTGTGTCAATGTATCAAAACGTTAATTTAGCCTAAAAAAAAAAGGGAAAACCTTTAGTTTAGGTGGCAAAGATAAAAACCATGTGGACGTGACTTTTCTGCTGTGTGGTTTTGTTGAATACTTATCACTGCATGCGCACTGTGCCATTTTACATGGAATTTTAGGAAAAGGGAATTTATGAAAGGCATTAAACCACCTGGGCCTCTAGGTTTTGTACAGCTACCCTCTATTTTCTTAAACTCAACTTTTCTGATTTTACCCAGCTCATATTCTAACTCTGGCACAAGTTTATGATTATGTAACTGCAGCTTAGATAATTCATTTGCTGACTTTAATTTAATAATGCAAACAGATTATTGCAGCAGGTCCCTTTACTACATCAGATAACTTGCTGTTTGAACCTCTGACAGAGCTGCTAGGCTATGCAAGCAGAAAGATTCCTCAGCTGCTTGTACTGGTAATTAATAGATATTTCCTGATTTTGATAAGGTCACTGTTTCATTTTATTAATGATCAGTCTAATCTCTCAGCTTAATGACATTTTTATCAGTTGGGACCATTTGTTGATTCTGAACATCCTGAGATTAAAAATGGAACTACTGGAAGGAGTTTTGATGAAATATTTCATCTTGAAATTGTGAGGAAGGTATGCATTTTGCAGATGAAGTAAGAGACTAAATGATTCTTGTCTTTGTTACACGGACTATTCACTTTCCTTTGCCATACCCATTTGGACACTGAAAATGGGGAACATTGAAGGATAGAATATGGAAAAGGCAAGGAAAATTGAAGAGTCTAGGTAACAAAGATTCTTGTACTGTTGATTTACTATTTTTTTTTTTCTTTTGCCTCACCCTGTCTTTATAGTTGCAAGATTATGTGGAATATCTTGGAGACAGTGTTCGTGTAGTCCTTGTACCATCTATTAGGGATGCTAACCATGACTTTGTCTTCCCTCAGGTAATTTACTCTTAAGAAATTGCAGCAATAGCTTTCTTGTCAGTCAATGGATTTCTATTTGGATTAGACTCACTATGTTCAGTGTGTTTCATGCAGCCTGCTTTTGATATCGGGCCTACTGATTTCAAATCTCAGGTACATGACTGTATGCTTTCTAGGGTTCTTCATTAACAACTGTTAACTATTTTGGCCAATTTGTCCATACCACAAATCGCTTTCTTATATGTTGTTTCTTTAACTCAGATAACCAATTTGACAAATCCAGCAATTTTCGAAACAAATCAGGTAAATGCTCCCATTATGAACCTATAAAAGTTGTTTTGCTTGTGAGAATGCCAGAATACTTTTCATTTATCAAGGCAGCATTTCATCTTGTAAGTGATTGTTTCCTTGCTTGATGCTTAATTGCTATTACCATAATTTATAGCAGGAAAGTGCTGGTGTTTTGGGTGATCTTGCAACTTGGCAACCCGAAAAACTAGCCTAAGTCCCCATACCTAAAAACAAACATCTCCCCATTTACAAGGGATAGACAAACCCAACAATATCCAATGGACTGTTGGGTAGTTTTGCAATCGGGCTTTGATATCTATGAGGATGTTGAGTCTTCACAAATCCTAAAGCTAACTCAAGAGATAATCCCTTATAGCTATAAACGAGTACTCATCCCATTATACAACCATTATAGGAGAAATGTAAGAGTTTTAACTAGTTCAAGCAGTCAATATTTGAATTAGTCAAAGTTCCAACTTTACTGCTTTGTTTACTGAATCCTGTGATACACTGTTTCTGCACTTTGTCCCAGCTCCTAAGCCTGAAATGAAATCATAATTCTGTGAACCTCAGCAGATGTGTTGCAGGGAGTTCGTGATTTGTCATTGTTCCTTTTTTTCTTAAACAGAATTGCATATACTTAATGAAGATCCTTTCTTGCCTCTCTTGTGATTAAGACATCTTGCTTTGTGAGTGAAGTAAACATTGGAAGCATGGCATTATGCAAGTGAAGATTTACTTCTATATTAACTTTGCAATTGTTCTTTCTTCCTTTGTAATAGTTAGAGATCTCGGTTTATGACTAAAGGAGGAAGTTTCAAAAGCAAATCCTAAAGGATTTTTATTGTGGTTAAGACTAGAGAACTCGTACCGAATTCTATGCCATTGGGTCAAATTCCTATGGGGCCACCTTGTAGGTACTACTTAAGTGATGCAAGCTGTAGGTAACTGTTTTATGAGTCTTTTTAGATCGGTGCAGATGCTCAGAGGCAACTGTTCACTTTACTGCTTCAGCTATCTGTCAATCAGGAAAAAAAAAAAAAAAAAAAAAGAAGCATGGTTGTTACGATTTTCAGAAGCTTATCTTTTTCTTCCTTTTTTAGAAAGCAATCTTTGAGTTCAATAAATGGAATAACTAAACAAGAAAGGTCCTATGTAATTGCAGGTCAAGGTTGGATGCTGCACCGTGGATATCCTTAAACAACTTAGTGGAGAAGAATTGTCCCGAAATCCAAGAGATGGACCTCTGAGTGATCGCATGAGTAGGCTTGCATCTCATGTACTTGGTCAGCGCAGGTAAAAGTTGTGGAAAGTGCATACTCATAGCTTCCGTTCACCTATGGTGTGTTTGTAATTTCTTAAAATCTTTGAATCAGCTTCTACCCCCTAAATCCGCCAGCAGAGAGTGTTCCTTTAGATTTTTCACTTGCTCCAGAATCTCTCCCTTTTTCCCAAGTTCCAGATATTCTCATCCTACCTTCAGACATGAAATACTTTGTGAAGGTAATTGATCTATAACTTATTTAAAATAATTATAACTACGGCAGAGACCTAGAAGTCTGAATTTTTTTTTGACTCACCTGTAACTTTGTAAGTGAGAAACTATAATGTGTCTTAGATATTATTTCATTGGGCTTAGGTGGTGTCTAAGGGGACAGGAGTTGAGGGGGAAGAGCAAGCGAAATGTATATGTATAAATCCAGGAAGATTGGCAAAGGGAGAAGGTGGGGGGACATTTGTTGAGATCAACCTCCATGGAACGGTTGATACTGCCAGTGTATCTGTTGTAGGCATCTAAGTTTTGACTGAAAAGTTCTAACTTACATATTTCAATCCCTCGAGATGATCTTGGTGAAATGGAGGGAGCTCCAGCCATGTGATTTACTTTGATCGTAGTTTTGCTGATTTGCTCCATGGCTCCAGTGTTCTATAACTCCTGGGACTTCGTTAAGAGAGGTATATATTCTGAAGCATTCCCTTTGTGTACGGCAATTAGCCAGATGTATTCATAAAAAAGCAAGTTGGAATAACATCTCAGTGGTAATTAATCATCATTTGTTCCTCATTGCTTAAGTCTTTGTTACTCTTTCTCTGCATGCTTCCTTTTACATTTACTAAAAGGAATTCAGAATGAAATTCATAATTGACGAAAAAATGATATACTCAATCATACTCGGTTTTTTTTTCTTCTTGCTTCTACATTTCAGAAATTAAAAGCAAGAGGAAAATGTATCGTACATTAATTCACAAATATACAGATGCACTTGAAATTAACATTGAAGGAATTAAATCATAATTAATTAAGCTTAATTCTAAGTGTACCTATCCAATAATTTTAACTTTGCAAATGCTTCAACTGCCTTTGATGAGATTTAAATCTTTTTCTGTACACTGTAATTCCTTTCTTTATTCCAAATTGACCATTTATTATACACCCAAAGCCAGCTTACCATGATTCCAACCACAGTAATAATACTCCAAGAAACCCGAGCCCACCTTGGAATCAAACCCTCACATTCCCCACTACAGTAAAACAGCAGTAGGTCATACACATAAATAGGTGCTAAGCCTCCCCTCACAATACTGTAGAAAGCATAAAACCTTGGGGACATATACCTATAGAACCTTTCGGCTATCTTAGCGCGGTCCTTATGCACCCTGGCAATGCTCCATGTGTTCTGGCATGGGCTTGTGATCTCTGCAAGCACAAGGATCCCCAAAATGGCATGAGCCCCATGTTGGACCACATATCGGCATGTGAGGAGGACAAACAGTGTAGCTACATGGTGGATGATGAAGAGGAGGTCCTGAGGGAAGAATATTAAGTAGTGGGAAAGGTCTATGAAGAAATATGCCGTGCTGAATTCGAGAATCGAATTTTCAAATGCAGAGTTTGGTGCGGAGAAGCCATAAGGATGGCTGTGAGGTTGAGTGAGGATCGCACGAGCTGCCATGATGAGAGCAGGTGTGCCATGAGCGAGGGAGGTGAAGCAGCTGGTGGCATACCGCCGGCTGAAAGACTCCCAGTGACGGAAGAGGCGGAAGTAAGCAAAGAGGTATACTGATAAGAATACCAGGAAAGACGTTCGAAGGGTGAAGATAGGAACTATTGGGGTGGCTTCTTCTTCCATGAAAAAAAATAAAAAATAAAAAAGAATGGCAAGGCCGAAAGCTGCTGGGAGCGATTGATGAGAAAGAGTCACAGAGACTGGACAAGAGAGAAGGAATCCTAGTTTTGATTTTTATCAGAAGTTCGGATTATCTTCTTTTTTTTCAGGCTGTTTTGGTTGATATCAAAAGCATCAAATACACGAAAAATAGATTACTACAATAAATGACCGTCGATGCACGGAGAGATTCTGGGAATCATTGGTCTGTACCCTATTTGATACCCCTTTTTTTCTTTTTTCCTTTGGCTTTCAAACTACATCGGGGGTAGAGAGAGCTTACAGGTTAAACGTGGCGAGAGATAGATCGGGGCCACTATGTGTGGATTGGGTTGGATTAAAGAAAGCAATTTACTGTCCATTAAACTAATAATAATCTATTAAGGCAATAGTTTGTTTAGTGCAAGAAACATGTGATTGTGAGAATCCAATTCAGAAATAAGAGACGTTGGTATGATTGCGTCAACTAGTGAAAATTGTATTCTTGTAGCTTTGGGTGTCTTTTCTTCTTATTCCTCTTTTCTTTTTTAATTTTTATTTTTTTATTATTATTTTACTTGAGACGGGTTAAGGAACTAAGGAAGCAATGTTTAGAGGAAAGAGGATGCGTGTGACACAAACAAGGCCAAAATTAGTGACAGATATAAAAATGACACATCAACATCGGAGTAGACACTAAGCAATGGCCTCTTTCTTCGTAGAAGTTATTGTTAATCACACGATATTTTTTTTCCTCTGTGTTCTCCTTTCGAATATCCGATGGGTATTTCTGTTCGAGAAAGGCAAAGTATATTAACCGGCGTGTCCAACTTTTTGGCTTAAAAATATTTAATTAGAGCATATGCATCCATTACGTGTATGTCTAAAAGATAAAGGACCTTAAAATTACTCCATGTAATATTTATTACATAGCTATCAGTAAGTTTATAACTTGTATGTTCCTTAAATTTTAGATTGGAGTAGATGTTAAAATTATATTATAAAATCATGGAATTGAGAAAGTTGCTTTTATTTAATGATATGGATGTATTTTATATTTTATGGTAATTGGCAAAAGTCAAAATAAAAGAAGAACCGGCCGTTCAGGTTTTTAACCTTTCCATAAAATCAGTACATTTGATTTAGTAAAAATCGCATAAGGAATATATTTACCAAGAAATACTTTGAATCGAGTCTTTATATGACTGTAATTTTTAAAGATTGATATTTATGATATGTTTCTATGTTAAGTTTCTTTCTTTTTTTTTCTTTGTTTTTGGCTGGAAAATTATGTATAAATAGATCTAGGAGAGTGTAGAATCCATATAGCCCTAACATTGGCTTATTCCATACGATAAAATTTTATGAAATGAATTCCAATTTATTGTTGTTTTCGGTGGGGGTTTGATCATAGCGTAAGGCTCACAATAGTATTGGACTTGTAATAATTAGTAAGGGAAAGAAATCAAATCTAAGAAATGGGAAGTCATAAACTTGTATGTTCTACTTAAAACAATAGTAACTAGCGGAGATGTTGTATCTGCATCATGATTGCTTAAAAAATGATAAATAATCGAGTAAATAACTTTATGAAATGATTCAAAACACCCTTTTTTTTTATTATTTAATAATACAGATGCCTACAAACACCAATCAACGACAACAGAGTTCCTACCCCACTTCCTGTTACACATTCTTTGGTTATCGACTCTTTGTCCTAAGTAGACAAGAAGATTTTAGAAATTGGAGTACAATCCCATGGGCCACCAAAATAAGAGGAGCAGAAGTCCCCCAGTAGACAAAGCACCGGCACGAATCCTCGATCACCACAACAGGCAAGCCTCGGAGAAAAGACATGATCCTTATATTCTATATCCTCAAAAAAGGGTTGACAATGTCTAGCTAAGGATTTTTATGTAAAAGAGATGGGGAGCATGCTACAGAAAGAAGCCATTGCATTAGAACCAATTGCTCAAAAAGTTGGATCCCTAGAGGTACGGATACTAAGTTTTGAGGAAGGACTCTTGGAAAAATCATCTTCCCCATCTTAAAGGGGTTTAAAAGAAGTATTTGTGAGAAAATGTGAATGTATAAGAGCACACATCCTGATGCTCTTCCATCAGGAATCAAGATCATCATCTTGTTAAGGCGAGAATGGATTGAGTTTCCAATACATGAAACGATCAAACTCGATTCCATGTTAACAATACTACTATGACATGTGAGAAGATGACGTCCATTACCTATGGATTAAGAAAGAAACATGATGAATCAAGCATCTCGCAGTCCCAGTGGAGATAGTTTGAAGCCGAGGTTCCAAGGGATTTCACTAGAGATTATGATGATGAAAACAAGCCTCAAATCTACAAGCCTTGGCTGATTTATAGAAACGGCAATTATCTATCACCCTCACACCAGCCAATCATAAAAGATAACGTCGAAGTCCAACTTTTCCAAGCATTTACAGTTAACCCTATCAAAGGATGCATTTCTCTACGCTGCTCATTGCTTACTTGCATACGATGTCACCTAAAAATAAATTACAGAAACACAAAATAGCAAGATAATACAACATAAACTTTGGGAAATACTCTTAAATAATGTATTTTTAAAAAAAAAAAAAACCCTGCAAAGTAGCATATTTAAAAAAAAATTATTTCAAAAATAGATTACGAAGGCATGAATCCACAATGCGCCTTCAATGAATTATTATTATTATTATTATTATTATTATTGAATTTTTTTTGATAAAAAATCATGTAAAATAAATAAATTCTCACATTAAATTTTTTATTTTTAAAAAAATTAAAAACATAAAGAATAACAAAAAAATAATAATTTTCATAAATTTATCAATTTTACATATTTATTTACATCAACTAAAAAAATTGATGAAAGATATACAAATGAAATAAATAAGAAAAAAATAGAATCTTATCTCTTATTATTTCTTCCCCTAGTGAATTGCCTAGTCAAGCAAGCAATTGCGTTCGTAGGCTTTCTTGACAGCTTTAGACATGGAGCAAGAAAAGCTTATGACTCGTGTTAGATGGTATTAGGGGGTATTGTCGAAGTCTTAGAGAGGCATTGAACTTCACTCTGTAGCATGTTGTGAAGATTCATCCTGATATATTGGTCGTTTACCAGAACATCTCTTATGTGGAGCAGGCGGTATAAAGACAGGACCATTGATGGAATAACGATGCGATATGATATATGTGTTAGGCATTAGGGCCAAACTGTCATACATTACACCGGAATCTAGTGGGAACTATTGGTCATGTGATGGATATTGATGTGCCTTAGCCTAGTTTTGGGGTAGTCAATGTCCCGTAGTCCTACAATGCGTAGAAATCAGCTACTGTTAGAACATGTCAGCGGGTTCAAACTTAACCTCAACGCTATGCTACTAGTGAGCCTATAGGTACAACTTTACCCTTCTATGGTGATGTACGATTCAAGACCATGACCAGTTATACTAATGACCGTGTCATGATCCAAGGATAGTTGGATTTGTCTTAATGTATTAGTTTACATGTTAAAACAAATCGTAAATTGAATAATTAATGATAGATATGCAATGAATCACCTAGTAAGTATTGATGTTGTATTTATTAGATATTCAAGAACTACTCCGGTTCATCCTATATATTGATAGTCGATAGATTTGTATCACTTCATGTATTCCTCATCAACTCCATGAAGGCCCTCCATATACACTGCTTGGGTTATATGCTCTTCCCATAAGAATATGTACGTTGCATGTTGCACAAACCAATCAACATCAACCCACCCATGCAGGTTGATCTAATGGAGCTCTGATTGTGTGTTTACATCATGTAGAATGTATTGAAACTCCCCAAACTACCTTGTAACACGGTTAAGGTAATACCACTCGATTATGTGGAAATATATGAGTGGCACTCGAGCAGTCCAAATGTTCATACTGTCTCTACAGAAATATGGTAAGATGTGAATCAGACTCCTAGCATACAACTCTCACTCAACCTAAAAGATAGCAAATAAGATCTATTGTTAACGATGTACATGATGAAATGGAAAAATTAAAAAAAAAAAATTAGTTACCAAAATATCTGCTCATCATGTTACCTATGGAAAGCATCCTAATATGTGCTAACTATATAGGTCGGGTGATGCTGCGTATCCTTTCATGTCTTCTAACAGATGGCTAAGGGAACTCCAACCTCTATAACAAGCCCATGCTAGCTAAAGAGCATTATGTGTAGGAATCTATCCCATGCCCAAACTTATAGAAGTATCACAACCTCTCCAATCTTGTGCTCCAATGAAGATGATGAGATACAAGCTGGTGATATAACTAAGCTAAACACGTAGACCCCCAGTTATACGTCTCTACAACGTCGAAATGCTCCAGTAGAGGCAAAAACACCGTGTGGACAAGGGAGCTAGATTTATCGGTAAAAATAAATCCCCTCAACAGCTGCAATATGTACGCATACGTATGGCATTGAACCTACTCCCCATCAGCGTGGATTGGAATGATCCAGTATATATCACGAAGACATGTCATGTTGATGAAGCCCCCTCCACTGTTAAACCCCGACCTTACCCCAAGTAATCTCTTGCATATTACACCCCGATCAAGACAATTACTTTCTATAACTACTTGACCATTAATTATGGGGCTTAGTTGGACCTTAACATCCTACAGGGTGATAGTGAACTCTCTAGTCGACATGTGAAATGTGTGCGTCTCTGGCCTCCATCGCTTGACCATGGCAGTTATCATGTGTTAATCTAATTGTATGAATGGCTAGCAACTCGCACCTAAGAATCCTGCCAATTACAGGAATGGCTTCATTCGATAATCTATGGAGATGGTGGTCTCATCGCGATGAAGTGACATCTCAAGTCGTCAGATGGTAAGCTATGATTACTCCTAAAATGTAAGAAGTTAAATGTTGTATTATTGACAACGTAACATAAATCCCCCAACAAGATAAATGCGGTTTACCTTTTCGTCCCAAACGGCTTGCAATTGGTGTCCTTCTTACTACATCAAAATTGAATGATTGAAGGGTCCAGGCTCCATCTATTATGCACCAACTTAATTTTATATCAATTTTCATAATAATACACCAAGATATTACATTTATAATCAATATGTGATTTTTTTACTAATTAATTTTTTAATGACTAATTGATGTCATATTAATAACTAAGTACTTACTAATAAATGATTAATTAACAACAACTTTTACAACAATAACTAAAGACATGTCATTTACAACTAGTATAATATTTTTCACTAATTAATTTTGCTAATGTTAATTAATGACATATTAACTTAACGATTAATTATCTACTAATTAGTGATTAATTAATAAAAACTTAATTTCACATCAATTTCACAATAAGACATGTCATTTACAACTAATACAATATTTTTCACTGATTAATTTTACTAATATTAATTAATGATGTATTAGTGACTAATTATCTACTAACTAACAATTAATAAACAACTTAATTTCATAACAACAGTTGAAGACATGTCATTTACAACCAATATGAATTTTTTTACTAATTAATTTTCTAATGTTAATTAATGGCGTATTAACGACTAATTATCTACTAATTAATGATTAATTAACAACAATTTAATTTCCCATCAATTTCATAACAATAACTGAAGCATGTCATTTATAACTAATATGGAATTTTTCACTAATGAATTATCTAATGTTAATTAATGATGTATTAGTAATTAATTAAGATTAATTAACAACAACTTAATTTCACGTTGATTTTCACAACAAAAATTGAAGACATTTCATTTATAACTAATATGAATTTTTTTGCAAATTAATTTTCTAACAACTAATTAATGCCATATTAACGACTAAGTAACCACTACCGTAACATAATGACAAAAAACATACAAACTATAAGAAACTAAATGTATCGAAATATATCTTTTTTGATATTATTATAATCATAGATATACAAACTAAACTTACATAAAATAGAAATTAAGAAAACAAAAAGCACGAACTAAAGAGGAAAAAATAGATATGTCTGAATAATGAATCGAAGAACTGATGATTTATATTTATAATATAAACTGTTGGTGCAAAATTTTTTTCTACATATTTTGGTTCACACATTGAAATATTATGTAAACTTGTAATGTGACTTTATAATAATTTTTATAAATTTACAGTATTCTATAAAATTATTGGACCGGACTACCCTCTATACAAATCATGTATGCATCTTTAATTTTGCAAAATTTCACAAAGCTGAAAGCATATTTTGGATCTATGAATTCAAGACTTATTTTTAAAATAATTTTCCCAATACACTATTTCACAACTTTTTATTAAAAAAAGCATTATTTAAGTGTATTGCCCCATAAACTTTATTACCGACTCATATTGGAAATATAAGGTGAATTTATTATTTGACCAAGCATTAACCATAAGTAATGTGTCAAGGTTCAATTGACTCGGTTATCACATTGACCAAATTTAATTATATATATACTAGCAATATTTTATAGGTTGATAAATAGAAGAAAGATGCACATATTGAAAAATTACAAAGTACATCTAGCTTGGAAATTGTATATAAAATAGAAATTCCAAGTAGGAGATCATACACCTCATATCTACCTTATACCCCACCCTCCTCATTAAGATTCTAAAACTTTGGAGTTGGATCAATTATCTTATAACCACTTCGGAATTTATCCAACCATTCAGGATAAAATAGGGTCCACCAAAACCTAATGAGAAATGGGGAGCTCAGCAATATGTTTGGATGGGTGAAAATCGACGAAAATGGAAGCACATACGAAGAAACTGAATGAAGAATTGGAGAGAAACAGAAGAAAATAAGAGCAAAGATACCAAGACACCATTTATACAATCCTCCTTCCAGATAGGGATAACTTTGTCCAATGCATGTTTCATTTCTTTTGGTTTCCTTTCTCCAATACCAACTAAGATAAAAGGAAATGGAAATATTTTTCTCCATTTCCTTTCTTTTCCTCTACAATATTCCATAACATAAAATGGAAATTGCACTTCTGCTCATTTCCAATCTCGTCTCTTCATTTCCATCAATTTCTCCTCTTAAAAATTGCCAAAGAGTGTAAATTAGCTGCAACTAACTCTTAAGTATGATTTTGAGCTCGTCTTTTGGAGTTATTTTTGGGCCGAATCTTCACGAAAGCCTTTTCCAAGTCCTGAAATAAAAATAAAAAATTAAAGTTCAGCCATGCAATATGCAAATAATATTACAAGTATATGTTATTTTATTTGTTTATTTATTTATTTTACAGAAACTCTGCACTCTTGAGAAAATGCACAGCAAAGGTCACTTCTAGGATTTTATGTGCCACAAGGAATGGGAAGGTGATGCAAATAATTGCGAAGTTATAAAACTCTACGTAGTAAGTGCCTTCCCAACGCAAATTCAACCAACTGACATTTCCCTGTTTGTTTCTGAATGAACTTACTCTTTGAGGCACATAGAAACATGTATCGTTACAACCATGTTAAATGTTTTGCATGTCTCCAAAGTAATCGAGATGAATGAACATTTCAGATAATTATACTACGATCAACCCGTGAAAGTAGCATACAATTGGGTAAAACGGGCACCCTCCTGTAAGCAGAAGACACCGCGATTCATTATCTACAGCTCTCAACCAAAGATGGCATGATATTAGAGAAGGGGGCTTCACTGACTGGTATGCCTTTATCAGCTAGAAGCAACTCTCCTGATTTTTTCTGCCTTTCTCCTTCACTTTTTCTCCTTTTTGCGCTTCTTTCTGATTGGCATAGACTTATTGCTCTCTAGACGGAGAATGCAGTTAATTTTAAGTGAATAAGTTTTTAGTTTGACTTCCAAGAGAAAGACGGGCAGAAGCACCACCTACAGCAGATCTTGCTCTAAACTAAAATTTTCCAGCAGTTGCAAAGGGTAAGTAAAAGCACCTTAGCTTCAGACAACAGAATCAAATAGCTCCCAACAACACCAAACAAAACATAGAAGGAAGCTGACATCACAAAAAGCTAAAGCTTAATTCGATTAGTTGCTGGAACTCTAGGCTAGTTCCATCAGGACCTGGCAAATTGAACAAAAAATGTAACCATGTAAAGCTGACCCACAATCTGATTTCATTCACTTTCTTACCCATACTCTCCACTTTAGCCTGCCATACCTGTGTTGGACTCTCTAAAAATGGAGGACATTGAAGGGTACCACATGGGTACAGAAATCAACTTTGAAAGGTAATTGAGTTTATTTTAACATCAAAGTTACCATTTTTCAAAATGTGTGAAGACATTATAAATTCCTCTATGTTGAATGGCATTCTCATGATGCTAGTCTGCATACTATAGTTTATGCTAAGAAAATTCAAGAAGTTGGGAAAAGCGACTTCTTTTGCAAAACAAAATGTCTCCGGTACCTGATTCAAATCTTTTTGGGAGGTCGCTCCAGTCCAAAGACTTTCCAAGTCATAATAAGCTCTAGCCTTCTCGTCAAGGGCATGAACTATAATCTTCCCTGTAGAGGGGAAAGACCAATATGAGCATGAACACAATTAAAAATTAAAATTGTTAAAAATGTGCACTCAAGCCCCATATTGGCAATAAAGAGAGTTCAACAAACAGTATAGCCTAAAATAGATATAGTTGAGATTTGGTAGATCAGACTTTTCTTTCAAAAAATAAAATAAAATCTTTTTAAGCCATCCATTCTATGTAATACCAGTACACCGCAAATACTCTAATTATCGTGAATACAACATCCTTTATTGTTTGCATGTACTTACATGGTAAACTATTCTGCTTCATATTATTCTTGTTTAATACCAGTCGTTTTTCTCCTCTAGCATTCATCTATATCCTGCTTATCTACTTAAATATCCATTCAAAGCATCCATCTTCCTTTTCAACAACATATCTTTGTATCACTCAATCTCTTTAAATTAACTTGTATGGTTGATGAACAACATGGCAATACTGTGGAAGTTCAATAAAACAGGTCCAGGGACCTGCCAGATGGGCAATTAAAGGCAACCTTCACAGTGAATACTTCATTAACTGGATATACTATGACACTTCTCTAAAAACTTGTCAAGCTCTAGAAACAGAGTTCAATGAACTATCCAAATCACTAGCATATAATAATTTTGATGATAAATAACAAACCAGAGTCAATAACGACCCATTTTCCTCCCTCCTGTCCCTCCACACTAGGCAGGACTAGCCTCGCTGCTCCTTTCTGCTTTTGCTTCACCTGTACAGGCCAAACCGGGGAAAATAAATAAAAAACATAAGATTAATTTCCTCATCTTTCTCTCCGTCTCTCTTTTGATAATAAGTAAGTTGTCAATAGGATTAAACTTTAGACCTAAATCTAAGAGTACAGGTGCTCAGCACTCTAACTCTAGACCATATGACCAGCGGCTTTCTTCCTTCGTCGTTTTACACTGAGAACTTTCATTAAGTTACCTTCCACTCCAAATTATATCAATTCAAACCATAGTTATCAAAATTACGAGTCAATTGTACGATTCTACGAGTTTACAATTTTATAAAATTTTGCATAATCAAAATAGAAGAAAAATCATTTAGGTATAGACTTTTAATATAATTATGAATTTAGATGTATGATTTTATAAGTTACCGATTCTACTGATTTTATGCAATTCTACCAATTCTATTTTATTGAATTCCATGTAAAATCGCGATTTTACCAACCATGATTCAAACCATAGTGAAATTATCACAACTATAAAACAATCACGATGTGTTATTCCAAATTACTTCAAATCTGTGAAATTCGTTAGTGGCAAGGCAAATTCATGCTTAAAACTAACAACTAAAAATATCAACTTATGACGTGTTAGTTTCTTAGAGAATATTTTTCCAAACTTCTTCCAGCAATTGTTGAAAAACAAAGTCTAAAACACTCAAATATTAGCCTATCGATCTTCAAGAGATTTGCGCACAAAAATCCTACGACATCGCGGTTATTGGTTATTTTTATTTTAATAGTAGGTATCGGCGAAAGGCTGTTATAGCGACCATGACGGTGGATAACCAAAGCTTTCACCGCCATTTTCACTATAGTTAACCACTAACAGCTGCAATAGACCACCACGGACTGCCGTATCTTCTACCTTTACCTGCCGTTAGAAGTCAATAGTCACCAAACATCTTGACTCTAGACACTACTCCATTTTCTTCTTGTAATGGACTTGTCTTTAACAGTTAGTGCCTCTTCCTCATTGCGGCACATTGAAATACCCAGGCATGCCAATTCATATTATTACAGTGTGAGGTTAACTTAGTTCATGTCATAACTCATAACCAAAAAAAAAATGCTATCCAGTAAACAGAAGCAGCTACCTTGTAAACCAGGGCTTGAGCAATGTTCTTGACGTGCCATGTGGACCTACCAGAAGCCAGGACCATGTAATCAGCCCACTCACAAGACTCCTTCCGAATCGGGATAACCCTGACATCGCCTGCTTTGACATCATCCAGTACTTTCTCTACCTCTTGGAGGTCCAACGAAGAAGCTTCTAAACTGGTGTATCCGGTAAGGGAAGAAGATAAGGAGCGGCTCGTCGAGGTAAACCCTAATTGGTATTTTAGGGTTTGGGGAGTCCGTAGGGAGAGGACATGAGACCGTAGAGCTGACCACATTCGAATGGAAGAGAGAGAACCGGAAGAGTTTGGAGATTATTTGCAGGTCGGTGGTAAAGTTGATCGGTTGAGACGGAGCGGAGAATGGAGTGGATGGTGCGGTGGATAGACGGCGGGTTTAGACGTAATTGAGAAATGCGTAAATAGATAATTAATTAGCTTCTATTCGCTTTCCATAAATAATTATTTTATTTTATCTCGATCGAAAAAATATTAACAAGCAAACACGTATCACCTTCTTATTAACACACAAATAAATAATCTGACAAAATAATATTATTAAATAATATAATCGAAATATAAAAATATTTAAAAAAAAAAATAGCAAGAATAATCAAGTCCCAACTCCTATGAGGACAAGTGATTATCCACTACCTAACCATCTATTTACTTCCTAGAATATAATAAATAAAAAATAAAAAAATTATATTATAGGAATAATTATTACTAAAAATAAATTATAAAATTTTATTTCAATATTTATTTTATATATTTTTTTATCATTCTAATTTATTTTACCTCATTAATTACGATATTAAGATAGAAATATTTATAAAATTATTAATTCACCTCTATTTAATTATTAATTACAATATGAATAAGGGTATAATGGATATAATGTTTGAATTTTTTATTTTTATTAAATAAAAAATTTTAACTTTTTTTAGGTAATATTTATTCATAATGAGTAGAAATAAAAAAATCATAAGAATTAACATTCCCTTCTTTTTTTTTGAGTAAATAAAGTAATAAACAATTAAAAAATAATTATTCTATTTCATATAAGTAAACGAGCCAAAAAAACAAACAAACAAAAAAGAGAGAAAAGAAAAAAAATTAAGGGAGAAACACATCGGGTCTTAATTGAGCCAATCGAGTGAACGATCATATAACACTCCACAAATAAAAAAAGAAAAAAAATTGAAGACTAGGCCCTAATGAAGTCATGCAACCTAATTCCAATCTAAAAGTCTTTTGAGACATTTTTTCTTTTTTATACTTTTTAATAGTAGTGGGTGACATAACTCTCATCACTAATCACTTTGCGAGTGTTATCCTATTAATCACAATCTACCTAAAGAAATATATATAATCATAATGACGTTGCAAATATAGGCCAATGCTTAAAGATAAAAGCCCTTCAATATCCATAAGGTTGAAGCTAATTGATCCCCCCCCCCCCCCCCCCCCCCCCTTGTTTTTTTGTTTCTTTTTTAGTTTAACATTAGTGAGCAAAACTTATGTATGCTAATAAGTATAAGAAATAAACACGTGTGTGCAAAGTGAAAAGGCATAAAAATATAGGTATAAAAAGTGCAATTTACCTACTTTCTTAAAAAATGACTTCAAAAATAGTACTTATAATGAGGAAAAAAGCTTGAAATTTGATGTTGAATATGGAGTGAAGCACTTGGTTGTTATTTCTTCCTTAAAGATGCAAAGGATTAGCCTCTCAAGAAAATGATCTTCTCCTTGTACACTAAAGCTTCAAGAATGATTAAGTAGGAGGTTGAGTATGTTGGTTACTTAAATGCAAGTGCATGTTGAGTGTTGTATAGGTGTGATGAGGTATTATGTTTAGATGTGTCTGTTAGTTGTTTGTTTGAATACATATAATGTGTGTGTTTAATTTCACTTGATAAATGAGTACTTAAAAGTATTGTGCATGATATGTTTTGAAGCATCTACTTATTGCATACTTACTAAGTGTTTGCAATATTATTGTAATCGACACTTAGATACAAATTAGTTAAGCTAAAAATCCAAATGGGACGTGCATTGGATCCCTTGATAAAATAGGTGTCAAGTATCGATGCTAAAGGGAAGGTGAAAGATTCACGTTCCCTCAACCTTGACCAAACTAAGTAATAAGAAAGAAGGTTATTATAGGGATATAAGTAAGCCTGAATAGCACCCTTGGGAAAGATCGTGGCACCCTATTGCATTACCTTAGTTTGGTGTAAATATGTGCACACTCAAATCCAAATCCTTGAAACCCATATTAAAGTCTCAATAGTCTTACACTAAAACAAATAACAATGTGTGTGCGGTATTTTTCTTGTTCATGCATTACATTTGAATTGAGCGCTAACCATGGTTGACTATAAACCATGGCATAAGGCAAGTCTCTAATCGTTTATTGAGACTATTGTTCGTTTATTCATATTTTTATAGACTCCTTTACAAGTCAATATTATATAAGTATCAGATGTACTAGGACTATAAGCAACTAAGAATCACTTCAATATCTTATATTAACAACTATAAGATCTACCACCATGATAGTAATATAAGTTATTATTAATGAAACTAGACATAAAACTATATTTCTTACCCTTAACTATCTAAGTTATTATAAGTTTCTTTTTTTCTCCTAATAATAGGTATGATATAATAAATCCTTATTTTACTATTTAGTGGAGGATTTAGATTTCTTGCATTCTTAGAATTCTATAGGATAACCTAGATGCCCCAAAATTTCTAAACACATACACTTATGTATATATATATATGTATGCAGCATGTATATGTGTTTTTACCTTTGCATTGATTTTTATAAGAGATTTAAAATCAACAATCAAGTTAGAGCCCCTATTAACACACAAGTCAATCGTTAACCAGTGAAGAGTACATACAAAAAGGGCATCCACTAAATTCTTAATCTCTTCCCCTTATTTATCTTGGTTGCCTATTAATTGTCAGTTGGAGAGATCATCAAAGCTTTAATGAATTTTTTTACAAAGTCTCTAGCAAACTTCACAATTAGACAAATCTTTGGCTGTCTAGTGGTGATAAACCCATCCTCATGAATAATGTCTTAACCTCATTACCTTTTCCAAGTTATTCAACGTCCAAAATGGGTTATTAAAAAACTTGAAAATATGTTTGCTATCTTTCTATGGGGGGATATCGCTGACTCTAGATCAATCCATGGGGCTTCTTGAGGTAAGGTATGCCTTTGTGTGGAGAAAAGAAGGGTTGATCTTTATTCTCTTTCAAATGTCTCCAAATCTTTTGAGGTTAAACTATGGTGGAAATTCGAGGCTAAGAAATTTTTATTTTCCAAGTTCATGCAAGCTAAATATCTTAAAGGTAAGCATCCAATAGAGGTATCTACATCTCACGATTTATCTTCTCTATGAAAAAGCCATTTAAGGGTGTGAGAAATAGTTGAAAAGCCCCTATATTCTAACCTTAGAAAAGGTGAAATTAGTTTTTGATATGGCCAATGGCATCTTAAAGTTTGATTAACTAATTCATCTTCAATTATTTGTCATATACTTAAAAGTTAATGATCTATGGATCAATAGAAATTAGGATGTAGACACTCTCTTTTATTTGGTTCCTATAGACTTGTTCGAGGAGATTTTGAAATTAAGAATTTTCTAAGGAGCTAAAGACTATCATAGCTAGATGCCTTCCTCTAATAGTTGTTTCTTTCTTTCTTTATATATATATATAGTGCATGGAATAAGCTTGGAGATAAATATGCTCAAATTGATCTCTATAAAACCATTTGAAATTGCTTTCTTCTACCTAAAATTTCTTTATTTGTGTGAAAAGCTTTACACTCCTTTATTCCTATGGATGATAAATGTTGGTCTTAGTTAGCAATCAAGAGGATGATGAATTGATTGCTTAAAATATTTTTTTTTTCAAATAAAACAATCCCTTTGATTACTAAACACTTATGGCGTAAATCAATAAAGTAGATAACAAATATAAATTATGAAATTTAAAAGATATGGATCAAGAAGATTGAGAAAATCAATTTATAGTAGTTTTGCCTTATGCAGTAGTTCACTCTTCTAACTTCCATTGTTGGGGACTCAGTCATCTTTACTAGTATCGTTCCACAATTCAAAATCATTTGAGAGTTAACACAAATTTACTAATCCTTGGCACAGTCGTTCACTACTCTACCTACGTAGCTTATTCTTAAGCCAATTATAGATCTACAATGAACGTATGTAGTCTCTTAACACAACTTTATTATCACTTCCTTTCACATATACAATCAAGAAAAATAAAAATAGGTATCCTTTACATTTTTAGCATAGTTATAAAATGAACACTTTTTATAAAATGTTGTTTCATAATTATATTCATATTCTTTTACCTTTGTGCTACTCTTCTGTGTATCCTTTAGATCCAACGATCCAATTTGTTTCATAATGGAAATATCTTTTATAATGAGTTAATCGTTGCATGATGTTTTTCTTTATAAATAATTTGTTCGTTGATCCTTCATTTTCTCCATAAGTCCTCATAAGGTAATTTTTTATGCGTATGTTCAATTTATAATATTCCTTTAGGAAAAATGTCCTCAAGTGATATATTAAGTATCCAACTACAGAGGGCTAAATTTAATTCGTAAGCTTTTAGCTTAATATTTTAATATATTTGACTTTTTAGACCGAAGCGATAGAGTTTAAAGAGTCAAGTCAATTGTTTTGGATGATTAGAGAATATTTGGCATAGTGAACTTATGGTAGGGCCTGTTGAATGGGGTAGTTCAATCTAACATTTCTCAATGAGTATTAAAGATCTTTAATAGACTTAGATTTATAAGAGGTCCATATAAGGACTCATTCATTTGTGATCGTCAATTACCATCACCATCTAACATACGGGATTCATAACCAAATCTTATAAATACTGAAGACATCCCTATTCAAATGGGGTCTTTTGAGAGAAAAAATGCCATTATTTTATTAGATTTTTCTTTCAAAAGATTAAAACTACAATATACTAAAGAATACCCATTTATCACTAAAGTGTTTGAGCCATATCCAAGATTGTCTACTCCTTCTCTCCATTCCATTCACACCTAATCACTCTCACACATGCGCTTCTTTCATTCGGCCAAATATAGCACATTTTTACATAGCAAACACGTAACCCTCGTACCTGAACTTCTACACCCACAGCAGCTTAAGCTAATGACGTGACCTCCTTCTCTAATATTTCCAATATGCCTTCCGCACCATATGCTGTGGCTTATGAAGATTGTTTCATTCCATAATACCATTTATAATATTTGTTTTATTAATTAAATAATATCTTTCCGATTTTCCAAACTCTTCCAATGTCATCAGGTCATGAGGTTCCCAAATCATGCCATCATGATGATTGCTCCAATGTCCAACTCTCGTTTCGATATGATTCAAATTGTCTTCCAAATTCAATATTCCATTTTTGGGCTTGAGCTTTTCATCCCTCCGAACCTTCAGATTTCAATATGCCAACTAAGCGCATGACCATTCAATATTCCAAATTCAGAAACCTGGTTTCAATTTCAGGCTTGATTATTGATCCCCCCTTTTTAACAAATCATGAATATGCCCTTCATAAATAATATACTAATAAATTATTCCTCTTTTATTAAAATTATCCTTACTCAAACTTCTCAATAATCTATTTTTTGAACTTAATTCCACACTTAATTTTTAATATCCAAAAAAATTAATTTAATTTTAATAAAATAAGGTTAAACATATTGTCCAAATATGTTTGACTAATGAACCAACTTAATCTTCCAATAATATTAATTTTATAAAATCCAATATATAACTAGAAATATCATTTTCTCTACACACTTAATAAACTCGTTAGTTTTGCTTAATACACATTTTATTATCATCAAAATCAAATTAGGAGACTTAATAGCAAACAATGCTCTTAGGTTAAGGTGGTTATTTCCAAGTGTGCATGTGCTTTGGTCATGTAAATATGCTTTAAACGATTGGTATTTGGTGGCAAGACATTTTGGAGTTGTTAATATCCCAACAATTGCAAGAAGCATAGAAACAGTTATAGGCCTCCTAACATCCTTGTTTTGCACATCTTGGATGATTTATATTATCTTGGGAGGGCTAATCCCATTATTAACAAACAAATTTTTAAC
This sequence comes from Laguncularia racemosa, assembly GCA_037954665.1. Lineage (NCBI taxonomy): Eukaryota > Viridiplantae > Streptophyta > Magnoliopsida > Myrtales > Combretaceae > Laguncularia > Laguncularia racemosa. Next base: position 645,182 of record JBBMOL010000072.1, read on the forward strand.
GATGAGAATTTGTTTATAATGTTGTAAAAGCTCCAAAAAAAGAAAAAATTCTCATCAGTTTCTTAGACATGCCCTAAGCAAAACTTTGTAAAACTTAAGATTGGTGGTAGCTACAATAATGGCAAAGGTGAATGAGGTGGTATCCTTTGGGATGGGAAAGGGAGAATGATTTAGTCTTTTGGCTTTTTCTCTCCTCATAGGTCCATTGAATCCATTCAACTAATTGATTTAATTAAGGGTTTTAACTATTGCAAGTTAAACAATCTTAAACAAGTGTCAATTGAAGCAGATTCGTCGGTTGTATCAAGATAGCACTCCTCTCATTATCAAATGAGACATAGTAAATGATGTTTCTTGGGAGAAAATTTCGTTGAAAAGAAATACAAGGCAAGCTCAGTCATGTCTAGAGAGAACTAAATAATGATATTGACTGGTTTGCAAAAAGAGCGAGGAAAACTTAAACTAACTTCTTCACCCCTGTTAGTATTATCTTGGATAAGGAATTCAAGAGAATCTTACATCAGGATTAAATTGGATATGGCAATTTATGTATTACTTTCTAATTGTTTGTTATCTAGTCATATTGTTTCTTAATTTTGGTCGTACATGTTGTACAAAGGTTTTGCTTAGTTAACTCTGGTTTAGGACATTTGGACTGGCTTTTCTTTTGTATGGGGAAGAGTCTTCCCCTTCTTTTCTTTTGTCTACAGGTCTTTTATAAGAGGAATAATATTACCCTATTTATTTTTTATGCGAGTACATGTATTTTCGTAATCTTTGATATGTCAGGCCATAAGTCTCCTTCTTGGATTGTAATTTTTATTTTTTATTAATATAATTTGGGAATTGCATCATCCCTCCATATAGGTAGTTTGCCATTAAAAAATAAATAAATAAATAAGATAACTACTAGAGCCGAGTCCTTAAACCCGGATTAAGGCACAACATCATACTACCACCATCATTATTATTGTCATACCACCCTCTCCACCATGCTACCGGCACAATCGTGATCACAATCACCACCACTCCAATCACACCAATGCAATCATACTCCCGCAGGTAATGCCACCGCCACACTACCTCCACAGGCTACATCCATCACCAGGGAAGATCTCCACCGATAATAAACAAAGCATCCATCACCATAGGAGATTTCCACTTAATATAACAAAGCATGAAGAGATTTAAGAAGAAGGCTCCAGATACCTTTCATACATTAGAAAATAAATTAATCACTCTTCCATTGCATTACAGCTTGATGTATGAGTTCAAATAATGTTGTTTGGGAGTAGTATACATGTGTAATAACAACACATTGGATTTCCCCTAAGCTATGCCCGTTTCTCACAACATCTACCGAGTAACGGGAATTAATAATAATAATAAGAAGAAGAAGAAGAAGAATGAGAAAAAAAAGAAAGTTTACACCACCTACACATTCTCATAGGAACTCAAAATATCTTGTAATTTAAAAAGATAAGGTTTATATCTAATTTTCCTGTACTTTTCAAATTTATTAATAAAATTTGCAGTTAGCATCTTCATGTATGGAGTATTGCCAATTGATAATAATAAAAGAGTTGAAAACACATTTTTCATATTTTATCATGTTAGGGCAACCATTAATGGACTTATTAAGATTTAATATTACTATGATTTAGTGAGGGTAGATTATATTAAGGGTTTATAAATATGTCTAGTTTTTATGGGTATATTGGGTAGTTTCTTAGGTAATAATAACCGATTGTGTATTTATATCTTTCTTACTCTATTTTAAAGTAAAAGATATACCTCACCTTTTTTTCCAAAAAATAAAAACTGAAAAAAAAATAAACATAAAGAAAATTAAAGGGTTAAATATGTAGCATTCTCTATATATATATATGCGATTTATTTCATTTGCAAATTAGTATATATATTATTAAAAATATAAATGTTTTTATCCGTATTATTAATATAGCATGATTGATTACGAGTAATCATATGATAATATTTGTCTACATTCATAATTGCATGTGGTGAAGACGAGGTTCCTTTATCCATATAATTGACATGCTAATGTGAAAAGATATAATATTCTTGCTAGAAATGGTTGGATGGAGCTTGTATAAAAAGACAAGGTAATCATAGGGTTTTTATTGACTAAGAAGTGGATTGTATTAAGATATTAGAAATAAATGAAAGAAATAAAATCCAAAAAGATGATAAGAGAACGGATTGGATTCTTAAGCTCAACATATTTAGGTGTGGCTGGGCCTATGTTAAGGTATTATATTAGTGTTTCCCTAGGTTGGGGACCTCTGCATCTTCCTTGATTAGAAAGCCTACTTATCATCATTTTTAAGGTTTTTTTCAATCACCAACCAATTAAAAGGATATCATTATGTGTCTTTTCAAACATTGGAGAAGATCAATCATCATGCTTAGTTGTTTGGTTGTCTTTTTTCTTTCCTCTTTGTTAAATGAAAAATATTAATAGGGGTGTCAATATATTCGTTAATATACTTGCTTTTTAAAATGTATAATCAATAACAAAAAAAAATGTAGAAAAGCTCTACTTCAACCAAAAGTATAATTTTAATTTTTTTTTTTTTTATTTGAGAACTTAACATGTTTGACCAAGATGACCAAGATTTGCACTAAGTTTTGTTAACTCATTTTTCTTATTTTTAATTATTTTGCTATTTATTATTTTTTATTATATTATATAATTATTATAGACCAATTCAAAACCGATACATATCGTATATAAATAAAAAATTTAATGGAAATACTATTCATATAAAAGTATAAAAACATTGACAACTCGTATATAACAAAAAGAAAAATATTGATAACTCAAATATAAAATAAGTAAACTATTAATTAAGAATTAAAAATATTTTTTTCTTTTTTTTTTAAGTGTCTTTAAAGCACTTATTAATTGACTTTTTAATTTAACCTCTAATATGCTTTTGCTATGATTGCTCACCATATATTGTTTCCAATAAAGCCCTAGCAACAGTAGAGTACATAGTGTTGAATCCATTGTAGGTAACACGAATGGAAGAAATGAAATGTTGTTCAAGAATTCATTTATTTGATCTTTTAAAATATATACAATTAAAATGTTGTTCAAAATTCGAATCCATTTCATTTACTTATAATTAAATATTAAAATTAAAATGAAAGATTGATAAATCGAATTGAGATAAGATAATGCTGAGTATAAAATTTTGAGCTTGAGATTGATACAAAGTGATACTTACTATGATTGAGCTGGATTTAATTTGATTTTATTAAATTCAATTGATTTAAAAAATATATATTTATTTTTTTATCTAAGTGCATAATAATATTCAAATATTACTTTAACTTGATGAATTTAAACATTATCAAAATCAAACTCAATTTTATAAGTTATTGGAGTAGTTTAAACTCAATATTCAAATAACTATCAAGCTTAACCTAGCAAGTCGATTATAGGTATAACTCATTTTCAACCTTGAAATTGTAACCTTACTCTTTCCAATGCATGGAAGCAACTGGAGATGGCATTAATTGCAAGTGGCTTGTGACAGCAGTTATTATCACGTATGGAAAGTGATGAATTGAATGAAAAATGAAAAATGGTTTCGATTTTTAACCATTCCATTTGCTTGCTTTTCAACTTTTTAACAGCCAAAAACCCTGAACATGTTTGTGGAAACTACATACATAATTATAATAATTATAATTATAATGATTCATTTACTTTCTAGAATAAAATATATTGAAAATAAAGAAATTACATTTTAAAAATAATTATTATAAAAAATTATAGTATTTATTTCATATAATTTTTTATTAAAAAAATACCGATTCAAGTATTTACTCATTAATTACAATATTAACTTGAAAATATAGATAAAATTACTGATTTATCCTTATTTAGTCATTAATTATAGTGTTAACAATAGTACAATTGATAGAATATTTGAATATTTTTATTTTCATTATAGAAATAATAAAAAATTATACTTTTTTCTTAGATAATATCTACTCTTAATAAAATAAAATAAAAAAATCTCAAAAATTAATATAACAATTAAGAAAAAATAACTATTTTATTATTATTTTTATTACCTCTAAGTATACCGACCATAAATCTCATAATAATATAACGTTTATATAATGCTATATATACCCTAGTTTCAAGCGCACTACGTTAGCTGGGGTCATACTATTCGAATAAACTTGAGTCTTGACATTACAATAATAATGATACTTGTGATACATTTTGTGATATAATATAATATAATGCATAGTTGGATTCTAGTCATAAATATTAAATACACATCTATATTTATTAATCTATGGTAGTTTTATGATCTGGAGCCAACCCATAATAATGCTAGATTTTTCAGCATCTTCATTGAATAAATTAGAAAATCTGTCCTTGTGTCGCTGCAAAAGGCAAGTCAAATGACCAATACAATAGATTTTAGTCATGCGTTGGTTTCACTATTAAATGTAAGCAAGCTGTATATTAAGTCGCCATCAAAGTAACTTATAAATCTGAAACAAGATATGTTCGTTTTAAATACAAACACTACCAACTTCAAATTATTGAATGACACTTTTGGAGTGCAAATTGGTAAGGAGGGCCATAGTATTCATTTCTTTTGCATACATTGGCATTTAAATTTTGAGTTAAAGGTGAAATAGGTACGTAGGTGATATATATATCAAGTCTTTTGATTACCTTTTCTTTTCTTTTTCATTTTTTTTCTACTATGACTATTTTTTTTCCCAATTGTCATCACAATCATCGATAAGGGAAATCAAAGCCACTCCATCTTTTTAGAAGACATACTTCAATTAAGAGTAGATGGATACATGATAGGTAGAATATGTGGTTCTACTCCTACTTTACTCTATATAGTATAAATTCATAAATTTTGGAATCTCAGCTTACCATGTGACACCTTAAAACTACCTTGTATTCTGTATATAAAACCTATAGAGTATAAATTACCCTGTACAATATGCAAAATTTATCATTATTCATATAAATTTTAAGTTTATATAATATTGAAAAAGTAATATATATATATATATATATATAATATTACAAATTCTTCATGTATAAAACCTATGGAATCTATAGTAAAACATATGTAATTAAAAAAGTAATTATTCCTCTTTTCATTATTTCAAGCTTATGTGAATTTATAATTTATCAAATAGGAAAGGAAAAGGAAAAATAATGGAAAACATAAAGTTGGAGAGAAAAAAATGGAAAACATAAAATGAGAGGGAGCATTAATTTAGCTGTTTAGGATGTTAACTTTTGGGCCTGAGCTCGTTTATTTTTCTTTTTACTAAAATATTTATTAATTGAAAAATATAATGTTACTATTTATTATTAGTTTATTAATATTGTTTAATATTTGTTTATAAGGTGAGTATAAGGTAAGAAAACTTCATATTAGGAATGGTACTAGACGGGTCATTATAACCTATTAAATTTGACAAAAACCTATAAGATGGGTTTTGGGAGGGGCTTTAAAACTTTATAGGGTTTTTTATTAGATTTTTAAACTTAAAAAAAATTGATGGAAAGCTCCAACCCAATTAAAAAATTATATATATATATATATATATATATATAAAGTATACATATTACTATATACTATATTATACATAAGCAAATAAAATTAATAATTAAAAAAATCATATTTTGAAAAGAAACCATATCTTGCTCTCACTTTTTTCTTCGACTCTCTCCCTATAAAACTTTATAGGGTTTTTATTAGATTTTTAAACTTAAAAAAAAAAATCGATGGAAAACTCCAACCTAATTAAAAAATTATATATATATATATATAAAGTGTACATATTACTGTATATTATATTATATATAAGCGAATAAAATTAATAATTAAAAAATCATATTTTGAAAAGAAACCATATATTGCTCTCACTTTTTTCTTCGACTCTCTCATCTCTACTCTTTACTCTCTAATTTTTAATTAGAAATTTTGATTTTATTGCATAGTGGGGAAACTCAAATCGTTAATAGATTAAAAAAAAAAAAACTTATAATGGTAGATTCTAGAAACAAGACAAAAACCCTATAGAGTTTCGAGATAAGTTCTATGAAACTTTACAAAGTATCAAGTTGAGTTAAGATTTTGCAAAACTCGTCGAAATGGTACCCCTACTTTATATTCTATCTGATCATTTAAAAGTAAATTATGGAAAATTTATATTAGAAACCTACTATGCGACTATTGATATTTATAAAAAACCTACATAGAAAAAGCTGATATTTTCCCTTACTCAGAAAAAGCTGGAAAAATGGATGGAATGAATTCAGAAGGAAATATTTTCCTTCAATATTGATAGAAATTTGTCCCACCATATTTACAATGGAAAGAAAATTTAACTAAATCATATGAATATATTAATATTACGGTTGATATATATGAATAATTTATTTGGTATAATGGCATGGAATGATAAATCTATTTTTACGTTTGGGAATGTATATAGAATGGAATGCATATAAAATATCATTCATTAAAAGTATTCTTGATTATTAAATGTAATAATAAAAATTAAGGGTTAAATAAGTAATTTCAATTAATTATCGTTAAAGAGGTTGGAATGGAGTTGAAATTTTGTGATCTCAAATGTAGAATTGAATTTCTTTTTTGAAGGTGGAATCAACGATTTCAATGAATCACGATTCTAATTTTAAAAGCACAGTCAAAGGTAAAAAAACAAAAACAAAAATCCAAAATCATGATTTTATTCTAGATTTATTCCTACATATCAAACATACCATAAAAGATAATTTCAAATTTTAAGTATTCAGTACTTAAAATTAAAATAACCTGTTTGTAAATCGACTAACTCCTTTAAGATTATAGTTTTGTTTTTATTTTTTCAATTCATAAGCCTAAATTCTAACCGAGTCTAGTAGGTTTTTTGATCATTAGTGTTTTCTCCTGGGTCACTTTCTTTTTAATTTCTTTTACTTCAAGAAAAGTGGAAATTTAAGAGTTTTGATAGTTTTTGCTTGACATGATGTCGATTTTAGATATAAAGTCCATGGACTTGTTACGTGTAATAACCAAAATTTTGCCCTACATTGTGAATTTAAACTACCCTACCGATTTTGTTATAACATAAGAATTTCCATTTTGAGATACTTTTACGACCCAAATATACATATTAGAAGATTATCTTTCCTATAATATACGAACTTATATTGCATGATTTCACTTCATGGTATATTCACAAGACTTTAATGTCTAAATTGTTCAAACATAGCTCACTTTTACTGCAGATGATTTATGTGGTTTGTATCTTTTGGACCCGATCATTTGCAACGCCTGTCATTTTATTTTACTTTTTTTAATGGTATGAGGAGGATGAAAAATTATTTCTATCAATCTTTTGTGCATTTTTTTTTTCATTTTGTATTAATATTTTTTTCTACATAAATTCTTCTAAGGTATGTCTCTTATAATGCTAAGAGGATGTGATAGATTTTGATATTGCTATTAATATCCAATTAGACCGTGGTTTGATATGTGCAATAAACTTTTACAATGTTATCATTTATTTTAGAGTTATTAATAAGAAATGGAGTTCAACTTGGATATGACATATATTTGTCGAATGGGTTAGTTACGTGTAGGATTTTTAAATGTTAATCTATTTAAGGGTCTATTTGAATTATCTATTTTTTGTTTGATTTGAGTTTGATCTATATTTAATTTATATCTAATGTGTATTTGTTTAAAAATAGACATTTAGATAAACCATTTGATCTATATTTGATTCATTTCTATTTCAAAACTGAGTTTAGATAAACCATCTCATTCAACTTATAATAATAAAAATAATGATAATTATGATATATAAAAGTCCAAGTATTGGGATATAATAAAGATTTGGTTTTTCTAATAAGAGTGCATGTGTAATTGTATCTTTATTCTTTTTTCTATATAAATCTCATCCAATTTCAATCAAATGTTTATATTAGAATAAACATAAAATGAATACCAAAATGATAAAAATCAGATAAATCAAATAGGCTTTAAATGTGGACATGAAGTACAAAAATCTAACACGAATTACCCATTAGGATTGTTGTAGATTAATAGTATAAACACTATTTCTAAACCTAATAAATTGGATTCAATTCCTCCTTTCTTGGCAGTTGTAATATACAAAGTAATTAGGAAAAAAAAAGAATAAATTATACACTTATTGGAATAACATATTTTGGTTTTATAATATGCTAAATTACATGCACAAATCTTCTATAATATTGAAGATGATGGAGCCTTTTTGTGTCCACGCCCTCTCTTTAAAAATTATATATATAATAATCAATATTATTAAGTACACAATTTCGAAATAAATAAACACCATCAAATTAACCTTTCTCATTCTCACTAGAGAGTTGTTACATTTCAATTTTTTTTTTCACTTTATAATACTAAAGCAACTTTGAGAGTTGTTAACTTTATTGTATTGAATTGAGAACCAGACTAAATTATAAAATGTGGTTCTTAAATATTGTAATTCTATCTGTGATTTGGTTTAGAAACGGTTTGAACTAAATTATTAAAATTGTATTAAACCGCTTTCTTTTTATTTTTTAATAAGTTATATATGATTTTTTATGTGTTAATAATAATATATATATATAATGAATTGCTTATTTTTTTCTTTATTTTAATTTATATAAAATATTTAGATATTTGAAATAGAGTAAAAAGAGTTTGACTAAAGTTAAACGCATGAAATTGAATAAAAAATTTACAAGTTGGATAAGACATTAGGTCATTTTCATCGACTGTTTAAACTTTATTATTTTATTTATAAACTTAAAACTTTATTATGTAATGTCTTATTTGTAGATCTGTAATAGATTATTAACTTTTTGTACCGTGGGTTGGGACTACATCAGTCAACAGAGCAAGTTTTATAGTAGTTTATTGTTTTCCAATTTATCCTTTACCCAACTTGCTTGGTGTGTAATGTTTATAGTCTAGCCGTCAATTTAAATGATAAGTTTGAGTGGCAAGTTGAATATATTTGAAAGGAATTATTATATGTTTTGATATTTATGTATAATTATACAATTATAATCCAATTATTATTATTACTTTAAATCTTGCTTTGAAGTACATAAATAGAAATTACGATGACATTATGCGGTAAAATAGAAAAAGATATCTGCATACTAATCCAATTTGAAGATTGGAATAAAAAACTAGGTCCGTTTTACATTAAGGCATGTGGATGGTCTAGCAACACGTAACTGTGCATATCCATATTATTACGCTGTCAATGTCATCTTCATAAGGAATACTATCTTTTTTAATGACGATATTGACGAATCCATGCCGATAAATGCATCAAAAAATTAATTCCAGTTATACTTACCCAATTAAGCAAAGTCCAAATTAAAATAAAAAAAAATAAAAGTGAGGCAGTATAAAGAAAATAAATATAATAATAATATTAAAGGATGAGAGAGAAAATAAAATTGTAGCAAAAATAATAAAAGTTTGCTTGATGGCAAAGAAGCAAAAGCTAAAACAGCTGCCAAAGACAACAACGAAAAAAAGAGAGAAAATCAGGAAAAATAAAATAAAATTAAAGGTTTGTTAGTTAAAACTCAAGAATTCACTTTCCTTCAATTTCTCTTTTGGGAGAGAAAAGGCGAGAAAATCCGAGTTACTATTTGAGTTCCGCACCACCGATCCATCTCACTAGTGACCGATCTACAGTGCAGTGACTGCAATTAATGCGTTTGAGATCCACGTGTCTTCGTCATTCATTGTGAAGTAGAATCCTTCTTATGCATTGGGTGGGCTTCTGTCTCTTCGTAATTCGAGATCTTACATCTTAATCGCACCGAAACGACTTTCACTTGACCTGGCTTTGTCTTCGGATACGGTAAGTCAGGCTCCTGCTCATTGCCTTTAGTAGTTTCAACTTGTTCGTGAGCTTTGGAGTTGAATTAGGGTTTGATTGAGTAGTAATGTTTATGTCTAGGATCTCAGTGTGTTGAAACTCCTAATTTGCGTTTCGATGAGGATATTGGATTATTGTGAGAATAATGTTAATTGTGCATTGTGTACTTTGGGGAAAAATGTATATTTTATTTATCCAAAAAAAAAAAAAATGTATATTTTGAATTGGGTGAATACAATTGTGTGTTTGCTAGTTGCTACTTGCTTGGACTTGTTTGGGAGGTTTGAAGTTAAAGTTTTGAGTTCAATTAGGGTTTGATTGAGTGGTACGGCTCTTATTTTCGATATTGTGAATCGTGTGAATGCAGCCACCCGTTCTTAGTTGTTTGAACTGCTTTGGTAGTTTGTAGATATTAAGGTAAAATTTTGAGTTGAATTGGGGTTTGATAGAATGGGAGAATTATTGTGTAAGATCTCAATGTGTTGAAACCCGCAGTCTGTGTCCTGATGAGAAAATTGATTTATTGTAAGGTTCTTGTGAATTCTGTGAATGCACTTATCAATTATTGGTTGTTTGAGCTACTGTGTTGACATGGAGAAGTTACAGTAAGATTTGAGTTGAATTAGGGTTTGGTTTCACAGTACAGTTATTATGTATGATTTCGATGTGCTGTCGAAACCCGAAGTTCATTTTTTAACGAGAATTTTACAGAGAGGAGGTCATTGTGAATTGTGTGAATGCAGTTATCTAGTTAATTTGTGTGTATTTGTTGCATTGCAGTTGGGATGTTAAATTAATTTAGTTACTGGTGGAAATGATTTAGGTGATATTTTCCAGGGTTATGAAGAACAACAGTACAGAAAGTTGGCTGCATGTTGAGCGTTGGGAGTTTATGAATTTTGTGGATATGATGAGGAGTAAGAATTTTTAGTGGGTTAAAGCTTTGCAGAAAAGATGCCTCCATCTCCGGCATTGAAGTTCTCTCCTGGCCGAGAAGTAAGAGCAGAAGGTCACAAGCGAGGGCATAGCCTTGAAGGTGCATTGCTTTTAAGGGAGAAGGATGATGATCTTGCCTTGTTTAATGAGGTGCAAAACCGGGAACGAGAAACTTTTTTGCTCCAGTCATCTGATGATTTCGAAGATGCATTTTGTAATTTTCTAACCTATGCTCTATTTGTACTTGGGTGAATGTAATTAAGATTATAAATTTATATGGCTGTTGATTTTCTGAGCTTCCTGATGTTTCCTCTTGTCAATTTAATGTCGGTTTTGAATTCTTTCCAACAGCATCAAAATTGAGACATTTTTCAGACTACAAGTTGGGGATAACCATTCCTAATCGTGGGGAGAGTAGTGACCTGCTTAATGCGGATGGTGATAAAAATGACTATGACTGGTGGGTTTTCTGCTTTGAGAGACAGGAGAGTGGCATTTGACATGATTATTTTGTGCGCTATCATCATTTGAAATTTTAAACCATTATTTTATGTTGCGGAAATTTTAATATCATACAAGTGTTCTAGCCCTACTAATATCATTGTTGTTCTGAATTGCGAAGGTTATTAACTCCTCCAGACACTCCACTTTTTCCTTCCTTGGACGATGAGACAGAGCCAGAGCCAGCTAATGCACCAGTCAGAGGCAGGCCCAGGAGTCAGCCCATTTCCATATCAAGATCATCCACGGTGGGTTGTCTAGTTGCTTAATGGGATGTCAATTTACTCTCCTTATTGGATTTTTCCTGCATAGATTCATCTTTTTCATCATTCCATATTGCTTTATGATGGTCTTAATCTGTGTGCAGATGGAAAGGAGCTACAGAAGCAGCAGAGGTAGTGCTAGTCCTAGTCGCTCTAGCCCATCTCCACGCTCTGTTAATAGCACTGGCCAGTCAAGGGTAAAGCCATCATCAGCACCTCACTCTAGTCCTATTTCTAGCCTCCGAAATGCTACTCCATCTAGGAGAGCATCTCCTTCTCCGAGCAAACACTCAACTCCCATTCCAAGGTCTTCTAGTCCCACTCCTCGGAGGCTGAGCACTGGATCCAGTGTTTCTTCAGGAATAAGAGGAACATCACCTGTAAAGGTTAGTCGAGGGAATTCTGCCTCACCAAAGATAAGGGCATGGCAAGCCAACATTCCTGGGTTCTCAAGTGATGCACCTCCAAATCTTCGCACTTCTTTGGCTGATCGACCAGCATCGTATGTGAGAGGCTCATCTCCAGCATCTAGAAATGGAAGAGACTCTTCTAAATTTAATCGGCAATCAATGTCTCCAACTGCATCAAGAAGTGTGAGTTCATCTTATAGCCATGAGAAAGACTGGTTTAGCTCTTACAGCAAAGGTTCTGTGGCATCATCTGGTGATGATGATGTGGATTCCCTGCAATCAGTTACAGTTGGAAGCCTGGACCAATCTACTCACCGCAAAACAGGCGTCTTTTCTAACAATAATAGGGCTTTGGCCTTCTCAAAAAAATCGGCTAGGGTTTTGTCTTCTGCATCCACTTCGAAAAGAACTTATGATCCATCCTCACGGCAAATGGTACTCATACTTCCCAAGAGAATATTTGTTTGTATATTTTTATGACATTTGAAATCATGATGTTCCTTGCTTGATGTCTTCTCAATAATTATTCTTTGAGGTGAGCAGTAAACAAGATATAGAGTTCTGGACAATCGGTGGTAGTGAGACATCTTTTTTATGAATAAAAGTGGGGATGTAGAATCAGATACAAGAAAGCCAGATCTGTTGATTCCAGATGACAAAAATGCTAGAATCTAATTTTATATTTTTTGATATCCACCTCTCCATGTGCCTTAAGTTTTTTTTTTTTTTTTCTCCATACATGCATGTGAGATATATATCCATAGAACTTATGAGATACTGACATGTTCTCTAAGCTTTTGATTTTGTGATTTTGGATGTCCAACTTTAAATCTAATTTCTGAAACCATCTTTGCTTACAGAAAAAAAAAAAAAAGAAAGAAACTTTAACTTTTAAGATCTGTGACCTGCTGTAGCATTTATACTTTTATTTGCCCCAATTTAGATATTGTGACCTTTACTGCATTTAAAGAGCTACTTTTACGTGCTTTTTGGACCAAGAGGTTCTTTTTCCTGAATCTAGGCACTGCTGTCCTGCCTGAACTTGGATGCTTGCCACTCTGTCATTTAATTGTTATATTTTATTGCAATATGTATTCCTTTTTAACTATAACTGGTAGAACCTTAAGATGCATGTTGTTGCAATAATTAAACTATCATGTGTGGAGCAGATTTTAAACTTACTGTATTTGGGTTTTCCCCCTGGGGAGAGTTGACAAAGGTTGTCATGAAGTCTTCACTCTATGTTGAAGCTTACTCTATATTGTTGTTTTCTTGGGCTGTTGCTCAGCCTTTTCATTTTCTTCTCCCATGCATGAGTTAAATTTTTAGCTACTTTCAAAGAGTCTAGCACACATACAATAAAGAAAAGTGAAAGAGTCCAAGCAACAAAGATTTCGTTATTCTTATTCTGATTGTTTAATTAGTGTTTTTTGGCTAAGTTATTAGGATTTTAAATGCAAGTGTAAATAATTTCTTCCTGATAATTGAAAGATGGCTTTCATGATTAATGGTGATTCTGTGGTGCCGTTTTCTTGTTTGATTTTTGATCTTCTCTTCCATGCATTATGAATAGATTCAGTGTATGCATGGCATATAGTAGTTTAGCATGTAAAGTCTGGAAGAAGATTACATCCTGCCTTCTCCAAAATGGATTTATTGATAAAAATTGTTCATAAATAAATGTTTTAACTTATTAATTGTATTGTTGGGGCTTTTGTGTAGGATAACCGTAAAGCTCCCCAGAATATGTTTAGGCCACTGCTGTCAAATGTGCCAAGTACAACCTTTTATGCCGGGAAAACAAGTTCTACTTATCATTCTATTGTATCTCAACATTCTTCAGTTTCAAACAGCAGCACTACCAGCTCTGATCAGGGACCAGCTGCTATTCCTGAGACAGAAGGCCATGGCCATGACCTGGATCATGTGGTTGATGCATCTTTAGGAGCATCTTATACTGGTGTTCAAGGAGGAGCATTTGTGGTTGATGAGGCAGATCCCACAGATCTGGTAAAGGAAATGTATCATGAGTCACTTGACATCCAACCCAGTTGTATTGATAAAAACCACACAACTGAGAATTCTTCTACCAAACGTGACAGTGGGGTTCCAGATCATCTGGCTACAAAAGTTGTGGCATCTGATGAATCCATTGATGTGAATTGTGATACTTCTGAAATTGATAGCCTCAAAAGCCCAATGCTGTGTTCTATATGTGGCAGCATATATGATTGCATTGATTCTGAGGAGAAAGATGTTGGAGTTTGTCCTGAATGCAGAGAGAATGTCAAATTGACACGCATGATCAGTCAAGATACAACTGCAGTAATGGGTGATACTACTCAAACGATAATGCTGGAAGATTCCCAGGATTTAAAAAAACCGGGATCACCAGTAGTTGTTCCCAAATCCATGGAAGTTGATGATATACATGGGTCAGATTTCCCCATGGTTAAGGAAAACAGTAAAGAAGAATCAGCTGAAAGTGCCAATGATTCAATAGAAAACTCTCTTTCTCGGTCCCCAGAGGAGAGATGCGAGCACAATTCTGTTGATCAGATTATGGTGCAGCCAGCAGCAAGTCTGAGCTCACAGGATAGGGAAACTAGCAGTCAAGAGTTAGTGCAGAGCAATAGCCATCTCAATGCAAAGGTCAATGCTGTAGAAGCAGCAGGCATTTCTTTATTGTTGAAACGATCAACAAGTAACAAGGGACTTCATGTGCAAGGAAGGACGTATTCCGCCTCAGCGATTCCATTTGATGATATCTCTTATGCAAGAAACAGCTCTAACAGTATGAGAAGCTCTATTGGACATGGAAGTGTCTCTTCATCATCTTCGATTGACCATGCTTCTTCTAGGCATTCAGATATTCGGCCACAGCGACAGCTTAGTGGGAGGAAATCTGACATTGAGAGTTGGAGAGGCGATTTACAATCACAAAGTGTTGGATCTTCCCATTCTGGAATCTCAAATCATGCTTACCAAGCATTGAGCCTTGGTGTGAGTACAAATGAGAACAGTTTTGGGGCTGCTATTGAAGATGTTGGTATTGATGTAGTAGAATCAGCTGTTGCTTCTTCAATGCAAGTGCCAGGAACAGAGAAAGCAGAAGCAGATCCCACCAGTCCATATTCCGTAGTGACTACTGATGGAAAGGAAGAATTTGAATATAATGGTATAAGTAGGACAATGGATGCTTCTATGATGGAATCACGGAGTCATGTTGACAATTTAGGTATGGAAAACCTCCTGAGCAATAATGCTGGAGACACTGCTCTATGTGGAAATGGAGAGGACATAGAAGACAATCCTAGGAGTCTCACAGAGCCATCAACTACTCTTTCAGAGACCCCTTCAGAAAAAGAAAATGCCACTGTCAGCACTTGCATGGTTATTTCAGATGGTGTGGAGGCAAGCGGTGCTAGCTCTTTGGTTGAAATATCAGAAATTGAAGTTGACAATTGTCAACATGGTGTGTCAACAACAGAGCTTGATGATGTCTCCACGAAATTGAAGAGTAACTCGAATGAATTTCAAGAGCTTTCAGAGAACCTCTCATCTTCAGTTGCTGAACCCGATCATGTGCATATCATTCTAGGTTCGTCTTCCTTAATTAAAAGAACTTGTCTTTCTCTGTTTCTGCCAGGGGGGGAAAGAAAAGGAAGGGATGAAATCCGTATGCATTTTTTCTGAGGTTCATGAACATATTTAACTAATCCTTTAATTGGTTTTGAAAGCATCATGTATGTTTAGAACCTAGTTGTACCACCTCCATTGTTATTTGGATTTCCTGCCATTTCTATTTGATTTTCTCTTCAACCAGCATTCTTTGCACCATGTACATAGAGAGAGAGATAAGAAAAGATTTGGAATACCTTTTGGTTGCTATCATAGGATTCAAGTGAAAGGTTTGAATATCCAAGATTTTGTTTCAATTCCTTTTAATTGATAAACATTTATGGAAGTCAGGAGAGATCAATAAGATCACCATCTATAAACTATTAACAGCGAGAAATTTTGTGAGTCATGTTTGTGGTGGCTTGATGGCTACTTAACATATGAAAGTACTTGTATAAAGTATGTATGATTTCTGAAACAGATATCTTTTTTCTTCCCATCTTTCTCACATGAGAAGCTGCCTTTCATCTATCATCCACTTGTCTCCATGCATATGTTTGGCTCTGTAGGATATGATATTCTGTATGCACATTTTTTGAAGCTGTTAACCACCCTAAGAAGATCTTTGGAGCTTTTGTTGATATTTCTAGTAAAGTAATAAAAGAAGTTAGCAACATTAATCCTTACTCTTGAAGTTTACTCATCCTTCTAGGCTACTGTTTTAGTTGCTTTTTTAGAGGTCTAGTAGATGAAGATGATGCTTCATTATTGAAGATTGAAAGAGGCAAACTTACGCTATAATACTTGATGGGGAATGCTTGTAAATATTGCACTTCTTAAAATTTTTTTTGCAATATTGTACTTGTAAAAATTATTCCAAAAATAGATTTATAAAGCACAAACTTCTTTTTTTCCCAAAATTTGCAAAACTAAAGGTGCAAACCAGGTTTACACCTTTAGTATAATTTATATGAAAGATGCAAACTCCATTCACACCCTCAAGCATATTGCTTGTTGTTTATACCTTTAGTATAATTTTATTTTATTTTATTTTTACACTTCGGCAAATGGATACATAGTAATTTGACCCTTATAAAATACCAAATGACAACATGTTGGGTCCTAGCTATAGCATACTCAAATCAGTATTTTTTTTATATATTATGAGCTCTATAATTCCAAACGAGTAAAAAATTAAAACTTTTCAAAGTTGGAAAAAAAAAACTGAAATTATGCAATTTGCTTTTTCAATTTTAAAATGTCATAATTTTTTATTCTTTTAGAATTATAGAGCTCATAATATATATATATATAAAAGATTGATTTGAGTATACTATAGTTAAGACCAAGCTGTATTACCATTTAGTATTTTTATAAGGGTAAAATTACTATATTTTTATATACCAAAGTGTAAAAAAAATTACACTAAAGGCACGGATATCGGTCATGCCTCCAAGCAATTTGCTTGAAAGTGTAGACCCAGTTTATGCTTTTAATTTTGCAAATTTTGGAAAAAAAGAAATCGCAAATCGAGTCTGCATCTTCAAAACCTATTTTGGGAATAATTTTTGTGGGCATAATATTTGCGAAATTTTTTTAAAAAGTGTAATATTTACGAGTGTACCCTAATACTCGACCACTAAAGTTTACAAAGCTGACTAAAATCCTTAGTTTTGTAGGATGTTCCTAGTCAACTTTCACAATCTGTAAAGCTGATTTTTTCTTTTTTTTCTCCTTCCATTTTTCTACCCATGGTAACATGGTATATTGGCATGAAGGTTATAGGGATGATGCCTTTTCTTTTCTTTCTTTTTTTTGGTTGTTTGTGTTTGCAACATGGGAATGTTCAAAACCCTCTTTATGCAAACAAAACATTATGTTGTAATAAACAAATTAACCTTTTTTTTGTGAAGAGAATATTGATTTTAGTATTACTAGAATTGCCACAAAAAGAAAAATCATTCTAATACCTTTTAACATGACCATCTACTATTACTACTCATTATAGTCACCCATTTCTTCTATGCTGCTACTTAAGTCTACTTTACCTCCACTGCAACCTCCAACTGCCTACACCAGCCAGCATAATCAGTTACAGTCACCAATGTTGCTTCCAATCACTGGTGTTGTTGCCTTGTCATCTCCTTTTGGTGATTGTTCCTTTCACCACCAGCACCTGTTTGAGTCCACATGACCACCATCCTCATCTATGCTCTATATATATTTACCATCATCACCTGCCCCGATACCACGGCTTACTTTGCTTACAAACATACCACTGCTAGAGAAGCATTAGTTATCATCATGGCTTCTTGCATATGTTCAAAATGTTTTCTATAAGATAATTGAGAGAAATCTTTTGGTGACAATATTTTTCAAGCTACAATAAGTTTAGAAGAAGCATATCTACCCTTAAGTACAATATTGTTTAAATTAATGTAGATCATCTGTAAAATATTGGGAAAGAATTGGAAATAGACTCATATACTGTATCATAAGAAGATGGAGATTGACAGGACATGGCTGAAGAAGCAAACATTGTGCTTAGAATGCTATTGCCAGGAATATCTTTGGATGGTTGCCCTTGATGGTCAGAATTGACCCGATCACTGCCATGGCCTCCCAACTATTGTATTCACTTTTTTTATATTTTATGCAAATTTCTTGTACACGAATGGGATCTACTAGTAAAATATGTACATTACTTCATGTCATGCTTTCTAGGCTATTTAAGAATGGATGGAGTGGTCATGGAGAAGAAACATGGCCGTTCAGTGTTGAAATCGGTAGATGAAAATGAGTGGTGGCTTTAGCTAGCCTATAACGTCTGGTCATGTTTGGTGGAAGTGAGCTTGAGATATTTTCTCCTTGTCTGCTGCTGTTTCCACCTTCCAGTGCTTGTCATCCTTTTTATGACAATATCATGTTTGATTTGGATAATTATTGGATGAATAAGTTTTAAAAACTAAAAAATTATATTGTGTTTATGCAGAGGAGTCCACTGTCGCAGTAGAAGGTCAGGATGGTAGCAAGGTCAGAAGCCTGACACTTGAGGAAGCGACAGATACAATTCTCTTTTGCAGCTCAATTGTCCATGATCTGGCGTATGAAGCTGCAACAATCGCCATGGAAAAAGAAACTACACTACCATTGGAAGGTTCTCGGCCCACAGTTACTATCCTGGGGAAATCAACTTCTGACAGGAAAGACCCACGCAGCGGCAGAGTTGTTAATAAACGCAGTATGAAATCTCAAAAAGCTAGACAGAGGCGGCTAGAAACAGAGAACAAGCCGCCGCCTGTCAAGACCGAGAATGATGAGAACATCGATGAGTCGTTAACACGTAATGTTGGGCTTCCAGACAAGTGGGATAGTGCTAAACCTCCAAAGCTGGAATCCAAATGCAACTGCACGATAATGTAAAGTCCTCCCATCTAGCTCGTGGTTAGGGTTCCAAATTTGTTTCTCAGCCACTCCCTCCGAGGTTTGGCCAACTTGTAATTCTATGGTTTTTCTGTTTCTTTATTTTTTGTAATGTTTGAAAGGCTGTTTAGATTATTTTCCAATTGGTTTCTGTTGGTTTTTGATTTATCTGTAAGAAGCGCCGCCTCGTGTTGACGACCTAATTGTAAAGTGTTTATTATTTGTAGGCTAATGTTAGCGAGAAGCACGGAAGTTGATGTATGTTCCACATTCCACATTCTTGTCATCTATCTGATTCAAAAATGTTTAATAGAGAGATGTATCAAATTTTCAGATTCATTAATTATGTGAATGAATTCCTATTTGGACTTGTTTTGCAAGATAATAGACATGGGCATTGATCTTAACCTTATGGATTCTTTGAGTCGTTATATATCGGTAAGGATAATAACAAAAATTGCCACTTCAATGAGTCAGTTTGTCTTTCGGGATATACTTATATTTAAAATATAATTCTCTCAAAACTATTTTCTAAATTATCGTTTTAAAATCATATATGTTCAAGATGTAATTTTAGTGTAATAAACATTGTATACGATTTTGTTGTAAATATTGCATGCTTTATATGTTATTTCATTAAATCAATGCAATAAATCGCATGATTTAGAAAATTTTCTTGAAAACAAAATTACATATTAAATATACGATTTTAAAATAGTATTGAAGAAATTAGTTTGTTCAAAACTTTATTTTAAAAACTACTTTTTTTTAAAAGGAGTAAATTCATTCAATACTCTTAATTTTATTTTCTTTTTTTAATTTTACATTTGACATTGGAAGTTGTTAAAATATTAACTATTTCTTATCGAATTTACCACTTTAGCTATACACTTGTATTGTATTCCTTCCTCAAAGATTGCTTGCCATATCATCTTTTTACATATGAAAGTTTAATTAGAAATCATATTTAGAAATTATAGACTTTAATTATAAAATTTGATAAGTACAGATTTAATTAGATTTAACATCTTGCAATTTCAACTTTTAAGTTTAAAATTGAAAAGACGTGCAAATTCAATTTAACTAGTGACTTTGATATTATTCCTATCAACATAATCTTTTTCCCCCCTTTTTCTACTCCATTTACTAAGGGTATTCATGGTTTAGTTTAGGGGCCAAACTTAACCAAATCACATTAGAAATAGTTCATTTTGAACCTTCAATGAATAAAACTGTTTTTAATGGTTTAGGATTCCAAATCGAGTCATTTAAAATGCAGTTTGGTTTGGTTTGAATCGCTTTTAAAAATACATTATTTTAGTTAATAATATTAATATGCACCAAAGTATTCAATTAAATATTGATGTTCAACTTTAAAAATATTATTCAAGAATTTAAATTGTACAACATTATATTATAATAACATTATATCTTAAGTGATATTAAATACATGTGATTTTACTTAAGAAATAAGAGATGAAAGTGAATGAATTGGAGTTGACTATAGACACTAAGAGTGGTATGGGAGGCAAAAAATAATGATTAGATTGAAATGTCATTAGCTTTAAAACTAAAAAGCGTTGCTTTTTTTTTTTAAATTAAGAAGAAGTTTGGTTCAATTCAACCTTCTAAACCAAACCGCAAACCATTTGGGTACTATTTGAATCAAATCACAAACTAAACCAAAATATATGAAAAAAAAATTGCATTTTGTAGTTCGGTACAATTCAATTCGATTTGATTTGATAAATAACCCTATCATTTACGACACACGATAGAGTTTACAATATAATACTCAAATTAAAAGGCTAAAAAAGTTTATTACAAAATGAAAATCTTTTCTGTTATTTGGCAAAACAATACAAGAGGATGAGTAACCTACATTTATCCTCTCTTTCTCGGTTTTTTTTTTTGTTCTTTTCTTTTCTTTTTTTTTATTAAAAAAATTTTAATATGAGCAATGTTTAATAGTTCAAACATTTCTTCCTTAAAATTAATTGAAAATTTTCTAATAAATACACTTTCAATTAAGTTGATACACATGCACATGCTGAAGGCCCTTTTGAGTTAAAAGGTGCTTTGTAAGTAACTATTCTTGAAAGGTACATGCCCACCTGTATTGCTTGTATATCCCTTCACTTCAAGAGTAAAATTTAGAATAAAGGGTCACATGACTCCAATTTAGAGTCCTTTTAAAGCAAAATTATTAAGTTGTTTATCAATAAAATTACAACAATTCTATACCTAATTGATTTTTCACTTATTTTACTTAACTTAAGTTGAAGGTAATTGAATATGATACCATATCAACACCAATAAGGTCATGGTATGTGAATTTTCTCATTAATGTAACATGAAAAAAATTCCAACTAAGAATTTATGCATCAATTTTTTTTTCTTTGATAATTAAAAATGAAGAAAAGAATTGCCATATTATCAATTAAATTTTAAAAAATATCATGAAAATAAAATAAGCCTATAGTAATGGATTTAAATTGAATTATCTTGAAAAATAATTATGGTTGCCTCTATAGAGCTCTAGGCCTCTAATTGCCCTAGAGGGTAGCCAACAATACTACCTTAAGTTAAGAGAGCATGATGTATTGTGACCTACCACAATATGTTGGTCATGATAGATGGATGGTGTAATTCAAATGGGTGATAGATTGATGTCCACTATTTGTGAAAACAAAAAAATAAATAAATAAAATTTGATGAATTTAAGTCGAGGTTAGTTAAGAGTTCAATGGAAAAATTTAAATTTTCTCTTCTTTTTCCTTTTTGTTTCTAAGGTTGTTAAGTTGTTGATCACCATTGTAGGTGATATACATCAAGAATTGGTTGCAAGAACACATGATTCTTGCACAAGCCTTAGTTTCATTACATGTGAAGTACATGATGATAATTGGGTAAAGTTGGGTGTTGGAGGAATTCTAAGAAGTATTTTGATGGTGGAGAGGAAGATAGTGTGGAGTTGAAGTGACTTAGAGGTTAGAGTGGAGTTCAATAGCAAAGAAGAGTTGTAATGCAATATGAAGGGACTTTGTTCAAATGGAAATCCTTTTTTATTTGAATGAAGCTAGACAAAAGTGTTACGTTCTATTGCACTTTGTTTGATGTAAGCATTATCCAAATACTTCATCCAAATCATATTTCATGTTGTTTGAATAAGGTGTTCTTCATGTATATCAAAGCGGAAGAATCATATCGTTTGTTTGCTTCCAATATGCAATGTCTTGAATAGTTGATTATTGTGAGATATAAAAGATCATGTTTTATAAACTACAAGTTGCAGTTATTAATGTCAACAATTGTAGCAGAAATGTTAGTAACATTGGTGACTCGTTAAATTGTCCAAGAGATATATTTTCATAAACGGACTAAAAACAACCTTTTTTTATATATAGATAGGTACTAAGTTTGAATTAATTTTTTTTTTTCAAAAATTTCTTCTTTCAAGAGAGAGAGAGAGAGAGCAAATAATCCCAAAGGCTATGTTTGTATTAATAGACTTTTTAAGCAATCTAACCTCTTAAGTTGTCTATGCCCAATTTCTTATGGTGTAAACCATCTCATTCTCTAGATCATAAATGGGAAGACTGTTAAATGTGCCACATATTTGTGGTAGCTAATTTAGTATGATACTGAAATACCATTTCATAAATTTTTGTGGCTTCTTTCATATGGGACTCTACACATCGTTCCATATATTAAATGTTTTTTTAGACTTATCACTGATAGCTAAACCATTCCATAAATCTACAGTCTTTTTAGGAATATGCTTATTTTACAATTGTATATGCAACAACCACATGCTTTAACTAGAACTAATGAATAAGTCTATGTTGTGAAATACCTAAAGAAAATTCCATGTTAAATGGGCTAACCCTAATAATATTTGTGTTATATATATAATCAATTATTTGGACTAGTGACAATATCCAAATAATTAAGCCCAATTTTAGGAATTTAAAGAGTTTTAGATTGATGGGCTGGAAATAGAATTTGTCAAGTTTTAGGACTAGCTTGTATGTCCTTGTAGGTATTAAGTCTTTTCACTAAGGTTTAAGTGTTAACCACAATCTCTTTTGAACTCTTAGGCCCAAATGCTATTTATTGAAATCCCTTATGGACTCATAGATCCATTACACTACCTTTAAAGCTGGTATATGCTAAGAACATAACCTAAAACTCCAAAAGTAGTTATTTACTGCTTCTCCTTGTGATTATTCACTAACTCCTCTCATAATGGGAACCCATTCCAACATGCAATCTAAAGATTACTCAAAAGTGTGTGATATGATAGACTTTCTCCCCATAACTTGTCACAAGGACATAAGAGCTAGGCTTGCAAATGAGAGGGTTGAGTTTTTGAAGGTGCAAGTTCGATTTGTTAGAAAAGTTATCGAGTTCAAGCAAAACTATACTTTTATCGGATCAAAAAGTTACTCGCTTAAGCTCAAGTTTGGCTTGAAAACTCATTTACATTACTGAGTTTAAAAGTTGAACTTGTGTTTTCAAAATAAATTTATAAAAACTCATATAAATATACTGATTTTTTCTATTTAATCTTATAACTTTATAGAAATTACAAATAATCTCAAATTAAATTGATCTCCCTTTTTCATACTCATGAATAAGGTGCACACATGTGGTTGAGCTCAAGTTACCAAAAGTAGAGCCTCCACCCATTGTTGAAGAGAAGGATAATTCCAAGTATTTTAGATATCGCAAACTGGAGGCCATCCAAGCGAAGGTAGTCAGAGAATGTTGTACTACGAGAAGATGAAAAGCAGGGGGGCTGAAACTTGAAGAAATAAGTTTCTATGGTCTTGAAAGAAAATAAAATAAGTTCAGGGGTTCTATTTAATAATTTAAACTTTTCAAGAGCCTATGGAACTTTGGCGGGAAATGCAACCTCTGAAACAGATACAAAAAGCTTGCTTTCTTTCCTACCACTTCCTCAAGTTCGAGCCACCATGGATTCCGATTCCGATTCCGATGGCTCTCACATCTCCGCAACTCCTCCGCGTGACCTCAGCTCTCCTAAACCAAACCTTTCTCTTCCCGCCCCAAAACAACCAAAGCCCTCTCTTCTCACTTCTAAGCCCAAAACTAGACCCAAAACCCCCTTCTCGAAAACCCGGACCCCAAAACCTAACCCTAATGAGAATCCTCCTCCTCGAATTTCACCTGAACCCATCCCATCTCCCCTTTCCTCTCTCCCATTCCGTGTTTTGTGCCCTTCTGATCTACCCGAGCCGGTCCCAGCTCTCCGTAGCATCGAGACACTCCCCGCTGGATACTTCTCCATTTCCAAGTACTCTTCCTTCTCTAAACTGAAAAAAAAAGACCTCAATTTCGAGTGTCCTCCGTCGGATTGTGGTAATTTGAAACCTGAGTCAACAACCGGATTTGGCGGGAAAGATGGCGCTTTTGGCGGGAAAAGTAATGAATCGTTGGTGGTGGAGCATCGCAGTGCTGATTCGGGGAAATCCACAAAGGCGGTGCGTCTGAATTTGATTAAAGGTAATGTGCCTTTACCCCCAGTTAAATTGAAAAAGTGTGGTAATGAGGGTAATTTCGTCAGGCTAAATTTGAATGGAAGGAAGCATAAGTTTGTTAATAAAGGTAAGAGGAAAAATAGTTATTCTAGTTATAAATCCTCGGGCAGTTCACGGTATCCTAGAAGGAGTAAAAGAGGAAGAAAGCTTGAGAATGGAGCTTCAGAGGAAGACGGTTTTTGTAATAAAGATGGTTTTGTTACTGATGTTTCGCATGGGCAAGAGAGTGGGAAAGTTGGGTGCGATGAAATGGTTTTGGAAGAGGCTGTCGTGGCAGCACGAGACGAGGCATCTGATGAGAATTTGACTAGGATCTTGAAGTTGGTTTATGGGTATGATTCATTTCGTGACGGGCAATTGGAAGCTATAAAGATGGTGCTTGATGGGAAATCAACGATGTTGGTTTTGCCAACAGGTGCGGGAAAATCATTGTGTTATCAAATACCTGCGATGATCTTACCTGGGATTACTTTAGTGGTTAGTCCTCTGGTGGCATTGATGATTGACCAGCTGAGGCAACTACCTCCGGTGGTTCGCGGTGGTCTTTTGAGTAGCGGTCAAGTGAGTGTTGAGTGGTTTAATTTTCATATGTTTTCCCTTAATTTGTTTTCTCGAGTGATACTAATTCTGCTGTTACTCTAGACACTGCAAGAAACTTCTGAGACCCTGAGGCTTCTTCAAGAAGGTGTTATCAAGGTGATAATGATCAGCTTATGCTGTGTTTGCCAGCTGCTGGTTTAATTTTTATTTTGTTGCAAACATTTCCCGGTAGAATATTGTGTACTTGGAAAGAGGCTGTATATTCTTACGCCAGCAATGGTAATGCAATTTACTTTATTTTGAAGCTGGAATTTCTGTCGAATTCAGGTGCTTTTTGTTTCTCCAGAGAGGTTTCTGAGCGAGGAATTTTTGTCATTGTTCACCACACATGGCCGAGTATCACTTGTTGTTGTTGATGAGGCCCACTGCATTTCAGAATGGTGAGCCATGGAAAAGAAATTTCCCTTACGATGGACTCACGGGATCTTTAATTCTATTCATGCTCGAGTTGTTTATTCAAAGGAGTAATTATGGCATTTTGTTTCGATATTAAATCTTCCAGGTCACATAACTTCCGGCCTTCATACACAAGGCTAAGAGCTAATTTGCTTCGTGCAAGTCTCCACGTTGATTGTATTCTTGCTATGACTGCTACTGCTACTCGCACAACCTTGAGTGATATAATGTCTGTACTCGAAATTCCTTCTGAAAATCTTATCCAGAAGGCTCAATTAAGGGACAATCTTCAGTTGTCAATATCCACTAGTCAAAATAGGTAAGCATGAAGCACATTTTTTCTTCCTATCCAATCCTGAACTGCCCTTATTCCTACACATAATATGTCAGTTGAATTGATCTGGAAGTACTCTATATCACAGGATGAAAGACCTGCTTAGTTTGTTGAAGTCCCCTCCATTCTCAGAGATTCGTAGCATCATAGTCTACTGCAAATTTCAGGTAGATTCTCAAATTGTTAAAAGACCATCGCATCCCTGTTTTGCAACTTTCTATAGTTGATACTGTAGTTTTTCCTAGATGCTGTTGTTCAGCAAACCTGTACCTCTCTGGAAAAGCAGAACGTTTCATGAATATGGCAGGTGGCAGGGCCTTCAAAATATGCTTTGTTATTGTTACCCTCAGATACATAATAGCTTCAGAATAATACATTTATCCTCCTAATTAGAGTAAGGAAAAACATAGATCTGCTCTTTTTAATCATGGCAATCTTTTGTGCTTTTGCCTTTGTTCGACCTAATAGATGTACTCTTAACCATCAAGTGTGTCATACATGGTTCTGATCTTATATTTTTTCTACAGTCCGAGACAGATCTTATTAGCAGATACCTGTTTGATAACAATATCTCTGCAAAGGTTGGGCTTTCCTCTCTTGATAATTGATTATTCTAGCAGCTCATCATTTCCCTCTTTTTTTAAACAGTATGCTGACATTGCTCATGTTAAATGCACAGAGTTACCACAGTGGCATTCCTGCAAAGCACCGAAATCGTGTGCAAGATTTGTTTTGTTCTAACAAACTTAGAGTGGTAAGACCATCATTGTGGTAACCAAAGCACTTTAGTTTGATATCTAGTCTCTGGAGTCCTATTTCCTTTCAGAGTTCTGGCAATTTCAGTCTTATGTACCTCTTGTTTTTCTTTTGTGAAGGTTGTTGCTACAGTGGCATTTGGGATGGGACTTGATAAGAGGGACGTTGGAGCTGTAAGATCAAAGAAGCAAAGTTTTCTTATTATACCATTTGAAATTATATGAACCGACTCTGCCTGGTGTTTATTTCATTAGTGAGGTGGACCTTTATGTTTATTTCACTAATGAATGGACCTTTATGTGTCAATGTCTGGATCAAGTTGGGCCATCCAGCGATAGCTTCTCTCTGAGATTTCAGCAGTCATCTTATGATTGTTTGTGTCTGATATCGTTTTCTATGGTAGAAAAGTACATGTTTTGTCACAACTAATAAACATTGTAGACGATTGTTTCCTACCAATCATCTTATGATTGATTGTGTTTAATATCGTTTCTGCAAGAGAAAAGTAAATGTCTTTGCACTAGTAGATATTTCAAGTCACTAACTTTTTCTCCATGGAGTGGAAGGTTCACTTAACTAGGAATCGGCTTTCCAATTTACATAAATGGTTCATTTAATGCTGTTCAATAAATAAACATTATCTAAATGTTATCCATATCTATCTAACATTCAAAATCCTATTGAAATTTCCCATTACATCTAGTCTCTTCCTTATGACATCTTTAATGCTCAACCATCCAGTCTTATTTTGCACCTTATCCATTCATATCTGTTTGACTAATGGTGATCTTTCAGGTAATTCATTACAGCCTGCCAAATAGCTTAGAAGAGTATGTTCAGGTCAATATTTCTCCCAACTATATTTACTGGATTTTCTAAGTGATAGAGTTTGACTGGAATAAAATCTAAAATCCATAGGAGATTGGCCGTGCAGGACGAGATGGGACTCAGTCCTTTTGCCATCTTTTTCTTGATGATTCAACATACTTCAAGCTTCGCAGCCTCATGCACAGGTGATAACATTTTTCAATTTCTTTTATGCTATTTGGCATGATTTTAATTTCCTAGCATCTCCAGCTGATTAAAAATTTGTATCTTCAGTGATGGAGTTGATGAGCATGCAGTGAACAAGTTCCTTTCTCAAGTTTTCACAAGTGAAACGAATTCGCATGGAAAAGTTTGTTCAATAGTCAAAGGTTCTGCATCTCACAAATTTGATATGAAAGAGGAGGTATTCATCTTGGTTCTTGCACCAATACTCGCTTGATTGCCAAAGAGCTTTCCTTCCACATGGTTACATTGTAGGAAAATCTTAGCTATAAACTTGGGTGCTGGGGCTTTTGGCACATGCTGTTTCGGTGAGGATGGATATTGATGTTCGAAATGCTATTTGTGGCACTTATTCATCCTTTAGTGCTAGAAAATTCATTACATTCTAGAAATTTTTTTATACGACATATTGATGCTAATGATATCCTCACTCATCAAGAACTTCCTAAATAACTATAAATTAGAAGAAACCAATTAATCTGAAAAACTCAAACAGGTATAGTTGATTTTTTATTTTTTTATTGGCTACATAAAACTCCTTTTATCCATGTGAGGCAAGACATCGATTGAGGCCTGTCACATTGAACTAATTGATGTGGGCATTTGAACTGGGACCTCCTGCTCTAACATGTGATTTCATAGATCCAGAGTTGCAGTGTTATATCAGTAAGAACACAAGTAAAAGGACCGCATAATGTTTGTAGCGAGTTTCATGAAGCACAACTCATATAACTGCTGCCTCATTGTTTAATTAGAAGTCTTGGGAAAGATGATGTCAACACATTTTGCACAAATTCATAGATCAAAATTTTATTTACTATTTCTCCATTGGTTGAATTGGTTACAGTTTCTTCTATGTTTCATGGATAGGTGATGCTTACAATTTTAACTCACCTAGAATTGGGTGAAGTACAGTATTTGCTCTTGCTTCCCCAAGTGAACGTGACTTACACTTTGAACTTCCATCAGGTTTGTTTCAGTCACTTTTTGTGTATATTTTCTGTCATTTCCAATTCTCTTCTTTGGGAGGATTCAGAAGATTGTCTTGGAGGTTCTAAACCGACATATATATATTAGCGTACCGGAGATTGCTTACCATGTCAGTGAGGGGGGAGAATTTTTGTAACCCTGCCATCTATGTAATGATTTGCTTAATGATGGACTTTGGGAAGTGAAAATACAATTCAACATTACAGCTCTAGGAATGTGACATTTTCATGTCTTGAATATCTATTTAACTGTAATGTTCATACAAAGAAGTATGAGATGACTTGATGGGTACAGATGAAAATTTCTTTGAGGTGATTACTCTTATGTTGCTTTTTTGTGAACAAATGCTTGAAGAAGGTGATTACTTGGGTTTGTGTGTAGACTGCACCAGAATTGCTTGCTGACAAGGATATTGTTGTTGCTACTATCTTGAAAAGGTGAGTACTAATTACACTTGATTGTGTTAATCTCATATAATTTCTTTAGCCATCAGTGCATCGGAAGGGTTTTTTTTTTTTTAATCAGGTCTCAGAAAAAGCAAGGACAGTATGTCTTTGACACACTCGAGGTGGCAAATACTCTTGGTTTGACACCTGTGCAATTATGTAGTCAGTTGCAGCATCTAAAGGTTTGTATAAGCAAAATGCAATAGTATAAGACTCCATAGACTGCATTGCACTGAAATTATGAGCTCTAAAAATTGGGCAATCTATTTCCAGCTTACTAGAAGGATGTTTTTCTATCGACTTCTGAAACTGTCTTTGTCAAAAATGATGGAATTAAATAATATTTGGTCTGTTTATCTTACAATGGCTTAGTTGTTGTATTTATACATATGAAGTTGACAGGATGAATGATTAACGATAAGTAGTACTGTACATCATTTAAATGACAGACGATGGAATGTTTCCTTTCACTGGTAAGACCTTTCCAGATTTGGTTCAGTCCTGATGATGATCCCTTGCACCACTGCACAGCCAATCAAAATTACTGTCCTCGATGTTTTTACCTCCATGGCTGATAGGAGTAATTTTGATGCAAGTACTCTAATGATGTTATGCAGCATAGCCAAGGCATTTTGTTCTACATATGTCTTCCAATCTTGCTCTTCCGCCTGTCACGTTAACAACTGCTCCTGATGTTGGGGTTGTAACATCTTGGTAGATAGAACATATGAGAGACAAATAGTTTTTCTATCCATTATCCTTTCCTCTTAGGGGACCAGTAATCTTCATAGACCTGCTTCGTTTTATCTTATCTTATTGATCTCTCTTTTTAGTCAAAGGGGGAAATTACATATGACTCGAAGGATCCAGCTTACTGTTACAAAGTCTTGAAGTCTCCTGAGGACATTTTTTCTCTGTCTGTAAATCTGACAAAATGGCTGTCAGAGGTTGAAAGATGTAAGGTAATTATCGTGTCGCTCTTTGTAACCCTCTTCACTTCATTACATGAAACTCCATGTGTTTGTGTGTGTTATTCTTAGGCACACAATCATAGTTTGGCATTTATTGGTCAAATTTTCTTTTGCCTGCGTCACAAATAAACGAAATAATTTCAAGGGAGCTTGTAGTTTGTCTTTATCCTGTACCTTCAGGTGAATACTTACGATTTGTTCTTATGTTAGGTTAGCAAGTTGGACGCCATGTACAATGCTGCATCCCTCACATTAAATGGATGTAAAACCCAAGGTTTTTGGGGCTCCAAACACACTTCCTATTTGCACAGAAAGATTGTGGATTACTTTAATGGAGATTGTGAATTTGATGGCCCTAGTCTGATGAAGAAAACCAGGTAATGCAAAAATGTCTTGCAAAATATATCAAGATTACCACTTTACACATCTAGTTAGAGGATGGACAAAAGGTATCTCTGTATTATTCCTTGTCCTATTTTACTGTCTAATTAAAAATCTTTGACACCACACTGATTCAAATTATGCTTATTCATGCAGCCCCTTCCTGCGAGCAGATATAAAGGTAAAGTTGAACTAATCATGTAATTGATTTATTGAGGGTAATTGTTTTCCAACTACTAATGCTATGAATTTTATAGGTTTTCCTGCAAAGCAACTCGCAGGTGAAATTTACTCCAAGAGCTATAGCAAGGATATTTCATGGCGTTGGGAGCCCATCCTACCCCAATTCAACTTGGGGAAAAACTCATTTCTGGTATACTATGCAACTCTTTATAATTTTTTGACCATTTGGTCCCGACTGGAATCAAATGTCTGCTCCTGCATCTTGTTTTCTGATGTTCATCCATAGTCCACGTCTTATTATATCCAAAAAAGGAACAATAACACTCCCCTTTTGTTTGTGTGTGTGTGTGTTGTTATAAAGGGTTATGCATCTAAGAAGAAATGTTTTCTTCATCATCATTGATTTGCAAGGCCTCTTTTTGCTGCGTATCTTGTCTAGAGCACATTTTACCTACTTGCATCAACTGAATTTATCTTGTGTTTGCTGTGGTATGACGGAATTAGCCTGTCATGATTGTTAGATAGACATGTCTGTCATTCTCAAGCTCAAACTAGAGATTGGGGGCTAGCTTTTTCATTCTTCTACCAATAGAAGCACCTTTTGAAATAGCTATTATCTAGCGAAAGAGATTTGAATGACAATGTCTACCCACGAGATACAAAGAGAATTTAATCAAAACGTTGGACAAGTCATAGTAAGATGGATTTTGTGTCTAGTCTATTCTTCATACATAGAAAGGGAGACTATATGCAAGATGGATTTACAGCCTGTTGAAGTATAAAAATATATAATCCTGCACCAATTTATAAAGTTTAAGTTTTAAGATAAGGTGATTGTAGATTTAAATTGATTTTGGTTTCTAGAATGAGAGATCACCAGTTTGAGTCCTTGTCCAATCATTTCACGGCTTACTTGATTATTCCCATGCGATTAGCCTCAATCAATATTTCAGCCTGCATGGAAGTGAGATTGTTGAAGTATGAAACAGA
Source organism: Laguncularia racemosa (assembly GCA_037954665.1). NCBI lineage: Eukaryota > Viridiplantae > Streptophyta > Magnoliopsida > Myrtales > Combretaceae > Laguncularia > Laguncularia racemosa. The sequence continues at coordinate 676,963 of JBBMOL010000072.1, forward strand.
TAAACCCACACCAATCTATAAGTTCAAGCATTGAGATGAAATGGTTGGCAGTTGTCCTTATTTGACCATATATTCCTACCTATTCAACACTATACTTGCCTGGCTGCAAACTCTACTTGAAATCGGTTCTATCTGTGGGTGGGAAGATTGTTTTTCTTTCTTTTCTTAATGCATATGCCGATGAACCATTTATTCTGCTTCAGGGGACGATATATGCAAGTGGATTTTAAAGAGGTGATCGAGGCAGCAAAGGCAGAACTCATGAGTTCTGTTGCAAAAAATGCAGTCTAGCCATCGAGAGTCAGGTAAAATAGCTCTACAAGCTATTAACTTTGGAAATTATGCCATAACATTGATGATTTTTATTAGAGTAATATTTAGAAATTGTTTGATTCCTTTGATTGAATGCTTAATGCAGAGCTTGGTACTAGGAATACTGGAAGTTAAGAGTCTCTCATTCCTCCAGTATAATAGTGATAATACTATATTGATCTACATTGGAAGCAGCTGCTCTGCATGCTTATTCATAGTTCTAAAAGCTCCATTCTATCTCAAACATTCTGGTTTAATGGTCGGGCTTCACTAGGATACAACGCACGCTCTTGTACCTTATTACCCTAGTCACGTTGCATGAGGGGCTCCATAATCAAAGCCAACTTGTCTGTCATTGCAGTGCACTTTTTATACATCTTTTGTCGGTCATCACCATTGGAAACATGCTATAGGGCCCGTATTCAATATTCATGCTGCTGCCTCAGGGTCTGACTTGCTTTTGCACATAGCTATGAAGGAGCAAGTAGCACTCATATGGGATTCTAGTCTCTGCTTCTTTAAAGCAAAATTCATCAGCAAGCAATGGTGTGAAAAATATGACGACTGGGAAGACAAACAAGATTCTGCAGTATCCATGATGATTGTATATATGTTTGTTTGTCATTAGTGATTTCAATGTACCTGTCATTCTTGATCTCCTGAAGAATAAATAACAGATCACTTGTATCCAAGCTTTTTATCAGCTTTTTTATACATTTGTTTGAATTATTAATCATATAGATGTAACTCCACTGATTTTTCCAGGACAACTCGTTTAAATTATGAATCTTAGAGATCCAACTTTTGCTTGAAGTAGCATCACTTCCATGTTCATATAGGTAGAATCCATTTAATATCAAATCAAATCATTTAATACCTACATTCCATCAAGCTTAAATGTTTGAACCTGTGTCAGATTGTCTTGATGTAATGAGATTGACTTAATGCTAATCTCCCGTTATGTTTAAGTACCTTAATACTCCATATTGTGTTTAGTTTATCTCATGTGAATCTTTCATCTTAATTTGGAGGTTAAATATTCTTTTGTTTTTTTAGGACCTATTTAATTTGTCCTAATTATTAAAAGATCATCTACAGAATTTTGTATTTTTATTTTCTCAATTTCCATTAATTTCTCTTATTTAAATGTTATCACGAGTAATTAATAGTTAAAATCGTAAGGAAAAAAATGGCATTATAATAATGTATAGTTTTAGAGTTTAGGCAATATTAATTATTGATTTTTGTAAATTGATATTGAGGCAAAGAAATTGGAGATGATTCGAATCCATCATCTACATAAATATTAAGGGCATGATCATAACATATTTTTTTATTAACTTAAAATGAATGCACTTGTCATCAATATTACGTTTAAAATCATTAGTCAAGATCACTTTTATCAAACTTTTCATGTCATTTTTTAGAAGCTTACTTGAATTCCTACAATGTATGAACTTTAAATTTTTTTTTTTTTTTATCTCTTGGTAGATGAACACTTTCCGAATGATCCATATGAACTTCTTTATCAAAATCACCATTCAAGAATGTGGTGACTTGATATACATTAAACAATAAATTTAATGTTGAAATTTAAAAATATCAAAAATAAAATATACATGGCCCTTTATTGTTGAAAAGGAAAAATAATTCTTTCTAAACTCGAATATCATTTTTATCAAAATCTTGATTTCAAATTAATTTCTCTTAATCAAAGGACTTTGGTTAATAATAAATCATTTTGGATTGTGTTATTCTTATTTATATTTTTATCTGTGTCTTATTACATGAAAAGGACAATTTGGAAATATAAAAAACTCTTTGGTAAAATAAATTGTTCTATTTGGATATTTACAAATTTATTTGAATTTTGATATGTAAAACCACGATTTTGATTTATAATATATATATATATTCCATACATAAAATTATAGTTTTGAAATTATAATGTAATTATTTATATTGAGAAAACAGATATTTAAAAAATCTTCACCAATTCTCTGTTTCTTTTTTTTACATAAATTATAGTTTTGAAATATATTTATAAGGAAACAAAACAGGCAGGGCGGCCGAGAGGAGGAGCATATAAGGAAGAATTTTAAGAATATACACTATTTTTATTTTTTATTTTGTTTTTTTTTTTATTTAAGCTGAAACCTCTAGGCTCTAGCTACGACTACGAATCAAAAGCGACTTTTCCAAATTCGTTTTGCCTACACGCAACATTCCTCACAATTCCCCCACGAAAGAGAGAGAGGATGGAGCAACCAGGGCCCTCGGTTTTAAGGAATTACCCTCTAATTTCTGCCTTTCTCGCTTTTGCAATCGCTCAGTTCATCAAATGCTTCACTTCCTGGTATTCTTTCTTCATTCATCATTGATTTTAATATCCATTTTTGCAAGTTTCTTTCTTTTTTAATCATTGACTACATTGAATTTTTGAACTTTGCTGTGTCATGTTCAACCCTAACTCGATCGATTTGCCCGTTGCGTATAACACAAGAAACTTGCTTTTTTTTCCTAATTATCCACCTTTGACTGTTAACTCTGAAATTCGCGGTAGTGTTGGATTATAAAAAACTAATTAACTGCTTGGAATGGATACTTTTGCTTCATTATCCTGCAAATTCATGTTATTTTGGGAATGTACATGTCGCGTCATGTCGTGCCAATCTTGCGATACGTTTTTTTAAGTCATCTCGAGTTCTTGTAGTAAAATCTCAAGATATAAGATATTTTTGACATTAATCTGAAAGGATTCTTCACAGAAAAGAAGTTGACAGGACTCTGTTTATGTGTGTTTGATTAGAAAAAAAAGTGGGGGGGGGGGGGGGGGGTGGGGTTACTCATCATGTTATGCTCATGGCTGTTGTGGGAGGCGAAGGAATGAGCATATGATGCAGCTCTCCATTGCATTCCGCAAAGAGGCTGTTTCCATACCTTGAACATATAATGGATTTTTCTTCACTTCATCTTTTTTTGAAGTTTTAAATTACTTACTGATAAAAGACTGGAGAATGGTTCAACATGTGTGTTGCAGACCTAGATTTTAAACGAATTTGTCAAAGAGGTGAAATTACGCATCTACGAATAGCCAAAAACAAGGAAAGTGATATACTATCGAAGAGAAGTTAGTTAGACTGTTGATCATGGTTATATGGCTTGTCAGATGCATTTTACTGATAAGAAAATGTGTTGAATTGGTGATTTTTGCTATGCAGAATGCAGTGTAACAGATGCTTAATTAATATGATTTTATATTCTATTGTTGGTTTGTTAATGTTTTATGAATTCTCAGGTTTAAGGAACGGCAATTTGATTGGAAGAGACTTTTTGGATCTGGAGGGATGCCATCATCACATTCTGCTACCGTCACTGCTCTAGCCACGTCCATTGGATTCCAAGAGGGATTTGGAGAAGTGACATTTGCAACTGCATTGATCTTAGCTTGTATTGTATGGCACAATGTTTTTGTTGTACCCTACAGACCAAAGTGGTAGCAATTAGAATATGTAGAACCTGGGCTAAAAGTTTATTCATTGGTTCACTGCACAGTCCATTCTCAAATATTTAAGTTTTTTTTATTTTAATCTTTTTTTTGAAGTTTTTAAGTCTGCTACTAGGGAAATAATATTGTACCGTGTAATATTTGTATGTTAGGCTGTCATCTTATCTTTAATAGGGTTCTCATAAAGCAAAAATACATAAATGTTGGTTCTTAAAAGCAGCGCAGTTAGGTTTATGAAAGCTGATAAGGAAATTGCTGCAGGTGATGTATGATGCCACTGGTGTAAGATTGCATGCTGGTCGTCAAGCAGAGGTCTGATCCTCCTCCTCCTGTTCTGCAGCCACCTTTCTGCTCTATTAGAAAAGCTTTTGCACGACTTGATACTACAGTGTTCTGTATTTTCTCCTTTTCCCTTGGTTTTGAAGGTTCTTTATAATTTTCAGGTATTGAATCAAATTGTATATGAGCTTCCTGCTGAGCATCCTCTGGCCGAGAGCAGGCCCTTACGGGAACTTCTGGGCCATACGCCTCTTCAGGTTTTGTTTGCCTTTTCATATTACAATATGAATTAACAGTACAATGTCTGAATGCTAAAATATAGATCATTCATTGAAATGCCAGATGGTGAAATTACTAATCACGGTCTTTTCTCTTAATATTCCATGAAAGTTTCACTAATTTATAAGGGGACTAGGAAGTGATGTTAAATTCCTGAAAGATTCGATGGCATTTGGATTTTGTCTTTTGTGAGATGTGAGGGTGTAAGGATGCTTTGAGAAGTCTGACAATGCTGTTCAGAGTGCCACTTAAGTCTCCTTTTTGTCACAGGCTAGATGCCATGAAAAGCTTTTGTGTTGTTTCTCTTTTTCCAGTTTTTACCAAAACATTGTCTAGGAAACTGCGTGCACCTTTTCCATAATTACATAAGATAAGCCTGCAATCTGCCAGGGTGAGGAAATTTACTCGCTGAGCTTCTTTAAGTGTAAGGCCAAGAAACAGTAGCTCATGATATGTTGAACTGTTGTTAATTTGTAGCCCTTTTTGAAAAGATGGTTTGTTTGAAATAGATGTTTTGTCTTTTTGCTACATAAATTTATATTGAAGTTAATTTTCTTTTTGCTTAACGTTGTGAATAAAACAAGTGGAGTATCTCTTGGATGAGTAGCAGGTTTTTGTATTCATATCCTATTCCATGTTCAAGAACTACGATGAACAATTTATGCCAAAGGATTGTTCCACTTGGGACCACTTCTATTGAAGCATCAAGCATCTGTCTATTAATGCACAGCATTGTTTGAGTCTCTTGAGATTTGTTTTTATAATTGATGTAGAGCCTTTTGCCTCTGATCAATTTTTGGATTAATTCAATGGGCAAGTAATGGTACTTGCTAAAACGGCGCACCTTACATATGCAATACATTTTAAGTGTGGGTTGTCTTTCGCATGACATATTTTCATATTTCTAGCCCTGTCCATGTCATGTGGAAGCCAGTTAATGGTTCTTTAAGACTTAAAAATCATTATTTGAATTAATTTAGATTCCATTATCAACCCTAGGGATAAGTTATGGACATATTTGTTGTATTACAGGTGATTGCTGGAGCATTGCTAGGTACTGTCACAGCAGCTGTTGGTCATTTGATCGTTCTAGTTACAAGCTGAACTGAACCTGACAGTTAAGGGCCCAAGGACCAGCCTAGTATTACGTCACCCTGGTGGTTGCACATTCATAGTGCCATTTTCACCTTGCAGCCTGCAGGTTCTGACGCTGCATATTCTCTCTCTGTATTTCAGGAGCGTAGAGTTTTCTTGATGATGTTCATTGGTTAAAATCTTTTTCCACACACATACATAGGATGCATATATAGGATCAATTGAAAATTGTCATAGGGGCTTGCTGTAAAGCTGAATATTCTTTTGTACGTTTTTTTCTTTATCATTCATGTGATAAGAGGTGAATGCTCAGCCTTCTTTTTCTCAGATTCTCCCCTTTTCCCTCCTTTTTTTGTGGAATCGGTGCTTCAAATGTACCCAGAAAATTAAATTTATATCTAGTTTACTTGCCAAATTTCATTACATCTTTACTATTATAATTATTATCTTTTGGATTCGCTTTATATGATGGTCGATTGTCTGATGTTCGGATACTTATGTATATAACTTTTATTTGAATCTGAAGAACCAAGCAGTCATCGGATATCATTTAATCTAGGATAAGTCAACGATATGGAGGGATAAATTCACATCACAAGTGCTTATACTGTCAAAAATAAGTGTTGGAACTTTTATCGGTAGCAATTGAATGTTTTGTGTTTTTAAATTGATTGCAATGTAGTGAAAATTTAGATTACTAAATTGCTGATCAAATTGAAAGTGCAATATATTAAATTGCAATCAAATCGATGGTTAGACATGAAATTTACTAAAAATTGAAAGTACTTATCAGGCCTTTAATCCCTTCTCTAATTTCCTGCAATGGGTTTTAGTAAGACGTGATTCCAATGGGGCGAATTACGAAGCACAATGCAGTTAAATTACAAAGAAAGTTACTGCTGATAAGGTTTTATCCAATTTTCAGGTTTAAAAAAAAAAAAGGAAAGAAAAAGAAAACGACTATCCAATTTTCAGAAATAAGAAATAAAATGGGGACGCAGCTGCAGTGAGGGGCCTGAGGGCACAGAGGCAGCTTGTTATCATGTGGATTTATTGCAGCAGACAGTGGTTAGTTCTTACAGTGTGATCACTGTCCTGTAGTACCCAGTGTCCAGTCAAAGCACAACATCTGCTATTTAACATTTATTGTCTATCAATTGAGCCATTTGTACCAGCACTTGCTGCAGCGTACATTTTTATTTTCCATTTACTCTCCGTGTTTGTATTTGCGGCCCATCTTCCCATGTGATTCTGACTCCTGATGAGTTCTCAGACCTCCATCAACCCTCCATTATCGTTATTCATTCATCCTCTTTTTAACATGCACCCCCACCCTGTCCCATATAATAAAAATATGTTCCTTGGGATTGGTTTTATAAATTAAGAGAACCCAACAGTTACTTTTAACTCGATATTTACTCAATTAGGTTACTAAGGTTTAATCGAAATTAAGTTTTATATTGAAATAGATTCTATGAAAGCAGTAAGTCTAAATCCTTGAATAACATTTCGGGTTTAAATTTTTAGCTTTGGTCGAGTTTTTGAACTATGCGTTTTGGATCCTAACTTGGGTTTACTATACTGTTTAACTTGATTCAATTTGTTAAAAGTACTCGTTAAATGTTCAAAATTGACCATTCGATATTTAAAAGAAAAAAACCCATGGAATCTATATATTTTTTTCTTTCAATTCTTACTATATTAACAAATATTCCATGCCTCTTTTCGAATTTACTATAACTGCAACCGCTATAATCATTATATTACTACTGTCTTTACAAATTTATTGCCGGCCAATCCATCACTGTCATTGTCCCTATCAATGGATCAATGTGTATCACTATCACCATGAATGTACTATGCCGGTGGCAAGGAATTAATAATGGCGGTGATAGCAAATGCGGTGGTGTGATGATGATACATGAACAAATGTAAATAAAATAAATATGAGATAACATAAATAGTATAACCATTAAGATCATTATTCTGATATAATACTTATATATAATAAATAACACATAACATAAACAAATCTTTATTATACTTAGTATACCAAATATATATAAATTTTATATTGTATTGTGCCATTTTCATTGTTATATATCATATCAAAACTAAATTTCATCATGCGTACTATATAAATTTATACTTTATACACGTTAAATAGGAAAAATAAGAAATAAAATAAATCTTTTTTGAGATATTTCATATGATAGGTAAGGTTAGGAATGATTACTGTACTATTGCCCTTAGTCCATCCGACTGACCATTTGATTGGTTAAAAATCAGCCATTCGCACTCGGATTATCTAATAGCAATTTGCTAGCAAAATTACGAAGAAAATTATTACTAGAATTTGCCCTTAGTGTTTCGGTTTTTCACAATAGCTAAGGTATTTGAATTCAAGATTGAATCCATAAATGAAGGTCACAAAATGAAGTTGATGTCTTCATTAAGGGAAATTGGAAATTTTTTAACTCAATACAACAGCAAATCAATCTATTATATTAATCTACCATTGTAACAATTTTTAAAATCGATTTGTTACCCCGACCCGTATTAAACCATGTACTATTAACCATCTTAAGAAAACTCTCAAACCACATGAGTGGTCAACCCAGAAAAATAATTATATGTATGTATTTATAAAAATCATTTACAATTATATAGTATACAATTTTTCGGTTTGAAAATTGGGGTTCCCTTTCTATAATGTTTTCTTTTTCTTATGAGCTACCAGGGTCCAAGTGATGCAATTTAGCTTATTTTGATTTGATATATAGAAGTCTCTTGTTGAAATGAATTTTATATTCGTAGGACATTAATAAATAATAACCGTTGAGGGGACAGTTCAAAGCATGACGATATGGAACACACACACACACGTATACCAACCTCTTACATCTGTGAGTCTGGGGAACAGAACAATATTTTATCTTCCATGCATTGTCACTCTCTTCCTTAGATTCCGTTCCTAAGTAAGTAATGGTTAATCACTACTGAGTTTACACTCACACACTAATCTATGCCACTGATATATATTAGTATATTAGAGTATCGGGTTCAATTCAACGGTTGAAATCTTATTCGATATTACTATTAATAAATCTTGCAACTTCCTTCCTATATTCCTATGTGACAATGTCTTTAACCTTACTTAAAGCACTAATTTTTTAGTATTCTTCCCATCTGTTTTCCAGTCTCTAGTTTCATCTCCACCATGCAAATGCAAAAATATGCCTCCTCTACTCTTGTATTGTGTTATTATTATTATTTTATTTTAGTATTTAGTGGATCTCAAACTTTCACCTTCATTCTTTTGTTTCTCTCACACTTTCTCCAAGTTCAAAATTTCAAGGTTTCAAGGTAATATTATTATTGTTGCTGCTGTTAAAGTTATTCTCTCTGCAAAAGCAAAAAGACCCACCTGCACATTCTGCAATTAAAATCCCTTTTTCACTGTTCAACAACGTTATGAGTTAGTTCTCAATACTTGTGAGATTTTCTTACAATCCTAGTGTTTCATGACAATCATTATGTTGGTATCTAGATTTGAGTGAAGAAGTTTCAAGCTTGCGGTTTTTTTTTTTTTTTATTCACTAGATTAGGATTTTTTTTTGGTATATAAATCTAAAATGGGTCCCCCATAGAATGAGAACTTCAGATATCAGTGTTTGTTTTCCTGTTGCATTTTCATTTCACCAGTTTAAAATTGCATTTTTTGGAAATTTTGTTTTGATTTTCTTGTAAAGTAAGCATTCTTTATTTGTTGGCTAGGCAGGTATTCTTATCTACAGTTTAATGTTGTTTCGGCCTTCAATTAAATAGTATGTACTAAAGGAAATCTATATGTATCTTTCCTTTTTAGCTTTCTATGTCCTTTTCACCCTTTTCATTGAAGGAATAATTAAATGTTGGATGTTTGCAAGTGTTTATGGTCTATTTCACCATTTTTATGAAAGAAGTAGTAGTGTTTTGTCACTTTAATTTGGATTCATATTCACGTTCTCTGTTTTCGAGTGGATTCATGTTCATGTTCTGTGTTTCCGAGTGGCAGGTTTATGTATCTGGTTCAAACTTTCTCTGCCTTGATCTGCTTATAGAGACCGAGCAAGGGTAATGTGATAGAAAGAGTGTGAAATACATACACTTCAGGAGCAAAGTAGAATCTGATTTGGAGTTTTCATCTTGAAAAGCTTTGAGTGGGGTAACAGATTAGTTCGGAGGAAAATGAGATCTCTAGAGGATAAGAACTGCTACAACCATGGATCTGCTCAAGAGCTTCCGAATGGTGGAAGCATCAATTTTGAGTTTCACAGAGGAAACGGGACTACCAATAGGTCTTCACATAATCGAACGGCTTTAGGAAAACCTACTCCATCGAAATGGGATGATGCACAAAAATGGCTGGTTGGGCTGTCGAGAGGGGGAGATAAAAATGGGTCCAAATCTAAGCCTAGGAATTCGAATGCTGATGACCTTAGGCTGATAGCTCCAGTTCCACAGAGGGAGCAGGATTACCTGAGTGGTGATGACGAAATGGTGGAAGGGGAAAATGGCTTTGCTGGGACCACTCTGGGTGGTCAGTATGATGTAGAAACGAGGGTGGAATGCGATGAATCGATTTGGCGTATCAACAAGCCAGCACAAAACTCTGCATCAACTGTTCGATCGATATCCGTGCGGGATATGGGAACAGAGATGACCCCAATTGCTAGCCAAGAGCCATCAAGGACGGCTACGCCAATTAGAGCTACAACTCCTGCAGCTAGGAGTCCCATTAACTCGGGATCTTCCACTCCAGCCAGGTATGCACATGGAATGCAGTCTAAAGAGCGGAATCAAGGTGGGGTGGCCACAATGGATGGCACAGGCGATCCGGTTGCTTTAACCAGGGGAAATGGTGCAGATAAAGGGTTTGTAGAAGATCCAAATGGTTGCAGTATGATGGATGGGAGTTCAGATCAAGCTAGAAAGTTGAATCCTCTTGAAACCCGGGCGATGGCTTGGGATGAGGCAGAGCGTGCTAAGTACATGGCAAGGTGACAGCTTGCTATGTCTTATTCTTTTTTGGGCTGTCTGCTATGAAGCTTACTCAGGAATTAGTTGAAGCTGTATATTATGTACAGATGAAAAATGTTACTTAGTCAAGACAAACCATGATTAGATTATGAACTAATATCCTTTCCTTACCAGGTATAAGCGTGAGGAGGTGAAGATACAAGCCTGGGAAAATCATGAAAAAAGGAAAGCCGAAATGCAAATGAGAAAAATGGAGGTAATTTTTCTTAATATTAGATGCACGGTACTTCTGAATTCATATGTCCTTGGTAATTTTTTCTTTATCAGTTATTTGCTTGGAAAAATACTATGAATCTTTGGAGACAACAATTTTCATTCCGCAAGGACACTGGAAAGATTGTTTTGCATATTTCCACACGTGAATCTTCAATCTTTCTCAATACAAGAACTCAGTTGATATCAGCATTTCTTAATGTGAAGTTTATTGCATCGGCATTAATCTAGTTCTTTTTCACTATAATTGATATTAATCCAAACCTTGGCCCGTTTATGTAGATAAATGAGAATCCAAAAATTTACCTGTCGTGAGCAACAATCACATGAAATACATTGTAGCATCATGTACATTCTCTTAATGCATGTGTGCCCCATTTTGTAGGTGAAAGCTGAACGATTGAAAGCTCGTGCGCAAGAGAAATTGGCAAACAAACTTGCTGCAACTGGAAGAATAGCTGAGGAGAAACGAGCAAACGCAGAGGCGAAATTGAATGAGAAAGCTGTTAGGACTTCTGAAAGAGCAGACTACATAAGGAGGACAGGACACTTGCCCTCTACGTTCTCCTTGAAGCTGCCTTCGTTTTGCTGGTAGCAGTGGCGCCATGTATTAACATGTAAAATGATTTACTGCATTTATTGTCATTCTGCAAATTATAAAATTTTATGCAAACATTTCTGTTTTATTGTGGATCAATAAAACTTGCCCATCTTAGTCAACATAGCTTTCTTATCAGCTAAATAAGATATGCTCGTGAAGGTTTTATGGCAGCGGGTGCCTGATTACCAGCAGCACTTCAGTCATCCATGCCATTAGCAACTCTCTTAATAGCAAATCCTATCGATATGCCCAAGCATAGGGGCCTCAATGCGACTCCATCCAGATTGTCACGGTTTATTTATGATTCTACTAATGATCATGTTTGCTAAGCCTGCACTCAGTCATCGACAATACAAAGTACTCATTACCAGTAAATACTCGACGAAGCTCAATCTGTTTCTTGATTCTTCTGTAGTTACAGTGCAGTGGTTTGGGTAAAAGCTACACGCAGTATTTATGGCAGCATGTTATAGTATCACGTGAATGTAAGAGGAATGTTATTACTCAGACATCTTAGTTGTTGTTTCTCTTGTTTTCTTAGACTGGTTGTTGATGCGATAGATGTCCACATGGTCATGCACCTGCTAGAGTCCAAAAATTGGCAATCATTCTCATATTTAATCCTATCTTGATGATCAATAAGACATAAATTATAACGTGATAATTGGGATTGATGGTAAAAAAAAAAAGTACCCTGAAGAGAAAGGATGGAAGGTAGCCCAAAGTGGGCTGTCCATAGGCGCTTAGTTACAAATATAACCTTGTTCCAACACTACCTTCTTTGCCAATTTTACCCTTACACTAAGTTGTAAAGAAAATAGAAGTAAAATACTTATTTAGATAAGAAGGAAAAAGAAGTTAATAGATTTTTTTTTTCTCTTAACTAGTTGAAGTATTAAAATACCCTTTAGATTTCAAAATATCTTTTTATTAAATTTGTATATTTTGTATTAAAAACTCCTTTTCTCTTGGTTTTTTGAAACAAGCATCTCTCCAATATCTTTTCTTCTTTTTTTTCTTTCCCTCATTTCAAACTTAGTGTTAGGGTAAAGGGTTGGTGATGCTTCTGCACAGAGAGATAAAACAAAGCATGTGTTTCTTTTAGTTAATTTTCCATTGTTATCATTGTGACGCTGTAAGCCCAAAAAAGTATGATATGACCAATGCGTCACGTATTCTTACTACCTATTAATGCAACGCAAGGCTCCAATCCCATGCTATCAATCTTATTATCTATTTTCTTTAACGACTAGTGTCAAAAAAGGGATGAATAAAAAGCCCAGCAATATTCGATTTTTAATTTAATCTCGGCAATTGGGATCGATTTTTGGCGTCTAGGCACATAGATCTCCAAGTATTTCTTTGACGAAACTTTATTTGAGTAATGTATTGGAATATTGAAATGTCTAAATAAATTGAATGACATCCAAGCAAAGTGTTGACTTCCCATTTCCGTAGTAAATGCATATTTTACTTTTAAATAAACCAATTTTTGTAATTTAATAGATTTTTTATGGAGTGTATAGAGGTTATTTCTTGAAATGAAAGGTAATTTAATAGATTTTTTATAACTAATGTAACTATAAATCTCATGAAGAGTTCAATTTTTATTCAAGATAAACTTTGACGGTATGCTTAAAAATTTAGGAAATTTATGAGTTTTTAATGGGCTTTAGCCAATGCTTATGAAAGCAAGGGGGAAATATATATATATAATTTTCAAAAATCGACTTTGTGTTTTTAGAGCATAAACTTGGTAAATTATTTCTCGAAAAAAAATTATATAACATATATATTCTTATTTATTTTCATTAGAAGTTCATGAGAATTTAGTTGATTATCAAAAAAAAAAAAAGTGCAATATCGAAACTTCTAGGTTCTAATTTCTCAAAGTGGTAATAATTAGTGGAAGCGAAGAACCATATTTTCAAGAATAAGATATTTTAGAATCATATATTTTTATCGTAATGTCCATCTTCAATGAAAATTATATGAAGATAAAACCGACTTTGGCTTTTGTAGGATTGTACTCCATAAAATCACCCAAATCAAACCAAAGTGTAAAGAGGAATCGAAGGAAATGAGTAAGTTTTTTTTTTTTTTTTCCTTATAGGTGAAAGGACAAGAAACGAGAAAACATATAAAAGTTACCAGATTACCTTAATTGGAAAAAACAAAACAAAACAAAATATACAGCATCATCATTTTCTAATATTGGCTTTACAATGATAAAAAATGCATCAATAGGAAAACAATAAGCATAAATAATTACCTAGTTACACCCTTTACCTTATTATCATTACTCATATATGAAAAGGAAAAAAAAATCTAGCAACTTCCTTCTACTCCATTTTATTTTTCTTCATTTCGTTTTTCCTATTAATGTACTAAATAAAATGAAGATTTCATTCATGATATCTATTTAAAAGGAATGCAAATCATAAGTCATGAGATAAATACCTTTTCTTCTAGATATCCTAAATGAAATTTCCATTTTATTTAGTACATCAATATAAAAAGGGAAAGCAAGGGGAATAAAGGAAAATGGAAGAAAGTAACCATTTCATATTTGAGTATTTGGAGTAGGGTAAAGAAGGGAACTAAATAATTACTTGTCTAAATTATTTGTCATTTTTATATTGCTATATAAATTTCGATGTAAAGCCGATATTAGGAAATGAATGAATCGTATATTTTGTTTTTTTATTCAATTCAAGCAATTTGATAATTTCTATATGCTTTCCTGTTTCTACTTCTTTCACTTATAAGGAAAAAAAAAATGTTTTACTCATTTTCTTCATTGCCCCTTACATTTCGGTCTCATATGGTTAACTTTATGGAATATGATACCACAAAATCCAAAGTCACTTTAATTTTCATATAAGTTTGATGGGGGATGGAGATTATGATTGAAAAAATGATTCCATAAAATCCTATTCTTGAAAATATGGTTCCTTCCACTAATTATTATCATATTGAGCAATTAGAAATTTTGATAATGCTCATTTATCATAATCAACTACATTCTCATCAAGCTCTAGTGAAAATTAATAAAAAGTTATATCTTATAAATATCTTCTCTCATGAAATAATCAACAAATTACAAGTTATAAAAAATACAAAGCTTGTGGAAGTTTTTGTAAGCCTATTGTCATATTCATTTAAAGAAAATGACTATTTCATCTCCAGTGAGCATGACAATAAACTTATGGAAGCTTGAAATAAAATGAAGGATTTTAGAGAATTGGATTTATATTTTTTAGAACATGAACCTAGTTAATTATTTAAATGGATGAAGATTTCATATTATATAAATTTTATTTATTTTTATGAGAGCTAGATAAGAAGGTAATTCGTTTTGATAAAAATGTGTTATATCAAAACTTTTAATCGCTTAAATTGATAATAAATAGTGGAAGTGAGGAACCATATTTTTAAGAAAAAGATTTTATAAAATCATATGTACATCCTCCATATCAAACGAAAATTAAAATGACTTTGGATTTTGTGAAACCCTATTATATAAAATTAACAAAACAAGACCAAAATGTAACGGGGAATTGAAGGAAAGGAGTAAAACTTTTTCGCTTATAGGTGAAAAAGAGAAATGAAAAGACATAAAAGTTACCGAATTGCTTGAATTGAAGGAAAAAAAAATACTGTTGATTCATATTCTAATATTAGTTTTAAAATGGCAAAAAAGAAATAGCAATATAATAATTATAAATAGTTTAAAGTAATTATTTAGTTCCCTTCATTATCCTATTTTCATTACTTAAATATAAAAAGGAAAATAATTTTAGTTACTTCCTCCATCCCACTTTATTTCCCTTCATTTTGTTTTTTCGATTAATATACCATATACAATGGAAATTTCATTAGATATCTATCTAAAAATGGAAAGCGTTTATCTCATGACTTATGTTCTATAGTCTTTATGACCCATCAATGTACTAATCTTTATTTAGTGGTTTTTATAACCAATTAATATATTGGTCCTTCTTATAGAATATTAAAAGACAAAAAAAAAAAGCTCTAGACGTCCTCATATTTTTAGGGGTTTTCGCATTAGTTCAAGAACTTTAATTTCAACAATTTTTCTTTTTATATTTAATGAAAATAACCATACTAAGTGGCTATAAAAACCAATAAATATTGATTAGTATTTTGATGGGTGATGAAGAATATACAACATAAGTTATGAGATAAATGCTTTTGGTTTCACATAGATTACGGATGAGCGGGTAACTTTATTATACAGGGAACCTAGC
The DNA here is from genome assembly GCA_037954665.1 of Laguncularia racemosa. Lineage (NCBI taxonomy): Eukaryota > Viridiplantae > Streptophyta > Magnoliopsida > Myrtales > Combretaceae > Laguncularia > Laguncularia racemosa. The sequence goes on from JBBMOL010000072.1 coordinate 692,603, forward strand.
TATACCTTACTCAACTGGATAGATTTCAAGTGGGTATTTAGGTTTATAGGATAGATTCACGTATAGATTTTCCAAAACCTGATCTCACATGGTAGGGTATAGGTACGAGGCCAACCTATCTTGTACCCTCTTTAAAACTTATACTTTAAAATATATAAAGTATATGTTCTAAGGTACCATCTACTTATTTTATAAAATATTATTAAATAATATCAATAAATAAAAAGTAAATGAAGATATTGTAAATTTTTAGTAACAAATGTTTTAGTAAAAAAAAAAAAAAGAGTCTAAGTTTATTCAATGGTTAAACTTAATATTAGTACTCTCTTTTTTTTTTCCCTATTTTTCTCCATTTTCCTCTCTAACTATAGATTTTCTATCCTTTTGCCTTATTTTTTTTCCATTTAAGAAGTAGTAAGATTGTAGAACTTAAAATAATTAAGATTGAAAAACTACTTTTTTTAATTATATATATTTTGTTACAAGTTTTATAAATTTTGCATATTAATAATTTATAATTCACATATAGATTACCTTTTTAATATCACATAAATTAAAAATTTATAGGAAGAAAGATAAAATTTATAAGTTTTACATGATATCTTATACCATGTAAGTTTTACAAAATACAAGGTATAAGGTGGTTTCATAGTGCTATAGGGTAAGTTTCGGTTTCAAAAATTGAAAACTTGTACCTTATAGGGTAGTGTATGAGAAAGACCTGACACCTTACTCATCTTATACCTGCTCATCCCTAACATAGGTATCCTAAATGAAAATTTCATTTTACTTATTACGTTAATAGTAAAAACGAAATGGAGGGAAATAAAGTGGAACAAAAGGAAATGACTAGAATTATTTTCTTTTCATATTTGAATAATGAATATTGGGTAAAGAAGAGGACTATATAATTATATGTGTAAACTAATTATCCTTTTTACATTACTATATTTTTTTGTGGTTTTAAAGCCAACATTAGAAAATGAGTGAATGTATATATATTTTTTCATTCGATGTAGACAATTTGTCATGTTTTGTATGCTTTATTTTTCCTCCTTCCACCTATAAGGAAAATTTTTTTACTCTTTTCCTTTAATTCCCTTTTACATTTTGGTCTTGATCTTACGGAATATGATTCCATAGTATCCAAAGTCATTTAATTTTCAATTAAGTTTGATAGAGGATGTTGTTTATGATAATATTAAAAATATATGATTCTAAAAATTTTTATTCTTGAAAACATTGTTCCTCACTTTCACTAATTACAACAACTTTAAGCAATTAGAAGTGTTAATATTGCACATTCATATCACAATGAACAACTACATTCCCTTCAAGTTCTCTTAGAGATAAATAAGAATTCATATTTTGTTAAGCTTCCATAAGCTCAATGATATGTTCCCTCCCGAGAGACTATTATCATATGCGCCTTTACTGTATATGGATACGTAACATTATGTCATTTCATAATGATTCATTATTATGAAAAAATAAATAAATAAAACCAAATTCCTAACATTATCTCATCAATAGTAATTGCTTAGCTATTGGAAGAGCCAACTCCACAGCCACCAGAGACTATAGTTACCGTAGGACTTACCACTGCCACCACAACGACTCTTATTGCCAACTACACCAGACCCACCACCTCAATAAAAAGAGAAATAAAATATTCGAAATCTTAGTAAGTTTTTAAAATAATTTTAAATTATCATTATGATTTTTATGAATTTAAATTTTTTTAATTTATTTTTTCTCAATTTCCTTTGCTTTAAAACTTTAAAATACTTATTATTTGTAATCAATGATTGAGATCAAAAAAAAAAAAAAAGTTAATATTATGATGACATTATACCATAAGTTATTATAAATATTTAGACAATCAACTGAAAAAAATAAAAAAAAAAGAAAAATTTTGAATATTTATTTTCATATTCTAACATAGATAATATGATGTTATAATATTTTCTAAATAAATGTCAATGATATAACAAATATGGATAAAAATAAGTAACACACTAAAATACTATTATGTTGTCAAGTCGCGGGCAGTACCTTTCTCGTAAGAGCATGGGCCGGCACATGTCGCGGGCGCGCGGAGAGCAATCCTTATTATTCTTCATAAAATAAAGAAGAAGAAGAAGCACCGGACGTCTTCATATTCTTCGGTTTTTTATTATTATTATTTTTTTCAATTTCAGCAAATTTTCATTATATAGTTTATAAGAAGGATCGATATACTAAATGGCTATAAAAATCAATAAATAAAGATTGATGTATTGATGTTTTATGAAGGCCGTAAAACATAAGTCATGAAATAAATGCTTTAGCTTTTAAATAGATATCCTAAAAACACTTGCCATTTTATTTAGTATACTGAGAAGACTGTTAAACAAACGGGGAATAGAGGGAAAGGAGCAAATGAATAGGAAAATTAGGATTTTACTATTAATGTATTTAATAAAATGGAAATTTTGTTTGATTTTCCTATTAACGTACTTTATTTCCATTCATTTCCTTTCTCCCAATTTTCATATTATTAAGAATATAAAGGAAAACATTTCTTCCAGATGTGACCAAAATGTAAAGGGAAGAAAAAGAATAAAACTTTTTCTCTCGTTGGTGAAAGGAGAATTAGTAAAGCATATATAAGCTATCGGCTTGCCTGAATCGAAGTAAAATATATATATATATATATATATATACATTTCAATCATTTTCTGATATTGGTTTTTAAATGAAAACAAGTATAACAATATAAAAAAAGGAATATCTATCTAAAAGCAAAAGCATTTATCTCATGGCTGATGTTTTATGGTCCTTGCGACCCATCAATATATTGATCTCTTTATTTAATGGTTTTTATAGCCATTCAGTATGTTGGTCATTTTCGCAAAATATAAAAAGAAAATAAGAAGCACTAAACGTCCTCACACTAGCAGGATTTTTACATTCGAGTTCTAAAACTTTTAAATATCAACAATTTTTCATCTTATATTTTATTAGAATGATCAATATAATATCAAGTGTTATAAAAACCAATAGATAAAGGTTAATATGCTGATAGGTTATAAAGGCCACAAAACATAACTCATGAAATAAATACTTTTGCTTTTAGTTAGGTATGCTAAATGAAAATTTCATTTTATTGGTAAAGTGAGAAAAAAACTGATCAAACCGAACTAATTCATAAACCAAACCAATCCGAAAATATGGTTTTTTTTTTTTTTAACAAGGTTTAAAAAATTCTCAAACCAAACCAAACTATCTTTTAAAAAATAATAATAATATTTTAATTATAAGTAAACAAATATTTTATCATACTATAACACTTAAAATTTTAATTTGTATTTATTGATATATATATATATATTAAACTTAAATGATCAGAGTTTATAAATTATATATATTTGTCAACTCAAAATTTATAGTATACTTTAACTTTATGAATAAAGTTGGTTGTTAATAAATATTTTTATACAAATATAGACTTCATTAACCATTTATATGATGTCAATACTTATTATTATTGAATGAATCTAGTATTTTTTTACATAAGGTTATATAGTATGCAAATATATTTTCCTAAATTATAAAATATGGCTCAATCCATAAATCGAATAAAACCAAACTGAAATTTTATGATTTGAAAAAAATCTAATCCAAATCGTATAGTTTATTTGAAAATATAAAAAACCAAACCTCATTTTTATGGTTTGGTTTGGTTTAGAGAAAAAATCGAACCAAATCGAATCGCACCCACCTCTAATATTGAGAAGTCAATTAAATAAAGGAGACCCGATATAAAGGGAATAGAAGGAAAGAAGTACATCAATAGGAAAATTATGATTTTTCTATTAATGTATTCAATAAAAAGGAAATTTCTTTTAACTTTTTGCGTACTTTATTTTCAATCATTACATTTTTCCTGAAATTTCCATTTTGTTATTTATAATAATAGGAAAACTTTTTCCACATGACACCAAAATGTAAAGGGCCGTTGAAGGAAATAGCAAAACCATTTTCCTTATAGGAGAAAGAAGAAATAGTAAAGCATGTATAAAATAACCAAATAGTTTGAATTGAAGAAAAAAAAAAACAACATATCATACATTTTCTAATATTGGTTTTAAAACGAAAAAAAAAAAATCACACCATAAAAAGGATCAATAGTTTATACAAATGAAATGGAGATTAGGGCAAGTGATTAAAAGCGATTACTTGGAGTGTCTGTTAATGAAATTAGGGCAGTATATAGGGTCATATACAGACTACTAATGGTTTGATCAAATATAGAAATCAAAATACACTTGCTTTGTGTGGAGTATAAACAACTCACAAATAATCTAATAAATGGACTTATATGTTGCTCTTGTTGAATTTTCGGTTGGTTAGGCTTAGGCTGAGGAGGCATTTGTGCTTGAAAGTTAAAACCTGTAAGGGAAACAAAGAGTTTTGGGGTGCTAGAGGTATCTTCAATATGGAGACTTTGATGCTCAAATTAGTAAAGAGGGAAAACATTAAGAATATAACTACAAATAGAATGCAAGTTAGTCTCAGATTTTTGATCCTTATCTAATATGTTTGAGGAATATTTATAGGGAAGGAGGGACAAATATGACAATTATGTAACCCTTCCTTAAATCCCTTTGACTCCCTTAATCCTTATATATCTCCAACTGCCATGGATTTAATTATGGAGAGGGAATCATAGAATTGAGGGCAATTATGCTCCCATAAGGGACCTAACTATTTCAAGCAAGGACTTCTGCTGGCAAATATCAGTTGGTTTATGGATTCGAGCTAGGGATTGACCAGCTGAAGATCGTGACTGTTAATTTTTTATTCATGGACTTAGGGCATGTTGGAAGCACCTTTGTTGGACTTAGATATTTTGTTTGTTTCGAGTGAGACTCCTTCACATAAGATATGGATGTTTATTTTGCATTGCTTAAGGTTTGCCATAAAAATGGGCTAAGTTTTGCAACCATTTCATTAAGTAAATAGAGTAATTGTAATTCTATTGCAACCAAATAGACAAAATAACAATTATTTAAGTTTTATTATCGTTTTGGTTCAATCCTTTGTTGTACTGGTTTCATTAGAAGTTGATTCCATTTAGCCAAATCAACATCACACAAGGGATTTTATTATCATATTGCTGAAAGACAGGCAAATATTGCCGATGATGGGACTTGGGAGACATATATCCGGGTATACTTCGTTGCGTGGGGAAAACAAAAATGGACTAGGGTTTGATGTTTGGAATCTTGAGATGGTGTAGACAATTTATCAGGGCCTCCTATGGTTAAAGAGCATGGTAGGAGTTTACATAAAAATGCAACTGGACACATTTATTGATTCCACTCAAAGTTTTCCCTTTTACTTTTCAATATTCGACAAGATTTAGTATTCAAACTTGATAAATATAATAAAGATTAGACAAACATAGGCCAACAGTCGGACCAAGAGACATTAAATTCCTCACGTTTGCTCATGTTATAAAATATCAATACCATATAAAGTTTCAAAGAAAGCAGTCTTAAAGGGATTTGTTTTGAGTTAATCATAATTGATTTATCCATATTAAGGATGATTTATTACACACTATGTTATATATAATATATCATATAAATATTAATAAAATTTTTAAAATAATTATAAAATTGGTAATTTTTAAAATAATTATTACTCATATTTTATTCAAATTATATATATATTAAAATTTCACATCACACACGGACAGAAGCACATATATATATATTCCTTAATCGGACCCGATAGGCTCAATCTAAAAGCCGTTAAGTTTTAGGATCCATCAATATCCAATCGATCCACCTATAAAAAATGTATGCATATGTGCAAGTACGATTTAGCAACCAAAGGAAAGTAACATTGACAAACATGTCTACAGCTTCAAATCGTTTTACATTACATCACATTCGCTATTTATTATAAATTTCTTATATTTAGGAAGCTGTTTTCCCACATATGCAGTCATAAGTAACTGGCTTCAGCATCTCTTCTTAAGCATAGCCTTTTTCTTAGTCAGGACCTTCCTATACTTGATCCCACAAGCATTGCAAAGTGTCTGCAAATTCAATATAAAAACAAAATTATTATGCAATTCAAATAGAAATCTGTTTTTTTTTTTTGGGTTTAACTGTGCATATATGTGATAAAAATTAATTAATTAATAATCGAGAAATACCCACCCTGGGTCCTTCAGGGCCTTTGCGCCACATCGGGGTATCATTAGTCTTGCAACGGGGGTTCATGCAATGCCTGGAGGGATCGTTGTAGAGTGGAGGTTGATTTTCGCCCCTGGGAGCTCTCCTATGCGAAGCAGGATTATCAAAAGCATATAAATCTTCTGCAGCTGGAGGAGCCGGAGCGTCTACATGCTGGTGGATGTCCGCTGGGTCCATACCATCCGGTGCATTCTAAACAAAATCTTAGAAATTGATGAACCGAAACTTGCCATATTCTTACTTTTATTAATGTTTGGTTCGCTTTATTGAAATTGTAATTTAATTGAAGCCATAGTTTAGTTATATTTTAAATCTTTAATAGTAATTTTATAAGGAATTCTATTAAAAAAAATATTGAATAACTATTTATTATTTAAACTTATGAGTAGTAATTTAATGCTAAAAATAATGAGATTCTTAATTCTATGTATTTATTCAATTTGGTTTTGTGAAATAACTCAATAAGTCTTATTTAGATTACTATTCATTCTTTTTAAAAAAAAAAAAAATGGAAATCGAGAATAGAACAATATGATGACTTTATTTGAAGGAAAAATGGTTAACTAGTACTTGGTCAGGTGGAGCATTTATATCGATGCCCAAGTGATGAGTAGGAGGCACTGTATCGGGGTCAGCAGATGGCTCTGAAATGGGCTCCGTAGATGGCATAGGTTCAGGGTCAGCAAATGGTACGGGAGCAAGGTCCATAGATGGCACGGGGTCAGGGTCAGCATATGGCATTGGAACGGGATTAGTAAATGGCATAGGTTCAGGAGCAGCATATGGCATTGGAACGGGATCGGTAAATAGTATAGAGTTGGGGTTGGCATATGGCATAGGACCGGGGTCCATAAATGTCATACGGCCGGGGCCAGCATATGGCATTGGAGCAGGATCAGTAGATAGTATAGGGCTAGGGATGACATATGGCACCAGAACGGGATTGGTAAATAGTATAGAGTCAGGATTGACATATGGCAATGGGGCGGGATTCACAAATTGCATAGGATTGGGGCCAGCATACGGCAATGGAACGGGATTATTAAATGGCTCAAGATCAGGATTAGCATATGGTACAGGGATGGGATTCGTAAATGGCACGGGATCGGGATTAGCATATAGCACAGGAACGGGATCCGTAAATGGCATAAGGTTAGGTATGTTCTCGTTGTCATGAACCCATCCCAATCGGAGAGTTAAATCTACATTTGACCCGATGGTATCATTGCCAACCTCCATTATGGTCACCTGGGTTGAATAATATAAGAAGCATAGGATCATGTGTCCAAAAAATATAATCGATATAATCACATCAACATCGTGTATAAGTGTATGAATTAGAGTAGGGAGCAAGAATGTAAGCTAGAAAGAGTATTATCTCACCACCAAGAGTTCCACTATAAAAACTTTCACCAAAAAAAAAAAAAAAACTCCATATTTGGGTCATATTAGGAAAAAATATTGTAAAATGCCATTAAATACACTAACAAAAAATAAATCAAAATTAAAGACAACAATAGCACATACCGGTATACATTTATTCGAAAAGGATCCATCATCAATGTCATAGGTTTAGCCGCCACGGATCATGACATTCATAAACGCTTAAGTGCATTCACTTGCAATAAAAGACTAATTCTTGTTGTGTCATCCATCCATATTTTGCAAATCACACATGCATTATGATGTACTATTTATATGAATGTTAAGTGTTGAAATTTGTAAATATCTACTAATAAATTTTGAGCAAGCTAACATATTATTAATATGAAATTTAAAAAAAATTATAGATAAACAACTTACTGAAAAGGTACATATTGACATAGGAATGGGTTGACTAGTTCAACCAGGCAAAGACCTATCAATTAGGTAAGTCATTTCTCGGTTTAGCACATGAACAGACTATTTCAAAGGGCAATATATATATATATAGACTCAATCTGAAATCAAGATATCTTGAGTCGGGCTTGATTCAAAATTTTTTGACCTAAGAACCAAAAAGTTAGGGCTGATTTCGAGCTAGGTTGACCCATTTCCTGGGTCTAGGCATATAATAAAAACTAGCATTAAAATGTGTTATGATTAATGATCGATACCTTAAATCAATAGTCTATAAGTAAATCCACTTGTATAAAAGAGTTAATAACATTGACGAAAGTTCATCCCGAAACAAAACTTTATTAAGATTCTGAACAAACAATACAGGATGTGGGGACAACTAGCTAAATTTTTTAATTTCCTACTTTTGTAGAGAGTGGAACAGGCTCATCCATTCTCAAAGGTTCATTTATCGTACTGAGCCAATCAAAGCATAGAGAAGTCACTCACACCTGAGGAGTTCATGCTCCGTCTTAAAAGATTGTTCAGCAACTGGGTATTAGCTACTAGGTTATTTAATAAAAAAGAAGTAATAAAGCCCAAACGAGAATGAAATTAACGATAAAGAAAATGAAAACCCTATATACTGTAAGGATGCTAATGCATTCTCTTGTAATCAAGAACTAAATTAATATCTAATGACAATAATTAAAGTAAAAGAAAATATACATAGAAATTTAAATCCCAAAATCAATCAATAAATATTGCTTGAGCACACATATAGGATAAAGATATATTAAAGAATTAAATTAGAAGAAAGACTCACAACTAGCTATCAAATCGCTCGAAAGATAATGCTGTGGAGAAGCTATTATAGATGTTGAGAGAAAAAATGATGGATGCTCGTATTTATAGAGCTTCCCAGTTCTTTAAATGGAATAAAACTAAAATAAATATATCTATATTACAGAAGTCACATTAATATATCAATGACTTTGCAATTATAATAAATAAATAAATAAATAAATAGGATTTTGAAAAATGAAGGAATAAGTCATTGAGGCTTACATCTTCGTTTTGCAAAATGGTTATATAAGGGTATGAAATCAATTTCTTTTAAAGATTTAGGAGACTAAACACACTTAATTTAAAAAAATAAATAAACTAAGCTTAGATAAAGTAAGTATAACAGATTTACTACAATTTACCTTAATGTTATTTTATTGAACTCTATACAATAACCTTTTTTTTAATTTATTTTAACTTTTATCTCCTTCCATGACAATAATCATCCAAACAATAAAGAAGATCTTTACATCTATCTTCCAATCCTTTGAATTTCCATTTAAATGAGTTGCAACTACACCCTCTTGTATTTACTTAATGTATACTTAGTATCTTATTTTTAAAATTGAGCATCTAGATATCAAAATCTTTGAAAAATATACTTTTAAACCATACTTTACTATTTTTTCCTTTGATAAAATAATAAAATACTTTAAATTAAAAAAAGAAGAAGATAAAATTAAGGGCAAAATGGTCATGTAGGAGCTCAAATGCACCTTTTCTAAAGATTATGAGTGTCAACGCTTAGTTTCAAAAATAGGAAGATAATCGCTCATAAAGTAAACATAAGAAAGTACATTTACAATTTTCCATTTCCATTTTATCCATTTTCGCTTCGTTGTGGAAACAAAACATTGATCTTATAGTAAATCTTATGGCCATACCAATTTTTTTAGGGGTGAAAAGGAAATTAACTTAACTCTAAATAGACATTTGTTGTCTTAAATTTTCTATCTCAAGTATGTCCCAACCGATCACATGAAGATATTTGTAATTGTGGAATAAACTTCTATTATTTTGTATTGATTTTTCATCCAAATGTTTGAATGTAATTGATAGATAGAGACACATTTGAGACAGAAAGTTTGAGATAGAAAATCCGAGACAATAAATATTTACCCCTTAACTCTAATATCAAATATGTACCTTCAAATTTACTATCTTAAGAAGAATCTTAAACATACCTAGATTTATTGTTATATCTGAGGAGATTCTATGGCCTAGATCATCTAATTAAAAAGGCACATAAAAAAAGGGCAAAGTGAGCATTTACACTATCAAGGCGAATACAGATCAATGGCATAAGATTCCATATTTGTATCATATTTTCAAGGGTCCAGCAATGTTTTGAATTATGTAGCTCATACAACTAATCACTTAACCGACAAAAGATAAAACTTTCCATTTAAACTCCTTGAAGTTATCACATAACCTTAATGATTAAGAGTGCCAAATCAGAATTACCCTTTTTATGCAATATAATATTTCTTATATGGAAACTTTGTTGTAAGACTTGCTTTGTTGCTAATGGAAGTCTTATCTTTAAATATGTGTAGATGGAGGGTTTTGGCAGGAGTAGTCACATGAATATCACGTGGGTATCGACTGGAAATGACTTTCGAAAAGTGATGTGGAGATTGCACATGATGAGATGACTAAGGAGAGAGTGGTAGGGAGGAGAAACAAGCAATCTCAAGAGTTTTAAATATATAAGTTACAGATAAGGGAGTTAAGGGGACCTTAGGCAACAACCTTGTAATTCTTGAGCAATTGAAACCATTTTTCGCTTGAACTCTTATTTGATCCTTGAGAGTAGAGAATTTTCAATGGAACATCATTTCTTAGATCTCTCTTGAGAATCTCTTTAATGAGGAGGAATAGTTAAGTATTTATAGACTCTTAAACCTGATGGCATCTATCATATTACCTTAGTGATCAATGAATAAGATGGAGTTTGCTTATTTTAAGGCTATCTTAATGAGTTTACTATAGTCCCAAGGTTAGGGATGTGAATGGGTTGGGTTTGGGATGGGTTTATTGAAACCCAAACTCGATTCAGTAAAAGATTTTTATGCCCAAAACCCGCCTTTACCTAATAGGGTTTTTTTTTTTTACTTGACCCGATCAACAAATGATGCAACATGAATCCGATCCAAAAGGCAATTAAATATCTTTTTTTTTTTCATAATTCAACTTATTTTCATATGTCATTTCTTAAATTTATTATTAATCCACTTGTGATGGAAAGAAGAGAGAAATTAAATATAAAAATATAAAATATAAAAATATATTGATTAAAAATATAAATAAAATAAAATATACTAATTATAAATTATAATATTAGTTTATTATTATTATTTAAATCGGGTTGGGTTTTTTCATTGAGTTTTTTCTAGATTCTGTAACCCGACCCTAAATCTTATCGAGTTTTATTTCATGTCCCAAAACTCAACCCTAAACCCTATAGGGTTTTTATTGAGTCGGTTGGGGCGAGTACCCTATTATGATCTACCCTGGTTACATCCCTACCCAAGGCTAGTAGTCTTCTTTATAAGTATATGAGCTTGTCTGAGAAAGGTTGGATGCAGATGACCGGTCCAACAATTCATATTCTGAGCCCACCAAGCCCATTCTCTCTTAATCATCTCAATTATGAAATGGGCTCCCTAATCCCAATCACCTAACCCAATGAGTTAAGCACGACAATAATTTTAGCCTCTTTACAATATGCCTTCATTAATTTTGCATATATGAGAAATATTCATGTTGGAAACCACAAACCATACTAGATTTTTTTTTTCTATACATAGAAAAATACTAAAGCATCATAGCCCATAACCTAATAAAAGTAGTGTTGAAAGTGAGCATAATTGCCAAGACTTCTTTTTGTATATGTCAATAATGGTTTGTTAATAAATAACAAGAGGCAAAACATCTATTTTTTCTATATGTTTTTTACTTGTGTATAATTTATGATGAGGTCTCAAAAATTAAATAGAATATATTTGAAATGATAATATAGATATATGAAAATTAGGGGACATTATATCATCGCATTTTCACCTATACATGATGTGATTTTAATCAATATCATTAATCAAAGTGATAACTTTTTTTTTTTCAATAACTACTCGAGTGATATATATTCAAATTATACTAACCAATTTCCAAAGGTTAAAAGAATATGTTAGATTGATAAGATGCGAAATATATGCATCATTAGTCCCCCCTTTGTATAGACGTATGTAGTTAATCTTATAACTTGAGATTGATATGTATTCTATACATAAGGTCTCATACTTCTAGTTAGAGAAGCGCATGAAAATCAAGACCCATGAGATCTTAATGGTTACATTTTTAGTGGCCCATAATGATGTGAGACATAAGGAATGTGATTAAATGATGTGGGCTATGGATGAAAGCTAATTGCAAACTTTGTTTCCTAGGGTCATATATACTATTGCTAATTCTTAATTATCTATGGATTAACATTAGCATAAACTTTGTGATTAGATTACCTAGAACACAAAGAGATAAAGAAGCTATTAGAGGTTTTGTTAATTGATTTTCTGTAATGCCCCCATTTTGTACCTTGTAAGCTTACAAATGATATTGATTATATTGCTAACTTATTCAATTAAGAAATTCCTTGGCTTCTTGACATTTTACAAACTATCATTTCTAAACATGACCTATAATACTTGAGTTATTTCTTGAGAATATCATGAAAAAAAGTAGGAAGTAAATTGCTTTATTGTTCGTCATTCCATTTACAAATCAATAGGCAAACAAAGGTAGTTAACTACATTAATAGTTCATTACTAAGAATTGTTGTTGATAATAATGTTTAGGATTGGGATGATAAATTGTCGTATATTAAATTCGCTTACAATAAAAGTGTTCATCATGTTACCAACAAGAAATTCTTAGAGGTTGTAAACAAGTTTAATTTCCTTAGTTTGTTAAATTTGGCACCGATTCCTTTTGTTGGACAAGCAAATTTTAATGAATAGGAAAAAGTGCATTTTATTAAAAGAATGAATGAGAAGGTAAAGTAAGTAATGGAGAGGAAGGTAACAAATTATGAGAAGTAAGCCGATAAGAGTAAGAAAAGAGTAACTTAAAAACTTAGAGATATGGTATGAATCACCTTAGAAAGGAGATCCAAAGACGTGCAAGTCCAAGTTTATGCCAAGAATAGATTAACCTTTCTACATTGTAGAGAAGCTTGTGACGATGCCTATAAGTTGGATTCAAGAGATGAATTCAATGTACTATCCACTTTATGCCTAGGATTTATCCTATGCTATGATGATAAAGAAGAAGAAAACTTATATTTGAGGGAAAAGAAAAAACTAAAGGAACAATGTGCATTAAGGACTACTTTTTTAAACAATATCTAAGAAAGTTGCTTAAGCTTTTATATCTTATGGAGTTCAAGATGAAGACTAGATTAAGTTTGGAATTAGAACAGGTGAAAATGTTTAGAGTGAAGTATGACAACAGAAGAAAGTCCTAAGGAGTTCTAAAGAAACTTCATTTGAATAGGGACCCATTACTATCTGAACAAGGTTGACTAGGAGGGGTAGCAAAACTTGCATACTTCACTTCATTTGAATGGCATCATCCGCCAATCAAATAAAGTGAGATAGAAGTGAGCCGATCCAAACACCACTTCATTCAAAGCAGAACAAAAGTGAAGCTATAGTGTAGATCTCCACTTTATTCGAATACCTCAATGCTTCATTTGAATGAAGTACTCAAGAGCTGGCCATTATCAAGCACTTAATTCAAATGACTTTCAAGCCACTAGAACAATCTATTCCTTTACTTGATGGGTTATAGCATATCACCAAGTTAATCTTATTAGTGGTTCCCATTGGTGTATCGAATTGGAGTTATTTTTCCTAGGATTTTATTCCTATTCTCCATAAATAATCTCATTTTTTCTAAGGGGTTGTAGACAATAGCACATGCTTGGAACAAATTTTGGATTGATTAGAAAGAGTTTAATTAACAAGTGAATCTAGTCAATTTTAGAGTTAGCCAAGCATTAATTCAAGAATTATATTAATTAGATCAACAATAAATTTTATTAAGTTTCTTAATTGGTTTTGAAAATAACAAAACATATTATGTATTACTTAACTTGTTTATTAAGTGTATATATAATACAGAATGTAGAAATTATTATGAAATGTAGAAACAAATTTAGGAGGACTTATAAGTAAGCTTTTGATAGTAAAATGAAGCTATTTTAGCTATAGAGTGAATACCAATTGTATAAGAAGTAAAGTTAAGGGATGTTAATTTCTACAAAATATAATTTGTTCAAGTTTTCAATGGTGCTCTTCAAGATTACATCATTTAAGCTTAAATTTGTTCAATACCCAACTTTGTTATTAGATACAACATAAAAAATGTACGTAATACTAGATTATATTAAGATTATTACAAGATAAGTGTTAGAACGTGTATGTAAACAAGGTCAGGTGAAAGTAGCATGAACAACATAATCTTATGTAGATGGCAAAATTCACAGTCGACTATAATATGTTTTTTTAGTTATATTTTACTGGTTTGTGGAAGATTTAAAGTTTAAAATCAATTTAAATTGAGTCATACTGTAGATGCATGGATCCAGATGATAGGGTCACATGTGTACAATAATAGTGTTGCACTTTAAGTGACCTTAAAGAAGTGAAATAGAATTGATACATGTAGAGACGACTTTAAAAGAGAGGCAAGGAGCAATAGATAGTCTTGTAGGCTCAAATGCACATATGACAAATGGAGTAACTTTAGAGAATTAATCCCACAATTTTTGAAGAGGAGTAGCTCTTTTTTGTATAAATCTCATTTTTTCTAATGAACAAAAACTTTACACATTAACTATTTCTCTAATCTTAGAGAAATTGTCAAATGAAGGGAACTCTAAAGTAATTATACGATTTAGTTGTTGACAATATCCATCAGATCACATTGATAGTTAGTGACCGAAATGAGTCCTCCTATTGATAGATTCATCCATGGGCTCCTTTTGAATTCAAGCCTATAGAGAATTTCTTTAAATGTATAACCTCGCCTGAGAAAGGTTAGAAGTAAATGGATTGATCCAACAATCCATATCTCTAGCCTACGATATCAAATCTTCCTATATCTTCTCATATTCATATGAACATGACCCTCTAGGTGTTATCATTAGTCAAAGGAGTCAAGCTCATGTTGTTATTGTGCTTAAAGCTCAAAATCTCATAAATCCATTAACATTATAAATTTTGCCCTTCAATTAAAGTTTTTTGGACAAAATTGAAGAGGTTTAGGAATTGGATACATTTTTTTGAACAGCTAGAACATTGCCTACCGCATATACCTTGTAAGATAGTTATGTTGCTGTTTAGCATGCTCACGTAGTCTAAAATTTTGTTTGCTCATGAGTCACGATGTATGGCCATAACCCTAACAATGCAAAATATATTTTCTTTTTATTTGGTGCAAGAGCTTGTAGTATTATCTAAATACGTGTGTCATCAATGACTTGTTAGCTTTGTTCAAATTGATTCACTATTTTTTAAAGTAAATTCACATTAAGTAGACCTTTCACAATTTCTAATAAAAGCTCTAAATTAACATTTTGCAAACAAACTTTCAAACACGGAATCCTTTAACTACAATTTTTGAACAAAATGCTATTGATAAGGATCATGTTATAAATGATTTCTTGTATTAAATTTACACATTGATTAACAAATTAGTTAATGTAGATGCGTGCTTAGTTCCATACTTTATCCTTGAGGTCATGAGTCTAAGCCTCCTGATGAAGGGCGAAACACTTTTAATTCCTAGATGATTTCAAGTCTTTTTTGTTGCAAATCGAGTGGAAATCATTTAGAATTGGTACTTAATAGCATAATATATCGCTTTCAGGTAATGTGGAACCTATCACGAAGAAATCAATTGGATTCATCAAGAAAAGAAATGGAAAAGCCAAGCTTTTTGCCCATACACCCCTCCATACGGGGCGTATGGAATCCATACGGGGCCGTATCAACCCAGACCAACCCCTCCAAAATGCACAGAAGGCGCTACGCCCCTTCCATACGGGGCATATGGATCAGCGACGACTTAGATTTTCCTGATATTTGCCCCTTTTCTCTTTCTTTTTTGTACATGTCTATATATATATGTAAGTGGAGAGAGAAAGAGGAGGCAGACAGAGGGTTTGACATTTAACACACACCTTACTTTTCTCTCTTGGAACAACAACTCAAGAAGATCATTGTCTCAACCAAAGCATTCAAGATTCGAACTTCCGGGTAGTATCATGAACTCTAGCTGCTCTCCTATCAATTGTAATTACATTATCTCTCTCATGGAGGAGTAATTTAGAGATCTAGATCTCTTTTGAAACCATTCTTGTCATGTGATGAAGGATTGATCTTAATGAAGACATATTGATGTTCTTTTGTTTCATTACTTGTTCTTGATGTGTATCTTAGATTTATATTTCCGGAGTATGAATCTATGTTTGATTTCATTCAAGTTGATTGAGAAATTGCTTGCATGATTAGATCTAAGGGTAATGAATGAGATTTGATCGTGATTCTAGAGATAGGATAGCGAAAATCTTTTGTTTACCAACCTAACGGTGAGAGAATCAAGTGCTTCATGCAATTCTAGGTTGCTATTGGTTGAGAAGAGATTCTAACGGATAAACCTAGGATTAGATAAGCTAATAGATTTGAGAGAACTATTAGTTTGACTAATGAAACTCCACAGCTTAAGAACTGGATTGTTTGATCTTTAGTTTCTAATGATTCGCATGGCATGAGTGGGATTAGAGAGAGGTCTAGGTTGCTTAGTTGTTGATTCGAACTCGTGTTTTGTTAAGTTCCATTTCTTTAGTTTAGTACATTTTATAATTAGTCTCTTTTAGTTAAGTTCATTGAATCATTCACTCGCCTTGTTCGGTTGGATAATAGGAACGGAGTAAATATTAGTAATTGGTGAACTTTAATCTTCCTTGGAACGACCCTGATTTCGAACACTATATTACGCTACGATAGGTGCGCTTGCCTATTGCATCGTAGTTGGAAGCAAGGAACAGGTTTATAAATTATTAAGCTACGATCCGCAACGATCACCTCCCTTTTGCCATTCCTTCTTTTATTTTTTTACTAAAGATGGAGTCTTTATTAATACTTTATGTGTAATGAGACTGCATATAATAGTAGCTTAACTGGTCATTGTGTGTGCATTGAAATTTGAGATGGTGTGTTTGAGTCTCAGTGCCATTAACTTTTTTTAAAAAAAAAAATTAAAACAAGAAACGAGTTTTGAAGACGTTCATTCCTCATAAGCTTTTTTTTTTTCCTTCTCAAAATGACAACTTTCCTTTTTTTTTTCTTTCTTAAAGCCATTTGAAGTAAACAGGAAAGGGATAAGGACAAGAGGCTTGCTATGGGGCTTGATGCTTTGAATAGGACCCACGGGGCGGTAATCTCAAATGTGGGTGTCAAAGAGGATAAGTTGGCAGTGAAGGCTATTCTTGTCATAGACCATCTTTTTCCAAACACCTTCTTCTTGCAAAAACTAGAGAATCAACATGAATCTAGTTAGAGTAGCCCTTCTTCTGCTGTACCTCTGATCGGTTCTTAAGAAAGCATTACTAAAATCAAAGGGTGAGAATAGTAGCCTCAGTACCAATGAGCAAGTTGAGATCAAGAAAGAAGACTGATCAAATATTCAACAAAGTAGACTTCCAAGAGAGAATTCGATTTCATCATTACCCAATCTTCTCCTTACTTACCTATGATGATATTCGTAGATCACATAATACGAAGATAGTCTATTTTTCACTGTTATAAAGTTTATGAGTGAATCTGTCCTTACTAGACTTCAGGTTTAGATCAAGTTAGGGAGGAATACTGGAATTGGGGGTTTAACGTACGAATTGGGTGCATTGAACCCATATTGGGGATTTTTACTCCTAATTCCATAAATAAATAATTAAAAAATTAATTCTATTTAAAATCTCTCCTACTTACTCGAAAGCAGAAAAGATGAGTTTAGGCTCTAAAGTGAGTACTCGCAAACTAAGAGGGGTACTTTAGGGTCTAACACACTAAGGAAGAGGCGGGATACTCATTAGAATGACGAATACTGGGTATAACCCATAATTCTTGTAATAAATGCTATAACTTCATCAAGGCGACTGCAGGGAGGACAATACAACCTGAAAGCCTTTCAAAAGATTGAAAATAAGGTTAGCTAGATAAGAGGAAAAGAATGACATTTGTGCTTACTTTACTTGCGATTCCCCTCCTTGACTATGTCCCTACTGATTCGTGTGAAAAGGGGGCAAGTTACTCTTGAGCCAGGAATTGAATGTAGATTAAAAACCAGGGTTTACCCTTGGGAATGATATAACTTCATTAAAATTCCTGATGAACTAGAGAAGGAGAAAATTAGCGAATAGTTTCTTTCAATGGTGTTTTCTCTAGAGTTTCAATTATCACCCCTCCCCTCTACTTCCAAACGAAGTGCTCTATTCAAAGCTTCATCGAAGCTTCGCATCGGACGTCTAAATAAGACAGTCCTAAAATAAAATAGGAAAGACTGAACCCTCTTTTCTGAATACTTTTTTGACCCCTGATAATGTCGAACGGTCTCTCCAGATGTCTGCTTCCTTCAAATCGTACAAGTGGTCACCTTATAGAAGTCACCGACATCCTTTAATAGATTGATTGAATTGATAGGGGGACTGACCCTTTCATCAATGGAGAGGAATATGGATCGAATTGAAAGACCAAATGCTCACCTTTTGATTTTGAATATAAGTAGGACCTTTTGGTTGAAGTGTGGTCTGCTAAGGAACACACCATAGGTTAACCTATGACTACCTTGTTACGAAAAAACCCTACCCACTGGTTTACGATTAGATTAGGGATCAAGGAATCAAGAAAGCCAGAATCACTTAGGAAGCTAGCTGATTGACAAAGAAACTCATTAAGAAGAAAGCAGTGAGCCAAGGTGTGTAGTGGGGACAAAGGCTTGGTAGCACACTTACGATCTAATTCTTGAGTATCTATGCTTATCCTCTTAAACTCTAACTTGGGATAGCTAGAAAGAAAGAAGCTATTGGACTGACTAATCGATGGCATTGGTATTGGTACCAGCTTGGAGAACTTTTTAGGTTATTTCTTTCACTCCGAAATCATTGAATAAGGGTGTAAAGGGTGAAATGCCTATCGAAATTTAAACTTGATTGCATTGGCCGATGTAGGTGCCAAAAAGAACTTGGATCGAAGTGTACAAGCAAAGATTTTTAAAGAGAAGATAAGGCTTATATGTAAGGCCGTTGTTCCTGAATTGAGTGCTAATAACAACAGCAAATCCTTCTCACTACGCCCCTATAACTTATCCTCCAGGATTCCCCTGGTATGTCTTGGATGCCCTACCAGGGGAGAGTGGTAGAGATCAAAGTGGTGGTCAACCATTGCTATGGGACGAAAAGAGTCTCGTTAGCAGTCTAGTTGTCAATTTCAATTCCTCTTGTAAGCACAGCCTAGTTTCGATTGCTTTTCGCTACTACTTAATTACCATCTACTGGCTTCTCCCTTCGCTTGGGATAATCGCTTCTTTGAATGCCTAAAGAGTAACCTAGAGCCTTTTGAGGAATGAAGTCTCTTATAAAAAAGTACTTCCATCATAGATACTATAGATTCTACAAGCGACTCTACTTTTACTTATAGAATTGGTGGAATTGAAGGTCATTGAAACTAGGGTGCTTTAATGAAACGTATCTATATCCTGATTCTCCCTGACTTTGACCTGTATGTGTTAAGCATATAGCTAGTGTTCGTTAAGGACAAGTTTTGATGTTCCATGATTCACCTCCGAATAATGAGTAGGTAGTTTAATCTTTTTCATTTTTCACCAAACCATTCCCGCACTATGGTGGAAAATTTGCTATGAACCCCTAAATGATCCTTCCCATCATCCCCCGCGTCTTTATGGGCTAGGGCATTTTTTTTTTTATGGAAAATAGGATTGCGCCGCATTGGGCTCATTTGCTGCCTAAGCGCACTTGCCCCCAATGTGGCTAATAAGTTTGTCTACCACGTCTCCCGAAGAAGGAGGGCTTTTTTAGTGAAAGACGTTTTTTTGACTCTTTCTCGATCAAAAGACATATTACTTTTTCTAAATGCTCTTTTTTAGCCCGTCTTTCTTTTCTTTCTTTTTTATTTTGTGAGATACTAGATCTCTCTCTCTCTCTCTTTTTGGTGTGGATCCTCTAGATCCTCTTCAGTCGGGGTCTTATTTAGATCGGGAAGAAAAGGTTCCTTTGAAGAGCTGGAACCACTTCCATCACCTCCCATGGAAAGAGGAAATCTTTCCATCACCCCCATCTTTCTTTGCTCAACATGGTTCGATCCGAAATGCTAAAATAGATCCTCGCTAGGCT
Source organism: Laguncularia racemosa (assembly GCA_037954665.1). NCBI lineage: Eukaryota > Viridiplantae > Streptophyta > Magnoliopsida > Myrtales > Combretaceae > Laguncularia > Laguncularia racemosa. The sequence goes on from JBBMOL010000072.1 coordinate 712,985, forward strand.
TCTTTCCCATGTAGTTTTTGGTCGGTTGCCTTGTCAATTGAATTCCCCACTCCATCCTATGCTACATCAAATCAAAAGATTAATCCAGTTGGGAATTTCCACAACAAGATCTTTATATAATTAACAAAACTTGAGGCTGATACCTGAAAAATGAAGTTCCCCTATTTCATGCCTAGAGGGCTTGCTACTAAAGCTGGTAAGGGAAATGAATGAAATAAGCTTCTTCAATTCGCATGTAGTAAGCCAAACCATTTTATGTTCTTTTTTTTTTTTTTTTTGCATCTAGAATGCTATAGCGGTATTTCAACAATGACAATCAGGGTACCAAAGATGGTGCGCCTTCAGAGGTGGAACTAATTAGCCGCTTTTCTTGTTGCCATGTACCTGGTATCCAGGGATGGGACCTTCCACCTAATTGTTTTCTTGCCTTGGACGGGAGTTGTCATCATTGAAGGTCTTTCTTGAGGAATTGTTCCCCTAGGAAATTCATCAATCCTCCTTTGAGCTAGGGGATGGCTGGTTTGGAAGGTATCTTTGGGCTGAAATGGGCCAATAATAATAACGTCTTTTGTTTGAGAGTTTGAGATGTAGGAGTGAGTCTTTGGTCCTTTTAGCTCTAATTCTTTCTCAAATCAAGCTGACTAGGATGGGAATGGATCAATGAGTAGGAGCCCTTAATAGAGTTACAATGAAATAACCTTCTTTAGGGCATAAACCTTATTTATGGAAAGGAAGACCTTAGAAAAGAAATAATACATTTGACTCAACCCTGTGTTTTTAGGCATCGACCTACTTTTAGGTTAGGACGAGCCTTGAAAAAGCCTATTTTTGATTAGTTTCTCCGATATAGGATAATTCAAAACTTTCTCATTGTAGCTTGTCTATTACTATTAGTGGAAATGGGCTGATAAGCTTTAGCCCCTAGTCCTATTGAACCGGCATCTTCAAACTTGGGTCGGATCAAACAATTCTCTTTTTGAAGTCGTCCATTAACTAAAAAAGGCTTGTGGGCTTTCACCGGTAGGGAAGGTTCAGTTTCAAAGAGATATGCCAATATAGCTTCAATGGATCTAGTGGGAATAAAATTCTATGTCAAAGTCAATCTCTTAAGAGTCAAGCTTGCCTCTCGGAAGGAGTCTAGATCCTAGTTCAGTTGGACTCTTTTGTTGTTCCAGTTTCCTTCAATTCCATAAATTAGTCATCTGGACTCATCAGTCTTATTTGTAGCTATCTGTAGTCCCTTTTTCTCGTCTCAAGGAAAAATGGCACAAATTGATTCAACAACAGAGGAAAAAATGTATTATTCGAAGGAGGTGGGAAGGACTTTCAGCCCAGATTCATTCTTATAGGTTCAATTCTTTTCCTCCTACTCAAAAGAAATTGAGCACAGTTAGTAAGCCTTGTCACGAACCCAAGCATACCACAAACTCATTGAAGGGCCATTATTGAGTTAAGGAACTAAAACCGAGCAAAGAAGTCACATCTGAGCTAGTTAAAACTAACTCATCCGCTTATACCAAGAAACACCCTTTTGCAGTTCACTCATAAGGCCTCTCTCATCCCTAGCTTTCTACCTCTTGCTCCTCGACTAGTACAAGACATAATGCTCCATTCATCTGCCGATTGGAAAAAAATGGAATGCCGATTACACACTTGAGGTGGATAGTCTAACTAGGTGCTTATCTTATGGGGATTCCATAAGAATGCTTTATACTTGACCGAAAGAGTGGTTTCCTCAAGACCTCCCAGGTAGATACTAAAGTCATAACAGGGTCGTTTAGGCGGGTCGCCTTTTGCACTCATTTCACAAAACCAACATAAAAAACAAAGAATAAAGAGTAAATTTTAAATAAGATGGACTAATAGAGCCACAGTAGCAAGAGCCATAAGCGAGCCTTATCGTAGTATTAAGAGCAAGAGAGCTTGCCTAGTGAAATACTTAGCGAGTCACAAGAATAATCTAAAAGCACTCTTTGGAACTCATTATCGCCTTTATTACATAACCTTTCTCTTGTTTACTCTCCCTCTGAGATGGTCACTCAACCTAATGAAGAGTACAAAGGCTATTCAATTGTGGCTGGACACGGGAAAAGGCATATTCATTGCGGATTGACCAAAGAAGTCATTTTCATGGTGACTTTAGCCCTTTTTTGAGGCCATTATGAACGTTTAGTTTTATAAAATACCGTATTTCCCTTGGCAGGCTAAACTTATTTTAAACCTTTTTATTTGCCTCTTTTGGTTCTCTTTAGTTTTATCAAGTGAAATTTGTCACCTTCCTATTCTGTTTCTACTTTCAAACAAGTAACTAAGTCATCTAAATCCAGCCTGTGCTAGGAGAAGCACTCAATCCCATCACTTCATCGCTTAGTTCATTGCTTCTTCCCTCCTCTTCTTCCTTTTCGATTGTTATACCAATGGAATTTTATTAAATTCCAGGTGCATTTTTGTTTTTCATGTCTTCCTTGATTCTGGTTTAGATCCAGAGGTAGTATCGATCCATCAATAGCAGCATCCCTTCTTCTCACATCTGGTCTAATATCTCTTAGATTGATATCTAGTAGCAATAGAGGGAATTCGGCACAATATGTCATCCCTTCGGTATCGGTGTCAAATAAGGGGATCCCTCAAAGCTATTATAGGCACTCATGAGTTCGGATTAGGTAGCGTGAAGGAGATAAAAGAAGGACCCGCTGAAAGTAGTTTAGTTTCACCAAGTCTTCTTGAGTCAAAATTTCCTCATCTAATAGCTTAGTACCATTTAATTAAGTCCATTTTTGACGAGTAAAGCGGCTAGGCTACATGCTTCGCCTAGTATTCCCGAATTGGTAAAAATTCTCAGCGTTGAGAGAATTTTCTATGTGTCTAGGTTGATTAGAGGTTCGACTTGCTTCTCCCCCACCTTTTAGCATTTTAGGCCCCTGAAAAAAATGAAAGAAAAAAGAAAAAAGAGAAATTGGGCCATCTTTGTCAAGAGAGGCCACCTTCTCTTAGGCCAGCAGTCTTCTACTTCTAGTCGACTACTTTATGATGGGCTTCCCTCTTTCTTAGGCTCTGCTTGCTCATCCACACTCCGACCCAGCCAGTAAGTAATAATTGAAAAACGAGGTTTCCTTGTCTGCATTAAGATTTAAAACTTGTTTTAAAAAAACAAAAAGGCAATCAATCAAAATCAAGAAAAAATTGAAATAGTGAATCAAGATCTAGATGGATCTTTATCTTTATCTTTATCTCTATCCACATACATACCTATCTATATGGATAGAAATCTATCTATGAATTGATTTAGACTATCCTCTATCCAAATATATTTGTCCCTATAAGCAACTACGTTGATCTTTATATGTTTTGGCCACATCCGTTTTCGCTCCAAAGAGGAAGGTTTAGATCTTTCAATCTTATGTCGCGAGGGATGTGACCTATGTTAGGTCCATAAGATACCACGGCTTTTTGTGTTCTATGATTTACCTCCGAATAATGAGTAGGTAGTTCGATCTTTTTTATTCTTCTCTTCCTTTTGATTCTTCTCTTCATAGTAGGGGATGCGGACCAATAGGTCAAATTACAACATAAAGAAGAGTTGTCTAAAGTACTTCTTGTTCGAGTAGGAAGATATAGGTTTTTCTGCTTCCTTCTCTTCAATAAGAATAGGGATTTGAAATGATACAAATTCCTCTTCATTTTATTGTGCTCAGCAAAGGAACTGCCTAAGCATACTTTTTTGGATCCAAACTTCTTTGTTCTTTCTAAGTCTTCTTTTTGCATAGAAGAAAACAACTGTTTCAAAAACCAGGATTTTAGTAATAGGTGGCATCCCCTCTTAGTTTTGAGTAGGTGGAACCATTTTGTTTTGGTTCTTCTCCACATTCTTATCGGGTGATTCAAGAATTTGCCTATGATTTTTCTAACTGAGATTTCGATATAGAAAGATCTCTTTATTTCTTCACCATGGATTCTCGCGTCATTCTCTTGAAAAGATATTAGATCACTGTGGGACACTTTCAAATGAGTAATGCTTACCATTCCATTATTCACATAAACTCTTCAATGACTTATTAGTTGCTTTGCTTGAGGAATAGTTTCATGAAAATGGTGACAACCCGGAATAACATCCGATCTTGTTTTTGGATTGAGTGGAAAAGGGATATATGAAGTTTGTTCTCTTGCTCTGTGCATCTTTGTGATGGGTAAATCCCCATGAAAAAGGGGCAACTTTCATGTAGTTTGTGATTAGATGTAACTATTAAGATTTTTTCTCGGATAAATCTTTCTCTTAATATTTGTCTTCTTCCTCTTCAATCTTTAGAGAATACGGCATTGTATTATTGTAAGTTCTCTGTTCCAAACATTTCTTGAAAGTAGATGACAATTTTTAAATCTTAATGCAAGCATTTCATATCTTGTTGAATAAGTCTTTTTTGCCACATCACATATAACGGGAATTGAACCCCTTTCTGCTACTGTTGGGCGGATGGAGAATGTCCTTCTTCGATCCAGCAACTAGTTAGGATAAGAGAGGTTTGGAACCCTTTCCCCTTTCTTTAATAAGAAGGTAAGCTTCTAAAGCTCCTTCCTTTAGCTGGTGTATAGAAGCGCACTTCCCTTTTCCCCTTACTAGTAAAGGGGGTATAATGAATAGAGATCTCTTGCCAGAAGTCTTCTCTTCCTATCACTTCACTTCGCTTGAGAGATCTGATCTCACCGTACTTCATCGGGCCGGGCGAAGGGGAAGGAAGGGATGGGTGGTCCGAGAACAGCAACAGGAGAGGGCTCGTAACCACCCCCCCCCCCCCCCCTTTCCCTCTTCCCCATTCCTATTTGTTCCTTGGGACCGGAAAAGATAAGATGCAGTATTCTTTTTTTTTTTTGAAGAAAAAGAAGAAAAAGATGAATAGGCCCATGATACATTTCGGAATATTGTAAAGGTAAATAGACTCTTTTCGTCCACTTTTCGATGCCTACCTGAGGACTTCTGTGAATGTTTTGGAATGGGGATGTTCGCCTTTTGTAACAAGTAGATCCACGATACAGACTAATAGATGTTCCTACTCTTACCTGTGAGTAAGATCTATTCATAGTTGGTTAGTCCCCCATGACTTCTCGCTTTTCATGCATGTGTCTCCCCCTATGCTTATGTGAGTTTGACTCGCCTTTGACTCTGCTTGCTTTTCACTCCCTATGAGTCGTTTTATGACTTAACTTTTTAGGACGGTCAGCGGGACATGGGGGCCTTAGCTCATGCATCAATTTACCAAAATCACCTCTGCTATCCCACTTCCTTCTATTCAAAAAGTCGAGCAGCCCTTAACTTAAACAAGACGGCCAAGGCTCTTCTTTATATATTACATAAGCCCTAAATAGTCCTAAAAGCCGAACTCAATAACTTTTTAAGAGTAGGTTTTGGTTAGAACCCTTTCTATGTTCTTAGTAAAGCACTAACACCTTATTTATAGTCAAGGGCCTTTTCAATAAGGCTCACGTATAGGCGCTCACATTTTTTTGCTCCTTTTACTCCACTAGCCTCGATTGATTAGCAGATGGAAGTACCAAGGTGCGTTTGGTGCTATCGTATATAAGATCATGGCTGCATTTAGGAGTGAAATTTTTCTCACATCTCCACTCTTGATCTTTCTCGTCATCTCTATCATACTTGCTTGACCAGGAGAATATCGTAAGTAATAGAGAAATAGAATAGCCGTTTCGTAGACTCCATGGTGTTGTGCTCCTCAAAGTACATGTTGTGCTGCTTTTTATTCGTTACTCGAAATATCATAAGATAAGATAAGTTGACTATCACATCAATATCATAGAAAGTCACTTCTATACCAAAAATTCCCATGTCTTTCTTTCTCCCATGCTTTTCGTTGGTCAACAACCAACAAAAGTTCTCTATATGTCTTCACTCACTACTCCTACAAGCTTGATGGAGTTAAGTTGTTTAGAGGAATTTGATTTTGTCAATCAATCATGCATCAACTGGATAAATTCACTTTCCAACAAATTTATTTTGTGGTCATATATTATATATATATATATAAAACCACATTCTACATAATATATAGAATATCATTTTTTTATGGTAGTAGCATATGGGGTTGTTCTCCTAACCGAAGGCCCATCTAGTCTGCCTGATCTCAACATGGTTCCTGAATTAAGCTATGAGGAGCTATTGGTAGATAGTGAGGCCAATGCCGCTAAATGTGATAGATTTCTTTTAGCAATCTGTCACTGGGCGGAAGAAATCGCTCGTAACTCAAGCGTCACAAACGTGAAGAGGCTATTTAATATCATTGACGTGGTCAAGTATCTTACTAATGTCGATGAGTTGGACAAAGATATCTGAATAGCCGCTCTTCACGCCTTTAAGGAAGAACTCGACAAAAACGAGACTTGGGCTAAAATCAATCAAGAATGTAAGAGATGGGGTGAGCGTGGCCTCGAATGATGACCCAAAAGTACTTGTTGTCGTTGGCAAGTAGCATGGGAAGGGGGTCGGATCAGTTTAAATGAATCAAATCATCTCAAATATTGCTATCTCATATTTGAATTACTGGATATATATCCTATGAATTTTTTTTCGCACCAAATACTATTCTAGAAGAAGTTTGAATCCATTCCGTTCAAATATTGATTGGACTTGGTTAGACATGGTTTAAGCGTTACTGGATCCTAGAAGAGTTAATTTTTCCATTAGCTAAACCCTTTCTTATCCTTCCTTTTGACTCTTATTTTGTTTGCACACAATTAACGGAGGCCTCCCCAACATATGTTGCAACATCTTCAATAGCATGCTCTTACTTCGTCTTCCCTTTTATATGTCATCAAATTTGGAGGTTTTTAATCCCCGGTTATTATGGGGAACAAAGGATGAAATATAATCGATTCTTCCATTTAAGTGGTTCTCGCTTTTCCTTGTTTCTGTTCCTAACTCCTCCTCAGGTAGTTCCTAATGTTTGGCACTTTCCATACTCCGTGGGTGCAACATCAACAAATTCTCTCATGATAAAGTTACAACCTAAGATCTATGACCATATTATGTTAACTGTTCGTATTTCGTTCATTCCATCGGTATGCTCCTAGGTACCTATAATTGTGATCCGTTTGCCAAAACCAAGGGGTCTTTCTGTGGAAACCTTCATGAACAATTGTCGTATTTTGTTAGTTTTTCCCCCTTCTCACAACTGCTCTTTCCATAGCTCCAGATATTTAGTGCCAAATTGTCGCTTGTTTCCTCATTTCTTTGATCATAAAGTTGGCTATCTTTGTGGCCTTGGTTGTGAAAGTTAGTTCAGAAGGCTGGACGAGTGGAATGAGGGGGAGCGGCTCGATAAAAAAAAGAAGAAGAGTAGCCCCCCTAGAACCTGGCAAAGTAACTATTAATGAATTCCTAAGCAATTTTCAACCAACATATGCAATTCATTCCCCATAAAGATTATAACACACAGAAGACTCCTTACCTTAGGAGCGAGATGAGTGATAGATCCGGCGAATGCCGATGAAGAACGCAAACAAAGTTGGAGCTCGGGCATTCTTATATTTCATCAAGAGAAAGAAAAAAGAAAGGAGGCAAACTGGTAAGAAGGTTAACTACATAGGGGGAGCGAACCGAAAAGCACAGCTTTGCAGAGCAAACCAATCTACTGTACCGCCTCCCTTACTCTCTCTATATAAAAAAGCCTGTGGGAAGCGCAAAGAGCTAAGCTACTAATGTCGTAGCGATTGGTACTGGCAGAAATCTTGATGTAGCAAAAAAGACTGATAATTTCTTATATAAAGACAACTTCTGCCTTCTTGTGTGAGACAAGAAAGACCTCGAGACTGACAAGATGGTCCTTTAGGTAATCGAGTCATTGTTAGTCTTTTTCTAGTGTGTGCAACTTCTCTTTTTTCTTTTTTCTCTGAGTGACTCATTCCTTTGGTCGAGAGCTCTATCATTGTCTAATTTTTTGTTGTTTGATCATAGTAGAAATTATGTATCTATTTATCTATTGATCATAGCAGGTTGTTTCGGACGTTTTCTAGGATTTGAAGGAATTGCTATAATGACCACTAAGTGCGTTTCATTCTCTTTGATCTTATCTTTGATTGCTTTTTATGAAATCGCACTGGGAGCTAGTGCTTGCTACCTACAAATTGCTCCATGGATCTCATAAAAAATGTTTGATGCTTCTTGGGGCTTCTTTGGCGACCATGAAGTCATTGGATGAATTGCCGAGTAGATAGATCAAATTTGGACACGGCTGTTGCTTTGCGGCGATACGGACTTGACCCGCTCCTACCCACCCCAGGGCACCATATCATGTTAGGAATATGGGGGGACATACTAGACATAAGCACTCCCTTGGTTGGGGGCTGTGCCGCCCTGCCTTTCGATCGATACACAGTTGAGGAGGCCGATCACGAACGCTACGGGTGTGGGAGCGATCCTGGTCAGGGAAGGCTAAGAGGGCGCCTCGCATATGGGTAGCAAGAGGGCGCTTATGCCCCGACGGTGGGGCCTTATGGGGAAGGGCCCAGCCCAATAGGGACAGCACACCCCCCACTTCAAGCGCACCTCTGTATCGACTGAATCACTCTAAGGGTCTAGTCGGTGGAACCGGTGAACCACGCGAGCTGGTTAGATGCGTGGGGCAGAGGGCTCGTAGTACAACACCCCCCCCCCCCCCCCCCCCCCCCCCCCCCCTTTTTATCCAGCCTTTTCTTCGCTTCGGTAGTGAATCACCTAAAAAGGGGCAGGCCTGCACGCCCTATTTGAGACTACTAAGGCAGGCGGTGGACTCTTTCATTAGGGAAGGGAAGAAGGGGCCTAAGCACGGCAGATGCCGTACACTTGAGTGGCAAGGAAAGCGAGATCGTACCTGTTTTTCCAGGCCTGTTCGGACATACGGTTCCCGCGGAAGATCAAGTTGGTGAGCCGTGTGATGGGAAACCTTCCCGCACGGTTCGGAGAGCACTTTTTTCGAATGAGAGGTTCACCACCACATCATTGCATGCAAGGGGAGCTCGCTCGATTCGCAAATGGGTCCGACTCGTAATTCACTTCTGACTCCGTGTTCGATAGCCCGACCGTAGTGATGTTAATTGTGGTTACATCCATAAGTAGCTTGGTCCATCTTTATTCCATTTCATATATGTCTGAGGATCCGCATAGCCCTCGATTTATGTGTTATTTATCCATTCTTACTTTTTTTATGCCAATGTTGGTGACTGGAGATAACTCTCTTCAATTATTCCTGGGATGGGAAGGAGTAGGTCTTGCTTCATATTTGTTAATTCATTTCTGGTTTACATGACTTCAGGCAGATAAAGCAACTATAAAAGCTATGCCTGTCAATCGAGTAGGTGAATGAGAGGGAGCATAGAGCTACAATAGGCTATGGAAGGAGCAGCGCGAAGAAAGAGGCACACAAGGAAAGAAGCGAGCATTAGCGTCCGCACCTTTTGAAGCAAAGAAGGCATTGCCTTTTGTAGGGTTGATGGGAACAAGTAACACCTTTTGAATCCACTCCGTTAGCTTGGATTTTTTTTGCTCTTGAAGAGTTTTGTCTTCTCTTTTTAGAGTAACTTACCGACCACAGGCGGGGATTCATTCAATCGACTGGAAAAGACTCTTAAGAAAGTAATCAACAATCAGTCTTAGGAAAGAAGTAAAATACCAAGAGGCATACTATTAAGGAACTAGAAGCACGACTCTCTCATCCCTTTTATGGTCCTGAGGCAAGTATTAACTTGAGATTGATTGGAAGTTGTGCTTTCTTCTTTCAAAGAGACTCGTTTAACCCGATCTATGAATTGTAAAATGTATGTTACCCCAGAGCGCTAACTAGCTCCAGCATCCCTACTTCGCTTACATAACTCCTTCTCTTTTCTCAGGGATTCTTCCCTAAGCATATATCTAGTGGCTCTCTCAGACAATTAATAGCTTATATGGGTTTCTTTCCTTATTGCACTCTTCTGCAAGTCAGTTCTTTCCATTGGCTAGATAAAGTGGAGTGAGGAGCAAAGCAATAGAAGTAGATTCGATTGATGAAAGTGTTGGGACTATAAAAATCGATCCTACTAATGAAGCAGAAGTGGGCCACCATTTTACCAGCATAACCTACTTAGGCACCAGCACCAGCACTAACACCACAATTTTTAATAGTTACCTAATTCCTTCAAGCTAACAGAAGCATAGGAAGAAGCAAGGGAGGAGTGAAGAAGCCCAAAGAAGGAGTGAATACGGCAGTTGTAGTTCATAATGTTATACCAGCTCCTGCTATGGATTGCCATAGATAGAAGACCCTATATGAAAAAAAAAAAAGAGAGAGAGAGAGAGAGAGAGAGCAGATTCTTTACCCTAAAGGCCTACTTTTGAGTATTTTTTTTGTTTTCACATCTTCCTCTATCAATACCTTTTTAATAACTTTCTATATCCTTTCTCAATAGAGTAAGAAAGTAAACTACCTTTTCAACTCATCTTAGATGCTATGAATCTCAAAAAGTCTCTTTTTCTAGTTAAAGTACCTCTTATGAGTGATTGCTCTACAACTAAAGATAAACCGATGAATAAAAGCAAGGGCATTCGCTAAGCATAAGTCCTTCAGAGTAGCTAACGGACTCAGAACCTCTGAATCTATGTTCTGTGGTTAGCCAGCTCACTTTAATCTCGTAACCAAAAAGGGATGGAGCTCCTGCTATCTTTGAAAGGAGGTAGGAAGTTAACATATAAATATGAAAGTTATCCCAATAGTCTATTATACCCGTTTTAGGAATAAGAGGCAATTGAAGTAGTCGCGAGGTTACAAAGTCATGAACAGCATCTTGGTTAGGTGTGGCTAACTGACGACAAAAGGATAATGGCCTTCCATTGGAAACGAAAGACCTACCTCGCAAAGAAAGACTACTCAGAGCAGGTTTCTTGCTCAAGACGAGACTCCTCATCAAAGTCATTAATAGGAATATTCAAGATATCCAAAAAGATGAAGAAGTATACTCCGGTGATAGTTAACACCCCCGAAAATCGTCTCCCCTCTAGCTCTCATTCCTCACTTGACTCTAGTTACCTAATAACGATTATCGAACAATCCGTTGTAACTATGAAGTCAGTAGAGCTTACATTCTAAGAAGAAAATGGTACTTCGCTTCACGCCTTAAGTCTGCTTTCCATATTCTAAAATAGATCTCCCTTGAGCCAACTCACCCAGCGCTTGAAGCTTCAAGTTCACCCAATTCAGTGACCCTACGCCCTAACGGGTGGCTTCAGTTCTCCTACTTAACGGGGCACTTAACTTGCGCTTTCAAGACGAGGAAGAGCACTTGCTTCAAGCATCCCTTGAAAGACAAGCAGCTTCGGCTAACGCTCTATCTGCTACTGTCTTAGGCTAGCTACTAGGGTAAAGCCATAGGATTCAAAGCCGATTGCTACTTTCTTGCCTTGGGGCATCGCATTCTGGGTAACGTAATAGAAAAATCTTTCTCTACTGTCTTCAGTCTGGTTTGCTTCATAAGTAAGCATGAAGCTTGCCTTCCTTTCCCTCATGGCGAAGAAAGCCTTCTTTTCTACGCTTTATGCTCTTTTTCTTATTCAATTGCGTCTTTATATCGAATAGGAGGTTTCATAAATGCTTTAGTTAAGACCGCCCCGTGAAAGCCGATAGACCGACAACAAGCCCGATCCCAGTTCTCTTTTAGGGCTTTTTCTTGCCTGAGCTAGTACAAGGGTTAGGGGAACTGACCCAGACTCAGTAGGCTTGCTCCGAAGCTTGTTTCGGCTCTCCCCGCTATCTCGGCTATAAAGAACCGAAAAGCCTGACCCTTGGAGTGAGTCTTTCTTTCCTCGGAATGACGTCTCCGCGCCCAAAGCCCATGGGCTGCTGGGTCACCAGTTTAGTTTCCTGCTTCAAGGTGTTGGGTTGCTTTAGAGAATGCGTTTTCTAATTCGTTAACAGAGGAAGAAAGCATAGGCAATCAATCCAATCGGGTAGAAAGCTATGAATGTAGAGAAAAGAGGAAAACCATGCCGATGTGCCTTCCAGAACCAAGGGGCAGTTGCTCCATTAGATGGCAGGCAAGGGAAGTTTCTTTTTGGAAGCGAAGCGACCTAGTCGAGCTATTGTCAAGTTAAGCAGTTCCTCTTGTCGAGCTAGACTATACTCGTGCTATAGTCGAGGAAAGCTCGTGCGTTATTCGTCTTAAGCTGTCGAGTTAATTATACTCGAGGAACTAATCCTTGAGGCAATTCCTCCTCAGTCCCTCAGTCTCAGTCCGACCGAGCTTGATTACTACGAGAAGTGGATAGGATAGCCGGGGAGCATCTCTCTTAGCTACGATCTTGATGAATTAGCGCTCAGGGGAAAAACTATATAGGCCAGCCGGGAAGACTCTCGAATCAAAGATCAACGAGCCAATCTCTTAATCTACGCTAATTGATTGAGTTGATTGATTAGCCTGAACAGGAGATCATGTCTTAGTGAGAAAAGCCGTTATGCTTGATGAGGATTTCTTCCATTATCCCCTTATCTGACTGGTGGTTCTAACCTGATATCTATCATTGAGTAGCGATCAGAGGTCCTAAGAGGATGCAGTCAGCCATGCCGCCCTTCCTTAACCTTCAGGGTCAGGAAGAGAGAACAAAAGGAAAGAGCATTTGGGGGAAAGAGGGCTTTTATTTTTTCTAAGTCCGGTCGCCTATACTCTCTACCGGAAGGGGTGCAGTTCATCTCCTACCTTTTAGTCCAGTAGTTGCATTCCTCTTACTCTACTGCAAGGTGCTTATGGTCTAGATCCAGTGGAAGCGCCCCGATTACCTACGTAATCCTCTTTACCTCGCTCGGGGTACCCTCGAATCATCCTCATAGAAAGATGAGAATGAGATCGGATGAGAATTTAATTAAGCCTCAGACAGGGTTGGCATTTCTTTCTCCCCTCGGTCACTTGCCTTTCCTCGGTCAAGCACCCAACGCCCTTACCATATTGCATTTAGAACTAGTAGCTCTTGCCTTCCTACTCTTACGACCGACCTTTACTTTAGTTTTGCTTTATTGAAAAACCTTTCTTCTTTGTTGAGCCAAGTAGTACAAGCTGTGTGAATCGATACCCCTAGGAGTTAGGAGTGCTTGAACTTCTTAGCTATCTAGCTAGGGTGAACGACGAAGCAGTTGCTTTCTTAGAACTAGTTTTTATTTTTTTTCTTAATTTTTTTTTAGCTCCTCGCTTATGACAATCCGGTAAGGTAAGGCTGAGTGAATTTATAACCTCAGTGAACACCTCTATCTTCTCTTTCTGCTTTTACCCCGCTAGGGAAACCCATAGATAGAAATGCTACCGAATTTGAGAGGGTTCCTAGATCTATTGGTTGAAGGAGATCTTCTTTTCTTGAGCCTTGATATTTCCTATGCGCATGTGCCATCGAGGAGGTTCCCTAAAAACAACTTCCCCCCGTATGGAGCCAGCGTCGCTATCGGCAGCATAAGGGGGAGTTGATCGCTAGGAAGAAGCTTGGTAGCCTGCTCAGTTCGGAAAGTATAGATCTAGCTCCTGATCCTTTCTATTGCCTCCTTGCTTATCCCTCGGAGAGCTGATAGTCCTGAAGTTGTCTCCAATAGTAAGAGTAGCCTTCTTGTCTACTAAGTGGAACGAGTCCAGACTATGGCTAGCAGTTCCCGATATCACATACCACATTTCTTCTTGCTAGAAAGCAGAGTTAATAAAGCCTTTTCTGAGGTGGGGGTATACGTGGAATAAACGAGTGGAGCGAGCGGAATACTTGTAGAAGGAGCTAGATCCCTCTCAACATTTGGATACGTAAACATAGCTCTTACCCTGACGGTCGAGTGCTTTCATCCCTGTAGAACGAGTAGAGCTAGAGCTAAATGATTGCTTTTGGGCAAGATCGGTGGTTTATCGAATCTCTTTCCCTTGGGTGAGATAGAGATTCCTAAGAGGATTGAGAACACATCTCTCGGGCTAAGCTCCTGGGGAGAGGAATAGGACTCCGCTAGGCGCTAGGCTGCCCTGAAGTAGCTCTTTGAGAAGCTCAGTTTCGAAGTTCAGGAGACCGACGTATTCCGCTCGACTTAAGAAATTCTTCTTTTCCTTTCTTGAGTTAAGAGCAGTCAGACTTTTTTCTTTCTCTATATAAAATATATCCAATTCTCACTCTAAGGGCGTTAAGCATACGCAGGAGGGAACGAACGAAGCGAAAAGATAGGACGCCGATCGGTTAGGCTTGCTTGAACGTCTATGTCTATTACCCCGATTAGAAAGAGGATTCCCCACCCTAACAACGGGGTACTTTCCACTACCTTATCAATCAGAATAAGAAATCCATCTGATTTTTATACGCTATACGCTCGTATCCCCTTCATAGCCTCTAAAATTAACGGTTAACACCGGTTTGGTTTCGACGCAATAAACGGGGTTGTCACGAGCTGGTTCGAGTCCAGCTCGTGGCAAAGTCTTTGGTCATAGACTCTCTCGGCGCCTTTCGTTTTCTCGTTAGACGGATGACTGTCCCATTTCTGATAAAGACGGGATAGGATCCACTTTGGCAACCTTGATGTCGTCTTCGTTAAACGCCGATTATCAAGTGTATCGTTTGTTGCGCCCTTAGGATATCACGCTTCTTGGCCTTTGTTCGCATTTACTCACCACATTTTGGTGTGGTGGTGTGCGGAACAGGTGCACCCCGGTGTTCGCTTTGATAAGTATGCGATCCTTGGGGACGACGTAGTTATCGCCGATAAGGAAGTTTCCTTGGTCTATGAACGGGCTTTAGGGGACTTAGGTTTCTCCATAAGCTATCATAAATAAGAGATTTCTGATACCGGTTCAGCCGAGTTCGCTAAACGATTCCGGGTTGGTGGTTTGACTAGGGGCTTAAGTCCTGTGTCGATTCGGAATTTTTGAAATTCACACCACCCATGGGGAGTTATGGCACTCCACATGATGTACCCGATATCAAGGTTCTCAACCTTATTTATGTCGGTTGCACGGGGCCGGTTATCGAGTAAGAGGCAGGTTACTACATGCACAGTCTAAGCCTATAAAACGGCTGAAAGCTATGTTATTATATTTATTAAGCTGATCTTTCCGTTGCGGATGAAAACATGCGACGGGCGGGTCGAGAAACTCATAGATAGTTCGCTCAAAATCAATTGAAGCACTATAATACCACTTACAATAATAACATAGATAACGAACCCATAAACCGAGTTCGAGCTTTTCTGTTAAGAATGTAGCATCTTCGTCTAGGCGCTGATTAAAATCTTCTATTAAGCGCTCAACATAAGACCAATCCGGTCTACAGCGTTCGCCGAGCATCCAACGAACCATACCAAGTTGGTAACAATTAACCAGAAAACCTTACGGAAAACCTAACCAAACCTGAAATGGTAGTGGACAGATGCCACTGGGTGAGTACGCGACAAAAATATGACGAAACTAATTAGGATTGATGTCTGTCGGCTTAGAAGAATACCTTCTATAACCGGCGCCCCTCAATCGCATAGAAATACGAATCGAAGAGCAACCAATCTGCTTCATAACCGGCATTAGAGCTACTGAAAATCTAGCCTACCTTATCATTTTAACAGACATAGGTGACAGGTCAACACCTGGTCCCCTGAACTTCTTTGCAAATTCATAGAAAGCAGTGTCTGATATCAAAGACTTCGGTTTAGAAATCTTGACACCAAGACTTTCGATTTTCTTTAAAATAAATTGACTCCAAGTCCAGATTCAACCCACGCGTGAGCAACAACTCGGTTAAACAGACACTCAAAAACCACCCGCTGAAATTCAAGCGGGAACCTATCCGTTGCAGAAGATAAGTCGAAAGACCTAAGCTTCATGCAACCAGATAAGAAAGGCAAAGATGCAAGCTGGTTAAACGTCTTATCTTCATTGATGTCAAGGTTCTTCATCACCATTTAGACCTTCTATGGCTATCACCAAAATTGAAACTAATCAGTGTGTCATATGGGGATGGATGGATAAGGGTACTATTCAACTTGTATTAAGTAACCAAGCTAGAGTTGGTGATTGTCCCAAATAAACAAATTCACTAGATTCGAAGATTTGTCATAAATGAATACGGTAGAAGCCGCATGATGAGAACTAGTATCCAACTAATGACCTTGAAGGAGTTCCACACTATGATTCCAACCACAATATCGAGCCATCTTAATCACAAGGACTATATTATAGAAAATTGAGAACTAACATGTTAACTTGCAATTTAATTGCTATTCTAAAGGCTATTACTCAAACCTATGCTAACACACATTCCAACAGTGCTCTACATGCACAAGTGGACCATTATGTACACTTGAGATGAAGTGATCGCAACACTATCAAGGCACTACAAAACATCAAGCTCCATGCTTGAAGTAAACAAACTCATTAATTAAGCCTAAACACGTTGTAGTGTACAATAGTAGCCAACAACTCTATTAAGAGATGATCCCCATCTCAGCTCAACCAATAGCAATTCTAGCTTAGAATATTAGAGGCACTAACTCCATGAGAAAAGTTAATGTGGTTAGGAAGTTGGTTCATTAAGTCCAAGTTGACATGTTGTTCATCATAGAAACTAAATTAAACATTCATAAGGCTTTAGACTTTGCTAACCGAACTCCTCTTTGATGGATTCACCTACTATGAAGCTGAAGGTGGAAGGGGAGGTATTCTCATGTTCTTGAGGAAAGCTTCCATCACCATTACCCCCATCCACTAAGACATCTAGGAAATATATGTTTTAGCCTAGGTTAGAACTTCTAACACTACATGGTTTTTCACTACAATATATGGTAGCCCCAAGCCTTGTATTCGAAAAATGTTATGGCATAATATCCATGCCCATTATATGCATATAAAATATGCACTATGGTGTTTAATGGGTGATTTTAATGATATTATTGATGAAAAAGACAAAAGTAGAAGGGGGAGGGGAGGGGAGCTCATAACAATACCATACTTGTGTGTTGTCTTGTAGACTACTGGATCTAGGCTTTATAGGTCTTAGATATACTTAGTCAAACACGCATAAACTAATTATCTAATTCAAACATAAATTGATAGATGGTGAGCCAATTATGCATGGAAAACACTATACCCAAATGCTAGAATAAAGCACTTAAGCAAATCCGTGTCAAACCATTGTCCTTTATTGTTAGAAACCTCATCTCCTAACAAAGATTTGGTTTACGACTTTTCGATCTTGTTGATGTGGCTTAGACATCTACGTTTCCACAAATTGGTTGGAAAAGTGTGGACAAAGAGTCAAGATGACCTATTACTTGCAACAAAAAGTTTCCCTCACACTACAAGAAGATGGGATAAAATAGTGTTTGGAATCATATATGAAAGAAAAAAAGATATAATTAGAAAGCTCTCGCAGGTTAAATGAGCTCTATCCTCTCACCCAACCTCATACCTCCTGAATCTAGAGAAAATTTTGAGGGAAACTCAAGGATTTGTTAGATAGAGAAGAATGTTTATAAAGGATTAAATCAAAAGCTAAATGGTTGAAAGATAGCAAGAGAAGCACACACCATTATCATTCCCTAGTCCCTGCAAAGAGATTAAAAAATAGGATATAGGCTCTCTAAGATAATATTAGAAATTAGATTCACAACCACCAGGGATTAGTGAACATAGTGATAAAGTATTTTACAAACTAATTCACATCCACAAAAGAATCCACTATACCCCTAGGAAAGTTCTCACAATCTCATATCGTAGGTCTAGTTGAGCAACGATACTTTATGCTTAATAGACCAATAACATAAGGGGAAATAAGATAAGCCTTAACATCAATAAGATCCTCAAAAACACCTGAAAAAGATGGCCTACATTCCTAAAATTTTCATAGCTTATTGCCAATTGTTGGATATTTGATGACCAAGTTAATTCAAAGAGTCTTTGACTAACGAGAAATTCCACCGTAACTTAATGAAACCTTACTAGTTTCATCCCAAAAATTACTAAAGCAAATCATTTTGCTCAGTTTAGACCAATTTGTTTGTGTAACCCAATCTACAAGACAATCACCAAAATTATGATAGGAAGGTTGCATCATTTCCTGAACTGATCGATCCATCCAACCCATTCTAGTTTTATAACAACTAAGAATTCATCTAAAAACATCATCCTCCTTAATGAACTTTTACATTCCTTTCAAATTAAAAAAGGAGAAGACAAGATATATGATTATAAGGTTAGAACTAGAAAAAACCTTTTATAGCATTAAGTGGGACTATATAATCCATGCCCTTTACTTCTTAAATTTCCCACCTACATGGATTAAGTTAATTAACTCTTGAATTTCCACTTCCACAATTTAAGTTTTGTTGAATGGAGATATCTTACCCCAATCCGTCCTTCTAGAGGTATTCATTAAGAGGACCCTATCTCTCTTTATCTATTCATCATTGGACTAGAATTATTAAGTAGATTCATTGAATACATGGTGTTAGAGGAAATATGAAAACCTTTTAGAACTAGAAAATCAGACTTGAACATATCTCACCTCCTACTTATAGATGACATTATCTTTGTCTCTAAAGTAATTAGGGTCAAACATAAATAATAGATGATATATTGAAAACACTAAGGAGGTGGTCAAGGCTCAAAGTCAAACACCAAAAATCAAGGATTTTCTTCTCAAAAAATATACCCAAGATGTTAAAGTTGTGATTAGCTCCTATTTAAGCATAAAGGAAACATACTCATTGGAGCGGTGTTTGAGACACCCTATATCAAAAAGTGAGAAACAACCACCAAAAAAAAAATTTGCTTTCTTAGTACAAAAATCATAGAAGAGACTAACAGGATGGAAAGGCAAAAGATCATAGTTGGCAAGTTACTCCTCATTTAATTAGTCACCTCCTTCTTACCAATACACTACATGCAATATAACTTAATCCTAAAGGCAACACTTATAAAACTTGAAAATATTTCTAAAACTTTTTTTCTGGATAGGTAAAGAGAGTAGTGTTAGTAATGGTTACATAACTTGTAGCACTATCACTCAATCAAAACCCTAAGGTAGGCTTGGTGTCCCTAATCTAAACCTAGGAAACATAATGTTTGAGATAAAAATAATATGACTTTTCATCAACATACTAAACTTTGGGCTTAACTTTTCTCTCAAAAATATAAAAATTATACTAAGGGTCCACATTTGCTACTAAACCCCAAATCATCATGTGGCAAAGCCTTCTATAAAACAATAATGTCTTTCTCACCTTGAAAAAAATTTCCTACAATGAAAGCAATAAAGCAATAATATCAGCTTATTGAATGATGAATGGATGCCCTAAGCAACTATTAGATCACTTATACAAGGCCCAATCCCCAAGCACGAAGAGAACATTACCCTTTCTGAAGCATAGTGACTGTGATAAATGGAATGATAACGAAATAGGCTTTGAAATATCAAATACCCTATTTGATAAGATTGGACTAATATATTTGAGGACATATATAAACATCTCCATTATGGCCGACACTTTCCATTTAAGAGAGGTCTACTTCAAGCTTTATTCAATGCATTATAATTTAAAGTTTATCCATGAATGAATATGGTCACTACACTTGCCACCAAAAATCAAGCTCAACTTTACACCTACTCATGAAGAGAGAAATAGCAGTACAGGGACGTGCCAAATGCAATGAAAAAAGAAACAAAGGAAACAATAAATTACACCATAAGGCTCTATTAACTAGTCGGGATCATAACACAATCTCTATTAACTAATGCCCATATTGACATCACCATTGGGTAATGGCGACAAGATAATGTTGAACATCTAAAAAAGATATCCAGGAAACCATAGCTCCCTAAAAGAGCTATTTTGGCCTTCACATTAGTCCCATGCAATGTATTAAAAAACAACTTAACAAATGTTATATAGAAAAATCTGTTAGACACCACCTCAAAAGAATTGGGTCAAACTAAATACAAATGCATTATATTGAACTATTGTAAATGAGGCGTCAACTAGAGGCGTACCATGGAATGAAGGAGGCAATTAGATTTTTGTTTATACATGGAAACTGGGGGTGTCAACATTTTGAAAGCTGAACCGTAGAGCTTGTATTAGGGGCTCTCCTAGTGTAAGAGCTTAAAAATAGATTCTATTGAAATCCATACAGACACTAAAATAGGCATTGAATTACTAGCCTCAAAAGCTCCCTCTCATGGCTCCCACACTAATGCTTTGATTGCTTGCAGGGACAAGTTGAATGAACTTGGATATTATAGAATATGATTCACACCAAAGGAGACAAATCAAGTTGCTAATCTTTGGGTAAATTATGGGTAAAATAAAGGTCTTGATGACATTTTCTTTTCTTTTGCTTATTCCTCTTACTTATGTAATGCAAGCAATTTACATAGACTTTCACTTTTATTAGGAAAAGGAAAAATATAATACTTTTTTCTAAAAATATATATTAGGATACAACCATGGTGAAAATAACATTAAAAATATAGTAACTGAAATCCTACTTTAAAGACGATTTTAAATAATCATAAAAATCATGATTTCAAGGCACATTTTTATGAGAGTTGTTGATCTTAGCTATTTTAAATTTAAAATAAAAAATGCTTAATTTCTAGCAAATCACGATCCTATGGTAGGCTTTCTAGATAGGTATTCTCGGCACTAGTACTATAATTTATTGGTTTTTACAGTTTTTTATTTATTTTTTTAATTATTGAGAAAAACACGTAGCTACACATCTAATAATAAATAAGAGAAATAAATATAAAAAAAATAAATTGTATGTGTAAGTTTTGAATTCATAAAATCAATTGTTATATGAATTGTATAAGAAAATATATTTTAACTTAAAATATTATCTTGAAGACATGATTTCAAGTGCTATATTTTTAGTATTATTTTTATTGCACTCATTTTCCCCGACTCTTATCATGCCATTTTATATGAAAAAGACCTTTGTTTTGAATGAGGATGATACAATACGCCCATGCAAAGCTACGGCCCGATATCCAGCAGAGTATTGTAAATACGAAACATCTCTAATTGATATAATATTATACTTTACCACGAAAAACAAAAGGAAAATAAAAATAAAATTTCCCAATAAAAAACAGGTTTGTGAAAAATCTGGCCCTTTTCTCTCTCTTTCGGTAGATAGAGGGCTTTTAGCTTTGACAGGCTTATTCTCTCTCTCTCGCGCGCGCTCTCTCCTCTCTTTCGAAGCAGCGATCGCCGCCGTTATTCAGCGTTTCTTGCTATTGTTATCTCCTTTTCTGTCTCTGTCTTCCCCTATCTCCGGTAAGACATATCTTGCTCATTTAATATGCACTATCAAAGGAAGACTTGTCCTACTTTCTAGGGTTTTTTTTCCCCATTTCGCCGCTTCAATAACTTTTAGGGTTTCTCTCATCGTGCTTATTTCACATCGATTCCTCGACGGATTTCAATATTCCATTGCGTAGTTTCTTGCACCCTCTGGTCAATTGCAGTTTATTTCACTTTTATTAGGTTTTTATTGCAGTTGGATCTGAATTTGTTTCGATTTAGGGATTCGAATTGAATTTTAAGTGAATTGTTGGTTTAGTGAGTGAAAAAGAACAAAAAAGTAACTGTTAGTTGCCATTGTTAGAGTTAGGGTTTTATAGTTGAATTAGGGTTTCGTGGGTTTTAGATTCGTAGTTTTTGAATTTTATGGCGGCTGGAAGACATGGGGGTTATCGCGATAACGAATTCAGGGACCGTGAATCTAATTTGACTGTTTCAAGACAGGATTACTCTTACTCTAAAGAGGAGCAAGATCGAATTAAGAGTAATAGTCTTCATCGTCATGATAATGAGCGTGCTTCACGGGTTCGTGATGCGAGAGACAGGGTTAGGGTTAGACAGAAGGATATTAGGGAGAGGGAATTTGTGGATGGTGGGTATCGATCTGCTTCGAGTAGGAGTGACTCCGGAAGCAGTGGTGGTAGTGGTGGAATTGGTAGTCGCAGTTCCAGAGGGCCTCGGGGGTTTCCCGTTAAGTCTGTAGACAGAGAGCCTGGTGAGTTGTCTAGTGAAAGTGGGTCAGAGGAGGGCATGGAATCTGAATTACCGGTTAAGGGCAGTGAGACGGTGGAAAATGGAAAAAATTCCCCTGTAGAAGAGAAGAAAAGGAAATTTTCTCCCATTGTATGGGACAGAGATGATGGCGAGGTTAGTAAATCTACAAAAAGAAGGGTGGTATCCACTTCAGTGATAACACATCCTCCACCGCCAACAACTTCAAAAGCACATCGCCAGTCGCCCAGTGTCAGCAGTGGAGTGTCTCCAATCAAAAGTGAGAAAACTCTGCCTTTGCAGTCTTCGGCTGACAATGAAAACGTGGATGTTGATATAGGTTCCCATGAAGAGTCTTATTCTCCAGAAGCACCATCTTCTATGCTTTTATCACCAGCAAGTAATGATCGCTGGGGTAATGGTCAACAGGAGGCGAAACAGTTGGAAGATGAAGACTACGTACCAACACGTAATATCTCATCTTCTCGATGGGCTGCTGGTGATAGTTCTCCAGTTGATGAGGGTGAGATTATAGAAGATGAGAAAGTCCCTAAAAGAAGAAAGAAGATAATCATAGAGTCTCTTGGAAACCGAGGGCGTAGTGACTCTGTCAGCCCAATGAATATAGAGCTTAAAAGAGATGGCTCCGAAAGAACTAGGGGAAGGTCATCTGATTCTGATGAACAAGAGCCTCATTCTAGGCCATCTAGTGACAATCAATTTCCAGTAGATGCAGCAGATGAGCATATGGATGCTGATGAGGTGCACGTTGACAAGGATATGAGTGACAAAATGTCAGATACAGATTCTGAGAATGACAAGGATTCTCGTGGGACACCAGAACATGCTGGCCCACCTCAAAGAAGTGTAAATATGCTTCAGGGATGTAGAAGCGTTGACGAGTTTGAGAGGCTCAACAAAATAGATGAAGGTACTTATGGTGTTGTGTATAGAGCTAGGGATAAGAAAACTGGAGAAATTGTAGCCCTGAAGAAGGTGAAGATGGAAAAAGAAAGGGAAGGTTTTCCTTTGACTTCTCTCAGGGAAATTAACATACTTCTTTCCTTCCACCACCCATCTATAGTAGATGTGAAAGAAGTTGTTGTAGGGAGCAATCTTGATAGCATCTTTATGGTGATGGAATATATGGAACATGATTTAAAAGGTCTTATGGAGACCATGAAGCAGCCATTTAGTCAAAGTGAAGTTAAATGCCTCATGCTGCAGCTATTAGAGGGTGTTAAGTATCTTCACGACAACTGGGTCCTCCATAGGGATTTAAAAACGTCGAATTTGCTTTTGAACAATCGTGGTGAATTGAAAATCTGTGATTTTGGTTTGGCTAGGCAGTATGGGAGCCCACTAAAGCCTTACACTCACTTGGTGGTTACTCTCTGGTACAGGTACATAATGCATTCTTACTCATCTCTCTGTTTTTTGTCTGTTTCCTTTTGCCTTTTGGAGATGCTTCTGACTTTTCCTTTTACATATTCCTCTGCCTGTTATGCGTTTCTTGTGCTTGATTATAATGTTGGCTTTGACAGATGTTCTCCATCATCACTGTTTCCCATGATGTTTTAATTCATCTTGGGAGGAATACTTTTTGAGTGTATATATTCTTCAGCATTCAGTCATCATACTGCTTTTTTTGGTAGAATAATCATACTGCTATTATTGTACCATGCTTTTTTTTTTTTAAGTAAGGATATCCCTGAAGTTTTTTTTTTTTGGGACAACGTGATATGAAACTGGCTGTAATTGTTGCTATCTGCTTCTAGTTTGAAGGAATACCTGCTATTTAACTTTCATGGTTCTTTGTATGTAGTTATGGTTGCATCTGTAACTGGTTTGATCTATCCAATATTTTTTTTAAGGTGGAACAAGTAAGAAATGCAGTCTGCAAGATTATTATAATTCTCTCAGGTCTATCAGACAACTCATTTGCATCAGAATGCAGTATATCTGACTCACTGCAAAGAGCACAATTTTTCTTAGGTTCTTTTTTTTTTTTTTTCCCTTTCTTCTGATATGTCTTGCTTTATGAGCCAGCTCCTTATGCTTTTCTCCCCCAGTTCTTTTTGCATATTTCCATCACTTAGTCCTTTGAGGATATATCCATAATGAATGTCAAATAGCTACTCTTCTATTCATTTTGCAGGGCTCCAGAACTTCTGTTAGGAGCAAAACAGTACTCGACTGCAATTGACATGTGGTCGCTGGGCTGTATAATGGCTGAGCTGTTATCAAAGGAACCACTTTTCAATGGGAAAACTGAGGTTGATCAGCTTGACAAGGTAATGATGGGATACATCACATGTCCTTGTAATTTTGTGTGATGGTATACATCACATGTCCTTGTAATCTTGTGTTTTTTGCATGGTCCTGCATGAATGCTTGTATACTTCTCTGAAGAAATATGCGTTTTGCATTATGGATCAGATATTTAAGGTTCTCGGTACGCCTAATGAGACCATCTGGTCTGGTTTCTCCAAGCTTCCTGGTGTTAAGGTCAACTTTGTGAAGCATCAGTAAGTATTAATTTTTTCAATCTATTATTTAAACTAGCCCAATTCTACTTCCTAAACTCTTATCTTTTGATCCCATTTTCCCAGGCTTCCAGCTTTGGTGGTTCTGGTTTGGGTGCCTGGCCTACATACTGACAAATTCAGTCAAAGAGTATTAATTAGTACTGTATTAATGAACTAGCTTTTTTCCCTTTCAGGTATAACTTATTGCGTAAGAAATTTCCACCAACATCTTTTACTGGATCTCCTGTCCTTTCTGATTCTGGTTTTGACTTGCTGAACAAACTTCTGACTTACGATCCTGATAAGGTAATTCAGGTTGACCTGGGAATATCATGAGGCAGTGGTTCTATATTTAGGATACTCATTTTGTTATTTTATTTCAGCGGATAACAGCAGAAGCTGCCCTTAATCATGAGTGGTTTAGGGAGGTCCCACTTCCCAAGTCTAAAGATTTTATGCCTACATTTCCTGCTCAGCATGCCCAAGACAGGTAGCTTTTCTTTTTCCTTTTCCCCCCCTTAGTGCTGTAATTGTATTACCAGTTAGTATTTGGAAGGGGCTTCTTGAGTTTCTTTCCATGGATTTGCTTGATGAACTTAATTTATTATTTTCTTTCCTGCTTATTAGACGTATGCGGAGGGTTTTGAAGAGTCCAGATCCTTTGGAAGAACAGCGTAGGAAGGAATTGCAACAAGGAGAACTGGGTGGTGGAGGCCTCTTTGGCTGAAATAGTAGGTTAGCCTGAGGTCATTTAGCTTCTGTGTCATAGAGCTGGCAAATGGACAATGTAGAGGTGAGAGAAATGTTTAAAGGGGGTGTTGGGAACATATTTGTCAGAAGATTATTCCTTTGCTTTCTAGCAGGCAAAAGTTGCTGATTTGGGTGGAGAAATAGTTGTAGGCCTTTGCCACTCCACAATATTCCTTGCAGGTTAACATCGTTCACCAGCTTTGCTTCATCTAGAAATGCGTCTGTGACACTGCTTGCATGGCGAGGTGTGGCATGATAGCTTTTTTCCCTATTTCTTTTTAAAAAAGAAAAAAAGAACAGTTTCAGATGGAATTGGAACTTCTGTGTGTAACATATTGCTGATTGTACTTTGTAACAATTATCTTTTTTTGTTCCCTATATTTGGAATTTTCCAGTAATTATGGTTGAATCACCTTATATTTTCTATTATTTTAAATATTCTACCATTCCTCTCTTTTTAATATTCATATTGTGTTTGCAAGAGACGGTGGTGTGAAGTGGAGTGGCGTTCTTATCTTTACATTCATGAAGAAAATGACGGTAACCATTATGTCGTGAAGGTACTGTTCCAATTCATCATGAGGAATACTTCAGGATGATATTTGGTTTCTCATCCACTTGGGACAGTTTTTTGTTTTTTTTTCCTTTTTAGTTTGAGCTTTGTTGCAGTAGCATTACCTAATTCCTCGGTAGTCTTCATGTGTGACTAAGAGTCATTTATAGTCTTTTCAAATTCACACGATTTATTGGTAATTAGACTGTAATGGCTGTCAACAATTTCTCTGGAATAAGAGTTCATGCTGTGAAGCTACTTAGCCTTAAGGAGTGAACTTCCACTATCATATTTTACGGGGGGAATGTTGCTGATTTTACCTTTGAATGGTTGATACAAATATAGCAGCAGTATTCTTCTGGCTGCACCACTTCTCTTGCTTTTCTTTTAGCCCTTTATGTTGGCAGATGACTAGTTATGTTTCTCCAAGATGCTCCTGGGGTAATAATTTGCTTAGAGCAGTGCATGTTTACATAACACCAGCCAAACAATGAGTCAGCTATGCAAGTAAAGAAAACTTTTGCAAAAAATCCCATATTAAAGGCCTTTGCATTTTTATATATGATCTTTTCTTTGTTTATGCGGCATTGATTATATTTCTGTTATTTTGTGACAACTGCGGGTTTATATAGTACACTTTCCACTTGTTAAAAAAAAAAAAAAAAGTGCAGTCATTTGCCCCTGCAAATTTTTCTTTTATAGTTTTGATGGTTTGAATACTACATGTTTGTGCAATCATTAGAGTTTTTCATGACATTTATCTGCGGCTGTCACTGCAGTATCAGCTGGCAGGTTGTGGAGATTACCTGCAGCATCTGGATTATAGAACTTCCTTAACTCAGTTCAGGCGCCCTAGAGGTACCTTATAAATTTCAGTTTGTTATTCATACACATACAATCTTGATTTTGTGTACGTTAAAAGTTAGATTGATTTGCTCATTGCAGATCAATAGGGGATCTTTCTAACTGCCAAGTTAACCTTGCATATTATAATGGGTCATAGAAATATTCATTTATCTTTTGACCTTGTCTTCTTTCTCCAGTTGCGTCAATTCAATGAAAACAAGAAGCAAGTAATGGTAGAGGTTTTACCTGGACTTCCCTTTTTTTTTTTTTTCCAATGCAGCCATAAGGTTGGAGCAATTTAACTTCCTTACTTAAAGAAGGTTGTTGTGAGGAACTTGAGGAAAGTTAATGAATTTGGCTTTCTGTTATGTGCTTTTCAGGCCCTAATGAAAATATATGAATAAAATAAAATAAATAATTGTCTTCATCAGTGGGTGTAGGTGACTTGAAGTTATTGATGACATTCGTGCAAATACACAAGTGAAGCAGAGCTAGTTCTTTTCTAGTATAATATCTCTGGTCATACTGGTTATTACAGTGACACGAGTTCTCTGTAGAGTGATTTTTATTGTTACAAGAGCATCAGCCTTTGTTATATTTAGTAATCTGCATTTCACTGAATGAAATGATGGGAATTCTGTGTTACACTTTAGTGACTTAAATTAGAAGAAACAGTTAAACTATTTTTTTTCTCCCATTTGAATGGAGATGGTAAAGCTTGAGAAAGACTGCATTGTTATTTGCAAAGAGATGGAACACCTGGAATATGAGATGTTAGATTTACACATTTTTTTTTACATGGGTGGGTTCTATCCTATAAATGGAACAATGAGGATCTCAGTTGAGAGCTGCAGTCTTTGTTCTTCTTATTCTTTTCTTTTCTCAGACACAAACATTATAGGCTTTGAGGATGGTCATCAGTTTGGAAGTGGTAGCGAGGAATTTGAACATTCTATTTTTTGATGGGCCATGTTGTCATATTTTATTATCATGTACCTTGTCCTTATAATAATATGAGTTACTTGTATTCTTGTAAAGGTCGGAAAATAATGTGATGGTATTTCGTTGGATGCATTACCATAACAAATTTGGGAGTTCACTGTTATAATGATAACGTGGTAATTGGATTCAGCCTTTGTGGATGTATTACATCAGCAAATGCATGGCTGGCAACTGCTGTTGTTTCATGAGAGCACTCAATTCCCAGACAAGTATTTGCAATAAATTCTAAGAACAGCATTGAAAGGTCTCACTTAAGTTTTATGTAGAATGTTTTGCTGCTAAATGATCTTATTCTTAGCTAAGAGGATATAATATGGACAATTAATGCTTATTGAGAACATTCGTTTACCATGATGCTCCATATATTTTATCTGTTAGCCATCATTATTATTGCACATCCATGGGTATGGTGGTTATGATCTGGCTCTTTGAATGATGATGACATCAATATGAAATGCGTTATTCACTATAGGTCAGGCTGGTAAATCACAATGGTAAATGCAATGATGTGCAGAAGAATGTCCAACTGGGAGGATCGTGTTCTTCATTTTAGACAATTTTGAGAAATTATTTCTACTTTTAAGTACGTTCAACATAGGTCTTGACCATGCTGGAGCTTTTGGTTCTTCGATTGGGGTTGACTTGAAGGATAACCAATTTGTCACTCTCTGTAGGCCCGTTTGAAGGCTGAATCCTGGACCAGTAGGGAATTTGGTTGGGTCAAAATCTTTCTTCCTCTTATCTGTCCTCTTTTTTATTCAATTTATATTACTATTGTTCTTTAAGAATGTATAATTATTCAGATATAAAATGTCTGGAAGCACTTGCTCTTAGTCCCCTTTGTTTTTCCCTAGTATCGTATACAAAACTTGTCTCGAAAGGGGAAGAAGTGAAGAAGGTGGGGAAATAAGATGGTGAGATGGAGCTCATTGCGGAGGCTATCGGGAAGGAAACGAAGGAGCGTCTATTGAAGTGTCGATATCTTGTTCAGTTGAAAATGAATGAGAAGAAATTATAAGAATCGTTAGATAGTGTTGAGTCTGAGAATTTCACAATCTTTCGTGATCATTGTTCATAGCTATGTTATTTCTCTTATTTTGGTGGTTTCCATCAGTGGGAATAGAAATTGGGAGGGTATGGCCTTGAGATCGTTAATGTGACCGTTGCTTTGATACGAGGGGGGGATATGCGTGGATACGTGGGCAGTCATCTGTATTGTAATTTTCTACTGTTTGAGGAAGTTAATGCAAGGTTGAACTGTCAAATTGAAAAATCTATTCTTAGGTAGGGTTTTGTTAAGAGAACTAGATAACACAAAAAACAGGGTAGCAACGAGAGTACCATAGTATAATCCTTTTATACTTGTGTTTGGTTTGTGGTGTACAAGATATAGACCTTTATGATAGAGTTATTTTTAACATTAATGTGAGAACTAGTAATTTTAAATCTAGCTTATATTAATCGCTTTGGGGGGAAACTGGTGGTGGGCAGATGGCTACTGGTCGTGCTCATCAGCAATTACAGAAGATGTTCCATTCCTCTTTGAAATTGGAAATTATTTGTCATCTTTTCCTTTGGTTTAACAGTTTTCGTTGGTTTTCAACGATCGTCTTCATTTTGTACGATCACTTAACCGATATATGCAATCTCTAGAGTAATATGATATTACTTGATATTGCCAAAGCATTTATTATAAGAGAGTAAATATTTTGTGTGAAGTGTCCACAATTTAAGCACATCTATTCCTTGGTTAGTGGATTTGTGGAATGTGTAATTTGGATGGGGTGAGCAGAATCATAAGCTTTCGATCAGAAACTCCTGGATGTGATAGATTGTGTTTTAAAATTTGAAAGCTTATGTGATAAAATTTTATGATTTCAAAATTTTGAGCTCATGTAGGTTTGAAAGTAACCGTAGCAATATGATATTCTTCGATCTAATGAAACGTGATTTAATGGAGAATATCTACCACGTAAAAGATCGAGAATTTCGGGTGTTTTCGTGAAACTGGTATTGTTTCTTTCGAGCTATCCTGAGGATAGCAATGATCCACTGAGGTTGAATTGGGAATAAGTAGGTGATCGCTTCATAAAGGGTCTACCTAAACTACAAGCGATTTCAAACGTGGAGATCCACACTGAGCAGCCACATGACTACTGCGTTTTGATAAATCTCGTGGGATCCAAGTTTTTGGTATTCTTAATGATTTGATATTGGATACCATGGGGAAAAAAAGAAAAAGGAATGAACTGCCTATAGATCTTGCCAATCAAAGGATTTCGCGTATCTACTCCCTTCAAAAAAGGGTGTATTCAGCCACAGGACTAGGTTGTCCACCATCATGGCCCCCCACCAAATTTGACCACAAGGTGCTTGTTGTTTGTGGCATCCTACTTTTACCACTCCAATATGTAATGGTTACTAACGCTGTAGTACACAAACCAAAAGCCACAGGAAATAATACTTTCCGCATACCAAATGTGCCATGTGTGTAGGTTGACCTGCTGGGGGTAAAACACGGATATTTCTCTGGATATGCACAATGTTTTAGAGTAAAAAATACAACTACAATCATCTAAGAGGATTTTTACATCCTACTAATTCTGGATCAAAATCTCTCCTATCAAACATACAACCTAATGGATTTGCTTTTTGTGAACTCTCATATGGAACTTGAGGCAGTCACTTAATGGTACCACTCCAATGTTGGGGGTATACACGACTGCTGGCAGAACATTTGAGGAGATACGATCTATTTTTGCCAAAAATTTCCCTGATGAATCTTGATGCCATTGTCAATCCACTCTCGACCAGCCATGACTAAGTGTAATTAGAAATTATGGTCTTCCCCAAGACAAATGTAACAAGCGACAGCTCAATGAAGAAAATAGTATTGAT
Source organism: Laguncularia racemosa (assembly GCA_037954665.1). NCBI lineage: Eukaryota > Viridiplantae > Streptophyta > Magnoliopsida > Myrtales > Combretaceae > Laguncularia > Laguncularia racemosa. Next base: position 743,587 of record JBBMOL010000072.1, read on the forward strand.
GAGTCCTCTATCAACTGTCCAACCAAAAATGGTGATCCCGCCGGGATTGCTCTGCAGGTACATAACTGTGGAGGAAAAAACGAAAAAGAGAATCACGGATGAATAAACTTGGCAAGAAGCTTCAACTTGATATTTAAGAGAAAACATGTACAACATACTGCTAAACCACAGAAGGATTGTTAGAACATGATAAATAGCATGTCAAAGGGTTTGTGAATTCAAGTTGTAAACCAGAAGGTAATGTGCACAGATACAGCTGGGATACGTGACAAAAGCTTCAAATGCATTATGTGCATTGGAAAAAATTTAGGTTTTCTTGTTTTACGCATCCTAAGTTACGACAAATAAATCCATATTGGAATGTTTGCATACTTTCTCAAAACAAGGCAGTGATCAATACCATAACCCTGTATTCCTCTCTAGAGGATTGACTTTGCCTTAATGATAAGGGAAAATGCAGTCTATCTTCCTGGAGATTCATCTTACAGCTAGTCACAAAAAACCGAACGTAAAAGAGGAGAGCATTGTAGTAAGACAAATATCAGACATGTTACTTGACTGGCAGTTAATTGACAGCAGACAAGAAAGTTCAACATGTAGAGAAACCCACAAACAGTGCAGGAATACTAATATTGGAAAAGAAATTGAAAACTAAAGCTGAGTTTTCTGGTAGAAATACATTCCTCAGATTCCAGCTTAGTAATATTGCATGTAACAACAATACTGAAACCAAACAGCAATGAGTTGAAAGACAGAAGATAAAGTAGGAAAAATGAAATTAAAAAAGCATGTTTGAATTGTAACCGATAAGTCTCTTTCCCTTATAATTATTATAGCTAAAACATCATTGCTAGCAGTATATATTAGCAAATTATTTGTTTAAATCATGTGGCTCTTCTCTTAGGGAATCTAAAACTTGTGACACTGATTCTCAGCACCAGATATCATTAATGAAAACAACTTACTACATATCTATTGATGCATTTGGAAGGCTAAAAGGAAAATAAATGCAAAACTGTTGCAGAACCTCACTTGCAATTAACTGGTTTGTCAAATGATTAAACAAGTAATTGTCTAAAAACCCAGTAACCAGAACATATTAGTTGCCACACGACTTTTCCTGCCCAAATATTATTATAGGCTGATTCCACTAATTGGCTATATTAGATAGTTTTAAATATTGAAGCAATTGGGGTAGGATAGAGCTTTCTTAATTTTTATGTCTCTTAAAGCTTTTCCCTGCTGTGTTCATAACATATTCGCTAGATCAACTTCTCTAGGTTAGGTAGATCAAGAGTTAATTTAGCTTTTACTTAGACTGTGGGTAAATGATAGAATCCTCATGCTCAGTGGCCCTCATACTCATTGAGTAACAAGTCTTTCCTTCATTTCTTATGCATTTATTGAACAAACCAGGAGATATAAATGCATGAGCAATGAGAATGAAAATAACAGTTGTACCAAAAGCTTGTCGTTTGTGATATGTAGACATATAAGACGCGAGTTGAGTGCTTGAAGGCATTGAAACAAATTCCAATGATTCTAGATCACTCTCAGAGTAATCTATATGAATTGAAGTTAAGGGAAGCACACTCTCTGTGTTTCCTCCAGATCTCAGAATAGCTGCATCGGTTGAACCGCAAGTCATAAGGGCATGCCATCTACTTGCAATTGAAGCAAGGCCTTGAGCCCTATGTGAGATTTTCGTCGCTGCATGCAAGGAAATAAATATTCCAACAACTTGAACTAGACCTGAAACCTGTATGGTAATTTAAACCAAGCAAGGATGCTTTAGCTGAGTCTTTTATTGGGAACAAAAAGAGGTATAAGGAATATTGGGAAAGAATTATGTTCAGATTCGATTAAAAGGAGCTATAAATCATTGAAGATAGTAAAAATTTAAATAATGCAAAAACCATACTTACTGCAAAATCACCACCATTAATGATGGTAATGAGTCCACTATATGCAGTTGTCTGGAACAGAGTTATAAACTGGCTGGTTGTAACAATTAGGAACTGTAGAATGAGAAAAATTCTGAACCTATGGCTTATCTTGGAGAGGTAATACCGCAGACGAATATGCTCTTCTATGAAAAGCAAAACATCAGATTCTCTTTGCACAAGCTTTGCATAGTCATCAAAGTGAATTAGCTGCAAATTGCAGACCAAATGGAACATTGCACTGGCTGATAGAGTTATTGTACTGACATAGGTCCAAGATAGAATCAATGCCACCAGAACATAGATCGACAACAACCAAGATTCATCCATGTATATGATGCGGACAGCCTCACGCACAGTCTTGAGAAGGAAACATGGCAGTGACCATATTAGAAGCAGAAGTAAAGAACCCTGGAAATATTCAATGACTTAACAAAGTTAAGCATCAAAAGAGGAAGAGTGGTTTGGAGCGAGGTAAGGATTGAATTCAACTTAAGAACATCTTTCAGCATAAGAACTATTAATATAGAAATACAAGCAACCAAAAAAAAAAAAAAAAAAAGAACAGAAGCAAAAAGCTAATTTGAAGCATCACTTGTTGACTGCAGAAGAGGAATGTAATGTTTGCAATGAGGTTTGATGCTTTTAAAGCATTTATAAGTTCTTTAATGGGTTGAATATGCAAAACAAATCTAAGTCCTTCAATGGATTGAAGATGTGAAAGCAATCTAAACAAATTCAGCTATCAACGAGAAATTATTTCCAACTTCGCCTGTTTAGTTTAAGGCAACTTGTCATTTGATGTCCATTTCTAAAGCTATCTAACGCCATGAGATTCAACTTGCCCAGGGAAGTATACAGTATTGCCATTTTTAGCACATATTCCATAAAATATTATGGAACAATTGCATCAAACTCATAAATCCGATAATCATATAAACAAATCATATCAGAATCCTTACTACAACAAATGGAAGTAGTCAAAGTACTGTCCAAGTGAGAGCAAATTAAAATTTGGCCCCAACTTTTGACAAGATGCACTTATATGAGAATCTCAAAATAACACCAATACAGATTAATTTAAACTAACAACGAACATGCTTTGCTTGAAAAGGGAACACAACTTAGTTATATTCTCAAGAAAAAAATATGTCCAATAAAGGCAAAAACATAAGTAATAATCAACATAACAGTACTAATGATGGCTTACTAACCTTAATTTGCTTAATGTAATCATCCTTAAACCGGGACATTTGTCCACTGTATCGGTCAACGAAGAGAAACCTCCTAATCCCATACTTCCTTAAATTATGAGAAAGACATAGCAATGAAGCGGCAGCTAAACAAGCTTGTGAGGCCACTATATCCAACTCAAAATTCTTAATTTCATACTCCTCACAACCCGAACAATCGGATAATTCAAGAACAACAACGGGTAACGAAACTCCTATAGCTAAAAAGAATGTCCATGATAGAATGAACTTCAAAACAGAGGACTGGTTGAAACCCAGAAAGCTAAGAAAAGTTTCCAACTTTTGAAGGATTTGGTCGAGCTGGGTGTCATCAGTTTGAGAGGAAAATGAATTGTGACGAGAAGGGACGTGGTTTTGGTTGATGGGAGGAAGAAGTGGTGCTCTTGAAGAAGCTTGTTCTTGTTCCTCTTGTGGCTGTGGCTGTGGTTGCGGTTGATGTATTTGTGGGTGAGGATCTGCCATGAAAGTATTTTAATTAGAGATTGATTCAGCGTATTCTGATAAAAAAGATTGAAACTTTCCGTTAAGGAATTAAATTGGAGTGGAATTGAAGCAAACCCAGATGAAAATATGAGATCTACGATTGGTTTTGTGAATCATTTAATATTTTTCTTTTTTTCAAGGTCGAAATTGAAATACCGATACAACAGTCGTATATATATTTTCTACCACACGAGGATGAAATAATCAATTAATAAAAAATTTCCCAACGATTACAATTATTTAACCTTAATAATTAAGAAGAATTATGAAATGAAAGAAACTGTTTTCTTAGTAATATTCCTAATTATTATCCCATCTGTCGTCCCTTGTGGTTCCTAGATGTGTAGTGCCATGGTGCGCAATTGCGAGATTTATACAGCTTCACAAGCAATCATTTGCAATCGATCAGACGCCGGACAAGAGCCACAAAAACATTAGTATCATGCAAAAGCGGTATGTGTACGGTCGGGATCGTGCGAATGGGGTCGCATGTTTTTCTGATCTTGCTTCCGAGTCACCTAATGGTCATATCCGTAATTAACAGGTGGAGGCAAGGATGCCATGATGAGTAAAAAAATCCATTAAACTGACCAATTCGCAAAACAAATTAAATCAAATAAAAAATATAATTTTTTTTTCATAATTTAGTTTAGAAATTTTTCAATTCGAATCAAACAAAAAATTTATAATTGATTCGAAGAGTTAATTCAAATAAAACGAAATAAAAAAGTTTTTAAAAAATATATAATAATAATTTCCTTATGACTAAAAAATTCTTTTATTATAATATAATATTTAAAAGAATATTTAATTTATCTTTATTAAAAAATATATTTATTTAAATTTTATAATCATAATTTAACAAATATATATACATAGGTTGACTTAAATTTTATCTTATATGCTAGTCTAAAAAATAAATTAATTATATTAAATATTTAAAATTTTTTAACTACTTAAATATTGATTTTTTCAATCTCTTATATGATATTAACACATTTTATTATTAAATAAATTTAATATTACTTTTATAATATTACATATTAAGTAAATATACATTTCTTTATAAAATAGAATATGGTTTAATTCGTAAACAAAACCAAAATTTTATGGTTTAAAAAAAATATATAAAACCAAACCGTATAATTTGATTTGAAGCAATGAAAACCAAACCGCATTTTTATAGTTTGGTTTGATTTAAAGGAAAAACCAAATCAATCCGATCCACGCCTATCCTTATTCAATATCAATCAATAATATTGGAGAAAGGTTAATCATACATTCAAAAAGCTAAACGATTAAGCTTTAATGCCGATGACAATTCAGTCCATCCCATGATGATTGAAGTATTTATTGTGTTAATTTTTATAACGGTTAAAAGATAGACAAGGTGGAGCAATTTGTCGATAGAATAAAAAGATCTCGATTATTATTCTTTCATTAAGATTGAATAATGTCCCATTCAATTCCTTTTTTTTTTTTCCTCTTGAAATATTATATATGATTGGCTATTTTACCCTATCTTGTGAACATGTAATATACTTTAAATCATATTATATTTCAAAATTGGCATGATAAAAATTATAAATATTGTCAAGAGCCTTATAATGGTAACAACTTTGTTCTTCATATTAAATCAATAAAATTTAAATTTCCCTTTCCCATTATAATCATTAAAAAAGTGAAATTTTTTTAAAAGAATTTGATAAATCAAATAAAAATTGAAAGGCTGAAGCCTCTTTAATTATCGTTGAATCTAATCCAAGACCAATATGATTTGGACTGGATCAACTATTTGTTGGTTAGTAATTGAAGCTTGTATAATGAATGATCTGTATTGTACTGGAATATGCTCATAAAATATGAATTAACCATTGAGTTAGGGTGGAATAAGAAGCCTCACGATAAATGCATTATTTATAGTTTGAAACGTCCACTATCTGAAGTCCAAAGTATAAAGTACAAAGAATTATTAAAAGTCCTTCAATAAGGATGCCATGAAGTAATTGTAAGTGAAGCACTTAGCAATTTTAGTTAAAATTTTGTTATTTGGTGCAATCGAGGAATTTAAAAAGGGTTCAAAAAGAGTTTTCATATTTTTTTAAATATTGATTATACAATTTTAAATAAATGACAAATAAGACATTTTTTTTTTCGTTCCAAAATGCCCCATGGAATTGTAATGATAATGAACCTAAACATGGGAGAAAGAAAGTCCCAGATAAAGCTCAACTAATATTTAATCAAGTTGAGATAAAATTAATAATCTAAAAGACATTCTTAACAAGACTTATTTTAGATCAGCTGGTCGGAAACTATCTATATCATACTAGATGAGATATTAGTGTTGGTCATACTCTAAAGAAATTGAATTTATACAGAGCATTAATATAGAGAAAATGTTAATAAGAAAATTTTCATTTTTTTTTATATATACTTGCCATTTTATAAGATGTGTGATAAATCTTAAATTTGTCTTTAACTTTTGTCAACGGTTAAGAACTTTATTAAAAAGCACCCATAAGAATTTAATATATGATTTCATGTTCCCAGTCCCACATGATTTTCATCATTGAACGAAAAGCACAATTTGTGGATATTGTACTATATAGCTTGCTTCACTCATGTGTATGCCATGACTTCACTTTTTGGTGGAAACTGGAAGACACATCTGCATAAAAAAAAGCTATAAAATTGTTCATAACTTTCAAGTATGAAGTCACAGGAGAAAGGAAGAAAAAGACCACTGGTCATCATCTCTTTTATGAATACTTTATATTGGATAGTGATACGAACTCAATTGCTGGCCCTTCATGAATAAACACTTGATTATATGATTCAATCTCTAGTTATAATTACGACCCTCAACAATCAAAATGTTTAATGGAATCTCCTGATTTTTTTTTATTTTTTATTTTCGTTATACCATGTACCAAGTTAAAAATAGACATCGGATCGTATTAATCCAATCTGAGGTATTTTCTTGATTGTACCAATGACGTTTAGTGCTCATGCTAATGGTATTTTGTCAATGTGCTAAACTAATCTATAGAATTTTTGTATTCATATCGTACTTTTACGATTTAATCACTTAAAAGCAACCGAACAATATAATTATTCATCCTAATTCTAGTAAAATTATTTCGATTATAATAAAAGAAGGTTTATTAATAGTAAAAATGATTGTCGGTAGTCATCTTAAAATTAGTGACAATACTTTGCAAATTATTGATAATAGCTCTGTTGATAGTTTTTTTAATAGTAAAATACCATCGATTAAAGTAAAATAAGACCTTTTATAGTATAAAGTAATTATACTATTGAGTCTTTTTTGGGTGATTAAATTGTAAAATTTTTCTTATCCATTATGTTTGCATGTCATCTCATTTGCTTGATCTAGCTTAATCTATTATAAATGTTTGTTGAATATAAGTCAAGAGTCAAGACAATATTATTTTAATAAAAGAAAAAGAAGGAAAACTGTTTTTTTTTTTTTTTTTTTTGAGATAAATGGAGCTTAACGCAAATTAAACTTAAGCTCTTTAAATGATACTTCAGGTTGAGGTAAAAGTTGCATTTGCTATGGATTGAGATCTATTATTTCATGGTACTTTAGTTTGTCAAGTGTAATAGATTTGTCAAATGAAAAGGACTACAATAATAATAATAATAATCCGAATCAACAAACAATACCCCGATCATTGCAAGGAAAGTGAAAAGTTCCTACCGACATTTTAAACTCAAAATTCTAGAACGCACCCACGGGGTCCATCAACACCCAGTTACGATTACGAATGCCTTGTTCTAATCGTGGCCAGCCAGACAGCAAGTCAAGTCGGGTTTGGTTGGCAAATCCAGTGAAACTGGGACAGATGCAGAGACAAGACAAATGCTGCAGGATGTAAGTATCCGATTTGATGTTTGACTGAACTGGCCCAAATTACGTGTCACCTTTTTCTTTTCTCTTAATAATATTTAGTGATAATAATACCTCAATCCTACACATCCCCCAATGATATTTAAATATACCACTCGTCTGCTTTTCCTAGGGATTGGTGTAGAAAAACTATTTTAATATAAATTACAGAGTTAATCAGAAGATACTAGTTTTTATCTATATGGGCTTGGCCTATTTCTTTTCGAGTAATTTCTACTTTACTTTTTTTTTTTTTGTGTTTTCGTTTTCTTGTCACGTATATGTATTTTTATGCTTTATACACCTATATTTTTAACATTTTTTTAGTCACTATTAGTCATTTGCATATATATGTCAGCTTTTAATTAGTTTATAACAGTTAAATTGATAAAATAATTCTAGTGAATAAATTTAATTAAATAATATGATAAAATAATTAAAAAATGACCCCCAAAAAAAAGAAAAAGGTATAAAAGAAAATCAAACCCCTTGAAAGCTCTTGTTGGCTAGCCTAAAACTAGGGAACGGCTGAACAACACTTGGGAAAGGTCGCATGACCTTCCATAGGTGCTCCTCAATTTCCCGAGACTTTGGAACATGGGTGGATGATGATACGACTCACATAGCCAGTGGTTCACCATCTATCACTTTTGACATTTTTTTATTAAAAGAACAAAAAAAGTGGTAATGATAATGATTATAAATAACGTATCCTCCATTGACATTGAGGACAGGCATAGGACCCTCCCGAGCCGTGAGCTTCAATAAAATAGTAATAGTAAACGGTTCCATCTGGACTGGACACCGCGTGGGTTGCCGTGAATCACTTGCAATCTGCTTCACACGTGAATCGATTGCCTGCAATTTGTTGACTTGGGCTGTATGTTTGACTGAAGGAGGGGGACCTTGGCTTATTGACTTAGAACTTCTCGTTTTAGGAATTTTCATCATTCTATAGCAGAGGATGCAACAGCTAGGCTTGTGGAAAGAGCAATTTCTGGAGAGGAAGAGGAGGATTTGAGGTGAGACTTCGATGGTGAGGATGATCGAAGGAATGATACTTCAGGATCAAAAGCTGGAGATGAGAAGAGGTCCAGGAGAAAAACTTCGTATAGGATCAATGTTTTTTCCTTTCAACTTTCTTTTTTTTTTTTTCCCCAACCAGAATAGGTATATGCTTTTAAGGACGCAACTTCATTCATTGGTTACTAGGAATAGGATTGTCCATATGTGCTGCGATCGTTAGATTACGTGCTCTGTAGCAAATGTCCTTTGAAGGAAAATGAAGTTCTGTTGAGAATATATTTTGGTTATTTTATTTTTCTTAGAATTTAGTCAATCATGTGATGGAAATTAGAGATCTAGAGCACACTTAAAAAGACATCCAATTTTTTTTTTTTTTTTTTTGCAGTTTCTGAGATTGCTCATGCTTAACACTTTGTACATGTGGTTTTATTACCTTGGCAAGGTTATCCTAGACCTAAACCTCCATCTATACAAGTAAATATATATCAACAAAGCATAAAGCAGACCTCACTAATAATAATGATGATTATTATAATTAGCAGATCATTACGAAATACTGATTTACCTTTTTGGATAGAGATTTTAGGTCAACAAGCTTATAGAGGCTGCTACTATTTTGACGAAGGATTTAGAAAAGGAAGAGTTGGATAAACAAGCATCGGTTAGTATGAGACATGCAAGGAAATAATAAATCACCTATGAAAGGGAGTGTTGCAAGTTGTTTATAAGAATTCAGTAGCGCAACGTGAAATAAGAAATATAAAATTTTAAGAATCACATAATATTACTGATAATAATAAAAAATGAGCTAATAATACATTTATTACATTACTCGTGGATTTTTTATAAACTTCAAATCCTAAAAATAAGAGAGAAAATGGGATACAAATAACAAGATACATCATATTTTTCAAATCCAAAATTTCCCAAACTAATAAGGAAATAAAATAAAATAGAAAAAGAAACAAGAAAACTTCCCTAAACCTAAACCTAAGGAGGAAATATAATAAAATAGAAAAGGAAGTGGAATGTTAAATATTCTAAGTAAACTAAGATTCTTGGACAATTTTGCTCAAGCTAAGTGGAATCATCTATGAGCTTTAGAAACCGAGCTTTCAAAATGTTTAAATTTTGAATAGTTTTACTTTTAAATGACTTCAAACTTTTTGCTTTCGATTGAACTTTAGGACTTCCAAGTTCTAATCCAATATTGTTTCCAATTGGCCTTTTAATATTTCGATTTTGAATAACTTCTTGATGTCTTGGACCATTTTCCAATTTTGGTGACTTAACTTTAATTTTAATTGTTCCTTTCTTTACTTTGAAGTCCACCGTTTTTTGATAATTCCAATGGTCTATGTGTTCCACAATTTATAAACTTATATCGTCCGCATCAATCAAAATTCTTTCATGGCAAAGATTGAAGAAAAAGTTGATTTTTGATGTGCTTGATCAACAACCACAAAAATACAATAGATAGTAAAGTTTGTAATTTTAAGGTTTTATAATGTGGTGCAATGTAAATGACTCTCATTCATATATGACTTGCCTATAACGATTGTATTACCTTTTTATTTTGATTATGATAGGTTTATAAACAAAACATTAAAAAAATGAAAAAAAAAAGCAAAAGAGAGAGAGAGAGAGAGAGGAAAACTGAAAAATAATAAAAGATGTCAAAACTATAAAAGGCATTATTTAGGGTCGACAATGATTTTCTAAGTCAATAATCAAATTTTGAAGTCAAAATAATTGTATGCAAATTAATGGTTTTTGAGTTTTTAGTAAGAATATTGAAAATATTAAGCTTCTATTTTAAATATAATATTTTTTAGCTTAGTTTGACTTGATCAATTTAAAATCATGAGACAAGGCTTCAAACAGTGCTTCAATTGAACTTAAATTGCTCATTTCATAATGAAATCGAAACTAGTACAAATAAAACCAACAATGAATCGGAGCTTAAATATTTTTTAAATTCACTTCATTCTAAAAAGCAGTTTTTACATATGTGCAATATACTATTTTATTGTCCATGCTAAGGATTGGGTTTTTCGAGAACCAATAAGCTCGAGCATAATTTTGGCACAAATATCATTTGTTAACTAAAGTCTCTAAGTCAATAAATGATTCAAATTGAATTTGATTGCAATAAAAATTAGGGATGAGCCATTAGCTTAACACTAATGTATAGCAAATAATAAATATCATAAAAATTTGTGTCATATACTATACACACTAAACATAATTAAAAATTTTATATTATTATTTTACTTATACTATGTTATATAGTTCTTGTATAATTCTCTTTTACCATCAAATGCCACCTCTTATTTTTATTAACAAAAGTAAAATCAATCTTCATACTTATTTCATTATTAAACAATGGAATTGGTTTTCAAAAGATTTGGAATCCTACTCCTTGATAAACAATCAAGGTGAAAGGATTGATCGATCAACTAAAGAAAAGAGAAATGCATTGGACATGGCAGCTTATTATTTCAATATCACTTTTTTAGAGTAAAAAAAGAAATTTACTTTTTGGGCAAATTTTAGGATGCAGTTATTTATAAGTAATTATGTAATAGCTTCTTAAAAGCTGTTAGCAGTTTCTTTTATTATTAATAAATTTTATTTTTATTGTAATCAGGCTTAACTACCACTTTATTTGATTGGTTAGAAATGTATAAAAAAGAGTAGAAATATTGTGCTTAGCAATTTAAAATGAAAGTGGAAATCTAAGGAAATTAGTGAAAATGAATAAAAAGTTTCCCCTTTCAAAGCTTTATCTTTCTCTCCCACTAGAAAAGGGTGGAAATGGTTTTAAAATTACAAACACACTCTTGCTACCTAAGTTTACAAAATAAAACTAAGCATAATATAGTTTGTTTAACAATTTATTTTCTTTAATTTCTTTTATTTCCAAACATTAGAGACAAGAAAAGTTTTTCTACGTTTCTTTTCATTTATTTCTTAAGTAGATAAATACTCAAAATTGATTATATAGTATAATTATTTTTGAGTTGCAATAAATCACATCGAATTAAATAAATAAAATCTATTTACAATAAAAAAATCCATAAAAATTATCCATGATTTCAATAAAAAACTTATTATTAATAGGCTTTATTTATTGTAATTTAAGATAATTTACTCTACCTTAAAAATGATTGCATTATATTATAAAATTTCCTACAAATAAAAAATAAAAATTATATTTCTTCTCTTTCTCTTTAATTTCTTTTCATTTATACATACTCATTTCCACTTTATTTCATCCCATCCAAAAACTGCCAAACACAGAATATAACGTTGAACCGTTTTGACTGCACGTAAAATTCACCTAATTTTTATAATGGTGGGGTGAAAAAATAAAAAAGACCACTGTATTCGTCGTGCCGTCGTCGTGCAAACTCCATAACCACTACCAGACAACTTCCCTCTCTTCTACCATATCATTCCAAACACTCATAACCGGCATCTTTTTGCTTCCCTCTCACCATTGCCAAAATCTTCTTCAATGGCCAACCACCGAGACCCTAGCCCCAATACCACCACTTCCTCCATCGATCCAAGCTCTGGCTTTTGCTCCAAAACCTCCATTTTTCACAGCCTCCGTCCACCATCTTCCTTACCTCCTCTTTCCACCCCTCTCTCCGTCACCGAATTCATCTTCTCTCTCCTCTCTTCCCGCCCAACACTTCCGTCAACTCCCGCTCTTATTGACGCCCGCACTTCCCGCCAAATTTCATACCAAGACCTACTCCTCGGCGTCGAATCTCTCTCCTCATCCCTCCGGTCGCGCTTTGCACTCTCCAAAGGTGACTGCGCCCTAATTCTCTCTCCTAATACCGTCCACATTCCGATCCTCTACTTCTCTCTCCTCTCTCTTGGCGTTGTCGTGTCTCCTTCTAACCCCGCGGCCACCTCGCCAGAGATCCTCCACCAGATAAAGCTATCGAATCCCGTCATTGCTTTCGCTCCATCGGAAATCGCTCCGAAAATCCCCCAACTTCCTCTAGGTACCGTCCTCCTCGACTTGCCGGAGTACGAGTCTTTCAACACAGCGGCGGCGAATCGATTTCCACCGGAGCTGGAAACGGAGAAGTCAAAGCCAAACGTGCTGCAGTCCGACACGGCGGCGATTCTCTACTCCTCCGGCACGACGGGGAAGGTCAAAGGAGTGCAGCTGACACACCGGAACTTGATCGGCGTCATCGCCGGAGGATTAGTGGTCCAGCAGGTGAGGAAATCTCCGGCGGTGTTTCTTTGTACGGTGCCGTTTTTTCATATATACGGATTCGGACTGTTGATGAGGACGGTGGCGATGGGAGAGAGTTTGGTGTGTGCGGAGAGGTTTGATGTTAGGGTTTTGGGAGGAGTTATCGAGGAGTTTAGGATTAGCCACGTGGCAGCAGTCCCACCGGCAGTTGTACGGATGGTGAAGGAAAGGAGTGCGATGGAGGGTTGTGATTTGAGGTCGCTGGAAGTTGTGGCGTCAGGTGGTGCGCCCCTACGACAAGATTTTGGGAAGAGGTTTAGGGAAGTATTTCCGAATGTTCAGCTCGCTCAGGTTCGTTAAGGATGTGATGAGTGGGTCAGTGCGTGTTTGACCTTTTGACCTTTACGGTTGCCTTGAACACACACACACACACACACACACACACACATATATATATATATAATTTGGATTTACCTCCAAAAAAGGCATAGATAATAAAGTACTAGGGCAGCAAAATTAGTCGAGATGAAACACTGGAGTTTGAACTCAAATTTGACTCGAATCCATCGAGTCTAGAATTTTGAGCTAGCTCCATGCCAAATGGCACTAAATAAGCGTGACTTAATTCGATTATTTCATTTAGTTAGATTTATCTAAAAAAAAATATATTTTTTAAATAAAAATAATGGTAATATCCAAACTTAATTTTAATTCAATTATTATTTAATTTTGAATTGAGTTCAATTGTCTTGCAAGCTCTAATCAAGTTAAACTTTTTAAAATTTAACCTTACTTAATAAATAACTCAAGCAGTTTAGTCGGAAGTAATATTGGGTTGAACTTAAAAAGAGTTTGTAAGTGAGTTTGATTTATTTATATTCATACTAAGGGTTTAACCACTTAAGCATAACTTCTATTAGCATATACATAGTTTAGTTGGAGGTAATATTGGGTCGAACTTAAAAAGAGTTTGTAACTGAGTTTGACTTATTTATATTCATATTAAGGGTTTAATCACTAAATCATATCTTCTATTAGCATATACATAGAAACTTTATGTAATGTGCTGTAATTTTTTAATAGTTAACCATAGTGTTAAACTTTTTATTTATTTATTGTTTTTTATTTCCCTTTGTACTTGGAGTAGTTGTTTCCTTTTTTTGTTTTTCATTTTAATTACATGTTTATGTGATTTTGTGAATATGTTTCTGTAATTGAAATTTAAATATGGTTTTCCAATTGGGCGGAATTCCCCTCTTCTGTGAAGTTATACTATGTTTAAGAGATGAAAAAACAAGGAAAAAAGAATATGGCTCCAATGTAGATTTTCATAAGTAAAATAGTACTTAATATTACGTATTGAATGTTTTAAATTGAGTCGAGTTTCTTCATTGAACGGGAAAAAAAAAAAAAGGCTTGTAGATTTTCATAAGTGAATAATACTTAATATCGTTTTCTCCTAAAATTTATTTTCTTCAGTGAATATTTTATATTTAATATCTCTTGATAAATGCATTAGATTGATCGCATCCAAATGGGACATGAAAGTAGTTGGTTTCGTGTGAAGAATGCCATTCTCCCGATTTGATCTTCCTTCATATTCTTATCAATGACATGCGGTCATGTAGAACACATATAATATATTCCTATCGATTAGTAAGTTCCTTTTCCAGATATCAATAAATTTTCCATGTTTCGTGTCTCATCTCATAGGGACCTTCATTCAAATATCTGAGAAGGATTTTTTCTGTAAACCCTTCATTTACATTGTGCGACTGCATTTTGCTTATGAATCATGGCTGTTTTCATGAAGGCATATGGATTGACCGAATCAACAGGACGAGTATTCAGCACATTCGGTCCGAAAGAAGCAGCGGTACCCGGTGCAACTGGAAGACTCCAATCCGATTGTCAAGCCAAGGTTGTTGACCCCAAAACTGGAATTGCTTTGCCTCCCGATAGAACAGGAGAGCTTTGGCTCAGAGGACCGTTAATCATGAAGGGTATGGTCACGCTACATAAATGCATATGTTAGGCAAATTGCACACTGCTCGGCAGTAGTTCACTAACTTTTTTTATCGAGGCTTTACTGGGATCAGGTTATGTTGGTGATGAAGAAGCTACGAGGGCAGTTCTGGATTCCAAAGGGTGGCTCAGAACCGGGGATATCTGCTATATTGACCATAATGGCTTCCTCTTTTATGTTGATAGGATAAAGGAGCTCATCAAGTACAAAGGCTATCAGGTTCCTATTTCACTGACATAACCCGATGTTCGGTTCGGTTTCGTCCTGTTGACGCGGTGGTTATTTTGATTGTTCATCATAATAATTCATCCTACTGTGTTATCATGTTGATGCATTAGGTAGCCCCAGCAGAGCTGGAGCAACTTCTCCAATCCCATCCGGATGTCAAAGATGTGGCCGTCGCTTCGTATGTCCTTCAACTTCCATTACACTAACCATTTTTTTGGTACATTTGAGTTGGCGGTTGCTGCATTGCATTCGATTTCATTAGGATGCTTGTTGATCACACGTATTGACGTAGTGCCATGGAATTGGGCAGTTTTCCTGATGAAGACGTGGGACAAGTACCCATGGCGTTTGTGGTGAAACGACCCGGAAGCAATATTGGTGAATTAGAAATTAAGGCCTTTGTTGCCTCACTTGTAAGGCTATACTCTTCCAAGCTCTTCTATAAACCAATACTAAATTAGATTCTATTGGAATATCATTCCATAAAATAAACCAAACGACTTAAGTAATAATCAGTTCTTTAGACTCATGAAATGATAAAGTAACACACGAGATTGTGCTACGCAGGTTGCCCCATACAAGAAGGTACGTCGAGTAATGTTCATTGATACCATACCTAAGAATGCTGCTGGCAAGGTGTTGAGAAGGGAATTGACCAAGTTAGCGCTGTTGAATGCCAGTTCTAAGTTATAACTCGGTGGTATGGTTTAATAAATCTATACTATTATAAAGGGAAATCATTCCCTTTGGAAAACCTTTTTTTTTTCAACTGAAGTCTTTTGAGTCAAACATTATCTCATTAAAAAAAGCTGCTTGTACTTATATCATTGTCTCACAATAAAGAAAGTGCCCACGTGCATCAATATCCCATAAACAAGGTCTATGTGTTGGATTAACTTATTTTTATCTACAGTATTCAAGGTCAGAATTTATTCAAGGTCTATGTGATTCACTAAGCTGCAAGTAGTTCAAAATCAATGACCCCTGCAACAGGATCACAAAGCTAAAGATAAGCTCTAACGGTAGCATAAAAGAAGATGGTGGATACTTAAGTTCAATAACTAGTATTCATCCCCTCGACAAAATGCTTGACTAACCAATCGGCACCTGTTTATTTCTCTATTTACGAAGTGGAACTTGTAGAACACCAATGTTACGCATGGTGATATAGAAATCAAGGTCCAACATAATTAAGGTTGTTGATTGATGAGAATAAGTTGTATGACAATCACTTAAACAAGCAAATTCTATTCAAATATTGATTAAAAGGTCTCTCTAATCTCTATTACAACTCATAAGGCCCTTAAGGGTAAAAGGTTTTTTTTGAAATAAATAATAAATAAAATAGAAACAAAAATATACAAAATAAGTGAAAATTAGTCGAATTTGATTGACGGTTGATCTAATCTTCAAATAACTAACTCGGTAGACCCAAAAGTAAAGTCCATGGATTTACTTGGGTCTCATGACCTCCTATTTGACTTTGTAACTCCTTAGGCTTGTCTTGGCAGATCAAGTTGTGGTCCTTGCCTTTGAGATGATGTTTTAGATCATGATTTCATCATAAAGCCTTTCAATGGTTATTGAAGATGATATGAGGTAGCAATGGCAATTAATGGCCACCTTAGTAATTTTACAACAGGAAAATATTCTCTCTACATTTTTCAAAAGATGATTTTCTTTCTCATTTTAATGGAAAAGACATCTTGGGTAAAAATATTTTTATCTAAACATTAGAAAGAATGAAAAATAGTTATTTCATAGTATAAAATAGCATTTTTTACGTCGGCCAAGTTGGAGAAACAAATTATGCACTTTCTTTCTCCACAACCTTGGTCAGGTAGGCAAAAAGTTTGCCCAGGCCTAAAGCCAAGAAATACACTTTCTTTTTTTTCTTTTTCTTTTCATTTTTTAATAAGAAATACGCCTTTGCCACTCGTTATCCTACCCTCTTTCTCTCCCAAAACCCTAACCGGACCTTTGGGGTGTTCTTGTGTAAAGAAAGCATTCTCGTTCAAAAGATGACCAGCAGCAAGTCTAGTAAAAATCACTGAAAATTTATTAAATGCGTGTAGAATGGATCGATTTACATAAAAATTAGAAGAAAAAGAATAAAAAAATGGTGCTTCGATGGCTTATATATTGTTATATGTTTTTACCCTGATTATATGTCATTTTTATGTGTTGTAATAGGAAAAAAAAAAGAGCCTGAAATTGGAAATTACGTATACAATTTGTTACTCGGAAAGAAAGAGCTCTACCGTCGAATTTGTGATACTCCAAAGCCCACCCATCTATAAAATCGAAGAGAAACAACACACACATGCACAGCCCCGAGCAACATTATTTTTCCCTTTTCATTTTTGAACGCCAAGGAGTGACGTACTGGGGTTTTCAGGTTCTTTCCTTTTTTTATTTCAGTAACTCCTTTTATTAGGCTTTACTAGTCGTAAATATTAGTGTAGTTTTAGATTCTCGAAGTGCTTCGAAATCGATAGCGATGACGAATTCCTTGGATGCTTAGATTTGATTCTCTTATACGATGCTATTGTGTTTTCATATTGAAATCACGTGCTAAATATTATTTAATGGGATTTTAATGATTTTTTTATATTGGTTAATTTGTTTATGTAAGGGTTCAAGTATGTGGTGATTTGGTTAGCTCGACTCTTCTTCATTGTTAATATGATTTATGACTAATCCTTAACTTTGTATGAATTGAAATTCTCGATACAAAAAATAGATTCGAGAATCCAAATGAATAAGACATAGTGTTTCATTACCAACACGGTAACACGTGGTATTGATTTCAAACTCTATATGATGAGATCCATGATGAGAGCCAAGCCGGAAGAAGAAATGTGGATCCTCTTGAAGTGCCGCTTGGACCGATCATAAGAAATCAAGCGAAACGATTCAAGGAAGCACTTAACGAGTTGATAAAGGTTGTCCATGAAGCCGGAAAGGATTGGAGCAATCATGAAGTTGGAACGGATTGGAACAACCATGGGAAGACCCTTGCTTTTATACAAGTCACACTGGACACGAGTTGAAGAGGGCATGTACTTTCAAGGCATGGCCGTATAGGAATTCCAAGATTGCACAGAATCATACACGGCTAAAAGGCACGGCCGTGTATGGAGACAAGCAAATCCACAGAAAGATACACCCGGTCGTGTATGTGACCGGAAGTACACGGTCGTGTATGTGACCGGAATGTGCACAGAAAAGTACACGGTAGTGTACACGGCTGTGTATGTTGCCAGAAGTTGTACAGAAAGGTACAGGGCCAAAGTACACGGCCGTGTATCCCTTGCTGGCCAGCTTTTCTGTTTCGTGTTTTTACGCAACTTATCTAAGCTACGTCGTTTTGGACTTGTTTTTCACGAATTGTAACCCTAGTATAAAAGCTCATAGGGTTTAGAACAATAAAGAATTTTACATCTTTGAGCATTAAACACTTTTGAGAGGCACCTCTCTTGGTTCTTCAAGAACTAAATCGAACTTATCGGATTAATTTCCGTGGCATTCATCCCGACTTATCAATCGGTCTTTCATCCCGATTGTGGCGTCTTCATTTTATACCAAGGTTCTTGTCTCGCTTATAGACAACGGGTCGCGGTTTCCACTTTAGGTGTTTGGGCGTCTTAGGCAACGAATTCCGAACGTATTGGTATTGGGTTTCGTCACGGGTTGGCGTGGTTCATATCAGTTTGGTATCAGAGCTTAGGTTTGTCAAAACATCAAGTTCGGTTGAGGAAGGTAATATCAAAAACCCTAACTCCAATCGTCCATATCAATTATCGTATTCAATTTCGCAGTATTGATTGTCTTTGATAGTGTAATATCGACTAGGCGATTGTTAAAAAAAAAAAAGAGTAAAAATCACGACAAAAAAAAAGAAGGGAAAAGAAAAGAAAGACAAGAGAAACGTGATCAAAAGCAAAAACAGAGACAAAAAAAAAATTCGGATAGAAAAATAGAGGAAAATTTACGAACCCTAGAGTTGTTTTGAATTCTACGGAAGGAAATTGGTGTAGCTCGGGTTAGTTCCAAGAGAATTGAGAAGAGGAAATTGGCGAGTTGATATCATCATTATTTGTGAGAATACACGAGTGACTGTGTGATATCATCATTTGAGCGAAACACGTAAGGGAGTGTATTGTGAGGTTTAATTTTATATATATTTGTGTTAGTACTAATCTTTTCTGCAGGGACAATGTCGAGACAACATTCTCCTAAAGGTGAGAGGGGAATGTTTGATGCTAAATTAGTAATTGAGGCGTTGAGGGGTGAAATGAAGAGGATGTTCCAAGAGGGAATGGAACAAATTCATGAGACGATAGAGCAAAGATTAGAGCAATCCACAAATGTATTCCAAGAGCGTAAGAAGGCGAGTCGTTCTAGGAGAGTACCGAGGGGTGGAGATGAAATGTCGGATGATGACTTTGATGAGCCTTCTGTCGGGAGTTATAGAGGATATAGTGGTCGGAATAGAGGAACTAGGGATAGAGGAGATAGGAATAGAGAGGATGATCAATTAAGTAGCATAAAGATGAAGATTCCTCCTTTCCAAGGGAAGAATGATCTCGAGGCGTACTTAGAGTGGGAGAAGAAGGTAGAGATGGTATTTGATTGTCACAACTATAGTGGGAGAAAGAAGGTAAAACTTGCTGCCATTGAATTTTCGGATTATGCTATAGTGTGGTGGGATCAACTAATGTTGAATAGGAGAAGGAGTGGCGAGCCACCTATTGAGTCTTGGGAAGAGATGAAAAGAGTGATGAAAAAGCGGTTTGTGCCTGCATATTACTATCGTGAATTGCACAACAAGTTGCAAACTCTGAGGCAGGAAAGCCGAAGTGTAGATGAGTATTTCAAGGATATGGAAGTCACTATGATTAGGGCGAATGTAGAGGAGGATAGAGAGGCTACAATGGCTAGGTTTCTTGCTGGGTTGAATAGAGAAATCCAAAATGTGGTTGAATTGCAACATTATGTAGAATTGGAGGATATGGTTCACATGGCTATAAAGGTTGAGAACCAGCACAAGAGGAGAGGTAGTAGTAATGCACGGTTTCAACAGGGTAATGGTTCATCCACTTGGAAGACTAACCAATGGAAGAAAGAAGAAAAGCCTTTACCTACCAAACCAAAAGGGGAGCTAAGGCAAGCGAGTTCTACTCCTAGTAACTAAGGTAATCCTGATTCTTCTACTTCTAGAAATCGTGACATTAGATGCTTTAAATGCCAAGGTAGAGGCCATATTGCTAGTCAATGTCCAAATAGGCGTATGATGATTTTGCGTGATGATGGAGAGTATGAGACTGAGGGGGATAGTGAAGAAGATGATATGCCTCCATTAGAGGATGCTAGTGATGATGAGGAGCCTGCAATGGGAAGGCTAGTAGCAGTAGTGAAGCGAGCTTTGAATGTGCAGGTGAAGGAAGAAGAAGAGGTGCAAAGAGAGAATATATTTCATACTAGATGCTATTTAGGAGATCACATTTATAGTTTGATCATTGATGGAGGGAGTTGCACCAATGTAGTGAGTAATTTTATTGTTGAGAGGCTGGGGCTCAAAACTGTTAGACACCCTAGTCCATATAAATTGCAGTGGTTGAATGATAGTGGTGAGACTAAGGTGAGTAAGCAAGCATTGATTGTTTTCTGCATTGGTAGGTATGAGGATGAGGTGTTATGTGATGTAGTGCCAATGCAAGCATGTCATGTGTTGTTGGGGAGGCCATGGCAATTTGATAGGAAGGTTGTTCATGATGACTTTTCTAACAAGTATACGCTTGTTCACCAGGGGAAAAGCTTTAATCTTAAACCGTTAACACCCAAACAAGTGTATGAGGACCAGTTGCAGCTACAATAGTCTTTTGCAAAACATAAGGTGAGTGAAAAGCAGAGTGAGAGTGAGAAAGCAAAAGATAATGAGAAAGAAAAGGAATATAAAAGTCAAGATCAAAAGGAAAAGGAGAGGAAGGCTGGAAAGAGTGTGAGAGGCCAAGTTGAAGGGGAATCAACTTTGGTGGTGAGTGAAAATGAGAGGGTAGCCTTGCAAAAGGAGAGTTGTGTGGCAAGAGCGAGTGTAGTGAGGAGAGCGTTAGTGAGGAAGCAACCTATGTTGTTGCTGGTTTTTAAGGAAACATGTTTGACTACTAACGAATTATCTAACTCTTTGTCTAGTGTGGTTGTGTCTCTTGTGCGGGACTTTGAAGATGTCTTTCCTGAGGAGATTCCAAAGGGATTACCACCTATTCGTGGTATTGAGCACCAGATTGATCTTGTACCCGGAGCATCGATTCCAAACAAGCCAGCTTACAGGAGCAATCCGGAGGAGACAAAGGAACTCCAAAGGCAGGTCGATGAACTAATGGAGAAGGGGTACGTGAGAGAGAGCATGAGTCCATGTGCAGTGCCTGTGATTTTGGTGCCTAAGAAGGATGGGACATGGAGAATGTGTGTTGACTGCCGCGCCATCAACAACATTACGGTAAAGTATAGTCATCCCATTCCTTGTTTAGATGACTTCTTAGATTGGTTATATGAGTATAGTGTCATTCCTCGTGAGCCATGGATAAATATTTCCATAGATTTTGTGTTAGGATTATCTAGGCCTAGGCATGGTCGGGATTCTAATTTTGTGGTTGTGGATAGGATTTTTAAAATGGTTCATTTCATTCCTTGTCATAAAACTGATGATGCTTTACACATTGTTGATGCGTTCTTTAGAGAGGAAGTTTGTCCGCATGGTATACTTAGTAGCATTGTTAGTGATCGGAATGTAAAAATTTCGAGTCATTGTTGGAGAGTATTGTGGGAAAGGTTGGGAACTAAACGTATGTTTTCAACTAGCTATCACCCACAAACTGATGGGCAAATTGATGTGGTTAACAGGACTTTAATTCAATTGTTAGGGGCAATCATAGAGAAGAACATTAGGACTTGGAAGGATTGTCTACCATTTGTGGAGTTTGCATCTAATAGGGCTTTACATAGCACTACTCAATGTTCACTATTTGAGATTGTGTATGGTTTTAACCCTTTGGTTCCTATTTATTTATTGCCATTGCCACTTAACAAGTCTGTGAATTTTGATGCTGATTCTAAGGTAGATTTCGTGAGAAAGCTACATGCACAGGTAAATATTAGGATTGAAAAACAAAATGCCAGGGTCGCTTTAAGGGTGAACATGGACAGGAGACCCAAGATTTTTCAGCCTGGAGATTGGGTTTGGGTGCATTTTCTCAAGGAGAGTTTTCCATTGCAGAGGAGATCCAAGTTAAACCCTAGGGAAGACGGTCCATTTCCGATGCTTGAGAGAATCAATGATAATGCCAACAAGAAAAATTTACTAGGTGAGTATCTAGTAAGTGTCACATTTTATGTTATTGATCTGAGTCCATTTGATGCAGGCAATGATTTGAGGACAAATCCTTTTCAAGAGGAGGGGAATGATGAGATCCATGATGAGAGCCAAGCTAGAAGAAGAAATGTGGATCCTCTTGAAGTGTCGCCTGGACCGATCACAAGAAATCAAGCGAAACGATTCAAGGAAGCACTTAACGGGTTGATAAAGGTTGTCCATGAAGCCGGAAAGGATTGGAGCAGTCATGAAGTTGGAACGGATTGGAACAACCATAGGAAGACCCTTGCTTTTATACAAGTCACACTAGACACGGGTTGAAGAGGGCATGTACTTTCAAGGCACGACCGTGTAGGAATTCCAAGATTGCACAGAATCATACACGGCTAAAAGGCACGGCCGTGTATGGAGACAAGCAAATCCACAAAAAGATACACGACCGGAAGTACACGGTCGTGTATGTGACCGGAATGTGCACAGAAAAGTACACGGTCGTGTACACGGCCGTGTATGTTGCCAGAAGTTGTACAGAAAGGTACACGGCCAAAGTACATGGCCGTGTATCCCCTGCTGGCCAGCTTTTCTGTTTCATGTTTTTACGCAACTTTTTTAAGCTACGTCGTTTTGGACTTGTTTTTCACGAATTGTAACCCTAGTATAAAAGCTCATAGGGTTTAGAACAATAAAGAATTTTACATCTTTGAGCATTAAACACTTTTGAGAGGCACCTCTCTTGGTTCTTCAAGAACTAAATCGAACTTATCGGATTAATTTCCGTGGCGTTCATCCCGACTTATCAATCGGTCTTTCATCCCGATTGTGGCGTCTTCATTTTATACCAAGGTTCTTGTCTCGCTTATAGACAACGGGTCGCGGTTTCCACTTTAGGTGTTTGGGCGTCTTAGGCAACGAATTCCGAATGTATTAGTATTGGGTTTCGTCACGGGTTGGCGTGGTTCGTATCACTATATGTTACAAATATGTCTAAACCACAAATTTAACTAGAGTAGCTTGTTTGTGATAGGAATTAGTTATTTGCTAAGTTGCATAGAAAAACTTTTTGAAAGGAATATTTTCATGATTTCTTAGCTTCCTTGGAAAGAAAATAGGTTCTAGTGAGTTTAAGTGTTTAACCAAAACCCACACAATCAAACTCAATTATATCTACAAAAACACAAATGTCAGGAAAAATGGTCACATAAGTGACTGTACTTTTAAAATTGGGTAAAATGGTATTTATAGTTAAAAAATATAAAATTAAATGATCAAAAGTTTGAAATATGAAGGATTTAGTGTTTCCATCCATTTATGGAAATAACAGATGTTAAAAAACTGTGATGTGGCATTACCCATGAAAATATTTTACATGTGGAGAGAAACATGTTAAAAATTACCGAAATAACCTACGGTAAATACAAATATTTTCTTTTTTGGAACAAAAGCTTCCCTCCTTTGTTATAACAGGTCTTCTCACAATTTATTGCTATTCCCTTCCAGAATTAAAACACTACAACTACTTGAAGTGTGGAGTAAGAAAAAAGTAAACATAAATTTATTCCAAACTTCAATAGGTAAGCATTAGATTTATGCAGTATTTAAAATTGACAACCGCCCAACTGTAGATAAGCAGAGGTAGGACAATAAAGCTGTAAGTGTTGTTTTCTCTTCTTTCATTCATCTAAGTGTATGCTAGGAATTACGGAAGGAAGAAGGAAAATGGGAATAGGGGTTACAATGTTTATGCACAAGAATAATCTATCACAACATGCAGGAGGGAACTAAGTTATTGACTAAAATAGGTATGTGTTTTTACCTTCAATTTGTGGCTCCATAATGTTTTACTAAGTTGAGGTGGTCCTTACTATTTAAATGTGAATAGAAATGGGATATCATAATGCTTAGTTAACATTTTTATGGTTAAATATGTTAGTTGAGGTGATAATTACCAATAAGTTATATGATGCATGTTGTGAGGTTATATGGAATTGCTGAGTAATGCTTTGGTTTTGTCTAAGTGAATAGTAAAGCAGTGGTCCCATATTAAGATTTGGTTAAATCATTTTCATTACACATTTATTGTACAAATAATTTTTTTTATTGTTTGTGGTCCCATATTTATGTCATCCCTTTTATTTGGCTTTACAACAAAGAAATGACAAAAAGGTCCATATGTGTGCATTATGAGGATAGATTTGTGAAGGACCTACTTAGCATTATGTATGTTTTTGGAAGATGTGATGTTATATGTATTGAAGTTATTGAATTCACTTTAGAAATTTTTTAAGTGAAGCTCATCATAAAGCTTAGATGCAATGATGTAGAGGTGCTTAGATATCACATTTCTAATACATCTTTAGTTGATGGTTTAAGAGTGTTGAATGACGAGATTAGCGGTATTGAAATGCTAAAGTTGCTGTGGAGTCACGAAAGCATCGAAGTGTACGTGCAACATGGTGATAAGGTTGGTGGTTCTTCAAGAGTTAAAGGGTCTTCTAGTATTTCAAATGAATATGTAAGTGTTGACTTTTAGATGGCTTGTGAAAGGGCTAATAGTAAGGACATAGTTAATACAAAAGATGAAGACTTGAAAAGTTTAGATGATCAAGTGTTCTCTAGTGTGGTTGAGTCCGATGAGGAGTCAATAGACGTAAGGATAAGTATGAAAGAGTTCAAGAGGGGGCTATGGCTAAAGAAGCATAGAATAGTAGTATGCTAACTGAAGGAGTTATTGGATTAAATGAGTTAGATGTTAAAAATGAGTTAGACAGTGATTATAGATTAGATAGGTAAATGATAACTTTGTGTCGGATAGAGAAGATGAGGATGAAGTGGAGCATGTCAGGAAAAAGAATGACTTCAAAGTGTTTGACCCCAATGTAAAGGAAGTGCAGTTTGTGATTATAACGGCTTTTGAGAGATCGAATGAATCTAAGGATGCAATGATAAGACAAACAATAGCTGAACAAATAGAGTTTGTGTATGCAAGAAATAGATGTAGGCAAATTAGAGTGAAGTGTGCAAGGAATAATTGTCCTTAGATGTTGTATGCATCTTTTGACAAGGTAACTTAATCATTTTCCCTAAAGATATGTAATAATTGCCATATATGTGGAATTCCCTTCACAAATAAGCTTGAGAAGAGTAGTTTGTTGGTAAAAATATTCTTGCCCACGATACACGCATTGCCCCATATAAAGATGTTAGACTTGAAGACATTGATAAGAGAACATATGGGGGTTAATGTACCAGTGGATCAATGTCGTATAATCAAGGAAAAGGTGTTGGAAGTTCTAATAGGCTCTTACAAAAAGGAATATGCAATATTATGGGACTACTTAGAGGAATCACACTACAGGAATCCTAGTTCAACTATTACGATGTGGGACTGAAGAGATGAGAATATTGGGAAAGTGAAGTTTGATCGATTATATATATGTTTTAGTGGGTTAAGAGAGGGGTTTTTGGCTAATTGTAGGCAAGTGATTATGCTTGACAGTTGTTTTCTAAAAGGAGTTTGCAAAGGGGACTTGTTATCTATCATAAGGAGAGATGCCAATAATCAGATATATCCACTTGCTTGGATAGTAGTAAAATATGAGAATAAGGATACATGGTCATGGTTATTAGATGCATTGATTAAACAAAGGTCTCAAAAAAAAAAAAGAGATAGTTACTTGTTAAGACTACTGCACAACTCTTTGCAAATTTAGCTCCAATTGCACAAAAAGAGTTTTACAAGGCCAATTGCAACTGATATGATTCTAAAGATTAGTAATAGAGTATCTAATGGAAGAACAAAAACACAAAAGGTAGTCAAACTTACTGTATAGTTGATGCATTTTAGTTAGTAATTCCCAACAACTAATCATGCAGCTAATCTTCTTGAATCTTGTATTGCATAATCTTTCATTTCCATGTAACAATATATCTCGAGCTACAAGCATATTTGAGCAAATTGATTGCAAGAATGTGATAACAACCAAGTACAGTTAAAATGTTTTTGGACCTTTGCTTAAAATTCTATTATTATCATCAACAAATGCAACTAGCTACCCTACAATATAAGCCAAAACATTGGTGGCATAGTGACACGAATTCAGATTCGAATTCCTTCACACAAATGAAATCGTCAATAACAATCAAATGTTACAATTTTTAGGGTTTTCTGTATTTGGTACTAACGAAGTAAAGATCAAAGATATGGATAAAATTACCAATCTATAGATGCCAAGATTGATAAAATTAAACTAATTCGCAATCAAATCATAGAACGATAGAGACCACGTTCTATAAATCAAACACTATGGTTAAAGAATTCTAAGAATTCAATAACGATGCTCACCACAAATTCTATATGAACCAAGAACTTGATAAGAACAATACGAATAAAGTGAAAATCAATTCTCAATATTCAAGAATCCTCAAAGAGAAATTCACACACCACTCAAGTGTTTGTTTACAACAACAAAAAAATAAGATCCTCCCTCGAAAAACCCTAAGGATGCCTATTTATATCATCCTAAAAAAAAATTGTGCAAAAGCCGGCGGCCTAAATACATAAGCCGGTGGCCTTGAAGCTAACTCGTCTGGCCTTTATTCAAGGCCGGCTTAAGGCTGGCCGAACTTCACCTTGGGTCCTCTCGACGGTTATGTCCTCCTTTTTTGGACCCCGCACTGCCACTAGAGCTCGGATTGACTTTGTTTTCTTTAGCGCTCGTATCTTAGCTCTTGGAATCGTATCATTCCCTCCATGTTGAAAAAGATTCGACCTCGAATCTGTATCGTCCATCCTGCTAGGCTACATAAACATACTCCTCCTTCCCTTGGGCTTCTTAAGGCAAATCAGCCTTGTTTGTTGTACTTCAATTGGACTCATAGGAAGAAGCTTGTATGCCTTGTCCTGTTGCTGAATGATATACTCATTGGTGTATCCATCATACTTGGCTCTAAGGTCATACTGCCAAGGTCTTCCAAGGATCAAATGTGTAGCTTCCATGGGAGCTACATCACAAACAATTTTGTCAATATAATCACCAATAAGTAATGGAACACAAACCTGTTTGTGTACATGAACGGCTCCCTGTGGACTCAACCAATGAAGTGCATAAGGTCTTGGATGCTGCTCTACTTGTAAACCCAACTTAGTAACCCAGCTTGCTGAAGCAACATTAGTGCAACTGCCTGTGTCAACCACAATCAAACAAGTCTTCCCCTGCACCATGCCTTGGATATGAAATAAATTGGCTCTCTGATTATGAACAGCTTTATCCTGCTTAACCATTAGCAAGTCTCCCTGTACTAGACTCGCTATAACGTCTTCATCTTCCTCTTCTGCCTCAGTACTCTTTTGTTCTTCTTCCTCACTCTCAACTTTGTCCCCCTTGATGACCATAACCCTTTTATTAGGACATTGAGAAGCAATATGGCCAAGTCCTAAACACTCAAAACATTTGATATCCCTGCTCCTCTTTTGTTGTGTTTGGTCAACAGCCTCACTAGCGACTGCCTTTCCCTTTTCCTTCCTTTCCTTCTCCCTCTCACCATCATTTGACTTATGGTGTTGATATGATTTCTGATCCCGCTTGCGCTGATGCCGCTCAACCCAATTGGCTAATTTAATCACATCCTCAAGAGTCTGATAATGCTGGAGTTCCACTACACTAGCAATGTCCATCTTCAACCCAATGATGAAATGAGCTATGGATTCATCTGATGATTTCCTAATATCACATCTTGCCACTAATGTCTCAAACTCCTTCACATACTCTTCTATGCTCTTCTTACCCTGCCTCAAGGATTGCAACTCCATTAGCATCTCTTGTTTATAGTAGTCTGGCACAAATCTGCGTCTCATCAACCTTTTCATCAAAGCCCATGAACGCACTTTCTCCTCATCAGCCCTACGTCTCTCAGTTTGTAATTTATCCCACCACAAACTAGCATATTCAGAGAATGCTAGAGACGCCATTTTCACCTTCATGCGCTCATCCCACTCATAACAGTCAAACACTTTCTCAACCCGTGGCACCCAGTTTAGGAATTCCTCTGGTTTACTACTACTAGTGAAAAGTAGAATTTTCAGCTTGATGTTTTCAATCCCCTTACGCCTGTCATCATTGTTTCCTTTCCTACTCCTTCCACTACTAGCATTAGATTCACTACTAGAATGTCTCCTCCTAATTCCTGCACCACTATGGCTTCTTCTATCCCTAACCTCCAATCTCTTTATAATCAATATAAGATTTTCTCGGATTTGATTGAACTCAGCCCTAGTCACAACCTCACCCTCATTATCAGCATCATTCCTATTGTTGTTGTTATGAACACTTCCATGCGACTACATCTCTACCCTTCAATAGTCAGCAATAGAAATTCACCAAAAGCCCAATTCTCAACAACAGCCCCAAACACCAATTCACAGCAATTCAACACCCAACAATTGAATTCAGCAAAACCCCAATTCTCAACTACAGCCCAATCACCAATTCACGCCCAACAATCGAATTCACAGAAATACAATTCAAAATAAATTCCCAAATTTCCCAACCATAGCAGTATTGAATTAAGACTACAATTGAGTTGAGATTCAATAGCCTTACTGATTTAACCTACGCTCTAATCGAATCCTTCGCTCTGAATCCTTACGAATCCTTCTGGCTTTGAATCCTTACGAATCCAACCTTTGCTCTGATACCAAATGACACGAATTCGGATTCGAATTCCTTCACATAAATGAAATCGTCATAACAATCAAATGTTATAATTTTTAGGGTTTTCTGTATTTGGTACTAACAAAGTAAAGATCAAAGATATGGATAAAATTACCAATCTATAGATGCCAAGATTGATAAAATTAAACTGATTCGCAATCAAATCATAGAACGATAGAGACCACGTTCTATAAATCAAACACTATGGTTAAAGAATTCTAAGAATTCAATAACGATGCTCGCCACAAATTCTATATGAACCAAGAACTTGATAAGAACAATACGAATAAGGTGAAAATCAATTCTCAATATTCAAGAATCCTCAAAGAGAAATTCACACACTGCTCAAGTGTTTGTTTACAACAAAAAAAATAACATCCTCCCCGAAAAACCCTAAGGACGCCTATTTATATCATCCTAAAAAAAAATTGTGCGAAACTATTCAAGGCCAGCGGCCTAAATACATAGGCCGGCACCTAAAGGTCGGCGGCCTTCATTTAGGCCGGCTCCAATGCCGGCGGCCTTGAAGCTAACTCGGCCGGCCTTTATTCAAGGCCGGCTTAAGGTTGGCCGAACTTTGCCTTGGGTTCTCCCGACGCTTATGTCTTCCTTTTTTGGACCCCGCACTGCCATCTAGAGCTCAGATTGACTTTGTTTTCTTTGGCGCTTGTATCTTAGCTCTTGGAATCGTATCACATAGTGACATTTTTAACCAATTAAAAAGTGCATCATCAATTTTGTAAGAATATGAAAATTGCGTCTCTTGATAATTAACCCTTCATAACAAAGATTGCTCTTTTTTCCCCATGAATCAACAATTGCAAATGAAAGGTTCCAGTTTCCATCAGCCCCATCTCTTTCACTCTCTATCAAAGATTCAACAAATAGTATTCTATAAGATGTATTTTCTAATTATTTTTATATAAGCTTAGCTAGAATGCCAGGTATAGTACTTGTAATTTCTTTCATTTTCAATATGCTAGCCAAGTAAATGTATGGAATGACCGCAGTTTAATATGACAACTCAAAATCGTGCTAAAGATCTAATTAGCAGCAAAAACATAAAAACAGTAGTTGAATAATATATATGAGTATTGGCAATTCTATTATCAAATGACAACAACAAAATCCTTTCAGTCTATTCATGACCATTTGGCTTAACATTACATTACGCACAAAAGGCATTGTACACTGCTTCAACTAACATCACATTATAGCCATCGTAGGTGGTCAACCTAGGAGAACAAAAAAATAAATAAACTAAACACTATACCTACAACACAACTGTCTTCATTTATACTTACACATATATATAACAATAGCAACTAAAATAGCAATGAAACTAATCCACTTCACATTTCTCCACCCACCAACAACTAGTTCCTATTGCAATTATCTCTATACACCATGGTAGTTCTGCCCTTGTGCTGACTGAGACTTAAGAAGATGATTTATCACTCCTTTTGCCTGATTCGGAAACATAACATCGTATCACCTAAAGAACCCGCATCCACCTTCCCTATACTATGCATGTATGAAAAAGCGTCGGCCTGGGTTATCACGAGTCCATGATGTTAGCAATAGATGTGGCATGCCACACCTACACCACGAGTTGCAACCATTGCCTTCTTCATTCATTTTGTTGAACAATCTTCTAGGTGATGAAAATTGCTCGCTTCATCTCTTACTTTGGCTCGATTTGCTATCCATGACGTCTTCAATAAGTTATTTTTCCAATTCTCCACTTTGATCGAAAAATTAAACCTATCACTATCAAACTGTGATTTTTAGGGTTGGCGTATCAAAATAGAGGAGGGATAAAGGAAGTATATCTAATAAATTAGGGTGTGAAGTCTGCTTTTGTACTTGCACATATCCACATAGGATTGGATTTTTTTTTTCTCATATGCCCACGTATAAAATAAACTAACACCTATTGGCCATATCATCTATAGTTAATGTTTATTGATTCAAGACACTGGAATTAACAATATTTGCACTTTTTAGCATTAATTTGAAAAAAAAAAAATCTCCTGCAATTAAAAATAATCTCCAAAAACTTAATTGCTAAATTATAAATTACAGACACTTCATCAGCCATTTTCCCCAAATGTCGAAATTCATAAGATATTGAAATCACAACCCCACGTTTTAATCACATAGAGTACTCCCAATCAACTTAATAGTTCTGCTTGTTATATATATATATATATATATTTTTTAACCTCTCCAAAAACCCAAAAGCCGGCTACTTAGCTTAGAGTAATATCGCTATAGTATAGCATTTAGGTCGGTTTTCTTGGGAATCACGATCTTGTACTCGTGCACTTTTTGTGCTGTTCAACGATAGACCCATTTTTCCCAAAACGTAAAAGTGAATGATGCCTTTGATGGTGTTGAAAATTAACATAGAAGGAGAACTTTCAAGAAGGGCTATTGGGGTACTTATCAGAATTCCAAAAAATAAACTTCTTACAATATTTAAGAGTCGTTGCATACATCAGGAAAAATGAAACACAAACGGATATAAGGTTTCTTTATTAGCTTATCAACAGGTATTTATGTCCATTCATTAGCCGTTACACTTACCTTTTAACTAACTATTTTTATGGATTGTCTCCTTATACATTTTCTCTTGAAACTGCTTGCCTTCTCTAGATAAATTTCTGGATCCATTGCAGATCACTACTCGCCAGTATCAAAAGCATAAACCCTTTGGGCCATTAGATGCTCGAGAAGAGACGTACCTAGAAGGGGAAAAAGTGGATATTGGCCGGCAAACGAGGATAAGTGGTTATTACTTCATAGGAATTCAATATTGCCTTATATGCAAACAAGATATTTTACATAGCACACATAATATGAAAGCCAGAGGCAGTTGTATACCAAGTGAGCAGCTGTTCTGAAGTAGGTAGAACTTTTCTCTATAAAATTCTTCCTTCCCTATGAAGTGAAAATTTCAAGACATTGATTTGATCCCAACAATATTCTTACAAATTACTCGAAACTACAGAATCTAAAGGTCCTCTTATTAATATTATCGGTTCTGATTTAGATGCATTTGAACTTTACCTGGGTGCTCAAGAAGTTGATACATGGGGAAAACTAAATAGAGTACCAGGCATTTTATTGGCTTTCTTAAACTATTTAACAAATAACATACCAGTGCCAAATTGAACTTTTAACTTTTCTTCTTGAAGAAGCGAAAGATATCTTCCATGCCTAAAAGAGGAAGTAATTTCTACACAGTGGAACAGTTGTTGCGGCAGTGCAACTGAGAACCTCGCCATCTGCTGTTACTATGTATGTTTCTGGGTCCACCATAATAGTTGGAAGTGCATCATTCAGCTTCATATCCAATTTAGATAACTCCCTGACGTTTTCCACGGCTTCCACTCTCTTTGCCAGTCCATACGAAGATTTTATATCAGCAGCTGCAGCAGCCTATTCATAAATGAAAGAAAGAGATCCATCAGTATTATAGGAAAAGATCAGGAGCAATGAAGAAAGAGATGGTGCTTGTGGGATAGGTGGAGGTTTGAAGGATAAGAGCAATACCTTGCTGACAAAGGCAATAGAGTTTGCACTTCCAGCCTTGCTAAAAGCTCCAAACATGGGCCTCATAAGCACCTGCAACAACGTCTCCTTAGATATCCAATCAAGCATGGGGTCCTAGACCAATTGCAGGGAAGTGATGTCTAGAGTTTGTAAATCAACATTGTCGAAAAATAAATCAAAATAAGTAGGCATATGTTACTTGCTACCATTTCTTACTTGTATTGACAAACTAAACAAAGGAAATCAATATACTTTTGGCTACTGCATATATGCTTCGTAGAAATAAGTAATGTTGCCATTACCGGTTCAGGTGTGGGGATGCTTGCATTCGGATCACCCATATTTGCCCATGCAACTGTACCCCCTTTGATTACCATTTCTGGCTTTGCCCCAAAGAAAGATGGCTTCCATAAAACTAGATCTGCCAACTTTCCTACCTGCAGAGAAGGTTACATTCACGGTAAAGAGTAATATGGCCTGCTTTTAATGTACAACCAACACAAATATCTAAGCAAGTGTGTGAAGCTGAATAGCAGAAAAACTCCTTTATATTTGGAAACAAACGCAACATGAATAAATAGTAGTTCATTCTGTGGTTTGGAAGTGTTTGAAAAATCTCATTCTTGAGATATTTAAACATCTACACTGGTCAAATGCTTGTGTCTCGCTTAAAAAAAAAAAAAACTGCTTGGACTTTACCATTAAAAGAAAGAGGAAGAACCTCTCGCTGGGATTATGTGCAAAAAAGCTTTAAGAAGTAAAAAAAAAAACAATATCTGAACATATACATAGACCGGTACAAGACAGTGGAACATCTCCACACTCTCAATGCACAGAACTTCTATGGATATTTCATGAAACAAGAAGGCTGCTGCTTTTACTGGTATCTTAAGTCTTAAAAATAACATCGACCTATGATACCTCCACTGAGCCAACCAAATGAGATATGCCATTTACTATTGCTGGATTGATAGTGTACTTTGCGACATATCTTTTTATCCGGATGTTGTCATTTTCTGGTTCATTGGGATCAAGAGGTCCCCTCTGGGATTTCATCTTGTCAGCTGTTTGCCAAGTTCTGCAAATTACCTGGCAAAGAAATATATCAACAAGCCTAAACTAAGGAAATAAGGTCAAAAGTTTACTCCAAAAGGAACGTCTTTAAAATAAAGCATTTTGGCTGGAATCCAATAAGGAGTTTGGTCAAGCCTTTGTTGGGTGATAAAATGTCCACAGTCAAGGCAAAGGTGCACTGCTAGTAAGAACAAGCATATGTAGACACAAAATGAAGCATTGTTACATATTTCACACAATCAACACCAAAATTATTGTTGAAATTAGAGATATTGAGGAAGAAAAAATTATTTTTCACTAATCGTGATGTTACATTGTACATCCTTTAAAAGAGAAAACTTTTTCTCTTAGATAAGGAATGTGTAGATTAGACAAGGGAGAGGGCTAATTCGGGCCCACGAACTGGCTTGGACTAGCCCGGCTAGTTCAGGCCCTTGAACTAGCCGTCAAGGGAAGTGGCTTGGTAGGTAGGAACTGCCGAGCTAGCAAGTTGAAAGCCGGGTTGCATTATGCAACTCAGTGAATTGGTAGGCTCTGAATTGTGGATCAACTCGCTGGTTCACTTCCAATTGAACCAGTGGTTTGGACCCATTGTATAAAGCCAAAGGTGTAAAAATAAATAAATAAATTTAAGGGCTGATATCGTCTGTCAGCAAAGGAAAAAAAGAAGGAAAGAAAGTCAAAGAAGTAGGAATGTTGAAACAATAGTAATAATTGAAGGCAATTTTAAAGGCTACAACTCTGCAACCCTCAAGAAGAAAAACAAAGAAAAAGAGAAGATAGTTAGAGAGAAACGCGAAGGATGATAGAGCGCATTTTGAGAAAAATATTCGCATAGGTTTATAGGATTGTAGGTAGTGGGGAATAGGTTTGAGCTGTTGGTGTAGGTGTCAGGTACAGGTGTTCAAATTTTCAAATTTAAATGTTGTAAAAGAGCATAAAAAATTAAACGAGCTATTGGATGTTGTATAAATTCATAGTTTAGTTTTACGAGCAGAATTATTCACGCAAAAAATTTGCACTCACTTGTCTTTTATTCTCATCTTCAATTTTTTGTACTCTCATATTCTATTTTCTATGCTCTCATCTTTTGTACTGTTAATACTTTACAAATAATTTTTGTTATATTTATTGCCAATTGTTAAATATATTGTCTTCTTATCTAATCATATCAGTATTTTATAATTATTCTAATATTAAAAAATGGCAAGTTTTTATCGCGATTCAAGTTCTTCTAAGATGGATCGTTCTAGCAAATGTGATAAGGGAAGATCTGTGCAAGAGGCATCTGAACAATATTTTGAAGTAGATGATTATGATATTCACGACTTTATCAACAAATGCCTAGAGGACTTGATAATGCCACCCCTAAGCTCTCATGAAAGGCCTTTTGGTGGACAAAGTGAACCGCTGCCGTGACAGGACAGTGAGGAGGAGGCGGAAAGAGAAGGGGAAGATGATGTGCAAGAAGTGCCGGAGGAAGAATTCTCGACCACTTATGTGGCCCATCCAGCTCTACAAGCAAGCCACCGGCACTACTTAAATTAGAAATTTTTATTAAACATTTTCGTAAAATTACAAAGGAAGATGGCAACAGTCGTGCTTATTGCAACTACTGCCAATTAAGTTATGCGTGGAAAAAGGGATAATGGTATGACACCCTTAATAGGCACATGCGAGCGAATTACCCCATAGAGGTTGTGTCACACGCGAGGTTAGCTCGCGTTCACATAAAGAGCCAGCACCTAGTGTATTAGTCGTGTCTTGTGTACTGTGATAAGTGTTGTAATATGTTGTCTTGATCTGCTGTGCATGTGTAAATGTCGTATGTTGTGTCCTGGAATTTATTATCGTGTCCATGTAATCCGTTGTTGTTAAATTGTGGGTCTAGAGTAGTAGGTGTGTGATGTGGAAGTATGGAGTTGGTAGGTGCAAGAAATGGGATGTGGGTAGTTTCATTAGGAGTAGTGGGTAGAGAAATGTAGTAACTGCACATACCTGTATAAAAAGGAGTTATCTCTAGCAATGGAAGGCAGTTCAAAATTTTCTATTAGAAATCTAGTGTGATTAACACTTGTGAGATTGTCAGGTTTTCTCTAATGAGCCCGAGCAAAGATTGCAAACATAGGTAGATGGGGAAGGAAAACGCTAAAGGCTAGAGAAAAATCGGAAGTGGAACTCGAGGAATTAAACAAAAGTAACGAAGAACAATCCTATAACAGTTTGGCATAGATAAGTCAAGGTAACAAATTTAGTAGTTAACAGGATCATAAGGAGGAGAACTATGTTGTTATTTTGTTGATAGGTAACAAATTCTACTTATGAAATACTTAGCAAAGTATACCTGTTTGGAATCATGCATCTTCCCTGCACCAGTTGGAGTATGAGCGAGAAGTGCTACATCCAAGCTCATGGACTTACGACCTAAAAACCATCCAAAAAACCACCTTTAAGTTGTATCATAACGATAAGCGTAAATTAACTGTTCTTTTTAATTCTCTTGAGATGCATATTTTTATTTACACAGATATATGGATCGATCCGTGGCAAGAAGATTCATACATAGAAGTTACCTTGTCATGGAATCATGCATCTTCCTTGCACCAGTTGGAGTATGAGCGAAAGCGCTGAATCCAAGCTCACGGACTTACGACCCAAAAACCATCCAAAAAACCACTTTTAAGTTGTATCATAACGATAAGCGTGAATTAGCCGCTCTTTTTAATTCTCTTGAGATGCATGTTTCTATTTGCGTAGATATATGAATTGATCCGTGGCAAGAAGATTCATACATGGAAGTTACATGTCATTGAATAGACGATGCGTGACAAGTACAAAAAAAACTAATAGCTTTTACAGTTTTCAATGATCGTTGTATCGCACACAATATTTTCTGTATTATAAATATTATTTTAGATTAATACGGTTTGACAAAAAATATATTTTCAATTGATTTTGATAACGCAGCTGTTAACACAGCATCCATTGATTAACTTCAAACTTTATGTCAACCTACACTAGGTGAGACATTTTTCCATATTCAATGTGCCCATCGTATTTCAAATTTTTGCATTAAGGATAATATAAATTATTTAGATTTTAAAATATATTCAATAAAACAACTAGTATGCTTTTTAATTGACCGTCATTTCATAAATAAGACAGGGTAGAGATTTTGTATTGAAAATGGAATGCGACCGAAAAAATTTAGAAATGATGTTAAGCATAGATGAAATTCCACATATCAACTTTTATAAAGTATAATTGCTTATAAAAATGCATTATGTTCTTTTGCTACTATGAATGTCCTAGACATTCCACCGCACCTCTAGCAATTGAGATGTATACAGTAGAATGTTGAATGTTTTTAAGAGTTTTTCATAATTGTACTCTAACATTTTTGCAAGTGTACTGGGCTAGTGCTCATTTTTTCCTTATGAATGCGGTAAATATACTATCAGTGCTGCTTGATACCCGATTCGACCTTTTTCTACGGGTGGCTATAAATGATGTGGTTGCAAAATAGTTGTAGTATTATAAAAAAATTCCAGCAATTTATCTAGTTGCTTTTATTTTAGATCCACAACATAAAAAATATATGTTAAAGTATCTTAATTTGTATTATTTTATTATTGACACATTCTTTGACACGGAAGATGCTTATACCATTACTATTGCACAAGAACTACGCTGAGCAGTCCAGGTAACGAAAAAATTGTATTCTAACTTTTGCACTGCATTCGATGGTTAAGTGTCATAAACTGCCTCACCGTCCCTTGGCTCACATAGTACCACACATGATCACACCCATTGCGCAATGAATGATGTTGCAAAAGTTG
The DNA here is from genome assembly GCA_037954665.1 of Laguncularia racemosa. Classification (NCBI taxonomy): domain Eukaryota; kingdom Viridiplantae; phylum Streptophyta; class Magnoliopsida; order Myrtales; family Combretaceae; genus Laguncularia; species Laguncularia racemosa. The sequence continues at coordinate 781,240 of JBBMOL010000072.1, forward strand.
AAGCGACACCATTTCAAGTTAATTGAGTACATTGAAATTGACGATTATTTTAATACACACTTCGAATTTTGTGACAATAGTATCATGGATTTCAACATCCTTGACTGGTGGAGGAGGCACAAAAAGACATATTCGATACTCTCTCGAATGGATCGACAGGTTTTAGCTACACTCGCATCAACGATAGCTATTGTATAGGCATTCAGCATGGTGAACCTTATCCAATCCTAACGATAATCAAAACTGTCACCCGTCAACGTTGAGGCACTGGCTTGCGTAAAGGATTAGTCAAAGGCAAGGAGTCGCACACAAGAGTTGTACGAGACGTCCAATGAAGAAGATGAATACTTCAGCGACCTCATCTCGTCGGGTGGAAGCTTTGTTGGTTTTGATCCTAATATCGGGTAAGCTAAATAATTTTGTAAGGGTAGTAGTATTACCTTATTTATTTTTTGCACTAGATTAGACATATTTTGTAAGGGGGGTAGTGCTCCCTTATTTATTTATGTTATTTATTTACAGTCTTATTATTGTGTAAAAGAGGTAAGGCCAAATGCCTTCCTCTTTTTCTGTAATAATTTTATTCAATCAATAAAGTTTGGGGTTGGCATCTTCACCTCCTTGGTGTACAAGGTATTGCCACTAATTAATTTCGAAGTATCATATATTTGCCTGAGAAATGGTAGATTAAATTTCAATGTTTATAAGTTTAAGGAAAAAAATTAAACTAACTCAAAAAATACATATGAATAAGTATCAAATAATCTTAAAGAATATGAAAAATATGTAATAAAAAATGGGGACGAAAAATAAAAAATAATAAAAAAAAACCTTGTCAGGCCAATTCATGGCTCGAATCGGCCCATGAATCGCTAGGTCAAGGGAATCAATCCAGCACTTCCCTCTGGGCCAGTTCCGGTTCCCCCTATTGTTGGCCCTTGACCTAGCGGTTCCAGGCTGGTTCCGAACCGACCCCATGTCTAGTGTAGATATATAAAGATATTCTAAGGAGATATTACACTACCAAACTTTACTAAAATATCTACACTAAATGTAGACCCTATCTTATGCATATACAAATAAGATACATGACTTAGATTTACAACGCCTCTCCTCAAGCTGGTGCATACAAGTTCCACATGCCTAGCTTGCCTGTAAGTTCTTCAAAGTGATCTTGGACTAGGCCTTTTGTCATTAGATCTACTTCTTGTTGTTTACTTAGTACATAAACAATACAAATAATTCAATCATCAATCTTCTCTGTGATAAAGTGTCTATCCACCTCCATATGCTTGGTTCTATCATGATGAATTGGACTCTGTGCAATACTTATGGTTGATTTATTGTCACTATATAATTTCATTGTGCTGGTCTTGTTAAGTTATAGCTCCTCTAATAATCATTTAATCCACATCAATTCACACACACTTGAGCTATGGCTCTAAATTCAGCCTTAGCACTACTACGAGTTACTATGGGTTGCTTTTTGCTTCTCCATGTCACTAAATTACCCCAAACTTTCATACAATATCTGATTGTAGATCTACAACCCTCAATTGATCCTACCTAATCAGCATCCGTGAATGCTTCTACACTCTTTCCTTCATTTTTCTTAAAAAAAAAATCCATTTCCAAGTGTTCCCTTGAGATATCGAAGGATCCTATATGCTGCCTCTAAGTTTTCTTTAAGAGGATGATCCATATATTGACTCACCAGACTGACTGCAAAAGCAATATCTAGACGGGTATGAGATAAGTATATTAACTTTCCAACATGTTGATACCTTCCTTTATCTACCAGCTCTTCTTTGCCTTTGTTCTTACTTTTACCCTTTGATTCAACTAGTGTTGCTGCTGGTTTACAGCCAAGCATTCCTGTTTCTTTTAACAAATCTGTTACATACTTCCTTTGTGACATAGAAATTCCTTCTTTGCTTCTTGCAATTTCCATTCCTAGAAAATATCGTAATTGACCAAGATCTTTTACTTCAAATTCTTAAGCTAAGAACTTCTTAAGTTCCTCTAGTTCTTCAAGATCATTACCGGTTAAGATTATGTCATCAACATAAACAATTAAGATGGCTACTTTACCATTGTCTAAGTGTTTGAAGAACAAGGTATGATTGGCTTGCCCTTGCATATAGCATCATCGCCTTTTGATTAATTGGTTAAAGCGTTTAAACCAAATCCGTGGAGATTGCTTCAGCCCATATAGCGATTTCTTCAAATAACACACATTTCCTTTTCCATATCTGTCTTCGAAACCTGGAGGAATTCTCATAAACACCTCTTCTTCCAAATTTCCATTCAAGAATGCATTCTTGATGTCTAGCCATTGTAAGGACCAATCAAGATTGGCAGCTAGTGAGAGCACAACCCAGACTGTGTTAAGTTTAGCCATTGGCGCAAATGTCTCCACATAGTCTATTCCATATGTTTGAGTGAACCTCTTCACAACCAATTATGCTTTATACCTCTCTACTATTCCATCAGCCTTATATTTTAGTTTAAAGACCCATTTGCATCCCACAATGTGCTTGTTCTTCGATTGAGTGACTATTTCCCAGGTTTTATTTTTTTCTAATGCCATCATCTCTTCATCCATTGCCACTTTCCATTCCGACTGTCTAAGTGCTTCTTCAATGCCTTGTGGTATAGCTATCTCATCAAGTTTAGCTACAAAAACTCTATACTTCGAAGTTAATTTACCGAAGCCTAGGAATTTGGAGATCGGATATAATGTGCAGCTTCTTATTCCCTTTCTTTTTGCAATTGGAAGATTTGGTTCTAACATTACATTGCCATCTTGATTATGGGAAATATCAACACATTCCAAAGTAGTCAAAGGCTCACTTACCTAGTTGCCTACCCTTGGTTCGGACTCTTGGAGAGGAGGTTCTATAGAGGGCTGTACCTTATTGTTTTGACGTCATGTATAGACCATTAGCTCATTATCTCCACATGTCCTTTGTTTTGGTTGTGAGCTTGGTTGTTCTACACATGTCCTTTGTCCTAGTTGTATGTCTAGTTGCTCTTTGTCTTTGTCTAAATCCATGGTTATGAGTGGCACTATAGGTGGATTTTTTGGGATAAGAGCGGGCAAACAACTTTCCCAAAAACAAGCTCCTAACATTGTGTTCCCTAGACCTAAAGTGTTTTGAGTAAAAAGATTGAGACCATGAAAGGTAACAACTATGGACACATACATACACCTGGTTTGAGGACTATAACATTTATATCCCTTTTATGTAGATGAATATCCTAGAAAAACACACTTATAGGCTCTCAGTTCAAGCTTATTTCGAGTTGTGCTTGGAATGTGAACAAAAGAGTGACACCCAAATGTCTTTAGAGGAAGATTAGAGGGTAAGTGAGTTTAAGGATAAGTTTTCAAGAGAAGAGATTGAGTTTGATGTTATAGGACATGAGATGGCATTCAATTTATCAGATAAGCTACGGGTAATATAGTTTCAACCTAGAATTTTTTTGGAACAAAGGTGGCAAACATAAAGGATCAAGCTACCTCTAACAAGTGCCTATTTTTCTTTTTGCAATTCTGCTTTGTTGAGGTGTCCTTACACATGAACTCTTATGAATAATCCAATGAATTTTTAGATAGTCACCTAGAATGGTATAGAAGTATTTTGTACCATCGTCGGTGCGAAGAATCTTGAGATTAGCATTAAACGGGGCTTTTATCATGGCATGGAAGTTTTTGAAAACATTTGCAGCATCAAATTTTTCTTTAAGAAGATACACCCAACATACTCTGATGCGATCATCGATCAAAGTGATGAACCATCTAGTGTTTGATATACTTTGAACCCTTGATGGTCCCTCAATATTAGTATATCACTATGAATCAATGAGAAAGGTTAGGATTCTTTATAAGGACGAGATAAAAAAATAGCTCAAGTATGCTTTGCAAATTGACAAACTTTACAATGAAATGAGGTCAAGTTTTTATTTCAAAACAATGAAGGAAATAGATGCTTTAAATAGGGAAAACTAGGATGACTTAATCTATAGTGCCGTCTCATAATTTCATTACAACTAGAGGTGGCATTACAACCAAAAGTAAAAAATGTCTTGGCTTGAGCTTGGATGGGCGTTTCAACATCAAGGTAGTACAACCCACTACATTCCTTTGGATTTCCAATCATCTACCTTGAGAATTGTTCTTAGAATTCACAACCGGATGGTAAGAATTTTGCAATACACTTCTGATCATGAGTAAGTTTACTTAAAAAGAGAAGGTTGCATGAGAGGTTAGGAACATGGAGGACATTATGTAGAGTAAGGTGAGAAGAAATATGAATAGATATGGAACCATTAGCTATTTTTATTTTAAAATTACTTGAACATGGTCTATATGTGGTGAACAGTTGAGATTGACCAGCTATGTGATTTGATGCTTTGGAGTCAACAATCCATGAAAAAGCACTGACAGTAAGAGTTGTAGGCAAATTACTTGAGTTAGTTGTGTGACATGCTGATATGATTCCAAGAGGGGAGGTTTCAGATACTCTTCCGATTAGGGTGTATCAACGTAGGAAGGAAGAATGATGTGCATGCTATAGTATGCTATCAGTAGAATAAGGTAGTAAATAATAAAGAGGTGAAATATAGGGAGGTGTTATAGTAGTGTGTGTTATAGTAAGGTGTAAGATATATTGGGGAGGGGTGAAGTAGTAAATAATTCACAAGTATAGGGGTATAGATATGATGACGTGGAAGGAAGGAAGAGAGCAGCACTAATGGTTAGAATCTGTTAAAGGAATGGGCTAACGTGGAAGGGGAGTGTTAGCGGATCGTGTAAAGGACTTAGTTGCTATGGTTTGAGTGTTTAGGTTGGGTTCACTATCCTTGGAGCGGGAATCCCTCCCTTGTTTCCCTATGGTTGCGTGATGACAAGGGCTCGTTTGGAGAGAACCCTCAGATCTCTTGACACCCGTTTTGATTGAATTCAAATCTGTCCATTACAATCTGATTACACAATTTAAAATACAAACTACCAAGGAGCGGTTTACTTCCCCCACAACTGCTCCTTACTTTTCCTCCCTCCACTACTTCCTACCTATATGCCACGTCTAACAACTTTTCCTCTTGGCATGGCGGAATTAACTACCTCAAGTCCTATCCTATTTTCTGACTATCCTTCCCGCTTACACGTCCTAGAGCTGGACACGTCATCCCTGCTTGTCTCCTTCCGGCTTGGACCGGTGGACCTGCGAGGATCTTCTATGTTTGCGGACATAAACCTTCAATGGGTTTGTTGAAGGTTGGTCGCTAACAGGGAGCAAAGCTGACCTATAAAGAGAATGAGGGAGGGAAAAACAGTTGGGGAATTTGTTATTTGAAAACCATAGTTTGTTGCGGAGAGAGGGATTTGTCTCCGGCTGGGTTTTTGCTTAGGTACAACTTTACTATTTCTAATATTTGCTTGTGTAAACACGGTAGCCACTCCCTGGAGGCTACCAATTTTGGTTTCGTTGCCGGGAAACGAAATTGAACAGAGGACGTACTTGGTGCCAGACAATGTCTATGATCAGAGCTGCACGGTGGTCCAATGACGAGGATGGAAGCTCGAGTGGATGCGTTGGAGAAGAATATGGAAGATATCCACAACAAGATGGCGGAGATTCAACACCAATTGGTGACTATTGATGGAGAAATGAAGGCAATGTTTGGTGAAGTGACACATATGCAAGGAAAGATGGACAAAATACAAAAATTATTAGAAGATATATGGTTGAACAAGGACATGAGAGGAATGTCAGGGGAAGGAACTTCTATGGTGAAGGATTGTGGTAAATGGAAAGATGGAGGCCACTGCTTGGAGGATGGAGTTGAGTTTTCCTATGGCGACGCTCGTGATGTCGAAATGGATGACGAACTTCGATTGAATGTGGCACGAGTAATTTTACCAGCCTTTGATGGAGTTGAACCTTCCAATTGGATACTAATGGCTGAGCAATACTTTGCAACTCAACATACTAGAGAAGAAAGAAAAGTAACATTAGCAGTGATGTGTATGCGGGGAAGGTGTAATCATTGGTTCTTAATGTTGCAACGGAGGGAAATCGAATTAACATGGACTCGTTTGAAGACTCAAATCATGAAATGATATGGAGGTTTATTGGCCTCCAATCTTTTCAAGAGCTTATCGCAACTAAGACAACACGGCACCGTCTATCAGTACATTGAAGAATTTAAGTCCCTCACTTCCATACCCCTACCATGCCAGAGATGCAGCTACTTGGTTATTTCATGGGCGGCTTACGTGACAATATACAAACGCGTGTGCATATGTTTTCACCGACAACTTTGGATCATGCCATGGACTTGGCTGTGAAGATTGAACGTGAATTTGATTTAGGCATGTTTCTGGCATCTGATTAGGGATATAGAGGTCGGGGAGATACTCATCCACTGGTGGTGCATTCCTCCATTGCTAATAGAAGAAGCCACTATAGCTCTGGTTTAGTTTCCCCTACTACGGAGCAACCTGCGTATCGCAATGTGCGATATCACAATGGAGAGGACGAATGTGTAAAGGAAAGTGATGGTATGATGAGGGGAGGAAAGATCGACTCGGCTGTTGGAGGGGGTTCTTAGGTGGCTTCTAATTCCGGTGTATTCAAGGAAGGAGGTCGACGCTCACATGGCCAGAAGCAACTCTCTCATGCGGAATTCTTAGATAAGAAGGCAAGAGGATTATGTTTCAAATGTGACCGGCCATTCAATTCAAATCACCGCTATCCAAACAAATTCCTTCAGTTATTAGTGTTGGAAGGAGTGTGGAGGAGAGGATGACAGCGACAACACTAATTCTACAGCGGGAGAAGGAAGGCTATCTTTATCATTGATGGTGAAGCAAGGTTTCAATGAGCCTTGTACTTTGAAGATACAAGGTAAGCTTGTTGAAAACCCGGTGGTAATCCTTGTGGACAGTGGAGCTAGTCATAACTTTGTGTCTCTTCAATTGATGAAACACATTAGCATCTTTAGTATGGATAATCGTAGTTTCACAGTAACCTTGGGTGATGGGCATGTGAAGGAATCTCGTGGGTTTTGTACTGGGTTGCCTTTAAGGATGGGTTTGTAAGAGATGTGGGTAGATTGTTATATGATGGATTTAAGAGGAGTGGATGTTATATTAGGGATGGCATGGCTGAAGACGTTGGGGGAAGTAAGAATTGATTAGGCAAAGATGACAATTAAGGTAGAGCACAAGGGACGAGAAATTGTGTTATGTGGGGATCCAACATTATGTCGATTTCCAATTTCATTTAAGTTGTTACTGAAGCTAGAGGAAATGGACGAATGTAGGTTGTTATGGATGATTGAAACTGGTTCACAAGGACAGCGGGTTGATAATAATCTGCAGCTGGAAGCATTATTATTGGAATTTGCAGACATTTTTTCAATTCCTACAAGGCTTCCTTCGAATTGCACCATGGACCACTGCATTCCATTATTGGCAGGAAAAGGACCCATATCGGTTTGACCTTTTACCGATATGCATATGTGCAAAAGAACGAGATTGAAAAATTGGTCCGTGATATGTTAGCAGCGGAGATAATACGGCCAAGCACTAGTCCGCTTTCGAGTCCGGTGATCTTAGTTAAAAAGAAAGATGGCTCGTAGAGGTTTTGTGTGGATTATAGAGCCCTCAATGAGGCAACAATTCCATACAAGTTTCCTATTCCAGTGATTGATAAACTAATGGATGAATTGTTTGGAGCAAGTATATTTTCTAAGATTGATTTACGATCAGGATATTACCAGATTCGGATGGCAGTGGAAAACGTCCATAAAACTGCATTCAGAACTCATCAAGGCCATTATGAGTTCTTAGTAATGCCGTTTGGCTTGACCAATGCGCTGGCCACAGTCCAATCAACGATGAATGAGACCTTCCAACCTTAACTCAGGCACTTTGTGTTGGTATTTTTTGATGACATCTTAGTCTACAGCAAGGATATGCCTACTCATTTGGAGCACTTGAAGCACGTTTCTCTACGCTACGTCAACAACAACTCTTTGCTAACAAGAAGAAGTGCTTGTTTGGTCAATCATCCCTAGAATATTTGGGACATATTGTTTCAAAAGATGGCATAGCCATGGATCCCAGCAAGGTCCAAGCGGTCATTGATTGGTCCAGACTGAAGACTTTAAAAGGATTATGAGGATTTTTAGGATTACTGGGTTATTATCGGAAATTCATTAAGGATTATGGGAACATTGTTAAGCCATTGACTGAGCTATTAAAGAAAAATAACTTTGGCTGGACAAAGCAATCCAAAGAAGCTTTTGTTTGATTGAAACAAGCTCTCATTACGACCCCAGTGTTGGCAATGCCGAATTCACACAACCCTTTATAGTTGAGTGTGATGCTTCGGGTAGGGGGTTAGGCACGGTGCTACAGCAACATCAACAACCCATTGCATATTTTAGTAAGGCGTTAGCTGATCGCACATTGGCCAAGTCAACATATGAGAAGGAACTAATGGCTATAGTGTTGGCTATCCAACATTGGCGACCTTACTTAATGGGCAAAAGGTTTATTGTTAAGACCGATCAGAAGAGTTTAAAGCATCTCCTCCAGCAACGTGTTATCTCTCTTGACCAACAGAACTGGTTGCTGAAGTTACTAGGATATGATTTCGAAGTCCAATATTGGCAAGGTTGTGACAACACTGTAGCAGATGCCTTATCTTGAGGATTTGATGACGTTCAACTGTCACAAATATTAGGACCGGTGTGGACTGATTTGGGGTCAATCAAGAAACTAGTGGAAGAGGATGCAGTTCTTAGCCAAAAGCTGAAAATATTGCGGGAGGGGGAATCAATTGGCTAAAGGTTCCATCTTGCACATGATACTCTCTTTTGTCATGACAGATTAGTTGTTCCCGCCGCATCCAAGTGGCCTCAAATTTTCATGCATGAATTTCATTCTACTCCTATTGGGGGACATGCGGGGTTCTTACACACTTATAGAAGGTTAGCCGCAAATGTGTATTGGATAGGGATGAAAAGAGATGTGGTTGAGTTCATGGCTGCTTGTGCTGTGTGCCAACAACAAAAATACCAGACTTTAGCTCCAGTTGGTCTTTTGTACCCTTGACTAGTTCCGGAGGCAATATGGGAAGACATTTCCATCGATTTCATTGAGGGACTTCCAAAATCAAAAGGGTTTGATGTGGTGTTAGTTGTAGTTGACAGACTTTCCAAATATGGACACTTTATACCAACCAAACATCCCTATACAGCTAAGAGTGTAACTGGTTTGTTCGTTAAGGAGGTAGCTTGTCTCCATGGAGTACCAAAGACCATTGTTAGTGATAGGGATCCAACATTCGTAAGCAACTTTTGGGTTGAATTATTTCGATTGCAAGGCACCCTTTTACACTTTAGCACCGCCTATCACCCCAAGATGGATGGCCAAACGGAAGTTTTGAATCGGTGTTTGGAGTGCTATCTCCGCTGCTTCGTGGGCGAACATCCTACACAATGGGGAGTTTGGCTTCCATGGGTGGAGTGCCACTATAATACAGCCTATCATACAGCTTCCAAATTGACTCCCTTTGAGATTGTCTATGGCCAACTACCACCCGCGTTACAAGCATTTGTGGACAAAGAAGTTCAACATCCGGAGCTTCATACTGCCTTAAGAAACAGTGATGATGTCTTAACTCAACTACGGCACAATTTACTTCATGCACAGTCCTTGTATTGTCACAATGCTAATAAACACCGGAGGAATGTAGAGTTTACAGTGGGTGATTGGGTCTTTCTAAAGATCCGTCCTTCTTTAGAACATCACATCACCACTAAGAACTCCTCCAAGCTGTCTCCACGCTTCTTTGGGCCATTCCAGATCAGTAAATGTGTGGGCAAGGTGGCGTATCAATTGCTTCTTCCTCCACATTGCCGCCTACATCCCCTTTTTCATATTTCTCTCCTCAAGAAGGCAGTGGGGTCTTTTTCCTCTACACCTGATCTACCTACTGATTTCTATGAGGAACCGGCGCTTTTGGCTCATCTACCAGTGGCCATTTTGGGTCGACGTTTTCGAAATGCTAATCAACGGGAAATTTCTTAGGTGCTGGTGTAATGGCAGGGACAGTCTTCCGAGGATGCTACTTAGGTGGATATTTCTGAGTTCAGCTTCCACTTTCCAGATTTTGTCCTTGAGGACAAGGACAATTTATTGGGGGAGGCAATTGTACGATTCCAAGAGGGGAGGTTTCAGATACTCCTTCGATTAGGGTGTATCAACGTAGGAAGGAAGGATGATGTGCATGCTATGGTATGCTATCAGTAGAATAAGGTAGTAAATAATAAAGAGGTGAAATATAGGGAGGTGTTATAGTAGTGTTTGTTATAGTATGATGTAAGATATATTGGGGAGGGGTGAACTAGTAAATAATTTACAAGTATAGGGGTATAGATATGATGATGTGGAAGGAAGGAGGAGGGCAGCACTAACAGTTAGAATCTGTTAAAGGAATGGGCTGATGTGGAAGGGGAGCAAAGCTGACCTATAAAGAGAATGAGGGAGGGAAAAACAATTGGGGAATCTGTTATTTGAAAACCATAGTTTGTTGCGGAGAGAGGGATTTGTCTCCGGCTAGGTTTTTGCTCAGGTATAACTTTGCTATTTCTAATATTTGCTTGTGTAAACACAATAGCCACTCCCTGGAGGCTACCACATGCAGACATCAAAGGTTGTGTTTCGGAATTTTTAGCATGAATTAGAAGATGTTGAAGCTGTTCTATTTGCTCGGGAATGAATGAATTTGAATAAACTTTTCTAGCAGCATATCCACGTGTTCCTGACACATTTCTCAGCTTCCAATCAGCTGGTTTCCCCTTTAGTTTCTGTTATAATATATATATTAATGTATAATATCCTACATTAATGTGTATTATTAACTAGCTGTTATTAGAGGATCTCATTTCCTAAAATAGATAGATAAATCTTGTATATATAGACAATGTAATAAGATTAGATTTTCTTTCAAATCACATGGTATCAGAGCATAGGTATATGTAAGAGAAAAAAAATATATATATATATTTTCGTCTTGTCCTGTGAACAAGGACGTGCTGCCCTTGAGAGCAAGCACTGTTGGGATCTTTTTTTTCGTCACCACCCGTCTAGGAGGAGAGACCAGCCTTCGACCGGCCGAACCCCGAAACCAGAGCCCCAGACGACCGGCGCGTGAGGCTCATGCGCCGCTTTAGGGTTTCGCTTTCCCCTTCCGTCGACGGCACGTGAGGGCGCGTGTGACGACTCTTCGCCCACCAGAAGCTTCGACGCACTGTTGGTAAGTCCGTTCTACTCTCCTTTGGTGTTGCATTGGTTGAATACATTATCTTGGGAAGCGGGTTTTGTTATGGTTGTCGGAATTGGTCTCGTTTGGTGATTGGCCAGAGGTTTGTTCAGTGTGTCTGATCCATGTTGGGTTTTGTGGCGTCGCTGGGCTGTTCGTGGCCTTTTGAGGTTGTCGTTGGTTGGTTGTGTTAGTTCACCGGAGTCATTTGGCTTGTCGGAGGTGACTGAGATTGGTGCGGTGTTGTGCTTCGTGGCCAACGACGTGTTGGTCTTGGTGTCTGTTGGTTGGCGTTTGTGGGTCGATCTCATCGGAGGCTTGGATTTTACATTTTTCCGGGTACGCTGTGATTGGCTATTTTTTTTCTTTGTTACTATTGTGAGAATCTTTCTTTTGCTGTTTGAAATGGATGATAAAAGCTTAAAATCTCCGGTTGTTGATATGATTCCTATGACAACTAAGATCACGGAACATAAACTTAATGGGAATAATTTTATGGCTTGGAGCAAAACGGTGTGAGTATATTTGCAAAGTATTGAAAAAGAAGACCATCTTACTGAAGATCCACCAAATGATAACACTAGACAAGTATGGATACGTGATGATGCTAGGATATTTTTGCAGCTTAGAAATTCCATTGATATTGAGATTATCAATTTGGTTGATCATTGTGAATATGTTAAAGAGTTGATGAGTTACTTGGAATCTATGTATTCTAGAAAGGGGAATATTTCTCGTATCTATGAGGTCTGCAAAGGTTTTTATCGTACTGAACAACAAGAGTTGTCCTTTACTGCTTATCTTATGAGCTTTAAGAAGACATATGAGGAACTGAATACCTTATTGCCATTTAGCCCTGATGTGAAAGTACAACAGACTCAACGAGAACAAATGGCAGTAATGAGTTTTTTAGCAGGTCTTCGTCCAGAATTTGATGCTGCCAAATCTCAGATCCTCTCTAGTCCTGAGATTTCCTCTTTGCAGGAAACCTTTGCTCGGATACTTCACACAGAAAATCCGTTATTTGTTGCTCCTTCTCATCCTACCAGTGCTCTTGTTAGCCAAAATACAGGCCGCTCTTCCACCTATAGGAAAGGGGGGGATGATATTTGTGGGCATAATTCAAGGGGAGTTGTGTGCTATTATTGTCATGAGCCGGGTCATACGAAGCGCACTTGTAAGAAATTGCAAAATCGCAACCTTAGGAAACCTTTTGCACACATTGCCTCCATAACTCTACTGATGGCTCTTCCTCTGAGAAGAAAATTACAGTTTCTGCAAATGAATTTGCAAAATTTACTCAGTACTAGGAGGCATTAAAGGCTTCATCTCATCATGTGTCCGCCATTGCTGAGACAGGTAAACCCAACACATGTCTCCTTTCCTCATCTTCCAACTGGGTCATAGATTCTGGTGCCACAGATCACATAACAGGTAATCTTAATCTCTTCTCAACTTATCAACCATACACATCCCCTACAAATGTTACTCTTGCCGATGGTTCTAAGTCACGTGTTCTTGGCTCTGGCACTATTAATCCCACTTCTCAGATTTCCCTATCTTTGTTTTGAGTTTACCACAATTTTCCTGTAACTTACTATCTGTGAGCAAACTCACTCGTACTATGAATTGTTGCATATCATTTTTTCCCGATCATTGTCTATTTCAGGATCTTATGACGAAGAAGATTATTGGTAAAGGACATGAGTTAGGGAGGTCTCTATATCTTGGATACTCAAGTGCCTAAATCTGTTGCATGTTCCAGTTTTCAGAACCTTTTGAAGCACACTGCCGAATGGGCCATCCCTCTTTCCTGTGTTGAAAAAGCTCTTTCCTCATTTTAATAATGTCTCTAGCTTAGAGTGTGAGTCATGTCACTTTGCAAAGCACCAACTTTATCTTATGTTCCTTCGAGTCAATAAAAGGGCAAGTGTACCATTTGAATTAGTTCATTCTGATGTATGGGGTCCTTGTCCTGTTATGTCACCGACTGGCTTCAAATACTTTGTTACTTTTGTGGATGATTTTTCTCGCATGACTTGGCTTTATCTTATGAAAAGTCGTTCTGAGGTATTTTCCCATTTTACTAGTTTTTGTGCTGAAATTCAAACACAATTCAATATCTCTGTCCAAACCTTAAGAAGTGATAATGCCAAAGAATACTTGTCTCACTCATTTCAGACATATATGATTAAAAAGGGCATCATTCATCAGTCCTCATGTGTTGATACACCTTCTCAGAATGGAGTGGCTGAAAGGAAAAACAGACATCTCCTTGAGACAGCAAGAACCTTCTTATTTCAAATGAATGTTCCTAAACGGTTTTGGGCCGATGCAGTGTCTACTGCTTGTTTCTTGATTAATTGTTTACCTTCATCTGTTCTTCAGGGTGAAACTCCATACAAAGTATTGTTTCCTACAAAACCATTGTTTCCTATTGAACCAAGGATATTTGGTAGTCTCTGCTTTGTTCGTGATGTCCGTCCCCAAATAACAAAATTAGATCCTAAGTCTCTCAAATGTCTTTTTGGGTTACTCCAGGGTTCAAAAGGGATATCGGTGTTATTGCCCTCATCTTGATAAGTATTTGGTGTCAGCTGATGTTTCATTTGTAGAAAACAATCCGTTTTTTCCTTCATCTATTGGAACACCAACACCGGATGAGGATGATGATATACTGATTTATCATATTACTTATCCGTCTCCGGATATGCCTTCGCCGTCTCCGGCGGTCCTCCACCACAGCCTCCTATTCGACATGTCTACTCTAGACGGAGAGACCTGCCTGCTTCATGTCCGGAACCATCCTCTTCTTCCTCATCAGATCCAGCTCTAGACGATCTTGATCTTCCTATTGCTCTTCGGAAAGGTAAACGTCACTGTACCTATCCTATTTCGTCCTTTGTTTCCTATGAAAACTTATCATCATCATCATCTTCATTTATTGCATCACTTGATACTGTGACAATTCCTAAATCTATTCATGTGGCCCTTTCTCATCCTGGTTGGCGTGATGCAATGATTGAAGAGATGACTGCCTTAGATACTAATGGCACTTGGGATCTCGTGAATTTGCCCGTAGACAAGAAGGCGATTGGTTGTAAATGGGTGTTTTCTGTTAAGGTTAATCCTGACAGCTCAGTAGCTCGGCTAAAAGCTCGTCTTGTCGCTAAAGGTTATGCTCAAACCTATGGCGTTGATTACTCTGACACATTCTCCCCTGTGGCTAAGATGACTATTGTTCGCTTATTTATCTCTTTAGCTGCTACTAATCATTGGCCGCTCTTCCAGTTAGACATTAAGAATGCCTTCTTACATGGCGATTTGCAGGAAGAAGTATACATGGAGCAACCACCTGGGTTTGTTGCTCAGGGGGAGTCGGGTAAAGTCTGTCGTCTTCGGAAATCCTTATATGGACTGAAACAGAGCCCTCATGCTTGGTTTGGGAAATTCAGTCAGGCTGTTGAGACATTTGGTCTTAGCAAAAGTAGATTGGATCACTCGGTATTCTTTAAGTGTTCTGACTCGGATATAATTCTTCTTATTGTATATGTTGATGACATTATCATTACAGGAAGTGACAGTGTAGGAATCTCATCGTTGAAGTCATTTCTTCACACAGTTTCATACCAAGGATTTGGGATTATTGAAATATTTCTTGGGAATTGAATTGACAAGGAGTAAGAAAGGCATTTTCCTCTCTCAACGGAAATATGTGCTTGACTTATTAACAGAGACGGGCAAATTAGGTGCTAAGCGTGTAGCACACCCATGCTCCCTAATATGCAGCTAACTAAAGAGGGTGAGTTATTTCAGGATCCAGAGAGATATAGACGTTTAGTTGGGAAATTAAATTATCTCACATGAGTCGTCCCGATATTGCTTATCCCGTAAGTGTGGTAAGTCAGTTTATGTCATCTCCTACTGTGCATCATTGGGCAGCTTTGGAGCAAATTTTGTGTTACCTGAAAGGTGCCCCAGTACGTGGTTTAGTTTATGATAGTCAGGGACATAATCATATTGAGTGTTTCTCAGATGCAGATTGGGCAGGATCCAAAATAGACAAAAGATCCACCACTGGGTATTGTGTATTTGTGGGTGGAAACCTGGTCTCTTGGAAAAGCAAGAAACAACATGTTGTGTCTCGCTCAAGTGCAGAGTCGGAATATAGGGCTATGGCACACTCAGTATGTGAGATAATGTGGATTTATCAGCTCTTACTTGAAGTTGGCTTTAAAGTGCCAATACCTGCACAATTATGGTGTGATAATCAGGCAGCTATTCATATTGCATCTAATCCGTGTCTCATAAACGAACGAAACACATTGAATTGACTGTCATTTCATTCGAGAGAAGATACAACAAAACTGGTCTCTACAAAGCATGTCAAGACCGAAGAACAGTTGGCAGATATCTTTACTAAAGCATTAAATGGGGCTTAGAGTCAGTTATATTTTAACAAGTTGGGCATGATCAACATCTATGCTCCAACTTGAGGGGGAGTGTTATAATATGTATATTAATGTATAATATCCTACATTAATGTGTATTATTAACTAGCTGTTATTAGAGGATCTCATTTCCTAAAATAGATAGATAAATCCTATATATATAGACATTAATTCCTATATGAAATTGCAATGTAATAAGATTAGATTTTCTTTCAAATCACAGTTTCTAGCATGTATCATTTCTTATGGCAATGCTCACACCAAACTCTTTCTTGTTGATTAGATCGAATGTTACCAGCATTGTTATTCCATCATGTTACTAAGGCAGCATGATCAATATCAGAACTTAGGGATGAGCCAAGCATGACATGCTTGCAACCCTCTTCATGCCAGACTTCAGTGAATGCCTCTTGAATGGATGGTAGAGGGGATTTTCCCAAAATTTCTCCACATACTTCATCCAGGTCCTTGTTGACGCAGCGCGGAAAGTGTAAACAATACGAGGCCAATTCTAGAATTGGTCTCACGAACAAGCAAAGAATAATTCTGAATTATTCCTTGAAAAACCTCAATTGCGCACAATCGAGAAACAGAGAAAACTATTCTCTAAAAGTGTATATTTCACAAAAAGAATCAAAAAACTAACCCTAAAATGACCTAGCAGCTATATATAGTCCTTAGGGAAATAATTAACAAGGAAATAAGTATGTACACGTGGAAATAAATATATGTATACACGTCCGTCATCTGCCTTATACACGGTCGTGTATCAGCCCGTGTATGTTTCTAAGGAATCTTCCAGGCGCATTACACGGCCGTTCCTTTGAACGTGTATATGGCCGTGTAGGTTTCTGGGAACCATCCTGACACAACACACGGCCGTGCCTCCTGGCCGTGTATCAGACCGTGTATATTTCTGGGAGTTATCTTAACACAACATACGGCCGTGCTTCCTGGCCATGTATGTTTCTGGGAGCTGCCAGACACTTTACACGGTCGTGCCTTATAAAAAAAAAACGCCCAATCAGCCTGTGTCAGCTACGATGCCCGCATCACTTGTTCAGCCCATATAGAAATCAAATAGCTTTTCCTTATTCAACATTTTCTTGTATAGAAGTGCGTCTTTAGCACACTTCCACTCAGCGTCATAAAATAGGTCAATCTCTTGCCAGAGATTGTGTAGAATACTATAATATTGGGTTACGGTTAGCTTCAATTGCTTCTAATCTTTAAGTTTCGACTTGAGTTTGAATACTTGGGCAAAGTTTTCCAGATCAGAGAAGGTTTCCTTTACAGCATCCCAAACTTCCTTAGCCATCAATAGGAAAAGATACGTGCGACCAATCTCGGTCTTCAAAGTCCCATTTGTGATACTTGTGATTCCCAACTTCTGGTGCCTTGATCTCCTGGTCAAATACCCTATGCATCCCCTTCTACGAAGATACAAGGTCATTAATCGTGACTATTGTAAAAAATTAATGCCATTCAACTTGTGAATGGTGATCGGCATGGATGAATTTTTGAGATTCAATGGTGCAATAGGGATCGAATCCATGTCATTGATCTTAGCCATTTCCGATTGTCAAGGGCTAAGAATTACAATGATTTTCCCAGATTTTTCGAATCAGAGAGATTGCTTCGATGCCATGTAGAAATTAGAGATAGTGAGGAAGAAAAAATTATTTTCCACTAATCGTGATGTTATATTGTACATCCTTTAAAAGAGAAAACTTTTTCTCTTAGATAAGGAATGTGCAGATACATAAAGATATGCAAGAATATAAAATATTCTAGGGAAATATTATACTACCAGACTTTACTAAGATATCTACAGTAAATATAGAACCTATCTTATGCATATACAAAAATGATACATGACTTAGATTTACAACAATTATCAATTAAAGGGAATTCAAAACGACAAAATTAATACAACAATAAGTCGTGTTATGATATGTAGGAGCTCTTCTAGAACTTCCCTATCTAAATCCTGTTTTAGTATTTGGGTATCTATTAAAAAGATGTGATTGTCACTTCCAAACAGGAATCTCACTGCAATTAGCTGGTATTTTTTCTAGAGTTTTGTTGATGAGTGCTCCTAGGTCCTTGTTAAACTCAAGTAAGAAAAGCATGCCATGTTCAAAGCAGCAACTACACATTCAAAAGGAAGACAATGAAATGAAAATGCATGAAGTTTCTTTTAATGGTCTATTAACAAGTACATGGGGGCACTTATTAACAAAATCCTTTTTTCTATGCGACAAGAATTTTATGTAGGAAAAAGTAATCTACTACCTCTCCAATGCGACCCATGGCCTGTGAATCAGAAGATATTATACTAATTGCTCCCATATCATGCAAGATGTCTTCTGCAGCAATTGTTTCAGCCCTAATTCTTGATTCAGCAAAAGCTACATCTTCTGGAATGTCCTTATCCAGATGATGGCAGACCATCTGCACATATCAAAATCAAATGGAGGTCACATGTTCAAACGAATATATGCGAAGTACTTTTATTATCCTTGTGTAGTGCATACCAGCATGTCCAGATGCTCATCAATTGTATTCAAAGTGAACGGCCTTGTAGGATTTGTAGATGATGGTAGGACATTTTTTACACCACAGACTTTGATGATGTCAGGTGCATGACCACCACCAGCTCCTTCACTGCAGAATCGCGTGTTTACTAGGTTCATAAGATCAAACAAACTTATAAGCAGTAGGAAAAGAGAGAAAAAAAGCTAATGAGAAAGGCATAAGGATAATTTACATCTATACTGTCGCAAACCTCTGTTGAATTACACTATGCACCAGTGCTTATCACACATATTGAATGTAAATAAATCAAGCAAAATATGATTTGGAAGTCTGTCTTACTCATAAAGTAAGGCATAACAGATCTAGCAAGCATAATGCACGGATCTCTAAAGGTGCATGTGTGCCTTGATCAAGCCATATTAAAAGAAAACCTAACTAGCAACAGAAGCAATTTCAAAGTGCACATGGAGGTGGGTCACCATACATTAGAATTTGATGAATGCTGCAAAAGTAATGCAAATCAATCTCAATGGTAATATAGCCATGACATACACAAGTATCTTATGATTGTTGATTTGTTGAGTTTCAGGAGGTTGTTTGCAGCTAATACCTGTGATAGGTATGAATTGTTCTCCCTTTGAATGCATCAATTGTATGCTCCACAAATCCAGATTCATTCAATGTGTCTGTGTGTATATTGACCTATCACATATAAATCAAGTCAAGGAGGTTGGTAATCAATCAAAAGGAGACTTTAGATGGAGAACAACAACCTGAACATCATGTTCTTCTGCAACACTTAAGCAGTTGTCTATGGCAGCAGGTGTGCTTCCCCAGTCCTCATGCAGCTTCAATCCCATTGCCCCGGCCTTGATAATTTCATATAACTCCTCTGGTTTAGAACTGTTTCCCTATATAATACGGGGAAGCATGACAGTGTTAAAAAACAGAGAGTTAAAAATGGAAAACTCGTACTTAGAGAGAGATAGAGAGGTTTTGCCATCTAGAGCATTCACTAGTTCATGGCATATCTCTACTAACACAATAGAAGGATAAATTGAACCTACTTTGCCTGTGAAACCAAAATTTAGGGGTAAGTCATCAGTAGATTGTAGCATCAATTTCATTTGTGATGGTGCTGGGGTACAAGTTGTAGCACGAGTTCCATCAGCAGGACCAGTTCCACCTCCAATTAGTGTTGTGATACCTTCATAAAGTTCAAGGGTAGTTTAGGTCAACTTATTTGACTTTAAAAAAGAATTTATACTGCAAAATAAGATGCTTGAAAATCAATAAAATCATGACATTCAAACACATTTCAAGCAGCAGGAAGAAATGTCACACACGAATTAAGAAAGAACAATCTTCAGTAAACATAGTGAAACAGGACCTAAAATTTCGCAGTTATTAAAGTGGTATTGCATAAACAAGTTTACTCATTGCAATTCTCAGCCATGGTCAACACATATAAAGAGATCAACTATTTCCTCTACTAAAATTTTTGCTTGCAGAATCTGTATCCAAGGAGTCCTTTGAATAATCAAAAAGTACTTTTCCCAACCCTCATCACCTGAAAAGCGTCTAGAATATCAAATTAGTTTAACCCTGGTTGAAGATTCTAATTTTTTTTTCCCCTTTATTTGCAATCAAAAAAAGCATCCCCATTAATTGTTTGAGCTTCTGGTGAAAATTCTGCAGAGCTTCTCTTCCTGGATAAAGATCTCTGGTTAGAGATTAAAAGAAGAGGCTCCAATAATAAGTTAGTTGCTTTAACCACCAGTGTCCCTTGATCCTAAGGTCTTGTTTGCTACCTGATAAGTCATCAAGAAATGAGAATTGCAATCAACAATACTAGAAACTTAAGCATTGAAAGAATCAGAACTTATGGACATCAATTCCATTTAAACTTGGTATTCCAGGAAACAAACTGTGAGCTAGATTCCCTGAGAATTCCAGGTGATGATTATATAATAACAAGATTTCACAAACTCCGCATGAAATGTTAGAAGTTCCACAAAAATTAGATAACAATATTCTAGATTGGCAAATGTAAGGATTAAAGATTATATCTTCTGACATACAGATGAATACAATTGAAAGAAAGAATCAATGCAAACTTCTGCTATTCAGAAAATAAAATGACAGAAATGTATATACGCAGGGAATATTCATCAATATAAATGCCCAAGGATCAAGAATTTCTCACCACTTGCTATTGCTTCATAAGCCAACTGAGGGCAAATGAAATGGACATGACAGTCTATGGCCCCTGCAGTTACAATCATTCCTTCTCCAGCTATGACCTCTGTATTTGCCTGATTGAATGCACATGGTTACAAGGAATGTTAAATTGGTTCATAAAAGAGGCATGCAACTTTGAGACATTGCATATTTTTATGCGACTTACCCCAACAATCATATTTGGAGACACCTTATCCATGATATCAGGGTTGCCTGCTTTACCAAGGGCAACAATAATACCATCTCTGATACCGATGTCTGCCTTGAAAATTTCACTATAATCAATAATTACAGCATTTGTTATGACAGTGTCTAGTGAATCTGAAGGTCGGTGGCCACATCCTTGACCCATTCCATCTCTTATAACTTTTCCACCCCCAAATACACATTCATCACCATAAACAGTACAGTCCCTTTCAATAGCTGCATATAAGTTGGTATCCCCGAGCCGTACTTTGTCTCCAGTAGAGGGCCCATACATGTTAGCATATGCCTCATGGGATATTATTTTTGTGAAAGTTGAGGATTCTCCGGAGACACCAACACTGCAAAATGAGGTTGGAGGTTAATCATTATCTTATACAAGGGACTTTTGGGATGAAATGTTGATACTAGAAAGACAACCAATAAAAAAGGGAAAATGAAAAAAGAAACTGAAGAAGATTTGCCAAGGTCTCCAGGTGAAAAGAACCAGATGAAAGAAGTAGTCAGAACACAGTTGGCAGAAGGTCTAAACCTGGGGCTTGCTTCTTCTTGATGGCCAATTTGTCTAGAGATGATGGTATCCATAACCGCTGCACATGTGACATCATCAACTGGACCATCACTAATGCCATTGCCACCTCTAATTACCTTTTTACCTCCAATGCTTACAAGTATAATGGTTTTGGTTTCTCCTGGCTGTCAAAGTAAAAGGGGTTTCATTAACCGTTAGTTGGAAAATGAAGTAAAGGTTTGTTCAACTGCACGTTAACAAAGTAGTAGAAGAAAAAGGTGCACTTTTTTATTATTTCCGATTCCACAAAGCACAGAAAGGAAAACAATGTTTTTAGAGCAAATTCCAATTCAAGGAGCTCTGGTATCAGTTGATTTAAATAAGACAGTATAACTACCACATAACAACTCCGCCAACACAAGCCTGAACCAAACTGAAGCAAGTGTAGCGAAACTCAATTGCCAGTATTTTCTTGACTAAAAAAATTTAACATAAAAACAATTTTTATAGAAATTAGTGGCCCAATCTAGCAACATCTTTATATATGTTTTCATTGCCTTGATGCCAATGCAAGTGGAGGATGTAAATTTGTTTACTGAAGTCCTCAAGTGGAGCCACAAACCTAAGCCTGGAAGATCTAGAGAGACCATCTATATTGTGGAATAAGCAACTCCTAATGAATTAACCAGAAGTTTGGAAGTAGTTCAACCTCAAATCTTGTAGCTGTCCCTGCCGGTATGTTCAGACGCATGCCATATGCCTTCCTCCGGTCAAAAACCAAATATGGGTTCACCTCAATGAAGTGATAGTGGCTGCCCACCTGAAAGAATGTTGAAAGACTAAGGAAAAGGAGAATAACAACAATGTGATTTCAAAGGAGGGCACAAATCAAGGCGCAGCTTCAATTTTTAGAAAGTAAATTCATCCATGCAAATTAATTTGAAACCTCATAATCTTAAAACCAAAAAGAAGAGTTAAATTTCAAAAATAGACAACTTCCATGAACTAGAGCCCTTTTCTGTCATGCAACTGCCTATTAATGGACCCTCATTGTCAACAATGTTAACAACTGCTAGTATCCAATGTAAAGATACTTCTAATTCTTGGAACCTTTGACTAAATGGAAAGGACAAGAATATTGCAATTAACAAGCAATGCAAATTGAGGTTATCAGTGATCAGGAACAAGTATTGCACTGGTGTTAGGAAACATGTTTGTTTCCCTTATAAAATTTCCGATGCATTTACTTATTGTAGAGGATTGAAATTGGTTACAAAGTGAGGCTCATATGACACTATTACCTCCGCTGGAGAGATGATGCTTTAACTACTCTATAGTTTCACACAGTGGAATTCACTGAGGCTCATATGACACTATCACGTTCCTAAAAGATTACAAAAGATTTCCACTTCTAGGGTGACACTGGATCACTGCAACAGAAGAGCAATAGATACCAGCAAAATGTATATTATTTGAATCAATATTGTCTAGGTTATATATATATATAAACTTGTATATTATTTGAATCAATATAGAAAAATACTTCTCCAATTTACAGTTTTCAAAGTCTGCAGATCTTGATCTCCTTCCCCAACCACAAGCGGGCAGAAACTTCATGTAAACTTCTTTCTTTAGTCCCCTATATACAGTTTTAGTCCTACTAAATTGTTCCAATTAACTGATTCCATATGACTTAAGCTTTTACTACAAAGGCTCGTATCATGATAATACCCATATGTTGTCCACATTAATACCAGCTTTCCTAATTAACAAAAAAAAGAAAAACAAAAGTTTTCCTCTTCCTAACATAATTTCTCTACTAAGTAATATTTCAGATTATCAATAACACACATACCTTTGATTCTATTTGACTCCATTCCTCGAGAAAAGAACACAAACATGCAAGTGCTAATCCTCTCATATTAATCCTCACATTGTCTCATTTCATTCTATTTAACCTGATTCATTGCCCATAATGTTATACATTGACTAACGCAAGAAAGGTTTATAAATCATTATAATAGAATAGACAGAATGGCGATATGAGATAATGACGGAAGAATGTGCAGTTCACATTTTTAGAAGTGATACCTGAACTGGTCTATCTCCAGTATTGGTGACACTCAGGATAACTGCCTTCCTTCCATGATTAATCACAATATTTCCCTCACCAAAAATGATTTCACCAGGGATTCTTTGGTCTTCTATCCCAGGAAATGCATCCACCGAAGGAACTGCACAATAAATTACTTTGTTGTTATCTCTATAGAACTAAACTATATAACAAATCTGCAAACCAAAAGAAAAATATAAGAATCAAGAAACCTCAATGAATCATAAAAATAACATATCAAACTGGAAATCGGTGAAAATCAGATGCATATGAAGTTAATTAAATGCAACAAGTTATAACTTTTCATTTATTCTGACTAATTATGACCAGATCTCCCGCAATATAGTATGTATTTTGTGGTGAAACTTAATTACATACCATCACATAGTGCTTAATTTATGCAAAAAGTTATGAGCTTAGAAAACTGACTTGAAGGCTATGAGGAGGTTGGAACTGCATTGGCTCAAGCTTCACTAATGTATCAATATTTATGCACTTGATTGTATGCTAGAAGTATGAAAAGAAAGAAAGGCAGATGGGTCTCTGCAGCTGCTTTTCAAACAGCAGTTCATCCTTTATATTCTTACCTGGAAGGAAAGAACCATACAAGGCAAGTTCAAGATTTCCATTTTCTCTAGAAATCACATCATGAACGGTTATTAATTTAGTCCCATCAGGAAAAGTCCCTTCAATCTGCACCAAAATTCAATTATCAAGCTAAAAAAAATGGCTTTCTGAAGCACCTATAATTTAAAATCACAGAATTTTCATCAACATATATATGAATTATCTGTTACAATCAACACTTAGATATTAGCTTGAATGGCAAAGCTTAAGACCTGTACAGCATCCAAAAGATGTGGAACGGCTGGAAGAACTTGTCTCCTAATAAAAAAAAGAGCATAATCACTCAAATAGTAGTCTTTGTTGCATAGATGATCCTGACTTTAAAATAAATTTGGTTGAATCATCATATGTTTTGTACTTGACAGAGAGCTATTGTTTTAAAATTGGCATAATTGCAGTTGCCTCACTACTTTACCTTTTCATTTTAATACCTCAACTGCATATACAGTGGTTGAGTCTTCAAACTGATTCAAAAAATTCTGTGATGTGTTGGCCTGGTAGAAAATGATCCCTGACCTTTTTACAATATTTGTTACAATCAAACGTTGCAATTATCATATATTATTCCAATAACCTTAAAAAGGATACAGATACAAATGACTTTTAATGGCGGGTAGTGGTGGAAGACAATAGTAATGACTGGCCTATGGTGGTGATGGCACAGAAAATCTCAATGGACAATGAGGAAATTGAGGCATAATTCCTTTTCTTAAAAAGTGGGAATCATTTTTATCTTCTACCATGGACTTCTCCATGATGGTTATACCACCGTGGTAATGGGCTGTCAATTTCGTCTCCCACCACCAGTTACCGCTAAAAACCACTTGTAAAAGCAACTTCATGACTACAGTAATAGTTGAAAATTTGAAAGCTCTGATCATAAAAAAATCTAAAAAACGTTTCCCACGAAACACTATAGGTTCCTCACATGAAACGTATACATGCATTTACATCGATAAATCAGTTGGATGAAATACTGCTTCGAAAGGGAGTAATTTAAATGTTTTCATATTCAAACGGTCCAGTTTCGACGTGAGATAACACATAATTTCATTTGCACAAATGAACAAACAGAGAGTAAGTGATACCTTCCTAGAAGTTGTTTTCCAATGTCCATCAACTCTGCTACGCTTCTGTTACCATCTCGTACGAACTCCAAAACCTAGTAACAGCAATACGTAAACGACACTAATCATCATGATTATCTTGGAGAAGCAGCGACGGTTATAACTAACCGAACTGAATCGAAACGAAACGAACAAAACCTGAGTAGCAATAAGAGCAACGGCTTCAGTGTAATTGAGGCGTAGGCCACGGGCGAGACGCTTCTGCGCGAGATATCCTGCGTTGTGAAGACTCAGTTTCTCGACTTCTCTCGGAGTCAGCTTCATTGCTGCTGCTGTTGATGCTGCGTCTCTTGATGGGTGAAGTCAACGCAACAACAGCCAAAAGAAATCCAAATCACGAAGTGTAGTGAGGCGGAAGATGGAGGAAGGAACAATTCGAATTTTGGAGAAGTTGGAATTGGAATTATAGTGGAAAGTGCGGATTCATTTCAGTTCTCTTGCTTGTTTGGCGAATCGGAATCGTTCCAGTTCAAATTCTGGGTGGGCGGATCTTGGCAAAGTTCTATCCGTGCACGTGAAATCAGTTATAATATTTTCGCTCGAAACAAGAGAAACCAGGAGGGTATAGGTTTCGTTCACTATCTTTATACAGTGCAATTACTCAAAATACTAGAGAGACAAACTTTTTTTTTTTAATAAATAGTCTCTAAAAAATTAATTTTTAAAATATTATTATACAATTATACAATTAATATTACGATTTCTAAATTTAATAGAAATCGCATGTTTAATAAGTGATTTCTATTATATTTAAAAATTATAGTTTTATAAAAAAAACTTCAAAATACTATATAATCACTTTTCTTATTTTAGTAAAAGAGGTTGATAAAATAGTTTTAGATGGTTTTATAAAATTCATCATCTATTCTTATTATAATAAATAAAAATTGTTAACATTAAAAAATAATCATAAATACTGAGAGAAAGACAAAAGTAAATAATCATTACATGCCTCACTAAAATTTTTGTTGAAAAATGGAAATGGCCAATAGGTGAAGGGGAAAAAAGAAAAAACAATTACTATTTGTTATATTGTTTTTTTTTTTCATTCTCCATTTTAAGAAAATTTCCCCTTACTTTACTTGTTAATATTGTGGAAAAGTAAAACTTTTGATTTTTTTTATATATCTATATCTATATCTTTTTTTTGATAAATGAAAATTTATTAATCCAAAAGAAAGGTTTACAACCGCTAAGCGGCAAATATAACATACAACAATAGTACAAACACAAAAGCAGAGTGCTTTGGCTAAGGTTCAACTCTAACCTACATTAGAGTAGCATACGTTCTGATTTAGTTTACAATAGAACTCACAATAAATAGATTTCCCTCTAGACGTCGCTATGGCCGCTCTCCACATTTTACCTGTCAAGGCCGAGGAATCTACCATTGCCACCAAAGCATTTGTGGCTCCTTGCCATGTGCGAAAGGAGGAAGGACACTGTAAGCGTCATAAACCAAACTCCATATCAGTGATGTGTAGCTGCAGGTGAAGAAAAGGTGATCATGGTTTTTCATTCCTTGGTTACAGAGAAAGCATGTTACAGGTGTTGAGGTTCCCCAAGAGATCATTCTATCTAAAGTAGCTAGTTTTCCTTGCCAAGCTAGCCATAGTATAAAAGAATGCCTTGGCAAGGAGGTGTTATTCCAGACCACTTTACATCATGGCCTTGACATCTGGAGGGCTGAGGAATTCAAAGCCACTTCTAATGGTGTACTCTCGTGAACTCGAATGTATCCAACGAAGTCGGTCTGGGAAAGAGACATTCGATGGTAAGGAGGGTGGTATATGGATGTTAGTCCAAAACGGAGTATTTGGAATGCTCCATTCATTCTCATTCATTAGGGAGCAAAGTTTCGTTGTGGGGGGGAATCCAGTGCTGCCCATCTCTCTAGCACTGTATAGCGTATCCAAAAGACCCATTAGGAGCCAATAATCCGCCTATAGCGATATCTCTAACCCATTATTAGGTTCTCATTAAAAGCATGTTCGAACCGTAATCCTCAATTTTAGTAGCTTCCTTCAAGACCATGAACATACAATAGGTGCCTTCGTAGACCAAAAGTTTTTGCTTTTCATTAGGGTAAAATGTGCCCATTCTAGCCATAAGCTCTATTGGTCCATCCTTATATAGGTGCCATATATGCTTAATT
Source organism: Laguncularia racemosa (assembly GCA_037954665.1). Classification (NCBI taxonomy): domain Eukaryota; kingdom Viridiplantae; phylum Streptophyta; class Magnoliopsida; order Myrtales; family Combretaceae; genus Laguncularia; species Laguncularia racemosa. Next base: position 808,549 of record JBBMOL010000072.1, read on the forward strand.
TGGATAGCCTTATTCCGCTATTGCAGATTTGAAATTCCTAATCCCCCACTCCTTAAAGGCTTACAAACATTTTCCCAACGCACTTTGGACTTAGTGTATGTGTTTGGCTGACCGCTCCATAGGAAGTTCCTAAGTGATGGGAAAATTTCTAGCACTGTCGACTTTTTCAGAACCCGATTTGGATGATGATTCAAATCGCTCATATTTTACCTTATGTCTTTTATTCTAATAAATATTTGAGAATAATTTTACAGGTACAATGATAATTCTCCATGGGATGCCAATATGTCCTACAACAATTGTTGGACGCAGAACGTTTTCAGGATGACAATTAAAGACCCGCTGCGATTGTTTTCCATTTCGAGGCATTGGCTCATGAAGACTTATATTATTTTGTACTTTGTATTTGTTTTATGAACCATTTTTTGTTGTATTTAGTTGTGGGACACTTTTATTTCCTTGTAATTTTCATTTAGGACTAGCTACCTTAAAAGTGGCAAACTTGTAATTTTGACCACTTTCTAACCTTAGGAGTAGCAAGTATAAATACTTGCTTAAGAGAGGGTTTGAGGAGGCCATATTTTGCAGAAATAACCTAGCACTTTCACGTATGGAATTAGGGTTCATCCTTAGTTTAAACCTCTTATCAATTTCAACCCAAGAATTGGAATTGTGGCGAGTGCGACAAAGGAGAATTGTAAGTCATATCGATTCATCTTTGTTGTATATTCATTTCTTCTCTAGTGAGTCATATCTAGGGTAGATTTGAATCTTTCTTGGACTTATTGGTGATTGTAATTTGTGGATAATCATCTTGTAAGGTTGATTGTTCATTGAGATTGAATGCTCTTTAGTGATTGGCGTGAATTAGAATTGTTGGAAGGATTTGAGATCACGGTTTTTGTGCTTGTCTTTTTCATCCATTTCACGTGTAATTCTCTTGTTCTTATTGTTGATTAGTGAAATTGATCATTAGTGGAAGTTAATTGAATCTTTGAACCATTGGATTTCATCAAAGTTCCATTAGGGTCACGCAATTTCCTAGTTTGATTGAACCGGTTTGTATGAGACTTGAGAATTGTTTTTCTTAAGTCATTTGATTGTGCTTGAACTTGGTTTTGAGCACATCATCTTTTGGTATTAGAGCATAAGTTGAGAGAAGGGATTGAATGTTGTTTGATTTCGTGATATTCATCATCAATTAGGGTATTCCATTTGAATCGCAAATTGTGTTGTTGTGTGGCTTTGAGTTTGTGAAAATTACCTTGATTGGAATTTTAATTTGATGTTTGTTGGAGTTGGATTGGGAAGGTTGTTATATCTTCTTGTGATTAATAATTTTCGTGGAAGGGAAGAAGCATAGAAGTGTTGTTTAATTGAACAATTTTTGAACTTGAAAACTCACCATTTTCTTGCTGTGACTAGTTGTAGCATCGGGATGGAGAGGCTGAGTCAGACCTGAGGGATATGAAAAGATTACTGAGGAAAAGGTTCATTCTTAAGCACTACAAATAGGAACTATTTATGACTGCAAACATTGAGGCAGGGAAGCAAAACAGTGGATGATTATGTGCAGGAGTTTGAGACCCTTATGATTAGGTGTAGGTCCGTTGAGCCTCTAGAACAAATTGTAGTACGTTTTGTCTCAGGTCTAAAATATGAAATAGCGTGTGTTGTTGAATTGCAGCGCTATAGTACACTTGATGAGGCTATTCAGTTGGCCTTAAAAGTAGAGAGACAAAGGAGGTTAAACTTTTTTAAGGGCTCCGAGCAGTAGGTCCAGTACTGTTACTAGACCCATATCAGCTGACGGTCGATTAGGGGGAACAAAGGCGGTAGGTGAGGCAATGAAGGCAGTAGACAAGACTACCCCAACTATTATGAGAGAAAATTTACCCACTAGGAAGGGTAAAGAGGTAATGGCTCTAGATACGAGGCAGACTGTTCCCGGATCTACTAGTGGGAAGGCGCGCCAGATAAAATGCTTTAAATACATGGGATTTGGGCATATGGTAGCACAATGTCCAAATAAGAGGGTGATGACTGTTATGGAAGACATTGGGGAGGATATTGAGGATGATCATGATCAGATTGAACCTACAATCTACCAACAGCACTGTAGGAATATTATGATGATTAGACTGCAGACGTGCCTGAGGAGCATACAGGAGGAAAATATCTATCCCTTAATGTGTTACGCATGGCTTTATCTATATCTCCTGATAATAGTGAAATTCAGAGGGAGAACATATTTCACACCTCTTGCAGAATCAGAGGTAACCTTTGTGTACTCATCATCGATAGTGGTAGTTGCACGAATGTTATATCTGTTGCGCTGGTAGACAAATTACAACTGTCTACTATCCCACATCCTAGTCCTTATCATTTGCATTGGTTGGATAATAGAGGTAGTATGCATGTTACCCTTAGGGCAAAGGTTCCTGTGAATGTGGGCAGATTATCATGATGAGATCCTATGTGATGTAGTCCCTATGCATACATTCCATTTACTATTGGGTCGGCCTTGGTTGTATGATCGACGAGTGTTACATGATGGGTTTGAAAATACCTACATGTTCAGCATAGGCGAGTCACACATAGTTCTATTACTGATGACTCCGTCTAAGGTCCAAGGGTTTCAGGAACAAATCAGAAATCCATCCACTACCATTGTTAGCCGGAAGAGCAGGACAACAAAGATATTAGGGTTTAGTTCCACAACTGATTCTCTAGATTTGAGGGCAAATCTTCAGAAGCCCTAGGAAATGATGGGAAAATTTCTAGTACTGTTGACTTTTTCAGAACCCGATTTGGATGATGATTAAATCGCTCATATTTTACCTTATGTCTTTTATTCTAATAAATATTTGAAAGATAATCTTACAGGTACAATGATAATTCTCCATGGGATGCCAATATATCCTACAACAGTTGTTAGACAAAACGTTTTCAGGATGACAATCAAAGACCCGCTGCGATTGTTTTCCATTCCGAGGCATTGGCTCATGAAGACTATATTATTTTGTACTTTGTATTTGTTTTATGAACTATTTTTGGTTGTATTTGGTTGTGGGACACTTTTATTTCCTTGTAATTTTCATTTAGGACTAGCCACCTTAAAAGTGACAAACTTGTAATTTTGACCACTTTCTAACCTAGGAGTAGCAAGTATAAATACTTGCTTAAGAGAGGGTTTGAGGAGGCCATATTTTGCAGAAATAACCTAGCACTTTCACGTGTGGAATTAGGGTTCATCCTTAATTCAAACCTCTTATCAATTTCAACCCAAGAATTGGAATTGTGGCGAGTGCGACAAAGGAGAATTGTGAGTCATATCGATTCATCTTTGTTGTATGTTCATTTCTTCTCTAGTGAGTCATATCTAGGGTAGATTTAAATCTTTCTTGGACTTATTGGTGATTGTAATTTGTGGATAATCATCTTGTAAGGTTGATTGTTCATTGAGATTGAATGCTCTTTAGTGATTGGCGTGAATTGGAATTGTTAGAAGGATTTGAGATCACGGTTTTTGTGCTTGTCTTTTTCATCCATTTCACGTGTAATTCTCTTGTTCTTATTGTTGATTAGTGAAATTAATCATTAGTGGAAGTTAATTGAATCTTTGAACCATTAGGATTTCATCAAAGTTCCATTAGGGTCATGCAATTTCCTAGTTTGATTGAACCGGTTTGTATGAGACTTGAGAATTGTTTTTCTTGAGTCATTTGATTGTGCTTGAACTTGGTTTTGAGCACATCACTAAGTAAATGGTCGATTCTTGTTATGACAGACTTAAGGAGAACAAACACAAAGCACCGGTATACCTACATAGAGAATAGGACTGATTTTACTAATTGTAGTCTACTTGCATAAGATAGGTACTTAAATGTACAGGAGGTGATGCGTGCTAGGGTTCTCTCCAGGAGTGCCTCACAATCCACCTTCTTGAGCTTTGAAGATATGAGTAGGACCCGTAGGTAGCGTATTAGCAATTCACTTTTATGGAATCGGGTGGCACAAAGGATGTCCTCTTTGGTCCTCAAGGTGACATTGGAGAAGAATATACTGCTCTTGTTATTATTTGCCTCCAATCTAGAAATAGTGTGGAAGTGTTGTAGGGTTTTCATGACTAATGATATGGACTCAACATTGGCATGTGCAAATATGAGTAGGTCGTTAGCAAAATAGAGATGTGTTAGTTTTTCAGACTTACATTGCCAGTGGAGAGATAATTGGGGGTTGGAAGTCAACCTCCTCAGTGATATGGAGAGCACTACCCAATACAAATAAATAGGGGGAGATATGGTTCCCTTGTCTCAACCCTCTCCTATTTGCAAAATAACCAATCAATTCTCCATTTATGTTAATGGAAACTTAAGGGTAGTGATGCACCACGCAATGGGTGTGCAGATATTTTGGGGAAACTTCATCGCCTTTAGGACTGCTAATAGAAAATCCCAATGTATTGTATCATAGGCCTTCTGTAGGTCCATCTTTAAAGTGCATCTTGGTGTTCCTGAATGTGAGTGGTTCCCCGCCATTAACTCTTGCACAATGAAGATATTGTCTGTTATCCTTCTGCCCGGGATAAAGGCCAACTGTTCCCTACCAACCAAAGATGGCAAGACCTTCTTAATGTATGTTGCAAGGACTTTAGAGATTGCCTTGTAAAGTACATTGTAGTAAGCTATGGGTCGAAAATCCCCCAGCTTGGTGGGGTTTGCCACCTTAATCACAAGAGATATGATTATGGCGTTAATTTCCTTGAGTAGATGGCTAAACAATAGAAATTCTCTTGTTACAGCAATCAGGTAGCACTAATAGTTTCCCAAGCCTCCTTGAATAATCTGGTCGTGTAACCATCCGATCCTGGTGCTTTTTCATTAGCTTGTGATGTGAAGCCCCATTTGATCTCATTATCTGTGAATGGAGCATCAAGCTCGTTTCTTTGCTGCTCATTTAGGGCCCAGGTCACCATGTCTCCAACATCCTCCAGGCTATTAAGCGTAGGAGGTTTGTCATAGAGTTGCTGGAAGTAACCTACTATTAGAGCTTTTACTTTAGTTTCTCCAATTGCCTCACTACCATCCTCCTTAGTCAATCAGTATAAGACACTTCGGTTATGTAAGCTTTTCATGGCCTTGTGGAAGTATGAGGTGTTTTTATCTCCTAACTTCAACCACTTGGTTCTTGATTTTTGCTTGTAAAAGCTCTCCTCAGCCCCTCACAGTAGGTAATATGCTCTTAAGGTAGCCCTCTCTTCTTCCATGCAAGCAGTGTTCCCCATGGCATGTATCTGAGCTTGAACTTAAACTAAGTGATCCTTTGCTTCCTTAACTTGGCTAGACAAGTTTGAGAATTCAGATCGATTCAAGGTTCTAAATTCTGCCTTGAGTTGTTTGAGTTTCTTAACCACCGGAACATCTTAGATCCCTTCACTTCCCTCTTCCATATGCTACTAACTATCTCCTTGAAATCCTTGTGGTTAGCCTAAAAGTTGAAGAACTTAAAGGGGACTTTCTTATTGCCTAAACCATAGTCCAAGTATATGACTGCCAATGAATGATCCGATAACATAGGTGGTAGAAATTTGGCTTGTGTTCTCAGGAGGGTGTTAAGCTAGCAGTGATTAACCTTAATTTTGTCTAGCTTCCTCAGTATAGGGTTTGACTCTTGTTTGTTGGACTATGTGAAGAGATCCCTCGATTGTCTTAAGTCTTCCAATTCCACATTTGCAATGCAGTTTTGGAGATCAGCCATAGCTTTCGTAGTTCGCATCTTTCCCCCTTTCTTTTCCGATAGGGTTCTATATTCTCTATATTATCTATAAATAACAAATAGTTTTGATATAACATATTAAACTGCTAAATTAATCTGTTTTTAAATCACTAATAAGAAAATAAGTTAACGACAAGTAAGGGTGTATAAGTTATAATGTGAATTTTTCTTAATTTAAAATAAAAAAACAACAACTTTTTCCCCTTCTAGAAATAAGAAAGTAATACATCTTTTTCCTTTTTTTTTGTTATTTGTGATTATTTTATACCTTTTAGACAACAAAATTATGGATGGATCCATCTCTAATAACTATGGATGGATCTCTAATAAATATAGATGCATAAATGTAATAGAGTTTGTAAATTCTTGAGATTTAAATTTCAATTAAAGATCGATATTTTAAATTTGTTTAATAGGAGACTAACATTTTAATTGCATTTAAGTAGGTAATATATGTTTCAAAAGTAGTAGCATTTTTTCACTATTTAAAGTATAATCATTGGTCCTTTAGTGTTTGGCAAGAACAAAGTAAGTGGTGGAAGTAGAGTAAAAAGAGGGAGAAGTAAAGGGAATATATATGTTTGATTATTGAAAAGAGCAAAAATGGGAGTGGGAGGAAGTAAAGGATGAATTTTCCTTCTGTAACCCCAGGACTTTCTCTTCTAACTTAAGGTGAAATGGGAAGAAAAAGAAAGAGATAATGAAATTACATGAATATCTTTGCCTCCAAATCAATGAAATAGAATAACTCTGCTGCACATTCTTATCGAAAGAATATGTAAGCTTGGAAAACCAATAACTAACAACCATGATATATCCTTATAATACTTCTTTATTCAAGCTCTTAAAATATAAAATTGTCTACAAACTCATTATCCAAATCAAATCATGTTAAAGAAAATCACTAAACCTACTATTAACAACAATGATCTTTAAAAATATAAAAATAACTAAAATTCGTTAAGCCGTTCAAAAATAAAACTAACTCCTTTATTTCTTAGTCTTCATGAATGCTACTATCAAACTTGCTCCTATAATATAAATTATATCTGGAACCATACGCTTCCATCTTAAAAATTATCAATATTTAAAATTACAATCCCAAACATGGGTGATTGACAAAGCCTAATACAAAGATATTGCTTACAAGCATAGACATGTGACATATTGCATACATACACATATAGTACATTAGTGTAACATTCATCACCAAATAACATTTACAAATCCCATTATTTATCTCATTTGATATCCATAAATCACAACAATGCATATAAATCCAAAGATTCCTAGAGTCCATGAGTTAATAAAAGTGTGGATCAACTCAACTAATTCCTAAAGTCTATGAATAGATATACATATACATGCAGATCCACAAATCTCTTGAATTCCATGTGTCCAGAAGTCTTTAATCATCTCATAATAGAGTGACTAGTAATATCAACCACCAAACAACTAGTTAAATATAATCGTCAATAGTATTGTCACTTTCCATTAGCGTGACTTGTTTACTACTTTTTAAAAGACCTAACCTGTATCATAGCAGTTTGCTATATCAAAAGTCACATACTTACATATGGTAATCCAGCACCTAAATCTACCTTCCTCTTCATCCTAAATGTTTATCCCTTGATAAGTTACAAACATGATGCTTATGACGAACACATCTAGAATAGTTATTGGCCTCAACACTGGCATAACTAGCCCTCATTAATTTTAGAAGTTGAATGCTTTTAGTTTATTCTAATTGTACATGCAAAACTAATAAGAAAAAGTAACTCGTGTACTTGATACATCTAACCATTTTGACAATACTCTAAATTTCATATGAATTCTATAATCATATAAGTATAATCAATTAACAACTTATCTATACTGAAAGGATCTCAATTTTATTCAATTTGGTCGACTAAGGTCTATATTAGGTCAATTATCTTGCCTAAAAGCAACTCTAGTGATCTATGTCATTATTTGGTTAACTTAATTGCAATTTGTAAGTCAGCTAGATTTGCCTTCACCCTAACTTGGTTAGCCTACATATAAAATTGGTTACCTGAGTTTCTTGTGTGGTGGATTGAACTTTAATTAATTGACCACTTTTACCCATATTCCAATTGTTTCATTCATCTAACTTAGAAACTTAACCTAGGACATTTCAACTTGAATTCTATACTAAAATCTTTTCTCAATTGTTGTTACTTGAATCCATAGTTGTTAACATTATTTCCAATTAATTAATTAACTAAAATTCTTGCTTCGCTTAATTCTACAAATTTTTTCAACCTAGCTTAATTTTCTAAATTCTCCTTAAACTCATCATTAGGTTCATAAATCCTTTAACAATTGTGGATGAATTCTTAACTTTATAGCTCTATTCCTTCAATGTTTTGATCGTAAGCATTAAGGTAGTTTACATAATTTCCTAGGTAAAAACTTGATCTAAACAAGTTAATTTTACCTTGCAACAAATGCATTTGAAACACCATTTGTCAATGTTCTACTAGCTCTATTGTTACTCCTCCTTTTCCTTAATTCCCCTCAAACCAACAATTGTTACAAACAAAAAACAATCTAACTTTTTTATCACAAAAAATTTTTCTATTTGGTGATCCTGGTTTTTCTTACCTTTTCACAAGTTACCACCTAAAATATATTTTTTTTCACCATGCTATTGTTTCCCTTGAGCAAATCACCCTACACTATTTGGTCATTTGATTATAATCTTACTGAGAAAGTAGAATGATCATTCTTAAATTGAAGAGTTAGATTCTTACCTTAGAAGTCCATTAGATGAAAAGCGAATGTAGGGAGAGAGGAGGCTATCGACAAGGAGTGAGAGAGAGTGAGAATATGATTTTAGCTTTAGTGGGTTCCATCACAAAGTGCATAATGATATTAGGTTTAAAGATTAATCACACTAGCTTACTTAGGGAAGGAATTGAAGAAACTTAAATGCAATATTTGCTAAATCTTTGAATTGCGTTCAAATAATGAACAACTTAGGCTTAATTGTGTGTATCTTTTCTCACTTAGTCCCCCTAGTAGATGAGTATTATATGAGATCAACACACATGATGATTTTATGCCTATATACACTCTAGGCCTTCACTCGTCTATGCGTAATGGTGAGATTGACATAATATTAATTATCCTCATGAATGATCAAATATTCCAAAACATGACATCATATATCAATTTCACGAATTTATTATAAATTAGTGTTAGTAGAAAAAAACCTAATCGGTAACAAATATATTTTTATCAATTATACTCTCATCAAGGCAAAGTTTGATTTACCTTCACTACAAACTTATGCCCAAGACCATGAAAATTAAACCATAATCATGAACAAAGAGGTTTTTATTTACTAGAGATTTTATGAGTCATTCAAAGTGTAGGCATTCAATTAATGGTAGTTTGAGTTTGCTAGGATGGACTTTTTTTTAAAAAAAAAATTATATCTCATTTATTTTTATTCCATTTGAAATTAAATATTTGGATTGCATGTTGATTAAATTAAATAAAATAATAGTATTAAAAATGATTGTAAAAGCAGCTAATATTTACAATAATAATATTAATCAAGGTCCTTATAGTTTAGCAGCATCAACATTGATCTTTAAACATAATGGTTCGAATTTGATTTCTTTCTCCTTTTTGTAAAAATAGTTGAAAAAAAAGAAAAACAGAATAAATATAATGATAACGTAAATTACAAAGTGTAAACTCATATAGTTTTAGAATAAACGGTCTTAGAGAAGGAGTATCTCAAATGAAAAAATAAAATTTTCTATCTGCTCTTATAGAGATAGCATGAGGCATTTCATCTTGTGATGATTTTCATCTTTTTCATATTTGAAGTTAATAAGCATCGACACTTGTTAAATATAAATAAATAAATAAACTTCTCATATTTTACTGTATTAATACACACTTTATGAAAGACAAAATGCTTAGAGATGGCTCTTATAATTTAATGATATAAATGTTGATTTTCGAATGAAATAGATCAAATTTGAATCCTCCTTTTGTTATACTCTCCAAATGAAAAAAATGCATTGAGAGGTAAAAAGAATTTATTTATTTATTTATTTGATCTTGTATTAAATATCCTTCGATGTCATTAATATTTTCCTTTCAAATAAAGCAAAAAAAAAAAAAAGTATGAAACGTTAAAGGGGTGTCAATTCCTTTGTATCATAATGGTATAAAGTTAATATCTCAATGTGATGGATCAAGTTTGAAGCCCTTCTTTATTAGTACTACGGAGAAATCGAGAAGAATAATAATTATGGTTTAGGGAAAAGGTTCTTGGTCGACTATAGCCTTTTCCCTCCTACATGTATATTTTGCTTTGATATTCCTATTGCCAAACCACTTACAGCCTCTGTGTTGTTTGTTTTTTTTCATTTTGTTGTAATATTCAAAGAGAGATGATACTTTATATATATATATATAGGAGAGAAGATATGTGCAGTCGATTATACATATTTTTAACTCTATCTTTCATTGATTAATTAATATATAGAATTTTAAGGTTAATAGATAGAAAAATAAGATTACCTGTAGTAAAAAAAAATTAACGGTTTAGTTTTAAAATATAACAATTGGCTCATATCATCAATATGGGATTAAGAAAATGAATCTAATTATTGTTTTCGATAACTTAATTTTATGTGTGGTCTTTTTATTTTTCGTATTTATTTTGTTATACTAAAAGAAAAGTAAAAATAAAACCATACTTACCAATTCTGTCCAATAATATGTAACCTGTGAGTTCGTTTATCAAGAATTTAATGATTATTTTTTTATACTCTACTATTACATAGTGAAAAAAAATAAATTATTTTTACGTTTGTTATAATAAAAAATAGACAAAAAGAGAGTAGAAAAGTAAAATCCTTTTGCTGCTTGTCATTTCCCTCTATCCACACACAGTAACTTCTTTTTCCTCCAGAGGCCCAAAGCAATACGTTCCATCTAATGACCCAGATAGTATAAACGCTATTTATCAATGGAAATAGTATAGGCTCAATTTTATTTATTTATTTATTTTGTAATTATTGAAAAAAATAATTTGAAAAAAAAGAGAGTGTAATCATCTTGCTTTCATCGCTTGTAATTAGCAATCAGCATGATGGAACAAAAACAAAAGAAGTCAAACAAAGGAGTAGAAAATGACTTCTTGAACCAATAAAGTTGAACTCATATGCATATTCTTTTTATTTTATTTTATTTTTTCTAGTGAGCTCAACACTTGGCATTCTTTGATTTAGTTAATCTAATTTTCCATCTTAGTGTGACGTCAGAGCCCTATTATCCTAACCCATTGGATGGTGGAGGAAAGTTTGTATTTTGGCAAACACCAAGCTGGCATTTTCACAAGCATAAAACTAATAGTTTATTAGGCAATTAGCATATTTCAACTTTCTCAAGCATTGCTTCAATTTTCAGCTTTTACCCATTCCCAATCAGCATAATACGCACTTACTAGACCATGTTGCATTAGCTATCCCAAAATAGTTTTTCTACATAATTTCTATTGTTGCTAAATGAAAATTGTAATTATATTTTAAACAAAAAAAAATATTTTTTAGTCTTTTTTTATGTAATATTTCTATATTCTATTCATAAGATCCGAGCTTATTAGTTAAATAATGGACCATATTACCTAAATGTAAGCCCTCTAGATCATATGATAATGACTTTCAGAATATTTTGATTCTATTACTCGTACTATTTTAAGTGCAATAGGATAAAAATATATTTTATATTAGTTAATTCATCATTCAATCTTATTTTATTCCATTAATTTTTTTATTCCGCTCCTTGAATGTAAAGTCCCACATCGCTTCTTAAGGAGCGCAAGTAGCTTACAAGAACCATAATAAAACTGCAAGCCAGCCTTTCCTGCCAACTCAAGCAGCCACGCAGTGAGCTCAAAGCGAACTATTCTTTCGCCTTTTACTAACGAATACCGTGTGCTCGCTGTATCGAGTGGCATACGCCTGTTTTTGGAGGGCTTCTATCATGTGTAGTGGCTCTACAATTCCAATTGAAATTTTTTGTTCATTCGTTTGTTTATGTTTCTGTAAACATGATAGCATTAAGATTCAGATACCCCTGTTACATCTCATGTATGGCATGCACTAATATTCATAATTTTTTCCCGACTAGGTATGAAATGGGATTGGTGCCTATGTTCCCAATATTCGAGACCTTCAATATTTTGCTCTTAATGAGACGTGATATTCATAGTTACGAGACACGAATGGCGGAGGCATATTATAGTACATGACCATGAGAGCAATGACATTAATGGTGCTTAGGAAACACAGTGGAAAACACATTACTAAAATCCAACTATAGAAAACACCTACCGAGTTTCGCAAGCTAGAATTTTGTATTCATCCCTGTCCTTGTTGCTGCTGAATGACAGAGTAGCACAATAGCAATTTCAATTTGACATGAGACAACGCTTATAATTCTGCACACTGAGCTCACAGCCAAATATGCTGGCTATTGGCACTCGATTTGATGATGAAAGGAAAGGGAAAGAAAAGCTATTAGAAAAAAAAGAAAAAAATCCATAAAAAAAAATGGTAAACTAGGTAGAAAGTTTCTTTGGATGAATGTGACTTGTTTGCTAGATGCCAGTTTCTTCATGTCCATTTATACCATAATTGTTTTCTTCATGCACTTCCTCACAAGCCCTTTCCATGAGCATGCCGTCCAAAAAGTCAAAGAGAATGTCCAATTCAACCTCGAGAATAGTTAAGGTATTAGTTTGAATGATTTAAGAGATGTAGATTCGATCCTCATGTAAAAAGGGACGATAAAAAGATCTCTACCGGTGAGTCTCGCCTATGTACCTATCCACCAAAAAAAAAAAAAAGCCATATTCAAATGATTAAAGATGCTAATTGGACAATAACCAACGATTAGAACTTCAATGCTTTTTTTCTAGCGGAAAGAGTCCAACCTGTTTTTTAAGTGCGAGAGTAGAATCCAAAAAATGAAAGGAGAATTCCATAAAGAGTTTGAATAGCAATGAAGTGTTTGTGTTCAGGTTCCTGGATCATTAGTTCTTTCTCCTTTCCTTGAATGTAAAGTCCCACATAGCTCAAGGAGCACAAGTAACTCACAAGAAGCATCACAAAATCCCAAGCCAGCACCTCCTGTTAATCCAAGCAGCCACGCAGTGAGCACAGAGCGAACTATTCTTTCGCCTTTTACTAAAGAATACCGTGTGTTCGCTGCTTGAAGTGGCAAACTCCTATTTTTTGAGGGCTCCTGCCTTGTGTAGTGGCCCCTCCAATACTTTGTTGAGGTTTCGATATAGCTGAAATGTGTTGTTTTGTACTTGAATCGTAATCAAGGGGAGTTGCTACTTTCTTGACAAGTACTTCATAGTTACTGGATGCTATTTGTCAATAAAGAAAGTGAATACCAGTTTCGAAAAACCAACACCTGAAAAATTATCCTAGATGCATAGTGATAATAAATCTCTAAATGCCGAAGATTGGGGAGCGAATGTGATGCTTAGTACTTGGATTTCAGATTATTTGAATTCGACTATTTGAGGATTTATATTTGATACATTTTAAGGGTTGTAATAGCTTACACTACTTTATGGATTTGCTATGATGGATTAACCATAAAACTTCTAGGGAATTATTGATTTTTATAAATTTTGGAGACTCATAGATATCTTATTGGCAGGTAAGGCATTATTATAGATAGATATGTGGTTGACTTTGAGATATAGTGTATGAAAATGAAAAAACTTAACTTATTAGTTCAACTTGACAAAGTAATAGCTATTATTTATTACTCAAAAATTGCAATCTAATTCTATCTTTATTCCATCTCATGAATGAATTATGCTATACTATGCTTTTCTCCTATATTGGCTTGGTTGAATTGCTTCTGCTTCTTTCATTAGTTGTCGGATTTGTTCATCCTTTTCTTTCAATTGGTTTTTCAAGTACTGGACAACCCATTGGGACTACTCATGTTTCTTTTTTCAGTAATCTGCAGTCTTCTTCCATTTTTTATACATGACCTCTACCTTTGCTCATATGGTGGCTTTGTATCCCTCATCTTCTGACATCGGATTCTATGATTTTGGCTCATGTTTGAACACATCGGGGGACTCATATTGTGCTTGATCAATGTTCTTCATAAAATCACAGATGAACTCCTTTGTAGCCTTGTAGGCCCCAATCTTTCCATCTAGCTCACTCAAGTCTGCTATTTTCTTCACCTCCCTATTTTCTCATAACTCCTTGATATTACTGAGGCGGACGATCTTGGTTTCCAATTGTATGTTAGCATCTTGATAGTTGAGGGTTACTCGTTCCAATGACCCTATATAGGTAATGTCTTGTAAGAGGCCCAACTATCTTACAACTTGGGCTAGGAATCAACCTGTACAGCCTATAATACAAATTAGGGGCACACTTAGATATTTCTCACATCTAAGTATGGTTTTTGTGCAATGGTTCCACCTAGCCATCTATGCGATATCTCCTAATTCAATCATCTTGAGTAACATGTACTATTGTCGAGTTGATGTGTCACTGGGCAACTTAACTTGAGTAACAAAGTTATCCACTATGTTTGCTTATGGATGAACCCCCTCATCAAATTTACTCCAAATGCCTTGATGTGGCTAACAAACCATACTATTAACAAGATGGGCCTTCCCTTGAACATGTCTTGACTATGTTACTTCATGAAATTTAGGACCTGGATCTGTTTTGCTAATATTGTTGGGACATAGGACTTACCCGTTAGAAATTGAGAGACTAATTCAGCTACCCTGAAATGGATGTTGGATTGCCCTTGTGGGAAAAGAATAGTTGCAAATGTTGCCAATATGAATGCATCGATGCGATTTCTTTACTAGTCATCATACCTTCCACAAAAAATGTCCCGCCTATCAAGATACGCGGATGAATATGCATACTAACTACCCAACGTGGAAAATCGGATACATTTGTCTTTACATTCAGTCAGTGCTTCAGCAATTTCACTTTTCCGGATCCCTAACAGATGGTAAAATATGTTCATGGGTTGGGCTTCTAAGTTTGGGGTCACTATTCCATTTTCCATGGCAGAGGCCCTAAGCAATTGGGTATACTCCTCTAAGGTAAGTGCCAATTTGTAAGGCTTGAAATCAAATGATGATGATGCAAAATCCTATAAATGGGCTAAAGCTCTGATTATCCCACTTGAGTTGCACCTTCATTAGAGAAATTACTAGACTGATCTTTTACATGATACAATCCTGATGTTCTTGACTGAATGTGTCAAACCATTTACTTAAAGTTTCTGCGGAATAGGCATATGAGTCCATGTGGATCTTGTTGACATAACCTAATTGATTTTCGATTTGGTTCTTCATTTTGCTACAAATTACAACAAGAAAACAGGAAAAACAAAAAATTTTACAATGCTGAAGGAAAATAAATACAGGAAAAAGAGGTTACAAAAACTATGATTTTTTAACATTAATAGAGTTACAGCTTTACATTCACAGTGCTGCATTACTTTTCATTTGTAGAAAAACAAATAAAACAAAACATAAAATAAGAATAGATAAAGAAATAAATAAAATGCACATGTGCGGTAATAAAGATAAGTTCTAAAGGTCCTTTGACTTTGTAACTAGTGGTTACATCGAAGTTTAGAGCGGAATTGCCTAATTGCCGCTAGGCGATGATATATATCACTACAATTTGATGGGTACATAATGGCATTCCATCCTAATTTTTTAAATGGCTCAGGTCTAGCCATATCTAGACATGCATAAAAAAGAAATTCCGTAGTGTCCCATTAGGCCCCTTCTCCTTCGTCCCCCCCTTTTTTTTTCCTGCATCACTTAAAACCCGATTAGTGACCACTATGTACAAAAATGACTCACAAGATACACAATAAAATAATAAAATAAATACATATACAGGAAATTAAAGGCCTTTTAAATAGAATCAAGAAAATTACTATATGACTAGCCTACTTTTTTTAAAACAGGTCCCTAGTAGAATCGTCATCCTATCGAGTCTGGTTTTTTAAATAATTTTTCTTAATTATAATCTATAATTAATCCTATCCGTTCAATATAAATTACTTGACTAAACTAAGAAAAATTAATTTTTTAAAAGGAGTCACAACCAACCTAAGTTGGAAAATAAGTTAAGGTTAATTAGGTAGATTAACCTTAACTAGTAACTAGTATGTGAATTTTATAAAAAATATTTCAGAAAAATATTTAACAAGAAATGTTAGATTTGAGGGGCTAACTTATTAAAACTTAAATGGTTATCGTATAGAATTTTCAAGAATATTTACTAAAAGGCCTTTATATTTTTATCATTATTTTTCATGTATCTACTATTATATATTATACTATATTATGAATCTATGCTAAAAAAAAAAAAACTAAAGTTTGAAGTTTGCTATATTAATTTTCTAAAGTAATCTAAAGTTTTTATTTTATCAAGCTAATAACCTAAAGTATTTATTTATTTAGTTTTTCTAAAGTTTTTTTTTTTAAAAGTTTTTATCTTTTTTAATTTTTCTAAGTTTTTATTTTATTTAATTTTTCTAAAGTTTTTATCTTATTCAATTTTTATAAAGTTTTCATTTTATTTAATTTTTCAAGAGTTTTTATCTTATTTAATATTTCTAAAGTTTTTATTTCATTATTTTATTTTATTTTTCATAACCTAAAGTTTTTAGTTTATTATGGTTATTTTTTATAACCTAAAGTTTTTATTTTATTATGGTTGCCTCGAATGTGCCTATGTATCCACTAACTGGGATCAAACCATCCGTAGTTTTCTTTTCTTTTATAAAATCTTAGTTTGTTGATTAATTTTATTTACTAAAAAAAATGCCGAGTTTATGTTATTTAATTAAGTTAATTTTATTAAGAAAATGCCTAAATGACCTAGATTTATTATATGGTATTTTTGAAAAACCTAAGATAATCTAAGTTTTGGAAACATCATATTAAATTTTTATTTAGAAAAAAACTCTAAGTAATAAAACCTTAAAATGTTAGATTTTAATAAAAAATTCATTTTATTATTTTATTGTTATTAATTTTTTTAGTTTTTTATATTTTTTTCCTATTCTATAAGTTTAATTAGAACCATATATTAAAAACTTTATTTTTATCATTTTCACTTTTTATTGCATTATTTTCTTTCCTAAAAATTTATTTATTTATTTTGATTTTGATTTTTGTTTTTATTTCTAATACCTTAACTTATATTAAAGATTTTTATTTTATTTTGTATTTTTATTATAGAATTTTTATTTAATTAAATCTTTTTTAGAATTTTCTTTTTCGCCATCAGGAAATGATACATACCATGATAACCCGGCGGGTAATTTAAGTTTGTATTTTTTTTTAATTTTTTCTTCTAAACTAAAGATAAGCTAAAACAAAGACCTAAAAATAAAATAAAATAAAATAAACATACCAACATAATAAAATAAATAAATTAATAAAAAAATAATATCATATCACCAACCGGTGTGTAGGGGGACACGTGTTGGGTCTTTGCACATGGATTGGGCTTTATAGATGCAGGTTAGATGGGGTTGAACTGAGTTGTGTCAGATCGTAAATTGGGTCATGAGCACGACAACTGGGGGTCTTCGTTAATGATGCTTCGGTGGAGATTAGAGGTTGCTAAGGAGTGGTTCCCTTGGTTTTTGAGGGTGTGGAATGCAAATTTGGTGTTATTTTTTCTTAAAAACTAGCCTAAGGTGGTGGTTTAGGAGGTGACTGACGGTGGTTGTGGTAGTTTTTTTCTTGATCCCATCTATTGATGTAAAATCGGACTAAAAGATTGAGTTTTTCCTATTCTATGTGACCTAAGGACTCTATTAATACCTAAATGGCAGTTTAAGGTTGTGTGTTGGTGGAGCTAGCAGTCGGTGAAGGTATGGGTCTAGAGAGAGAAAGTGCGAACTAGCTCTTGGGTGTGTGTTTTTTTAGTGCTTTCGAAGGTCCTTAAGTGGTAGTTCCTTAGCCTATTTCAAGGACTCCATGGATGAGCTCGGAGGATCTTGGATTGCGTCGAATCTAAGTAGGGAATAAGTTTTGTTTTTGGGTTTGATTTGTTTGTTGTTGTTGTTTTTTGGTTAAAATTGATGTTTATCAAATTTTGGGTTGAATTCATCCCTATCCATCCATTTTTTTTCTTCCGAGGGCATTGGTTCGAGAAAGAAGACGATCATGTGTGAAGCATATGATCTCTTCCGCCTAATTGTGTGGTGCCACATGGTAACTGGGAAAAAGATAAAATAAAAAACCACAAGTGCCCTCACCGTGACTCGAACCTATGACCCCAAAACCTACGCACGCACTGGCTAACCACATGAACCAACTAAGTTAGCCTTATTTTCAGTTTTCTATTACAATTATTTTGTATTTAATTGAAAATTCTAATTAATTTTATTTTATTTATTTATTACTTATTATATATTATTATTATTAATTTTTGTTATTTTTATATATATATTTTATTTTTTTCGTAAGGCCAACTTTTTTTTTTTTTTTTTTTTAAATTTTTAGATGGGGACAAAAATGAATTATCTACAAGCACAATAGCAATTTCAATTTGACATGAGAAAACGCTTATAATTCTGCACACTGAGCTCACAGCCACACATGCTGGCTATTGGCACTCGATTTGGTGATGAAAGGAAGGGAAAGAAAAGCTAATGAGCTGAAACTTGTCATCGATGAATGGCATATTAGAAAAAAAGAAGGAAATCCATAAAGAAAAAAAAAAATGGTAAACTAGGTAGAAATTTTCTTTGGATGAATGTGACTTGTTTGCTAGATGCCAGTTTCTTCATGTCCAATTATACTATAATTGTTTTCTTCATGCACTTCCTCACAAGCCCTTTTCAAGAGCATGCTGTCCAAAAAGTTAAAGAGAATAGTTAAGGTATTAGTTTGAATGATTTAAGAGATGTAGATTCGATCCTCATGCAAAAAGGGACGATAAAAAGACCTCTCCTGGTGAATCTCGCCTATGTACCTGTCCACCAAAAAAAAAAAAAGCCATATTCAAATGATTAAAGATGCTAATTGGACAATAACCAACAATTAGAACTTCAATGCTTCTTTTCTAGCGGAAATAGTCCAACCTGTTTTTCAAGTGCTAGAGTAGAATCCAAAAAAAGAAAGGAGAATTTCAAAGAGTTTGAATTGCAATGAAGTGTTTGTGTTCAGGTTCCTGGATCTTTGGTTCTTTCTCCTTTCCTTGAATGTAAAGTCCCACATTGCTCAAGGAGCACGAATAACTCAAAAGAAGCATCGTAAAAACCCAAGCCAGCACCTCTTGTCAACTCAAGCAGCCACGCAGTGAGCCCAAAGCGAACTATTCTTTCGCCTTTTACTAAAGAATACCGTGTGCTCGCTGCTTGAAGTGGCATACTCCTATTTTTTGAGGGCTCCTGCCTTGTGTAGTGGCCCCTACAATACTTAGTTAAGGTTTCAACAAAGCTTAAATGTATATTTGGTACTTTAATCGTAATCAAGAGGAGGTGCCACTTTCTTGACAGGTACTTGACATTATTGGATGCCGTTTGACAATAGAGAAAGCGAATATCAGTTTCAAAAAACCATCTGAAAAATTATCCTAGGTGCGTACTAAGCATCACATTCACTCCCCAATCTTTAGCATTATCAGATTTATTATCAGATTGTTTGAATTCGAGTATTTTGTGAATTTATATTTGATACATTTTAAGGTTTGTAATAGCTTACACTCTATGGATTTGCTATGATGGATTAACCGTAAAACTTCTAAGGAATTATTGATTTTTATTAATTCTAGAGACTCATAGATATCTTATTGGCAGGTAAGGCAATATTATAGATAGATATGTGGTTTTGACTTTGAGATATAATGTATGAAAATGGAAAAACTTAATTTATTAGTGCAACTCGACAAAGTAATAACTATTATTTATTACTCGAAAATTGCAATCTAATTCTATCTTTATTCCATTTCATGAATGAATTATGCTATAAGCTTTCCAACTCCAAGCATGATGACTTAAAAATGCTAAGAATTGTCCCTACAAAAGAACAATAGTACCAATACGAAGGGATTTTTTTTTTTCCAATTATTATTATAACTGAAGAAAGAAGGTATCAAACTTGATCCATTATGAGAAAACTAGTATTCAAAACACTAGGTTATAAGAATCTTAACAATATGAAAATGAATAATTCCACATAGCTTTGGAATTGAAACTAATGTACTTTTTGCCCGAAAGCAGTATAACACGATGGCCAAAAAACAAATCTTCCCTTGACAGTCAGTGGCCTCAGATGCTGTGGTGCATTGTAGAGGAAAGTCCTACTCCCACATAGCATAAGAACCAGACATAGCTCAGCAAAGCTAATATGAAAGAACAGAGCAACTATAGTCTTAGTTCATGCAGCCACGCGATGAGAACAGAGCGAACTATTCTTTCGCCTTTTACTAAAGAATACCGTGTGCTCGTCGCATGAAGTGGCATGTGCCAATTTCTGGTGGGCCACACTGTGGTGGCCCTAACAATACTAGATGAAATTATCCGCACGGACCATTGATAAGTAGAAGAAAATCGACATAAATAAAGCCAGATATATATATATATATGTATCTAATTTAATTTATTCAATTTCAATAGTTTAATAATTATCATGCCCTAATCCTATGGTTGATAAAAGATATTCTACTCTTCATTTGTTATATAAAGTTTGGACGAAAGTAGTTCGACTTTCTATAAACCATGCCTAATGTTTTAATTTTCGTAAGCTGTGATTCTTTTACAACATGATTTATAAACGAGTCTCACCGTGCAACTCTATTTGTTTGTGGCTTGCCGGATCATGATCCATTTATTCACCTATTTACAATCTTTACTTTTTACCATTATATTCTAATAAAATTCTAACACATTTTATTCATCATTAAATTGATTATTAAATGGGTTAATTCAACGTAACACGCTGTGAATTTCATCATATTATAAAACGATGGATATCTACACAAATCAAAACTTGCTTGATGTAATCTATTGTCATCCCCATATATTAATGAATTATATCTCAAATCACAGATCCCAACTAAAAACATATGGTATGCACTTAAAGCTCAAAGCACCAAAATAATTATTGAATCTCAATCCTATTATTTGTTCACTTAAAGTGTCCATTTGGTGATCCTTGATTATTGGAAACCTAAGCAATTGTTTGATCTATTTCGAGTTAATTATTCAACCCCAGCATTTGTCAACATTCACATATAGTAAAGGAGTCATTCATTCTGCATTTGTACGTACCACCCAACATCCCCTAGAAAGCTAAAAACTAAATTCTTTGTGCATGTCAACAACAAATTTACTTAACCAATCTTCCTTGAAAATTTATAATCAATTTGCACAACCCGAAATGCAATACATAAAAAAGAGCTTCCGAAGTCAAGCATGGCAATTGGCAACTTCCAAATGTAAAAGCAGCCTTAGCAACCATCTCATATTTATTTACAATAAATAAGTCAAACTTACTATTAAGGTCTACCTTCATGTTGAGGTATTGACCTAAATAATTTAAGCAATATAGATCTAATTCTCTAGAATAACAGGACAAAGGAAGACTTCTCGTCTTGTAAATCTCATCTATGCACCTGTCCAACCAAAAAAAAAAAAAGTTGAACCAAATTAAAATGATTAAAGATGCTGATTGGACAATAACCAACGACTAGAACTTCATTGCTTCTTTTCTAGCGGAAATAGTCCATCCCATTTTTTAAGTGCTAGAGTAGAATCCAAAAAAGGAAAGAGGGATTTCATAAAGAGTTTGAATAGCAAGGAAGGGTTTGTCCTTAGGCTCGTGGCTCTTTATAGTTCTTTATCCTTTCCTTGTATGTAAAGTCCCACATAGCTTAAGGAGCAAAAGTAACTCACAAGAGCCATCGCAAAAGCGCAGCGCAGCTCCTCATCTCGATCCACGCAGCCACGCGGTGAGCACAGAGCGAACTATTCTTTCGCCTTTTACTAAAGAATACCGTGTCCTCGCCGCATGAAGTGGCATACGCCTATTTTTGGAGGGCGCCTACCTTGTGTAGCGGCCCTTACAAAACTTAGTTGGAATTTCATGTTCTTACCCCAGTAATTTTTAAGCTGTATGACTTAAAAACATTCTCGATCGATTTTTTTAGTGTACTTTATAATACATAAACCTTTGAATGAAATGCTCTACAATCGTCTTCTTAGCTCTTTTCAGATATTGATCATAGGTGTGAAAAGGGTAGGTCAGGTTGATCGTCAAGCTTCTATATGCGGATGCAGCTGCCTTCATTTCCAATATTTGAGATCTTCAATCTTTGGCCCTTGGCGAGCTGCAAATAAACTGAAAATATAAACCCTATTAGAGTACATAATTAATGGTGTCTTTCAATAGATCACGAATTAAAGAAAGTTGAATTATTGTAATCAAGATCGGTCCGTATTCTATGATCATGATTTACTCCTTTCTTGATTGGTATTTGATAGCTTTTGGATGCTATTTGTGAATGAAGAAAGTGGACATCAGTTTGGATAATCCATCACCCAAAGAATTTTCTAGATGGATAATAATAAATCTCTAATGCCCAAGATGGAGGAGAGAATATGATACTTGGTACTTGATTTTTAGATTCTTTGAATTCGACTATTTGAGAATTTATATTTAATCAATCTTAATTGGTTATATATAGCTTAAACTATTTTATGGATTTTCTATGATGGATTAATTGTAAAACTTTTAGGAATGGTTCTTTTTTATTGATTCTAGAGATTAATGGATACGTTTTATTAATTATTTGTAATAATTTAAACTGTGGTTTATCTAAAACAGTAAAAGATAAAAAACATTTCTTAATCATTTTGGGTTTACTATTTAGTTTGTGTTTCTAATCTTTATTGACTCATTTATAAATGATTTAAATAATTAAAAATAATGATTGAAGTTTAAAGTTGAAAGAATTTTTATATAGAGGCAGGGATGGCAATTTCCATAAAAGTAATTTAATGTCTGAAACAATTTTATATTCTCATTTTTCATTAAATATTTTTTAAACATGGATAAAACTAAGAAAAAGAAATGGATACTGCTGTTCTTAATTGAAGAAAAATTTGTAGGGATTATCAGTAGTGTTGATAGATATGCAATTCAGTTCGGCTACATGGATAACCTATGCTCTTGCTGAACTATGAAGGAAGATCTACATGGAAAATAATGCTTTTACATTTTCGCATGTAATTAGAAATATAATGAATTAATTTGGTTTTTGGGCTTAGTTAATTCATTTGCGCGTTGGAGTGCATAGTGTCTCTAAATACAAAAGTACTAAATTGGTTCATAAGTGGCTCATTGGTTCCACATCATTCCAACAAAGGAGTAAAGAGAGATCTATTCTCTACCTAAAATGAGCCTCGTACACCTTCCCTTTCTCTGCAGCCACGCGGTGGAGAGAGATCCATTCTTTCGCCTCATTCTAAAGAATACCGTGTGCTTGACGCTTCAGGTGGCGTACATCCAATTTTTGGAGGGTCTTGCCATATGGGGAAGATCCATACTTATACGGTTTGATAAAATACCCTTGAGCCAGCTACAGTCCTAATGAGATATGATAAGTTTTTTTGACTTTGTTTGTCAATCAAATTGTGTTTGGCAATCAGTAGCACTTGTAGCAATGACTCTTGTGGCAAATCTCATCAAAGACAAGACTTTTTTTGTTTAGCACAACAATGATATCCGCAAAAATCAACTTTTTTTTTTAATTTTTAATAATTGTTACTTGTTATTTATCCTTGTACCATGCTATACATAATAAATGGGCATAATACCAAATTAGATTCTTATACTTTTTGTGAGTGGAAATTTAGTTTTGAAAATGAAACCTAATTAGGTTCATAACTTTATAGATAAATCGAATAAATTTATCAAAACTTATCAGAAGTTATAAAGAAGTTGAAAATTTATAGGTCTTATGAATTTTATTAAACTTATGTTTTAATAAAAACATAGATAAATTGATCGAGAATTCTAAATATTGTATAATTTTATTTTAATTTATGATTTTTGGTGAGTTAAACTTACCCAATCTATTCATAACGTTAAAAGACCTTTAAAGATCTATTAGACTTATGTTTTAATAAAAACATAGATAAATCAATTGATGTTTCTAAACATTGTATAATTTTGTTTTGATTTATGAATTTTGGTAAGTTGAACTTATCCAATCCATTCATAATGTTAAAAGATGTTTAAAGATCCATTAAACTTATGTTTTAATAAAAATATAGAAAAATTCGATCGAGATTTTAAGTATTATATAATTTTGTTCTAATTATGACTTTTGGTGAGTTGAACTTACCTAATCCATTCATAATGTTAAAAGACCTTTAAAGAACAATTCTTTGAATTTTATGATTTTCTTGCATATCTCTTGGAGGCCACATAAATTTCAGTTGAGTTAGGTTACATAACTCTAATATAGTAAGATCTCGCTTAACGATCATTTTATGCCATTTCTATTGCACCACTTGCCATTTGTAATTAGGAGGAAAAGGTTTGATTATGAATGGGAAACCATCTTTAATATTTAGCGGCAGTGGTGCTAATGCTGCCATGGTGGTGGGAAAGCAAGGACAAAGCAATGGCAAGTGTTGGTTGCTTGTGATGGTGGTTTTACAATAGTGATAATGGTGTTGATGGTGCAAAAGTATTGGTGGTGGCTTAGATATAGTGGTCATGAATTATGACTCATAATAATGGTACGGTGAAGGTGATGGTGGTGTAAGTATTGGATTTATAACAATGATGATGGTACAATGATGACGGTGGTGGTGTTGATGTTAATGGTAGTAGCAATGGCAATGTAGTTACTATGGCAATGGAACTTGTGTTGAGGGTGAGGGAATGGTAGTGGTGGTGTGTGTAAGTGTAACTTTGATGAAGGTAAAATTGTTAAATAATTTTAAGGCCTACTGAGGTCGATAAGGAATGAACAACACCAGTTTATAGAAAATAATGGTTATTTCGTGTAAAGAAGGAATAACCACATAAAGCCTTTTGTGGAACCATTTCCTTTGTGTTCTTTTTTGTGGCATCTCCGGATATAAAGCCTTTTATGAGAGCGGGTTGATACCACATAAAATAAATTTTATACAATTTGTACAAGGCATTTTCATTATGCCAACTTCTACATGACATGTACAACAGAAGCAAATTCAATGCGTCCCACTTCCCTGCTTCATCTTCTTCTGAACCTGTCATTATTTCAAGAAAGGTTAATGGACTAGAACCTCATCGGTTATTAATATGCTATAGTGACTGGTCCTATAGCCAACATGAAAAAGTCCCACCAGAAAATGCAACAGCCTAGAGTTAAATAGGACGCATATTGGGGAAGTAGGTGACTTACAATTTAGATTGGATTTTGCCAGTTGGTCCAGGCAATGCATCATAATGTCCATATCCATGATACAAGACGCGGATTGGGTTTTCTCTTCCATATTCTTGGCCATACTCAGCAATAATCTTGAGGGTACCAGAATTCTTTTCCTTCATGTAAACTGTGATTGGCAACCTATATGTAGAATATTGTACGTCACTTTCAAAAGAAAAACAAGTGAACAAGTGCATTCTCATAGAACTGCACATGTAATCGTTAATATGAGAAATATTACGCCGTCCATGCACTAGAAACTTAGTTGCAGGTGAAGATTAATTTTTCCTTATAGGTGGATCAATTTCAGGAAATGAATAGCATTGTCATATCTGCGACTTATTGGGCACGAGCATCTGCTATTCATGGAAATTCTATGATTTAGAATTATTCTGCAGGAAAAAAAATTACAAGCACTTGCCAGTTGTGTATGGCTGTAAAAATCCAACAGTCCCCAAATTCTTGCACTCTAGCGTAAAGCCCTTCTATAAACTAACCATTCAAAATTATGAATCTTCATTGTCATCTTTTAAAATCGAACATGCTAAGACTAGAATTTTGAAAATGCAAAAACTTTGACTGTATATGAGCCAACATTCCCAAACTAAACGAGAAGGCTTCTCATACAACATGTCAAATGTTGTTCTCAACAGTTAACACTCAGAAAGAGGAAAAGCAAAACTCTGTTTGAATAACTCCAAAATCTGTATGAGCATCTATCTCGATAGGGTAAGAACCCAAGTTATGGCAAACACAATCTAAAATTGTTGTATTGTAGGATTTCAAATGCAGCTAGGTAAATCTAAATCCTTGACATAAGATTCATTACAAAAGACAAAAGCAACAAACCCATATTAAGGCCCATAAATTTATTATCTGAGGAAAGAGGTTGAGACTTACTCTAGGACATGTGAGCACATAAGTAATTCAGGCTCTCCACCCCAAATATGAGGCTGTCGCATCTGTAGAACATACGTGTCAAAATCACCTTCAAGAAACCTATTAAAGTAAGGAGTAATCAGGTGATATGACTTTTCCAACATTTGAGCTATAAAGAGCTCTTGGAAGCTGGGGGAATATTAAACTTGTAATGGAAATACTAAGATGAACATAAAAGAGGACACAGCAAAAAAACTCAAAAAACCTCAGTGAAAAGATTACAAAAATTGAAACGATAGTACATAATTTTAACATGTTGTTTAACAACAAAGACATAGTGCTTCAAGGATATACACAACAAAATTCTCATTTATGTACCATTCAGTTTCTGCACGCCTCTTAATGAATTCATCTGCTACCTGTAAAGGTCATGGCATATGTAGTTAGAGTAACATGTAATTAGAACTCATTCCAGAGCAGTTAAACAGAGGGGAATAAGTTCTAACCACAAGTTTTATATTGTTTAATCAAGCATGGATTGTTAGCAGTTAGCACTACTATTTATAAGTACTGCAGGCTTTGGCTACCAAAATACAATGCGAACAAAAGAAGATGCCACGGCCTAATGAGAATGAATGCACCAAGCTCGTTCTGTTGTGATGCAGATTCCTACCTTTTCCCTAAGCTCGTCTGCAAGTTCTTTCTGGAGGATTTCGCTGGGAGACTGCTTTCCTGCTCGTATATACGCACCATGAACCACAGAACGAAATAGACATCTACCATCCCCTGGTATACCTGTTACATCACAGCAAAAGCATGTAATTTTATCTGATCTAGCTCCACAAAGACAAAACCATACGCCCATAAATGTGCTATTAATAATTAATATCACTCCCAGAGAAGATGCTTTAATTCATATAAATAAATAAAAGACAAGCTCATATCGGACTCATTGTAGAGATTCTGATAACAAAGCCTAGCACAGTACTACAAAGCCATCATCTAACCTCGCTCTGAATTCTAATAGAAGCCAGAGGCTTTCAAGCACAACCGTCAACAACCGCTAAGCGGATTGTGAATTCACGAAAAGGATCATCAAATAAATTGTTCTTACACCTAGAACCATAATATATCATCCATAATTGATAAAAAAAACTAACATAAAGGTTAACTCTTTAAGAAAAAAAGGAAATTGGAAATATCTTCTTCAGAGACCTTTGCTATCATCCATTTCCATGGGGACAAAAGTGAACAACAGAAAAAAGAAGAAAAAAAAGAAGTAAAACTAAAATAAAAAAAATAATTCCATTTTCAAATACCCCATATAGTCTAATGGGAAACAGATACGGTAACAGTGTCTCACACGCAAACACTTGCATTAACCACAAGCAACGAACTATTTGAAGCAAAGTATCAGAATTCACTCCAACCCTTTACCCATACGTTCGACAAAAGAAATGAAATATAAAAAACCCTAAATTGAAACATTTCATTTACATACGAATTGTTCGAAATTGGGCCGGATTTTTACCAAGCAAAGGCATTATAATAAGACTCCAAGTGAAGAAAGTAATCGAATGTAAATATCCAACCAGTAAACGATGATAATGATAATAACAATATAAAAGGGAATCAGAATTTCGAATAAAACATGTTGAGCTCTGAGCTGTGTTGAAGGTGAAGGAAGGAACTTACCTTATGAGTCTGAAGTAGTGGGTACTGTGAGAGAAGACAAGGGTGTTTGTCTGTTTGTGTTGAGTGGGATTTTGATGTAAAAGGTGGAAAAGGTTGTAAGAATCGAATTAGATGCTTTTAGAGAGAGAGAGAGAGAGAGATGATGCTTGATGCATGGACATGAATGCATGCAGGACGAGCTTCTCTTCCTACTTTCTCCCTCCCTTCACTATGTCAACTACTAATTAATGCTGCGTTTTGACAATTAAAAAAATAAAAAAAATCAGTTTAAAATTAGTAAAAATAAAAAGAAATGGCAGAAAAAGAAAAAGGAAATGTGATATCCATTTTATATTCGGTATATGAGGAGGAAATCAAAGGAAAAATAGTTAGGGAGTTTTTCATCTTCATTATTTGATAAGTATTGAATATACTGATATTTTAAAAATACAGCCGAATCATTAAAAAAAATTTCAATCAATAAGAATAAAGGCACTTAAAAATATATTAGATTTCAAAATAATTTTCATTATTTGATTTATATAATATTAAAAAAATCAAGGTAGCAATATTATATATCAGAAAATATATTTTTTTAAATATAATGTCGGTGATGTTTTTACTACTTCAAGCTTATTTTTATCCATTTCTACTGTTATCTCTCTAATTTTGAAAATAAACATATTAGTTTTGAAAGTAATATATTTTTTATTTGTTTCTCTTATTTTTGGTAATTATTATAGAGGGATAAATTAGAATTATAGACTTTAAGCCCAATAATTAAATGGATCCAACTTTTCAGGTTAAAGTGATAAGGCTCAAAGATCTCATATATTTTGGGTTGATCAAGAAGATTTGGTACAAGTGGGTTTAGAATAGGGTCAATTAGATTAATTAGTTTGATCCAACCTTTCTTATTAAAGATTGCATACTAAAGTAAACTTTCAATGAGCTAAACTCATAAGGAGCTCGTGTGAGGATCTATACATTAACAATCGTTAGATCATCATCACTATTCGATGGATGAGGCTCATAACTAAATTTTATAAAGATTCAAAGCATCTTTATTTAAGAGAGATTTTTTTTTTTGGGAAAAATGTTGTTACTCCATTGAATTATTTTTTCAAACAATTAAACCACAAACTATTAAAGAATATCTACTTGTCACCAAAGTGCTTGAGATTGCTTATTTCTCCTCTCATCCTATTCACCCTTAATCATCTTTACAAATGTCAATTCTCTCCTTTAGCCACATGTAGTGCATTTGTATGCAACATGCATGTGGCCCTTACGTTTGAACTCATACATTTACAATTATAGCAAGAGAGGGGGATTCGAACTTAATCTATCCAATGTGAAGATCAACGTTCATACCGCACGTTACAAGAGCCTTAACATCTATTTTGCTTTATTTCCTTAGATTTTCAATTTTCCATCTTTAATTACTAACTAATGGGTCAAAACAAAAATCAAAACCAATTAAATACTTTAAATTAAGGAACAATTATGAGCTTTTTAGACAATCTTGTGAATCTAAAGTCTCATGAAGGGTCGTTTCCACTCTTAGGTGATCTTTTTTCTGTCTTCTAGCTTGCCATTTATACGAAATACTATTGTGAATAAACTTATTAGGCTCATAAGCCTTTGATAACCTAAATAATGGGCTTATAGGCCTAAAACAAAAGAAATCTTGGCCTCCCCACCCCCCACCTATGATAACTCATTACAAAATTGTAAATGAAACAAAATCTTCAAATTTCTAACTAGTTAACAAAATAATATTTTTACACCTTATTAGCTTTAATTAACAACATTTAACTCCATGAATTAAATATATCCTAACAAATAAGGTCATTAGATCTAGTAGTGCCCTAGGCCCTTAATTAACTAGCCAGTTACTGCAGTTTATTCCCATTTAGTTGATTAACCTTTTAATTAGCCCATAAAATCCCCCTAAACAAGTAGCTAGGGCCACTTACAAATTACTCATTATTGGGTTATCAACATAAAATTAGTTTGAGCTAATCTTTACATTAAGAAATCCATTAATTTAATTTGCTAGGCCTTAAATATTAATAATTTAACATAAATAAAAACTTAAATAAACTTGTTAACCGATAAACTATGTTTGAATTGCAATACTATCTCATGATTAATATTTCTTTGCATGATATACCATCTTTTAATGATAACATCTTTTTTATTTTTACTATTGTTGTACTTTAGTACTCTTAGGTAGGATATGCTTGCATATTGGAGACCTTCATTGATGTACTAGAGATTTAGTCCTCTTCTATTATAAATAAATAAATGGACTTTTTCATTTGGAAAAATTGAAAAAGGTTTAAAATGCAAGCAAATCCTTCTTGCACTAATCAGGATTTAAAATGAACTTAGAGTACGCTCCACACTATAGGTAAAACGTACCACATATTAGATTGTTATGGGAGCTTAACAAATGCTAGCCTTTGTTCTCCTTCGAGCCTTTAAAAGAAGTTTTCATACTATGGATTTGCAGCTATTTGCATAAGAACATTCAACTATTCATTTTCTAGTAATCTTAAGGTTTTCAACTCTTCAACTATATCATTTCTTAGAGGATTCACAATTTTCCCAACGAGTAAAGTGAAATCGCTCTTAACATTACTTATGTTCTTTTCAAATGTTGAAATGAATTCAACAACATATTTTATCATCTGACGCTGGTGAGTGGTCCCACAGATTGACCACATGAGGCATCGTTAGAGGCTTTAGGGGATTATGACACCCATTATGATTCCATCTCTTCTTCAAAAGTGTCTTGATCATCATTTTGCATTTTTTCGCAGTATCTATAGGTATCTCAGCTCCTTTTCCATTTGCTCTATTCTTTTAAAAATTATCCTATAGTCTTTCAAACTCTTTGAACTCCTTATTGGCATGACTACCAACTTTTAGATGTTTTTGTATATCAATTAAAGTAATTATTATAACAATGAGAATTACAAAAAATGAGAAGAATTATATTTTGAAATAATGAATATGTTGACTATACTTCCATATACTTGGCTAGAACTTGATTATTGTCCACTACAACACATTTCTTAGCATCATCCTAACCAAATCTATTAGTATTCATCATATCAAACACTTCTGACAGTTTAATTAATCACCTATGTATCTTGTTAACAATTTGTTTGATATTAAAATTTCTTTCTAGAATGCATTTTTTCATCATCTTTGAAATTTCCTTGTGAGTCTCATTCCTAAAAGTACCATTCACTCCTTTGTACTCTTTAATAACTAACTCCTCTACACTATAAGTAATGTTTCTTTTTCAACCTTGCTCTAAATACACTTACATTTTTATCCTCAATATTCATGATCGTAAACCCATCAATATTGTAATGCATTAATACAAGTAAAAAGAAAATAGTTAAAACCATTTCATGTATATGAACAATAGTTAAAGCATTCTAGTATACATTACAAATGAAAATTCAACAATCATGATGTTCCAACATACATAATTAAAGGATTTCAATAATGCATTACTGATGAAAATCTAATAGTGATAATGTTCCAACAAATATAGCAAAAAAAAATAATAATAATAATTAGTGTCAAGTGGTATTCTAGTTTCTATGATGCACCCTCCATTCATCCTACATTTCTTATGTTAAACTATCCTCTTTTGAGTCCATTCCACACTGACTTTTATCATTTCAATTGCATTCAGTCCCATCTGTTTTAATAGGAACTTCATCACCTTCTATTAGAGTATATTCCAAGGGGTCTAGTGGCATGTACATTCAAATGTAAACCCTTCTCATCATGCTAATACATAAATAAATCTTAGGTTATGATCACATACTCCTAAGACATTTGTTGTGAGACGCATTTTCTTTGTTTGATATCTTGGTCTATCTGCAATAGGTGTTGCCACTGCAATTTGGGTACCATCTAATACTCCTAGACAACCTTAATATGTTCCCAAGATTTTTTTTTTGATAATTTATTATAAGTAATCATGCTTATTATGGACTATAGACACTTTATTTTTGCCTCTCCTTAACAATTTTTCATAAAAATAGGTTAGGCTTATAAAAATTATAAAAAAAGGAAAAAATGACATAAAAATGGAAAAATGATAAAAATAAAAATGAAAAAGGAATAAAAATATCATTTTTAGGCTAAAAGTAGAATTAAAAAAATGTTGATTAGGTCTTTTGGGCCAAACGTCAATTTACTTAATAAAATTCAATCTAGGTGTTATAAAAGGTTAAAGTAAAATTGCTTGCATTAAATAAATGAGAAATAGCTTGGCTTAAGCGATTAAGGCTTTGCTATATGCGTGTAAGGGGTCTCTAAAGTGTTGAGTTCAAGTCTAGTAGAAGGCTCTTAATGCCTTGTTATCTTTTTGGCGCTGCCATGTGATAACATTTGGTTGGTTAGAGTGGGTCATGTGCGAGGCATATGCCCGTCTTCGTCCTTTAGAAAATGATGAACAAAATAGGCATGAGAGAGAGTCGTGAGCAAATGACACTAAATTAAGGCAAATTGAATATATATTTTTATTAAATCTTTATGGATTATTATCAATTTTTAACTAAAAATCCAGTTTACTCAATAGATAATCACAAAAAATGTATAAAATCTAAAAGGATAAAAATGGGTTTTTAGGGAAGATTTGATACGAATCTTATGGAGGCTTATCATAATCATTCGATGCATGTCTATAAATAGAGTTAATGCCCGAAACACCATACAAAGAAGAGGAACACCTAACTCGCCCTCATTTGCTTTGCATGATTAGTTTCTCTCTCTAACCTTACCTATACCCATGCTTTGCCTTCTCTCTAGATTTTCTTCGTGCATACATAACCTTGATGCCAACTATAGGTGCTAACAGAATCCTTAGGGTGTGTAGACTTAGAAAAACCCCATCTTGGAATTCAATAACTCTGTGAGCGATGGAATTGAAGCCACCTATAGAGTCACTATTAGCTACCCTTCCTAACACCACTCTAGGCACTTCCTAGGCAAAATCACCACCATCATTTAATTCCTCACCTTTAAAAATCCAAGGGTTGATATCTTCCCTCACTCCAACAACCTCAGATTTGCTCGAACCGAGCTTAGCAACCACTGTCCCTTCACCGCAATTCACACCAACAACTCATGTGAAGCTTAACTCGGACTTGGAGCTTTGAGCCCATGACCATCCTAGACCCATGTGTGTGACCATACGTTTGGTATATTTAATTAGTCTTTTCTTTTTTTTTTGGCAATAAAAATAAAAAATTTATTTTTAAAATAATATATATTTTATATTCAATTATTATTATATATCAATTATTATTTTAATAAGTTTATATTAGTTTGGATTAATTGTGTTATTTTGATTTGCATGTTTGCTTAGTTACAGACACATTTGTACATGTTTGATAAATTAGTGCCTTACTTATTAGTATGTTGATTGGTTGGGAACTAATTCTACTTGCAGGTTCAATGGCATCAACTTAGCATACTAATTTTAGCTTGATGCATCCAGTGAATTTAAAATTAGGTTTCAATTACTTGCATTATTGTAGGTGAGAACCATTATGTGGGTTTCAAGTGTTACGGTGTAGCTGTTGCTTGAAGTCAATAGGTTCTTGATTAGTTTTAATCTAATATTTAGATTCTTAAAAAACTTGGAAAATGGAAAAAATAAAAATAAAAAATGTTTTGCTATTTATAATATGGTTTTTTACAAATAGTTTTTTATCATATGGTTTTCACAAAATAAAAAAGAAAACATTTTATCACTTAGAAAAATTATTTTCATGAAATAAAAACCTTAATTGGTGTTTTCAAAATTAGGTGGTCTTTAGTTTTTTTAAAATTGAAATAAAACTTAAGAATTAGGTTTTATGAATAAAATTAAAATGATAAAAAACATAAACACTTTTTCACAAACAAAATTAACCAACCCATTAAAGTTTTACAAAAATAGAATTTCGTTGGTTTAATCTCAAATAGTGGGTATATGGGCATTTACGAGGCAACTATAAAAAATGCAAAAACTTTATTTTTTTTCAAATTCAATTTTTAATAAATAAAAATAAACAAATATGAAATTTGTATTAAAAAATAAAAAAAAAATTCAATGCTACTTTGATTCATTTTGTACTTTATTTATACGAAAAATGTTTTGTCTTTCATATGTGATTATGAAAGGAATTTAGATAAGGACTTTAATTTATATTCTTGAAAAATAACAAGTGGTAACCATTTAGGTTTTAATATGTTAGTCGCCTAAGCCTAATATCTTTAGTTGATTTTCCCCTAATTTTTAAGATAAACTTGTTGATTAGTAACTAGTTAAAGTTAATTTACTCAATTAATCTTAATTTATTTTTATTTTCCAACTTCGGTTGATGGTGACTCTAATATTTTTTTAAATACTTAAAATTTTTTTTCCCTCAATTTCACTATTGAGTAACTTGTATTAAATGAGTTAGGCTTAATATGGTTTAAATTAAGGAAAAAAAAATCAAAATTAGGCTTGATAGAATTGGCAACTCCATTGGGGACAAAGTTCTTTAGTGGGCTAGCCACTATTATTTTTCGAGGAATAATTAAAGCTTGCATACAAATTTCCTTCTTTGTAGCACGATTTTCTCATATTTGACATTCTTATCTCTATTTGTTACTAATTGAGTTTCTATTGTATAAATTTCTTTTCCTTTAACATGATAACATTTTTTTTATCCCCTTTTATGTGGACTAACCTAGGTTTGTGATGCAAACCAAATAGTATAGACCCATTGGGCCTAATAAAGTGTAATAATAAACTGAGAATTAGGTTGACTTAACTGGTTTGTGTGGTTGCCTGGTGCGTGCGGGGAGAGGGTCTGGTTGCGTGTTCGAATCTTGTCTAAGACACTTTGTGCCATTTTCATTTTTTTGCCTTAGACTGCTACGTGTCAGCTTTTGATAGGTCGGACTTGATCATGTGTTCGCACATGATTGTCTTCAACCTCCAACCGATGACCACAGGAGGAGATAAGGGTGAATCCAACCATTCTAAGCTCAATTTTTAGCATAAATCCACCATTATTTAACTAGTAGATTATTTAACTAGTAACATCAATCTTTAACTGAAAAAAATCAAACTGAAAACCAAGCTTATCTTAGATTTAGCACAATCCAAGGTCTTCTGAGCTCATCCATGAAATCTATAAATAGATCAAGGTGCCACAAATTCAAGGGGTTGAAAAAAAAAAAAAACACACTCATATACTTTGGCCGAGAGCTTTCTCTCTTTAAGATGCTGACCATCACCTTCTCTCTAGGATAGCTCCACTTACAAACAACTTTAAACCACCATTTAGGTGTTAGAAGACTCCTTAGGTAACTTAGAAAAGAAAAAAACCCTATCTTTTGATCCAATTTTGCTTGGATTGACAAGATCAGAAAACCACCACAACCACCACTCTCAATTGCCTTTGAAACACCACCTTAGGCTAGCTTTTAGGCAAAAATAGCACCACCAATCAATTCCTCACCCCCCAAAACCTAGGAAAGCACCCATCAATCACTCTTAATGACTGCCGGATTGCTGTTGACGAGGAGCTTCGCCACCACGACCTGTGACCCGACCTATGACCCGATTCAACCCGTGACCCACCATCGCGACCCGTAATCCAACCTAGTCTATCCAGCAATCTAGTTGGTTTTTTTCTTTTTTTCCATTTATTTATTATTATTTTTAGGGCATTTTAGTTCATTTTTAGCTTATTTTTAATTAAAAATAAAAATAAATAATAAATAATAACAAAAATAAATTTAGAGTATCCATTGGGTTATCGTGGTGTATACCATCACTCGATGACGAACAAAAAATAATAATAATAAAGAAAATGAAAATCTTTAATGTAAGAATGAAATAATAAAATAAAATTAAATAAAAATCTTTAGCATAAGAATAAAAATCTAAAAATCTAAAAAAAATATAAAAATAAAGATCTTTAATACAAGTTAGGCTTTCAGAAATAAAAATTTAAAATAGAATTAGAAATATAAAAAATTAAATTAAATAAGTAAAAATCTTTATATAAATAAAATTTTAGGAGCAAGTGAAAATGATAAAAATATATAAAAAATAATTTTTTTAGTTTAAGGTTTTTAGTTAAATGAATAAAATAAGAATAAAGAATAAAATATAAAATAAATAAATAAATAAATAAAACTTTTATTAAAACCTAGTATTTTAGGATTTTATCACTTAGATTTTTTTTTTAAAAATAAAAATTTAATATGAGGTTTTTTCCAAACTTAAGTTATCTTAGATTTTCTATAAAAAAAAAAATCATTCAATAATCTAGCTCATTTAGGTATTTTCTTAATAAAAATTAATATGATTAAATAATGTAAACCTGGTGCTTTTATTAAATAAAATTAACCAACAAATTAAAAGTTTTATAAAAGAAAAAGCAAACCATAGATGGTTTGATCCTGGCTAGTAGATATGTAGGCATCTTTGGGGTAACTATAATAAAATAAAAACTTTAGGTTAGGAAAAATAATCGTAATAAACTAAAAAAACTCTAAGTTTGGAAAAAGTAAATAAAATAATGAAGGAAAAACCTAAAAAATAATAATAATAAATTAAATAATATAAAATCTTTAAAATTTAAATAAAATAAAAACTTTAGAAAAATGAAATGAATAACAACTTTAGGTTATTAACAATAAAAGCCTTAGAAAAATTAGTATAATAAACTCTAGACTTTATGTTTTCTTTTAACATAAATTCAAAATATAAATAATAATAATAATATAATAATAATAATAATAATAAATAATAATAATAATAATAATAATAATAATAGCATATTATGATAGTAGACAAATAAAAAAAATAAGTAAAAAAATATAATAAAAGATATAAAGACCTTTTAGTAAATATTCTTGAAAATTCTACATGATAATTGTTTTAGTTTTAATAGGTTAGCCCTTGAATTCAATACCTTTGGTTTATATTTTTCTAAAATGCTTTTTAAGAAAATTCGCAGATTAGTAGCAAGTTAAGGTTAATCCACCTAATTAACTTTAACTTTATTTTTAAACTTAGGTTGGTGGTAACTCCTTTAAAAAAAAAATCAATTTTCCTTAATTTAGTATAGTAATCTATGTTAAATGGGTAGAATTTAGTATAGATTAAAACTAAGAAAAATGATTAAAGACACATCTTGACAGGGTAGTGACTCTACTGGAGACCCGTTTTAAAAGTAGGCTAGCTACATAGCAATTTTCTCCAATATGACTAAAAGGCCTTTAATTTCTTGTATATGTCCTTATTTTATTTTTCAAGTACCTTTGTAAGTAGTACTAACTAGGTTTTTAGTGATGTAGAAAAAAAGGGAAAAAGAGAAAAAAGGGAAAACAAAAGGGGGCATAATGGGCCACTATGAAAGTTTTTTTTATGCATGTCTAGATATAGTCAGACCTAAGCCATTTAGAAAATTAAGATGGAGCGCTATTATGTACTTGTCAGGTTGTAGTGGTGTATACCACTACTTAATAGCGATTAGGCTATTCCACTCTAAGCTTCGATGTAACCATTGGTTACAGAGTCGGAGGACCTTCAAAACTTACTCTTAGTCCTACGTGTGCGCTTTTTATTTATTTTCTCTATCTATTCTTATTTTATGATTCGTTTGGTTTGTTTTTCTACAAATGAAAAGTAATGTTGCACCATGAGTGTAAAGCTGCAATTCTGTTAATGTCCAAAATCGTAGTCTTTGTAATCTCTCTTCCCTGTATTTCTCCAGTTTTGTAAAATTTTAGTTTTTTTTTTTTTTGTAATTTGTAGTAAAATGGAGAATCAAACTAAAGGCTGTCAGAGTATATCAATGAGATCCACATGGATCAGTATGCTTATCTCATAGAAACCTGCATAGGTGGTTCGATACATTAAGTCAAGAACATCAGGATTGTATTGTGCAGAAGATCTGCTCGGTGATGTCTCTAATGAAGGTATAACTTAAGTGGGATCTAATTAGAGCTATGGCCCATTTTTGGGATCTTGAGTCGTCATCGTTTGATTTTGGGCCTTATAAGTTGGCACCCACCCTAGAGGAGTATACTCAACTACTCAGGCTCCCTGCCATCGAAAATGGAATAGTGACCCAAAACTTGGAAGCTTAGCTAGTAAACATGTTCTATCACTTGTTAAGGGTTAGGAAAAGTGAAATTGCTAAAGCATTGACTGAATGCAAAGACAAATGTATTCGGTTTTCCACATTGGGTAGTTGGTATGCGTACTCATTAGTATATCTCGATAGGCGAGACATTTTTTGTGGAGGATATGATGATTGGCAAAGGAACCACATCAATGCATTAATACTGGAAAAATTTACAACCATCATTTTCCCATAAGGGTGATGTAACGCCTATTTCAGGGTAGTTGATCTAGTCTCCCAGTTTCTAACAGGTAAGTCCTATGTCCCAGCAATATTAGTAGAACAAATCCAGTCCCTAAATTTTGTGAAGCAACAAGGTTACAACTTGTTCAATGGAGGGCCTACCTTATTAATAGTGTGGTTTGTTAGTCTCATTAAGGCATTTGGAGCAAATCTAATGAGAGGATCCTTAGCTCCACAAATAGACATAGTGGATAACTTCGCTATGCAGGTTAAGTTACCTAGTGATACATCCACTCAACAATGGTGCAGGTTACTCAAGATGATCGAGCTAGGAGACATTGTATAGATGGTTAGGTAGAATCATTGCATTAAGGCCATACTCAGATGTGAGGAGTATCCAGGTGTACCTTTAATTGGCATCATGGGTTGTATTAGTTACTTCCCAACTTAAGTTGTCAGACAATTGGGCCCTTTGCAAGACATTACCTACATAGGGTCATTAGAACGGGTAACCCTCAACTATTAAGATGCTAACATACCACTAGCAACCAAGATCACCTACCTTAGCAGTATCAAAGAATTGTGGGAGCATAGGGAGGTGAAGACAATAGCAGACCTAAGTGAACTTGAAGGGAGGATTGGGGCCTACAGGGTTACTCGGGAGTTCATTTGTGATTTTATGAAAAACACTGGTCAGGTGCAATAGGAGTCTCTTGACGTCTTCAAGCATGAGCCAAAATTGCAGAATCTAACACAGAAGAGGAGGGGTACAAAGCCACTATATGAGCAAAGGTAGAAGTCCTGTACCAAAAATGGAAGAAGGCCACATATTATTGGAAGAAGAAGCATTGACAGTCCCAAAAGGTCATCCAGTACTTAAGGGACCAGTTGAAGAAAAAAGTTGAACAGATCCGCAACTTACAAAGGAAGCTGAAGTAGTTCGATCGAGCCAGTATAGGAGAAAAAATAAGTAGTAGTGGTAGTAAAGAGGAGTTTACTACTTTACTTTCTTTTTTAGATAGGGTTTTAGGTCATGTATTTATTTGAACATTAATAAGAGATTGTAGTTTTACGAGCTAAGATATGTGCCACATTACTATTCAATTGTGATTTGTTACTGTACTTATTCATCATTGTCATCCTTACACAAAATAATAACAAAAAGAAAACAAAAAAGAGAGGTATATATAACAATAAAAAACGTGGGCAAGGAAACAAAATCTTTGATTTAAACAAATCTAATAAATTTGGATCATGTTATAGATCTCAAAGATAGCTCCTAAGTAGGTATGCCTTCTCTAAAGCCGATTATCACTTGCTTAAGAACTAGAATGGCTGAAAACAATGCTAACAGTAACCCTGATTAGAGAATTACAGCTCTCGAACATACTATGTTACAACTAACTGAGTAGATGTAGACTCTGACATACACCATCAATCAAATCCATATTAACAAAGCAGTACAAGCAAATCAAATCGAACCTTAACAGACTTTCAACTCAAACCTTGGGGATGAATTTAAGGAAAAACAACAGGATATGGAAAAGAAGCTACTCCAAAATTTCCATGAGAAGATGAGAGTCTTTAAGGGAATCGATGGGTTTGAGTAGACTAATCTAGTTAATCTGCCCATTTATGAAGATGAAGAGTTCCTCGATAAGTTTAAGATCTTGGATTTTGAAAAGTATGATGGTACCAGCTGCCTAAAACTCTATGCCAGACTCTATATTAGGAAGATGGCTAAATATACCGGGTATAAGTGGTTGATGGTGCAGACCTTTCAGGATAGTTTAACTAGGCTAGCTTTGGCATAGTATACCTAGTTGGATCTGAATGAGATAAACACGTGGGATAAATTAGTAAGGGTTTTTTTTATAATCGGTACAAATTTAATGTTAAATTGGCTCCATCCGTTTGGGACTTAAATAGCATGAGGAAGAAGAGCAACTAGTCTTTTAGAGAATATGCACAACGGTGGAGGGGAGTGGCTGCTAGGATAACTACCCTCTTATCAGAGAAGGATTTGACTTACATGTTCATCAATACTTTAGGCAAACCTTACTACCAGCATTTAGTAAGGCATGCTGTTGCAAGTTTTACCGAGATACGAGAGGCCGGATGTTGCATCAAGAATGTAATCTCCTCCGGAAGGCTCTTATTTTAGAAGAGGGGGAAAACAAAGTCACACTACCACAGGTAACTGGCTAGTTAGCAAAGGATGGGAAACGACCATTGGTATGGTAGTCATAGGAGATCATTCCAAGTCAACACGATAGGTAACTATCTAAACGAATTAGAATACCTCAGAGTGAGACCTAGATCGATGCCAACAGAGAAGACAGTTCACTAGAATCCCTATCCCTCTGAGCCAAGTCCTTTACCATTTCCGTAATGAGAATATGTTGAATTTCGAGATACCTCTTACTAACTACAAACCCATAGATTACAACCTCAACCTTCGTTGTGAGTATCATTTGGGGCAAGAGGGGCACTTTACGCATAATTGTTGGAGGTTGAGAAACAAGATACAAGACCTTATAGATTCTAAACCGGTTTAGGGACTTTGTAGAAGCTCCAACACCCAATGTCCATAATAATCCCTTACCAAGCCACAGGGCCTCCGTCAATGTGATCATTACTGAAGAAGGTAGGCTGGCGATAGATTTAGATGAGTTCCCCATCACTTTGGAACAGATAGCATGCAACTTATAGCAAAAAGGTCACCTATAGGATATAAGAAATCTTAGAGACCATACCAGAACCAGACCTACAATTCACCAATTATTCAGAGAAGGAGAGTGAAGAGAGAGGATATTTACACCATGATGAACCCAAAGCCTAGGAAAAATCATACACAAAAGGAGTTGAGAAGGAGGTATTTAGTAGGTGATCCCATCAAAGACACACTAGGAGAACTATTCGGGACATTTGAATACCTAGTAAGCTATTAATTTGTACCAAGTGTCTACGCAGATGCACCGCCTATGGGATAGGGATCAGAATTTGAGGAAGAAGATAACCTTAGAGGTTAACAAGGAAATCTGAGCAAATAGTAGGTATGGTGGGAATCGACCCTAAGTCCCTTACCTTTGAATGCCCTAAATGGGAGCAAGGTACAACCACCATTCAGCCCAAGAAGTTCATGTTCAACGTCCCATTGTCACGAAGATTTATAAAGTTGCAAAACTGAATTACCAAGCTATGAATCGGACTACGAAGGCACCCCTAATGATAGGAGGACTGACCTACTCAGGGAGGATATATGATTTGGTTGAGGAAGTTAGGAAAATGGCTGCTATGGAGCTACCCCTTAAGGAAGCCTTAGGGCTTAATGATAGATGGGAGGTAAAGGATCAAAATCCTCTTAAGAAGATCATAAAGGCTAGTGAATACAAGATCATGGATCAACTGGCTAAGGTCCCTACTCAAATCTCCTTAATGGGCCTTCTTTCATCCTCTTATTTGCACGTGAGGAACTTGTGAAATTACTTCACGAAGTTAAGGTCCTTGAAGGTATTTCAATTGAATAATTGGGTTTAGTAATCAATTCTATCTTTACGATAGATCAAATAGCCTTTTCGCTAAAAGAGTTGGGAGAAGAAGGTAGCCAACACACCAAGCCGTTATTTATTGTAGATAAATGTAAGGATATGGTGGTGGCTTGAGTACTGATTGACAACGGTTCATCCTTAAATGTGTGTCCATTATCCACTCTAAAATTACTGGGGATAAGTGTGTCAGAATTGGAGCCAAGCTCGATTACTGTATGAGCTTTCAATGGGTCTAAGAGAGAGATACTAGGGGAGGTTAAATTATAGATTGAAATTGGTCCATAAGGGTTTATGATTCCTTTCTAGGTGCCGGACATACTAAGGTCTTTCAATTTGCTTTTGGGGAGACCTTAGATACGCTCAGTTAAAGCTATACCATCTAGCTTACACTAGAAGGTCAAGTTTGTATCTAATGGCCAGGTTGTGACAGTGTTAGGTGAACAAGATTATGCCATATATAAAGAAACTGCCATTCCGTCCCGTATATTGGGAGTGAAGAGATGGAAGAACCGAGATTGTAGCTTTTTGATGGTGTGTATATAGCCATAGATGAAGAACCACTCTTAGTTCCACAACAGATTGGCACGTTTAGTTTAGGGTATAAACCAACTCATTGGGAGATCGAGGAGATGAGGTCGAAGATGAAGAAGAAGAGAGGAGAGGAGTTATATCATGCTCGATTAAAGTTTCTAGACATTAGTAACACATTTCCAACCCTAGCTTACACCTAATAGTTAGAATTTCCTAAGCTAACTGATTTGTTTAGCCAACAGTGCATTATCAACACAACAGAATATGATCGCAGCAAAGGCCAATTGGATAATTGGTTCTCAGTCCTAATCAATGACAACAGATCCTACAAAATCGATGAAAATGGAGGGTATTTTGCTCCCATAAATGATGAAAAGTTGATATCACTTTCGGCCCTACTGGCTTAGTCATCGAAGGTGATGTCGAAAAGTCAAATGAAATTCAGGAGAGTTGGCATCAATTTGAGCAAGGCAACGTTATCATTGATGAACCAATCGTTGAAGTAAATTTAGGAATGGATGAAAACCTTAGGAGCCTTAAGGTCGGGAATAGTTTGTTAAAAGAACATAGAGGGGAACTATTGCAATTATTATCCGAATATCTAGATGTGTTCACATGGTCATATAAGGATATGCCAAGGCTATATCCTTCAATAGTAGTTTACAAGCTACCTACTAAAGCTAAAGGTTTTGCCTTGAAATTTTATTAAAAATAAAAGAAGAAGTGAAGAAGTTATTAGAAATCGGGTTCATTAAGGTATCGAATTATCCAGAATGAGTGGCGAATGTAGTGTTTGTCCTTAAGAAAAATGAGAAAATTCGAGTTTGTGTTGATTTTAGAGACTTGAACTAAGCAATACCAAAAGATAATTTCCCGTTACCACACATTGACATCTTAGTAGATAACACTACTGGAAATCACCTTTTCTCTTTCATAGAAGGCTTTTCGGGATATAATCAGATTAAGATGTCAGAAGAGGACAAAACTAAAAAAACATTCATTACTACATGGGAAACATTTTTCTATAAAGTTATGTCTTTTGGTTTGAAGAATGTGGGAGCGACATATCAGCTAGCTATGATAGCATTGTTCCATAACATGATGCATAAAGAAGTGGAGGTATACGTCGACGACATGATTGCTAAGTCTTAGGAAGGGAAAGATCATGTGAAAGTCCTTAGAAAGTTGTTTGAAAGACTTAGAAAATTCCAATTGAAGCTAAATCCTAAAAAGTGCACATTCGAAGTAACATTAGGGAAGCTCCTAGGGTTTGTTATCAGTAGGAAGGGAATCGAAGTAGACTTAGAAAAGGTAAAGGCAATTGTTCCTGCAAACCTTTAAAGAGGTAAAGGGTGTATTAGGAAGGTTGAACTACATAGCCAGGTTTATATCTCAGCTCACTGATAAGTGCCGTCTCTTATTCAAGCTCCTGAAAAAGAATGCCAAGATGAAATGGGATTCAGGATGTGAAGAAGCTTTCTCTAAAATCAAAAGGTATTTAATGAATCCTCCAGTTCTGATAGTTCCTACCCTTAGGAGGCCTTTATTCTTGTATTTAACCATCCTCCTAGAGTCCATAGGTTGTGTGTTGGGGCAAAAAGATGAGACAAAAGGAAAGGAGCGCCCTATATACTATCTAAGCAAGAAGTTCACTAAAGGAGAATAGAGATACTCAGAAATCGAAAGGACTTATTGCGATTTGGTATGGGTAATGCACCGGCTTTGACAATACACCTTGTATTACTTGGATGAGTTATTGACCAAACATGATTCATTATGGTATCTAGTAGAAAAAACCAACATTGGTAGGAAAAATCTCCAAATGGTAGATGTTGCTTTCAGAATTTGATATTACTTATGTAAATTAGTAGACCAATTGGCCGAATATCGGGGAAAGCTACGTTACAAGTCTCATAAGCTCAATTTCCAAATGAAGGGATTATAGCCACTGTTGATGAAAATCAAAAGCTAGCAGTGGGAGTTGTATTTTGATGGAGTTGAGAATGTTTTCGAATGTGGAATAGGGGCGGTCTTGATATCTCCTAAAGGTAACCATTTTCCTGTAGCAACAAAGTTAACATTCCCGTATACTAATAATATAGCAGAATATGAAGCTTGTATTCTGGGACTTAAGATGGCGTTAGGAAGGGGTATCCAGGAATTAGAAGCATATGGAGACTCATCTTTAATTATTCTCCAAA
The DNA here is from genome assembly GCA_037954665.1 of Laguncularia racemosa. Taxonomy (NCBI): domain Eukaryota; kingdom Viridiplantae; phylum Streptophyta; class Magnoliopsida; order Myrtales; family Combretaceae; genus Laguncularia; species Laguncularia racemosa. The sequence continues at coordinate 853,071 of JBBMOL010000072.1, forward strand.
CCTTGGGAAATACACTACTAGAGATAGCAAATTAATTCCATACCACTAACATCTTAGCAAATTGGTGGAAATGTTCGAAAAAATTTCTTTCACATATGTGCCTAGAACCCAAAATCCATTTGTTGATGCTTTAGCGATGTTAGCATCCATGATCCAAATATTGGGTGGTATGGAGATTTAGCCCATAAAGATCGAAGTTGAGGAGAAACTAGCTTTTTGCCTAGTGGTGGAAGAGAATCAAAATCAAAAGCCTTGGTACCACGATATCAAAGAATTCCTTCAGAATGGCACTTATCCAAAGGAGGCGATAAGAAAGATTGAAAAGCATTAAGGAGGTTAGCAGCACATTTTTTACCTAGTTTCTTGTGCAATATAAGAAATCCTTCAATACTACATTATTAAGGTGTGTCGACGAGGAGGAAGTAGATAACCTAATGCGAGAAGTACATGAGGGAGTTTGTGGGTTGCACATGAACGGATATATGTTAGCCAACAAAATCATGAGGATGGGTTACTTCTAGATGACTATGGAAACGAACTGTATTAAACATGTAAGGCATTGCCATTTATGCCAAGTTTATGCTAATAAAATCAACACTCCACCTTAAGAATTACACGTATTGTTGGCCTTATGGCCATTCTCTATGTGGGGCATTGATATGATTGGCTCAATAACTCTAAAAGCTTCAAACAAACACAAGTTCATTTTGGCAGCCATTGATTATTTTACCAAATGGGTTGAAGTATCTTCATATGCCAGTGTGACCGAAGGAGTGGTCATCGGGTTCTTAAAAAGGGACATAATTGCTAGACATGGGGCACTTGAATCCATTATTACTGATCAGGGAACCAATTTAAACAATAAATTAGTCATAGAGACATGCCAACAATTTGGAATCAATCACAGAAATTCAACTTTGTATCATCCTCAATTGAACAGAGCGGTTGAGGTTGCAAATACAAATATAAAAAGAATTATTGAAAAAATGGCAATTACTTACGTTGATTGGCATGAAATGTTACCGTTTGCTCTCATGGAATATATAACCACGATAAGAACTTTGATTGGAGCCACTCCTTACCCATTGGTATATGGAACTGAGGCTGTATTGCTCGTGGACGTCCAAATCCCATCCTTTAGGATACTCATCGAAACATAACTCAATGAAGTAAAATGGGTAAAGAAAAGGGTAGATTAGTTGAATCTAATTGACAAAAAGAAACTTACGACATTGTGTCATGGTTAGTGTTACTAGCAGAGGATAGCTAAAGGGTTTAATAAGAAAGTATGATTGAGAAGCTTTAAGGAGGGACATTTAGTATTGAAGAAGGTGTTGCCAAACGCACATGATCTTAGAGGAAAATTCACTTTAAATTATGAAGGACCCTATGTTGTGAAAAAGGTCTTAACAGGGGGGGCATTAGTACTAGCTGATATGGATGGCCTAAACTTAAGAGGCTTTGTTAACGCGGATGCAGTAAAGTTATATTACCCATGAATAATCAATGAAATCTTTTGTTGAATCCAATGAGAGCGTCGACAATATTAATCTCTTTATGACATAATTTTCATTGTTTATAAGCAAAGTTGATATCCTTCGTGGTTGTTGATGTTGGATTGGTCATTAACCAACCCTTGCCTATGCACTTCATTTGATAAGTTCCTGTTATTCAAATTCCTTACACCGCATTATAAAAAATAAACCAAGCTAACACCTAAAAATAAATGGTTAAATGCTTCATTATAAATTAATCATTTTCTAAGGAAATTTTATTGCTAGAAAAAAGACTAACACAATTTCAGGAATTAGTATACCTTGAAGGCTTAATTCCGCCACATAAATAGAAGACATGACCATAAAGATTGGTTGTAGACATTTTGCTAGGAAGTTATGGCTTAGCGAGCAAGTGATTATCAAGCGACAAGTACAAAGCTACTGTCGGGGTGGAATCGATGAGATCAGTAAGATCCATTCTTTGGTAAAGTAATTTTTATCGAATACCATTTTTCAACATGCTTTCGAAACCTCAAATGGTTGATATAAAGAGCATTTATTAATTAAGTCTAGCCTTGTTAATAGTTAGCAAATCCTTTAAGTCCATTCTCGTTAGTAGATGGCAAAAACCTTAAGTCTAGCCTCGTTAGTTAGCAAGCCTTTTAAGTCCATTCTCATCAGTAGATAGCAAAAAAAAAAAAAAGGTCTAGTTTTGTTAATAGCTAGTAAGTCTTTTAAGACTATTCTCGTCAATAGATGGCAAAACATTAAGTCTAGTCTCATTAGTAGTTAGCAGTACATTCAAGTCTATTCTCGTTAGTAAATGGCCTCACACTTAAGTTCATTCTCGTCAGTAGATGGCAAAACTTTAAGTCTAGTCTCGTTAGTAGCTAGCAATACATTCAAGTCCATTTTCGTTAGTAAATATTGAGGTCCTATCTTATCAGTAATAGGTGTGTCATTCTAGATTAAGGGAAAAAATTGTGTCTTTTTGGTTTTTGTAGCAAAGCTCTATTCGAACTTCACTATAAAGAGTGGTAGCTATAGACACTCTATTTTTGCTCTTGTTTGGATTTTAAAAATATATAAATAAATAAATAAAAATAACAGAAAATAATAGAAAATAAAAGTCTGGTTTACAAAAAAAAAAAAAACACAATAAAGACAATAATTAGAGAAAAAAAGGAAAAAAAAGAAGAAAAAAAAGAAAAATGGAAAAAAAAATCTAAAAATGATGAAAAAATAATAAATAACAAAATTAATAAAAATTGTGAAAATTTTCAATAAAAATAAGGAAATATGAGATTCTAAATTAAGCTCAAAAACCTTAAAATCAATAAAAAAAAATAACCAAGATCATTAGCTCATATATAATTTAAGTGTAATAATAAATTGATAATTAGGCTGGCTCAGCTGGTCCGTGTGGTTGCCTGGTGCGCTGGGGGAGAGGTTTTGGTTAAGTGTTCAAATTTTAAGGCACTTTGTGCCATTTTCATTTTTTTTCCTCAGATTGCCATATGTCAGCTTTTGATAGGCTGGACTTGATCACGTGTTTAACACGTGATCGTCTTCAACCTCTAGCCAATGACTGCAGGGAGGAGATAAAGGCGAATCTAGCCATTCTAAGCTCGATTTTTAGCACAAAATCCACTGTTATTTAACTAATAGATTGATAAATATCACATTAAAACACAAAGATTAACATCAATCTTTAATTAAAAAAAATCAAACCGAAAACAGAGCTTATCCCTACTTAGATTCAATGCAATCCAAGGTCTCTCAAACTTATCCATAAACTCCTATAAATAAATCAAGGTACCACAACTTCAAGGGGTTGAAAAAAATTAAAAAAACACACTCATATACTTCAATCGAGAGCTTTCTCTCTGTAGGACGCCGACCGCCACCTTCTCTCTAGGATAACTCCACTTACACACAACTTTAAACCACCATTTAGGCGTTAGAAGGCTCTTTAGGTCACATAGAAAAGAAAAAAACCCTATCTTTTGATCCAATTTTCTTGGATCGACAAGATCAGAAAACCACCACAACTACCACTCTCGACTGCCTTTGAAACACCACCTTAGGATAGCTTTTAGGCAAAAATAGCACCACCAATCAATTCCTCACCCCAAAAAAACCTAGAAAAGCACTCATCAATCACCCCTAACGACTGCCGGATCGCCGCCAATGAGGAGCTTTGCCACCACAACCCTTTACTTGACCCGCGACCCAATTCGACTCATAACCCACCACCAAGACCCATGATTCGACCCACATCTATCTAGCAATCCGGTTGGTTTTTTCTTTTTTTTTCCATTTATTTATTATTATTATTATTAGGGCATTTTAGTTCATTTCTTAGCTTATTTTTAATTAAAAATAAAAATAAATAATAATAACAATAAATTTAGAGTGTCCATTGGGTTGTTGTGGTGTATACCATCGCCCGATGGCAAACAAAAAATAATAATAATAAAGAAAATGAAAATATTTAATGTAAGAACAAAATAATAAAATAAAATAAAATAAAAATCTTTAGCATAAAAATAAAAATCTAAAAAGATATAAAAATAAAGATCTTTAGTACAAGTTAAGATTTTAGAAATAAAAATATAAAAATAGAAATAAAAATATACAAATGAAAACTATAAAAAATTAAATTAAATAAATAAAAATCTTAGTTTAAATAAAATTTTAGGAGTAAGTGAAAATGATAAAAATATATAAAAAATAAAGTTTTTTTTTTACTTTAAGGTTTTTAGTTAAATGAATAGAATAAGAATAAAGAATAAAATATAAAATATAAAAATAAATAAATAAATAAAAACTTTTGTTAAAACCTAGTATTTTAGGATTTTATCACTTAGATTTTTTTAAAAAATGAAATTTAATATGAGGGTTTTTCCCAAACTTAGTTTATCTTAGATTTTTCAAAAAAAAAAATCATTCAATAATCTAGCTCATTTAGGTATTTTCTTAATAAAAATTAATATGATTAAATAACATAAACTTGGTGCTTTTTATTAAATAAAATTAACCAACAAATTAAAAGTTTTATAAAATAAAAAGTGAACTATGAACGGTTTGATCCTGGCTAGTAGGTACGTAGACACATTCGAGACAACCATAATAAAATAAAAACTTTAAGTTAGGAAAAATAGTCATAATAAACTAAAAAACTTGAAGTTTGGAAAAAGTAAATAAAATAATGAAGGAAAAACCTAAAAAATAATAATAATAAATTAAATAATATAAAACCTTTAAAAATTTAAATAAAATAAAAACTTCATAAAAATTAAAATAAAATAAAAACTTTAGAAAAATTCAATGAATAAAAACTTTAGGTTATTAACAATAAAAGCCTTAGAAAAATTAGTATAATAAACTCCAGACTTTAGGTTTTCTTTTAACATAAATTCAAAATCTTATAAAAATATGAAAACATAAAATAATAATAATAATAATAATAAATATCATGTTATGATAGTAGATAAATAAAAAATAAGTAAAAAAAATATAAAGGCCTTTTAGTAAATATTCTTGAAAATTCTACATGGTAACCATTTAGGTTTTAATAGGTTAGTTCTTGAATCCAGTATCTTTGGTTTATATTTTTCTAAAATAATTTTTACGAAAATTTGCAGATCAGTAGCAAGTTAAGGTTAATTCATCCAATTAACTTTAACTTTATTTTCTAACTTAGGTTGGTGGTGACTCCTTTTAAAAAAATCAAATTGCCTTAATTTAGTAGAGTGATTTATGTTAAATGGGTAGGATTTAGTATAGATTAAAATTAACAAAAATGATCAAAAACATGTCTTGACACCATTATATAAGCTTCAAGTGTTATAGTGTAACAATATCTTTAAATTGATTAGGCTTCCCCACTCTTGCTTTAATATAGCTTTAGACCCATTTCTTTCAAATGTGTGATGCCACAAAGCTTAAAGGCCTTTAGAACCTATCAAATTGCATTAATTTTTCATGAGCTAGCAAATGAATGTAGTATGGTATTTTTTTAAAAATAATTAATGAGCTGCAATTTTATTGATGATCCTATGTATTATGATATCTTGTAAATTATGTTTCATGTACCCATATCCTATAAAAAATTTCCATGTATAGAATTTCATGTTTCCTTGTAATTCTCTTATAAAATATTTCTATTGTAATATGTAGCTAAAATGCAAGCCCATTAAGGGTCTACCTTATTATAATTTAGTTGATGTAATATTGGAATTTCAATAAGTTTGCAACTTAATATGATTTGAAATAATAAGATTGCCATGTTATTATCCAATTGTTGGCCTCTGCATTTGTACCCATGTGTTTTTATTCTTGCATTATTTATTTGTTTATTCCTCTTTGTGATTATTTTATCATGATTGCTTATTGTATTATAATGTATGCCTATGTGTTTTTTTTTTTGGTATTACGGAAATTAATTAATGTAGAAATCAATATGAAAGCGGTAATCTTCTTTCAAAAATTTCCATCAAAGCATTCTGATGGGTGTCGAATCCAACAAAAATAAAACCTACTCCTAGACAATTATATGATTTGCATATAGTGGTGAGTAGGGTCGAATCTACAGAGATTGGTTAAACTTATTTCTATTCAAGGAGAATAAAAGGAAAAGGAAAATGGGGGGGGGGGGGTTGGTTTGTGAATTGAATAAAGTTAAAACAAGATAAGAAAGTTGTATATTGATAAAAAGCCTAGCCAGAGGAATCAAGATGGTTTAATTCTAGGAATTGATCATCGATGCAAATGTTTTCTATTCTTAGTTCTAGATAAACTGGTTATGGTTATTAACAAGCTCTAACAACCTATCTCTCCTTACTTCCTCGATAACCTCAGACAAGCGCTTTGAATTATTTCTCTTATTGATTAAACAACCTTTAGACAAGCGCTTAGGATTTAATCTATCAATAGCATTAAGATCTAGAGAGACCACCAATTCATGCCAATAGATTATAAGATAACCTATTTAAACATGATCACACACCTCCATAACATGAATTCGATCATCTCTTTTATAACCAAACATGTTATTGCGTCACTAAGACTAGAACAATCAAACAATTACGGATTTGACGTGCTAGTTGACAATATATTAACTTGCTAATTGAGTAGAAGAGCTCTATTCATACCAATCAACAAAGATAATAATGACAAAACGATCAGAAGATATATGAATACCCGAAAGCAAAGAATAGAATAAATACAAGTCAATTAGACCTCACAATTCGTGGAGAATTAAACATCTATGACCCTTTGGCTAGAAAAGTAGCTTAGCTACACATGTTCATCAATAAAACGAAAATAAAAGATAGAAACATAATGAACCCGGTTGCTTGCTCTGCCTCCGCGTTTCCTTCTTCAAGATCCAAGATTCCAAGATCAAAAGTTCAAAAGTTTGTCCTAACCCTCTAGGGTTGGCTCTATTTATATTATTAGATGGATAGCATGTGATTTTTTGCTAGCAAGATACGAAAATATCTTTCATTTTCCAAGTAGATTCCGAGAAGTGAAGATTCGTCTGCCTGGCACGCCCCACCACACGGCCGTGGGTCAAGCCGTGCCATCCTCTGTGCATATTCTTCAAGTCTTCAACCGCGACCAGTGTGAACCACGGTTACACACACGGCCAGATTTAAAACCGTGCCTTCATCTATGCATAATCTTCAACTCTTCATCCGTGTCCAGTGTGTACCACAGTTACACCCACGGCTAGATTTCAAACCGTGCCTTCATCTGGTTGATGTTCCACACTTTCTTCTCCTTGGCACACCTAGCTTCCACCACGGCTTCAAGCACGGTTTCTCCCACGGCTTCCACCACGGCCGTTCCTTAAGTCGTGTCTCTCTCTGTTCAAAGTCCTCATTTTCGCCTTCTTGTCCAGTGTGTAACACGGTTTGAACCTTGGCCGTGCCTCAAACCGTGCTTCCTTCGGTGGTGTAATTCCTTGTCTTGATCCAAGTTGTAGATGACTTCTCTAAAATACTTGAATTAGCATCCTTAACTCCATTTAACCTGATTTATCACGATGATAGAATTAAAGTACCATTTCCTTATGATTTCTATAAAATCAATAATAATTTAACACAATTTATACTATAAAGATTGAGTATAAAATGGCTCTATCACATTCTAAAATAGGGTTTCAAAATAAAAAAATGAAGGAAAAAAAATAGAAAGAAAAGAAATGTGATTATTTATTTATTATTATTTTTATTATTATTATTATGGAGACTACCAGTTTCATGGTAATGAAGTTGGTTTTCTAGTGTAGGGTCTCACATGTACTATGTCATTATAAACCACCGTAAAAAAGTGAAAAAAAAAAGAAAAAAAAGAGGCAAAAATTTAACTCTTAGGTTTCCATCTTGTGAATTATTAACTTTGTACATATTAAAGCTTTCTTCTTTTAGTAAAATCTACTGACTTAGTAAGCTGTCACCTTTTCTAATAGATACTTCTCCATAGATCGTCACCCCATCAATAAGTTTATCCTCCATAAATTATCATCTTCCAAGTTGTCATTGGATGCCACCCTTATAGGATGATCATTACTTATGTCTTCTTGGTATTAAGGTTTGGTATTCTTGTTGCCTTCATTAGCTTTGTGAACTTAGTAGCGTCGTTTTATATTAAATTCGCCAATCTTTTGTCATTTTTGCATGTAGCATAGATTTTACTTAGTTTTTATTAATAGCAGTTTTGAAAAAAAAAATAATAGAAGAGTTTTTTTTAAGTTAAAACAATTTCAAAAATTAAAAAAATTGAAAAAAAAAAGAAAAAAGATTTTGCTAATAAACAGGGATCTCTATAGGACTGTGTGATCTTGCTTAATGCAATATGACCCATCCCAAAAGCTTACAATTACTCAACAACTCCGAACAAAGAATTACTTCCCTAGAACAAGTTGTGCTCAAAATAGCTCAACAAGTGCAAACTCTTACCTCCACAATTGACATCCTCCATGCTAAGAAGACACCCAAGGAGAATCAAACTAAAGCCCAATAGGGGTAGGGAATTGTGACCTAGCATCTATAATTACAAGAAGACAAATCTGGACCCAAGACAAAGAGTTTGAGAAAAGAACTAGAAGAAAAAACAAAATGGGGGCAAAGTTCATGTAGGAACTTGATGTAAAGATGTGAACCTTTGAAAGTATTGATTAGCTCAAACAAATAGGTTTGATCAACTTGCCTACCCATGAAGACAACAAGTTTCCTAAAAAGTTCAAAACCCTAGAATTTGATAAGTATGATGGAACAAGATGCCCTAAGCTCTACCTTAGGCTTTATGTTCGTAAGATAGCACATTTTACCAAATATGAGCGACTGATGAAGCCTCATTGGCCAACACTAACTTAGTATGCCTAACTTGACCTCAATGAGATCAACGCATGGGATAAGATGGCTTGAGCATTTTACAATCAATGTAAGTTTAATATAGAGATGGCTCCATCAATATGGGACTTTAACAAAATAAGGAAGAACAATAATGAGACCCTTAAGAAATATTCCTAAGATGGAGAGGAAGAGGACCTAACCTACATGTTTGTTAAAACTTTGGATGAGCCCTATTTTAGCTATTCATTAGGGCATATGTTAGCTAGTTTTGTAGGTATTGTAATCGTTGGAAGTAGAATTGAGGATGCCATATGAACAGGAAGATTGTCAAGGAAGAGACTAGCCCCATTTAACTTAGACACAACTATCAAGGCTACAACACCCCATTTGGCTTTAAATAGGTCCAATGCCTTAAGCACTGGCTCGAATCCCAAACAAAATAAGTAGGGTTTAAAAATACCTAGATAGTAAGTTCTCTCAAATCCCAATCCCAATGTCTTAAGTCTATAGACAACTAAGAGAAGAGAACTTGTTGCATCCTAATGCCCTAATGCTAAGTTATAGGCCTCGAAAATATGATCTTGACATATAGTGTGAGTATTATATAGGTTAGCAAGGGCATGCTATTGATAATTTTTGGGAATTGAAGAACAAAGTTTAGGACTAATAGATGCAGAATTAATCCAATTGGACTTCTTAAGGATTCAAGGCCCACTATCAATATGATATGCATAGAGGGGATTGATATGATTCGGGATTTAGAGGATTTTCCTTTACCTATTAAACAATTGGTCCATGAATTGAATCAAGTGATCCATTTGCAAGGAATAGATTTGGATAATCAAGCTTAAATGACAACGAACGTTGAATTGGGTTGACAAGATTTAACTTATTATGCCAAATGGATTAATATCTTATCGTTTGAAAATTTTGGGATAAAAAGAGGCAAGTCATAATCCCAAACATTGACCCTAAACACTCATGAGGGTTGAGCGATATCAATATAAGAATTTGGACTCATTTCTTAAAGTTGGTCTATCTCGAACTTGATACATTGGTCATAGTGATGTTAGACATTTGTTTCTATACCTTAAACACATTTACCTATTGCCAACGCTATTGAGCCAGTTTAAGGAGTATTTTATAAAATTAACCCTATTAAGACCACCTCACACTAAGGTAGTCAGGATGTTAGGAACATTAATTAGGAGGAATTGATGAAACTAACTTATGCTTGCTTTAGTTATATTAATTTAGGAGTAATTATTGTCATAGATATTTCATTTCCTTTAAAATGAAAGAAAGTCTCCATTTGAAAAGTCATATGCATCTTATGCACATCTCATACACTTTGTATTGAAAATTAAAAGGGGGAATCATCTTAAACCCCTTAAAAGCTCGCTAAAAAAAATGTGAAAAAAAAAATGATGAAAAAAGGGTGAAAAAGGCAAAGAAAAATGTTTTAAAAAATGAGAAAGAGGGTAAGCTTAATAGTCAATAGAATATGTTATAACATGGAGCCCATATCACCCACAATATCACTTTACAAGAGGCTCTTCCAATTAAAGGGAGTAATTTATCTTAAGTAATAATTGCTCGTGAAATTGGGCAAGTATATTTTAGTTTTGTCCTTAAGACTCTTGATTTGTAAACCTAGGATGAAATGGATATCACTTCTTTCAAAATTGACCTATGCATTATATCCTCTTTGTTAAACCATTAACCAAAAGCCTTATGTTACGGTCCTGAGAAAGAGCTAACCGATTGACTAATATTTATCACTTACAAGATGTATCATAATTTTTGCTATTGAAGACAAGTGTGAAATAGGCATGCATGAGAGTGCAAGGAAGTCCTCTTAGACTAGACAATTCGAAAGATGAGATGCTTATTCTCTAGGTAGGAAACATTTGAAGTCCTTGAATGTGAAAGGAACAATTGGATGCCTTCTTAGGGGTATATAAGGTCGGGTACTTTAAGGTTAGAATCAATACCCTTAAAAAGGTCCAAAAGTTGCAATGTGAAGGTCCAACAAATCTTGGTGCTCATTTGCTTCAAGAGTTATGGCTTTAGTTTAGAATTGATCTTTCAGTTAAATTGGAAAAGAATGAGTGATTATTAAGTAAAAGGGGCAAGTCAATTGCCTATCTATAGTTTTTAGAATCTAGGAGACTCCTGTATTCGTTAGCAATATGATATTTCACTAAAAAAAGATGTATTTTTCAAAATGTTTTAACAAAAGTTTTGTGAATATTCAAGTTTTGAAAAAAAAAAATGCAAAGATCTTTCAAAAATTATTTTGATCCATTTGTTAGTACCTCTTTTGAGCATTAATTATTCTAGATGTCCAGAATTGCTAAAGTTTGGTATTTGAGATTGCCTACTCATAGGGGCACTATCTTATCCTTAGTGGGTTGCTAGCTAATAAAAGCACTATCCCATCCATTATTAGATCGTTTGTCGGATTGCTTGCTCATGAGAGCACTATCTTATCCTTTGTTATATCATTTGTTGGATCACTTACTTATGAGAGCGCTTAAACCCATTATTAAAAGATAGTGACTTAGGTATTGAATTTGCGTTCTCATTTAGAAAATTTTCTTATAAAAGCCGATGGCTTGTTTGGAAAAGTTCTTGTAAGGGTAAAAATGGTGTTTCTTTTGTCTTTATAATAAAGTTTTATTCAAACTTTATTATAAAGAGAGGTAGCAATGGAGTGTCTACATGAATAAATTTAAAAATAAAATCACTTCCACCTTTCATCGGTGCAATCTTGTGGTATTGGATCTAATTTTACAAGTAACAAGTCTTCTAACTTTAAGATGGCTACTAACACTTGATGGAAATTCCTATTAACAGTGTCACTTGATCTACAAAATCTCACTTGGATACTCATTTTCTTTTGTATGGTGTGCAAGGATGTTAAGAAAAATAGTAACTTGTTCTTCAACAGTTGCCCTTCCATTAGGATGCAACCCCCCTCGTACCTTAAGGGGCTCACAAAGATGCACAAAACTATTTTTACACATTCTTAATTCCCATAAACAATTTGTATCGCTTTTCTTAATAAGTGAATCAATCACTTCTCTACATACAAATGTTCGTTTATCCAATTCTCCCCTCTCTAACTCTTTAGTCAAAATAAAGTTCATAAAAAAAAAAGCTGCAAGCATATTGATATAAACTCTCTGTCCAAGAAAGTAAATCAAAACCTTATACCAATCTATAATCTACAATACACATATAAGAACAAACAAATTAGTAATTTGGTGAAAAAAAATGACAAGTTAGTTTTCATGTTTATTGCTACACTTTCCATGTTAGTATTGCTACAACTTTTCATGTTAGTATTCATTCAACTAAAAGAACTTACCATGTAAGTATTTTAAATTATTTTCTAATATACATGAATAGTAGTAAATGAGCATATCTATGTTATGCCAATTGTTCAAGTCCATTAAATGATATGCACTTCTTCCTTTTTTTTTTCTTTTTTTATAAAGTCCATTAGATTGTCTAATATACACATTCTCAAATATGCACTTTTTGATGAGCACAACAACATTACTCGAGAAGACTTTGATTTGGCAACAATAGTATATATGGATTGACCTCTATAAAGTTTATAAGGTTCATGTCTAACCAAGAAGTGAATAAGATGACTGTGAGGAGGGAGGGAGAGAGGGAGAGGGAGAGGGACTCATCTACCATGTACTGAGATTAAAGAGAGAGATTAGAGTGGAGATTCGCTAGATGGAGAAGTGAAGAAGATGATGTAGGGAGGTTATTTTGGGCATTTGAAAACATTTTTGTTTTTATCTAATGATTTTGAGTTTTGTAGCATTTTTTTTTTGTACAAAACTTTAGCATTTAGTCCAATACTTAGAGATGTTTTTTTTCTCTAGTAACTAAGTCAAAAGTGCAAACCAAACAAAGTACAAAATATTTTGTTTAGTTTAATACCATGAAATTGTGGTAACCAAATGATACCATAGTGATTACAGACTCTAACAAAGCATCTTTGGCGATTTGAATTGATTTTCAACTATGTGTGGTGCTCTTCTTAGTAACCTTTGGCGGCTTAACACCAACCATAATAACAAAACCCCCAACACATTTTTTTTTTTTAACTTTCAAATTCCTCCTTTTATAATTTCAAAATTAGAACAATAGGGAAAAAACAATAACAAGAAAAACAAAAAAAAGCTATATTAAATAAATATATCCCTATTTGCAATTTAACATATAAATTATGAATTGACATTTGGCTAAGAAAAATATATAGAGATTGAGGATAAGGACCTTTGGTGGTAGTCATAAATTTCACCATAGAAAAAGCAACGAAGATCTTTTCTATAATTGATAAAATCCAAACAGATGTTTGTGTTAGGTTGCATAATGCATAAAACAAGGGTTTAAAGAGCCTATAAATAATAGCTTCCTAATAAATTCCAAATCCAACATGGTGTAGTAGCATGTAACCTCTAGATCTTCAATCTTGATGTGGTTATTCTATCTTAGATATCACTGTTTTTTTGTTGAGTCCTCTTATTGTACTACACTCCTTGTTTATGGACATGTACCTGTATTCCTATGTTTGTAAAAAGAAGACTAGTTTAATGATAGGAGGAGATGATACATTCTTCCCTCCATGTAAGCTACACTAGTGACTTATTTTGTACTTACTATTTCTAATGCTAATATAACTGTTTTAACAGAATATAATATATATATATATAATATATTGAATGTAGACTAAAGTAACTGTCCAATAATAGTTATTAGCTACTCAGCTTATTGACATGATTAATTTATATGACTTAATCCCTTTATTTCTAAAGGACTTAAAATGCTTCCATGAGTATCATAACATCATCACACCAAGTTTGCTTCTCACTTAAGGTTGTTAAAGGCAAAAAGCTCACTTTAGGTGCAATACCCTATAATCACCTAAGACAAGAAGCACAAAAAAGTGCTCGCTTGAATGAAGTTAAGCGCACATTAAAAAACTAATAGACTATTATAGCATAACTAAAACCCCATACTAGTATCGTGTAAATAAAATGAAATATTAACAAGCTTTTATCACTCTTTATTATTAGCACCATCTAAATCATCCTCACTTTCATTACCTCCACTCTCATAGTTATCATCTTTTTCTATATCATTACTCACAATTTCTTCTTCCTCATCTCTAATGAATTTTCCACTCAATGACCCCCTAAAGGTTGTTCTAAACTGTGTTTGAGATCTAGTACTTCTTGGTGGTTCATTAACTCTAGCAACTCTTGAAACATCACCCCATGTCAAGTCATCATCTCTAAAAATTAATTCATCTTCTACCTCGACAAATGAATCAACACCTATTTTTCCAATCAACCACTCATTGGTCTCATCAATATCATCCAATGATATTGGATCAATCACATCACACTAATCATATCAAGCTTTGAGAGCTCGATTGTACTTAATATAGACTAGATCATCTAGATGTTTTTAAGCAAGTTTGCTTCTCCTCTTAGTATGTTTGAAATAATAATTTTAATAATGGAAATGCCACTTAAATTAAAAGTATAAGATGTTCACTTACTCAAACACACTCCAATTCCTTTCACACCTCGATGAACTACATGTTAAGCTTAGAACTTCAATTGCGAATTGTTGTAAGTCTAGAGTAGAGCTTCCATATAATCCCCACCATTTAGTTATGTACATTAAAAAATAAATGTTTTAGCTACTAGATGAAAAAGAAAATAACTATCATTTTAACATAACATTTTTTTAATTACCTAGTGCTTTTGCCTTCGTAGATCTTATAATAAAATCAATGCCAAAAAGATCTTCAGTATGCTTATAAATAGATATTTCTCTGATTATCTTATCTTGCATTTGTGGTTAAGGGACCAATCTCCTAATGGTAGCATATAATCCTAACATCACTTCCTCATCAAATTCCATACTCGGATTATCGTAAAAATTACCGAGATTGAGGAAATGACTAGCTACATTCAAGGGATGGTGTAACTGATAGTTTTAACTATCATCAATGAGTCTAAGCACTCGCATAAGAAGCCCTATCACTTTGAGAATGTAGACAATATTATTCCAAAAACCAACCGACAAGATTGTTTCACATACCCTTTTGCCCTTCACTTCTTTTACTCGGTTATTAGAAGTCCACTCATTTAAAGTAAACATAGCTCTTAGACAATTTTTATACTTATGAATGCACTATAAGATAAGATATGAGGTGTAAAACCTAGTTTTACCTAGGCAAATGAGTTCTCTATATAAAGGATCTTATGGTATTCAAGAGACTTGTATGACTGTATATAAAACCAATCATACTAATCACCTTTTTAGTAGTTCTAGCTACTCAAGGAATTTTCCCAATACCCTCTAACATTATATCTAAACAGTGAGTAGCACATGGTGCTTAAAACAAATGTGGTCTCTTTGCTTCTAGTAACTTTCCTATTAAAACAATAATATTAAAAAGACGGTAAATAATTTTGTAAACTAGATATAGCATGTTAATATTGCAATGATTAAACATATCTTAAACTAAAAAGTAAAACTTACTCACTAAAATAAAGTTGGATCCATTGTCGGTTATTACTTGAACAACATTTGCTTCTTCAACCTTATCAACAAACTTGTTGATACGAACCATGCCCACGTGTAACGGAACCCAATACCAATACGTTCGAAATTGCAACCCAAGATGCCAAACAATCAAAGTGGAACCGCGACCCGTTGCCTATAGACGAGGCAAGAACCTTGGTATGTTCTGTTGACGCCACAATCGGGATAAAAGACCGATTGATAAGTCAGGATGAATGCCACGGAAGAAATCCGATAAGTTCAAGAGAAGTTCTTTGGAGAACCAAGAGAGGAATTCTCTCAAAATGTGTTATTCAATGTTGTATCAATGTTCTGTATGTGTTTTCTAACCCTAGCAGCTTATATTAGGGTTCACAACTCGTAAAAACAAAAGCCTAAAACGACATAACATAATAAAGTCGCGGAAACATAACAAACAGACAATGTACGCCGAGTATATAGGCCGGCGGCGTAGAAGGGTAGTAGCTGGCGTAGGATGTACGCCGGGTATGTAGGCCGGCGACATAGTCCCTCTATCGTGCTCTAATTGCAACGCCGGTTCAAGGCCGGCAGCGTTTAAGCAAACATTGTCAAGGCTGGCAGCTTTGACCTCCTATGCTTTGATCTCCTTAAATGACTTGTATAAATGCAAGTTCATTCTCATGGTTGCTCCAATCCTTTCTGGCTTCTTGGACATCCTTTATCAACCCGTTAAGTGCTTCCTTGAATCGTTTCGCTCGAGTTCATCGGTACATGTGGCACTTCAAGAGGGTCCACATTCCACCTTCTAGCTTGGCTCCCATTATGGCTCTCATCATTCCTCTCCTCTTGAAAAGGATTTGTCCTCAAATCATTGCCTACATCAAAATGACTCAGATCAGTAACGTTAAAAGTAGCACTTACTTGATACTCACCTGGCAAATCTAACTTGTAGGCATTATCATTGATGCGCTCAAGAATTTGAAATGGTCCATCGCCTCTAGGAAGTAATTTAGATCAACGTTGCATAGGAAATCGCTCTTTGCGTATGTGAACCTAAACCCAGTTTCTAGGTTCAAAGACAGCTTGTCGACGACCCTTGTTGGCTTGTTTCACATACTGCTCTGTTCTTCGCTCAATGTTTAACCTTGCCTTCTCATGGATCTGTTTAACAAATTCTGCTTTCTTCTTACCATCTAAATTAACATACTCAGAAATAGGAAGAGGTGATAAATCTAAAGGAGTTAGTAGATTAAAACCATACATAATTTCAAAAAGAGTAAACTTAGTAGCAAAATGCATTGTGCGATTATAAGCAAATTTAACATGCGGCAAACAATCCTCTCAACTTTTAATGATCTTTTTAATGACAACCCTTAACAAAGTAGATAAAGTTCGATTTATTACCTCAGTTTGGCCATCAGTCTGTGGATGACAAGTAGTAGAAAACAATAGCTTAGTTCCTAACTTAGCCCACAGGGTCTTCCAGAAGTAGCTCAAGAACTTAGCATCCGATCTGACACGATTGTTCTAGGCATACCATGCAATCTCACAACTTCCCTAAAGAACAAATTAGCAATATGGCAAGCATCATCTGTTTTGTGGCAAGGAATGAAATGTGTCATCTTAGAAAATCTATCCACGACTACAAAAATAGAGTCTCGACCATACATAGACCTAGGTAATCCTAACACAAAATCTATGGAAATATCTACCCAAGGCTCATGAGGAATTGGAAGTGGGGTATAAAGTCCATGAGGTTGGACTCTAGATTTTGCTTGCTTACAGGTAACACATCGCTCACAAATTCTCTCAACATCTCATTTCATGTGAGGCCAATAAAAGTGTTCCTGTAAAACCCCTAAGGTTTTAGATACTCCAAAATGCCCCATTAAACCTCCTCCATGAGACTCCCTCACTAATAACTCTCTTAAGGAACAATTAGGAATGCAAAGTTTATTCTCCCTAAACAAGAATCCCTCATGCTTATAAAATTTACCATGACCACTATTCTCACAATGCACATACTCTTCACAAAAATCTTGATCAGCAATATACAATTCTTTAATATGCTTAAAACCAAGCAATTTAGAACTAAGAGTAGAGATAAGAGCATACCTTCTAGAAAGTGCATCAACAACAATATTCTCTTTACCTTGCTTGTAGTGGATGACATAGGGAAATGTTTTGATGAACTCCACCTAATGAGCATGCCTTTTGTTTAGCTTATGTTGTCCCTTCAAGTACTTCAAGGATTCATGATCAATGTGAATCACAAACTCTTTTGGCTAAAGGTAATGTTGCCAAGTCTCCAAAGCTCGAACCAATGCATATAACTCCTTGTTATAAGTAGGTAGTTCAAGGTTGCCCCACTTAGCTTCTCACTAAAGAATGTAATTGGTCTCCTCTCTTGCATGAGAACTGCTCCAATACCTATTCCTGAAGCATACACTCAATCTCAAAAGTTTTTAGAAAAATCAGGTAAAGCAAGTAATGGCGCATGAGTCAACTTATTTTTAAGCGTCTAAAAGGCTTTCTCTTGTTGCTCTCCCCAACTGAAACCCACGTTCTTCTTGATTACTTCTGTAAGTGGTACTGCAATGGTACTGAAATCCTTCACAAACCTCCTATAAAAGCTCACTAGTCCATGGAAACTCCGAACATTACTCACATTAGTTGGACTAGGCCATTCTTGGATCGCACGAATCTTCTCTTCATCAACCTGTATTCCCTATGCACTAACAATAAAACCAAGAAACACAAGTTTGTCTGTGCAAAAAGTACACTTTTTGAGGTTAACATATAATTGCTCCTTTCGAAGCACTTCCAAAACAGCCCTCAAGTGAGATATATGGTCTTCTAAATCCTTGCTGTAAATGAGGATATCATCAAAATAGACGACCACAAATTTGCCAATAAAAGTCCTCAAAACATAGTTCATAAGTCTCATTAAAGTATTAGGTGCATTAGTTAAACCAAAAGGCATTACTAACCACTCATATAATCCATATTTTGTCTTAAATGCGATTTTCCATTCATCACCTTCTTTCATTCTAATTTGGTGATATCCGCTTTTCAAATCAATTTTAGAAAAGACACTAGACCCATATAACTCATCTAACATTCATCTAAGTGAGGAATGGGATGACGATACTTTACCGTGATGTTGTTGATGGCGCGGCAATCAACACACATTCTCCATGACCCATCTTTCTTAGGCACCAAAATCACAGGCACTGCACATGGGCTCATGCTTTCTCTCACGTACCCCTTCTCCATCAAGTCATTGACCTGCCTTTGGAGTTCCTTTGTCTCCTCTGGATTGCTCCTATAAGCTAGCTTGTTTGGAATAGATGCTCTGGATACAAAGTCAATCTGGTGCTCAATACCACGAATAGGTGGTAACCCCTTTGGAATCTCCTCAGGGAAGACATTTCAAAGTCCTGCACAATAGACACAACCACACTAGGCAAAGAGTTAAGAAGTTCGTTAGTATTCAAACAAATTTCTTTAAAAACCAACAACAACATAGGTTGCTTTATCACTAGCGCTCTCCTCATTACACTCGCTCTTGCCACATAACTCTCCTTTTGCAAGGCTACACTCTCCTTTTCACTCACCACCAAAGTTGATTTCCCCTCAACTTGGCCTCTCACACTCTTTCCAGCCTTCCTCTCTTTTTCCTTTTGGTATTGACTTTTGTATTCCTTTTCTTTTTCTATGTCTTTTGCTCTCTCACTCTCCCTCTGTTTTTCACTCACCTTATATTTTGAAAAAGATCGTTGTAGCTGAAATTGATCCTCATATACCTGTTTAGGTATTAAGGGTTTAAGATTATAGCTTTTGTCATGGTGAACAAGTGTATACTTGTTAGAAAAGCCATCATAAACAACTTTCCTATCAAACTGCCATGGCCTCCCCAATAACACATGATACGCCTACATCGGCACTACATCGCATAACACCCCATCCTTATACCTACCGATGCGAAAAGCAATCAAGTCTTGCCACTATTATTTAGCCACTGCAATTTATATGGGCTAGGTTGTTTAGTAGTCTTGAGCCCCAACCTCTCAACAATGAAAGTACTCACCACATTAGTGCAACTCTCCCCATCAATGATCAAACTGCAAATATGATCACCTAGATAACATCTAATATGAAAAATATTCTCTTGTTGCACCTCCTCTTCTTCCTTCACCTGCACATTCAAAGCTCGCTTCACTACTGCCACTAACTTCCCTACTGCAGGCTCCTCATCATCACTAGCATCCTCTAATGGAGGCATATCATCATCTTCACTATCCACCTCAGTCTCATACTCACCATCATCACGCAGAATCATAACACGTCTATTCGGACATTAACTAGCAATATGGCCTCTGCCTTGGCATTTAAAACATTTAATGTCACGATTTCTAGGAGTAGAAGAATCAGGTTTACCTTGATTACCAGGAGTAGAACTCGCTTGCTTCTGCTCTCCTTTTGGCTTAGTAGGTAAAGAATTTTATTCCTTCCTCCAATGGTTAGTCTTCCAAGTAGATGAACCGGTACCCTGTTGAAACCGTGCAGTACTACTTCCTTTCCTCCTGTGTTGGTTCTCAACCTTTATAGCCATGTGAACCATATCTTCCAATTCCACATAATGCTGCAATTCTACGACATTTTAAATCTCTCTATTCAACCCAGTAAGAAACCTAGCCATGGTAGCCTCTCTATCCTCCTCAACATTCGCTCTAATCATAGTGACCTCCATCTCCTTGAAATACTCATCCACACTTCGGCTTCCCTGCTTAAGAGTTTGCAATTTGTTTTGCAATTTGTTGTGCAATTCACGATAGTAATAAGCAGGAACAAACCGCTTCTTCATCACCCTCTTCATCTCTTCCCAAGACTCAATGGGTGGTTCGCCATTCCTTCTTCTATTCAACATTAGTTGATCCCACCACACTATGGCATAATCTGAAAACTCAATGGCAGCAAGCTTCACTTTCTTCCTCCCACTATAATTGTAACAATCAAACACCATCTCTGCCTTCTTCTCCCATTCTAAGTATGCCTCGGGATCATTCTTCCCTTGGAAATGAGGAATCTTCATCTTTATACTACTCAATTGATTATCCTCTCTATTCCTATCTCCTCTATCTTCCCAATCACTAGTTCCTCTATTCCTACCACCATAACCTCTATAACTCCCGATAGAAGGTTCATCAAACTCATCATCAGAATTCTCATCTCCATCCCTTTGTCTTCTCTTAGAACAACTCTCCCACTTATGTCCTTGAAAGACGTTTTTTGATTGCTCTAGTTTTTGCTCTACCGTCTCATGAATTTGTTTCATTCCCTCCTGAAACATCCTCTTCATCTCACTCCTCAACGCCTCAATTACTAACCTAGCATCAAACCTCCCCCTCTCACCTTTAGGAGAATGTTGATGTGACATAGTTCCTGCAATAAAGGTTAGTACTAACACAAATATATAGAATTAAGCCTCACGATTCACTCCCTTACGTGTTTCAGTCAAAGGATGATATCCCACAATCACTCGTGTATTCTCACAAACAAGGATGATATCAACTCACTAATCCCTCTTCTCAATTCTCTTGAAACTAACCCAAACTACACCAATCCCTTCCGTAGAATTCAAGAACAACTATAGGGGCTTGAATTTTCCCTTTTTCTTTCCTTTTTGTAGCCTTTGTTTCGTCCTTTGTTTTTCGTTCTTTTTTTGTGTTTTTTTTTTTCGTTCCTTTTTTTTTTGACAAGATTGCTAGAATGAAATTACACTACTCAAGAGACAATTAACACTATTGACTTGAGTATGAAGCAATGGTAATACGAAACTTGATATGAATGATGGATATGAACGATTGGAGTTAGGGTTTTGATGTTACCTTTCTCAAACCGATCTGATGTTTAACAAACCTAGACTTTGATACCAAACTGATACGAACCACGCCTACGTGTGATGAAACCCAATACCAATACGTTCAGAATTGCAACCCAAGATGCCAAACAATCAAAGTGGAACCGCAACCCGTTGCCTATAGACGAGGCAAGAACCTTGGTATGTTCTATTGACGCCACAATCGAGATGAAAGCCTGATTGATAAGTTATGATGAATGCCACAGAAGAAATCCGATAAGTTCAAGAGAAGTTCTTTGGAGAACCAAGAGAGGAATTCTCTCAAAATGTGTTATTCAATGTTGTATCAATGTTCTGTATGTGTTTTCCAATCCTAGCAGCTTATATTAGGGTTCACAACTCGTAAAAACAAAAGCCCAAAATGACATAACATAATAAAGTCGCAGAAACATAACAAACAGACATTGTACGCCGGGTATATAGGCCGACGACGTAGAAGGGTAGTAGCTGGCATAGGATGTACGCCGGGTATATAGGCCAGCGCATAGTCCCTCTATCGTGCTCTAATTGCAATGCCGGTTCAAGGCTAGCAGCTTTGACCTCCTATGCTTTGATTTTCTTGAATGACTTGTACAAATGCAAGTTCATTATCATGGTTGCTCCAATCCTTTCCAGCTTCTTGGACATCCTTTATCAACCCATTAAGTGCTTCCTTGAATCATTTCGCTTCAAGAGGGTCCACATTCCACCTTCTAGCTTGGCTCCCATCATGGCTCTTATCACTTGTCCAATAAAGCAAATATCTTTTCTTTGGTTTTTATCTATACTAATGCATCCACCAATCTTACAAACATTGTAACCATCGGGCAATCGACTAAAAAGTTGATTAAGCTTTGATGAGTTTGACTTAACCAACCATCTAACATAATTGAACAACTAAGCCTCTTCCAAGTTTCTTTATGTTTTTGAAGTAAACTATCAATACATTTTACTTCACTCTTAAGAAGTGGAACTCTCAATTCATGATAACTTGGAGGTTTTATGTTTGGTCCATATTGACTAATGGCTTCAATCATTCATTGGAATGAATTGAGGTTTGCAACATTAAATGGAATGCCCGCTTGATAAAAGAAATGGGTAATGTATAGGCAAGCATGCTTCCTTTTTCACTTGTCAAAGGCATCATTTATAGAGGTTTGCTTCATTATCCTCTTCTTCCTCATTTCAGCCACATGTTTAGGCTTTATTGTTAAAAAAGTATCCATAGCCCCCTTTTTATTTGATGGCATGCAATTAACAAGTTTGCCTTTGCCTTTTTTCCTTTTCCCCTCATCTTTGTAGCCTTCGATTTCAATCGCATTATCAAAGTCTAACATTTTATCATAATGTTCTTTTTAACTTTTCTTTTCATTCATAAAATTCTCCAACTCTTTTCTCACTTCTTGAGGACACTTGAAACAATTTTTTGCATCTCTATTGTTCCCTATTTGATGTAGTTTAGCTCTATAAATTCCTCCTTTGGTGACTTTATGATAAAACATGCAAGTCACTAAATTTATATCATTCTTATTTGCTAAAAGATTATATTTCCATCCTTGAAGTAGTTCTCTTGCCCCCATTTCTACTCCCACTAACATTACCCGAGGTCGAGTCCATTTAAAATATAATTCTACTCTATCTAAAATATCAATAACATATGTAAAAGAATTAGACAAATAGAAATTAAAAGGAAAAGAACTTTATTGTTAATACTTAATAAATTATTCATTACTAATAATAATAAGTGTGTGTGTATATATATATATATTATAAATAATAAAGATAAGTGTAACT
This sequence comes from Laguncularia racemosa, assembly GCA_037954665.1. Classification (NCBI taxonomy): domain Eukaryota; kingdom Viridiplantae; phylum Streptophyta; class Magnoliopsida; order Myrtales; family Combretaceae; genus Laguncularia; species Laguncularia racemosa. Next base: position 876,212 of record JBBMOL010000072.1, read on the forward strand.
ATATACATTTTATTTAAATAATAGTAAATAATAAGTAATTTTTTTAATAATAGTAAGCATATAATAAAAGAGAATATTAGGTACATTTTTTTAATAACAAGAAGTATATATATATTTTTAATAACCATAAGCATATATTATTTTTAGTAGCAATAAGTATATTCAATAAATCATCTAACATTTATCCAAAAAAGTATCTTCAATAAAAGTAAAATTACAAGTTTCTACTTCAATATTAATTAATATTACTCATAAGGAAACAACTAGTTAAAGTTTCCCCTTTTCTTAGTTTACTAGCAACAACAAATCAACATGAGTGAAATATAATAAAATTAAAAAAAAAAAATAGAAGAGAAGACTCTAAGGGAGACTTAGAGAAAGTGTAGACTTGGAGATTAAGAAAAACATAACATGTGGGATAGATTTTTTTTTTTTTTTTTTTTTATAAATGTAAGAAGATGACAAGGATAGAAGAAGGGAGAGAAAAATGGTGCAAAAAAGCCAAAGAGGGAGAGATAAAGTCATAAAGTAGTGGGGCTAGGTTTGCTTTTTCTATTTATTAAGGTTTTGAAAAATTGAGAAAAAAACAAAAGAGGGAGAGACAAAGACATAAAGCAGCGATCCCATTTGCTTTTCTATTTATTGGGGTTTTGCCTTTATAAATGCAATTTACCCAAATATCCTTCGTTAAAATCACTATATTAGCATATTTTACTTATGTTAAAGTGCAAGTCCTTTTTTAATTTCACTTACACCAGACTTCAATAAGGTGTGTGCTTCAACTTCGATGAGCCTTGCGCCTCAACAATCGAAGCATGCGCTTTTCATAGAGCATCTTGCTTCAATCTTTGCAAGGCGCACAACTGCACTTCACCTCACCCTAGTACAACACTATTTTCACTTTATTAAAACTACTAAATTCAATGCTTTGATACTAAAACATTCCACCAGAGTTGTGAATTAAAAAACATAAGGATAGGCCTAGAGGGGGGCCTAAGCATATTGCATTGTTCTAGTTTCCATAACACTTGCAGCATATTGTATTTTATAATAAATTTATAATTTATTCTAAATATATCAATCATATATCTATGTTGTTGGAATAAAAATAAATTTTTATTGATTCTTTCTCTTTTTCTATAAAGAATCATCAATTATAAATTTGTCACTTCTCTTTTAGTTGTATAATTTGTTTTTGTGGTACTAGTATAAATATTATTATATTGTTTTTTTCCTTTTTTTATCTTACTTTTTTTAATAATTTTTTTTATTTAATTTTTTTCTTATTATCTTTTTATATAATTTTACAAACTAATTATTAAAAACACCATAAGTAATAAGTATTTTATGATTTATACAATCAAGTATACTTTATTTTATACACAGTATCTTATATACATAGTGATGTCCCGTACCTTTCAATCCGACGTGCGCCGCCGACAAAACACTGTAACTTTAACTAGTGGACGAAGGCCTTTTTCTCACCAGTCTAGTGGGAGAGTTCAATCCCATCTTGAGTTGTCATTCCGCTTTAGACTATATCTTACAGCCACCTTGCAATCAATTTTCAGGACGACGTCAAATGACGTCAAACAATAAACCTCATCATTGTCTTTATGTCACCTTCAAAGACCTGTTTTATTTGCCAATATCATATGCTTTAACATAATCTACTCATAAAAATATACTTTCTATATCACATATAGATGACAATACATTTTTTATTTGTAGAGCAATCATAGGTAGAAAGTTATTTTTCTCAAAATTTTGATACAAAAACTAATCTTTTGTATTTTAATATTATATAAATATTAAAACGTTGATATAATTAATAGTATATAAATTATCTTTAGATATTTTGAACCACAATGAAATATTCTATTCAATCAACCGTTTAAAAATTTTGCAACTTGAATAAATCCCGTTGCTATCAACTTTTACAATTTTACAACTTAAATTGGATGCTAATTAACTTCACAATAATTTTTTGTAAATGCTAATCAATTTTGGAAATTTCGCATGGCTAGGAAAAGTGGCACCCAAGTTTCTTCACCTACCAACAGAAAAATGGTGTCCCTAATCATTTCGTGTCCGCTTAAGTGTGACGTGGGTGACAAAGTATTTAAATAATAATAATAAAAATTAAAAGAAAGAAAGAAAGAAAAACCCCACAAGGAAGACTAGAATAATGGTACGAGAATAGAAAGCCTGATATTATGGGAGTGCATTAGTGTGTTAATGAAAATATTTATTTGTACTTTACTTGCTGTAGAAGAAAATAAATTAAATAAAGTTTTATTTTTCAATATATAAATTTTATAGCTAAACTTTTCTTAATACGTGAAATTTAGATTTAGATTTTTATTCTTTAATTACTGTCTTTGCAATATAATTATATTAAGAGATATAAAAGAAGATTTATCCAAATATTGACATTTAAACTGAGACATATTGGACACATATTATAAGGTTTTCTGAATATAAAAGTTTAAACTAATATATATTAATAGACAAAAACAAAAAGTAATCTTGTTCATGAGCACAGATTTTATTACATAATGGACAAGTTTAACACTTGGTACATGAATAATATACACATATTTCCTTCAACATATGTCCGCAAGCAATTACTTTAATTTAATTTTGAAAAGAATCCACCGCTCTAGATTTATCAACTATTCGACTTGGTAAACCTGTTCTATTCATGAAGATTATGCTCAAGGCTTGGCTTGAAAAAGGTATGGCCAATGTTTCCTCAAATATAATACTCAATAATGCTAGAAAATAAATTGACTTTTCAAACTTTAGAAATAGCTTCTATTAGAAGTTATATAATTGATTCTTCATATAAATTGCATAGAACCCAACTCAGAAAATTGCTCCAAAACAAGAGGAAAACACATACACACACGCACACCCCCACAAGCTTCCTGTTTTCATTTTCCTTAACACCATGGATTCGCTCCGAAGAATGCCCTCAGCAGCATCAGCGTTTTCAACATACACTACCTTCAGTGCATCAGCCATGCTGGTTCGTGTAATGATCCAGGAGATCCATAGCTTAATTCGCCAATTGATACCCCAACCAATAAGGGAGAAAATCCAATCACGTATGAATTCATTATTTAATAATCTTTCGTCCCAGATGACCCTGATCATAGATGAGTACAACGGAATGTCCACTAATGAAGTCTATCGTGCTGCTGAATCTTACTTGAGCATAAGGGTTGGTCCTTCAGTCAAGAAGCTCAGGGTTGGTAAGAATCCGAAAGAGAAGAAAATCTCTGTCGCCATCGACCAAGGCGAGATTATTGTCGATGCCTATGAAGGTATCAAGCTTACCTGGAAATTTGAAAGCATTGAGCATAAGATGCCAAGTGCAGACTATAAAGAACGTAGTGTTTCCCACGAAAAAGCCAAAGCTAGGTCTTTTATGCTCAAATTCGATCAGGAGCACTATGAGACCGTATTGAGTAAGTACTTGCCATATGTCATGGAAAGAGCAAAGGCTATAGAACGAGAAAACAAGGTGCTGAAGCTACATTCATGTGGATGTTTATCGAGGGGTGGTCCTAGTAGATCAATTAATCTCGACCATCCATCCACATTCAACACCCTAGCAATCGATCCTAAGCAGAAGAAGAAGCTGATGGATGACTTGGACAGATTTGTCAAGAGCAAGGAGTACTATAGAAGTGTTGGAAAGGCATGGAAACGAGGTTACTTTTTGTACGGTCCACCAGGTACTGGAAAATCAAGTCTAATTGCAGCCATGGCTAATTACCTGAACTTTGACATATATGACTTGGAGCTCAAAAGCGTACGCACCAATGAGGATCTGCGTAGCATATTAGTTTCCACTGCAAACCGTTCCATCATCGTCATAGAAGATATTGATTGCAGCATCCAAAGTCAGGATAGGAAATCCAGAAAATTTTGTGACGAGGATAGCCAAGTGAGCTTATAACAAGAAACACAATAGTCTCTTTCCTTTGTTTTCTACGAAAGCATTCAAATTTCAAAAGTTTTTTTGGCATCATTTACTTACCACAATGTTTTTCTTTTCTTCATAATCCAGTGGCAGTGGCAGCTGACACTATCTGGATTACTTAATTTTGTCGACGGACTATGGTCGAATTGTGGAGATGGGAGGATAATTGTGTTCACTACAAACCACAAGGACAAGATTGATCCTGCGCTGCTGAGACCAGGGCGAATGGATGTGCACATTCACATGTCCTATTGTAAGCCAAGCGAATTCCGCATCCTTGCCTCAAATTACCTCAACATTAAGAGCCATCATCTGTTTCCTGAAATCGAAAATCTCATAAATGAAGTTGAAGTGACCCCAGCAGAGATTGCGGAAGAACTTATGAAATCCGAGAATGCTGATTGCGCCCTGGCAGGACTCCTAGAATTTCTTCAACAGAAAAAGTCACATGTGCTGATGAAAGAGGAGAAGGTTGATTCAACAAATGGACAAACCATTGAAATTTCAGAAGATAGCCTGGAAAGTGAAGATGCATTTGAGAAGAAGAGGGTAAAAAAAAGTGCTAGATTGACGCGGAAAAAAAAAGAAGACATGGTGATAAAAGATCGATGCGCGAGTTTTAGCATGGTTTCATCAACATGAATAAAGAGATGAATGATACAGTCATACTATAAGGAGCTGAAGATGGCATTAACTACCTGTGTAGAGGTGTTGCAAGCAGATATTCATATGCACTATTTACATTATTAAATTGAAATCTTGTGGATCTGTCACAAGGGCATGAATTTTAGATAAATTTAGGCAATCCTTATCTTAAGACAATAAATTACTTAGATGGCATGTGGTTAAAAGGATAGCTTCTTCTTGTGTTTATGCTCTCTACTATGCATCTTTCTCTATTACACAAAATGTGGTGGATGAGAGAATGAGAGCACCAGCTCACATGGCTTCTTTTGTTTCACATCGTCATCTAATTTATATTTATTACATGTCTAATTTATATCTATCCTATATTCGATTTGAGTATGTATTACTTAAGTTTTTAATATTTTATTTGCCTAAATATCTAGTTTATAGCAAATTTAGACAAGGATCACAGAAAAATTCTCTCTCACCCGAATTTGAATTTTTGGTTTCCATCCTTTAAAATTCAAACCTATTGTGTAAACCTAGCATCCTCTTTTGCTTTTGTGCAACTTGTTGCAGGTTTAGTCCCAGCTATATTTTGTTTCCACCATCATCATACCGCCTGTAATGAGGAGCGATGCTCTCACTAGTGCTCAAAGGGAAGGTCTCTCACCTTAGAAGACTTTCTTCCACCTAGTTTTGGGAAAAACCATGCAGGGCCAAGTAGTACTAAGGGCCTAAAAGATGTTTTTGGTATTTCCTCTATGGGGAAGAATTTCAAAGTTACTTTTCAAACCTCAAGTTGCAATGACACAAACCTTTATGAATGTAGCAATCTGGAGCCTTGTACTTTTGCCATAAATCAGACCTCAGTGTTCTCCAGGTTGTCCTCAAATTAGTTAGAAAGCTCTAAAAATGCCTCGGATTCCTCTTCCTTGGGTAATACCACTTTGGAGAAGCTGAATGAGGTTCTTGAAAAAGTGGCGAAAGATCGTTGCCAAAACCCAACATTAAACATACACTAGTCTTTTCTCGAGGCGTATACGGAACTTGCATCCTATCACTTGGCACTAGAACTCAAGTTGAAATACATCCTATTGGTTACTAAAGGCCCTTCCACTAGAGTGTGTCCACTTTCCTCTGTAGCTGAAAAACATGTTAAATATTGGGACTTTACTTTGATTGGCTATTTTCTTAACCAGAATATTCCCTTTTCTTTGGTAAAAAGTATTGCTGTACATATATGGAAGAATAATGGCATTGTTGCAATACTAGTAACAAGGAAAGTTTCTTTATTTTAGATTTACAGCTAACTTGAAACTCAATCAAGTTTTAGCTAAACCTTGGTACTTTGCCCAAAGATACTTAGTTCTACAAAAGTGGTGTTGAGCTATGTCTTTGACCAAACCACAACCTTTTGTGGTCTTGGCTCGGGTCATCTTCTTGCAAGTCCCTTATAAGTATTTAGATGAGGAAGGGATAAGCTATGTAGCTAGTGTCGTAGTTACCCCTGTCCAGGTTAATACTCTCACGGCATCCAAAGAAAGAGTTAATCAAGCGCAGGTTCTTGTGGAAATTCAAGCTAAGGAAGAACTCACTCATTAGGTAGAGGTTAATAAGGGGGATGGTTTTATAGCTTTGTTTTTGGTTGAATGCCAATGGCTCCCACCAAGATGTCGTAAATGTAAAGTTTTTGGGCATGTTTGCTCTAGTGTTGAGGATAACCAATAGAAGAACTAGTTGAAGGAAGTTGATGTAGAAGGTTAGGTTAAAAATAAATAAATAAAGAGGCGAGAGTGGCAACAAAGGGGTCCCCTTCAAACTCTTTGAAAACTTCGAAGCATAAGGATGACAAAGAGACTAGTGAAGAAGTATTTTCCCCTCTCAAACTTGTGAGCAAAGCCCCTAACTCTTGTTCCATTTTGATTGAAGTAGAGGCTTCTCCACTTCCAACATCACAAAAACAAGCTATGGCAAACACTACTCAAGTTTTTCATTCTGACCTCACTCATTCTTATGTTTTGGAAACACTTGGTGAGCTAATCCTTGAAAACCTTCTAGCCTCTCCTAGTGAGTGCCTTAACCTCTCACTAGATCCTTCTCCTGAACACCGTGAGGAATAAGATATCTCCCTCATTGAAAGTTCACCATCTCTTCCTATTGTAAATAGTTGTGTTAGGCCAAAGGGAACCAGGTACTAGCTCCTCATTTGGGAATGGTAAAAGTTCTTTTGTTGGCAAAGGAATAAGGAAGAAACCCTTCAAAAAGAAAAAAAATGCTTCACTTGAAGCATTTTCCTCTATGTTCTACTTTGTGGTGTCATGAATTTTGTGGCATGGAATGTTAGTGGCCTAATTAAATGTGCTGATGTGAGGAAATTATGTAAAAAAAATCGTTCATCCTAGATGACCCTGATCATAGATGAGTACAACGGAATGTCCATCAATGAAGTCTACTGTGCTGCTGAATCCTACTTGAGCACAAGGGTTGGTCCTTCAGTCAAGCAGCTCAGGGTCGGTAAGAATCCAAAAGAGAAGAAAATCTTTGTCACCATCGACAAAGATGAGATTATTGTCAATACCTATGAAGGTATCAAGCTTACCTGGAAACTTGTAGGCACTGAGCCTAAGACGCCAAGTGTAGGAAACACTACGGTCTTTTTGGTCTGCACTTGTTGAATGAGTACTTGCCATATGTTATGGCAAGAGCAAAGGCCATAGAAAGAGAAAACAAGGTGCTGAAGCTACATTCATATGGACATTTATCGAGGGGTTATGGTGGTGGTGGTGGTCTTTGTGGATCAATCAATCTAGACCATCAACCTACATTCGACATCCTAGCAATGGATCCTAAGCTGAAGAAGGAGCTAATGGATGACTTGGATAGATTTATCAATAGGAAGGAGTACTATAGAAGTGTTAGAAAGGCATGGAAATGGGGTTACTTGTTGTACAGTCTACCAGGTATTGGAAAATCAAGTTTAATTGCAACCATGGCTAATTACTTGAAGTTTGACATGTATGACTTGGAGCTCACAAAACTACATGCCATTGCGGATCTTCATAGCATATTAGTTTCTACTGCAAACCATTCCATCATTGTCATTGAAGATATTGATTGCAGCATCCAGATGCAGGACAGGAATTCTAGAAAATTTCATGACAGGGATAGCGAGGTGAGCTTATTGGATACAAGAAACACATTTGTCTCTTTCCTTTGTTTTCTACGAAAGCATTCAAATTTCAAAAGTTTTTGTGGCATCATTTACTTACCACAATGTTTTTCTTTTCTTCATAATCCAGTGGTAGTGGCAGCAGTAACGACAGCTGACATTATTCGGATTACTTAATTTTATCGACAGACTATGGTTGAATTGTGGAGATGGGAGGATAATTGTGTTCACTACAAACCACAAGGACAAGATTGATCCTGCGTTGCTGAGACTAGGGTAAATGGATATGCACATTCACACGTCCTATTATAAGCCAAGCAAATTTCGCATCCTTGCCGCAAACTACTCAACATTAAAAGCCACCATTTGTTTCTTGAAATCGAAAATCTCATAAATGAAGTTGAAGTGACCCCAGCAGAGATTGCGGAAGAACTTATGAAATCTGAGAATGCTCATCGCGCCCTTGTCAGGACTCTTAGAATTTCTTCAACGGAAAAGTCACATGTGCTGATGAAAGAGGAGAAGGTTGATTCAACAAATGGAAAACCATTGAAATTGTAGAAGAAGAGGGTAATAGGAAGTGCTAGATTAATGCAGAAAAATAATAAGACATGGTCATAGAAGATCAATGCATGAGTTTTTGCATTATTACATCTACATGAACAAAGAGATGAATGATAAAGTCACAGTTCTCTGAATGGCATTTAGTACCTGTGTAGTGGTATTGTCAGCGGATATTGATATCCACTATTTACATTATTAAATTGAAACCTTGTGGATTCACCACTAGGGCATGAATTTTAGATTAATTTAGGCAATCCTTATCTTAAGACATTAAATTACTTGGATCACATGTGGTTAAAAAGATAGCTTATTCTTGTGTTTATGCTTGCTACTATGCATCTTTCTCTATTAGATAAAGAAAAATGTGGTGGATGAGAGAATGAGGGCACCGGCTCACATGGCTTCTTTTGTTTCATATCGGTATCTAATATGTGTTTATTACATGCCTAATTTATATCTATCTTGTATCCAGTTTGAGTATACATTACTTAAGTTTTTTGATATTTTATTTGCCTAAATATCTAGTTTGTAGCAAATTCAGATAAGGATCACGAAAAAACTCTCTCTCACTTGGATTTGAATATTTGATTTCCCTCCTTTAAAATTTAAACCCATTGCATAAACATAGCATCCTCTTTTTCTTCTATCCAACTTGTTGCAGGTCTGGTCCTAGCTTTATTTTGTTTCCCCCATCATCATACTGCCTCTGATGAGGAGCGATGCTTTCATCAAAGCTCAAAGGGAAGGTCTCTAACCTTAGGAGACTTTCTTCCACCTGGTTTTAGGAAAAACCATGCAAGGTCGAGTAGTACTAAGGGCCCAAAAGATGTTTCTGGTATTTCCTCTATGGGGAAAATTTTCAAAGTTACTTTTCAGACTTAGGTCCCAATGACACAAACCTTCAAGAAAGTGGAAATCTAGAGACTTGTGAACTCCTGCCATAAATCAGACCTCAGTGTTCTCCAGCTTGTCTTCTAACTAGTTAGAAAGCTCTAAAAATGCCACCATGGATTCCTCTTCCTTGGCTAATACTAACCTAGAGAAGCTGAATGAGGTTCTTGAAAAAAGCGGAGAAGGATCATTGCCAAAACCCTACATCAGACATACACCAGTCTTTTGTCGAGGTGTGTACGGAACCTATGTCCTATCACCTGGCACTAGAGTACAAGTTGAAATACATCTTGTTGGTTGCTAAAGGCCCTACCGCTAGAGTGTGTTCGCTTTCCTTTATAACTAAAAAAGGTGTTAAATATTGGGACTCTACTTTAGTTGGCAAATTTCTTAGCCAGAAAATTCCCTTTTCTTTAGTAAAAAGTACTACTATGCGTATATGGAAGAATTATGGCATTCTCATAGTACTAGGTAACAAGGAAGGTATCTTTTATTTTAGATTTACAGCTAACTCGAACCTCAATCAAGTTTTGGCTAAACCTTGGTACTTTGCCCAAAGACACTTAGTTCTACAAAAGTGGCATTAAGGTATGTCTTTGACCAAACCACAACCTTTTGTGGTCTCAGCTTAGGTCATCTTCTTGCAAGTCCCTTGTGAGTATTTAGATGAGGAAGGGATAAGCTAAGTGGCCAGTGTCGTATGTACCTTTATCTAGGTTGATACTCTTACGGCTTCCAAAGAAAGAGCTAATCAAGCATAGGTTCTTGTGGAGATTCAAGCTAAGGAAGAACTCACTCATTGGGTAGAGGTTAATAGGGGGGATGGCTCTATAGCTCTATTTTTGGTTGAATACCAATGGCTCTCACCAAGATGTCCTAAATGTAAAGTTTTTGAGCATGTTTGCTCTAGTGTTGTGGATAACCAATAGAAGAACTAGCCGAGGGAAGTTGATGTAGAAGGTTGGGTCAAAAAAAAAAAAAAAAGGCACGAGAGTGGCGATAGAAGGGTCCCCTTCAAACTCTTTGAAAACTTTGAAGCATAAGGATGACAAAGAGACTAGTGAAGAAGTACTTTCCCTTATCAAACTTATGAGCTATGCCCCTGGCTGTTGTTCCATTTCGGTTAAAGTAGAGGCTTCTCCACTTCTAACATCACAAAAACTAGTTGTGGAAAACACTACTTATGTTGTTCATCCTTACTCCTTCCTATGTTTCGGAAACACTTGGTGAGCCAATCCTTGAAAACCTTCTAGCATCTCCTAATGAGCTTTTTGACCTCTCACCAGGTCCTTCTCTTGAACACTGTGAAGAATAGGATATCTCTTCCATTGAGAGTTCACCCTCTCTTCCTATTGTAAATAGTTGTGTTAGGCCAGAGGAACTAGGTACTAGCTCTTCATTCGGGATTGGTAGAATTTCGTTTGTTGGCAAAAGAAGAAGGAAGAAACCCTTCAAAAAGAAAAAAAAAATGCTTCACTTGAAGCATTTTCCGCCATGTTTTACTTTGTGGTGTCATGAATTTTGTGACATGGAATGTCTAAGGCTTGAGTGGCCCTATTAAATGTGCTAATGTGAGGAAATTGTGTAAAAAAAATATGATTCCCTTAGTGGGTCTTTTGGAGACTAGAGTAAACCACTTGAATGAATTAAGCATTTAAAAAAAATAAACTCTTGTTGGTCTTTTTTTTTGTGTGTGTGTAAATTCTTATGCTAGAAGAAGATGTAGCTAGGATAGGATGCAAGGTTATGGACAATACAAGTATTAAAAGAGCATCCTTAGATCATCCATTGTTCTTACCTTAATTTGAACTCCAAAGCACATTTCTTTGCCACCTACGTTTATGCTTCTAATTCAAAAAGTTAATGCAAGTAACTATGGGAAAGTCTTTTGTTATTAGTACCTTCACTATCATCCTTACCATGGATAGTTATTGGTGATTTTAACATAACTAAATCAGTTTTTGAAAGGTTAAGAGGGGACATGTGGTTGTTTGTAGCCATAGTAGCTTTCAAAAGCTTTAGAGATGAAGCTGAACTTGATGACTTGAGGTTTGTTGGAGATTTCTTCACCTGATCAAATAAACAGGTGAACAACCCCATCTTGAGGAAACTTGACCATATTCTAATTAACCAAACTTGGATTACTACTTATCCAGCCTTAGAAGTGATGTTCTTGCCATGCTTGTTGTTGGACCATGCCATGTGTCCAATTAGGTCAGTTTCCTTTTCTCCTCAAAGGAAAGTCCCTTTTAAACTTTTTGATTTTTGCGTAGAGTCGAATACTTATCTACCCTTGGTGGCAAATATTTGAAAGATTGATGTTTCAAGTTCTAAAATGTATTAAGTGGTGTCAAAATTAAGACTCTTAAAGGGTAAGTTGAAAGCGTTGAATAAAAGGGACTTTTCCTATATCTCTTATAGGGCTGAAAGCGCAAAAGATGGACTCAAATCTATACAAATGGACATCGCAAGAGGTAATTTGAATAGATTTGGGGAGGAAAAGCTAGCTTTTGAGAGCGACTACTTGTTAAGAGCAATAGAGGAAAGCTTTTATAGGTATAAGTCAAGAATTCAATGGCTTAAACTTGAGATAAAAACACTTCTTTCTTCTATAAAGCCATGCTACAACATTATAACAAAAAATCTATAAACTTGCTAATTTGAAGAGATGGGTCTTTAGCATTAAGTAACAATAGGAAGCTATCTTATTTTATTTTATTTTAATTTTTTTATGGGTCTTCTTGGGGCTCCTTTTCATACTATTGATACCTCAGAAGTGGAACCTTTTGTTAGCTAGAAGTTAAATCAAGCTCTAGTTGATTTCATCAACTCACTTTTCTTAGATGATGAGACAAAATTAGCTTGTTTTACTTAACCTAATGGGAAAACACTAGGCCCTAATGGCTATACAACAAAGTTTTTTAAATCCACTTGGAGTATTTTAGGAAATGACTTAACCTTGGCGGTTAAAGAATTTCTTATATCAAGTCATTTGCTAAAGGAGGTAAATAACACTATTATCTCTTTGGTGTCTAAAGTTTCTAATGTAATGTCTATGGTGGATTTCAGCCCTATCTCTAGCTACAATATAATTTACAAGCCAATATCCAAGCTGTTAGCCTCAAGATTGAAAGAGGTAATTTCCTCTCTAATGGGTAAAGAACAAGCAACTTTCATCCCTAATAGAAGAATTACATATAATGTGTTCCTTGCCTAAGAGCTTGTTCATGAATATCACTTGAATAGAGGATCCCCTAGATGCGATTTAAAGGTGGATATCTTGAAGGCTTATGGCACCCTTAATTAGAATTTCCTAATGAAAGTTATTGAATGTATGGGTTTTCCTCCTCATTTTTGGAGACTCTTGGCTTGATGTGTCTACACTCCAAAGTTCTCTCTCAACATAAATAGCAAATTGGTAAGCTTCTTCTATAGTCATTGTGGTTTAAGGCAAGGTGACTCAATCTCTCCCTATTTGTTTGTATTGGTAGACTTCTTCCCTAGTCATCGTGGTCTAAGGCACTCCCTATTTGTTTGTACTCACTATAGAAGTACTTTCTGGAATTCTGAGAAATATGTCAAGCTCCCCTCTCTTTTCTTATCAATGGAGATGTAAAAAGGAGAAGTTAAACCACCTATGTTTTGCAGATGACATAATGATCTTTTGTAAATGGGATATTCCCTCTAATCACCTATGTTTTGCGGATGACGTAATGATCTTTTGTGAAGGGGATATTCCCTCTATAAGCTTGTTTAAGCAAGCCCTCAATCAATTTAAGCTATGTTCAGGTCTCCATGCTAACCCAACAAAAATCTAGTTTTCCTTTGTAATGTTGAGAACCTTTGTAATGTTGAGAACCCCATTAAAGTGAAGGCCATAAACGCTTTTGGTTTAAATGAAGGATTTCTACTTATCTGCTATCTGAGTGTTCCCCTTTTATCTTCAAAGCTCAAGAGATCGGAATGTGATGCTTTGGTTACCAAAATTTTTGCATAGCTTGATTCATGGTCCAACAAATTTCTTTCATATGTAGGAAGACTCTAACTACTTAAATAAGTAATCCTTTCCATCTAAGTTTATTAGGCTTCCATTTTCTTACTTCCTAAAAAAGTTGTACGTATGGTTGAGTAACTAATGAGGAAATTCCTATGGAGTAGAAGGCCAAATGTCCACTCCAAAGTAAAGGTGAAGTGGGAAATGGTTTGCTCTCCTATAGCTAAAGGTGGCCTTGGTATCCTTAAATTAGAGTCGTGGAACAAAGCGACCCAAGTTAAGCATATTTGGAACATACTTAAGGGAAGATTAAGAAGCTTGTGGGTTGATTAGATCCACTCCTACTTCCTTCAAGGTGCAAGCTTTTAGTCAATAAAAACACCATCTATGTGCTCTTGGACTTGGCACAAGCTACTTAGGTTGAGGCATTTTTTTAGAACTACTTCCGATAGATAATTGGAGATGGGGAATCCATTTCACTTTGGTTGGACGATTGGCTCCCACAGGGTCCATTATCTAAGAGGTTCATGATTAGAGAAATTGCTAGTTCTGGTTTGGCGATGAACTCTAGACTTTGTTTGTTGATAAATGGAGACTCTTAGGACTTCCCTTACTCTTCCTTATGGGATAATTTTTCTATCTCTTCTTCCTCAAATCTAGACCTAACCAGGCTAGATAACAATGTATAGGTGCATTCCACATTAAGGGAATACTCAATCAAAAGTACATTACAGATATTAAACCCCTCAGGTACCTATGTTCCTTGGCAAAGACAGTTTAGGGGGGAAAAAAATCCTTGCCAAGACATAGCTTCATCTTGTGGTTAGCAAGCAACAACAAACTTTGTACTTTAGACAGATTACTAAAATGGGGAATTGGTGTGCAAGGAAACTACTACCTATGTGACTTAGCTTTGGAAAGTCATGCAAATCTCTTTTTCTAATGCTCATACTCATTTTGATCTCGAAGGAAGTATGCTCATATTTGGTTTACCCACAATCTTTTATCTCTTAGTAAGGTGTTTGAGTTATATCTAATTCCGGTGCTTTCTCACCTATTCATAGTGCTGCATTAGTAGCAATGGTCTACTATTTATGGAGGGCCCACAATTCATTCAAGCTTGGGAAACAACTTCCAACCCCCTATTCAATGGCCCATCAAATCCTCTTTTACACAAGAATTTAGAGTTCTTGCTTGTGCTATTCTTATCTTTTATATTCAAGTGGCTTCAACTAGTTTCTATTAGTTGTAATTTAAGTTGACCCCTCTTCTGCTTTTAGCGGTTGTATCTTCTTCCTTTTGGATAACGAATTATTGATTCAACAAAAAAAAAAGCATCTAATTTGTAATTGGTTCCAAAAAGATTAATAAAAAAAATATACCTAAATGACGAGTGAAATAGGCCTCTATTCATGTGCTTGCAAGAGAAAATGGCTTAATTTAGTCATGTTGCAATAAAATCCCAAAAAGGATCTATTATTAGTTGTTTCCAATTTCGATTCTAAACTTTGGAACTATACAAAAGCATCTTCAAGTTCCTACTCGTATGTTGATGTGTGTTCAATTACTACTCTTGATGCCTGGTTGTCGAGGAATTTAAAGGAGTATGTGCTCTTGAACTTGGCGTAAGCTGCTCAAGTTGAGAGCATTTTTCTGGAACTGCTTCTAATGGACAGTTAGAGAAGGGGAATCCATTTAACTTTTGTCAGTCTATTGGCTCCCATAAAGTCCATTGTCTAAGAGGTTCACGAATAGAGAAATTGCTAGTTCTGGTTTGTCGATGAACTCTTGACTTTATTCACTGATAAATGGACACTCTTGGGACTTCCCCTTCTCCTCCTTTTAGGATAATTTTTCTGTCCCTTTTTCCTTAAATTTAGATCCAACTAGGCTGGATAAGCTTGTTTGGGTGCATTCCACATCAGGGGAATACTCAATCAAAAGTGCATTATAGATATTAAGCCCTTCGGGTGGTCATGTTCCTTGAGCAAAGGTAGTTTGGGTGAAAAAATCCTTACCAAGGCATAACTTCACCTCGTGGTTAGTAGTGAACAACAAACTTTGTATTTTAGATAGACTACTAAAATGGGGAATCGATGTGTAAGGAAATTGCTACCTATGCGGCTTAGCTTTGGAAAGTTATGCACATCTCTTTTTCCAATACTCATACTCGTCTTTGACCTCGAAGGAAGTATGCTCATCTTTGGTTTGCTCACAATTTCTTATCTCTCAACAAGTTGACTTAGTCGAAGTTGTATCTAATTCTGGTGCTTTCTCACCTATTTGCAGTGTTGCATTAGTTGCGGCAATCTATTGTTTATGGAGGGCACGCAATTCAGTTAGGCTTGGGAAACAACTTCTAACCCCCTATTCAATGGCTTGCTAAATCCTCTTTTACACAAGAATCTAGAGTTCTTGCTTTTGATCTTCTAATATTTTGCATTTGAGTGGTTTCATCTAGTTTCTACTTGTTGTAATTTGGGTTGACCCCTCTTCCACTTTTAGCAGTTGTATCTTCTTTCTTTTGGTTAATGAATTATTGATTCAACTCAAAAAAAAAAAAAATCTAATTTGTAACTAGTGCTGAAAAGATTTGTTGAAAATCTTCCAAAGTTAGTATGTAGATAAATAAGGAAAGCATATGGCTAATTGACAGCCATATAATCTTGATATTTATAGCAGAAGAATCAAATCTTATGGGATGTAATTTGATATATTTTTATTCTTAATTTAGTCTTCTTAGATTAAGGAAAGATAGGCTGTACACTAATATATATGTACAATACTTGTATCACTTTTTGTTCAAGAGAGAAAATAAAATAGTATTCCAAATCTCTTCATGGTATCAGAGCCTTCCTCCTTCAATTTTTTTCTTCTACCGTGACCCACTTTCTGCCAGACGTATCTCTCATTCCGACCAGTTTTTTTTTTTTCTCCCTGCCATGATCCGTTCTGATCATGCTTCTGTTGGAGCCTTTCATGTGTTTGACGTGATTCTGTCATTCCCTTCTCAACCATAGCTAGGGATCCGACAGCATACACACTCTAGTATCACGACATTCTCCTTCAACCAACCGGTCAATCCTCCATCTCCTGGAAATTATTGACTCTGTCTTCACCAGGAAAGGATAAACGAGAGAGACTCTTCCTCATCTGAAGTCACGTCACTCCCAGCCCCTATTAAAACTAGGCATGGAGGAACTAAAAGTGCATCTCTTCTCATCACTGGACACAAACTCAATGGTCACAACTTTCTCCAATGGTCCCAATCTGTGATGATGTTCATCTGTGGAAGAGGAAAAGATGAATATCTCACTGGAGAAGGTGTCATTCCAGAGAAAAATGATCCACAATTCAAGACATGGAACACTGAGAATCACTTAGTGATGTCTTGGTTGATAAACTCCATGAATAATGAGATAGGTGAGAATTTTCTCCTATATAAGACAGCAAAGGAAATGTAGGATGCAGTTAGGGAAACGTATTCTAGTTCTGAAAACACCTCAGAACTTTTTGAGGTTGAAGCCAAGCTGCATGATCTTCGACAAGGAGATCTTACGGTTACTCAATATTTCAATACCCTTACTCGCTATTGGCAACATCTTGAGTTGTTTGAAGTCCACACGTGGAAGTGCCCCGTAGACACAGCTTTATACAAAAAGATAGTAGAACAAAAACGAACCTTCAAATTCCTTCTTGGTCTCAACAAAAATCTGGATGAAGTCAGAGGCAGAATTATGGGAACCAAGCCTTTTCCTAGCATCCGAAAAGCCTTTTCTGAAGTTCAACGTGAAGAAAGTAGAAGGAAGGTTATGATGGGATCACAAAATTCCACTCCAACCTTTGAAGGTTCTGCCCTTGCAACACGAGGACCACCACCGAACAACAATGACAACCGACAAAGGAAAGGGAGACCTTGGTGTGATCATTGTCGTAAACCTGGCCATCTTAGGGAAACCTGCTGGAAAATCCATGGGAAACGGCTGATTGGAAGGCATCACGAGCAACCAATGCTAACATTGCAGAATCCTCAGATGACAACACAACTTCAATCTCAAACAGGTTAAGTCCCTTCACCAAAGAGCAATTGGAAATTCTGCAGAAACTATTCAATCAAAACACGGTCTCGCAGCCTCAATCCAACACTTCCGGGTCTGGAACCAGCTTGTTAGCACAGCAAGGTAATTCCTCGTTGGCTCTTATGGTTGAAAAATGGCACACAAAACCGTGGATTGTTGATTCTGGAGCTTCAGATCACATGACAGGAGATGCAACAACATTTTACAAGTACAGTCCATCCAATAGCAACTCCACAGTCCGAATAGCTGATGGTTCATTATCAAAAGTTGAGGGAATTGGTTCAGTCAAGATTAATAAGAATCTGACTTTAAATTCTGTTCTTCATGTTCCTAGTTTGGATTGTAATTTACTTTCCATTAGTAAATTGACTCGTGATCTAAATTGCATAACTAAGTTTTTCCCAAACTTATGTGAGTTTCAGGAATTAGATTCGGGGAAGACGATTGGCAGTGCTGAGATGTGTTCGGGACTTTATCTCCTCAAAGACCATTCTCCTCAAAATACATAAACTCAACCCACAAGTGGCGCTCCTGTTACAAGTCAGTCTGTTTTCAATTCCTATGTCAATAAAGATAGTGAAATTATGTTGTCACTATCGTCTTGGGCATCCTAATTTTGTGTATTTAGAAAAGCTTTTTCCTTAAATGTTTATCAATAAAAAATCCAAAACATTTTCAATGTGAAATTTGTCAATATTCTAAACACACTCGTAATACTTATCCTAGTTGCTTGTACAAACCATCTCGTCCATTTGCCATGATTCATAGCGATGGATGGGGCCCCTCAAGGGTGAAAAATATAACAGGAACTCGTTGGTTTGTATCATTTGTTGATGATCACACTAGGTTGACTTGGATATTCCTCATGAAAGAAAAATCAGAAATATGTCAACTTTTCAAAAATTTCAACTCTATGATACAAACACAATTCCAGACCAAGATTCAAGTTTTTAAAACAAATAATGCCAAAGAATACTTCAAATCTGTTCTAGGTTCTTATCTCCTAAAACAAGGCATAGTTCACATAAGTTCCTGTGTTGATACTCCCCAACAAAACGAGGTAGCAGAAAGAAAAAACAGACATTTACTTGAGGTGGCCCGATCTCTCATGTTTTTTACACATGTTCCAAAATTCTTCTGGGGAGAAGCCGTCCTTACATCCGCATATCTCATCAATAGAATGCCATCTAGAGTTCTGAAATTTCAAACTCCCCATCAAGTCCTCCTTCAACACTTCCCACAGACCAAAATCATCACATCACTAGAACCAAAAGTGTTCGGGTGCTCAGCATTTGTTCATATACAGCCACAAAACCGTAGCAAGTCAGACCCAAAATCCATTAAGTGTATTTTTCTTGGGTATTCCTCAAAACAAAAAGGCTACAAATGTTATTCTCCCAGCACCCGCAAATTCTACAACTCAATAGATGTGACATTCTTTGAACATCAAGCATATTACCCCAAAACTGAAATTCAGGGGGAGAACTTGAGGGAATATCAGCTTTGGGAACCTGATCCTGGTCATCCAATCCAACCTCTTGATCCTCCATCACTGCAGCCCTCTATTAAGTCGTTTTAACCTGATCCAGTCACTCATCCTCTCACCCTTGATACACCAACAGAAAGTCCACTACCACAAACTCCAGTGTCATCTATTCCCAACCAACCCAAATCACCACAAACCGTGGATAAAGAACTTCGTGTCTATGTTAAGAGGAAGAGGCCTATTACAGGGATGGAACTCTCAACACCTCTCACACTTGTCCAAGAGCCTGAACCAAGTCCAAAGCCGACTCAAACTCACTCAGATAAGGGAAAGTCCACTTTTGGGATTGAAAGTATCATTGATAACTGTGATATGCCAATTGCTTTGAGAAAGGGTGTAAGAACTTGTACACAACATCCTATTCAAAAATTTGTCTCATATGGTAAATTATCCACTACCTATCAGGCATTTGTTTCGACTCTTGACAAAGTGCAAGTACTTAACTCCATTCAGGAAGCCTTAACAAATTCAGAATGGAAAAAGGCAGTCTATGAAGAGATCAGGGCTTTAGAGAAGAATGGCACATGGGTGATCACAAAACTTCCTCCGAGAAAAAGGGTTGTGGGTTGTAAGTGGATCTTTACAGTTAAACATCAAGCTGATGGCAGTATTGAGAGATTAAAGGCACGTCTTGTTGCTAAGGGTTTTACTCAGTCCAATGGAATTGATTACCAAGAAACATTCGCTCCGGTGGCCAAATTCAATACTATCAGAATTCTTCTCTCTCTTGCAACAAACCTAGACTGGCCATTACACCAACTAGACGTAAAGAATGCTTTTTCTAAATGGTAATCTGGAAGAAGAAGTTTACATGGAAATACCCCCGGGGTTGGAAACTTCATCCAGCAGCAACCAAGTGTGCAAACTTAGAAAATCTCTATATGGGCTCAAGCAATCTCCTCATGCTTGGTTTGACAGATTTGCAAAAACAATTACAAAGCATGGATACACCCAATGTCAAGCCGATCACACTCTATTTGTAAAATTCTCTCCAGAAAAGAAGATAGCCATACTAATTGTGTATGTGGATGATATCGTTCTAACAGGTGACTATGAAGAAGAACTACCAAGATTGAAGGGACTCCTAGCCAAGGAATTTGAAATCAAAGAACTTGGTGATCTTAAATACTTTCTGGGAATGGAAATAGCACGGTCCAAGAAAGGAATATTTGTCTCTCAACGTAAGTATGTCATAGACTTACTAAAGGAGATAGGCATGCTTGGATGTAAACCTGCTAACACTCCAATGGATCCAACCAGGAAGCTAGGAGCTGAGAAAGACAGTACACCAGTCGACAGGGGGAGATATCATAGACTTATGGGACGTCTAATCTACCTCTCACATACACGACCGGACATTGGTTTTTCTGTTAGTGTTGTGAGTCAGTTCATGCACAACCTAACAGAAGAACATATGGGAGCAGTAAACAGGATTTTGAGATATCTCAAGATGACACCAGGAAGAGGCTTGTTATACAAGAAGGATAAAAGCCGTGAAGTTGAAATCTTCTCAGATGCAGACTGGGCGGGAGATATTTCAGACAGAAGATCTACATCAGGATACTGCTCCTATGTTTGGGGAAACCTTGTGACTTGGAGAAGCAAGAAGCAATCTGTAGTCTCAAGAAGCAGTGCAGAAGCTGAATTTAGAGCACTTACTCTTGGTATCTATGAGGGCATATGGATACAGAGACTTCTTAGTGAACTCAAAGTACAAAGTGAAGGGTCTATGAAGCTGTTTTGTGATAACCAAGCTACCATTAGTATTGCAAAGAATCCAGTGCACCATGACAGGACAAAGCACATCGAAATTGATCGGTACTTCATCTCAGAAAATATTGAGAAAGGAATTATACAACTAATGTATACTCCTACAAAGTCGCAAGCAGTCGATATTCTCACCAAAGCTCTTCCAAAGACTAACTTTGAAGAATTGAGTCACAAGCTGTGTTTGTACAACATTTACAACTCAGCTTGAGGGGGAGTGTTGAAAATCTTCCAAAGTTAGTATGTAGATAAATAAGGAAAGCATATGGCTAATTGACAGCCATATAATCTTGATATTTATAGCAGAAGAATCAAATCTTATGGGATGTAATTTGATATATTTTTATTTTTAATTTAGTCTTCTTAGATTAAGGAAAGATAGGTTGTACACTAGTATATATGTACAATACTTGTATCACTTTCTGTTCAAGAGAGAAAATAAAATAGTATTCCAAATCTCTTCGAGATTTATAAAAGAACAACATACCAAAATGACGAGAGACTTTCACTGGGAGACTGCTTTCCTGCTCGTATCTACGCACCATGAACCACTGAACAAGATAGGCATCTACCATCCCCTGGTTTACATGTTACATCACAGCAAAAGCATGTAATTTTGTCTGGTCTAGCTCCACAAAGATAAAACCATACGCCCATAAATGTGCTATTAATAATTAATATCACTCTCAGAGAAGATGCTTTAATTCATATAAACAGCGCAACAAGCAATAAATAAAAGACAAGCTCATATCGGACTCATTGTCAAGGATCTGATAATAAAGCCTAGCACAATACTACAAAGCCATCATCGAACCCTACTCTGAATTCTAATATAAGCCAGAGGTTTTCGAGCACAACCGCTAAGCGGATTGTGAATTCACGAAAAGGATCATCAAATAAGTTGTTCTTACACCTAGAATCATAATATATCATCCATAATTGACAAGACAAACTAACATAAAGGTTAACTTTTTAAGCAAAAAAGGAAATTGTAAATATCTTCTTCAAAGACCTTTGCTATCATCCAATGTCATGGGGACAAAAGTGAACAACAGAAAAAGAAGAAAAAAAAGTAAAATTAAAATAAAACAATAATTCCATTTTCAAATTGCCTAGTAGGAAACAGATAAGGTAACGGTGTCTCACACGCAAACACTAGCATTAACCACAAGCAACGAACTATTTGAAGCGCAGTATCAGAATTCACTCCAACCCTTTACCCATACGTTCGACAACAGAAATGAAATATAAATAACCCTAAATTGAAACATTTCATTTACATACGAATTGTTCGAAATTGGGCCGGATTTTTACCAAGCAAAGGCATTATAATAAGGCTCCAAGTGAGGAAAGAAATCGAATGTAAATCATCCAACCAGTAAACGATGATAATGATAATAACAATAGAAAAGGGAATCAGAGTTTAGAATAAAACATGTTGAGCTCTGAGCTGTGTTGAAGGTGAAGGAAGGAACTTACCTTATGAGTGTGAAGTAGTGGGTGGTGTGAGAGAAGACAAGGGTGTTTGTTTGTTTGTGTTAAGTGGGATTTTGATGTAAAAGGTGGAAAGGTTGTAAGAATCGAATTAGATGCTTTTAGAGAGAGAGAGAGAGAGAGAGAGATGATTTTTTATGCACGGACATGAATGCATGCAGGACGAGCTCCTCTTCCTCCTTTCTCCCTCCCTTCTCTACATGTCAACTACTGATTAATGCTGCGTTTTGACAATTAAAAAAAAAATCAGTTAAAATTAGTAAAAATAAAAAGAAATAACAGAAAAAGAAAAAGGAAATGTGATATCCATCTTATATTCGGTATATGAGGAGGAAATCAAAGGAACATAGTTTGGAATTTTTCATCTTCATTTTTTGATAAGAAGCAGTGAATATGCGGATATTTTTAAAATATAGCGAATCATACAAAAAAATTTCAATCAATAAGAGTAAAGGCACTTAAAAATATATTGGATTTCAAAATCATTTTCATTAGTTGATTTATATAGTATAAAAAAAAATAAAGATAGCAATATTATACATTAGACAATATTAATCTTTTTATTTTTAAATATAATGTTGGTGATGTTTTTATCACTTCAAGCTTATTTTTATTCATTTCTATTATTATCTCTCTAATTTTGAAAATAAACATATTTGTTTCGAAAGTAATATATTTTTTATTTATTTCTCTTAGTTTTCGGATAATTATTATAGAGGGATAAATTAGATTATAGGCTTTAAGCTCAATAATTAAATGGATTTGACTCTTCAGGTTAAAGCGATAAGCCCAAAGAGTCTAATTCATATATTTTCAGATGATTAGGAATATTTGGTATGGTGGATTTGAAATAGGATCTGTTAAATTAGTTAGTTTGAACTAAACTTTCTTATTAAGGCTTGTGCACTAAAGTAAACCTTTAATGGGCCTAGGCTCACAAGGAGCTCATGTAATGATATATACGCATAGTTAGATTATCATTACTATCCAACGGATGAAGTTTATAACTAAATTTTATAAAGACTTAAGTCATCCTCATTTGAGATATTTATTTTCTTTTTTGGAGAAAAAACGTCGTTACTCTACTGGATTATTCTCTCAAAAGATTAAAACTACAATCTATTAAAAAATATTTACTTGTCACCAAAGCGCTTGAGATTGTCTATTTTTCCTCCCCATCATGTTCATCCATAATCATCTTTATACATGCCAATTATCTCCTTTGACCACGTGTAATGCGTTTGCACACAGCATGTATGTGACCCTTATGCTCGGACTCATACACCTATAATTATAACAAGGGAGAGGGATTCAAACTTAATCCATTCAATGTGAACATCAACGTTTATACCACCATATTACAAGAGCCTTAACATCTCTTTTTCTTTATTTCCTTGGATTTTCAATTTTCCATCTTTAATTAGAAACCAAAGGGTCAAAACAAATATTGAAATCAATTAAATACTTTAAATTAAGGAACAATTATGAGCTTTTTGGACAATCTTGTGAATCTAAAGCCTCATTAAGGATCATTTTGGCTCTCAGGTGTCTTTTTTTTTTTTTGTCTTCTAGGCCCACCATTTATACAAAATACTATTGTGAATAAACTTATTGGGCTTACAGGCCTAAAAGAAAAGAAAACACAACTTTTTTTTTTTCTAACCTATGATAACTCATTCCAAAATTGTAGATGAAACAAAATCTTCAACTTGCTAATTAGTTAACAAAATAATATTTTTACACCCTATTAGCTTTAATTAACAATGTCTAACTCCATGAATTAAACCTATCCTAACAAATAATGTCATTAGATCTAGTAGTGCCCTAAGCCTTTAATTAACTAGCCCAATTACTTCAGTTTAAATTTATTTTAAAAAATAATAATATAAAAATATATATCAATTATTATTTTATAGGTCTTATCATTAGTTTAGGGGTAATAAATTTGTTATTGGTTGATTTTGCATGTTTATTTAAGTTTGCATGTTTACTTAGTTATCGACACACTTGTACATGTTTGATAAATTAGTGCATTACTTATTAGTATGTTGATTGGTTGTGAATTAACTCTACTTGCAAGCTCAATAGCATTAACTTTGCATACTAATTTTAGCTCGATGCATTTAGTGAATTAAAAATTAGGTTTCAATTACTTGCAATATTGTAGGTGAGAGCCATTATGTAGGTTTTAGGTATTGCAATGTAGTTGTTACTCGAAGTTGATTAGGTTCTCGATTAGTTTTAATCTAATATTTAGATTCTTAAAAAAATGGAAAATGGAAAAACATAATAAAATAAAAAAATTGTTATTTATAATATAGTTTTTAAAAATAGTTTTTTATCATATGGTTTTCGTGAAATGAAAAAAAAAAAGGAAACATTTTGTCACTTAGAAAAATTATTTTCATGAAATAAAAACCTTAATTGGTGTTTTCAAAATTAGGTCTTTAATATTTTAAAAATAAAAAATAAAACTTGGGAATTAGGTTTTATGAATAAAATTCAAATGATAAAAATGTAAACACTTTTTCATAAACAAAATTAACTAACTCACTAAAGTTTTACAAAAATAGAGTTATGTTAGTTTGATCTTAACTAGTGGGTACATAGGCATTTATGGGGCAACTATAAAAAATGTAAAAGCTTTATTTTCCAAATTCAATTTTTAATAAATAAAAAATAAACAAATAGAAAATTTGTATTAAAAATAATAAAAATTTTCAATGCTACTTTGATTCATTTTGTGCTTTATTATATGAAAAATGTTATGCCTTTCATATGAGATTATGAAAGGAATTTAGATAAGGACTTTAATTCATATTCTTGAATAATAATAAGCGGTAATTGTTTAGATTTTAATAGATTAGTCTCCCGAGTCCAATATCTCTAGTTAATTTTTTAGATAAACTTTTAGACTAATAGCTAGTTAATGTTAATCTACTCAATTAACCTTAACTCGTTTTTATTTTCTAACTTCGATTATAAGTGACTCCAATTTTTTTTTTAAATACTTCAAAAAATAAAGTTTTTCCTTAATTTTATTGTCAAGTGACTTGTATTAAATGGGTTAGGCTTAATATAGGTTAAATTTAGGGAGGGGGAATCAAAATTAAACTTGATAGAATTGGCGAGTGTAATGGGGACGAGGTTCTTCAGTAAGCTAGCCACTTGTTATTTTTCAAGGCATAATTAAAGCTTTCATATAAATTTCCTTCCTTGTAGCACAATTTTCTCATATTTAACATTCTTATCTGTATTTGCAACTAATTGAGTTCCTATTATATAAATTTCTTTTCCTTTAACATAATAGCATGTTCTTTTCTTTTAATCTCCTTTTATGTGGACTAACCTAGGTTTTGTGATGTAGACCAAATAGTAGTAGACCCATTAGGCCTAATAAGGGGTTTTAGGGGGGTTTATTTTCATGTAAAAATGTGTACTAGATGTGGTTAGAATCAGGCTACCTTAGAATCCTAGGTAGGAAGCCATTATATAGGTTTTAGGTGTTATAGTGTAACCATCTCTTAGTGTCAATTAGGCTTCCCCACTCTTGCTTTGACGTGGCTTTAGACCCATTTCTTTTAAACGTGCAATGTCATAGAGCTTAAAGACCTTTAGAACCTATCAAATTACATTCATTTTTCATGAGCTAGCAAATGAATATAGCATGGCAGTTCTTTTAAAAATAATTAGTTAGCTACAATTTTATTGATAATCCTATGTATTATGATATATTGTAAATTATGTTTCATGTACCCGTATCTTATAAAAAAATTCTATGTACAGAATTTCATGTTTCCTTTTAATTCTCTTATAAAATGTTTCTATTATAATATGTTGCAAAAATGTAGGCCCATTAAGGGTCCGCCCTATTATAATTTAGTTGATGTAATATTGGAATTTCAATAAATTTGCAACTTAATATGATTTGAAATAATAAAATTGCCATGTTATTATCCAATTGTTGGCCCTTGCATTTGTATCCATGTGTTTTTATTTTTGGATTATTTATTTGTTTATTCGTCTTTGTGATTATTTTATCAGGATTGCTTGTTGTATTATAATGTATGTCTATGGGGGCATGTATTATAGAAATTAATTAATGTAGAAATCAATATGAAAGTGGTAATCCTCTTTTAAAAATTTCCATCAAAGCATTCCAAAACTGGGTTTCAAAATCAAAAAATGAAGAACGAAAAAATAGAAAGAAAAGAAATGTGATTTTTTTTAGGAGGCTACCAATTTCATGGTAATTAAGTTGGTTTTCTGGTGTGGAATCCCACATGTACCATGTCATTATAAACCACCGTAAAAAAGTGAAAAAAAGAAAGAAAAAAAGGGCAAATATGTTAACTCTTAGGTTTTCATCTTGTGAATTATTAACTTTGTACATATTAAACCTTTCTTCTCTATAGTAAAATCTATTGACTTGTTAGTTTGTTACCTTGTCTAATAGAGACTTCTCCATAAGTCGTCACCCCATCAATAAGGTTATCCTCCATAAATTGTCATCTTCCAAGTTGTCGTTGGATGTCACCTCTATAGGATGATTACTACTTAGGTCTTCTTGGTATTAGGTCTTGGTATTCTTGTTGCCTTCATTAGCTTTGTCACCTTAGTAGCATCATTTTATATTAAATTAGCCAATCTTTTGTCATTTGTGCATATAACATAGATTTTACTTGGTTTTCATTAATGACAATTTTGAAAAAAAATAATAAAAGTGTTTTTTCTTTTAAATTTAAAACAATTTCAAAAATTGAAAAATTGAAAAAAAAAAGAAAAAAAGGATTTTGCTAAAAACGGGGATCTCTACAAGATTGTATGATCTTTCTCAATGCAGTTTCACCCATCCTAAAAGCCTACAATTACTTACTCTAAAGCTAAGATGTCTGAAGCCAATAACTCTAAACAGAGAATTACCTCCCTAGAACAAGTTGTGCTCAAAATAGCTCAACAAGTGCAGACTTTTACCTCTACAATTAACGTCCTATATGCTAAGAAGACACCTAAGAAGAATCAAACTAAAGCCTGACAAAGATAGGGAATTGTACCTTACATCTAGAACTACAAGAAGATAAATTTGGACCAAACATTGAGAGTTTGAGAAAAGAACCAGAAGAAAAACAAAATGGGGGAAAAGTTCATGCAGGAACTTGATGCAAAGATATGAACCTTTGAAAGTATTGATGAGCTCAAACAAATGGGTTTGATCAATTTGCCTACCCATGAGGATGAAAAGTTTCTTGAGAAGTTCAAAACCTCAAAATTTAATAAGTGTGATGGAATAGGATGCCCTAAACTTCACCTTAGGCTTTATGTTCATAAGATAGAACATTTTACCAGATATGAGTAATTGATGAAGCCTCGTTAGCCTAACACTAACTTGGTATGCCTAACTTGAACTCAATGAGATCAACACATGGGATAGGCTGGCCTGGGCATTTTACAATCAATACAAGTTTAATATAGAAGTGGCTCCATCAATATGGGACATCAACAAAATAAGGAAGAGTAGTAATGGGACCTTCAAGGAATATGCCCAAAGATGGAGGGGCATGGCAACTATAATGAATATTCCTTTACCAAAAGAGGATCTAACCTATGTGTTTGTTGAAACTTTGGATTAAGCCTATTTTAGCTATTTATTGAGGCATATGTTAGCTAGTTTTGCAGATTTTGTAATCATCGGAAGAAGAATTGAGGACGCTATACAAACAGGAAGATTGTTAAGGTAGAGACCAGTCCCATTCAACTTAGATGCAACTATGAATGCTACAATACCTCATCTGGCTTTAAATGGGTCCAATGCCTTGAGCACTGGCTTGAATCCCAAACAAACAAGTAGGGTTTAAAAATACCCAGAAGGAAGTTCACTTAAATCCTAATCCTAATGTCTTAAGGCTACAAATGACTAAGAGAAGAGAACTTGTTGCATCTTAATGCCCTAATGCAAGGTTACATGCCCCAAAAATATGATCTCGATATATAGTGCAAATATTATATGCGTCAACAAGGGCATGGTATTGATAATTGTTAAGAATTGAAGAACAAAGTTTAGGACTTAATAGATGCAGAATTAATCCAATTGGACTTCATCAAGGATTCAAGGCACACTATCGGTATGATACGCATTGAGGGGATTGATACGATCAAGGATTTAGAGGATTTGCCCTCACCTATCAAACAATTGGTTTATGAATTGAAGCAAGTTGGACCATTTGCAGCGAATAGATTTAGATGATCAAGCCCAAATGACAATGAACATTGAATTAAGTTGACAAGGTTTAACTTATTATGCCAAAAGGATTAGTATCTCATTGTTTGAAAAGTTTAGGATAAAAAGAGGCAAATCGTAATCCAAAACATTGAACCTAAACACACATGAGGGTTGAGCGACATCAATATAAGAATTTGGACTCATTTCTTGAAGTTGGTCTATCTTGAACTTGATACATTGGTTACAGTGATGTTAGACATTCGTTCCTATACCTTAAAAACATTTATCTATTGCCAACCCCATTGAGCCAGTTTGAGGAGTATTTTATAAAATTAACCTTGTTAAGAACCACCTAACACTAAGGAAGTCAGGAGGTTAGGGACATTAATCATGGAATTGATGAAACTAACTTGTGCTTGCTTTAGTCATATTAATTTATGAGTAATTATTGTCATAGATATTTCATTTCCTTTAAAATGAAAGAAAGTCTCCATTTGAAAAGGCATATGCACCTCATGCACATCTCATACACTTTGTATTGAAAATTGAAGGGGGAAATCATCTTAAACCCCTTAAAAGCTCACTAAAAAAATGATGAAAAAAAATTGTGAAAAAGGCAAAGAAAAATGTGAAAAAAATGAGAAAGAAAGCGAGCTAAATAGTAAATAGAATATGTTACAACATGGAGTCCATCTCACCTACAATATCACTTCACAAGAGGCTCTTCTAATTAAAGGGAGTAATTTATCATAAGTAATAATTGCTAGTGATATTGGGTAAGCACATTTTAGTTTTGTCCTTGAGGCTTTTAATTCGTAAACCTAGGATGAAATGGATATCACTTCTTTCAACATTGACCCATGCGTTATATCCTCTTTGTTAAACCATTAACCAAAAGCCTTATGTTACAGTCCTAAGAAAGACCTAACCGATTGACTAATATGTATCACTTACAAGATGGATCATAATTTTTGGAATTGAAGTCAAGTGTGAAAATAGGCTTGCATGAGAGTGTGAGGAAGTCCTCTTGGACTAGACAATTCAAAAGATGAGATGCTTATTCTCTAGGTAGGAAACATTTGAAGTCCTTGAATGTGAAAGGAACAATTAGATGCCTCTCCAGGGGCGTATAAGGTTGGGTACTTTCAGGTTGGAATCAATATCCCCCCAAAGGTCAAGAAGTTGCAGTGTGAAGGTCCAGCAAATCTTGGTGCTTATTAGCTTCAAGAGTTATGGCTCCAATTTAAAATTGATCTTTTAGGTAAATTGGAAAAGAATGAGTGATTATCAAGTAAAAGGGGTAAGTCAATTGCTTATCTATAGTTTTTAGAATCTAGAAGATTCTTGTATTTGTTATTAGTATGATATTTCATTAAGAAGGGATGTATTTTTCAAAATCTTTTAATAAAAGTTTTATAAATATTTAGGTTTTGAAAAGAAAAAAAAGATGCACTAATCTTTTAAAAATTATTTTGATTTATTTGTTAGTACCTCTTTTGAGTACTAATTATTCTAGATGTCCAGATTCGCTAAAGTTTGGTATTTGAGATTGCTTGCTCATAGGAGCACTATCCTATCCTTGGTGGGTTACTTGCTGGTAAAAGCGCTATCCCATCCTTTGTTAGATTGTTAGTCGGATTGCTTGATCATAAGAGCTCTATCCTATCCTTTGTTATATTTTTTGTTGGATCACCTATTTATAAGAGTGCCTAAACCCATTATCAAAAGACAGTGACTTAGGTATTGAATTTGCATTCTCTTTTAGAAAATCAGTGCAATCTTGTGGTACTAGATTTGATTTTACAAGTAACAATTCTTTTAACTTTAAGATAGTTACTAACAATCTCACCTGATTTACAAAATCTCACTTGAATACTCATTTTCTTTGTATGGTGTATAAGGATGTTAAGAAAAATAGTAACTTGTTCTTCAATAGTTGCCCTTCCATTAAAGATGCAACCCCCCTCATACCTTAAGGGGTTCACAAAGATGCATGAAACAATTCTTACACCTTAATTCCCATAAACAATGTGTATCCCTTTTCTTTATAAGTGAATCAATCACTTCTCTACGCGTTTCATACCTAACTAATGTTTATTCATCCAAGACTCTCCGCTCTACCTCTCTAGTCAAAATAAAATTCATAAAAAAAAAAAAATAGCCATCATTGCTAGCATGCTGATATAAACTCTCCATCCAAGAAGGTAAAACAAAATCTTATGGTGATATCTATGATCTATAATACACATCTAAGGACAAACAAATTAGTAATTTGGTGAAAAAAAATGACAAGTTAGTTTTCATGTTGTATTGTTACAACTTTTCATGTCAGTATTCATCCCACCAAAAGAACTTACCATGTAAGTATTTTAAATTAATTTCTAGTATACATGAATAGTAGTAAATGAGCATATCTATGTTGTGCCAATTGTTCAAGTCAATTAATGATATGGACTTCTTCTTCTTCTTCTTTTTTATTTTTTTTAAGTCCATTAGATTACCTAATATGCCCTTTCTGATGAGCATAAAAACATTACTCAAGAAGACTTTGATTTAGCAACAATAGTTTATATGGATTGAGCTCCATAGAGTCTATGAGGTTCATGTCTAACCAAGAAGTGAATAAGATGATAGTGAGGAGAGAGGGAGAGAGGAAAAGAGAGAGGACTCACCTGCTACGTATTGAGATCAGAGAGGGAGATTAGAGTGGAGATTTGCTAGATGGAGAAGTGAAGAAGATGATGTGGGGAGGTTATTTTGGGCATTTGACAATTTTTTTGTTTTTGTCTAGTGATTTTGATTTTTGTATTATATATATATATATATATAGCATTTAGTTTAATACTTAGAGAATTTTTTTGAATTCTCTAATAACTAACTCAAAAGTGCAAACCAAACAAAGTATAAAATATTATGCTTAGTTCAATACCGTGAAATTTTGGTAACCAAATGATACCATAGTGATCAAAGACTAATGAAGCATCTTAAGCAATTTGAATTGACTGTTAACTATGTGCAACGCTAGCAGCCTAACCCTAACCATAATAACAAAACCCCCTACATATATTTTTTTTTAATCCTTTCAAATTCTTCCTTTTATAATTTCAAAATAAAAAAATTAGGGAAAAAAAAAGATAAACGAAAAAAAGCTATATTATTTAAATTAATCCCTTTTTGCAATTTAACATATAAATTACAAATTGACATTTGGCTAAGAAAAATACATAGAGATTGAGGGTAAGGACCTTTGATGGTAGTCATGAATTTCACCATAGAAAAAACAATGAAGACCTTTTCTATAATTAACAAAATCCAAACCCATAGATGTTTGTGTTAAGTTATAAAACAAGTGTTTAAAGAACCTATAAATAATAGCTTCCTAATAAATTCTAAATCCAACATGGTGCAATAGCATGTAACCTCTAGATCTTCAATCTTGATGTGGTTATTATATCTTGGATATCATTGTTTTTTTTTTTTTTGTTAAATCCTCTTATTATACTACAAGCCTTGTTTATGGACATGTACTTATATTAATAGGTTTGCAAGAAGACTAGTTTGATGATAGGAGGAGATGATACATTCCTCCCTCTATATAGGCTACACTAGTGGCTTATTTTGGTCTTACTGTTTCTAATGCTAATATAACTATTTTCACTGAATATATATATATATATATTATAGACTAAAGTAGCTATCCAATAACACCTATTGGCCAATTAGCTTATTGACATGATTAATTTATGACTCAATCACTTTATTTCTAAAGGCCTTAAAATGCTTCCACGAGTATCATAACATCATCACACCAAGTTTGCTTCTCACTTAAGGTTGTTAAAGGCAAAAAGTGCACTTTAGGTGCAATACCCTATAATTACCTAAGGCGAGAGGCACAAAAAAAATCACTCACTTGAGTGAAGTTAAGTGCACATATTAAAAAAACTAACAGACTATTATAGTATAACTAAAACACTATTCAGTATTAAGTAAATAAAATGAAATATTGACAAGCTTCTATCGCTCTTTATCATCAGCACCATCCAAATCATCATCACTTTCATTACCCCCATTCTCATATTTATCATCTTTTTCTATAACATTACTCATAATTTCTTCTTCCTCATCTCTAATGAATTTTCCACTTGATGACCCCCTAAAGGTTGTTCTAAACTGTGTTTAAGATCTAGTATTTCTTAGTGGTTCATCAACTCTAGCAGCTCTTGAAACATCACCACATGTCAAGTCATCATCTCCAAAAACTAATTCATCTTCTACCTAAATAATGAATCAACACCTATTTTTCTAATCAACCACTCATTGCTCTCATCAATATCATTCGATGATATTGGATCAATAACATCACACTTATCATATCGAGCTTTGAGAGCTTGATTGTACTTAATATAGACTAGATCATTTAGACGTTTTTAAGCAAGTTTGTTTCTCCTCTTGGTATGTCAAAAATAATTATTTTAATAAAGGTTGATGTTATTGTATATAATGGAAATGACACTTAAAGTAAAAGTGTAAGATGATCACTTGCTCAAACACACTCCAATTCCTTTCACACCTCGATGAACTACATGTTAAACTTAGAACCTCAATTGCAAATTGTTATAAGTCTAGAGTAGAGCTTCCATATAAACCCCACCATTCAATTATATACATTAAAAAAAAATGTTTTAGCTACTAGAAGCAAAGGAGAATAACTATCATTTTAGCAAAACATTTTCTTAGTTACCTAGTGCTTTTATCTTCCTAGATCTTATTGCAAAATCAATGCCAAAAAGATCCTCGGTATGCTTATAATAGATATTTCTCCAATTATCTTATCTTGCATTGTTGTTGAGGGACCAATCTCCTAATGCTACCATATAATCCTAATATCACTTCCTCATCAAATTCCATACTCAGATTATCATAAAAATTACTGAGTTGAGGAAATGACCAGCTACATGTAAGGGATGGTGTAACTAACAGTTTCAACTATCATCAATGATCTTGCTCGCTCCTATATACTGATGTGAGGCAAGTGTATCCATCAAATTTTGAAATATAATGTATTAAATACTGATATTGTCCTACATGGGTTAAGGGTATTAATACTAACCTACATCCTATTATCTAATTGGTAAATTATAGAGATTGATTTATCTAAAAACTATAACAGAATATTAACTAAAGAATTAAGGCTTTAGTGAAAGATAGAAAAGCAAAGTAATTTAGAATTAACTTCAAGATGGTAAAACTAATATCTAGACTTTATTTCCCTTAGGAATTATTATGTGACAATAACAAAAAGTATTCAAATTTTTCTTAAATTTAATTGAATGGGAGAATTTCTAATTTAAGCTAATAACTTTCTCAAACTTATTAACCCTAATCTTAAAATTATCTATTTGAATCTCTTCATAATAGTATAATTCACTGCATTAAAAAGACAATAAATTCTTGTAACAAATTTAATTATGTAACTTATCTTTAAGATTACATCAATTCTCTTCAAACATGCAAGATTTAATTATATATCAGATTTCTTAATCTTAATGTATGATATCAATTAGACAAAAAAATATCCTAGAAATATTAATCTAATCAAAACATCAAGAACACATATATGAATCAAGAAAACATAAGAATTCATTGAATAATAAAGTAAAGATCCTAGTCACATAATAAACCTAGGTTCCACAAGCCTGGATACTAAGGAAAATTAAGCACTACTCATTGGAGACCAAATTCTTCAATAATTTATAAACATGCATCATTAAGGAAATCAATTAAAACAAAGGAAAACTCAAATTTCTTGAAGTGTAAAATGTTAGTCATCTTGTCTCTCTTTAAAACCCCAAAACAACTTAGAAAAATGTCTATCTTTTCTTGTTGTTGAAAAAACCCTCTTCTATTTATATAATGAACATCAAAATCTTTACATTTTAGGCCAACGCGTTATCCAACATAGATATGCTTCAGGTCTTGTCTGATTCATCAATTAAAATCATGTAAAATATGACGTTCCAACAGACATAACCTAGATACGATTGTGTTTGTAGGCCATGCCTAAATCAATTAGATCAAAAAGATACACGACAAATGAACATGGTCATGTCTGGAGGTTGTGTCTAAATCTCTATGAAGCTTTAAATTCAATAGGTTTTGGTGATGTCTAGGTCATGTTTAGCTTCAAAACTTCATAACTTCTTTATTTTAGCTCCGAATTGAGTAAAATTGGATTCGTTTTCTTCCTTTTTTTACTTTCACTATCCATTAAAACCCTAGAATTAAATTATTACTCAATTAAAATTTAAATTCTTCCAAAACATGCCAAAGGTAAGGAAAAAATACATTAAATCTCACTTAATATATATATCTAATTGAGTACTTATCACATACTTCTCTTTATCAGCATTGAATGATTTTACAATGCACTCCTTTGCTCTATCCATAGCTTCATGGATATATCCCATAACCCATTTTTATTACAATCAACAAGTCTAAGCACCCGCATAAGAGGCCTTGTCACTTTGAGAATGTAGACAATATTATTCCAAAAACCAACCAACAAGATTGTTTCACACACCCTTTTACCCTTCACTTGTTTTGCCTAATTACTAGAAGTCCACTCATTCAAAGTAAACATAACTCTTAGACAATTTTTATACTTATGAATGTACTATAAGGTAAGATATGATGTGTAAACCTAGTTTTACCTCGGGCAAATGAGTTCTCTATGTAAAGGATCTTATGATATTCAAGAGACTTGTATGACTGTATATAAAACCAATCATACTAATCACCTTTTCAATAGTTCTAGCTACTCAAGGAATTTTCCCAATACCCTCTACCATTATATCCAAACAATGAGTAGCACATGGTGCCCAAAACAAATGTGGTCTCTTTGCTTCTAGTAACTTTCCTATTAAAACATTAATATTAAGATGGTAAGTAATTTTGTAAACTAGATATAGCATGTTAATATTGTAATGATTAAACATATCTTAGACTAAAAAGTAAAACTTACTCGCTAAAATATAATTGGATCCATTGTTGGTTATTACTTAAACAACCTTTGCTTCTTCAACCTCATCAACAAACTTGTCTAATAAAGCAAATATCTTTTCTTCGGTTTTTATTTATAATGATGCATCCACCGATCTTACAAACATTGTACCCACGGGGCAATTGACTAAAAAGTTGATTAAGCTTTGATGAGTTTGACTTAACCAACCATCTAACATAATTGAACAACTAAGCCTCTTCCAAGTTTTTTTTTATGTTTTTGAAGTAATCTATCAATATATTTAACTTCATTCTTGAGAAGTGGAACTCTCAATTCATGATAACTTAGAGGTTTTATGTTTGGTCCATATTGACCAATAAGGCATGTGCTTCAGCTTCGATATTAAAGTGTAAGCCCTTTTTTTAATTTCACTTGCGCCTGACTTCAATAAGGCATGTGCTTCAACTTCGATAAGCCTTGCACCTCAACAATCGAAGCATGCAATTTTCACAAAGTGCCTCGCTTTAATCTTCGCAAGGCGCACAATTACACTTCACCTTACTCTAGTGCTTAAGTGCATGAGGCAAGCACTTTTTGCAACACTGTCCTCACTTTATTAAAACTACTGGATTCAATGCTTTGATGTTGAAACATGTCACCATAGTTGTGAATTAAAAAACATAGGGATAAGCCTAGAGGAGGGCTGAGGCATATTGCATTGTTCCAATTTCCATAGCATATTGTATTTTGCAATAAAAAATTTATTCTAAATATATTACTAATCTATCTATTTTGTTGAAATAAAAATAAAGTTTTTTTTATTCTATTTCTTTTTTCTATAAAGAGACTAATTATAAATTTGTGATTTCTCTTTTAGTTATATAATTTGTTTTTATGGTGCTAATATAAATATTATTTTTTTTTTTTTATCTTACTTTTTTATGAAATTTTTTATTTAATTTTTTCTTATTATCCTTTTATATTATTTTACAAACTCATTATTAGAAACACGTAAGTGATAAGTACTTTATGATTTATACTTTCAATCCGACGTGCGCCGCCGACAAAACACTGTAACTTTAACTAGTGGACGAAGGCTTTTTGCTCACCATTCTAGTGGGAGTGTTCAATTCCATCGACGTCACTTAAACCCTGTTGCTGATTAACTTTTACACAATAATTTTTTGTAAATGCGAATCAAGTTTGGAAATTTTGCGTGGCTGGAAAAAGTGGTACCCAAGTTTCTATAGAAAGATGGTGTCCCTATTCATTCCGTGTCCTCTTAAGTGGGACTTGAGTCACAGAGCATTCAAAAAATAATAATAATAATAATAATAATAAAAAGAAGGAAAGAAACCCTCCCCACCCCCCCCCCCCCCCCTCCCAAAAAAAAAGACTAGAATAATGGTACGAGAATAGAAAGCTTAACATTATGGGAGTCAATTAGTGTATTAATAGAAGCCATATACATCGATCTTTTAGATTTTTATAAAAATATTTTTATTTATGCTGTATTTTGCTGTAAAAAATAAATTAAATAAAACTTTTTTTAATATATAAATTATATAGCTAAACTCTTTTTAGTACGTGAATTTTAAATTTTGATTTTTATCCTTCAATCATTGTTTTTACAATATCATTATAATAAGATACATAAAAAAAGATTTATCCAAATATTAACTTCTAAATTGAGACATATTTAATACATATCATAAGGTTTTCCAAATATAAGAGTTTGAGCTAATATATATTGATTGGAAAAAAAAAAAAACTAATACATATTAAATCAAAACCTTTGTAATCTTGTTTATGAATACTAATTTCACTATGAAATAGACAGGTTTAACACTTGGTATATGATTGATACACACAAATTTTCTTCAACATATGTCCACAAGCAATTACTCTAATTTAATTTTAAAAAGAATCCACCGCTCTAGATTTATGTAGTGGTGTTGTCAGCAAATATTGATATCCACTATTTACATTATTAAATTGAAATCTTGTGGATCTATCACTAGGGCATGAGTTTTAAATTAATTTAAGCAGTCCTTATCTTAAGACAGTAAATTACTTGGATTAAGTACCTGTGTAGTGGTGTTGTCAGCCGATATTGATATCCATCATTTACATTATTAAATTGAAATATTGAGGATCTGTCACTAGGGCATGAATTTTAGATTAATTTAGACAGTCCTTATCTTAAGACAATAAATTACTTGGATCACATGGGGTTAAAAGGATAGCTTATTCTTGTGTTTATGCTCGCTACTATGCATCTTTCTCTACTACACAAAGAAAAATGTGGTGGATGAGAGAATGAGGGCACTGGCTCACATGACTTTTTTTTGTTTCACATCAATATCTAATATATGTTTATTACATGTCTAATTTATATCTATCCTATATCGATCTAAGTATACTTTACTTAAGTTTTTTTATATTTTATTTGCCTAAATATCTAGTTTGTAGCAAATTAGACAAAGATCATGAAAAAAACTCTCTCTCACCTGAATTTGAATATTTGATTTCCCTCCTTTAAAATTCAAATCCATTATGTAAACATAGCAT
Source organism: Laguncularia racemosa (assembly GCA_037954665.1). Lineage (NCBI taxonomy): Eukaryota > Viridiplantae > Streptophyta > Magnoliopsida > Myrtales > Combretaceae > Laguncularia > Laguncularia racemosa. The sequence continues at coordinate 914,128 of JBBMOL010000072.1, forward strand.
CCTCTTTTGCTTCTGTCCAACTTGTTGCAAGTCTGGTCCCAACTTTATTTGTTTCTGCCATCATCATATCGCCTCCAATTAGGGGTGATGCTTTCACCGGAGCTTAAAGGGAAGGTCTCTCACCTTAGGAGACTTTCTTCCACCTGGTTTTGGGAAAAACCATGCAAGATCGAGTAGTACAAAGGGCCCAAAAGATGTTTATGGTATTTCCTCTATGGGGAAGAATTTCAAAGTTACTTTTCAGACCTCAGGTCCCAATGACACAAGCCTTCATGAAAATGGCAATCTGGAGACTTGTGCTCTTGCCATAAATCAGACCTCAATCTTCTCCAGCTTGTCCTCTAACCAGCTCTAAAAATGCCTCCTTGGATTCCTCTTCCTTAGCTAATACCACTTGGAGAAGCTCAATGAGGTTCTTGAAAAAGTGGAGAAGATCGTTGCAAAAACCCTACATCAGACATACACTGGTCTTTTGTCAAGCATGTACATAACCCAAGTCTTATCACCTAGCACTAGAGTACAAGTTAAAATACATCCTGTTAGTTGCTAAAGGCCCTACTGCTAGAGTGTGTCCACTTTCCTCTATAATTAAAAAAGGTGCTAAATATTGGGACTTTACCTTAGTTGGTTATTTTCTTAGCCAGAAAATTCCCTTTTTTTAGTAAAAAGTACTACTATGCTTATATGGAAGAATTATGGCATTTTCACAATACTAGGTAACAAGGAAGGTTTCTTTAATTTTAGATTTACAGCTAACTCAAACCTCAATCAGGTTTTGGCTAAACTTTGATACTTTGTCTAAAGATACTTAGTTCTACAAAAGTGGCATTTAAGTATGTCTTAACCAAACCACAACCTTCTATGGTCTTGGCTTGGGTCATCTTCTTGCAAGTCCCTTGTGAGTATTTAGATGAGGAAGCAATAAACTATGTAGCTAGTGCCATAGGTACCTTATCTAGGTTGATACTCTCACAGCTTCCAAAGAAAGAGCTATCAAGCGTGGGTTCCTGTAGAGATTCATGCTAAGGAAGAACTCACTCATTGGGTAGAGGTTGATAGGGGAGGATGGCTTTATATCTCTATTTTTTGTTGAATACCAATAGCTCCCACCAAGATGTCCTAAATGTAAAGTTTTTGAGCATGTTTGCTTTAGTGTTATGGATAACTCAATAGAAGAAATAGCCAAGGGAAGTTGATGTAGAAGGTTGGGTTGAATACAAAAAAAAAAAAAAAGAGGCACGAGAGTGTGATAGAAGGGTCCCCTTTAAACTCTCTAAAAACTCTAAAACATAAGGATGACAAAGAGACTTGCAAAGAAGTACTTTCCCCTATCAAACTTATAAGCAAAGCCCTTAGCTCTTGTTCCATTTTGGTTGAAGCAAGGCCTCTCCACTTCCAACATCACAAAAACAAGCTGTGGAAAACACTACTCAGTTGTTCATTCTGACCCTACTCATTCCTATGTTTGAAAACACTTGGTGAGCCAATCCTTGAAAACCTTCTAGCCTCTCCTAATGAGCGCCTTGACCTCTCACTAGGTCCTTCTCTTAAACACTATGAGGGATAGGATATCTCTCCAATTGAGAGTTCACCCTCTCTTCCTATTGTAAATAGTTGTGTTAGGTTAAGGGATCAAGTACTAGCTCCTCATTTAGGATTGGCAGTTCTTCTGTTGGCAAAAGAAAAAGGAAGAAACCCTTCAAAAAGAAAAAAAAAATGCTTCACTTGAAGCATTTTCCTCTATGTTTTACTTTATGGTGTCATGAATTTTGCAACATGGAATGCTTGGGGTTTAAGTGGCCCTATTAAATGTGCTGGTGTGAGGAAATTATGTAAAAAAAATGTGATTCCCTTAGTAGGTCTTTTGGAGACTAGAGTAAACCACTTGAATGAATTAAGCATTTAAAAACAATAAACTCTAGTTGGTCTTTTTTTTTTTTTTTTGTAAATTCTTGTGCTAAAAGAAAATGTGGCTAGGATGGGATGCAAGGTTATAGAGAATACAAGTATTAAAAGAGAATCCTCAATTCATCCATTATTCTTGCCTTAATTTGAACTCCTAAGTACATTTCTTTGCTACCTTCATTTATGCTTCCAATTCGAAAAGTCAACACAAGTAACTATGGGAAAATCTTTTGTTATTAGTACCTTCACTATCATCCTCACCATGGATAGTTCTTAGTGATTTAAACATATATAACTAAATCAATTTTTGAAAGGTTACGAGAGGACATGCGGTTGTCTATAGTCATGACAACTTTAAAAGCTTTATAGATGAAGTTGAACTTGATGACTTGAGGTTTGTTGGAGATTTCTTCACCTGGTCAAATAAATAGGTGAACAACCTCATCTTGAGGAAGCTTGACCACATTCTAGTTAACCAAACTTGGCTTATTACTTATCTAGCCTTAGAAGCGATGTTCTTGCCATGCTTGTTATTAGATCGTGCCATATGTCCAGCCAGGTCAATTTCCTTTTCTCCTCAAAGGAAAGTCCCTTTTAAACTTTTCGATTTCTATGTAGAGTCGAATACTTTCCTACCCTTGGTGGCAAATATTTGGAAGATTGATGTTTTAAGTTCTAAAATGTATCAAGTGGTGTCCAAATTAAGACTCCTAATGGGTAAGTTGAAAGCATTGAATAAAAAGGACTTTTCCTATATCTCCTTTAGGGCTAAAAGAGCAAAAGATGGACACAAATCTATGTAAATGGACATTGCGAGAGGTAATTTGAATAGATTTGGGGAGGAAAAGCTAGCTTTGAGAACCACTACCTATTAAGAGCAATAAAGGAAAGCTTTTATAGGTAGAAGTCAAGAATTCAACGACTTAAACTTGAGAACAAAATACTTCTTTCTTCTATAAAGCCATGCTACAACATTATAACAAAAAATCTATAAAATCGCTAACTTGAAGAGATGGGTCTTTAGCATTAGGTAACTTAGATATACATCAAGAAGCTATCTTATTTTATTTATTTTTTATTTTTTTATGGGTCTTCTTGGGGCTCCTTTTCATACTATTGATACCTCAAAAGTGGAACTTTTTGTTAGCTAGAAGTTAAATCAAGCTTAGGTTGATTTCATCAACTCACTTTGCTTAGATGATGAGATAAAATTAGCTTTTTTTAGTCAAGCTAATGGGAAAGCACTAGGCCTTAATGGCTATATAGCAAAGTCTTTTAAATCCACTTGGAGTATTTTAGGAAATGACTTAACCCTGATGTCAAAGAATTTCTTATATGTCATTTGCTTAAGGAGGTAAATAACACTATTATCTCTTTGGTGCCTAAAGTTCCTAATGTAATTTCTATGGTGGATTTTAACCCTATCTCTTGCTACTATATAATTTACAAGGCAATATCTAAGCTATTAGCCTCAAGATTGAAAGAAGTAATTTCCTCTCTAGTGGGTAAAGAATAAGCAACTTTCATCCCTAGTAGAAGAATTATAGATAATGTGTTCCTAGCCCAAGAGCTTGTTCATTGATATCACTTGAATAAAGGATCCCCTAGATGCACTTTAAAGGTGGATATCTCAAAGGCTTATGACACCCTTAATTGGGATTTCCTAATGAAAGTTATTGAATGTATGGGTTTTCCTCCTCGTTTTCAAAGACTCTTAGCGTGATGTGTCCCCTACTCCAAAGTTCTATCCAACATAAGTGGCAAATTAGTAAGCTTCTCTCTAGTTATCTTGGTTTAAGGCAAGGTGACTCAATCTCTCCCTATTTGTTTGTATTGGTAGGCTTCTTCCCTAGTCATCGTGGTCTAAGACAAGGTGACCTGATCTCTCCCTATTTGTTTATACTCACTATGGAAGTACTTTTTGGAATTATGAGAAATATGTCAAACTCCCCTCTCTTTTCTTATCATTAAGAGATGTAAAAAGGAGAAGTTAAATCACCTATGTTTTGTGTATGATGCTATGATCTTCTGTAAAGGGGTATTCCCTCTATAAGCTTATTTAATAGCTATTAGAGATGCAATCTGTGATGATAACTGATTTCGAGCTATGTGAATGAAAAAGTCTATGAACCTTGAATTTTTAAGTAAATATGTAGAAACTTGCATTTACTTACTGATAAATCTCTTTCCTCATAAACAAGAAGGAAAGGAAAGAAGCATTTGTACCAACCTATATGAGATGGCTTGTTTCCTTACTACATCATTTCTTTGATAGAAGGCATACATACCGCGCCAACTTATTCCTACAACACATTCCGATTCAGAGTACTCTTTTCTAATAATATGAGTACTCTTGTGAGTCCAATACATATTGCACATTATTATAATGTTTTCAGGTACAACAGGTTACATCACAAGTGGCCGTAATAATAGTCTTCTAAACGAGAAGAGAGGCTAGAAACTTCTTTTGTACAGTTAGGCTTACTTTCCATTACCGATAGTGAAGCTAAGCCTCTTCTTCCTCTCACCGATGCTCAGGCTTCGCACCAAGTTTGGCAGGACAGCATGGTACAGAAGGAGCAGATTTCACTTTCACAGCACTAGGAGTTTGGTTTGGAGTCGTTCCCGTGCTGCTAACTGGGTTTGTTATGAGATTACCAGGCTTCTCAAGGGAAACTTTGCAGGAGAATGTACATTAATTAATTTGGCATCTGAGCCTTCCAGTACGTTTTTACCACTATCGCCGCTGAAGCTCTCCCGAAAGAGATCAATAAGTTGCCTTGGTGGAGGAGGATCGGGTGTTGAATCGAGACTTGCTCCCTCTGTTACTGATTTATCAAATTTAGGGACTTCAAAGCAGGTGTGCAGATGAAGTGGACTGCTCCCATGAGAAGGTGTTGTATCTGGCGAAATAAGTTCGTTCGGAACTTAGTATCGTAGTCAATAGTTCTCCTTGCATAGATTCTAAAGCAGATGTCGACAATTATTCAAGGATGTTAAGTAATAAATATTACCATTCATATCATATTTATAAGTTTATATTTTTAAATAAAATGATTATGATTCTAATCATAATATGATAGGAGTCACGAGTTCAAATTCTACATTGTTAATTAAACCCCATCTAATTAAAAGTGTTCACTTGTTGTGCTTTGGTCAGTCCAATCTATAAGTAATGAGGAGTATTAAGTAATAAAGATAATAACTTATACCATCTAATTAGAATCTGATTTTGCTTGTTGTGTCTTTAATTAAAGTCCATCTAATTAAAATCATCTACTTATTGTGCTTCAACTAAAATCCAGTCTACAAGTGAAGAAAGTGTTAAATAATAAATATAATAACTCATATCAAAATTGAAACAATTCATTATATACGAATTGTTCGAAATTGGACTGAATTTTTACCAAACAAAGCATTAAAATAAGAGTCTAAGTGAAGAATGAAAACAAATTTAAATCATCCAATTAGTAAACGATGGTAATGATAATAACAATAGAAAAGGAATTGAAATTTAGAATAAAACATGTTGAGCATGAAGGAAGGAACTTACCTTATGAGTGTGAAGTAGTGGGTGTTGTGAGAGAAGACAAGGGTATTTGTTTATGTTGAGTGGGGTTTTGGTGTAAAAGATGAAAAAGTGTTGTAAGAATCGAATTAGATGCTTTTAGAGAGAGAGAGATAGAGGAGAGAGATGATGCTTAATGCATGGACATGAATGCATGCAGATGAGCTTCTCTTCCTTCTCCCTTGAAAAGAAAAAATAACAAATCAATTAAAATTAGTAAAAATAAAAGGAAATGGGAGAAAAAAGAAAAAGGAAATGTGATATCTATTTATATTAGGTATGGAAGAAGAAAAATAGTTAGAGATTTTTTTCATTTTTATTACTTGATGGTAAGTTATGGATAAATCGGTATTCTAAAGATATAATCAAATCATAGAGGAAAATAATTTCAACCAATAATAAGAGCAAAGGCACTTTAAAATATATGGGATTTAAAAAAAAAATTCTTTAATTCATATAACATAAACTAAGGCGATAAATAAATCAAATTATTTATAAGTTACTTGAGTTCGACTTGATATTTATTTAAAATCAATTCCAAAATAATTAAATCAAACTTAAGCTTGAGCTCCAGCTACTTAAATAGTTAATTGAGTCAAGCTCAAATTTCATAATATTTGACTCGACTAGCATGCTAGTCTAATAGAGTTTGAGTCAAGTATAAATATTAATTAAGTTCAAGGCAAGTTTACATATCAATATTATTATATTAGAAAAAAAAATGATTTAAATAAATTAAGCTTAATTAAGTTGAGTTCAAGTTTAAATTTTTGAATCAAGCTTGAGCTAAAAATTACAAGCTTGATCAAGTTTAAGTTAAGCTTGATCTTTGAAATTCCAAATGGAACTTGAGCTCAAGCTCAGTATTGTATCATCTCAATTTGACCTATTTATACACCTATCATATATAGCCATATTATTATTATTAGACAATTTATCCTTTTCTTTTTAAATTTAATAAACTTAGATATTGATGATATTTTTATCACTTTAAGTTCATTTTTATTCAATTCTACCACATCCTTTAAATTTCAAAAACGAACAAAAGTTATATATATTTTATTTATTTCTCTTCATTTCGTTAGATTTTCATTCTTATCTTTAATTACTAACCAAAGGATCAAATCAAAAATCAAAATCAATTAAATATTTTAAATCAAGCAACATTTACACGACCTTCTTAGACAACCTAGTGAATCCGAGTCTCATCATATGGTCTTTTTTTGGTAACCCTCGACCTGCCATTTATACCTAAAACTAATGTGAAAAACCTATTGGCCTCACAGGCCCTTGATAACGTAAATAACGGGCTTACGGGCCCAAAGCAAAATAAAGTACAACTTCTTTGTTTTTTTTAGTTCATCCGGCGACAGCTCATTGTAAAATCTTCAACCTGCTAATTAGTTAACAAAATAATATTTTTAAACCCTACTAGCTTTAATTAACAACATCCTAACAAATAAGGTCATTAAATTAAATCCAGTAGGGCCCTAGGCCCATAATTAACTAGCCCAATTACTTCAGTTTATTCCCATTTAGCTGATTAACCTTTTGATTAAATCATAAAATCCCTCAAACAAGTAGCTATGGCCACTTACAAATTACTCATTAATGGGTTATTTGACATAAAATTAGTTTGAGATAATCACTACTTTGACAAATTCATAAATTTAATTTGCCATTGCTAGGCCCTAACATTCATAATATAACTTAAATTAGCTCGTTAACCAAATATTAAACCAATAAACTATGCTTGAATTGCAATACTGTTTGGTGATTAATATTTCTTTTTATTGCGTATTCTAATTCAAAACACTTGGTAAAGTTAAATTTACAAATTATAACTCAGGTTTTACAATTTCCTTCAAGAAATCATAATGCGCTCATACTAGACAACCCTAATGTTTAAAATGCAACCACTCATGTTCTCAATGCATGCCGGGAAAATCTCTCCTATTTTGGAATTCATTGGCCGGAAGACGAATGCGGCTGTAGACATAATGGACGCTGGGTTGCAATAATATGCCATCTTTTGATGATAAATCTTTTTTATTCTTCCTATTGATGTACTTAGTACTCCTAGGCAGGATATGTTCGTATATGCAACCAAAACCTTAAACTTGCACTAAGATTTAAAATGAACTTAGAATAGCCTTATCACTATAGGCAAAGCCTATCCCTTATCATACTGCTATTAGAGCCACACCACCGCCCTATTGTGATCGAAGGCTCCAACGAAGCTTCTTTAGCAATTCTAATTAACTGTCAACCGCGTGCGATGCTCTTCTTGATAGCCTTTGGCGGCCGAACGTTGAGCACAATAACAAAATCCCTTGCACGTGTAGAAAAAAAAAAAAAAAAAAACTCCTTTTTCAATTTCAAAATCAGAACAACTGAAAAAAAAAATAGTAAATGAATCAATCCCTATCTGCAATTTAACCAATTAAACTTATAAGTTATGAATTGATATTTGGCTAAGAAAAATATATAGAGATTGAGGGGAAGCATCTCTAATGGTAGTCATGAATTTCACTATAGAAAAAGCAATGAATATCTTTTTCATAATTGGCAAAATTCAAGCACATAAATATTTGTGTTAAGTTACATAATGCATAATACTAGAATTTTAAAGAACCTATAAATAATAGCTTCTTAAAAAGTCACAAATCCAACATAGTTCTCTTGCATATAATCCCTAGATCTTCAATCCTAAAAAATGCTTTCATGGGTATCATATCATTACCAAATCAAGTTTGTTTCTCATTATATTAAAATTACTAGACTTAATGCTTTGATATCAAAGCATCTCACTCATTGTCGTGAGTTATCAGTATTATCATATTTGATCCGAATGATTATCTAGACATGTGAGAGAATTAAGAATTAAAGAAAATAACCAGTTCAACTGAAAGTTAAACTAAAATTTAACCAAGATTGAACCGGATTGGATCGTATGGATCAATCCGGGTTGACAACATTGTGAATTACAAAGCACTTTAATTTCAACTAAGTGGACGAAGACTTTTGTTCTCAATTTAGCTGTGGAGTGTTGGATCCGAATCTTGAGTTATCATTCGGTTTAGACTATATCTTGTAACCACCTTACTTAGTTACTTGCAATCAATTTTGAGGATGACGTCTAATACATCAAACAATAATGATCATCGAGATTACTTACTCTAAACTTGAGCATCCATTGGTCCTCGTCTTTATGTCACCTTCAAACACTTGTTTTATCTACTAATTAAATATGCTTTCACATAATCTACTAATAAAAATATACCTTTTATACCACGTGTAGATGCCGATATACTTTTAATTTATAGAGCAGCCAAATAAATTTTTAGGTAAAAAGTTAATTTTAAAAACTGTGGTACAAAAACTAGCGTTTTATATTTTAATATTATAGATATTTGAACATCAATATAATTAGTAATATATAAAATTTATCTTTAGATATTTTGAACCACGATGCTAATCACTTGTTTAAAAATTTTGCAACTTGATTAAGAAACCCTGATGCTGTTCAACTTTTACAATTTCGCAACTTAAATTCGATGCTAATTAACTTCATAAATATTTGCAAATGCTGATCAACTTTGGAAATTTTGCGTGGTTCGGAAAAGTGAGTGGCACCCAAGTTTCTTGACCTATTAATAGAATGGTAATGTCCCTAATCATTGCGTGTCCTCTTAATTGTCACAAAGTACTTGAAAAATAATAATAAATAAATAGAAAAGAAAGAAAGAAAGAAAGACCCCACAAGGAAGATTAGAGTGGTGCGATAATAGAAAACCGAACATTATGCGAGCCATTTAGTTTGTTAATGGAAGTCAAATACACCGCTCTTCTAGATTCTTATATAAAAAAAAAAAAATACTTGTTTACGTTTTACTCTGTTGTAGAAGGAGATGAATTAACTAAAGTTTTATTTTCCAATGTATAAACTTCGTGTCTTAATTTTTTCAGGTTACATACTTAAATATTATAATTTAAAAAAAATTACGTAAATATTATATTCATAAAAATTATTACTAAAATAGGTTACGAAGTCACGGATCGCGTATGTGCCTTTAATGATACTAGAAATTTTTACATTGAAGGTGCAAACTCGGTCCATGCATTCAGTACAACATAATTTTTTTTTTCTTGCAATCCTATGAAATCTTATCCTACAAACCTAATACTGTAAACCTATAAAAAAACCGCAAATCTATAAAATTATTACAAAAGTATGTTTACAAACCTATAAAAATAACACAGTAAATTTACACATTACTACATAAGAAAAAAATTGCACCAACAATTTCTAAAATAAATATGAATCCTTAGTTCATATTTTCACATTTTCATATTTCAATTTCCTCTGTAAACCTTACTCTCATCGTTATTTGCAAATTTTTGTTTCCATAATTTGTATTTTACTCAGGTTTTACTCTATTAAATGTGTGTGAAAATATCATCATCAAGATCTCGGTATGTTTTTTTACGAAAAATTTTATTTTTGTTGCTGTTATACTACTTTGGATAAATACAAAAAAAAATGTAAATATATATACTGTATAAATTTTATTGCAATAGTAGTTATTGTTAATTAACTATTAAGTAGTAATTAATTAATTATAAATATATATTTAATTAACATTAGTAAATGAATTATGTATATATGTTACTATAATGTATTTTTGTAAATGTAATCATTAAATTAAGTTATCATTAATTAATTATTAATTATTAGTGATTTTTCGTTAATTAATTGGTATAAAATTAATTAGCAAAAAATTTTGTATTCATTACAAATGAAAAATATTTGTATGGTTTTATAAAATTAGTCTTAAAAGTAAAAAGTTGTTAATTATCCGTTAATTAAAGGTGATTAGTCGTTAATATGTCATTAATTAATTATTATAAAATCAATTAGTGAAAAATTTCGTATTTGTTGCAAATAAAAAATATTTTTATGGTTTTATAGAATTAATTATAAAAGTAAGTAGTTATTAATTATCCATTAATTAAAGATAATTAGTCGTTAATTAATTAGTATAAAATTAAATAGTGAAAAATTTTGTAATCGTTACAAATGAAAAATATTTGTATGGCTTTATAGAATTAGTCATAAAAGTAAGTAATTGTTAATTATCTGTTAATTAAAGGTGATTAGTCGTTAATATGTCGTTAATTAATTGTTATAAAATTAATTAGTGAAAAATTTTGTACTTGTTGCAAAGTGAAAATATTTGTATAGTTTTTTAGAATGAGTTATAAAATTAATTATTTATTAATTATCCGTTAATCAAAAGAAATTAGTGGTTAATACATCTTTAATTAATTGCTATAAAATTAATTAGTGAAAAATTTTGTATTCATTGCAAACGTAAAATATTTGTATAGTTTCATAGAATTAGTCATAAAATTAAGAATTTAATAATTATCTATTAATTAAATGCAACTAGCCGTTAATATGTCGTTAATTAATTATTATAAAATTAATTAGTAAAAAATTAAGTATTTGTTGCAAAGTGAAAATTTGTTTATGGTTTTGTAGAATGAGTTATAAAATTAATTATTAATTATCCATTAATCAAAGGGGATTAGTCGTTAATATATCGTTAATTAATTGCTATAAAATTAATTAGTGAAAAAATTTGTATTCGTTGCAAATGTAATATAATTGTATGGAATAGTATTAGTCATAAAATTAAGCAGTTAATAATTATCCATTAATTAAATGCGATTAGTCGTTAATTAATTGTTATAAAATTAATTAGTAAAAAATTAAATATTTGTTGCAAAGTGAAAGTTTTTGTATAGTTTTGCATAATAGATGAAGCCTGAACCTTTCGATCCTTCAGTCTTGACTCAGTAGGCGAGTCATCAATCATAGGCCATTTGGGATTAAGAGGTAATCAACATTTCACTTATCTATTAGTTTATGTTGCATTAGAAATAGGAAAACATTTCACATGTTGTTGGCATAAGATTAAGCAACCCTTGTTGTTCGACGACGTGAGTTGTCACTCCGTCGTGACGAGTGTACCATCCCTTTCGATACTTGACGATGTGAGTCATCTGCCATACATACCCCTTGATTAGCACATGATTATAGCATTGGTGGAGCAATAGCATCTAGAGACATATACATTCCACATGTCAACGGGGGAGTTTACAATTACGCTACAAGATGTGGAGATCTAGTTGGGACTCCATGTGGATGAACAAGCAGTTAAAGGGAGTAGTTGGTTGGATTAGGGTGTGATATGCGAAGAACTGCTAAGGGTAAAATTGAGGTCTAACGGTAGGGGGGGCACATTAGTATGATATGGCTCCATGATATGTTCTAATTGATCCCACCGAACACCAATGTAGAGAAAATACATCAAGCTACTCGTGCATACATACTGTAACTCTTGGGAGGATTTATCTTTGCCAATAAATCCAATGCCCTTGTCTACACAATGTGGTTACCTTTACTAGAATATTTCGACATCACAGGGATATACAGTTGGGGGTCTACATGTCTAGCATGGTTGTATTGCCAACTATGTATCGCATCATCACAGTCAACCCACAAGATTGGAGGGGCTGCCATATTGTTACGGGCATGAGCCTAGAACAAATTTCCCCACATCACACCCATTAGTCGATACGGACTATCTATAGCAGTTAGATGTCCGCTGGCAGCACGTTGAAACACGCGGAGGGACACACAGTTTCACCCACCCACATAGTCGGCGCATATCAGGGTACGTTGGACAGGTAAAATATGTCGTAGGTACCTCAATAATCAAATTTTTTTCCTTGCAATTAATCATATTTATCATTTGAAGTCAATAACATTTCCCATTTTCAAGTTGAATGGGAGCCATATGATAGAAATTTAATTAATATCCCGCCGTATTTCTACAAAGCTGGCATGCACGTTTGGACTGCTTGAGTGCCACTTATTTGTTTCCACATTGTTGAGTGGCATTTCTCAAATCAAGTGGCAAGGCAGTTTGCTAAGTTCCAATATATCCCATAACCAATGAACACACAGCTGAAGCTCCAAGAAATCGACATGCATGGCCGGATTGATGTTGATTGTATCGACCTACATACAGTGTATTTGAACACGTGGGAATAGTAGGTCGGTCGAATCATTCATATAGATAACTCTTGCGATGTGCATGATAGTTATCTGCAATGGCATGGATCAAGCAGTATGTGATACATTAGACACACGGGAGCTATTCTTGGATTTCTTGTATGAACGATTTACATAAACACTTACTAATGTCCAAATAATTACATGATCATATTAACCTTAATTTACATTTTGTTCATACTTGCAGGGTACCATCTTACGACAAATTTGCTTATCGCCGGATATAGACATGACTGTGAGAATAGCTGCTTAGGGTCTTTAGTTCATGCTTCACCATAAGGAGGTAACACTATACCCACAATCGCAACAGTAATAGTAGAACACCCAGGAGGAGGCAGAATCGATTCCAACACGTCGACGAACAAAGGGGAGACAACAACCTTGAAACCGTGGTGAGCTACAAGAAAATCCCCAATAGGACAAATAGATGTATATTGATTCCGATGTGGTGCATGCTAGCTTAGGGCCAATTGTCAACCAATACAAGACACGGCATTGGCATTCTATCAGTGGTCCTATCCCAACACTACCAGCTCCATAGAAGCAATGCCTTAAAAAGCCACCTATGTACCGGGGTGAATCATCTAATCAACCAATAAAGTGGAGTCCCATGCCTCCATGAGCATTTGACACTACTTCCCACCAACATCCAACCCAGGAGTTTGAATCTCCTCCAACTCCGCATGTAAGGCCACCCAACACCTTTGCTTGGTTAACTAGGCATTTAACTAGGGGTAAGAGATAGGAGGGAATAGGGATAGCAAATGATGATTTTTTTAATTATTTGCATATGTATATGGTCCATTACAATGATTAAATTTATATATTTTTACAATTTGTAATAAATTAATACGCATTTCGTGCACCAACACTATTACCCTTTTTCGTTTTCACATGCAATGTGTATATATACGATTTTACAACTTCGAATATTTCATAACATTTAACAAATGTCTAAACAAATTGATATTCAAAACAACTTCTGAATAAATGACAAAATTACATGTATATGTACAGAATATCAAGCATCCCCTTCTACCATGTCTTCAAACAAACTTGATGAAGTACTCAAAGATTCACCTAAGCTACAAAAAAAGAAAAAGCTAATGTTAGCATCACAAATGCAATGTTGAATATGATGAAATATGTATTGGTATCCATCAGTTACCATTATCGCGTCGACGTGGACACGTTTTTCTATTATGGCCCCCCCTTTATAAAGTCCACATGTGACTTAATCTGAACGCTCCCTAATATCCATCTCCATGTGGTATCTTTTCCTCGTCAGCTTTCCCTTCTTCCATACAAGGTCTCCCCTTGGGCGGAGTGACGGGAAGTGTACTGGCTCCCAATCCAACTTGTCCCCTATAGGCATGAAGTGCATCGTATATGTTTGGTCCTAATGTGTCTACCTGTACCAATCGAGTATAGAATAAATCATATCAAGCTTAAGCGAGGTGGCCACTATATATGTGTAGGAGTATGGAATTATGTATATCTGCCACTTTTAGCAACTGCATGTGCTGCAGGCAAAGTCAACAACATACGTTTGGCCCCCTCCCCTCAACCCGTTGGCGATGCAACAACTATCAATGAGGACTTCAAAAACTCTGTTGAGCTTATTGTAGTCGATGACCCTATGGTTATTAACTCGTGAACTCCATAGGTCGATTTTTTTGCTGCATATTTGGTGAAAATTGTACCATTCGCTATATTCTTCAATACCTTCATTCGCTTTTGGATGAAGTACCCGATGCAATTATAGAACGTTTTCTTCACCAAAGCAGACATAGGTATTGCGCTAACGTCCACATATTCAATGGCATGTCGTCAAACCAGTCTAACGCATCTAGCTTAATCATTCCCACTTGTTCCATCACATAATTCAACTGGCGAGATTATCCTTGCAACTCAGCATATGTGACCAACTTCTTGCACTGAGTGTTTTTATGTGCCGAGTTGAAGTTGCTCGTAATGTGTCAAAGGCAGAACCGCCACAAGCAACTAGCAACTTATGGGTGTACTTCTCATACAGAAAAGTAACATCAATGGTAACAAAAGGTCTAAGGAATCTCCATGCTGTGATGCACAGCCCAAAGGCTTAGAATGCCCATTTGAAAGTAGACACACCAAGGGTACTCGATCTGCCCACCCCCCATCTATTCATGTTCCAGGATTTTTATTTTCTATTGCATTGAGAAGTTTTGGTAGTTTTCATAAGACTTTTCCCAGTTCCCATACACAAGCTCAATAGCATATTTCTTTCCTTCCCAAACTCGTCTCCTACTGATCTATAGCCAAATTTTTGTTCGACAACAGAAGTCGGCTTCATTACCTTCATATTAGTATTCTCCCTAAGAAGATTCTGGTAAGGAGATTGCAATCCAATTATGGGTGATCCTGACTAATCAGTCGATTATTGCATGTGTGTGGACCCTCAAATCTCATCACCATGAACATGCCCTCTAAATTCTTCTTTCAAGCTCGAAGCCTCCATTTACAACCATCATCCCTTTTCAAACAATAAATAGACCACAATAGTAAACTGGACTCTACAATAGTGAAGCTACAATGTTTCTTCACATGGTAAGACTTCACTACTTGAATGACATTTGCTTTCATCCTGAATCTCATGTCCTTATAGAAATCATCATTGCTGCTCAAACCATTGCAAAGATTGGTGTGCTCCTACTCGAAATAAATGTAACCATTATCACCCCCATAATTGTAATATGGAACATGATCTCTAACTGGCATGGTTGGTGGTTCAACCTACTCTACTCTATATATTGGCTGTTTCGAGCAAGTATGTACGATTAGAGACTCTTCTTCTGGTACTTCATCTCCCTCATTCTCACTCTCCTCATTTTCCTCATTGAAACTCTCCCTGTTATCCCTACTCTCCTGCTCAACACCCATTCCACCATCGATGTCAGTTGCAGCCTCCACTCCCACATGAATCATGTATGGATCATGTGTGTCTGGTCATTGTAATACTGGAGTAACTGCTCTATCTATTTCATCCTCATCATTCACTTCCATTGGGGTTAGAATTGAGGGTTGAAATGTTGATGGCTTCAGCTACATTTCTCCAATGCCATTTGACGAATGTGGCTGATTACTTACATCAAATATCTACCTTATTGAGGGCCCCCCTGAATTGTCAAAAATTCTGATGAATAATCATTGTATGTCACGATCTCTATATGATTCAGTCGTTTCAATAAAATTTTCAACATCTTTGTCATCTCTGATTGCCATCTACTCATAACATGTATTACCCCCATGGAACATAGGATGCTTGTGAATTATCTCAACCCCTACTTCTGTTGGACCAAATCCGATGTCGCGACATATTATGTATAAAATTCCATTGCAGTTAACGTTTTTCTTCATTTTTAACTTCTTTATCGGATCTTTGTCATACTCCGAGCCCTAATTATTAGCGACAATATTTCTAAATGAATTTATCATCAACTTCACATAATCAGCCATTTTTTCCCTATTCATAGTATATATAAATTATAAACTTTTAAACAAATATGATAATTTTCAATAACAACATTCTAAAAATTAAAAAAAAAATCCATAACATTTCAAATATTAACTTTTTTTCCCATTATTGCCAAACGATTTTTTTCTAAAAATCTGTTAGAAGTTATTTTTTAATAACATTTTCGTTGCTAAAAATTCCAACCATTTCCGTATCATTTTACAACACTATAAAAATTATTTCACATTCGAGGTATTACAAATTTTCATCAAAATAATTTTTTTTATTTTCAATAATATTTATACAAAAAATTTCAGAATAATATTTTCATAATAATATTTATACAAAAACAATTCTAGTCATTTTTCATTTTAATTTTAATTTTAATTTTCTTTCGATTATTTCCAAATAATTTTTTTCTAAATATTTGTTCAAAATAAATTTTTAATTATATTTTTCCACTAAACTTTTCAAAAAATTCAATATAATACTGCAATAATTATTTCATATTCTACATATTTCACATCCTTTACAACAGCAAATCCCCACTCTAATACAAAAATTAATATTTCGGGTTACGTATTGCAACATCTATATATATCATATTTAATAAATTATAATCTAATAACATCGAGTAACATTTTCTATAAAATACATAATTATACTAATATTTTTATAAAATGTTACATCAAATACAAATACAGATAAAAAACTTCAACACAAATAAAAAAAAACTTCAACTTTTCTAAAAAAAATATACCACAATTGATTAATTGTTCAAAAATACTTAGATCTGGGAAAAACCTTTCTTTCCTGTGTAAAATCACTTCTTCTTCTTCCTCTTTCTTGCGTGCGAACAAAAGAAAAACTAGATTTGGGTAAATTGGTATTTTATGTGTGTTGTGTGTTTCTGTATGTTTCTCGCTCTTACTGTATTTATATTTCTTTTAGTTTTTATACTGTTATCACATGTTTGAAAATCAATAGTGAGCGTAAATAGAATAAAAAATTAGACAGTGAGATTGGGTTGTATTTAGTACTAAAGGCACTGGTAAGGTCGGTGCCTTCAACATAAAAATTTTCAGCATCACTAAAAGCGTATACGCGATCCGCGACTTTACAACCTATTTTATTATTAATTTTTATGGGTAAAATATTTACGTAATTTTTTTTAAATCATAATATTTTAGTATATAACCCTAACTTTTCACACCAAAAGTACATAAATTTTAGTTGTTGACTCTTATTGTTCAATGATTATCTTTACTATATAATTACAATAAGATATATATAATATATATATACACATATATAAAGAAGATTTATTTAAATATTAAATTAATTTTGAAACCGATACATATTGAATATATATCAAATGGTTTTCTAAATATCAAAGGTTAAATTAATATATCAAAATTCATGTACTCTAATGGTGTAAATATTGATATTCTAACCGAATAAACAGGTTTGATTCCTTCTTTCCAAATATTGCAATATGTTGTAGTGAAAAAGAAAAAAAAAACTAAAATATATATCAGACATATAATATAAATATACATAAGAAAAAATAAAAATTAAAAGACACCATGTAACACTTGGTATATGTATGATAAACAAAAATGTTCTTCAACATATGTCCACAAGCAAATACTCTAAGAAGATTTTAAAAAGAGTCGGCCACTCTAGATTTATGTATTATTGGACTTGGTAGACCTGTTCTTGAAGGTTATGCTCGAAGCTTGGCTCGAAAAAAGGTATGGCCGAAGCTTCCTCAAATATAATATTCAACAACCCTAGAAAATGAATTGACTTTTCAAACTTTAGAATTAGCTTCTACTAGAAGTTATATGATTGATTCTTCATATAAATTGCATAAAACCCAATTCAGAAAATTACACCAAAACAATTGAAAACAGCCAAACAAGAATAGGAAAACACACACACACACACACAAAAGCTTCTTGTGTTCCATTTTCCTTAACACCACGGTTTCAATCCCAAACATACCCTCAACAACATCAGTGTTGTCAACATACACTGCCTTCACTGCATCAGCCATGCTGGCTCGTGCAATGATCAATGAGATCCATAGCCTAACTCTCCAATTGATACCCCAACAAATAAGGGAGAAAATTCAATCACGTGTGGATTCATTGTTTAATAATCTTTCGTCCCAGATGACCCTAATCATAGATGAGTACAAGGGAATGATCAGCAATGAAGTCTACCAAGCTGCTGAAGCCTACTTGAGCACAAGGGTTGGTCCTTCAGTCAAGCAGCTCAGGATTGGTAAGGATTCGAAAGAGAAGAAAATCTCTGTCACTATGGACAAAGGCGAAAACATCGTAGATACCTATGAAGATGCCAAGCTTACCTGGAAATTTGCATGCATTGAGTCCAAGATCTCAAGTGTAGACTGTGAACAAGCTAGCATTTCTCTTGAAAAAACCGAAACTAGATCGTTTCAGCTCAAATTTCATCAGAAATACTACGGGACCGTGTTGAATGAGTACTTGCCATACGTTGTTGCGAGAGCAAAGGCCATAGAGGAAGAAAACAAGGTGGTGAAGCTACATTCATATGGACATTATTTTGCGGGGGGTTATGGTGGAGGTCCTTGGGGATCGATCAATCTCGACCATCCGTCCACGTTCGACACTCTAGCAATGGATCCTGAGCTGAAGAAGGAGCTGATGGATGACTTGGACAGATTTGTCAACAGGAAGGAGTACTATAAAAGAGTGGGAAAGGCATGGAAACGGGGCTACTTGTTATACGGCCCACCAGGTACTGGAAAATCAAGTCTAATTGCAGCCATGGCTAATTACCTGAAGTTTGACATTTATGACTTGGAGCTCACTAAACTGCACGCCAATGCGGATCTCCGTAGCATGTTAGCTTCTACTGCAAACCGCTCCATTATCGTCAGTGAAGATATTGATTGCAGCATCCAGATGCAAGACAGGAATTCAGTGAAAAATTTAACGGCAGGGATGGCCAGGTGAGCTTGCTGGACGGAAAAAACATAATAGTCTCTTTCCTTTGTTTTCTTCGAAAGCCTTCAAATTTCAAAAGTTTTTGTGGCATCATTTACTTACCACAATGTTTTCCTTTCTTCATGATTCTGTGGCAGTTGACATTATCCGGATTACTTAATTTTGTCGACGGATTATGGTCGAATTGTGGAGATGGGAGGATAATTGTGTTCACTGCGAACTACAAGGATAAGATTGATTCTGCGCTGCTAAGACCAGGGCGAATGGATATGCACATTCACATGTCCTATTGTAAGCCAAGCGGATTCCGCATCCTTGCCTCAAACTACCTCAACATTAAGAGCCACCATCTGTTTCCTAAAATCGAAAATCTCATAAATGAAGTTGAAGTGACCCCAGCAGAGATTGCGGAAGAACTTATGAAATCCGAGAATGCTGATCGCGCCCCGGCAGGACTCCTAGAATTTCTTCAACAGAAAAAGTCACAGGTATTGATGAAAGAGGAGAACGTTGATTCAACAAATGGACAAACCATTGAAATTGTAGAAGATAGCCTGGGAAGTGAAGATGCATTTGAGAAGAAGAGGGTAAAAAAAAGTGCTAGATCGATGCGGAAAAAAAAGAAGACATGGTGATAGAAGATCGATAGACGAGTTTTTGCATGATTACATCCACATGAATAAAGAGATGAATGATACAGTCATACTATAAGGAGCTGAATCACAGTTCTCTGGATGGCATTAAGTACCTATGTAGAGGTGTTGTAAGCAGATATTTATATCCACTATTTACATTATTAAATTGAAATTTGTGGATCTGTGGCATGAATTTTAGATAAATTTAGGTAGTCCTTATCTTAAGACAATAAATTACTTAGATCGCATGTAGTTAAAGGGATAGCTTCTTCTTGTGTTTATGTTCGCATATTTTGTGTCAACTCGTTGTATTTCGTATCTATGTCTAAATGAGTTTATGTCTCAAAAATCTCAATCCTATTATCTAACCCTTTTATTAATGATGTATAAAAACCTAAACCCATAGTACTACTGTGTTGATACATTTGTTAATTAAATAGTTATAAATAAATAAAAAAGTATATATTTAGTTCTCAATGTTTGTTTTTTTTTTTATTTCAGTCCTCAAAAAAAATTCTTTTATTTGAATCTTTAACGTTTTTAAAACCTTAAAAAAATATGACTTTTATCAAATTTATTAAGTTTTTCATCAATTTATAACACATATCAACTTCAAATTAGTTTACAATAATTAAATTAACAAAAATGATAATACTAAATATATTTATTTTTTAATTTTAAATATATTTAATAACATAATATACTAAAAAAATTTAAAATAATAATTAAAATTAAGAAAATAGGTTAGAAAATTTATGTGTACCCTAATTACCTTGGGTAACTAGTCCAAGGCTAATTGAAAGCCAATATATACTCAAAATGAATAAAAAAATTAACATATTTAATAAAAATTCAATTTCTATATGGTTTTAAAAATGCTAAGGACTTGAAAAGAAGAAAAAAAATTTGAAGACACAAATAGGAAAGTAAGTAAATATTAAGAACTAAAAGTATACTTTTTTCCTTAATTAATTTATAAGATAGTTACAAATACATAAGAAAAAGGGCAATCACAAAATCAATATTTGCAAATAAAAATGATATAATCTTAACACTGAGATATAAAATATTATATATATATATATTTATATATACACTATATTTATAATTCATATTTAAATACGACCTATATATATATAGTAATGGATGATCTGATTTATGTATATCTATATGTTATATACTATATATAATTATATATATTATTTAGTAATTTTATTGTTAAATGGGTTCACAAGTCAAACTTAAACCTATTTATGGCATTTGTTTAATAAACAGATTTGCAAGTTAATCTAAAACCATGACATAAATTTTTCCATGTTTAAACGAGTCTGATCCATTTATATCCTATGTCAATATTTTTCGTACACAAATTGGTTTAAAATTGTGCCGTGTTGTGTTCAGGTTCGCAAATCATATCCTAAACTGCCAACCTTAATCTTTCTCAGTTACACAAAGAAAAATGTGGTGGATGAGAGCATAAGGGCACCTACTAACATGGTTTCTCTTACTTCACATCGGTATCTAATATGTATCTTGATAGGTGCTTAATTAAATATGTATATTAAATGAGATTTAAAATATTTTCCCCTCATTTCGGTGTGTTTTTGAAGAATTTAAATTTTAATTAAGTAATATTTTGATTTTAGGGTTTTGATAAATAATTGAATTAAAAAAGGAAGAAAATGAATCAAATTTTACTTAATTTAGAACTGAATAGAAAAAGTTATGAATTTTTTAAGATAGATATGGACAGTAAACATAACCATACCAAGATCATGTTAAAATTGAAGTTTGAAGAAATAAAAGTTGAGAGCTGCATAGGGGCGAGACATGACTATGCCTATTGGTTGAGTATCTCTTGGAAATAATTATTTTGATGACTTACACACAACTATATCAAGGTCATATCAACTGCAAACTCCAATTTTTGAAATTTGTTCGAAGATTTAACATGACCTAAAACACAATTGTGTTAAACAGCGTGTTGGTCTAAAAATAAAGTTTTTTATGCCTATTATATAAAGGCTAAGAGGGAACCAACCTCATAACTTGGAGAAGACATTTTTTTTTATGTTTCGGGGTTCTTTTGAGAGCATAGAAGAGTACTTTCTTTTACTTCAAGAATTAAGGTTTTTCTTTAATTTCCTTAATGATGCATAACTTTTCATCATTGAGGATTTATGATTTCAATACGATTAGAGCTTAAAATTTTTAGAATCTAAACTTGTAGATCCTAGGATTATTATTTGACTGGGTTTATTACTATGTCAATGAATTATTTGATTTATTGATTCAAGCATCCGTTCTTGATTTTGTTTAGATTAATATTTCTAGAGTATTACTGTAACTATTTGATATTATACATTATAATTGAGAAATATGATGTGTAATTAGATCTAGTGTGTTTGAAGGGAATTTATGTAATCTTAGAGATAAGTTATATAATTCTTCCAGATTAATTCAATTGTTTTTAAAGAATTCATTGTTTTTAATGCAATCTTTAAAATATGCTATAATGAAGAGATTCAAATAGGTATTTTTCATATTAGAGTTGATAAACTTAAGAAAGTTATTGATCTAATTTAAGAATTCTCCCGATCAATAAAATTAAAGATAAATTTGAATAGTCTTTATTGATGTCACATAATAAATTATTGGGGAAGCAAAATCTAGATACTTGTCTTATCATCTTGAAGTAATTGCAATATGTTTTATTCTTCTTTCTTTCAATTTAATCTTTAGTTCAATAGTTAATAATTAGTTATAGGTTTTAATTAATTAATCTTTATAATTTACTGGGTAAATAATAGGGTGTAGGTTATTATTAGTATTTGTAATCCCTATAAGATGACATCTATATTCAATCCACTATATTACGAAATTTGATAGGTATACTTGTCTTACATCAAGTTTTTTATGTCATTGTAACCTTATTTTAGCTATTTGTTAGGGCATACGTCAGCTAAGTTTGCAGATATTGTGATCATCGGAAGTAGATTGAGGATGCTATATGAACATAAAGATTGTCAAGGAAGAGACTAGCCCCATTTAACTCAGAGGCAACTGTGAGTGCTACAATACCCCATGTGGCTTTAAATGGTCCATTGCCTTGAGCACTAGCTCGAATCCTAAACAAAACAAGCAAGGTTTAAAAATACCCAAAAGGAAGTTCACTCAAATCCCAATCTCAATATCTCAAGTCTATTGAGAAAAGAGAAATTGTTACATCCTAAGGCCCCAATGCCAAGTTATAGGCCTTGAAAATATGATCCTGATGCACAATGCAAATACCATATAAGCCAATAGAGGCATGCTACCTATAATTGCTAGGGGTTGAAGAACAAAGTTCAAGCCCAAATTGAAGCAGAAGTGAAAAGGTTAATGGCATTTAGGGTAATCAAAATAGAGAGGAGTCTATCATTCAATCAAAAGAGTTACCTTATAATCAAAGCCTGGAAGAAAGAATTACAGCTTTAGAAGAAAGGCTTGGGTTTTGTACTCAAACAACTTATACATTTGACTCCTAGTACTAAAATCTAAAGGAAACCACTAGAACTCAATAGTGAAGATGGTTCAAGAAAAGTGGAGCAAAAAATAAATGCACGAGTTTGGAAAGCATAGAATCAAGACAAGCCTACACATGGTAAGAGAAGTCAACTCACACAATTCAAGATTCTAATGGCCCAAGTATTCAAGCAATTAAAAAATGCAAATTTTCTAGTCCATGAGCTCCCTATAAAAAATTATAAGCCAAAAAATTATTATCTCGATGCTTAGTTTAAATATCATATGGGTCAAGCTAGCCATTTTAAAGCAAATTGTTGGAAGTTGAAACATAAACTCTAAGACTCGATTAACGTCAAGCTTGTCTAACAAAAATTCCTAAAGGCTAGTGGGCTCATTAGTAGCACTTTCAATGGAGGGACTTCAAATAAACCACCTACAACATCAAGCATTAAGAGTCTGCTCTTACCATTTGAGAAGTCGACTTACCGCTTGAAGCAATTAGGGTTATCTCTAGGGGATCAAATCAAGGGTGAGCATTGGCAAGAAGAGGGGTCACCAGAAGTGAAAGTAGAGAATCATTTTCTACACTTTCGTTGATTTCAGAATCATTGATTATGAATTCAAAAGTTTGGTTGAATCCAATAAGGTTATGTCTTTAAGAAGTTGCTTTTTCACTAGTGGGGTACTACTATGGAATTTAATCCTATTGATCTAGGGGCAAATGACGGTGAATGTTGAATTAAGTTGACAAGATTTAACTTATTATGCCAAAGGGATTAGTATCTCATTGTTTGAAAAGTTTAGGGTTAAAAAGAGGCATGTTGTAATCCTAAACACACATGAGAGTTAAGCGAGATCAATATAAGAATTTGGACTCATTCCTCAAATGAGGTCACTCTTAAACTTAATACATTGGTCAAAGTGACGTTAGGCATTTGTTTCTATACCCCTAACACATTTACCTATTACTAACCTCATTGAGCTAATTTGAGGAGTATTTTATAAAATTAACCCTGTCAAGAACCACCCCACATGGGGGCAGTTAAGAGATCAATGGCATTAATCAAGAGGAAATGATGAAACTAACTTATGTTTACTCTAGTCACATCAATTCAGGAGTAATCAGAAGGAAGAAATGTCATAAACACCTCATGCACATCCCATGCATACCTCATACACTTTGTATTGAAAATTGAAGGAAGAAATCATCTTAAACCCCTTAAAAGTTCACCAAAAAGAGAGAGAGAAAGAAGGCAAGTTAAATAGTCAAAAGAATATGTTATAGCATGGAGTCCATCTCACCCACAATCACTTCACAAGAATCTCTCCCCATTAAAGGGAGTAATTTATCTTAAGCAATAATTACTTGTGAAACTAGGCAAGCACATTTTAGTTTTGTCCTTAAGGTTCTTGATTTGTAAACTTGGGATGAAATAGATATCTCTTCTTTCAAAATTGACTCATACATTATATCCTTTTTATTAAACCATTGACCAAAAGCTTTACATTTCGGTCCTAAGAAATACCTAACTAATTGACTAATATGTATCACTTACAAGATGGACCATAATTTTAGAATTAAAGTCAAGTGTGATAATAGGCCTACATGAGAGTGAGGAAGTCCCCTTAGACTAGACAATTCGAAAGGTGAGATGCTTATTCTCTAGGTAAGAAACATTTAGAGTCCTTGAATGTGAAAGGAACAATTAGATGCCTCCCCAAGAGCGTACAAGGTTAAGTGCTTTGAGGTTGGAAACATAATCCCAAAAAGGTCCAAAGTTGCAATAATCTTGGTGCTTATTTGGCTTAAGAATTATAGCTCCATTTTAGAATGGATCTTTGAGGCAAATTGGAAAAGAATGAGTGATTATCAAGTAAAAGGGACAAGTCAACTGCTTATCTGTAGTTTTCAGAATCTGGGACTCTCATATTTGTCAGTAATATGATATTTCACTAAAAAAAGATTTACTTTTAACAAAATTTTTGTGAATATTCAAGTTTTGAAAAAAAAAAAAAAAACACATGCAAAGATCTTTCAAAAATTATTTTAATCCATTTGTATGTACCTCTTTTGAGCATTAACTATTCTAGATATCCAAATTTGCTAAAGTTTGGGGTTTGAGATTACCTACTCATAGGAGTACTATCCTATCCCTGGTGGATTGTTTGCTCATAAAAGCGCTATCCCATCTTTTGTTAGATCGTTCATCGGATCACTTGCTCATGAGAGCACCATCCTATCCTTTGTTATATCGTTTGTTAGATCACTTGCTCATAAGAGTGCTATCCTATCCTTAGTTAGACCGTTGGTTAGATCACTTGCTCATAAAGTGCATTATCCTGTGTTTTATTAGATCACTTGCTTATAACGAGCACTATCCTATCTCATCTTGTCGTTAGATCGTATGCTTATTAAGAAGCTATCTAGTTCTGTTTCTCCTTGGGTACCATAGAAAATTTGTCTTTATAAGACAATGACTTGGAAATATAAAGTTTACATTATTAACCTGTCATTAAAAGATAGTGACTTGGTATTGAATTTGCATTCTCTTTTAGAAAATTTGCTTCTAAAAGCCAATGGCTTGTTTAGAAAAGTTCTTGTAAGGGTAAAAATGGTATCTCTTTTGTCTTTATAATAAAACATTATTGAAACTTTACTACAAAGTGAAGCAGTAATGGAGTGCCTACATCAACAAAAGTAAAAATAAATAAAATAAAATCACTTTCACCTTTCATTAGTGCAATCTTGTGGTACTAGATTTGGTTTTACAAGTAACACGTCTTTTAACCTTAAGATAGTAGCTAACACTTATGGCAATTTCTATTAAGAGTCTCACCTGATCTACAAAATTTCACTTAAATACTTCTATTATTTGTATAGTGTACAAGGATGTTAAGAACCCCCTAAACATGTTAATGAAAAAATAAAAATAAAAAACCTTCAAATTCCTCCTTTTTAATTTCAAAATTAAAACAATAGGGGAAAAAACACAAGAAAAATGAAATAGAACTATATTAAATAAATTAATCCCTATTTGCAATTTAATAAATAAGTTACGAATTAACATTTGGCTAAGAAAAATATATAGAGATTGAGGGTAAGGACCTTTAATGGTAGTCATGAATTTCACCATAGAAAAAGCAACAAAGACCTTTTCCATAATTGACAAAATTCAAACCGATAGATGTTTATATTAAGTTATGTAATGCATAAAATAAGGGATTAAAGAACCTATAAATAATAGCTTCCTAATAAACTCCAAATCAAACATGGTGTAATAGCATGTAACCTCTAAATCTTTAATCTTGATGTGGTAATTATATCTTGGATATCACTATTTTTTGTTGAATCCTCTTACTTATGTACTACAAAGCTTGTTTATGGGCATGTACTCTTATTACTATGTTTGTGAAAAAGAAGACTAGTTTGATGATTAGAGGAAATGATACATTCCTCCCTCCATATAGGCTACACTAGTGGCTTATTTTGTATTTACTGTTTCTAATGCTAATATAACTGTTTTCACCGATTATATATGTATTAGATGTAGACTAAAGTAACCATCCAATAACAACTATTAGCCACTCAACTTATTGACACGATTAATTAATATGACTCAATCCCTTTGTTTCTCAAGGCCTTAAAATGCTTCCACAGGTATCACAACATTGCCACACTAAGTTTGCCTAAAAAGTGCACTTAAGGTGCAATGCCCTGTAATCACCTGAGGCGAGAAGTGTAAAAAAAAGTGCTCGCCTGAGCGAAGTGAAGCACACATGTTAAAAAACTAAAAGACTATTATAGCATAACTAAAACACCACATTAAGATTAAGTAAATAAAATGAAATGTTGACAAGCTTCTATCTCTCCTCATCATCAACACCATCCAAATCATCATCATTTTCATTACCATGCTCTCATATTCTTCTTCTTCTTCTATATCATCACTCATAATTTCTTCTTCCTCATCTCTAATAAATTCTCCACGCGATGACCTCCTAAGGGTTGTTCTAAACTGTGTTTGAGATTTTGTATTCCTTAGTAGTTCATCAACTCCTGCAGCTCTTAAAACATCATCCCATGCTAAGTCATCATCTCCAAAAACTAATTCATCTTCTGCCTCGACAAATTAATCAACACAGATTTTTCTAATGAACCAATCTTTGCTCTCATCAATATCATCCAATGATATTGGATCAATAGCATCACGCTTATTATATCAAGCTTTGAGAGCTCAATTGTACTTAATATCGACTAGATCGTTTAGACATTATTAAGCAAGTTTGTTCCTCCTCTTGGTATGTATCTACAAATAATTATACTAATGACATTTAATGTTATTATATGTAATGGAAATGACACTTAAATTAAAAGTGTAAGATGCTTACTTACTCAAACATGCTCCAACTCCTTTAACACCCCGATGAGCTACATGTTAAGCTCAAAACATCAATTTCAAATTGATATAAGTCAAGAGACCATTTAGCTATGTACATTAAAAAAATAAAATAAAAAATTGTTTAGTTACTAACAAAAAAAAAAGAGAATAACTATCATTTTAACATATCATTTTCTTAGTTACTGATGGGTGTCGAATCCAACAAAAATAAAACCTACTCCTAAACAATTATATGATTTGCATATAGTAGCGAGTAGGGTCGAATCCATAGGGATTGGTTAAAGATATTTCTATTCAAAGAGAATAAAGAGGAAAAGAAAACTGGGGGGTTTTGTTTGTGAATCGAAATAAAGTTGAAACAAGATAATAAAATTGAATATTGATAAAAGCTTAGCCAAAGGAATCAAGATAGTTTAATTCTAGGAATTGATCATCGATGCAAATGTTTTCTATTCTTATTCCTAGATAAACTGGTTATGGTTATTAACAAGCTCTAACAACCTATCTCTCCGTACTTCCTCGATAACCAAGAGAATCTCTTTGATTATTTCTCTTATCGATTAGACAACCCCAGACAAGCGCTTAAGATTTAATCTACCAATAGCATTAAAAACTAGAGAGACCACCAATTCATGCCAGTAGATTATAAGATAGCCTATTTAAACATGATCACACACCTCCATAACATGAATTCGATCATCTATTTTATAACCAAACATGTTATTGTGTCACTAAGACTAGAACAATCAAACAATTACGGATTTGACATGCTAGTTGACAAAATATTAACTTGCTAATTGAGTAAAATAGCTCTATTCATACCAATCAACAAAGATAATAATGACAAAACGATCAGAAGATATATGAATATCCGAAAACAACGAATAGATTAAATACAAGTCAATTAGACCTCACAATTCGTGGAGAATTAAACATCTATGACCCTTTGGCTAGAAAAGTAGCTTAGCTACACATGTTCATCAATAAAACGAAAATAAAAAGTAGAAACATGATGAACCCGGTTGCCTGCTCTGCCTCCAATATGATCCAAAGTTCTTCCAGATCCAAAGATTTCCATATTAAAGATTAAAAAGTTGCCCTCACCCACTAGGGTTGGTTCTATTTATATTGTTATAGGGATGGCATGTGATCTTTTGCTAGCAAGATACGAAAATATCTTTCCTTTTCCAAGTAGATTTCGAGAAGTGAATCTTCGTCTGCCTAGCACGCCCTACCACACAGCCGTGGGCCAAGCCGTGCCTTCCTCTGTGCATAATTCATGTATCATCTTCCGTGTCCAGTGTGTACCACGGTCTACACCACGGCTAGATCCTAGGTCGTGCCATCCTCTGTCAAAGTTCCACAATTTCTTCTCCTTGGCACGTCTAGCTTCCACCACGGCTCCAAGCACGGTTTCTCCCACGGCTGCCACCACGGCCGTGCCCTAAGCCGTGTCTCTCTTTCTCCTGCAGTGTGTAGCACGGTTTACCACATGGCCAGATCTCAAACCATGCCTCCTTCTAGACAGATACTTGCTCATGTGCTTTCCTCCGGTGGTATAACTCCTTGTCTTGATCCAAGTTGTAGATGACTTCTCTAATTTACTTGAAGTAGCATCCTTGACTCCATTTAACCTAATTTATCACCATAATAGAATTAAGTACCATTTCCTTATGATTTCTATAAAATCAATAATGAATTAACACAATTTATACTATAAAGATTAAGTATAAAATGGCTCTATCAAATTCCTCCACACTTAAACTCTTGCTTGTGCTCAAGCAATTGAATCAAATCAGTTGAGAAATCTGTCATAGATTATACAAACTTTCTTTTCATCATTCCAAGCATCTATTCATTTGTAATTCATGACTTGTAATTTTAATGTCTACTACTTCAACCAAACTGGTTTCCTGTGATCAAATTACCATGGACAAAATTTAATAGCTAATATAAACAAAACAAACTTTAATCCTCATGTTTAGCAAAAGAATTTTTATTCCAAAAGTAAATACTTAATCCACTAAGGAAAAACACCCAATTAAACTTCATTGGATATTATCAAGCATATAATCCTTGCAGTATAAAGTAAAAGCATATGGTATAAGCTCTTTGCTAGATATTCTCCCTTTTATACATCTTTGTTTTATTCAATGAATGTTTACATTCATGTTCTTTTGATTTGTTCAAGCATCTATTTTGACGGGTTTTTGCCCGCTTCTTTTCATGAACTTTTGCCTTTTTCGCCCTTATCGTTATAGTGAGTTCATTGAGTCGGCAACATCCCGAGCTCATTACTCAAGTGACTGGGTTTTGAGATAACCCTACGGACTCTTCCTCACTTTAACATTCAAGTTTGAATACTCTTAACTCAATTAGTTGAATCATTGGAGTAATGGCTATGCTTGATTTTTATTTTTTTTTCACTAAGTGTTATGATTGCTTTACAAACAACTTCAAAGAGTATACAGTAGCTAACATAACCTAGAAGTAAACTTGTTTATTTTTCACTTAGGGACTCGACTTACTCTTAGACTTCCAATTCTAAAGCTAAATACAAGGTAAATTTGTTTCTTAAAGATTTCACTACTTAATTTTAACCATGTATTCTAATCACAGCACTGGGTGAGTAAAACATTTGAACAAGTCAATTTCACATTTTGTAGATGCTTATTACAACATTTAGTACAATCTCCAGATGTCATGATAATTTTGAAAAATTTTAGCTTAAAATTGCTTAAGGACAAACATTCAGAGTATAAGTTAGTTCTCTATTCTCTATATTTTATTATCCTCTCCCCCACACTTAGCTTGAACAGTGTCCTCACTGTTCCAAATTCAGCACAATGAAAGAGGAATTAACAACTCAAGGAACATTAGAGAATAAGAGAAAGGAAATACTGGTACTTCCCTAGTATTGGAGTTCTCCCCTTAAGCTCTGGAAAGTGTCATCTGATTATGTGTATCCTTGCTGCAGCTGATCCAAAGAGTTCAAAACTACACGAAAATCAAAACAAAACTAAACTAAAACAAAAGCAAAACAAAACTAAAAATTGAAAATTTTTTTTTTTTTGACATGGGTTGCCTCCCATGAAGCGCCTTTCTTTAACGTCTTTGGCTAGACGTTTCTGGCTAGATGTTCGGATAAGAATTTTGATTCCAGCTTTGGTGCCTGTGGTGATGGGTTAATAACATCCGCAATAAAAACAGGAGAGATATCGCTAGGATGTTTCATGGCATCATAAATGTTAAATTTAATCACTTCACCATTCTAAACACCCCATTTTTGCCCTAGGAGACAATAATTTTCAATAAAAATCAACTTTTCAATTTTTCCTAATTTTTTCCAATTTTTCCTAATTTAGCATAAAATAACAAAAATGTTCAAAAAATAAAAATAAATAGGAAAACACTTCAATTTTGAAAAATGATTTCAGAAATAGCAATAATAAATAATAAACAATTTTTACAAATTTTTGGAATTTTCAAAAAATACAAAAAATAGAAAAATCGCATTGCATATATGCAATTTGCGAAAATAAAAAAATCAGGAAAGTGGGCTAGCTCAGCTGGTCCGGACCATGGGCTAAGGCGCGCGCAGGGGGGTCGAGGTCGAGGGTTCGAATCGCGGAGGACGCAGTTTCCGCGTTTTGCAATTTTTTCGACTTATCCAGGACACGTGGCAGACCCTGATTGGCTGGAAGAAACGCACGCGCCGAGCGCGTGATCATCCCCTACCTCGAGCCCGAGATCGCCGGCGAGAAGAAAAATTCGTATTTCGGCCGTTTTGATCTGATTTTTTGCACAAATCCAACAGATCTTCAACAGAAATAAGATAAACACTATCTAATTGGAATCAAATCGCAACAAATCGTTGGATAGGCACGGATCGGAGTTGGTTTTTTTCAACCGAAAATCCGATCAGCTTCAATCGAAGGAATTCCGAGCTTATCCAGCTCGATTTCAAACGCCTATAAATAGAGGAGGAGGTGAAGAAGCCAAATCACATATCAGAATTGCGAGAGAGAGAGAAAAGAGCGTAGATCGGAGGAGATCCAAGTTCGAGACCGCCGATCGGAGTTGAGCCGCCGCAAGGAGACGTCCTGGGAGTAAGACGCCACCACCATCGGACTCAGCACCCTCAAGAAGCCAGGATTCGACACTTCACACGCCGCAAACGACCGCCGGAACGCCGTGAACGAGCCAACCCCGCCAACCGATCCGACCCGACCCGATTCGATCCGATCCGACCCGATTCGACTCGACCCGCGCACCGATCCGGATCCAGGTAAGTCGGATTTTCCAGATTTTTTTATTATTTATTTATTTATTTTGTTTATTTGTTTATGTTGAATTTATTTATTACTATTTATTATTTTGTTAGCCATTTATTTATTTATATTTTCAATAAATAGGAAAATATAGAAATTATATTTTTCTAGGATTTAATAATGTAGAAAATAGAAAATAGGAAATAAGGAAAAATAAAATAAAAAAATAAAAATATTAGAAAAATAATAATAATATTTTAGATTTAAAAATATGATAGAAAATAAACTTAGGATAAAATTTTCAATAAAAAATTATAAAAACCATAAAAATCACAAAATCATAAAAAACCATAAAAATTAATAAAAACTTCAAAAATTACAAAACAAAAATAAGTTTTAGCACTTAGAAAAGTCATTTTCATCAAATAAATCAAAATTGATGTTTTCCCTCAAAATCATTTTCAAAAATCAAATTCAAAGTTTAGGCTTAGAAATTTTTAGAAAAACTCCCAAAGATATTAAGAACTTAAACTAAAAGAGTTTGCAAAATTAAAATTCATCAACAAATCTAAAAGTTTTCAGAAAAGCGAACTACGGCTTGTTTGATCCTGAGTAGCAGGTACGTAGGCACCCATTCGGGTCAACCCATAAAATAAATGAAAAAATTCTTTTTCTTGAAATAAATTAAAAAACATAACAAAAATTAACAGAAACACAATGAAACACATTTCTAAAGATGAACAATTTTAGGAGATTAGGTGGTAACCGCATAGGTTTTAATAGGTTAGCCTCCGAACTTAGAAACTCTGGTTTTCCTTTTTCTCTTCTCACAAAAACGAAAAGAGAAAATAACGACGACTAGTAGTCCAAATTAAGACTAATCCGCTCCTTTAGTCTTAATTCACTTTTTCCCAACAACAGTTGGGTGGCGACTCCAAAAATCAAACGAAATTCCTAATTCAAGTCGAGGGTCTAGATTAGATGAGCATAGGGTTTAGTTTAGATCGGATTAGGAATGGGAATCCAAGAATTAGACTCGACAGGATGGCGACTAGAGTCGTCGTTATTTTCTCTTCTCGTTTTTGTGAGAAGAGAAAAAGGAAAACCAGAGTTTCTAAGTTCGGAGGCTAACCTATTAAAACCTATGCGGTTACCACCTAATCTCCTAAAATTGTTCATCTTTAGAAATGTGTTTCATTGTGTTTCTGTTAATTTTTGTTATGTTTTTGAATTTATTTCAAGAAAAAGAATTTTTTTCATTTATTTTATGGGTTGACCCGAATGGGTGCCTACGTACCTGCTACTCAGGATCAAACAAGCCATAGTTCGCTTTTCTGAAAACTTTTAGATTTGTTGATGAATTTTAATTTTGCAAACTCTTTTAGTTTAAGTTCTTAATATCTTTGGGAGTTTTTCTAAAAATTTCTAAGCCTAAACTTTGAATTTGATTTTTGAAAATGATTTTGAGGGAAAACATCAATTTTGATTTATTTGATGAAAATGACTTTTCTAAGTGCTAAAACTTATTTTTTTTTTTGTAATTTTTGAAGTTTTTATTAATTTTTATGGTTTTTTATGATTTTGTGATTTTTATGGTTTTTATAATTTTTTATTGAAAATTTTATCCTAAGTTTATTTTCTATCATATTTTTAAATCTAAAATTTTATTATCATTTTTCTAATATTTTTATTTTTTTATTTTATTTTTCCTTATTTCCTATTTTCTATTTTCTACATTATTAAATCCTAGAAAAATATAATTTCTATATTTTCCTATTTATTGAAAATATAAATAAATAAATGGCTAACAAAATAATAAATAGTAATAAATAAATTCAACATAAACAAATAAACAAAATAAATAAATAAATAATAAAAAAATCTGGAAAATCCGACTTACCTGGATCCGGATCGGTGCGCGGGTCGGGTCGAATCGGGTCGGATCAGATCGAATCGGGTCGGGTCGGATCGGTCGGCGGGGTTGGCTCGTTCACGGCGTTCCGGCGGTCGTTTGCGGCGTGTGAAGTGTCGAATCCTGGCTTCTTGAGGGTGCTGAGTCCGATGGTGGTGGCGTCTTACTCCCAGGACGTCTCCTTGCGGCGGCTCAACTCCAATCGGCGGTCTCGAACTTGGATCTCCTCCGATCTACGCTCTTTTCTCTCTCTCTCGCAATTCTGATCTGTGATTTGGCTTCTTCACCTCCTCCTCTATTTATAGGCGTTTGAAATCGAGCTGGATAAGCTCGGATTTCCTCCGATTGAAGCTGATCGGATTTTCGGTTGAAAAACCAACTCCGATCCGTGCCTATCCAACGATTTGTTGCGATTTGATTCCAATTAGATAGTGTTTATCTTATTTCTGTTGAAGATCTGTTGGATTTGTGCAAAAAATCGGATCAAAACGGCCGAAATACGAATTTTTCTTCTCGCAGGCGATCTCGGGCTCGAGGTAGGGGATGATCACGCGCCCGGCGCGTGCGTTTCTTCCAGCCAATCAGGGTCTGCCACGTGTCCTGGATAAGTCGAAAAAATTGCAAAACGCGGAAACTGCGTCCTCCGCGATTCGAACCCTCGACCTCGACCCCCCTGCGCGCGCCTTAGCCCATGGTCCGGACCAGCTGAGCTAGCCCACTTTCCTGATTTTTTTATTTTCGCAAATTGCATATATACAATGCGATTTTTCTATTTTTTGTATTTTTTGAAAATTCCAAAAATTTGTAAAAATTGTTTATTATTTATTATTGCTATTTCTGAAATCATTTTTCAAAATTGAAGTGTTTTCCTATTTATTTTTATTTTTTGAACATTTTTGTTATTTTATGCTAAATTAGGAAAAATTGGAAAAAATTAGGAAAAATTGAAAAGTTGATTTTTATTGAAAATTATTGTCTCCTAGGGCAAAAATGGGGTGTTTACAGCTGCCCCTCTTTGTGGTAAAGTTTGAAAAACTTAACTACAAAGACAAACAAAAGACGCCATTTTTGACCTCTTGAATTAGGTTTTAGTAGGAAAATGCCCCACGAGCTGATAATCCTACGGTTGAAGATGTTCCTAACGATTCAAGGTAATGTTCCCTCTCCAAAAAGTACTTTATGAGCTAACTAATTGGTGACAGGACACATCTCAAGCATCGAGTATGAATGTATGAGAAATGATAATAGGAAGCGTCTCATCAGACTTGCAACCTTGGAAAGAAAATTTACTTAGGAAGCACCCTTATGAGCTGGCTATCTGTCGACAGAAGCGTCTTGTTAGACTAGCAACTGTCTGGGAAAGATGTTTCCGAAAAGTGCCCCAAGAGCTGACTAATCGGGAGAATCTAGGAAAGTGCCCCTCATGGGCTGACTAACCTTTGATGGGATTTGTCTCAAAAGGTGCCCCCTATGAGCTGACCATGAGAACAGATTTTTAGGAAAGCGCCCCCTATGGGCTAACTAACCTGGATTTGAATTTGCCTCAAAAAGTGCCCCCTATGGGCTGACTAACCTGGATTGGACCTGTCTCAAAAAGTGTCCCCTATGGGCTGACCATGAGAACAAGGTTTTAGGAAAGTGCCCCTTATGGGCTAACTAACCTGGAATTGAATTTGCCTCAAAAAGTGCCCCCTATGGGCTGACCATGAGGACAAAGATCTTTAGGAAAGTGCCCCCTATGGGCTGACTAACCTGGATTGGACCTGTCTCAAAAAGTGCCCCCTATGGGCTGACCATGAGAACAGATTTTTAGGAAAGTGCCCCCTATGGGCTAACTAACCTGGAATTGAATTTTGCCTCAAAAAGTGCCCCCTATGGGCTGACCATGAGGACAAAGTTTTTTTAGGAAAGTGCCCCCTATGGGCTGACCATGAGAACAAGGTTTTAGGAAAGTGCCCCCTATAGGCTGACTAACCTGGAATTGACTTGTCTCAAAAAGTGCCCCCTATGGGCTGACCATGAGAACAAGGTTTTAGGAAAGTGCCCCCTATGGGCTGACTAACCTGGAATTGAATTTTGCCTCAAAAAGTGCCCCCTATGGGCTGACCATGAGGACAAAGATTTTTAGGAAAGTGCCCCCTATGGGCTGACTAACCTGGATTAATTTTTAGGAAAGTGCCCCAAGAGCTGACTAACCTAAACTAGAACTGTCTCAAAAGGTGCCCTTATGAGCTGACCCTGAGAACAGGTATTTTCGGGAAAGTGCCCATATTGGGCTGACTAACCCTATCATGAAAACGATGGCTCAAAAGGTGCCCCCTGTTGGCTGACCTTGAGAGATCTAGGGAAGTACCTCTTTTTGGGCTGACGACCCTATTATGAAAATGATGGTTCAAAAGGTGCCCCCTGTGGGCTAACCTTGAGAGATCTAGGGAAGTGCCCCTTTTTGGGCTGACGACCCTATTATGAAAATGATGGTTCAAAAGGTGCCCCCTGTGGGCTAACCTTGAGAGACCTAGGGAAGTGCCCCTTTTTGGGCTGACTACCCTATTTAAGGAAGAATATCCTAAGTGGGAATCTTATTCATTTTTTTCAATGACAATCAAATGCAAGATGACTTAAACTTCTGAACAAGTGATAACTAAAATTTTTCTGCAAATTTTCAAAAAGTGGTCTTTTGAAACCTAAGGATAATGTAGCAAAATATTAAAGTGTTCCCTTTTTTTAGTGAGCATTGCTAACGAGTAAAGAATCTGACAAAGCTCCTAAAAATACAAATAAAGGGTAAGCATTCCCTACTGCTCCATAATCACTTACTCTTTTGCCTCATTTTTCTCAGAGGGTTTGGTTTAATCTTAGAAACAAAATGTTGTCTTAGCTTGATCAATCATCTCTTGAGGGGTTTCTTGTAATTAAGGCTCAGATCTTCTTCTTGAGGGACATCAGTACATAAGCTAAACAATGCCAATGAGTAAATTCTCTCATTCCATTTATAACTGGATATCTCGTTTTTAATTGGTTTAATCTAAGAGGACTTCCTTACAATCTCTCGGTTTAGATATCACTCTTGACTTCTATTCCAAAAATTATGGTCTTTCTTGTAAGTAATACGCTTTAATCAATCCGTTAGGACTTTTTAATACTTGTAATGCCATTTAGGCTCTTTTGGTTATTGGTTTCAGAAAAGGATGTTAATGGTTTATTTTGAAAGAATCGTCATTTCAACATAGGTTTGTAAGTCAAGAAACCTTGAGAGAAAAAGAACTGGAATAGTACCTGCCCTAGCAATTTTTGCTTAAGATAAGTTATTTTCAATGATTTGGAGAAGTCTTCGAAAAGGGTAGTATATCTTTGAACTACTCTCGTATTTGGCCCTGGTATTTTCCAAGTGTTGTTGGGCTTTTTATAGATTTAGCTACATTCTTGGCTTTCTCATTTCTCTTCTTTTTCTTTCTTTTCTTTCTATCCCTTTTCAGTTTTTTCAATCATCATTTTTTCTTCATTCATTCTCTTTTTCTATCTTTTCTTTTTTTTCTTTCTTTGGGCCCAATGGTGATCATTTCTTTTCATGTGTATTTTTTAGAATGTGGACTTCTCTTCATCTCAAATAAATTATCTATGGCTAAAATTTTGAATTGTTGCAACTAGGGCAAGCACTATTGATGTCTCTATCTTCCCAATTATTCCATCGTGGGGTGGTTGATGGTAGGGTTAAATTTTGAAACTCTTGTTTGTCAAAGGATGATTGTGTTTAGGGTAGCAAAAATGAATGCCTAACATTGTTTTGATTTAACGTATCAAATTCAAGATAGACCTCCTTTAAGGAATGAGTCCAAAACCTCACATTAATGACACTCCACTCTCAAGTGTTTAAGGGTTAGTGTTTGGGACGTGGTTTGCCTCTTGTCATCTTAAACCTTTTAAATAAAGATACCCTTCAAATTTGCCTATGTTCTCCACTTCTCATGGTGTCCCCATGTACCGTTGTCATTTTCAACAAGTGATTTGGTCTTAAGACCTAAGACTCAAGTATTTGGAAGAGTCTTCTTTATACCCTCATTGATAATTGACCATGGCTACTTTGAAAGCGTACCAAAAAATCTGTGTCTGGTCTAGATGACTTTTGATGGAAAGGAAACTTCAAGTGCAGCTTTTAGGATTGGAGGGTGTCGGGACATCCGACGTTTTGAGGCTAAATCAAGATATGAAGAGACCTTTTGAAGTGAATGGGGTCTTTTGTTGGTTATAGAGGTCTTTGGTTATTTAGAGCAAGTGACTATGAGCTTTAGGTTAAGCTGACCATTTAGAAACAACTTTTAGGACCTTGAAAAGATCTCTAATTGTTAGTAACTTTTTAATTTCACTATTTATTTTTCTTTGTTCTTATTTTTTTTGTAGATATGCGAACCAGATGCTGACACGGATGATTTTTCTTTGTTCTTATTTCTTAGTAAATATGCAAATCAGATGCTCACACGGATGCTAAAAATAAAGGGTTGACAACTGATTGACAATGTACCGTTGAAAACTTCACTTTTATTAATTTTGAAAATTCTGGAGTTCAAAAATAAACGAATGAAAGATTACAGGGAAAATCTATTTCCTAGTTCTCTTAGTCTTCTGTTGTGGAGGCTCGGGTTTCCCACTGATGATGGCTTCTAGTTCCTTGACCCTGGCTTGGGATTTCTCCAATTGTGCTTCTAAGGCCTTGTTTCTTTGGTCGGATTCTTTGAAGCGTCCCTTCCAGATGTCTTTCTTATAATCCGCAGCTTCGAAGTATACTTCCATCCGGGCCTTGACCTGCTCCAGGTAGATCTCTGTCTCTGGATTGATCTTGTCTGGTCTTGGCTGGGTGACGTCTGGAACCCGGTATGCTCTTTCCCCTGTCTGGTATAGCTGGCGGATTACAAACTCTCTGGTGGCTCGATGTTTTCCCACTTCGCCATCTAGCTCGCCGAGGTCCACATTCGAGCTTTCGATTCTAGCTTCCCAGAGTGCTTTGACCTTTGCTAGCTTAGCAAATTTCTCGGCTACCAGCAGGTTCGGATCCTGATACTCAAAGGTGACTGCTTCGAGTGAAGGCCGATAAACTATGTCTTGGACGGTACCGAATTGGCGGACTACGGAGTTGGGGTGATATCCGATGCATCCGTTGATCCCGATTAACGGTACTGCTTGGAAATTAATGCAGGTTAAGATGATTTTATCGCAGCAACTCCACCTGGCTGTCCATAGAATATCTTCTGTGCTAAGGCTTTTAAGCAGATCTACCCAACTGTGGCTGGTAATGTCGTCGGGTAACTTCACCTTTTCTATACAGGAATCCACAAGATCCACCTGTTGGGCTAGGGTTCTCCTGACCATGTTTAGCCCGAAGCACTTGAGGTGGCTTACGAACCATATTAGCAGAAGGTTGATGCTGGAGCGCAGGATCCCGTGGCCCTTCTTCTTAAGGAAGTTCAAGTTCCGGATCTGTTCAGCCAGTAGAGCTGGGATGTAAGATTTTCCCTCCAGGAATTGGGTCACCAGCTCCGCAACCCGGTAGTGAATATAGAAAGTTCCAGTGGGGAACAAAATGGTGGCGAAGGCCGTCAAGATGAAGGCGTTCACCCTTCTTTGTCTGTAGGTCTTAGGGTCTCCACACAAGATGTCCTTTCTGTCCCCATTGTCTTCTCGGGCAATAAACCAGGCTTCTAGGTCATCCATCTGTATGCAATATCCATTACAGTCTGCTAGGGCTTTGTTGACTGCTGTCTTACGGATGCCTAGTAATCTGCTGAAGGTACCGGCTGGCCCGGCCCTAGGTCTGGCATGTAAATCTGATCAGTCAGTGCTGGAGCCTGTAGCAACTGGGTATACTCCTCCAGGGTAGGGGTGATCTCATGCGGTCCGATGAAGAAAGCTGCAGGCTCAATCTCCCATAACTGGAGCATGGCCCGGACCATAGGCAAATTCGCCTCTGTCTTAGTCAGTGAGAGGACGGGGCCGATCTTCTGTTGGATGAAGGCCTGCTCCTCTAGGTTGTACGAGGTAATCCAGTGGTCCAGTACCAATTTTGGGTCCAAAGGTTTGTACACCCGAATCTCTTCGCGGAGGAGGCGGTTGACTGCACTGCTAGCCATCTATTACAATAGGAAACGATCTAGTTACAACAAGAACTACAAAAATGTTACAGGGAAATAGTCCTGAACTCCGAGGACAAAAACAACAAACCAATACATTGTCATTCAATTGTCAACCCTTCGTACGATGTTATGTATGCAAGTAGGTTGGTTTTAACTGGTTCCCGAGCTTTATGGCCTCCCGCATTCTCGGAGAAATGGATCTCAGGCCATATCGAAGCATAGGGTGGGGTAGCCTAATCGGCCCGAACGGTGAATCAACTCACTTCGCCCGAAACCTACACAATGGCTCCCCGTCTTAAGTTTCTAGGACGGTCCGAGTTCGACCGCATCTATTCACACAAACATATGCATGCAAAAAATCCCCATAGTAAAGAACCGAAAAATCTAACTAAATCCTGCAAAGTTAGTAACAGAAAAGAAAGAAAACACATTTCTTAAAGGTAATAATCCGAAGAGAATCAGGTAGCTAGCCTACTGGTATGGGTCCCCAGTGGAGTCGCCATCCTGTCGAGTCTAATTCTTGGATTCCCATTCCTAATCCGATCTAAACTAAACCCTATGCTCATCTAATCTAGACCCTCGACTTGAATTAGGAATTTTGTTTGATTTTTTGAGTCGCCACCCAACTGTTGTTGGGAAAAAGTGAATTAAGACTAAAGGAGCGGATTAGTCTTAATTTGGACTACTAGTCGTCGTTATTTTCTCTTCTCGTTTTTGTGAGAAGAGAAAAAGGAAAACCAGAGTTTCTAAGTTCGGAGGCTAACCTATTAAAACCTATGCGGTTACCACCTAATCTCCTAAAATTGTTCATCTTTAGAAATGTGTTTCATTGTGTTTCTGTTAATTTTTGTTATGTTTTTGAATTTATTTCAAGAAAAAGAATTTTTTCATTTATTTTATGGGTTGACCCGAATGGGTGCCTACGTACCTGCTACTCAGGATCAAACAAGTCGTAGTTCGCTTTTCTGAAAACTTTTAGATTTGTTGATGAATTTTAATTTTGCAAACTCTTTTAGTTTAAGTTCTTAATATCTTTGGGAGTTTTTCTAAAAATTTCTAAGCCTAAACTTTGAATTTGATTTTTGAAAATGATTTTGAGGGAAAACATCAATTTTGATTTATTTGATGAAAATGACTTTTCTAAGTGCTAAAACTTATTTTTTTTTTTTGTAATTTTTGAAGTTTTTATTAATTTTTATGGTTTTTTATGATTTTGTGATTTTTATGGTTTTTATAATTTTTTATTGAAAATTTTATCCTAAGTTTATTTTCTATCATATTTTTAAATCTAAAATTTTATTATTATTTTTCTAATTTTTTTATTTTTTTATTTTATTTTTCCTTATTTCCTATTTTCTATTTTCTACATTATTAAATCCTAGAAAAATATAATTTCTATATTTTCCTATTTATTGAAAATATAAATAAATAAATGGCTAACAAAATAATAAATAGTAATAAATAAATTCAACATAAACAAATAAACAAAATAAATAAATAAATAAAAAAAAAAATCTGGAAAATCCGACTTACCTGGATCCGGATCGGTGCGCGGGTCGGGTCGAATCGGGTCGGGTCGGATCGGTCGGCGGGGTTGGCTCGTTCACGGCGTTCCGGCGGTCGTTTGTGGCGTGTGAAGTGTCGAATCCTGGCTTCTTGAGGGTGCTGAGTCCGATGGTGGTGGCGTCTTACTCCCAGGACGTCTCCTTGCGGCGGCTCAACTCCGATCGGCGGTCTCGAACTTGGATCTCCTCCGATCTACGCTCTTTTCTCTCTCTCTCGCAATTCTGATCTGTGATTTGGCTTCTTCACCTCCTCCTCTATTTATAGGCGTTTGAAATCGAGCTGGATAAGCTCGGATTTCCTCCGATTGAAGCTGATCGGATTTTCGGTTGAAAAACCAACTCCGATCCGTGCCTATCCAACGATTTGTTGCGATTTGATTCCAATTAGATAGTGTTTATCTTATTTCTATTGAAGATCTGTTGGATTTGTGCAAAAAATCGGATCAAAACGGCCGAAATACGAATTTTTCTTCTCGCCGGCGATCTCGGGCTCGAGGTAGGGGATGATCACGCGCCCGGCGCGTGCGTTTCTTCCAGCCAATCAGGGTCTGCCACGTGTCCTGGATAAGTCGAAAAAATTGCAAAACACGGAAACTGCGTCCTCCGCGATTCGAACCCTCGACCTCGACCCCCCTGCGCGCGCCTTAGCCCATGGTCCGGACCAGCTGAGCTAGCCCACTTTCCTGATTTTTTTATTTTCGCAAATTGCATATATGCAATGCGATTTTTCTATTTTTTGTATTTTTTGAAAATTCCAAAAATTTGTAAAAATTGTTTATTATTTATTATTGCTATTTCTGAAATCATTTTTCAAAATTGAAGTGTTTTCCTATTTATTTTTATTTTTTGAACATTTTTGTTATTTTATGCTAAATTAGGAAAAATTGGAAAAAATTAGGAAAAATTGAAAAGTTGATTTTTATTGAAAATTATTGTCTCCTAGGGCAAAAATGGGGTGTTTACAACCATCAAATTCCATAGTGAGGGTACCATCATTTACATCAATTTTCGTCTTGGATGTCTTAAGGAATGGTCGCCCTAATAATATCATTGATGAATTATGAGAATCATTATCTTCCATATCAAGCACATAAAAATCAGCAGGAAAAACCAACCCATTGACTTGAACTAAAACATCCTCTAAAACTCCCTCAGGATAAACATTGGACCTGTCAGCAAGTTGAACAATGACACCCGTTTCCTTCAAGGGACCAACATTTAAACGTTGATAAACAGACAAAGGCATGACATTGATAGAAGCTCCTAAATCACACATGGCTTTAGCGATTCCAAGATTACCTATTTTGCAAGGAATAGTAAACATACCTGGATCCTTACATTTAGGAGGAAGCTTCTTCTGAATAATAGCTGAAACATTTTCACTCACACTAATCTTTTCATTGCCATTCAGCTTCCTTTTGTTAGTGCATAAGTCTTTGAGAAATCTAGCATAGCGCGGTATTTGCTTAATTGCATCAAGCAAAGGAATATTTACCTCGACTTTGCGAAAAGTTTCCAGAATCTCTTTTTCTTCCGCTTTATTCTTGGATTTCGCCAATCTGGAGGGGAAAGGAGGTGGTATCAATAGCAATAAATAATAAGTACATTTTTTTAATAACGGAGTATAACTATATATATATATATATATATATATATATATATATATAGCAGTAAATAATAAGTACATTTTTAATAACCGTAAATATATTAATAAAAGAGAATATTAGGTACCTTTTTTTTAATAATAGTAAGTATATATTTTTTTTAATAATAGTAAGCATAGATTATTTTTTGTAGCAATAGGTATATTCAACAAAATATCTTACCTTTATCCGAAAAAGTTTTTTTTTTATAATTGAAATTTTATTGATCCAAAAGGTGTACAACCATCAAAAGATAGATGATTTACAATAGGAAAGCAT
The DNA here is from genome assembly GCA_037954665.1 of Laguncularia racemosa. NCBI lineage: Eukaryota > Viridiplantae > Streptophyta > Magnoliopsida > Myrtales > Combretaceae > Laguncularia > Laguncularia racemosa. The sequence goes on from JBBMOL010000072.1 coordinate 957,571, forward strand.
TATGTAAAGTACACAAATGTAAAGATTGCTCAATATTACAAAGATTTGACATAAGCTCTAATATGGTTTACTATAGAACCCACTTGGGGAAGCCTACCCCCTAGCCTAACTTCGTTTTGCACTCTCCATATGTAGTAGATTGTAGCAGCAAGGGTCGCCCTCCATCTCTGTAAGGTAGGAGATGATGAGTTTGCAGTTGCTATTAACAAATCTATGGCTCCTTGCCGGTCTCTAAAGGAAGCTAGGCAATGGAGTTTATCGTAAAGCAAACCCCAAATGCAAGTTGTATAGGGACATGTGAATAATAGATGGGGATGATCCTCTACACCTTGTTGACATAAGAAGCAAGTTGCAGACGGTGCAATTGCCCAAGTTACCAGTTTGTCTAAGGTAGATAATTTGCCGAACCAAGCCAACCATAATATGAAGGAGTGCTTAGGTAAGGAAGATTTGTTCCAAACCACTTTGTGCCAAGTTATTGCGATACTTTGTGGGTTTAGAAAGTTATAGCCACTTTTGATTGTGTATTTACTTGATTTTGAGTGGATCCAACAGAGTCGATCCAGTAGCGAGGCATTAGGTTTGAAAGATGGTGGGATGTAGATATTTGACCAAATTGGGTTATTCAGTAGGGACCATTCATTCTCTTCCATTAAAGAACATAACTTTGTAGTTAGGGGGTAGACCTGTGCTTCTTATCTCACGAGCACTGTATATTGTGCTCAATTGCCCTATTGGTAGCCAAAAATCAACCCATAATGATATCGCTCATTCATTGGTAAGCTCCTAGCAAAAGATGTTACGCACTTCATTCCTTAGCTTTAGGAGTTTCCTCCACATCCAGGAGCATGTAGTGTGTGTTCTTGTTTCCTAGAAGCTATTCCCTTTTAGTAAGGTAGAGTGCACCCATTCTGGCCATAGACTCTTAAGGCCATCTTTACATAGGTGCCAAATGTGATTGATCCGGATGGCCTTGTTCCATACATATAACTTTGGTATCCTTAGACACCCTATCCCTCTCACCCCCCCCCCCCCCCCCCCCAATTTAATAGCTTGCATACATCATCCCAAAAAACCTTGGCCTTAGAGAAGGTATTTGGCCTTCCACTCCATAGGAAATTCCTTAACAGTTGATCTATCCTTTTTGTGATTGCTTTAGGCAGCAAAAAGATTGAACTCCATAAGGTTTGCATAGAGAACAAGACTTATTTGATAAGTTGTAACCTTCTTGCATATGATAGAAATTTTGAGGTCTAAGAGTTGAAGCAAGACAGTATTCGTTCTAGTAGGGCATCACAATCAGTCTTCTTAAGCTTTGTGGAAAGTAATGGACTCCTAGATAGCGCACTAGTAAGTGACCTTCTTGGAATTGCGTGGAATGAAGGATTACTTCTTTATCTCTCAGAGGGACATGAGAAAAGAAGACACTACTTTTGCAGTTGTTAGCGTTTAGTCCAGATAGTAGATGAAAGTGTCATTGTATCTCTTGGATCATTGACACAAATTTTTCATCTCCTTTTGAATAAATGAGCAAGTCATCTGCAAAGCACAAGTGGGTTAGCCTTTCAATATGAAATCTCCAGTGAAGCGAAAACTAGGGATGTGAAGGTAGTCTCCTCAGTAATGTGGAGAGGACCTCCATGCCTATTACAAACAAATAAGGGGATGTTGGATCTCCCTGTCTAAGCCCACGATTACTCGCAAAGTAACCCGTTAATTCTCCATTGATGTTTATAGAGAATTTTGAGGTAGAAATGCATTGTACAATGAGTGTGCAGATATGAGGGGGAATTTTCATAGCTCTAAGTGTCTCTAATATGAAGTCCCAACTTATAGTGCTTGCAAATCCACCTTCAAGGTACATCTTAGTGCTCCTCTTTACATGTGATAGGCAGCTAACAATTCTTGGACTATAAATATGTTATTAGTGATTTTCCTCCCAAGAACAAACACTGCTTACTCTCTTCCTATCAACAAAGGTAAAATCTTCTTGATACATGCTGCAATGACTTTAAATATGGCCTTGTAAAGGACATTACAACAGAAAATAGGGAAAAATTGTCCTAGAGTGGAGGGGTTAGCCACCTTTGGGACTAGGGAAATGACTATAGCATTTACCTCCCTTAGCAGGTGCCCTAATGTAAGGAATTTTGAATCTGCTACAATCATATCATTTCCTACAATCTCCCAAGCTTCCTTAAAGAATTTTGTTAAGTAACCATTTGGACCCGATGCTTTCCCATTGGTTTGCGAGAGGAATCCCCATTTAATCTCATCTTTGGTAAATGGTGCATTTAGGTCCTCTTGCTGTTATTCACTTAGTTTTCAAGTCACCAAGTTGCTAATTTCCTCAGGATTTGGCAAACAAATCGAGGCAACATAAAGCTATTTGAAATGGGAGATGGCTAATTCTTTTACCTCCTCCATCCCCATTGCCTCACTCCCATCATCCTTTGACAACCAATATAAGGAGCTCCTGTTGTAGAGGTTCTTCATGGTTTTGTGGAAGTAGGAGGTATTTTTGTCTCCTAGATTCGGCCATTTAGCTCTTGACTTCTATTTAAAGAAACTCTCCTTTGCACCTTTGAGTAAGTAATACTCCTAAAAAGCCATCCTTTCCTCCTCCAACTGTGATGTATCACCATTACTATAGATGAAAGTTTATAGCTGTAACAAGTGATTTTTCGCCTCTTGGACCTGATGTGAAAGCTAAGAGTATTCGTTGCAGTTTAGGCTACGCAAACTTGCTTTGAGTAGTTTGAGTTTCCTAGCAACTTGAAACATTTACGAGCCTTCCACCTTACAATTCCATGTTTAGGCCACTATGTCTTTGAAGCTCTTATGTTTAGTCCAAAAATTGAAGAATTTGAATGGAGTTTTCCTGCCCACTAAATTAAAATCCATACATATGATGGCGATGGAGTGATCCGAGAGCAAAGGGGAATCGAATTTCACATAGGTACTTGGGAAGGCGTTTAACCAATGGTGGTTGATTAGAATCCTATCCGGTTTCCTCAAAATTAGATTTTGTTCCTACCTATTGGTCTAGGTGAAAAAAGTCCCCTAAATTTCTTAGGTCTACTAACTCAGCCACAACAAGGCATGCTTGAAACTCCACCATAGTTGATGTTAGATTTGCTCTTCCTCCAGCCTTTTCCAAGGGAACCTTAGTTGTGTTAAAGTCACCTAGAACCAACCATAGCTTATCAGCCAGATGTAAGTCAAGACACTCAATATTTGCTTAAAGGGATCTTCTTTCTATGTCACTGTTGGAACCATAGATAAATAGGATACATAGGGTGCAATTGGTACACCAGTAAGTAGCCTCACACTGTATGAATTGCTTATGTTCCTTTTCAACTTAAATGTCCCATTCTCTTAGGTTCTAAGCTAGTCACATACGTTTCCTAGCTACCGAATTTATATGCACTTGCCAATGCTGCCCCAAAGTATTTTTTACGCCTTCCTCATTTGAAGGATTGACCTTCATTTCAAGGATTTCTAAAAACCCAATTAGTTGCTTTTCGCATAGACTCCTCACCTCTAACACTTTAATGGGGTCATTAAACCCCCTAATATTCCATGATGCAATATTTTATGGTGTTTATTTAGCAACTCCTTCTCTCCTAGGTGAAGGCTCTACACCTCTTGTGCTGCTTTTTCTTCCTTCGACTGGAGGAGCTTGAGCTAGAGCTCTTATTGTTACTTGTTTTATTCCCTAATTCCGGAATCCACTGCATAAGAAGCTTGTTCAATGGTGTATTTTCATATTCCTCTATGTTATCCTCCTTGTCACTACCAGGTGGTTCCAACTGTACAGCTTTTGCTTGCTCATCTACCGTTGGAAGTAAGGTTTATAGCATGCATGATATGGTCGATAGGGTTTACTGGGACATTTGCAGTTCTTAGGTAGAGCCTAATTCTACACCATTCAGTTCCTTATTCTCTTCTACACCCATTTTATCTACTTCCGCCTGCTCACCCTCAATCTCCATTTTATATGCCTTAATCTCACCATCTTCCACCCCCTCCTTTACCCATTTAGCTTGGGTTGTGGCTATGGCGTCCTCACTAGCTTTCCCTTCCTTTGTATCACAAGAAGTGCCAAGAGTGTCAACATAGTAAGGGAAGGATAAGGTTGTGAAGATTAAATGGTCTCTTAGGGTGGACAGGAATAAGGGTTAGAGAGAGAAAAAGTTATCAACTTTTCTTAGATCTCAAAAGAAAATTTAGATCTCAAAAAAAAAAGTATATTCAATAAATAAACACCATAAAATATTAATTGTTATTTCCAACAAGGAAACAACGAGTCAAAGTTTCCCCTTTTCTTAGTTTACTAGCAACAACAAGTCAACATGAGTGAAATATGACAAAATTTAAAAAACAAAAAAATAAAGAGAAGATTCTGAGAGAGAGTTAGAGAAAGTGGGTTGACCTAGAGATTAAGAAAAAATAAAACAAGTGGGGTAGGTTTTTTTTTATGTAGGAAGAAGATAGAGATAGAAGAAGAGAGAGAGAAATCGAGCAAAAAACAAAAGAGGGAGAATGGGGTAGGGTTTTCTTTTTTACAAGGTTTTACCTTTATAGAAGTAATTTACCCAAATACCCTTCTTTAAAATATCACTATATCAACATATTTTACTTTTTTTATTTCACTTGCACCTAACTTTAACAAGGTATATGCTTTAGCACCAATGAGCCTTGTGCCTCGACAATCGAGGTGCGCACTTTTTATAATGCACCTGCTTCAATCTTCGCAAGGCACACAACTGTACTTTGCCTCACCCTAATGCTTAAGCGCATGGGGTGAGCACTTTTTACAGCACTGTTCTCACTTTATTAAAACTACTAGATTCAATGCTTTGATATCGAAATATCTCACCATAGCTGCGAATTACAAAACACAAGGACAAGCATAGGGGAGGGGGGGGTATGCATATTGTGTTGTTCCAATTTCCATAGCACTCGGCAACAAATTGCATTTTGCAATAAAAGCATGTTGATTATTGCAATAAAAGCATATTCCAACATATGGCATTTTCCAATTTCCATGTCACCTTCAAACACTTGGTTTTATATACCAATAACATATACTTTATAATATAATCTATTAATAAAAATACACATTTAATTTCAATATGATGCTAACTTAATTTTCTTTTTATATTTGGAAATGATGAGCTCTAGAATAAATACATAATTGCTTGTTTTATTATTTAATAAAATTATTGATATTTTTATGATTCAATTATGTGTATTTTATTATTTTAAAATTAATATTATTTATGTATTAATTTAAAGTTTGATTTATTACATAGAAATCAAGAAATCCTATGTTTAAATAGAAATTTTTTTACTGTATGCATATATTATTACTCACATACCCAACGTTCACGCACTAATTCACCCATACAACGGAAAGATAAATGGTATTTCCACCAACATTTTTCTTTAAAGATTATAATACATAAGAAAATGGTTCATGTACGGTTATACTTGGCAAGCCTCACCTAACGTCAAATGTTCAATCTCCCACGACCCTAGTTTTTGCTCGTAGGATTTTGTTTATTTGGCCAGGTTTTACTTAGTGACTCGACTAAGCCTTAGAGGACACGCAAAACCAGGGACACAGTGGACCATCTAGCTTTCTATTGATAGCGACAAGAGAAGACATTTTGGGCCTTCTTGTCCAAGCCATGCGAGATTTCCAAAGTGGATCAGCATTTTGCAATATTTATAAAGTTATTTATCGTTGAAACTAAGTTGCAATTGCAAAATTGAAATGGAGGTTTAGTCAAGTTGCAAGTTGCAATATCTTTTTAAAAAGTTGATTGGGAGCAAGATTACTTTCTCGTGGTTCAAAATGTCAAAAATTAAAATCCATATATTCCCTCCCATTCATGTCCACATTCCCACATTTCTATTAACACGAGAGGCTTAACTTACAGAATGGTAAGAAATATACAGAGGGTAGAGTGATTTGATGAGTGGATCATATTTTCAGGAAGAGAATTGTAATTTTAAAATAATAGCTAATAGTTCTAACGTTATAGTAAGATAATTCTAAGTGTGAAAAGAAATTAAGGATAAATTCAGGCAAGTTTATGTATTTTCAAATTTTGACTGGTTTTTTGTAATTTAATGTGCATTCTTTTAATATAATTGCAATTTAATAAAAATGTAGACAACGAATCATAAGCTAAATTGAAACTATAGATATTAAGTTGTATCTAAATTGAAAGTATAAATAATAAATTATAAAAAAAAAACAAAACTCTAAATATTAAATTATCAAAAATTGAAAATACAGATATGCATTTATGTTCAACGAATTATATAGAAGTTTGGCTTGATGCAGTAGCATAGCTCTACATATAGAGAAGCTTAGCTGGATGCAGTAGCATAGCTCTAGATAGTGAAGCCCAAAAATAGAATTGAATCCCCTCTTCTTCTTCTTTTATGAAATTGATGAGTTTAATTGTTCTAGGAGCAAGTAACTAAGAACCTTGGCCACATGAAGGAATTATGATATTAGTGCAATTTTAAGTTATTTACATAAGTGCTCTTATTTTAAAATGAGAACAATTTTAATGCTATTAATATTTTATATTGATTGTTTAATAACATACAAGTACTACAATAATTTTGATATATAATGATTTTTATAAATGAATAGCATTCTTAAAAAAAAAAAAAAAAAAAACACACACACACACACACAAAAGTCATTATTAAGATATCATTGATACTTATCCTATTTGTATAAATATTTTTTTTCTCTTAAAATTGTTTGAACCGTGGTATTTTATAATGAATTCATTAAATGCCGGACACATGTTCCCAGCTTCCTACAATAATGAGAATGCATACTTTCATATTTTCTTTTGAATTACAAAATATCACCTATATTTTTATAATTTTGTAATTTATTAATCTGTACTTTATCTTTATATAAATATATGATCGTATTAGTTTCCATTAAGCAGTCCTTATTCTTTGGTTAAAAATAGCACATTAAGAAAAAATTCGGAGCATGTTTTGGTTTTTAGAACAGATTGCTGTATTAAGATATATGTGATTTACATTTTGTTTGTAAAGATATGCGTGTCACGTACGATTTTACCCAAATGAAACAAGGTACTCATTTTTATACAGTGGGCGAATTTGGAATCTACATGTACCTTGATGTGACACAGTTTTTCAAGTTTTGTCATCAAGTGCTGTCACTTATGACTTGCATCATTATACTAATTGTCGCGGAAAAGACCGGTCTGCCACACACTGAAAAAAAAGAAGCTACGCGGTGCACATCTACCTCAAGACCTGAAAGTCAAGGATTGGCAATCCAAAAAATATATATTATTTGAATAAAGAAACCCGTGGGCAAGAAGAGATTTAAAAGATGAAAAGGGTTGACTCTATAGTACCACTTTGAAATGATTAAAATTGTCTTTAGTATCTAAATTTTATTTATTTTTATAATTAATTAATTAAAATTTAAAAGTATTAATTTATTATTTATAAATTTTTAATGTTATCTATAATATTTTGATAAGATAGTTAATCGTAAAAATAAATAAAATTAAAGTAATTAATTATTAAAATAAAATAAAATTCAGATAGATTATTGAAAGAAAGAGCAAAATTCAAGTAGTTAATTATCAATATAGAAAAAGTTCATATAATAAATTAATATTTTTAAATTTTAAGTAATTAATTACAAAAATAGATAAAATTGATGTACAAATATGACATTTACCCGTTTGAAATTTGTTGACTTTTATGGTTTAGTAGCAAAAGAACTTTGTTGGCTAATTTAAGTTGAGTCACAATTAACTCAAATTATCACTTTGTGTAGATTAGAGTTATGATGTAATACTCAAAATAGTTTACAAACTTGAAAAAATATTTAAATAGATATTAAATCTAACGATTTTTTAATAAATGAGTATAGCTCGAATTCATGGACTTTGGAAAAGCTTTATTGCAAAAATTTGGGGTCTACTTTTCAAAGCCATGCAAACTTTTCAAAGTTGATCAGCATTTTGCAATATTTATAAAGTTATTTATCGTTGAAATTAAGTTGTGAAATTGAAAAGGCTGATTAGCAGTAAGGTTTAATCAAGTTGCAAGTTGCAATAGAAAATAGAAAAAGGGAAAAGTGACTTGATGAGTTGGGTATATTCTCAAATCATAATCGATTTACAGAATTGAATAAATAAAAATAAAATTATAATTCTAAAATAACATCTATTTTATTGTTTTAACCTTACAGTTAAGATAGTGCAAAGCATGAAAAAAATTAAGGATAAATGCAAGGAAGTTCATGTACTTCCAAATTTTGATAAGTGAGTATCTAAACTTTTGTTGTTTGCAATATAATAAAAATATAGATAGTGAAGTGTGAACTAAATTGAAAATATAGATATTGAATTGTATCTACATTGAAAATATAAATATTAAATTATAAAAATTAAATTATCATATTAATTGTTTTGGGGGCCATATGAAGGAACTATGGTATAAGTGCAGTTTTAAGCTATTTGTATAATTTCTCTAATCCTAAAACGAGAGAGATTGTAATGATATTAGCACATTATAGTAATTGATTAATAGTATATAAGTAGTAGTAAAATTTTTATAGATAATAATTTTTGTAAAACACAAATGGTATTCTTAAAAAAATAAATAAATAAATTGTCTATCATTATTAGCATATATGTAATTATCCATTATTTATCCATACATATAATGTATATGAACAAATCAATTTTTTTTCCTCCTAAAATTGTTAGCCGAGGTACTTTATAGTGAATTCATTATAAGCCTGAGACATGCTCCTAGCTTTCTACAATAATGAGAATGTATACTATCATTTTTTTTCTTTTGAATTACAAATCGTCACCTATATTCTTATAATTTTGTAATTTATTAATCTGTATTATATCTATCTATCTATCTATCGTTTAAGCAGTCCTTATTCTTTGGTCAAAAAAAGCACAATAAGAAAAATTTGGGAGTATTTTTTGGTTCTTAGAACAGATTGCTGCATTAAGATATATGTGATTTACATTTTGTTTGTAAACACATGCGTGTCTCGTACGATTTTAACCAAATAAAACACGGTATTCATTTTTTTAGTGTTCGAATTTGGAATCTATAAGTACCTTGATGTGACGCAATTTTTCAAGTTTTGTTATCAAGTGCTGCCACTTATGGCTGGTGTCATTCGTTATACTAATCGTCGCGGAAAAGACCCGTCTGCCACACGCTAAAAAAAAGCTACGCGGATTTTATTTTAGCACGGGGACCTCAAGATCTGAAAAAGTCAAGGATTGGCGATCCAAAAAAAATATGTCATTTGAATAAAGAAGCCTGTGAGTAAAACAAGAAAAAGGTTGACTCTATAGTGATTAATATTATATTTAATATTTCTTCTGATTTCCTCCACTTTCCCTCTAAATCACGGTTCCAAAATACGGTTTTTGGCTTAGAAATTGTAATTCCGCAACTCCAACTCACGATTTTGGTCTACAATAGGTAGTATTATCTATTTCCTTTAAAATTTTATTGTAAATTTGTTTACTTCAATATAATGATTTTACACTCCATTGATGCTTTTATCTTTGAAATAGAATGTGTTATTATTGATTTTGTAATAGGTAAAAGTTAAGCTTGAAAATGTACATTATTCTATACAAATTAGTGGAGAATTTGCACCATTGAGGTCAGTTTTAGATTTTGTCCTAATTTGTAAAATTTTCCATGATTGTTTCCATTTGCTCCAATTTATAATATTTGTAATAATTTTGTAGATTTTGTCATAATTTGTAAGAGTTACCCCAATTTTGTGAATTCTGCCTTAATTTGTATAATTTGGCCCAATTTTGAGGACTTTGCCTTAATTTGTAAGATTTGCCAAAATTTTATGCAATTTTCTTTAATTTGTAGAATTTGTTTCGATTTTGAGAATTTTGCACTAATTAGTTAGATTTGCCCAAATTTTATGCAATTTGCCCCAATTTGTAGAATTCATCTCAATTTTGTGAATTTTACCCTAGTTTTATTAAATTTGTTCTAATTTATAGGATTTACCCCAATTTTATTAATTTTTTCCTAATTTATAAAATTTGCTCCAATTTTGTGGATATTCCCCCAATATATAGAATTTGCTCTAATGTGTAGAATTTGTCCTAATCTATAGAATTTGCGCTAATGTTGTGGATTTTACTTTGACTTGAAGAATTTAGCCCAATTTTGTGGAAATGGCAGATTTTGTGAGATTTGCGATATTTATCTATGGGAATAGCATGCATGGTGAAGACAGAGCATATTATAACAAGAAGCCTCTTAAGAAAATTAAAGTAAAGATAATTGTGGGATATACAGAATTGTTGATCAAGATATGTGCAACCATTAAAATGTATCCTTCCTCCCATCAAGTGAAGGTGTTCCGTAGGCAACTGAAAGTTTTTAACTCAAGTTCTACCCGACCACAATATTCTTTGATCCCAATCACTGATGATAATGATGTAGAGGCTCTTGTTGAATTTGCTTAAGTTGCAGGTCAATTGTTCATCCAAGAGTTGTTTGTTAAATTATAATTAGAAAGTAATCCTATTCTCACTCAAGGTGAAACTATAGGTTATGAGACTACAATACCCACCCGCCTCCCCCCACAAAGTTAAGAATGCATTAATGCTATGGCTACATTTAAACAAAATGACAATTTTCATGAGAATTATATAGAAGACAATGACATGGATTTACCTATCAGATATAATCTTAGGAAGGAGATCAAAGAGGTTCACAATGATATATCTTTTGATTCAGAAGAAGAAACTGTGAATGAGGTAGATGAAATTGGTAGGCCCTGCATAAACATTGAGTTTGACACATCTGATGATCCTTTACCTCAAGTGTCCCTAAAGGTTGCCATCGCATACACTATTAACAAAGCTTTCCAATGATTGATCCCATAACTTTATCCTTCGAGCATCATATTCCATTCTTCAATAGGAGAGATGGTGGTGATGGGTACATAACATTTGAGGAGAGTGTTATATCCTCAAATGATTTGAGCTTTGATGATGAGTTGAAAAAAGGCATGTGGTCTGCCATGAATTTTGATTTGATATATATAGTGAAGGCATATCATATAAAGCATCACCATAATTATTGTATCGGCGAGTTCGACAAGAAGTTGTGGCATGTTGTATGCATAGAGAGGGACAAGGGATGTAAATAGCAACTTCGTGCATGCCAAAAACGGATGGATAGAGATTTTATTATTACCATTATTAAAGGGCTACACACATGTATTAATCTCATCCTGAACCAAGACCATCCACAGTTGAACTCAAGCTTTATGATAAGCTATTCTTTGAATCAAGTTAGGAATGAACCCAATTTGAAGGTTTCTATGCTAAAACAAAATATCCGTGACACATTCAGTTATTTAGTGACAAGGAGACGAGTATGGGATGATAAAAGGAAGGCAATTAAAGCTGTATATGGCGATTGGGATAGATCATACATGGAGTTGCCTAAACTGTTAAATGTCATCCAAATGAGTAACCTAGGTTCACATGTTGAGTGGAGTGGTTGGCCAACCGTGAATGAAGGTGAAATGATCTTTCGAAGAGTTTTCTAGACATTTGGCCCATATGTCAAGACATTTTAATACCACAGGCCGGTTGTTAGTATCAATGGAACCTTTTGTTATGGGAAATATGAGCAAAAGCTTCTAATTATATGCAGCATGGACAGTGTTAACCATATAGTCCCATTGGCATTTGCATTGGTGGATAAAGAATTGTTTACATCCTGGTCATGGTTTCCGCTATTGATTTATGTTATGAAATTCAGAATTGTCATAGGTTTATCCTCTTGAAATATTTTTGGAGTTAGATCATTCATTTTCACACAAACTCGTTTCACTAAATCCTAGCTCCAAAGAATAGGGAAATAATAGATTTCGACCAATTTGGAAATCACATGTTGAATATGCAATTTCTCCAAAAATCGCAATCTCAACCTGCAATTTCGAATATAAAAAAATCGCAATCCTAACCTACCTTTTCAAAATGGTATTTCGAAAAATACTTTTCTTGAAGCCGTTTTTTAAAAATCGGGGCAAACTCACACATTTCTCACAATAGAGGTTGTGAACTCCTATTTCCTTTCATGCTTTTTCTCTATTTAAAAGTTATCTCTTTTGCTGATTTGTTTCTTGCTCTAGTTAGGCATTATAAAATGGTGCTTAGATTTATGATACGATTGGCTTATTCGCATGACTTTTATCCAAAGAGTTCGGTGAGCCCTTTAGTGTGAGTTTGTGATTGAGCTTAGCCTTTTAGTTTTCTAGAGGGTATTGTCTGATATCTGCTAGTGGCTTGCCGTACTTCAATGAACGTTTTCTATACTATTCTTTGTATACTCTCTTGCGATAATTAGTAAATTATCAGTCCTGCTACATTCATGGTTTCTTCCTCCATATTGGGGTTTTCCACCTAATTCTGTCTCTTTTATTTATTCCTTGTTTTGTGAGTCAATATTTTTCTACTACCTACCCTGGCACTATATGCATACCTAGATGAAGGTGGTATGACCACCTTGTAACTTTCATAGAAATTGTCCCCAGCTCCAAACTTAGCACCCAAGCAGCTTAAAATGTCATTTTTCCGTTAAAAAGCTCGTCGGGCATCAAGCAATCATTGCTTGTGTTAGGAGATGGACACCAGGAGAGCTTACCGCACACTTCTTTCAGTTTTTATTTTTCAATTTTTCTCTATATTTCATTATCTAGAAGCCGCTCGAAACAGCTACCAAGCAGGATGCATTGAAGCAGAGAGACAAGCCCTTCTAGAATTCAAAAACAAGCTCGAAGATCCCTCAGGGTTCCTCACATCTTGGACTGGTGAAGATTGCTGCAAATGGATGGGTGTGACCTGTAGAAATCTCACAGGCAATATCCTAAAGCTGGACCTCGGAACTCCTGATTTCTGTGATTCTGTAGAAGATACAGAATATCAAGACTATGCTCCTTTGTGTCTTAGTGGTGAGTTAAGTCCTTCTCTGATTGATTTGAAGTACTTGACTTACTTGAACTTAAGCAATCACAATTTCCATGAAATTCCTATACCGAGTTTCATAGGATCCTTCAAAAGATTGACACATCTCGATCTTTCCCAAGCATATTTTGCTGGAATGATTCCTCCACATATTGGAAACTTATCCACTTTACAGCATCTTGATCTGACCGTGAATCCTTATTCAACAAGGAAACTCTGGGTTCAGGATTTAAATTGGCTTCCCGGTCTTTCTTCCCTGAAATATCTTAAGCTAGTTGGTGTGGACCTCAAGAAGGCATCCAGTCATTGGTCTCAGAAAGTAAACATGCTTCCTTCACTGTTGGAATTGCACCTAACTGCCTGTCAACTTTCTGAATTCCCAGACTTCCTTCCATCTGTGAACTTCACATCCCTTTTGACTCTCGAGCTCTCTCAGAATCACTTCAACTCTTCAATACCTAAATGGGTGTTTAACATCAGTACACTTGTTGACCTTGGGATGAGTATATCTGAACTCAAGGGTCCTATTACTACTGTTAGAGAGGGTTCTTTGTGCAAGTTGCAAAAACTAGACTTGTCATTTAACAAATTAACTGGCAGTATAAGGCCACTTTTAGGAGGTTTTACTGGATGCCTCATCAGTAGCTTAGAGAAATTAGATTTGACGTCAAATAGTTTTGATGGAAGTTTGCCTGAATCATTAGGATTTCATCACAATTTGAGATTTCTTCAACTCCAACAGAATTCATTCTCTGGGCCAATTCCAAGCTCTCTAGGAAATTTGTCACATTTGGAAGTAGTTGAACTCTCCTATAACATGATCAACGGGACAATCTTGGAAAGTTTCGGGCAACTAACAGAGCTAACCACGCTGAGTCTTCATTCAAATTCTTGGCATGGCACTATATCTGAAACTCTTTTTAGGAATCTAACGAAGCTGACAAAATTCGAAATATCATCTACTCTGTTCAATGCACTGAAGTTCAACGTAAGAAGTGATTGGCAGCCTAGTTTCAACCTAAAATCCATTGAAATCAAGAACTGTCAGTTGGGTCCTGCATTCCCAGGGTGGCTCAGAACTCAGAGAGAATTATCCAAAATAATCCTTTCAGGTATAGCAATGTCAGACGTTATTCCAGATTGGCTATGGGAATGGTCCAAACAAATCTGGGTGTTGGATCTTTCTGGAAATGAATTGCGGGGTAAGCTTCCAACTTCATTAGCCTTCGATTCTGAAGCTACAATAAACTTGGCATCAAACCACTTAGAGGGTCCATTCCCTCTGTGGTCCAATGTGAATAGCTTATCCTTGAGAAACAACAAACTTTCAGGACCAATTCCTGTAGCTATTTTCCAGGAAATGTCAAAAGTGAGAAATCTAGATGCATCTAACAATTCACTTAGTGGCATTATCCCTCCGACCGTTAGCAGATTGAAGAATCTACGGTACCTTGATCTGTCTAAAAATTCTCTATCTGGGAATATTTTCGAGGGATGGACATCTATTACAGAGCTGAAGGTCTTGGATCTATCCAATAACAACCTGTCCGGCAAATTCCCGACCTCAATCTGCTCATTATTCCCTTCTCTGGAATGGTTAAAACTAGGCAGTAATAGTATTTCCGGGAAGCTTTCTTCATCCTCACTTGACTGCGCTCACCTAAGTACACTTGATCTGGGAGACAACGAACTTGATGGGATCATATCACAGTGGACTGCTCAAAGTCTCAATTCTTTATTGGAATTGATCCTTCGACGGAACAAATTCACAGGAAATTTTCCAGAGCAATTATGCAAGGCCCCTGTCCTCCATGTTTTAGACCTTGCCGATAACAGCCTAACTGGATCAATGCCCTCTTGCATGGGAAATATGGAAGGAATGAAATCTCCAGGTGTTTACCATAAAATACCCCCTGAGTTCCGTACGTTTTACTATGGAAGTATTGAGCTAAACATGAAAGGCATCTCTAGGGAGTATGAGGAATTGATTCCGCTGGTAAACATGGTAGACCTTTCAAGAAATAATCTCTCTGGAGAAATTCCCGAAGAGATCGCAAACCTCTTTGAATTGCAGAGCTTGAGTTTATCTGGGAACCATCTGACAGGAAGAATACCAGAGGGAATTTCAGCCATGAAACGGTTAGAAAATCTAGACCTCTCATTCAACAATATTACAGGAATAATTCCTCCCAGCATGGTTCTATTAACCTCACTAAGCCGTTTAAACTTGTCATATAACAACCTTTCTGGAGAAATACCTGCAGCAAACCAGTTTCAGACCTTCGATGCATCCATTTATGCGGGTAATTCAGGCCTTTGCGGTCCTCCACTGTCAATCCAATGCCAAACCACAGAAGTCGAAGACAATGGAAACCAAGATGTTAAAGAGACGGCCAGTGATGAAGATGGCCTTGACAAGTTCTCATTCTATTTGAGCATGGGAGTAGGATTTTTTGTGGGGTTTTGGTCTGTTTGCAGCACATTAGCGATGAAACATTCCTGGAGACATGCTTATTTCAAGTTTTTTGATGATGTGAAAGATAGAATCTATGTTGTGATCATGGTGAATATTGCCCGTTTACTCAATAAGGAGGTTGGTAGAACATGAGGTGTTGTCCGATAGCCAACATTTGAAAATTTCTGCTTTCCACTGGGCTTATATACTATTGAAGTTCTCTCCAGACTGGATTGCCTAATTAGTAAATTAGTACTTCACATATTTCCTTATCTTTTTGTTGCATTTGCACCTGTATGATTGACTTTCCAGAATTAGTAGGCTAAACATACTTTCTTACACAGCATTTGCTTCTTTAAGACAATTTTCATGTAAGCAAATCTGAGCAGGACATTTCCTTTCTCAGTTTATATTAATGAATAAGAGATACAAAATCGATTTTGGTTGGTTATTATGCTAAAAGATAGAAGCCGTGAACAGCTAGCTATTAGAGATGTAACCTTTCTACGATGAGTTGGCTAAACAAACTTTCTTGCACACAGCATATGCTTCTTTAAGACAATTTTCATGCAAGGAAATCTGAGTACAAGGACATTCCCTCTCTCGGTTTAAATTGATGAATAAGAAATATGAAATCGATTTTTGTCAGTTATTCTTCTGAAAGATAGAAGCTGTTAATAGCTATTAGAGATGCAATGTGTTATGATAACTGATTTTGAGCTCTATGAATGAAAAAGTCTATGAGCCTTGAATTTTTCAGTAAATATGTAGAAACTTGCATTTACTTACTGATAAATCTCTTTCCTCATAAACAAGAAGGAAAGAAAAGAAGCATTTATACCATCCTATATGAGATGGCTTGTCTCCTTAGTATATCATTTCTTTGATAAAAGGCATACAGACCACGCAAACTTATTCCTGCAACACACTCCGATTTAGAGTTCTCTTTTCTAATAATATGAGTACTCCTGTGAGTCCCATACATATTGCACACTATCATAATGTTTCCAGGTACAACAGGTTACATGACCAGCGGCTGTAATAATAGTCTTCTAAACCAGAAAAGAGGCTAGGAACTTCATTTGTACAGTTAGTCTTACTTAGGCTTACTTTCCATTACTGTTAGTGGAGCTAAGCCTCTTCTTCCTCTCTGCAAAGCTCAGGCTTCGCACCAAGTTTGGCAGGCAGCATGGTACAGATGGAGCAGATTTCACTTTCACAGCACTAGGAGTTTGGTTTGGAGTCGTTCCTGTGCTGCTGACTGGGTTTGCTATGAGATTACTCAGGCTTCTCAAAGGAGACTTTGCAGGAGAATGTACATTAATTAATTTGGCATCTGAACCTTCCAGCACATTTTTACCACTCTCGCTGCTGAAGCTCTCCCGAAAGAGATCAATAAGTGGCCTTGGTGGAACAGGTTTGGGTGTTGAATCGAGACTTGCTCCCTCGGTTACTGATTTCTCAAATTTGGGGACTTCAAAGCAGGTGTGCAGATGAAGTGGACTGTTCCCATGAGAAGGTGTTGTATCTAGTGAAATAAGTTCGCTCAAAACTTAGTATAGTACTCAATAATTCTCCTTGCATAGATTCTAAAGCAGACATTGACAATTATTCAAGGATGTTAAGTAATATATATAACAGCCACACCCTATCTACAAATTTAAGTTTTTAGATAAGATAATTGTGGTGTTAATTATAACATGGCAGAAGATCATGAATTCAAACCCTACATCATCAATCAAACCTCATCTAATTAAAATCGTCCACTTGTTGTGCCTTGGTCAAAGTCCAGTTTACAAATGATGGAGAGTGTTAAGTAATAAATATAATAAAACATACCATATAATTAAAATCATCTGATTGTCGTGTCTCTAATTAAAATCGTCCACTTACTGTGCCTCAACCAAAGTTTAGTCTACAAGTGAGGAGGAATGTTAAATAATAAATATAAAAACTCATACCATATCTACAAATTTAAGCTTTGCAACTTTGATTGAAATCCATCAAGGTGATGATTTAATTAAATGGGGTGATGATGATGTAAAGATCCATATTAGGACTTATCACTCTAATACCATGTCGGGCATGGTTTTCATATCTATTACTTAAAACATGGTGATAAGTCTAGCTACTCTAGGATAACTTACCATCACAGACACTGAAATAGTCTTCACAGTCGGAGTCCAACCATGGTTGAGAATCAAAAAAAATTTCGTCCTTGCTACCTGCACGTATTAACTGGGAGCTTAGTGTAGAGTACTGAACAGGTTCAGTCAGAAACTAAAGAGCACACAGATTACCTGCATTAATCCTCAAGGGGAAGTTTTAGAATGCAGCAGTAAAATCAGGAAATTTTATTCCTGAACTTAAAGCAGGGTGTTGCATATTCAAGCAGTGTTCACACACACAAAATTATTCTATCTAGCCAGGAGAACATTTTTTTAATGGCGAATCCACTATACTGGAATACACGAAATTTTGATGCAAACAGAAAATAAGGAGTGCAAAACTTTCTAACACCATAACTAAAACCTCATTTCATGAAAATTCGGATTGAGTCTTATGGTGTATTTGGAAGAACAGGGTGTGTTTTGTTTTGTGGAAAACATCCTTCAGACCTTTTTTTATTATATTTGTTACAGCAGTTGTAAAATATTATCTTGATAGTTTCAAAAGACTGCAGGTAATATAGCTTGTGACAGAAAGTGATGATAGAAAGTGACAATAATGGCCTTTTATTAATGGTTGTAATTAGCATCTACAAAAGATACTAATGTAAAATGAGAAAAACGATTTTCTTTTTAAAAAATAGAAATCATTTTTCTTAATTTTCATTGATATATTTTGTAATCGTTAAACACTACCACGGGTTGTTAGCTGTGACCCTCACTTCCCCCAGTCAGCAATTGTTAAAAGCCACTGAAAGTAGCAATCTCTTGAGATTCCTACTACAATATTTGACAATTCTAAGTACTTGATCGCAACGAAAATCGAAAAAAATTTGGAAAATCTTTTCTACAAAACAAACACACCCTTGTTATGCTGGATCAAACCAGAGATAGAATGATTAAACTATGATATTGGTAAGGCTAAGCCTTAATGGATACTCAAGGCATAATTATCTGATTTATTTGTATAGACCTACTCATGGCAAGTTTTTCCCTTGAAGGCTTTAACTGTTGAAGATTTATGAATAGCAACAAGGAACACGGATCGTATGAAAACAAGGAAAAACAATCCAACCAACAAACATTAGCACGAAACTTTAGAGCAGACAACTTAGTACAAAGCAACCGTACTAAAACCTATACAGTGTGCGCTTAAGGCAGAAACAAAGAAGGAGAGAAAGTCCAAGTAGACACATACTTAGCTCTTTGAAACTGGGTGTTGTTATAGATTCATTCTTGCAAATAACATCACCATCTGGATTCTGAACCCTGACAGTGTCTATGTTTTCCTTAATGGGTGATTCAATTAACACGGAACCAGTGTTGTGACTGATTGACCAATTGAATTTCTTGGCTGGTTCTGTTTCTTGTTCTCGTTTCCTATGCACCGAAACACAGACACCCATGTTTCTGTTCTATCCCTCCATTACTTAAAAGCTGAAAAAGCAAAACCCTGTTTTTATTTTCTTTCGCTATCTTTCACTGTTTTAGTAGTGGCAGTGAGTGGAAAGAGAAGCAGCGAACAGAAAGAAGCAATTATTTGATTTTGCTTTGACTTTCCTTAATTTCCTTTCAGCTTTTCATATGCTTGGAGTACATTTTAAATATAATTTCGGGACCATCCATACAGTACTCCCAGCTGTGAACAAGTCAAATCAAAACCATACCGTATTAAGTTTACGTTGGAATTTGGCTCTAAGTTAAGCTGAACAAATTGAAGCCCGACTCTAAGTTAAATTCAACAAGTTCAAACTAGATTTAGTTAAATTTATTTAGAATTGGTTTATTTAAAAAAAAAATTTAATTAAAATAATATTAATATTTAAATTTAATTTAAATTCAATTAACATATAAAT
The DNA here is from genome assembly GCA_037954665.1 of Laguncularia racemosa. Classification (NCBI taxonomy): domain Eukaryota; kingdom Viridiplantae; phylum Streptophyta; class Magnoliopsida; order Myrtales; family Combretaceae; genus Laguncularia; species Laguncularia racemosa. Next base: position 977,123 of record JBBMOL010000072.1, read on the forward strand.
TTAATTTTATTTTATTAAATTTGCGAACTAATCAAACTAACTCATGTTGGAAATTGACTCAACTAAGATGAAGATAAAATTGAATAAATATTACGTTAAACTTATATATTTCACTAAAATATCATTTACACCTTTAGATATGAATATGCTATTGACTTATATAACAAAATTTCAATACAAAAAGTGTAACATTAGGCTGATTATGAATATCATTTTATATCAAAAATCAAATAATTCATAGCTTATTCAGTATCATAAATAATTTATCACATAACTATATTGATAAGTATTACGTTTACATCATGTATCAGTTCCGTATTTAATATCTACAATGACATTAAATTTCAATTCAAATGGAACTCGTCGATTCGATCGTTTCCCGACAGATGAGTTAAAAAAGAAACAGTTTTGGTACAGGGCTCACCCATTGATTCAACTAAAATCTGGTGGATGAGTTGTTGGTCGGCTTGAAAGCGAAGTAATGGCATTGGCAATCGCAGAAAGTGGGTCCAATGCTCACAAATCGCTGATAGGGACGATTTCATTTCAATTGGCTTCTGGGTTCGTTTTTTCAAACAACTACTAAAAAACGGTTGCTGGGTTTATTTCATTTTTGTTTTTTTCCCCAGTAGGGGAAGGAAGAAATACCTAACCCTTGACATGTCAAAGAAAGTAGGAAACATGTAGAAGAGGATTCTTATCGATAGCATTTAGTTTTCAACATTGTATGATACAAAACTAAACCAATTCTTTAGTCCTTTTATATAATTAGTGCAGTCAATTAAATCATTAGGAATCTCCATAAGACTTAAAAAAATTATAAGATATATAATTAATAATATAAAAACCTATTTTATCAAACAAAAATAAACACATTCTCAAAACTAAAAAAAAATTAAATTATATCATTTTTATTTTTTTATTACTATGTATTTATATTGAAATTCTTTTCATGAGTTTTCATATCGTCTTAAGAAATAGTTTTTTTATATTATTATTATAAAAATTTATATAAAAAAATTATATTATCTCATTCTTTTTATATTATCCAATTTTATAAATAATAAATTTTAATTTTATAGGTCTCACAAGGATTGAAGCTGATTTTCGGATATTACAAGTAAAATCTTAACCATTAAAGCATATCCAACACCCAACTCCCAACTCTCGGGATTATGTATTTGGTGTTATTGGTCAGCTTAGAACGGTTTCCAAAGTGGCTTGTAACACACTGTTTTATGTTTTTCAAACTACTAAATACGGGAAAGTGGGGGGTTAGATGCTAGATTCGCCCAATGTTATTGGAGAATCTCTTGTTTTGGCCATTTTTTTCAAGTTTGTCTTGTCTTTCCATGTAGAAAAAACCCAAAAAATAATTAAAGACAAAAAAGCTGGAGGCTTCTTAAACAATTCATGCTAATATTCTAGTGGTATTGAACAAGAATTTCATGGATTTTAGGATTACAATGATTTTTAACGTAAGACGCGCTACCTAATTTTGTACTAAATTTATAGATGCTTGCTTCTCCTATATTTTTCGGGATTCAATCACAATTGCCGACAACTCTCTTACCGTGCTTCCACAAATAATCTAATTAAAAAATTATCGGTCAAAGTCAAATGCATGACTATAATGAGTAAGTGGGATCAAAACACGTACAATATCCCTAAATTTTTAAAATTAAATCATTGGATTTTTTTAAGGTCTTTTTTTTTTAAATTAAGATCATCGGCCCTAACAGCTCTAACCAATATTTAAAAAAAGAAGAAGTTAAAAGCAGAAGTAAATAAATAATTTCTGCCCTAACTTTTCCATTAAATAGAATATTAACCTAATTTCCTTATCATTCGAAAACCTTAGAGAATTAAGAGCATTCTCTCTCCCTCCCTAATCTAGCTGCCAACTCTCTCTCTTCATTCCGTGACGAGCGAGTTTCTCAGTTAATTTCAAGGTAATTAATAAATATATAAACTAATACATTTATCTATACTCACGTGCGTTTTTATGTGCTTTTAAAGGAAAAAATCAATTAAAAACCAAGAAATGCAAGATATGCACAAATAATGGATCGAATGAACAAAGGTAACCTATTTTTTTAATTATTTGTAAAGAGGTTGCTTTTTTTTTTGTTTTTTTATAAAGAGATGAATTGTATTTTTTAATTTTATATCAATAATAAATAATAATAGATATTAATATTCTACCAGTTAGTAAATAATTAATTAAACAAGTAAAATTAGTAAATTATATAATTTAATAAATATATATAAAACATTGCAAAAAAATAAAAAAGAAAGGGAAATTGAAAAAAAGGAAAAAATTGAAATATCCAATAGAATATTGATACGTGTTATTATTTATCATTGGCATGAAATTAAAAAATATAGATATCTTCTTTGTAAATGATTTTAAAAAAAAGATTTTTTTTTTTTTGTAATTTATCCAATAAACAATTTGAGGAAAAAATGTCAACAAGTGAGCCAAGGATGATTGATCTACAGTTTTTGCAAATCAAACACTTCATTGGAAAAGCTACTTACGCCATCTGGATGGCCTCCTAAAGAGCATAAAGGATCAAGTGACTCACAGACTCCATCTATACCCCATTACACCCCATCTGACCGAAGTACACTTGAGTAGAGAGATTAGAGGCTTGGGCTCCCCTTGTTGAACTAACAAATGTCATGATGATGCCCTACAGCACCAGAGAGCAGAGATATCACAAAGGCCATTATTAGATAGAATGCCACCCTTAACCATCTAGATGGACCCTTAAACCTTGATGGGCTTATCATTTAACATGTTAGGCCAACCGAATGCTTCCCTAGCCTTTTAGAAGAAGTGCATTCTACTGTTTTCCACAATTTATCCTCAAATATGTGAATTTTGACAAACACTCACCCATTTTTCACACTTTCTCTTACAATGTTCCATAGTTTGTCCTTATATTAGAATTTTTAGTTCTAATTTTTTATCTTAACTACAATTTAGATTCCCAAAGTTCATTGAAGATTAAGATCCATTGGGAATAACGAGGAGACATGGGATTGAAAAATAGACATCCATTATCCGGTATTTTATTTTCATCATCTAATTTTACTAATGGATCTTGATTGTTTGTGCTGCTTAACTTTGTTATCATGAGCTAAACTTGTTTTATATGGGATTCTAATATAGTTTAATGGTTTTGTTGGATTTGAAACTCAATTGTATAATTGGTTATTTATGAATTGATGTTTTAGTTATTTTAAGTTTATTATATATCTAACTTTTGCTTGATCAACAAACTTAAATGAGCCAAAACTTGAGATATTCAAGAAAGATTTGGGAGTTTACATAAACCTAATCTAGATTGAGCTTAATCGATACGAACGTGCGGTATTTATATTGAATTCAAAAATTCATTTGCTTAATGTAGTTGGAGGAAAGATTTTTGGCACAAATATATATACAAGTTTCAAATTCAATTAGAGTAGCAAAACTAGGAAAGGAATTAGTTTATTTAAATAACAATTATAAATAAGTTACTCAAAGAATGTTTATACTATGATCAGAACTTTTGCAATTCGAAAAGGAAAGTAGGTTCTAGTGAGTTTAGCTATAACCTAATCAATCAACCCTAATTATATAACAAAGACATAAATCCAATGATCCAAAATAACACAATTGTGACCCCACACCTTAATTATATTATTTTTCGATATGGTATTCCTTAATGCTAGTTAGGATATTAGTTTTTAGTGTTGTTAATAAATCACAATTTAGTCACTTATCTTAAAATGGAACCACTATAGTCTAAATTAATTAGAGTTCTTTGTTGAATATGACCTTGACTTACCAATATATACTAATTGCACAACCTGCAAAATTTCACTCTCAATTTGATTTTATTCTAAAAAATATAAAATACAATTGTAGTAGTTGTAAAACATGCATAGTGAGCCAAGATTTTGGCATCATCACCAGATGACTTGGCAACTAATATTCAATTTGTAGTCATAATCTTGGACTAAACATTTTGTTTGGTTTTGTTTTGTATTTATGTTAATTAGGATATTTTAATGGGCAAATTGCAAATAGACTATGTATGTTTAGTCCCCCCATCTTTGAAATTGTTTACGCTCCCAAACCTTTGAAAAATAAACTCTTTGACCCTCTTTTTACCATTTTGGCCTTATATAAATAATAAAAAGTATTAAAATTAAATAAAAAATATAGATAATTGTTTACACTCCCAAATCTTTGAAAAATATACATTTAGATCCCCTTTTCACCATTTTGGCCTTACATAAATAATAAAAAAGTATTAAATTTAAATAAAAAATATAGATAATTAATTCCTTTTCCCTTTTGCAGTCAAATTTCTTTATCCCTATGCAAATATGCCAACACATATGACAACATACATTACAAGATATTTTAATTTCTTTTGAAAAGCTTCTTTTGAATTTTGTTTATTTTATTATTAAATATATTCTAATGGAACCTTTTATATTTCAAATAAATAAAAAATAAAAAACTTAACATAAGAAGATTTTAAATTATTTTCTTACATCTTACGTACAGTTGTAAGATAAATGAAAAAAAAAATTACATAACAGCCGTAATTTTATTAGATTAAATTCACAACTATTGACATTTCATTAGCTTCACCAAGCTATTTTATACATGTTAGATGGCTGCGCATACCAACCAACAGGAACTCCAATAGCTCCTATGCCAACATAGACTAGAACTCTCAACTCCGATATCACCGCCAACGCCACTTTTGGAACATATCTCAACGATGGCACTTTAATTAAAAGGTTAATTACTCCATTGTGTACACAATTTACATCACATAACCTATAACTCAAAAAATGTTCATAATCACCAAGCATATAGCTAAGTAAAAAATACGAAATAGGTATTCTAACAACACAAATAAATTTACTATTATGTGATAGTAAGCTTCCATTGAAACAAAATCTATACAATCTTGAATCTTTTCAATCAAAATATCAATCAAGAGAATTTAGAATATCTTGTAGTATGTGTTGTCATATTCAATACAGGTGTATGTGTTACTCATTTGCAAAGGCATAAAGGAATTAATTATCTATGCTTTTCATTTAATTTTAGTATTTTTTATTATTCATTTAAAGGTAAAATGGTGAAAAGAGGATTTAAAAGTACTTTTTTTTTTTAAGATTTAGAGATATAAATATACATTTTCAAAGACGAAGGGACTAAATGCACAAGAAGCAAATATGAGGGGATCTATTTACAATTTACCCTATTTTAATTTTTAATTTCATTTAGTTGAAAATTGTTCCATTTTAGCATAATTTTTAGTGTTAATTTATGTTGCCAATTGTATATGAACTTGGGTTCATTTGATTGTAGTGGCTAATTCTTGTTCTTGTTTTTGTAGTACATACTCATTTTAGATTTAGAAAAATAAGGAAAGATATTACTTTTTTTTTCACTGGTTCAAAGGCAAACCCTTATACAAGACATGGGAGATATTTAAGGAGTTTTTTGAGATGATCTTTACATTATTGATTTCCCATTTTGATATAAGTGCAAATATTTATAATGGATTGAGATCCCAACTTAAAAACATGATTGATGCAGTATCCAAAGGGACATTGATGAACAAAAGTATAGAGCTGAGCAAGCTTTTTGAGTTGTTCGAGGAGATGACATCCAATTCTTATAATTGGCACACATTAAGAGCAATGCCTAAGAGAGTTACTAGTAGCCAAAACCTCAAATGTTATTGCACATCTTACAACCCAATGGGCAGCATTTTAACTAAGATGACATTGATGAGTAAGATCATGTTTGCAAGAAAACTATGCTTTAGTCTCATTGGAGATTGCACACTTTTGTAGCGGAGCATATGATAATAAGAATTATTAGGCAAGTAATCCTTTTGCTCCATCCTCTAGTTTGAGCATCAAGCAAGCGAATTTTATGAAAAAATTCAATAAGGGAGCAAAGAATGGAAATCCTCGCTCAAGCAAAGCAACCTAATTGGAGAAATCATCTTTAACTTCTCATGATGTAGCACTAATGCTCTTACAAAACCACCTAGATCTAAATAACCATTATAGTTATGAAAGGAAAAAGAGGAGAGTGCAAATGAGTTGTTGATGAGTATTATTTAGAGATATGATACGGAGCTTTCCAACTAGAAGGCCACCATGCACAACTTAAAGATGGAAATGGGTTAAATTACCAAAATGCTTAGTAGCCAACCATCAAGAACTTTACCTAGCAATATAGAAAGAAACCATAAGGTTTACACTCTTATACATGCACCGATTGGATTTCAAGCTAGACCATCTAATGAAAAGACAAAGGAGGTAAATATGGTCATAAGAGGGGAAGGATAGGAATCTAATATCGATAAAATTTTGATATATATCAATTATGTAAACAAAAATGGTAATTGTTTTGAAAATTACCCATTTAACTACTATACGTATCAAAATCTTATTAGTATTTATCTGTCATATGTATATAATACATGACCTAACTAATAAATCTTTTTTCAACTAGCTATTGTAGTTGAATCTACAATTTGTGCATGTCCCCTTAGTGTAAACCACAACTCCAACCAAATAAAGTTAGTGAATTCTAGAGTTTTGGATTAAAATGGTGCATTCCTATGTTGATGATGAAACATTATATTCTATTTGTTCAGAATCTCAAATCTTTCCAAGTATTATGAATCCTAATATGTATTAAATCAAGAATTGGTTATAAATTATAAAAAATAAATAAGGACTAATCGAAACATCACATCTTCAATATTGATATGTTGATAATACAATAAATCACCATGACTCCATTAAATAATTACAGCCTTGTAAATCACATATTTAGCTTTTCACATTAAGAACAAATATCTGATAAAAGAAAATATAAGTATACTATTACAATAAACCCGAAAATGAACAGAGCAAATCCCAATCCAGTATACCATTAAAATTCAATGAGTCCAAGTTCCTGAGCATTCTAAATAACCTAAATCTATTTTATCTAGCTAATACCCTACTTAAGAGACCTAAATCTACTTTATAGATTGTGCTAAGTTGAGAGAAAATGGAATATGGCTCGTGATGACTGTATTGGAATTTAACCGCAACATTTATGCATAGACCATGCTGCTCAAGTCGCGTTGTCCGAATAGTGGACACATAACACGTTTAAACCAAGTAGGGTTTAACCGCGAACGATATGACCAAGCCGCATCCATCCGGTTCAATCGGACCGTTAACATTGCCAAGTGCAGCGTCGCTATTCCTTGTCCGCCCGGCGCCCAGTCTCTCTCACTGCTTTGACAACGATTGAGACAAACTCGACTCACTGAGTCAGTCAATACAAATATCCATGTCTTACTAATCTCACGTACATACACAAAGACGCACTTTTCAATCAACGCAACGACAATACTTCTTCTCCTCCTTCTTCTTCCCGTACATGAATCAGTAATTCGTCCTCCACACTCGTTCAGATTCAAACCATGCCCGGAACAGGACGAAGAAGTGCGCGAAGCAGAATCAAGTCATCACCGGACATGACCGACGACGACTCTCTTAATACTCCAAAAAGACCTAATTTAAAACACCTAAGAGATAGAAACCGAAGCTCCCTTCGGATTCTCAATATGAACTTGAAATATCTGCTCCCGATCATCATGATTTCGGGCGTAATTATACACTTCTTCATCGACCATTTGATTTTTCGTAATGAAGGAACTCAAATTCCTAGGGTTATTACGCCATTTCCAGCTCCAAAGATTATGGACCTTCCTCAGGTAGCTTGATAGCATTTTTTTTTTCCCTGTCGTTATCTATATATAAAACTTAAAAGTATGTGTATATGGATAATGGAACGATTTTATGTGGCAGTTTCAAGGTGAACATAAGGAGAGCTTGTATTGGGGAACCTATAGGCCTCATATTTATCTTGGAATTCGAGCAAGGTGATAATTCATTCTCTTCGGTTTGATTCAGTGGCTTATTTTCATTTTATTTTACATGTTCCCGGTGAAGTCAAGTAATTATTTCATTTTAGTTACCTAATTCTGTTTCTCGAACTCGGCATATAAGTAGGATAAGATACACACATGAGTAAGGCATTTCTTACATACTCTGTTTTGCCACCGTTACTTGTTGTAATATGGGGTTTTTCCTATGTTCCTTTTGTTAAAGAACGGAAAATTTCTGTTATCTGAGTCATTCTCTTCGGAATTCGGGACTTTTGAAATTGTAACTGAAACTGTGAACGGATAATGTCGTGATTGTTGTAGTTATTGTAGAATGACTAGTTTGACGAGTATTGTTGAGTTACCATTTCAATAAATTGAATTCTAACTAGGAAGATAAAATTAAGAAAAGGAAATTTTAGCTAACGCAACTTTAAATGCTGCCTGTTTGTATGTGAAAATTTATTCCTGGAAACTAAGAATGATTATTCGATATTTAAAGACGGGAGGCTTTGGAATGACTGAGTTTAGGTGTTGAACTAGCTAGACAGTTGGTGGTCTCGTCGGTTATTGACACTGTCAAGAGTATAGTATTTATATTTCCAAGTGCATTATGTTGTTGATGTTTGGTGCAAGTGCTAAATGGTCATACGTAAGTGATTGTAAATACTTCTCCTCCTAATTCATAGAACAAATCATGTGAATGTACATTATTGATTCAAAAAATAGCTGATTAAGCAGAAGAAGGGTTTTGATTAAACTGGGCATGTATTTCAGTAGTTCTGTTTACTTTAGTATATTGACCTGACAATATTACATCGTTTAATAGGACTCCTAAGTCTTTGCTTGCTGGCCTGATGTGGATTGGCATAAAGGATGGAAGATACTTTATGCGTCATGTATGCCAAGATGGAGATGAACTAAGTACCTATGGATGGCTAAGCCACAATGGTCGCAATTTTGGGCATCAAGTGATCGATGACCATGGTATGGTATTGGCAACAAGCTTCTTGAAAGAAAAGAATGAACATAGTGGCTATGGAGGAGATTGGGCAGTAAGACTTAGTGTCCAAAGTCCAAGGTAATTAAGCTAGATTGCCGACATGTAATTCAAGCACAATGTTTCCTTGCATTTATTTTATAACCAAATACATGCAATTCATGTATACGTGTGCTGTTGTTGACATTAGGATATGACTAGAAAATAGCTAGTATATCTTGATATGTACAGCTCATTTATACTTATAGCAAAGCCCCATGATCAACCAATATTTTTCTGTAGGAAAAAACCCTTGAAAAGGAAGCATGCTTTTGCAACAATTAATTATGTCTTATATTTGTAGGGGTAATTGCTTTGAGTGTTCTAGACTCTGTGGAAGAATGCTTAAAAGGAGTTTTGTTTGTAATAATTTGTTTTACATATGGTTGTATGTGCATCCTGTTAATATATTGCTGGGCAGAAATTTCACCTATTGTTTTTCCAACAAATGTTAATTGAGTGCTGCTTTGTCAAAATAAACATTCTGTTGCTGTCCATTCATGGATTACGGTTATGCTCCACATACAGATCTACATGGAATGGGGGAAATGCCCATCTTTTTTTCTATGTGGCTGATGAAGAAGGGAATGCTGTTGCCTTGGGAAGTGATACATTTGGAACTCATGATAGTTCACTCCTGGCCTCTGGTTCGAGAATAGATATAGGAAATTGGCAGCTGCATCTCAAATCAAGGGTAAGTCAGCTAGTGAAGTGGAAGTCATTGGCTTAGACATTACCATTCCATCTTGCATTTAATTGGTATTCACTTGGTTTTGTGCAAGTTGACATGAATGCAACACCTATAGAAGAAAAAACACATTCTTTTGGTAATTTAGAGATTACAAAGATTTGTGAATTTACCAAATAATTTTCTCCAGCTACAACTATTCATGTTTTATTGATTTCCAGCTTCTACACTCAACAGATTTGTCATGTTGATGTCTATGACTAAAGTACCCTACTGGTACTGCTATGGCATTGTATCATTTGTTTTTCTGGAATAAATGAAGATTTGTTCCTTGAACTTTCAATATTTAGATCCTTATCTTTCCTTTTGTGAATTAAGAATAATAGGTGATAGAAGCAAAGCGATCTCTAGGTGAATTAATCAAGATATACTTATGAGAAACTACATTGCATCTTATTTTTTGGTGCTTGAAAATCGATTTCTGCTCTTATTTTTGCTGTGATTTTTCGCTGATGCTTTCTATATTGTCTAAGACATGGATAAGAAAATTCTACTCTTTGCAGGACGATTTGGAACTCCATTATTCTGGTTTCCGGACACCTCACATGCATAATTTATCTGAACTTGTCCAGGAAAATCTTGGATCGCAAGTATGTTAAGCTGTTAGATTCACCTGGATTTAACATCATAATTCCATTATTTCCAATAAGTGCAGCTTTTGGACATAGCTTTTATTTATTTTGGTTTGTGTTCCTATTCTATTGTATCAGGCACATAAATATGGCCGGCTTCAACTTTCGGACACCTCTGATGAGTCACCAAATGTTGCGGTTTTTCAGGTGGGGGTCATTTGCTCGTGTATAAGAAGTGTCACGAATTGTAAAATAATGATGGTTTGCATTATTGGATGCCACTTTTGACCTTACTTCATGCTTTTCTTGTGCTTGTGAAGATATCTGGAAGAATTTCATTTACAACAGATATTGCTTTTTTATCTGGATCTGGTTTTGAGAGTTCAAGGGTAGAAGAGCGTCTCAGCAGTCTTACTGGTACCTTCTCTAAACATTAAATTTTCAATCACGTTCTAACAAGCCACTAGTTTCACTTTATTAGAGCCCTTTTATATGTGTACTGACTGCTACTATGTCAAGATGCCTTTGTACCTGCCATATATGCGAGAGAATGTACAGAGTTTTTTATGCCTTGCCTGTTGCTTAAGTAATTAATTTATGACCAGAGTATGAAGTGCCAAATTTAACCTTTCCAAAATGTAAATTTAACTGTAAACCCTTTTTTTTAAAATATTTATGCGGTCTGCATAATTTCAGATGATGCCTAGGATAACTTTCACTTAATGATTTTTGGTAGTGCGCACTATGCAGTTCATCAAGTCAAAAGCTAGAGAGCCTTCATAGTTGTTAAAAGAAAAGCCATGTTAGATACAATGAATATAATAGAATATGGAGAGGCTCTCATGAGGTAAAGGGCTGATCATATTCAATACTTTAGAAAATGAAGTTTGTTATTTTTTCAAGCGTAAAATGTGCAATTATTTTCATGGAAATAGATTATGTGCCCACATTATTACAAAAAATAAATTCTGAAGAAAATTTGACAATTCATCTTGCATAGCATACATGTAGTAAAGTAATGTCTGCTACAAAGATGGATAGATGTGTGACATATGCTTGCACATAAATAAAGTATAGGTCTCGTGTGATAAAACCTGGGAATCTTTGTGCAAGCATCTGAAGTTAAGAGGGACCGGCAAGAAAGCTTATGAAAATGGAAGCATATTCAATGGTGTTGGTTTGTTAAAGCATCAATCTTTATGGAGAAGAGCCCCTCCAATCAGTTAGCTGAACTTAAGGTTGAACAACTTGCCGGCACCTTTACCTTCTTTCGCATTGCTAATGAAGTTCAAAGTAGAAATGTAGTCCAACTTTATTATTTTTTATGAAAGATGTTGATATGTCTGGACAGAACCGAAGGTAGGTTCTCGTGTATACATTGCAGCAGGAAACACTCAAAGGAGCAGTATTTTAGAGGGAAAGCTTGACAGAGTGTTTGCACACTAACTGGAGCATTAATTTAAAAAGTCTGATGCTTACATTAGGGACCATTTGTTTGCTTTATAATCCAAACACTATCAGATAATTAACATCTTCTTGATGGATTGCAAAATGCTCTAGTGATTGCTGCTGGCTTGATTAAACTTGTGATGAGAAACCTGCTAAGGAAGACGGGGAGAGAGTGATACGGATGCCTTTCTTGGAAGGCAATATAATAGAAAGAAATCAATAATACTTAATTGAGCATAACTGTGATAGCTTTTTTATTTTGTTTCCTTTCTTGTTTTAGTTACTATATTTATATATCCTAGACCAAGGATTTGCTTTCCTTTTTTGGTGTTACCTATAAAGAGGGACTTATTATTCAATAAAGATTAAGTTTTATTTTGGAAAAATAATCTAAGAGGGGGCTCCATTGAAGGACAGTCTGCTTCCAATTGTTCACCATAGTTTCTAGGGGAAAATTATTGGTGTCTAGACCTATAACTAGATCCTACGCCAAAAAACATAACATCTTGGTATTGGAGCCAAAAGTTATGGGTAACACGGATAATTTAGCAGCTAAACTAGAAGCTTTTATGAAACAAATGGTGATGAGACAGCAGTCACTAGAAGAACAAGTGGCTGAACTATCAATGTCGATCAAAGACAAAGGGAAGGAACCTGATCGGGATGCAGAAAAAATCAAGGCAGCGGTAGTTTCATCCGAAATCAAAGTGCAGGTTCAAGAGACAAATCAGAGTTGCAAGGAGGAGGCTTTATGGTACCGAGGTACTCCCAAGATGGAATTCCCGACGTATGATGGCGCTGAGGATCCTTTAGGGTAGCTAAAAAGATGTGAGAAGTTCTTTGCCAATCAAAGAACGATTGAGAAAAATAAAGTAGGATTAGCCGCATTCCATTTGCTGGGTGAGGCACGGCTGTGGTTTGATCAAACGGAATAAGAAGAGATGGATATGACGTGGGAACGGTTCAAGGAAAATTGTCATGTGAGGTTTGGACTACCGATGAGTAATAATCCTTTAGGAGAGCTAGCCAACTTCAAACAAAGTGGATCGGTGGAAGAATATCAACGCCAATTCCAAACATTATTGGCTAGAACGTTCGGCCTAAGACCACGATAGCAAGTGGATCTTTTTACAGCGGGGCTGAAGGAAAAACTACGAATTGATATTGAATTGCAACAGCCGAGTAATCTTGGAATTGTCATGAATATGGCCAGAACCTTAGAGCGGAAACACGCGGTGTCCCAAGGATCCTTAACCGTGAGGAGTAACATCAACCGCCTATCGCACAAATCCAACAATAAGGAATTGACTATTTCCGCTACTAAGAGTTTTGTCAAAGGTGGAACACAAACAACAAAACCGGTGGGGAACAACAATAGAGTAGCATCTTCACCATCTTTTATCAAGAGATTAACACGTGCGGAAATGGCGGAGAGGAGAGCTAAAGGACCGTGCTATAACTGTGATGAATCTTATACATCGGGACACAAATGTAAAAGGTTGTTTTGGATTGAGGTTCCTAATTCCGATAGTGATTCAAATGAAGACAAGGGAGATGATCTGGAGATTTCCTTAAATGCAATAAGTGGAACACGGAATTCTCCTACCATGCAATTATTGGCGAAAATGTCGGAAGTAGTTGTGTCAGTGTTGGTGGACTCTAGAAGTACATGTAACTTCTTGTGTGAAGGTCTAATCTCAAGCTTAGGATTGGAGGTATGGAAAAGACCAGGACTGAACGTATGTGTAGCAAATGGGGAATGAGTACCTAGCTTGGGCTTATGCAAGTCAGTCCCACTTCAGGTGGGAAAAGATACCTTCCATGCGGATTTTTATACTATTCCGTTGGAAGGATTTGATATGGTTCTAGGGGTTAAATGGTTGCGTACTCTTGGACCTATCTTGTGGGATTTTAGTTCATTAACTATGAAATTCATTTTAGGAGGGAAGAAGGTCTTGTGGCAAGGTCAAAAACCAAAGGTAGATCCACGGCTTAACTTGATGCAAACACACAATCAAGCCACTATTATCTTGCAAAATCTATTAGCAGAGTTTGCAGATTTGTTCATGGAGCCTTCAAGTTTACCTCCTAATCGTGAGTGTGATCATCGCATACCTCTTTTGCCCAGCATAGGACCAGTGGTGGTTAGACCTTATAGATACCCACATCTCCAAAAAGATGAAATTGAGAGACAGTGTACACAGATGCTACAGCAAGGAATCATTCGACCAAGTAGATTTCCATTTTCTTCTCTAGTACTGTTAGTAAAGAAACATGACGGTTCATGGCATTTCTGTGTGGATTATCGAGAGGTCAATGCACGCACCGTCAAGGATAAATTTCCAATACCTGTGGTGGATGAATTGCATGGGGCTCAACATTTTATCAAATTAGACCTACGATCCGGATACCACCAAGTCAGGATGGCTTTAGCAGATGTGGAGAAGATAGCTTTTAGAACTTACCATGGGCACTTCGAATTTTTGGTTATGCCTTTTGGGCTTACAAATGCTCCCTCAACCTTTTAGAGCTTGATGAATGAAGTCTTTCGGTCTCATTTGTGTAAGTTTATCTTGGTTTTCTTTGATGATATATTAGTTTATAGCAAAACGTGGGTGGAGCACATGCAACATGTGAGGGTAGTTTTTGATCTATTGAGCACTAATATCTTATTTTTAAAGAAGCCTAAGTATTCCTTTGGTGAGCCACAAATAACCTATCCGAGACATATCATTCATGGTGCTGGTGTAGAAGTAGATAAAAAAAAAATTGAAGCCATCATTGACTGGCCAACTCCACAATCTACCAAGGCTTTATGGGGTTTTCTCGAACTAGCGGGTTACTATCGAAAATTCATCAAAGATTATGGGCAAATGGCAGCACTTTTAACCAGTCTCTTGAAGAAAAATGCCTTTCACTAGAGTAAAGAAACTGATGATGCCTTCAATAAATTAAAGATATCGCTTTCAACTGCCCTTGTTTTGCAGCTACCCCATTTTGTGGAAGAGTTTGTGATAGAATGTGATGCTTCTGGTAGCGGGATTGGAGCTGTCTTGCAACAGCACAATTACCCCATTGCTTTTTTCAATCGTAAACTTGCCGACCAGCACCTTAAATTGGCTGCCTATGAACGGGATAGGATTGGCTAAAGCAGTGTCTCATTGGCACCCATACTTATGGGGTAGGCCCTTTATCATTTGCACAGATCATTTCAACCTTAAATACTTGCTCAAACAGTGCCTAACAATATCCCCACAACAGTATTGGCTAAGTAAATTGATGGGGTTTGACTTTTGGGTAGAATTTAAAGCTGGGAAAATGAATAAGGTTGCCAATGAATTATCTCGAAGTGCTGAAGATTCAGATTCTGCACACATCATGGCCGTCTCCCTTTCGTATGTTGAAATATTTGAGGCTATTAAGCGAGAAATTGCAGCATCCCAAGAATTATAACTGCCGCAACAACGGGTTAAACAAGGCAAGTTGGGAACATATTGGGCTGTTCGAGATGGGCTAATATTTTTTAAAGGGAAGGTATATCTTTTGGCTACATCTCTACTTGTTTCCACCATTATTTCAGTTATCCATGACACGACTCATGAAGGGGGACAAAAGACAATAACCCGCATTTACCAAGATTTTTATTGGAAAGGTGTGAAACGCGCTGTCCTTGAATTTATTTAGAATTGTGTGATATGCTAATGCCACAAATGGAAAACCTTACAACCGGCCAGTTTACTTCAACCTCTTCCAATACCACAACAAGTGTGGTATGATATTTCAATGGATTTTGTGGAAGGGTTGTTGCCTAAGGTTTGGGGTAAATCAGTTCTCATGGTTGTGGTAGATAGGCTTTCTAAATATGCCCATTTTCTACCCATAGCTTATCCATTCACAGCCATCATTGTAGCCACTATCTTCTTTACCGAAGTGTTTAAACTTCATGGGTTACCAGAATCTATAGTCTCGAATAGGGACAAGGTTTTCCTTAGTATGATTTGGAAGGAATTATTTCACATGAGCAGATCTAAATTGGCTTTCTCTTCCGCTTACCATCCTCAACCTGATGGTTAAACGGAGGTGGTGAATCGTACTATTGAAATGTACTTAAGGTGCCTTACGGGCGATCATCCAAAACAATGGGTTAATTGGATTCCTTGGGTTGAATACTATTACAACACCTCTTACCATACTACTCTTGGCACCACTCCTTTCTAGCTGGTCTATGGCTAGGAAACTCCTCGGCTTCTTTCGTATACTAGCGGCTCTACTCGGGTTGAAGTAGTAGATCAACTCCTTCAAGACAAAGATACCATACTACAAGTTGCTCGTGAGAAGCTATTACAAGCTCAACAGCGGATGAAGACCACATATGATTCTCGGCATAGGGAGTTGAGTTTTGACATTGGGGAATGGGTATGGTTATGGCTTCAACCATACCGCCAGCTCTCCATAGCACATCAAAAACATCATAAACTTCTTCCAAAGTACTTTGGACCTTTTAGCCAAAGTCGACCATGTTGCTTACAAGTTTGAACTTCCAACAGATAGTCGCATCCATGACGTGTTTCACGTGTCTCTTCTTAAGGCTTTTCAAGGACCTCCACCAATGACCGGAGGCAATTTACCACCACTATGTGAAGGTAAGGCTTTACCAAAGCCTCAAGCTATTCTTCGCAACAGACTCAACAGAAGCACCAGAGAACTCTTAGTCCACAGGACAAGTGGTGCTCCAAAAGATGCCACTTGGGAGACTCTTGCAAACTTCCAGGCAGCTTATCCAAACTTTGAGCTTCTCCTCAAGCTCAAGGACGAGAAGGGGAGTAATGATACGGATGCCTTTCTTGAAAGGCAATATAATAGAAAGAAATCAATAATACTTAATGGAGCATAACTGTGATAGCTCTTTTATTTTGTTTCCTTTCTTGTTTTAGTTACTATATTTACATATCCTAGACCAAGGATTTGCTTTCCTTTTTTGGTGTTACCAACAAAGAGGGACTTATTATTCAATAAAGATCAGGTTTTATTCTAGAAAAATAATCTAAGAGGGGGCTCCATTGAAGGAGAGTTTGCCTCCAATTGTTCACCATAGCTTCTAGGGGAAAATTATTGGTGTCTAGACCTATAACTAGATCCTACGTCAAGGAACATAAGAGCACCGTTAAATATGAGCGTGATTTATTTTAGGGTATCCAATTATTTATATTTATTTATTAACTCATGCCCCTTAGTAAAATGCAAACATAAGGCTGCATACATGTGCATCCTTCCTACCCTTACACCCCTGCCACTAGCCAGGAGCACTTTATGCACCAGGTGCGCCCTTAATAACTCCAGGGTTTATATATAATGTCACCTGGTTTCATGCACTTCAACATCATCCACATGAAAAGTTATCTTAAATAAAGGATGCAATTAAATCAGAAACGAGTATCAAATTTAATTGTTTATACCTTCATCTGTTCAGTAACTTCTTTTTGTGCTTTTGACACCTACTCTTCTCTACAAAATTTTTTGTGTTCTTTATCACAACAGTTATGCATAAATCACTGGCATTTCACTTAGAACTAGAAAATGAGGTTCCTACAATATACAAAGAATGAACTTTAGCTTTTCTTTGACAATACCATAATGCCTTCTGAAAGCTGGAAGTGTGCCTGCTAAACCAGTTGATTGTGACAATTGGCAAATAAACTTGTAGTTAAAAAAATAAAAGATAATCTATAGAATAAATATTTTATTTACTTGTGAACAGAACAGGACATAAATAATAGTACTACTCTTAAACTCAATAACCTTTGTTCATTCTGTTGTCTGATATGAAGAGAGCTCACTGACGAAGCTCCTAGAAGAGAAGCAAGCAGAATTTGACAACAAATTTGAGAAGAAGTTTGCTCAGGTGAACAAGGTACTGGGTCTATATATTTTTCTTAACAATCCAAATGCATGGATAATCAGTAACTTCTCATACTGCATTGGATTTTGGGTAAAGTGATGACAGAGTTGAAGCTATTGACCAGACCAGAAAAACTAGAGAGAACTTGATAACTGCTTAATTTACCTGGTGTTGTTATAATATAAGCTTGGCCACGAGGTTCTGCATGTTCTTTAATACAACAGATAACTCTATCTGTCTGATAGAGAAACCCTTGCTTAGATTTTCAAATATGACTTTGAATTAATCATCATCTTTATTTAAATCATGTGGTTAATTTAAAGTTTAGCTGTTTCAATATTGGATCCAAACCCTTGTTGATATCAGCTTGGTAGTGTACTGGGTGATAATACCTTGATGGCTTCTAGCTGTCATATAATTTGTGTATGTTGTTCAATTTTACGTCCAAGAATGCAAGTTCATATTAGTGTATATTTATGCCCCTTTGTGATGCAACAGTACATCCGATTTCCACCATGTTTCTCCACAATTATACTTGCTATTTTCTCCTGCTTGATCCACTCAAATTTTAGCATTTATTAATTCTCTAAGCCCAGTAATGATGCAAGGTTGTGTCAAACTCATTGATAGAGAGATCCCATGACCCCACAATGGAGAGTCTACATGCTTGCATATCTTTCTTATCAATGAAATTACTGGAATCACCAGAAAGAAAGGTTTCACATTATGCAATAGGCATGAAATCATTATTAATATATCCTCTCATTTCAATTGTTTTTTTTTTTACCCCTCTTATTACTAGCGTCAGGTTCAGAGTTGGTGCCATTATCACTTTAATGCAATTTTGCTGCTATTCACTGATATCAATTTTATTATCAGCTTGATCTTGAATCAATTACAGTTGGAAAGGCTGCAATTGGCAACTTGTTGGGAGGCATTGGCTATTTCTATGGCCAGTCAAAGATATCTGTACCAAGAAACACTAATGTAAGTTAATTGAATATTTTAGCCAGAATGCATGGACCTTTTTATTTCTTTGAAAATGATGGGATAATAAATTCCTATCAATATTTTGTGAGTCCATTTTTATTTTCCTTTGAAGTGTAGTTGTTTTGTAGCAGTCTGATGGCTACTTCTGTGTTTAAAGCTTAAATAGGTTTCCAAAAAAATTCAGTTTCTTCACTTCTATTGGACATGATAGTTCAATTTGAGTTAGCATCTTAAAATTTATTTACTTCACTTGTCAGAATCAAGTGAAACAATTGAAAGGAATCAATGGGCTGCTTGATTTTGTGTTTCTCTTCTTTATTATGTTTCCCAGCCATAAAAATATTCACTTGTAATGGCTTGCCATTTCCCTTTGCTTTGGCATTATGTTTTTGTAGTTCAATAATTCCTAGAAGTCAATCAATGCTCTATTCCACACCTGCAAAATTACCTAAAAATCTATTTTCTCTGGCAGCTTCCAAGTCATGGTAATATTCTTTTATATTGGCCTGCTGAGCTCTATACAGCCGTCCCCAGTCGGCCATTCTTTCCTAGAGGATTCTTATGGGATGAAGGTTTTCACCAACTGCTGATCCGGTTAGTTCCCAATTAGCTCCTCTGGAGCACATCACTTCATTTTACATAATGCATGAACCCTTCCTATGGTACATGCTGTAATTTCTAAGATGATGGATACTATTAATTATCACTAGACTTGCCATCTATTGCCACATATGGATGCATGATCTTGTCCACATGATACCACTTTGTGATCAATGTGTTTGCTTAGGGCAGGCAATGGGACATTCACATATGCTTGGATATATTGGGCCACTGGTTGGATCTGATGAATATTGATGGATGGATTCCACGTGAACAAATTTTGGGTGCTGAAGCTCTAAGGTGAGACTACTTTTTTGTGACTATGCAGTATATTGAAGACCTGAGCTGTTTCTGATCCTCTTGTCCTTTCTTTCCCTTTCTTAATTGTTTCTATTAATGAACAGTTTTCTTTATTTCTTCCTTTCGTGGATACTTCTCATGCACATGAATTTTGGATTTGTGAAAGTACTCTTTGACAATAAAAAAGAAAATTGTTGACCAAGATTCCTATTGTACTCTTCCTTGAGAACATTGGGGTTTCATCTTGCTTCTTTTCCATTGCAGTAAAGTACCACAGGAGTTTGTTCCACAACATCCAAGTAATGGAAACCCACCAACTCTTTTTTTGGTAATACAAGGTATGTGTTTTCCATAGAATTCTATTATTTCACTTAGATTTTTACCCATCCATGTACACCGAACATCTAGGGGTGTGGTGGTGCATATGCCTGCATTTCTTATAAAAATGCCTATTGCCATAATTACTACACTGAAAAACGAAACTTGGCAGACCTTAGGTTACTTTGGCTAGTACTGGTCTCTGCCCTGTGGTGTATGTGTTCTACAGTAAGCAATTCATCTGAAACTGCCGTATTGGAGTTAGATGGTTTAGGGGAAAGAAAATCTCTTTGAGATATATTTATTTTTCAGTCCATGCATAATTTGGGACATTTAAGCCAGATGAAATTTAAATTTGCATTAAGGTGATTGAGAACCATAGGGCTTAGTTTGCATTTATTTTAAAATATTGTCAGATGATCAAAAATAGGGTTACAACAAATCTTATAGATTGATTTGTTGCCATTATAGAAAATTTTTATGGTTCATGTGTGCTGCTTAGACTGCCTTTTAGTTATCATGAGGACATCTTACCATGCATGCAATGCAATTGATATTCTCTTTGTGCAGGTCTCATAGAGGACATGAGTAAGAACAAGTTTACTGCTACTGAAAGCAATGAGATCTCTACATTCCTAGGACGAGCATTCAGTCGTCTTGAAGCATGGTTCCAGTGGTTTAATACCACTCAGTCAGGTGCAGTACATATTTTTGGGATGAATGGTTTTGCATACTGGCGATATTTACTGGAGAAGCAATTTTTCATGGTCTACTGGTTATATGCTGCAAACTGTCCTTAATGCTCTGTTGTAATGCACAATAGAGTTTGATGGTTCCTTTGACTCTTTGAAGCATCTTCTTACTGTGTATTTTATTTAAAGGATAGAAAATCTTAAGCTTTGGGAAAGAGGCATTACATGTGATTGTTTACAAGGATCCTTCTTGTTATGTTAAGCTTTGACCCACAACAATCTATTTAAAAGTTTAGGTTTATAGATTAATTTGAGCTTTTTAAATTTTATTATATAATACTCCCCTCATGTGTGGATTGAGACAAGGCCCATCATATGAAAATAATTAGATAGTACTAAATCAATGGGGTAGCAATTTCAACCCATGAACTCTTGCTCCATTACCATGATAAATTTAGATCCACAATCATCTAACCAAAAAAACTTCAAATTGTATATTGGTATGAGTTTTTTATACTTTATCACTGTACTTCTTTCTTGGTAATTTCATTTGATTTACCAAAACAAAAATTTAGACTGCATGAGAATTTAGATTCTACTATGAGAAAACTTTAAGAAATTGGGGCTCAGAATTAGAATTAACAAAAATTTGGACTGCCTGAGAACTTAGATGCTACTACGAGAAAACTTTAAGAAATTGGGGCTCAGCATTAGAATTTGTCAGATCAACAATGTCTATGCTGAACTAAATGCAAAATTTTCAGGGATTTTTGAAAATGTTAAGAGGTGATGAAGCTTTAATATTCTTTAATAGTTTATTTTATTGCCTGACTTGGATCATTGTCTGCATCATTCTAGGGAAAGAGATGGGCAGCTACTATTGGCATGGACGCGATAATACAACCACCCGTGAATTAAATCCAAAGGTTGTTTCCTCTATAAAATTCAAAATCCTAAATTGTCTAAGATTCAATATATATCCAAGAATCTTGTCATGATATTTATGAAAGTATAGGGTCTAGAAACTTGGCATGAACTTAAGAAAATTGTTAGGTCATAGCTTCAATTTATGTTGGGCACTTTAGGTTTATAGTTGTCATAAAACAGTATATGAGTACTTACCCAAAAAAGAAAAAAAAACAGTATGTGGATTAGAATCATCTAAAAAAGGAAAAGAGTAAATGAAGCGTCTTCTGTGAGAGGTTTAAGCAATAATATGATTTCTTGTCACAAAAGTCTCATAATGCCTTTTTGCAAGAATCACAATGCTTACTTCTGTGGTCTTTGTGCTTATTTATAGAACAAGTGAGAATTAGTATTGCTAACAACCCTTGGATATTGATAAGGCCATGGATTAACTACACGAAAATAGGTAGTTTTATTGATTTCAAATGAAATTTGTACACACAATCCAGCTGTCTAGAAGTATCTTCTTTAAACTAACCTAATACACATTTCCACTATTTATAGAGCTGTTAGGAAGTAAAACTGTCAGCTCTCTAGAAAGTTCTAGAGAGTTCCAACAGAAATATCTACAACCACTAAACTACCTTACTGCAATTAACTACTACTAGTATACTGCTATATCTACTAACATAACGACATCAAGTAATAAAAGGATACTAACCATTCAGCCTTGAGCACCTCCTGTAAGCATGCATCATATCCCCATGCACTCATGGACTAATCATATCTTGATAGATATGTAGATAGGTGAAGAAAGGATACACTGATGAAGCAAGAGAAAATGTTTATGGAATTGGAAAAATCATGTGGGGATGGTTGTTCAATATGGTTTCAACAAATGAATTGATACCTGCCCAAGATGATACATATTTGTGTTAGTATAATTCAATTTTATGAAATGAGCCACTTGAAAGGAAAGAGTTATTGATGACCCAGTCAGATGGAATGGGATGGACTCAGAAGTGATGGCTCTGAAATTTACAGCAAGAAATGTAGCTAAAATGATCAGCAGCTACGTTCTTGTTTTGTGTGAAAGATCAGCAACTAATTATGTACCTAATCCAAGGTTTTATGTTTGTTGTTCTTTCCTTATGTTTTCATCATGGTTTAAGTTTCGTTTCTTATTCATGCAACATAACTTTGACAATCTTTGGGCATCTCCAGACATTATCATCTGGATTAGATGACTATCCACGAGCGTCACACCCAAATGAAGAAGAGCGTCACTTAGATCTCAGATGTTGGATGCTTCTTGCAGCAGAGTGCATGCATTCCATTGTGAAGCTGCTTAATAAGGAAGATCAATCTGTCAAGGTATGGTAAACTAAAGCATATGTTCTATGCAATGATGTGCCTAACTATTATAACAAGTTGATTTGACATGAGACAGGCGTTTGGAGCATCTGTTAAGCTGCTCTCAGATTTTGAGATTCTCAATGAGGTAATTTATCTGTACCACATATGATACTTGTTCCATAAGTTTGTTTCTTGTGTGTATCTTTTAAGCTTGGGCTTAAAATAATTCTAATTATCAAGCAAAAATTACTTACGTTGTATAGAGAAACTTTCAATGTCTTTGTAAGCTACTTAATTCATGTATGGTTGTAACTTTGTTGAACGATGTAAAAGAAAAGATTTCAGCATTTGCTCTCTGCATCCTACTTCATTATGGGTAATTAAATTACTTAAATATGTATTCTTATTCGTCTCTCTTTAGAAACAACTGGATTCACATGGAATCTGATCACTAAGAATGATTTATGTGGTTCTTCTGTTGTGCTAGTAACTATTCTAACACAGTTCAGTTATCAGATGCATTTTGATGCTGACCATGGAGCTTACTTTGATTTTGGAAATCACACAGAAAAGGTATATTTTCCACCCCTCTTTCTGCTAAAAGTCGAGGGTAGTTTAATAGGGGTGCAACTGCAATTACCTTGACAATTCATAGTTTTTTATGACTCTTCAATTCAAATAGCAAGCCGTAGGTTCTGAATTGTACTTGTGATTGATTTGTTTTACCAGGTACCTTTTTTTTATGTTTTTTTTTTTTAGATAAGTTAATTTTATTAATATCTAAAGATGTACAACCGTGAAGACGGATAAACTTACATCATAGTCCTAAGGACAAAGAAAACAATAGAAAGGATAAAGAGACTACTATAAGAGCGTTACAATATCAAAAAGTAAGCTCTAATTTGGTTTACAACAGAGCCTCAGTTGGGAATAAGATTCCCTAGGCGTACATTATTTCGCACTCTCCAAATACAATAAACCGTAGCTGCAAGTGTGACACACCTTCTATGGAAGTCAGGAGAATTGGATTCAACTGAGGCCAGCAATAGAGATGTACACCCTTGCCAGCTTTTGAAGCGCGCTGGGCAGTGAAGGTAGTCGCAAACCGCACTCCAGATCGAGCGGAAATAGCTACAATTGAAGAAGATGTGGGAGTGGTCTTCCTTACCCAGTGGACACAGGAAGCAAGTAGTAGTAGAAGTCACGCCCCATGATTCCAATTTGTCCAGTGTGGATAGCTTATGTAACCAAGCTAACCATAGGATAAACAAGTGTCTAGGGATTGAGTATTTGTTCCAAATCACCTTAGCCCAGGGTACCACTCGGGTTGGGGTGGTGAGGAATTCATACCCACTCTTAATTGTATATTCACCCGTGGTAGAATAGATCCATCGGAGGCGGTCATTAACTGATGTGTCAGGATGGAGCAAGGTGGGGATATGAATATTATTCCTTAACACACCCTCTGGGATGCACCATTCGTTGCCTTCCATGAGGGAACAAAGTTTGGTGGTAGGAGGGAGTCCGGTACTACCCATCTCCCGAGCGCTGAATATCAAATCCAATGGGCCTATTAGAAGCCAATAGTCTGACCAAAGTGATATAATAAGACCATTATTTGGGTCCCAACGAAAGCAGGGACAGACTAGGCATCTAGGTTTCAGCAATTTCTTTCAAGTCCAGGAGCATGATACAGGTGCTTTTTTTGCCCAGAAGCTTCTACTTTTCAAGAATGTGGAGTGGACCCATTTAGGCCAAAGGGTTCTCGGACCATCCTTGCATAGATGCCAAATGTGTTTTATCTGGATAGCCTTATTCCATTGGTGTAGGTCTGGTATCCCTAGACCCCCACACTTAAGTAATTTACAGACTTCGCTCCATCTAACCTTAGCCTTAGAGTAAGTATGAGAGTTTCCGCTTTATAGAAAGTTTCTGAGTAAGCTATCCATCTTCCTAATAACATATTTAGAAAGTAGGAATACATTACTCCAATGGACTTGCACGGAGATGAGGATCGACTTGATCAACTGTAATCTCCCCGCATAGGAGAGGTATCTGGATGTCCAAGACGTGAACCTAGACAACATTCTCTCAAGCAAGGCATCATAGTCTTCTTTTCGCAATTTAGTAGAAGATAGGGGAACCCTAAGGTAACGCACTGGCAGTTTACCTTCCTGGAATTGGGTAAATGATAGAATTGCCTCCTTCTCACCCCTGGAAACATGAGAGAAGAAGATATTGCTCTTGCTATTGTTGACCTCCAAGCCTGACATAGAGTGGAACCATTGAAGCGTTTGCTTGATCAATGATACTGACTAGAGGTTTCCTTTGGAGAAAATGAGAAGATCATCGACAAAGCATAAGTGTATTAGTTTCTCATTCTTGCATCTCTAGTGAAGGGTGAATTGGGGGTTCCCCGTCAGTCGTCTCAACTAAATAGATAGGATCTCCATCCCCAATATAAAGAGGTAAGGAGATAACGGATCACCCTATCTTAACCCCCTCTTACTAGGAAAATAACCCACTAATTCCCCGTTGAACGTTGATGGAAAACTTTGGGGTGGAAATGCACTGC
This sequence comes from Laguncularia racemosa, assembly GCA_037954665.1. Lineage (NCBI taxonomy): Eukaryota > Viridiplantae > Streptophyta > Magnoliopsida > Myrtales > Combretaceae > Laguncularia > Laguncularia racemosa. The sequence continues at coordinate 1,002,546 of JBBMOL010000072.1, forward strand.
TGTATAAGGATACATATAAGGGGAGGAAAGTTCATAGCTTAGAGAGTAGCCATCAAGAAATCCCAGCTAATCGTATCGTATGCCTTTTGTAGGTCCACCTTAAGGGTGCACTGATGTGAACTTGATTGTACACAATAGCCCGCCATCAATTCTTGAGCAAGGAAGATGTTGTCAGTGATTCATCGCTCAGGGATGAAAGCAACTTGCTCTCTGCTAACTAAGGTTGGGAGGATCCTCTTAATATGCTCTGCAATGACTTTAGAGATGGCCTTATAAATAACGTTGCAACAAACAATAGGGCGAAATTCTCCTAGTCTTGACGGGTTGGCAATCTTAGGAATCAGGGAGATGATGGATGAGTTAATCTCCTTGAGTAAGTGTCCAGATGCCAAGAATTCCTTGGATGCTTCCAGAATGTCCTTACCAATAATCCCCCAGGTGTCCTTGAAGAACTTGGCAGTGTATCTATCAGGCCCTGGTGCTTTTTCATTGGCTTGTGAGAAGAACCCCCATTTAATCTCATCATCTATAAAGGGACGAGCTAACTCTATTTGTTGTTGGTTACTTAGCCTCCAGGTTACCAGGTTACTGAGATCCTCCTGTGTAGGGCTGGAAGGAGGACAATTATAGAGTTTCTGGAAGTGCTCCACTGCAAGTGCTTTGACCTCTGCACCCCCGAAAACCTCATTCCCATTGTCTCTGAGTAGACGATGTATGTAGCTACGGTGATGCAAGTTCCTCATGGTTTTGTGGCAGAATGAAGTATTCCTATTCCCCAGCTTCAACCAATGTGCCCTAGATTTCTGTTTGTAAAAACTTTCCTCGGCTCTTCTCAACGGATAATAAAATTTGTATGCTTCCTTTTCCTCCTCCATAATGGACGTAATTCCACCCCCATGGATAGCAGCTTGTAGAGATTGTAGTCTAGACTTCGCCATTTCAACCTTATCAGGGATGTAGGAAAATTCATTCTTGTTTAATAGGCTAAGTTCTTGCTTGAGTAGTCTGAGTTTCCTCACAACTTGGAACATCTTGGACCCTGCAATATCCGTTCTCCATGTGCTACTCACAATGTCTTTGAAGCTCTTGTGGTCCACCCAAAAGTTGAAAAACTTGAAAGGAGTTTTCTTAGTTACCGACGTAATGTCCATACAAGTGATGGCAAGTGAGTGGTCTGAGAGAGTTGGGGAAACAAACTGTGCATGTGTCCTTGGCAGCAACCAAAGCCATTGTTAATTCACCATGATCCTATCCAACTTGCGTAGTATAGGGTTGTTCTCTTGTCGATTAGACCAAGTGAAGAAGTCCTCCACATAATTCAAATCCTCCAACTCCGCATGTGTAATACAACTTTGTAATTCAACCATCTCATCCGTAAGGTGCATTCTCCCACCCAATTTCTCGGTAGGGGATTTAGTTGTGTTAAAATCCCCAAGAACTATCCACAGTAGGAGGTGAATGGGCGGTGCTACATTTTCAATGTTGCACCAAAGGGATCTTCTTTCCCTCCCATTGTTGGAAGCATAGATGAAAGTAGCAAAAAAGGTGGAGTTGGATCTCGTGTTTACAATTTTGTAATGCATAAATTGGGAATGTTCCGATTCTACGCTAACAATCCACTCTCTAAGCTTCCAAGCCAACCACATACGCTTTCTAGCCACCGTATTAATTCTAACTTGCCAAGCTACTCCCAATGCATTCTTGATGGATGCTTCATTCATCGGATTAACCTTGGTCTCAAGAAAGTCGATACAACTTATCTTGCACTCGTTGCAAATCCTTCTAACGTCTGCCACCTTTATGGGATCATTTAACTCCCTAATATTCCAAGCGGCAATATGCATTGGGTTGGTGTATATGGGCAACTAGGTGAAGGATCTTCTCCTCTTCCGCGCCTTCTTCTTGTGCCTACTAGAAGAGGTAGAGCCCTTCGATATTTTCGGGTTGCTGCCCTAATCGTGGTGGAGTTGGGGGATTAACTTGCAAAGTGGAGTGTTTTCAAATTCATCAACTCCAAGATCATCCTCGGTTGGGACCTGGTCGCTGGTGTGGAGAGATTGGATTCTCGGGCTGCTAATCAGGTATACCACTAGCATTTAAGCCGCATCGTCCATCCACTTCCAAGTCATACCCATCTATGATTGTCTCCCTTTGCTATTGTACATCCGCAACTACCTCGGGATCAACAACATTCTTAGTGTCACCTTCGCTGACACAAATGTCAGCCAGCTTGACCTTGGGGACCAAAGGGGGGGACTCCTTAGCAGCTTTAGGTTCACAGCTAGGCATGTGGCCATGCTGTCCTCCCTCATTTGCTACAGTTTCAGATGTATGGCTAGGCTTGTTGTTGCCATTTTCATATGTCTTGTTCCCAGCATTGGATTTCTCCTTCAACCTTCGACCTCCACCCATCGGAACCCACTGTCCCTCACTTCTCTTAGTGTCTTGACTGCTGGACTCGGTTGGTGAAGTCCCTATATTGGTAGGATGGCACACATGACCAAACATTTTGCATTCCCCACATCTTAAATGGAGTCCCTAATATTGAACCATGACTTTGGATATGGACCCATCAGAACTCTCAACTTCAACTTGGGAAACCAATTCCTCTCTTGCGTCTAGCTCTATCAGTACTCTCACATGGTTAGCCCTCTTTCTAGCAACCGTTAGTGCATCAGCCTTAAGGGGGACTCCAATGCCACTCGCTATGTAGTTGATGCCATCATTGTTCAGGTATTCACAAGGAACATGGTGGAGGAAAGTCCAAATGGGGACATTAGTGGGCTGAGGCTTTTCAAGGGCCATGACGTGTCTCCACTTTTGAAGGATTAGGTATCTTTGTGCAAAATACCATGTCTTTTCTAGTAGAGGAGTGAGGTTTGTTCCATGAGAGAAACGGAAGTAAAAGTACCCTTCTTTACTTCCCAAGACTTCAAGGATTCCATATTCCTTCCATAGACGGAAGGCCATGTCATGAACAAGTTGAAATGGCAGCCTGCATCCAAGGAAAATCCAACGAGTGTGGAAGACCAATAATCAGCTCCGGCCACCTCAACCGCATGGGGGATCTTCACCCGTGGCACCAATCCCTTCCTATCCGGTAGATGATACCTCAGGTTGAAGTTGGGGTCATCCACATCAGTCGCGCTACATGCATGGGCATAGGATTTCCTTTCCCTTGGGGCACCGGAGGATGTATCAGTTGGAGAAGATGGTGTTGAGTGGTGGTTTCCGGTTCCATGGTTTTTTTCCAATCGGTTGGGTAATTCCAAAGTGGAATTACCAAAGGAGGAAAGGACTTGGGAAGGGTGCAAAGGGGGTGGGGCACGAAAGCTGCCTTTGGAACTGTCATGCGGCTGATGACAGTGACCAAAAGGCATTCCATCAGGGGCACGAGGATCAAGGCTTCCATTTTTGGTTAAGTCAACTTAACTTTTCCCCTAGAGTGAAAAGCTTCCCCTACTTTTTCCTTATCTGGAAGAGTTGTATTTCCAGCATATGCAGGTGTGCCTAGGGGAGCTACAGCTGGTTTTCCGATACTAAGAGTAGGGAAATGTTCCCCTAACAAACTCCGGCCACCAGTAGGCGACCTACACAATGATTCTTGAAGCTGGCTGCCATCCAAATCCATCAGCGGCAGTAGCACACAGGTCAAAGAAGGGAGGGGGAGAGTGTGTGTGTTTTTGGCCTAAAAGAAGTGGTCTTTTAGGTGGGGGTGTGGAAGAGTGTAAGAGAGAGGTGGGAGCATTTTCTCTCACTAGATCAGTTTTCCTTTAACCCGTACTTCTCCTCTTTTTTGCAATCTGTCTCCAAGTGTTACGATGACTGGGGACTTGCCTTTTTTATGTTGGCTTGTCCATTGATTTCTAATTAGAATTGGGATCTTCCTTTCCTTTTTTTCCTCCACTTTTTTTGGCTGAAAAGTTTGAGAAACTAGAATTGGGATCTTAAGGAGATTCTGTCATCTATTAGGATAATATGCTAAAGTGATTTTCTCATCTAAATTCATTTGGTTTATTCTTTTTCTCTCAAATCTGATATATATTTAAAGTTCGAATGTTGCTTTTTTTTTACGATGCTTGTTTTAGTGATTTAGGGTGTGGTTTTTGTAATTTATTGGTCAGTTACCTCTTAAATGCTCAATATATTCCTTCTTTAATTTCTTATTCTAAATTGATCTAGAGTTTGGTTCTTAGAAGGCATGAACATTTGAGATTCTCTGTCCAATATGATATTTGTCAGGTGCGCTTACGCTGGAAAGAAGTGATGATAGGAGGCCAATATCCAACAAGAGAGCTTGTTCGAGAAGTATTAGGAAGGCCTGTACTGAGACTGGTTCCACATATTGGTTATGTCAGCCTTTTCCCATTTATTAGGAGGATGATCCCAGCTGTAAGCTTCTGTTAAATGATTGCGATTGTAAATTTCCTTTCCAAGTTTTGCAGCATGTGATTTAGTGATTAAAAGAGTGAATGTATTCTTTAATATATCCTATTTTATCATCATTGAATATTTCACCTTGGTTTTCTAGGATTCATCAATTCTGGAAAAGCAGCTGGACCTTATTTCAAATAAGAGTGTCTTGTGGACTGACTATGGGCTTCGCTCTCTTGCCAAAACAAGGTCTGAGAAGAGCATCTTTTTTGTTTTAAGTTTATTCCACTTTAATTTTCCATTTGAAATCTCTTTTGTATTGCTTTAAAATTTACTGGGAAATCTCTCATGGCGTGTGGCAGTACACTCTATATGAAACGGAACACTGAACATGATCCACCTTACTGGAGGGGGCCAATTTGGATGAACATTAATTATTTGATTCTTTCTTCACTGCACCATTACTCCAGAGGTAGCGACCCCTACTCTTCCTCCAAATATGGAAAGCCCTTGCTTACATGTCATTGTTGTAAGGCTCACTGAATATCTTTGTTGAAATGTGCAGAAGATGGGCCATATAGAGATAGGGCCAAAACCATCTATAGCGACTTGCGGAGTAATTTGATCCGGTTTGGTTTAGATTTATTGTTTTATCTCTGGCTCATCTTTTTTTTTTGGTTCCTCGCTTGTACAAGTGTGGCTTATGTCTCTGCAGATTTAGTAATTCACCTTCTCCCTTGTTGCAGAAATGTGGTCCACAACTACAATCAGACAGGGTTTTTGTGGGAGCAGTATGATCAGATGAAGGGTAAAGGAAAAGGTACTCGTGTGTTTACTGGCTGGACATCACTTATTCTGTTGATGATGTCTGAAACTTATGGTGGAAGTTAATGTTACTCGTAACAAAGATACATGTCCGGCAGAGAATCCTTGATAAGATTGGCAATTATTAGCAGCTAAGGAATGTTACTTCCTTAACCCTGAAGATTCACTTCCATGGCACTTTTTTCAACTTTCTGCATACAGGAGGAAACCGTGAATCATTGCTTCTAAGATCTTGTTTCAGTCAGCCAGAAAATTCAGTTATATCATTTTCACTATTGAAGTACTGATGCAGAAGCAGCATGGTCGTCATGGCATTCTAACTATATGCATACAGGAGGAAACCCCACAAGGGCATTTGCTTCTAGAGGTCTAGTTTCACTTTGCCGGAAATTTTCTGTTGTTTCATTTTCATTAGTGAACTACTGATCAGGAAACAGCTTGGTCGTCATGGAGGAACTTGGTTTCATTAACTTTTGCAATAGATTGTAGTTAGGAGATTATAAACAAAGGAGAACCATTTCTAGAAGGCAGAATTTATCATGTGATCTAGATAGGAACACCAAAGATACCCATAGCACCTTCCCATTTGCTCTCCAGTGAGGAAACCCATGAGCAAAACTTATACCCCGAGCACACACAGTGGAGCCATAGACAGTCAAGTGAAATCCGGTACATGAAAAAGTTGTGGCAGATGAACTTATAGGGCAGATAACGAGGAATGCTATACCTACATCAATACTTTATCGTATTTTACGGTTAAATTCTTGGCCTTTGCTAATTAACGATGCTTGTCTAGTGTTCTTCCCTTCCCATGAAAAGACTGCGGATCGAACGCAGTGATGTCAAAAGAAAAGTGGTTGGGGATAGCTTCTATCCAGATAAGTCATGTTTTTTTGGCACAATTTAGACCCGATGGAAACTTTGGGATAGTAGTTCCGAATACATGGAGGACTTAATTTTCTTTTTCCCCCTCCTTTTCTTCATAGGTAAAGTAAAAACCCTTCAAATCTATAAGTTAGCGCTTATAATCTCTCCTTTATAGTAAAACTAGAGCTAGGCCCGCTCTTTGTTGCAGCATTAAGATTGTCTTAATGGCTCTATCGCAATAATTTATAATTTAATTTGAACGATTAGAAGAGAGATGCTTTTGAAAGAACATACAGAATAACAGTTCTTTTTTGTAGTGGTTGAAAAAGGACCATTATACACTCTATAAGGTAATATGAGGCGTCGGAAATGCCAAATATATTTTTGCTTTAGTTTCAAAACATAGGATGGTTGTTAGAGACATGCTATATAAAGCCTATACAATTACTTGTGAATAGGTTATGTATCACGTGTGAACAAATAGGAATTTTCCCGTATAACATGGTTAGTGTGTGGGCGCATGTTTCTTATTGAAACTTAATTCTCATGGGCTTTGCCACGGTCTTGCCAGAAGAATTGTCTAATTCATGCCACTGTCCTCTCAATCCTCTTTTCATGTAACGTCAGATTTTCCTTCCAACTGTGCCTAGAGGAGCATCACTTGAAATGTAGTTGGCATGTCTATTACAAACTACAAATGAAAACCAGCGCATAACCATAATTGGACCGCCCATCTCCAAACATATGACCCACTATAAAAATCACACGTAAGGTAAGTATAACTTACCCTAGGTAGTCCTTTTGGTCGGATACAAACCTAAAAGCTCGCACAAATTTTCATGCGAATTCATGACCCGCAAGGATTAGTTGAATCCATTATTACTTGAGCTAACCAAACATTGGGAGATTCAGCTTACAACGAAAATCGATGTCTGAAACAAAATCTACATCTACGATAAAACTTGGCGACTGAAATCTTCAACCTAAAGTCAATCCGGAAGGCAAGGTAAATGCTCAATGGTGGAGTGGTATGGAAACACTGCTTGAAAGCGAGACTCAATAGCCACCACAGACGCTTTAGAGCCAGCCTTCGACAATTGGCATGAAGGTTATATCCTAAAAACTTTAGCCGTTAATCTCCTAAAATTGTGCTCATTTTAGTTTTAGATCGGGCAGAGGTAAGGTAATTAAGCATATTTTTTTACTTCAAGGCGTCTATTGACACAAAGAGGGGGGAAAAACCCTACACTATTACAATGCAAAAATTGGATACATCATAATCCATCAAGACAAATTGCTTGTCATTAGCTAACATCATCTGCAATTTCCACGCCCTCGGACATTATGATTTCCATGTCTCTGACGTCACGCTTCACTACATTACCAAGTCTAGCAATAGCCTCCGTTTGTTGTTGCAAGACCTGCTCCAAAGGACATTAACGAATTTTCATATGTAGGAAGATACTAACTTTTCCGCTGATGTATGACTTAAAGAATTAATATCCAGCAACTAATGTTGTTTAAAAAGACAACTGCCAAACTAATGATTTTTCAGGTCTGGATTTCCAAGTCACATTAAGGGGGATCCACTCTTACCTCCTGCAAATCAACGAGACTTTGGTCATGTATTTTGGTCGATCCTGGTAAATATATAGAACCACCCACTATCCCACTAGCTTGGACGCGAGAGACAGTAAGTAAGTTGTGGACCCTCCTAGAAAGTTCTGCTCCAGAGCCTTTTAACTGTAGCATTTGTACCCATCAGCAGATAACCAAGCAAAGAAACAAATGCTATACATGGAGGATCAAGGATGAAGTTTTAACCTGTCTAGTGATAGCAGCAAGCTTCTCAGCCAGTTCTGCCTCGCCTCTCACTAATGGTAGTCGATAACCCTTACTCTCCAATGCCTCCAATATCCTCATTACCTTAATACAAGCCAAGCAAAAAGTAATGAGAATGATGTCTATTGCTGCAACATTAACTTGGGGGAAAAGTCATGGCAGATGATTTTTATGAAACGACACTATAACTCAATAGGCACCATAAGAAGGCTGTATCTTATGTAAACTATACCTCCTAACCAAAAAAGAAAAAGGTCCAGTCAAATAGGAAACTAAATCTGGCCAGAAAATGATAAATAGGAGACCCAATTTAAAAACAATTTAGGCCCCTGCATCATAGGTATAAGTGAAGCTGAACAATCCTTCATTAAACTACAACTCAAATTTAGATTGCTCAAGAGACAATTCCATTCATACTGCTATGGGACAGCATCTACCACAAAAAAAAAAAAAAAAAAACATTTTGAGTGAGATGGGCTCTGTTATCTTTTTCTTTTTTCCTTTTTGTCCTTTTGCTATTGCTGTCACCATAAATAGATGTGACAATTCGGACAGTGCATTCACCAGACACTTGTCTATATAACTCCTACTTAACAAATCGGGAACCATACACACCCTCAGAAGGCGCCTCTGAAGACCTTGCTCTTTCTGTCTCATTCTTTGAATCCATGGAAGAGTATCAGCTTGAAAATGCCTTTGAAGCTGCAAAACCAATGCACATTACAAGGACATTCGAAAGACAATAATGTACAAAGGTAGACAAATTGAGAATAGGATGCACCATCTTCACATTGCTCTGGGTCATTTTCAATCTCTCTGCATCTGAAACAATGACTTCATCTTGGAGCTGCACAAGAAAGTGGAGGTCGTCATGGATTTTTTTTTTACTTTTTGGGAAAAATCATGTGCAAGTAAGGGAGGTAACTAAGCTTAAGGGTTACAACTTCAAAGATAAGATTTTGCCATCACATAGGCTGAAATCAGAATGCAAGCTGAACTGGCCAAAAAAAAGCAGTCCATTAAGAAACTCATTAGTGAATGAGGCCACATACATATTTACATTTTTCCCACAACTCCTTGTCCATCCTAGAAGCTTTTTGATGAACTTAATGACTCGATCAAATGGAGGATGACAGTAAAGTGATATCCCATATCTTGCTACATAATCTATCAAAACATGGCCCTAGAAGAGCCCAAGTTTGTATGGTACATGTACTACAGGATGTATATTTTTAGAGGGTGTGATTAGGGGCCCAGTTTTTTAAAAACAAGCATTTGTAGACCTCCTTCACATGACCATCACCAAGAACTAAAGTGCCATTCACACCATCGATGATATTCTCATCACCCATTTCATAGAAAATGCCAGTAGTTACTTATCCAAATTTCTTCCAGCATTGCACGTGTTTAAAGCAGGGGCAGCAGTTCTGAGACCATACCCATTCGTTTTTATTTCCCAAAGAATTTATCTTGGAGCATGTGACGAATTTCATGTGCTTTCTCATCAGCCATGCCAATAAGGGATTGCTACTTTTATCAAGCTTTTTGCATTAGCACACTCATACAACATTCTAAACATGCAAAACACATATTTATTCAGGATAGTTTTGCATGTTATCAGAAGAAATTACTTTAAGGCGTTGCGAGAGATCCTTGAAACCTTGAACAAGTTGAGGCCATAAACGTTCACGATCAGCACTGTCCATTCCCTCTAACTTCCCCATAGCTTCTGCCCACATAGCGATCTACAATTGCAAACTAATCTTTCAACTTAGCACAATAATTTATGACACGAGCTTACTGAAACAAAAAATGAAAAATCCCACAGCAGAAAGATAAGAATCTCACATCTGATACACCAGCAGGCTTCACCCGATACTGTGGTTCAGTGACACTGAACAACAAATGCTGCATAGCCAACAAGCTCTTAGCCACATTGTACTAATAACACAAGGACCAGAAGTAATCCTCTCTTAAGCTCTAACCAGCCCTCTAAATCAATCAAAAACACTTGATTTTGCAATATGGCATCTCTATTGCTCTAATCTTCGAATGAGAAGATATTTACTAACCTTAAATGCATATTTGGGGTTCCCAGGTTCTTCCTTGTATGCATCAACTATCGCCTGCAATTGGACCAACAAAAACAAAGCTACTCTCAATGCTGTGTATCATATAAAGAAACATCACAGCAAGGCCTGAAAACACCAAATCAAGAGAACCATTGCATGAAGCTGCAATTCTCCTTCCCTTCCTTCTTTTAGCTAGATGACATATATGGAAAAATTCAAATTAAAAGCATTTTTAATTAAATCTACAGAATCCTCTTCCTCATAGTTCAATATTTTAATTTTTCTTATATATATATAATCAAAGTAGATACTAGAGGTTTCTGTTACAGGAGAGAGAAAAGGAGAGAGAGAAACTTGATGGTTTCATCAATTACATCCTCCCCGCAAGTTTACAAAATGACTTTGGTTGTGCTACTTCAACTCTATAATTCTGCTGTGGATTTTTCTTTTTATAATTATAAAGACAGGCTAAGTGCTCAGCATTTGCAATTCAATATTTTCTTATACGAATGTCAATCTCAACTTATGAAGAGATATGAAATTCCACCACCTTTTTTTTCCCCAAGAATCCTAATACCAGTTTATATCTTGTAAATAGACACATAAACATAATCTGATGAAGCTCTTGATGAAGCAAACAAGCACCCCAAAAAAAAGAAAGGTACGAAGCCTGAACCAGTTTCATATTTAAATGCAGGCTATCCACACCTAAATCCACGAAAAAGAATCCTGCTGGCGGTCGTTAAACAGATATAATTCTTTCATTTCGGCCCGGGCCTTCATAAGCAAAGCAAAATTTCATCAATCAATAATCCACAGATCTGGATATCGAAGCTTTTTTTCAGTTACCATTAAATGCACTACCACTTTATTATCACCAAGCCGCCAAAGAGCCCCATTTTCTACTTTAATTCACACAAAAAAATGTGAATTTTTATAGAATTTTAATTACCCGCAAGCACTGATTAGTCAAGCAAGACATAACATAACATAAACTTGAACCACAAAATGCATTTAACTAACAGCAAATTAACATAACAAAAACAAGCCCAAAAATCCAAACAATTAAATAAACAACAGCAAAAGAAGGAAACAAACTTGAACGTCGCGATCGGCGAGAGAGAAGGGAAGAGGAGCAACAGGAGCCATCTGGGTGGTCAATTGAGGAGGAGGAGTGGGAGCGAACGGCGTCGCTTGATTGGGTTGGAGAGAGGGGGTTTGGAAGCCGAATCCAGTGAGTGCGGGTGTAGAAGAAGGAGTAGGAGCGAGCTGTTGCTGGTGTTGTTGGGGTTGTGTTTGGGAAGAGAAAGGAGTGGAAAAGAGTGAAGGAGTACCAAATGCTGGGGTTGAAGATGATGGAGCTGGAGTACCGAATGCTGGTGCGGAAGATGGTGTTCCGAAGGGTGAAGATGAAGATGATCCAAACATTTTGCCCTAACTTTGCTGCAATCTTTAATCGATTCAACGAATTTGGAACACTGTGAGAGAGAGAGCTTGGGGTTTTGTTGTTGCTATGGTTAGAAAAGGGTTTTAGGTCCAGGCGCCATCTTTTTTATGTCCGACACGAGAGGTTTTCCTTTCAAAATGAAAGAATTCGAGGTAGCATGGCGTGGCCGGGGAAATGGAAAAAAAAAATACTATTAATTTTTTAAAAAGTCCTTAAAACATATTAATTACGAAAGAATTTAAAATTATACCGATTAAAATGAGCAATTAAAGTGTCACGCTTAAATACAACTATCAGAGACCCTTCTTCCTACATATTAGTCTCCCTCCCTCTCTCTAAAAAGACCTAATGCAAACCTTAACCCCTAAGTGTATCGACATAATTTTGACCCGAATTGAAAGTAAATTCTAGGTGTAATCAATGAGGAAGTTCAATTGGTAGTCAATTTTGCACTAAAAAGTAATTTTTGTGGTATTTTCAACTCTCTCTCTCTCTAAAAGTTGCGCTCAAATAAAAAGGTAAAATTTTTTTTTTATTTGATTTTTGATGCCATTGTAGATGTGTAATGTTAACTATAATGTTATTGTGATGATGCATTGTGGGTGTTGTGATATTTTGGATTTTTTTTTTTCAATTTTGGCCAAATTTACTAATGAAATGCAAAGTTTATGTGATTATATATATGTTATGTAATCTTGAATTTTCGTGCAATTGATTTTGTTATGGAATACAAATTTTACATAATTAACTATAATTTTGCAAATTATACATAAATAGCTATAATGTGTAAATTGTAATGCAAATATTTCAAGCCATTGAGTTTTTTTCTATGAATACAGAGAAGTAAAAAAAGTTTGAAATTAGAGTGATCTACTATGCTTATGAGAATATTGTGAATGGAGATGATGAGGTGTACTATGATAGACACTCAACACAGTGGTTAGAGTTCCTTATGAATCAAATTATGAGCAATTATTGAGCATCCTCTGCAATCGCCTTCAAATTGATGATGTGACTAACTAGATTGAGTTGATTCATAGGTATCCCATTATAAGTGGTAATGAGGATCATTGCTATGCAGTGCTTGTCAATGATGTGCATCAAATGTTGGTGAATTCATAGGTATGTCGTGGGGATAGTGGTAGTATTGAATTGTATGTACAAATAAGTAAAATCGAATTGCCTACTTCAATAGAGACTAATTTAGGACGAGATAATAATGTTGATGGTCTGCTTCCAACTTAAGTTGCTGGATCTCGATTTGTTGAAACGATTGAAAAAGTAAGTATCAATGGTAGCCTACCTAAAATTCATTATATTGGTATGAGTAAAGCAAATAGGGAGATAAATGTTGAGATCAATTAAGTTTGTCCTACTTCTACTAAGGATTATGATCCTAATTTATCTAGTGATGATGCTGATGATAAAGAGAATGATGATGCATGGCTTGAGATACTAGATAAGCCATATGAATCGAACCGAATAAATGATTGGCAATTTGGGTTTTCAAAGGACATTAATGATGTTGGGAGTTTGAAACTCGTGCCATTCTTTTCAGTGGAAGTGTGTAGTGATTATGTCTTTAGGCATAATACAGGTACATGACTCTAGGTGATGCATCACCAGCTAAACATAATACTATTAAACATGAAAACTCCCCACCTCCACAACACCCCTCAAGGAGGACATGCTTGAGTTTGAGGCCCTAGTAGAGGATAAAGTCGAATATGTACATAGCTGGAGATTAGAGATGATTGTGATGACTTACCTCCCACATCCTCCACTCAAACCACACTGTATCATGACAAGGCAAGTCCATCTACACAATCTTTGCCCTTTTTATCCCTCCAAGAAAGAATTCCAATACTTATACCGCTACTCCTTTAGCCCCACATAAGAGGCGACTTAGACACGAAGATGATGATATGGGTGAAGGTCTCATGCAAGTTGAGCCTACTCCTATTCCTTTTCACATAAGTGCTTCACATAGCTCACCTAGTGTAAGGTTGAATGACACTCATATTACACGGTTAGATATGGATTAGATGGTGAAGCATCAATTTGAATCTATGCTAGATACTTAAGGTGTGTATACATTTGTTTGTATCTATATAAAGTCCATTATATATGTAATTAAAACTTTCAATTTATTGGTTTAGTTATGTTATCCATTATTTTCTTTTCTTTTATTTCATTTCAACATATTTCTTACTCTAGTAATATATCTTATATGATCTAGAAGTTTGAAAGTTATCGAAGTTAATCGAAATGATGTATTCTTGTTGTTGTGGTTGAGCAAGTTCGCTCATGTGTAAGGATGTATGCATAGATGAATTGTTTGAGTTGGTGCATTGGATGTTTCATTTCATAGCATCGTCAAGTTTTTTTTTTTTTATAGGTGATATAATTTTTGGCTTTACAAAATTGTAGGTTTGCTTATGTGTTTTAACAAGATATAATTAGCACTTGAAGTGCCCATTTTATTATCCCTAATAAATTAGCAGTTTAAGTGTCGGTAAGTGTCACATTTTTAAGATTTTTTTAATTGGTATATTTTAGGATTTTTTTCCCCCTTTTCTCCATGCCATGGCATGGTGTTGCCTCTCAAACAAAAACCAAAAACCAAAAAATCAAATCAGATTGATATAATTTTTTATATATATATTTTATTTTGTTCGATTCAGGAAAATTTAAAATGGAAATATATAATTTTAGTTTTGGTTCAAAAAATAAAATAAAATTGAAAAATTAGGTTGTATAGTTTTTTTTTCTATAATTGTAACATAAAAACAAGAATTACAAGTATATATAATGCATAATATCTATAAATTATATTTCATATATCTTGAACAATATAATATATATTAATATAAAATTAATCTTATTATGTACATATAACATACAAGATATAACTACATATATTTATACATATTGTAGGCATATATAATAAAAGATATCATACAAAATTATATGTGACATGTGGTATTTACAAATAGCAATGTATATATAACATATAACTATACAAAGAATATATACATGATGATATTGACATATGTCTATACAAGTCTATGACAAATGTAAAACTAGAAATACACACAAGTAGATATAATTATCATAATATAATGTTAAATTTGATAATCACATATCGCTATATATAATTAACAATATTTGTATTAATTAGTATATACATCTAAATATAGACTTTACGTAATTTTATATAAAATGTATTGTGCATATAAGAAGATTTGAATAAGAATGCATTAAAACATTGCTTCCTCTTTATTTTATAAGGAAACCAAATTGTACCAGCTTGAAAGATTTGAACCAACCCAGCCCACGCACACTTTTTATGGAGGGAATACTCTTAAATATTGTGATTTTTTTTTAAATTTCGTAAATATTATACTCACAATAATTATTCAAAAAATAAGTTTTAGAAGCACGGACTCGGTTTGCAACTTCTTCTTTTTTTTCCAAATTTGCAAAACTAAAAGCATACACCTGGTCCACGCCTTTAATACAATTGTACTGTGTAATATTTTTCTAACATTATCCCCACTGTCCAATAATGTAATGGAATCCTACAAACCTATACTGTAAACCTATAAAAATTATTATAAAGCGATATTACAAATTTGCACAGTATCATAATATATGATTTTCAATACATAAGAAAAAATTTTGCACCGATAGTTTATAATATAAACATGAATTCTCAGTTCATATATTCATTTTCAGATCTTTTAATTTCTTCTTCCAAACTTCTTCTTTTTCACAATTTCAAAATTTCTATTTTACACCGGTGTAGCTTGTTCAACTATGTGTGTAGAAATATCTATAGGATATTTTTCCAACTTCTTTAGCCAAGTTATATTTCAATATGTTCTTCTTGAGAAAAAAATTAATTTTTTTCCTATTATATTACTTTGTATCAAAGCATAAAAAATTAAATGCAATTATTTGTACTCCACTATTTTTATTAAAATACTAATAGTTGTTAATTAATCATTAATTAGTCATTAATATATTATTAGTTAACATTAAAAAACGAATTAGTGTAGAAATTTGGTATTTTTCATAAATGAAATGTCTTAATTTATAGTTGTGAAAATTATTGTAAAAGTAATCATTAATAATGAACTAATTAGTCATTAATTAATCACTAGAAAATTAATTAGGAGAAAAATTTGTACTAATTATAATAATTATCTTTGTGTGTCATTATAATGTCTTTTCGTAAAAGTAGTTGTTAAATTAAGTTATTGTTAATTAACAGTAATTAGTCATTAATATGTGATTAATTAATTGTTAGAAAATTAATTAGTAAAAAATTTTGTATTGATTGTAAATGTAATATATTTGTGTTTTTTTGTAAAAGTAGTTGTAAAATTAAGTTATTATTAATTAACTGTTAATTAACAATAATTAGTTGTTAATATGTTATTAATTAAATGTTAGAAAATTAATTAGTAAAAAATGTTGTGTTGATTGTAAATGTAATATGTTTTGTGTTTTTTTGTGAAAGTAGTTGTAAAATTAAGTTGTTGTTAATTAACCATTAATTAACAGTGATTAGTTGTTAATATGTCATTAATTAGTTGTTAGAAAATTAATTAGTGAAAAATTTTGTGTTAATTATAAATGTAATATGTTTTTGTTTGTGTGTTTTTTTGTGAAAGTAGTTGTAAAATTAAATTATTGGTAATTAACAGTAATTAGTCGTTAATATGTTATTAATTCATTATTAGAAAATCAATTAGTGAAAAACCTAGGATTAATTGTAAATGTAATATGTTTTTATAAAAGTAGTTGTAAATTTAAGTTGTTGTTAATTAACCATGAATTAATTGTAATTAGTGGTCAATATGTCATTAATTAATTGTCAAAAAATTAATTACTAAAAAATTTAGTATTGATTATAAATGTAATATCTTTATATGTTATTGTAAAAATAGTTGTAAACTTAAGTTGGTGTTAATTAACTATTAATTAAATAGTAAATAGTCGCTAATAAGTCGTTAATTAATATTTTGATATTAATAGTAACATTTACTAATATTTATTTATTTATCTGTATATAATAGATGAAGTTTAAACCCTTTGATCCTTCATTCTTGACGTAACAGGAGGGACATCGATGACAAGCCATCTAGGACGGAGAGATAAATGACTTTTAACTTGTTTATTACTTTATGTTACATTATGAATAGTATAACATTTCACTTGTTATCATTTTAGGATCAATCGACCCTCGCCATTCGACGCTATGAGTTGTCACTCCGTTGCGATGAGCGCATCATCCCCATCAATCCTCAAATGGAGCCATACGTGCATTTGACAAGATTTGAAGGTGTAAGCTGCCTGCCATCCATTCCATTGGATTGGCACATGATAACTGTGTTGGTTGAGCAATGGAGGCTAGAGATGCACACTTCACATGCCGACAAGGAAGTTTACTATCACTCTGTAGGATGTAAAGGTCCAACTAGGCCTCCCCATCAATGGTCAGGCAATTACAAGGAGTAGTTATTTGGATTGGGGGTGTAATATGTGAAAGATTGTTAGGCGCGAGGCCAAGGTCTAGTGGTAGGGGGGCTGCATTAGCATGACGTGGTAACGTGATATGTTCTGGATCCTTCCAGAAGGCATTAAAGTAGAGTAAATCCATCTCCATACACGTGCATATATATTATAGCTACTGGGGAATTTATCTTTGTTGATAAATCTAGTGCCCTTGTCTACGTGATATTTTTGCCTTTACTGGAGCATTTCAACATTGTTGGGTCGTATAATTAGGGGTCCGCGTGTCTAGCCTAGTTATATCAGCAACTTTGTGTTGCATCATCGCCGCCAGCACACGAGATTGAAGGGGCTGCCATTCTCCTACAAGTATGGGCTTGGGATAGATTCCCTCATATAGTGCCCTTTAGTCAGTACAGACTAGTTATAGAAAGTAGATTTTCCTTGGCTGCTTGTTGGAACACATGGAGGGACATTCAATTTCACCTAACTCATGTTATATGCATTTATCGAGGCGCATTCGATAGGTAGAATAGGTATTTCAGTAACTATTTTTTTTTCCATTTCATCATATTGATCGTTAATATTGAATATTATTTTCTATCATTCAAGTCGAATGAGAGCTGTACTTTGGAAATTTAATTAACGTCTTGCCACATTGCTGCAGAAGCAGCATTCACATTTGGACCTCTTAGGTTCTACTCATATGTTTCCACACAGTTGAGTAGCATTATTTCGACCGAGTAGCAAGGCAGTTTAGGGGATTTAATATATCCCACAGCTAGTGAATATGCAGTTGGAGCACCATCAAATTGACCTGTGTGGAAGAGTTGATGTGGATTGGCCGGTGCAGTATGCTGTGTATATAGCCTTATGGGAATAGCATATGGATTGAATGCTGTACATGGAGGGGCCTAGTGGTGTGCATGAGAAATACATGCAATGGTACGGATCAATCAACCGGCGATATATCGGATGCACGAGGGTTGTACTTAGATTTCTAGTAAGTACAACATCAACACTAGCTAGGTGAATCATTGCATGACTATTCCTTATTTTATTTATATTTTGTTCTAATATGTAGGGTGATACGTTAAGACAAATCTACCTATCATCGGATCTTGACATGGCCATTAAAATAGCTGCTCATGATCTTCATTTCATACATCGTCACAAGGGGGATAATGTTGTACCTGCAAGCATAGCAGTAAAATGCTGCGAAGGTAAAGGCTGAGGTATAACCGACTGAAGTCTTTCAATCATTGTTGATTCCTTCGCGTTATAGGACTAGGAGACATCATTGACCCCAAAATCAAGGTGAGGCACAAGAGAATCCAATACAGGACCAACAATTTCCAATGGATTCTGATGTGATTTACGATAGCTCAGGCCCGATTTTCGGCACATACATGACACCACATTGTCATTCTGTTAATGGTTTGGTCCCAACACCACCAGCCTTACAAAAGAAACGCTCAAGTAAACAACCTATGTATGAGGGTGAATCATCTAATCGTGGTACAAAATGGAGTCTAGTGCCTCCCTAGGCATTCAATGATACCCCCTAGCAACATCCAACACAGGAGTCACAAGCTTCTCTTACTCTACATCCAAGGCTATCAAGAGAGTCGACGAACGCATTTGCTCGACTGGCTAGATAGTTCACCAGGGGAAAGAATAGGAGGGGATAAAAGTCTATTTTTTGTTATTAATTTCATATGTGTAACTTCCATTTCAGGTTTTAAATTGGTGTAAACTAATATGTGAAGGCGATAAATTTCTTACCATTATCTACTACATCATATATGGAAATTAGCGTTGTCTAATGAATTTGTATGCATTTGTCTAACATTGTCTGATAAATCTAATGAATATTGAAAAGGCTTACAAACAATTGTGAAAGAAAACATAAAAGCGTATACAACAAAATAAAAAAGAATAATTTATTACAACATCTTAAAAAATTACAACCTATGTATGTATAAATGTAGAAGAATCGTCAACCTCCATGAATGATCCCCCTTCACCTAACCTACACAATGGAAACAGATAATGTTAGCATTACACATGCAATGTATAGATATTCGTGAAATCAGACGTATTGGTATTCATCGTTTACCATTATCACGTCAACATAGGCACGTTCTTTTGTTATGACCTTCCACTTGGCATAGTTCACATGCGATTTTATCTAGACGATCCTTAATGTCCATCTTCATGTTGTATCTTTTTTGCCTCAATTTTCCCTTCTCCCATGCGACGCTTTCCCTTAAGTGGAGTAACGGAAAGTGTATTGGCTCCTAATTAAGCTTATTGCCTATGGGTATGAAGTGTGTCCTGTATGTCAACTCTTACTGCGTCCACCTGTACCAATTAGGTATAAAATGCATCATGTCAAGCCTAATTTACACACCTACTGCATAGGTGTAGGAGCATGGGATTCTGTATATTTAACACTTTTGGTAACTGCATGTGCAACGGGTAAATTCAACAATGTGCATTTGGCCCTTCCCCTCAACCTGCCTATCACATGATGACTACGAATGAGCACTTCAAAAAGTCTTTCCTACCTACTATAGTCGATGACCTTGTGGTTGCTAGCTCGTTAACTCCATATGTTAATCTTTTCGATTGTATATTTGGTGAAAACTCTACCATTCGTCATATTCTTTAAAGCCTTTGAATGCTTCTTGACAAAGTACTTCACACAATTATAGAACGTCTTCTTTACTAAAGAAGTCAAAAGTAATCCCTAAGCCCCCTTCAACATGGAATTGCTTTCAGTAATGTTAGAGGTTATATACCCAAACTTATAACAATCATCATGAGCCAGCATCCACATATCCAACAACACATCGTCAAACCAATCCAACGCATTAGGCTTAATGATCCCCATCTGCTCCATCACAAAGTTTAGCTTTTGAGCTTGTGCTTGCAACCCGGTGTATGTAACCAACCTCTTACATTGTATGTTTTTATGTGCCAAGTTGAAGTTGCTTGTAAGGTGTTGTAAACAAAACCGCTACACCACAAATGGAGGGTGCCATTCATTGGCTTCTTCTTCAATTGTCAACTTAATGCCGGCATGCTTATCTGATATGGGGCAAATGGTTTCATGACCTACACAATCATTAACAACATATTCCTTCAATTTCCTTAAAAACCAGCCTCATGTTTCAGTCATTTCCTGATCTACAAGAACAAATGCCAACCAAAGTATATGGTTGTTGCTATCAACACCACAAGTAATTAGCAACTTTTGAGTATACTTCCCATACAGAAAATTTGTGTCAATGGTAATAACTAGTTTAAGGAATCTTCAAGCTGTAATGTACAATCTAAATGCCTAGAATACTCACTTCAGAGTAGACATATCGAAGGTAGTTGATCTGCTCCACCTCCAATCAATTCGTGTTTCGAAATTTATATTTTTTATGACATTTAAAAGAATAGAGAGTTCATTATAAGACTTCTCCCAATTCCCATACACATGCTCTATAGCTCGTTTCTTCCCCTTCCAAACTCGTTTCTTGCTTATCCTAGAGCCAAATTCCAGTTCAACAATAGAAGCAAGCTTCGTAACCTTCATATAAGGATTGTCTTTAATAAGATTTACAAATCGGCTAGTAAGAAGCTTGTAATCCAATCGCGGGTAATCCTGACTAATTAACGAGTTAGTGCATGTGTGTGGACCTTCAAATCTCATTACTATGAACATGCCTTCTAACTTCTTCTTTTGGGCCCAAAGCCTCCATTTACAACCATCGTCTCTTCTCAAACAATAAATAGACCAAAGCAACGGATTAGATTCTACAATAGTGAAGTTACAATGGTTCTTCACATGGTAAAACTCCACTGCTTGAATCATATCTACTTTTGTTTTGAATCTTATGCCCTTATATAAATCATCACTACTGCTCGAACCACTGCAAATATTATTTTGCTCCTACTTAAAATAAATATAACCATCATCACCGCCAATGTTATAATATGGAACAAGATCTCTAATTGCCATGCTTGGTGGTTAAACCTACTCTAATTGATATATTGCATGTGTCGAGTACGTAGGTACGGTTGGAGAGTCCTCTTCAAGTACTTCATCTCCATCGCTTTCGCTTTTCGTATCTTTCTCCTCAGAACTCTCCTCATTATTGGTACTCTTCTCCTCAATACTCATTCCTACATCGGTGTCTATAGCAGTTTCCACTCCCAAACGAACCATGAATCGATCATGTGTCTCTGGTCGTTGTAACTAGAGTAACTGCTCTATTTAGTTCATCTTCATCATTGCCTTCCATCAGGGTTGGAATTAAGGGTTTAAATGTTGACGACTCGTGTTGCATTTCTTCTATATTATGTGATGAATGTGGCTGCCTATTTGCTTCGAATGTCTGCCTTTCGAAGAGGCCCCTCAAATCGTTAGAAATTTTGATGTACAACTGTTGTATGCTATGATCTCCATAGGATTCAACTGTCTCAATGAAATTTTCAACATCTTCATTATCTCTAATTGCCATCAAAGCATAAGATGTACTACTCCTATGGAACATAGGATGCTTATGAATTATCTCAATCCTCATTTCGATTGAATTAACTCTGATGCTCCGCATATTTTATATAAGAATTCGAAGCATTTTTCTTCATTTTCAACTTCTTGACCGGATCCCTATCATACTAACCTAAAAGTTAACTATCACATGTTATATATTATGAGATTTACATAAATCATGTTTAAGTTACTACAAACTAACAACAAGTAGTAATTTTTTTTATAAAACATAATATTATAACAACAATTTCCTCAAATACTAATATCAAATACAGTTAAAAAAAAAAACTTCAACTTTTTGTAAAAAAAATACCACAATTGATTAATCATTAACGAAATGATATATCTTAGTGTATTTGTTCAAATCCTACCTCTTCGATCTACACAAGCACTTCTTCTTCTTCTTCTTCCTACGAACGAGAGAAAAAACAAGCAGATAGAGTTTGCAGAAGGGAAAATAAAAATAAATTTCTTCCATTCCTGTATTTATATCATTAATTTAACACATTGTAGTATTCGTGACTTCCTTTTTCAATGGATGGTAAATGTTAAAGTAAAAAAAAAAAAAAATTGGATGGTGGGATAAGTTTGGAGTGATAGAATTGAAGGTGCACACTAGGTTTACGCTTGTAGTACAATTGTACTGAAGGCATAGACCTCGTTCGTGTCTTTAGTACAAATTGTATTAAAGGCGTGAACCCGGTATACCTTTTCAGTTTTGCAAATTTTGAAAAAAAAAAAGAAGTCTCAAATAAAGCTCGTATATTCAAAACTTATTTTTGAAATAATTATTATGGGTACACTATTTATGAAATTTAAAAAAAATTACAATATTTAATAGTGTTCCCCCACTTTTTAGGTAGATGTGGTGGAACCATCAATTATGATTTGAAAATGGAAATTGCACCTTTGCTTAAGGTTCTTGGTTAAAATAATCTCCTAAAACTTTTGAAATCATGCAAAAAATAAATCCAAATCACCATAATAGTTTAGGATACGTACACACATTTAACGATTCGTTTACTTTATTATAATAAAAATTCCATTCCCCTATATTCCTTATAAAAGCGCTATTACAATGTTATTTTAGATCCGTTATAGCAATTCTCGTGACCCATCATTCATAATAACCAATAATTGCAAAACATATTTTTCATTTAATTTTTTTGTTTTCACCCTTTTCCCCGTAGTCTCAAAATCCCAATCCTCTTTGTTTCTTATTATCATTTAGCCTATCCTGCTTATCTAGTGAGTCTTTCTCACGTTATATTTAAGTCCCCACCAAAGTCTAGTCGGTTTGTTCAAACTTCGGTTTAGGATTCTGGGGGAGCAAAAAGCAAGACATAGAATATACAAGAACAAGAATGCTCTATGCTACCGATTTAATCAACAGTCTTCTCTGCAATTTGATAGTAATCCCTTTTTCTATCCCCTTTATCCTAAATTTTCTTGCGTAGTAATCATGAAGACTCTGATTTTAGGAAGACCTGTTGAAGGCTGAACATCAAGCCTTATGGCATTATTTATCTTAAGGGCGTGGATATGTTAAACCCGGTGCACCTAGTTCTACCAACACTTTGCATTAAGTTTATGGCACCTAAGATCTTACATGGAAATTGCATCGGGTTTCTAATATTATAACTGTCACAAACATAAAGGCCAGTGCAATTCATAGATGTGTTATAACTACAACTTAGTCTAGTTCTTCATCAGGTAGCAGAATGCACAATCAAGTTCCAATAGTTAGATTAGTGTAAGCATTGGTTTTTAAGAATCTGCTATTTGCCATGATTATGTTACTGAACAAAGAAATCTATTGTGAATCTTTAGCAACTGTTAAGTAATAAATATAATAGTCTATGTCAAATCTATAAGTTTAAGCTTTTAATCAGATAACTATGTTGTTAAAATTTAACATGATATTATAGCTAGAGGTTTTAGTTCAAATCCCTAATAAGTTTAAGCTTTTAATCAGACAATTATGTTGTTAAAATTTAACATGATATTATAGCAAGAGGTCTTAGTTCAAATCCCTAGAATCATTTCACTCTTATTTTAATTGAGTCATCCACTTAATGTGATTCAATTAAAATCCTAATCCACAAGTCATGGTGTTAACCTGAACAAGAACTAAACCAGTGGCTACAGAGTAACAATCCTTTCGAAAAGCACTAATATACAAAGCAATGTTGATATCAACGTTCCTGCTCGCAACACCTAAGAAAATGAGGATTCACTAGGGGACTATCTAGCATCTGTAGTGATCAAATCAATCAAACTATATACAGAATTCGAAATTCGATTTTTACAGAACATCTTGAGCTCTCAGCATAGTGCAATCTTCTATGCAGTTATTATAACACTACACAAGCACAAACCTGAAGGCTTTATCCTAGAACCCTGCCGCTCTGAGCCAAGGTCTGCATTCGGATTATACAAGAGGGTCTGATAATCCGAAACCTTGTTGCGTGAGAAAAGCAAAAGCATTCCACCCAAAATGCCAAAACAGAACTTGATACATGAACTCCCTGTCGACGGAACTAGAACCGTCTTCCACGAATTGTCTTATAAATTAAATATCGATAGCATCCTGGAATTTTTCCATTCCCAACAGTAGAGCTTGCCTCCAAGCACTGCTTGAGCTGTGACCACCACACGACCATTTTTCATCTCACACCATGTATGTTTTTTGGGATCATATATGCAAGTCGACCTTGAGTTTCCTATGGTAAAGTTTGACCTTCCTCCCCTAAGATGAAGTTTTCCCTCAAAGCCATGAGCAAAGCAGTCCCACCTTGGGAGGCGGAGATTCTCGATGAAGCTCCATATTTTGGTCTCTGGATTGTACATCTCTGCATTAGAGAGACCTTCATTGTCGAATCCACAGCCTCCAACAACATAAACCATGTCATTCACTTCAGCACAAGCAAAGTTATAACGAGCCTCGTTTATGTTTTCTAGTCTGCTCTAGCTGCAACAACAGAAAAAATATTCAATTGGCTCAACCAAAATCATAACACTCTTCATATGAATCACTTCGATATTTGCCATTAACATGACATTGGTTGATACAAAGAGTCTATACTAGAAATGGGAATAGATTGATATATACATAAAAACTTGGTTCAATAGCTTGCTTCATTTTCGCTGAACCAGAACTTGGAGACCGACTCAACAGCAATCGAACCTGAAGTGCGTTAGGAGAAAACAAAGGTGCTTAAGATGTATCCAGCATCAACCAGAGCGTGATAATACCTGTTGAGACAAGGATCATACTGATATACTTCTGCTGAGGCATGGCAAGTTCCCTCAACTGCTGAATAACCAGCTAATACAAGAAGTTTTCCACTAGAAACCACCACCCCGAACCCGGTCTTAACTGGACCTGGCACTGGGGGGACTTGCTGCTGCTTCCTTCCCGAGCCATCAAAAATCCCACCACCTTTCCTTCCATTCTCCATCCGCAGTTAAAATATAGAGCCATTCTTCAGATACGACAGCTAGTTTTCGGGTGATTCCAAACTCTCTGCTTTGGAGAAATGACCTCCACTTCCTGCATACAGCACCCATATGTGGAAAGCTAGAGCGAGTAACAAGTGCTAGGCAATATTTAGCCACATCATCAGGCAGTCAAGGTATAATGACACTGTCAGGTTCTGGATGCTTCGTAGCTAAACAACCATTTCTCCTTGAACAAGTTTGCAGACACGGTTGCAACACATTAACGGAACCCGCATACATCTCCATCTCCATGTCACTTCCAAAAGTATAGAATTTTTCTCAGATCTTCTGAAATCGCTTTTTCGTGAACACTCTGCCCCAGTAACTAATTCTACTTGAACATGAAAAATTGAGAATACAATACACTCTTAGGTCCCCTAAACTGAAACTGAAGCTTTAAAGTCTTAGCCTGTTGTAATTTCCATATTGTCGAGTTTTGAGAAAGGATACAATAAGCTGCATTCCGGTGAAAATGATGATTGATATGTACTTGATACAGTATGCACAAACTTCAAAGAAACAAACATTTATCTTATTATGTAAATATAGGTGGATAATTTAAAAATTAACAAAAGTACACAACTCCGAACCTGCAACAGAGAAAAAATGATTAGACAAAGTGTCAACACGTGATCCGCTGAATATGTGTAATTGAAGTTTAAGCAAGTTGATCTCATGAACTTGAAAAGAGAAGTGCAACAAGACTAAATGAGCTGCGTATATCAGCCTGAACCAGGATGCGAGGAACCGGAACGAGAAAAACCAAAGAGAAGTACATAGCCAGAAACATGTTTTAACGTCCAATCATTCTAGGAGTGACTAAATAAGCTAATCATGTTGTCCTGAAGAAACAGCTTCAAATTTTCAGATTCAAGATGGAAACAAGAAGATCCAAGGAGTAAACACCCCTTTTTTGACATAAATGAAAAAAAAAAGGTAATGTCCAAACCGGCAAACATAAGCAACATACACTTGTCTTTAAACACCACAAGCTCATGCTGCTCTTTCCTATGTCTGGTAAATAAGCACAACTAAATATAGATGAACACATATTGGAAGTTGATATTAGGTTTAGCATCACAATCACGGACTATTTAATTAGATAAGGATTAAATGACGATATATGGATGTAAAGCAAGCAACTGCCATTCTGATACCATATAAAGTTTAGCATCTCAACCATTTAAATCTAAAATTCAGTACGGACTTTGCAGATTGAGTTGAAAAGAAAGTGTGAATGTTGCCGATGATAATATAAATATACGCGACGATAAGTTATATTGACTGGCAGTAATGGTAACGATAAGATATATTAGCTGATGCAATCATCAATGACTTGGTCGACCAAAACTTTGCGATTTGTTGGCACCGTGCTTATTCTCCATAGATTAAAATACGAATCATTTTACTTTTATCTATATTATTAAACTTATGTGATTTATGAATTTTTAGAGGAAAAATATAAGAAATTTATTGAGGGGATCGGCAGAAGGTAATTATAGTCTTTTTATGATTTCATTTTTACATAAAATAAATACGTTAAGGTATTTTCATTACAGATTCACGTATTCACCGAGAAGATTTGGACTATAAAGAATTTACATTTTCCTTCCAAAGACGAATCAGAATGTGTTTGCTTTACCGAAAATGTTTTTGGAACTTTTCCCAACACTTGTTGAAAATTAAAATTTTGACGTTGTCTAATACATATTTAATATTATTGTAGTTTTCTCGAAGCAATACGGATACTAGTGGTATGGAGTTCAAGAAAGAGAATTTAGTTTGATTCGGTTTTCTCTTCAAACCATAACAATATAGTTCATTTTTTATTGCTTTTAAGAATTTTTCGAAATCATAATACTTTGGTTTTGGTTTGGTTCAGTTTAATTTACAAATTGAATCATAATTTATAATCTATAAAAAATTAAGTTCACGACTTATAATTTTATACATGTATTGGCAGCATGTAATAGCTTGATAAAATCAATATTATTGTAATTAATGATTCCAAGAGGTATCTTGACAATTGATTGTATTCATAAAATTGATCTTGTTATAATCATGTGTGTGTTCAAAACTTATAGAAATAAAATGATTGTTTTGTAAAATAAGAATGAAGAGAATAATAACAATACTTAAACAAGATCTTTTAAATTCTAATATTATAGATATAGACATAAACGATATTTTGCTATGCAATTTTTTTTTTTTTCTCCTTAGTCTCTTAACTGCAGCTCACGGTGCATGATGTGGTTTTGCCTTCAGATCAAAGAGCCCATGGATTAAAACGGTCCTGCAAATCTAATGTCTAGAATTATTTTAATATCCGACAGAAACCAAATGCGGAATGAAACCACGGTCTCTTGGTATTTTTTAGGATGTTATGTTAGTTTCATAAACAATTCCTTTTCTAAAAATCTTCTCAGATTTATTTGTAACGTTGTAATTCTTTAACAATATTTCTGGCTATTTATATGTCCCATATCAAACTTTTACCCAAAAATAAAAAAGAAAAAGAAAAGAAAAAAAGCTGAAGAACCTTAACTTTTTAAGTTCTTTGCAGAGTAGTTTTGTAAAGTTGAAGAACCAAGTTTAAATAGTTGGAGTTCCTTGTTTTGAGTTGCTTAGTCTAGGGTATTGTGCCAAGGAGTTCATACTCTAATACCTTATTTATACCTTCAGTATCTGCTAATAGAGAGGTTTAAAACGGTTACATTAAAAAATTGGATTAAGTTTATTATTAATCTAGGTATAACTCCTAAGCTTATATGATAAGATCTATAGAATTTGAATGATCTAAAGAGATTTAATGTAGTAAGCTAAAAAATAGAATCATTGGTCTAGTCTAACCGCATGCTCTTAATCTCCTTTAGATAGATTCGTACACCCAATATGTAAAGCTACATTTTTTGAGCCAATAAGAAGCTCATTCAGATACTTAAATGAATAATTTTTACTTCATCCAACCATCATCAAGATAGATGGATAAGCCTTACGCACTCGTGTATAATAACTACAGGTCATCAAATTTTAATTGGGTAGCAGGGGTTTAAGATGTTTTAAAAATAATAAAAATAAAAAAGTAGTCATTTGTATTTGTCGTTTCAATTGATAAATATTCTTCCGTTCACTCTGTCTCATTTCAAATTGGGCAGACTTACGTAGCTGCCACGTCTTGAAAACTTCATACAATAAGCACTTGAAATGGATGGGGTGGTGGTCGATTAGTTTTATAACTTTTATTAGTAGAAACTAGGTATGAAACTATGAGAATTTGGACAATCGAAGGGGAAACTTGCATCAAGCCGTGCGTGCGTAACGTTAATTATACAACATGTACGTCCACTTTTCGATTACATTATTAACAAATCGTTGCTAAACTACATTATGCGGGAGTACTCGGGATGTGCACTACTTGCTGGCGTTAGCATAGAGGATGGCGATTTCAAATGGTTTCATGCATTTAATTAATAAAAGATGGGCTTCACTTGCATCAACATAATGAGTGTAAGAAGTTTCTTATAGATAATGCAACCCAATCTAGTATATTACGAGACTAATTTTATATATACAATCGTTATACTTTTATTATTACAAGTACCATTATATGTAGTTATCAATATTACCACAGCATTACTACCTACAGTGATTATAGTTTTTTTGGTAGCGATGGGTATGTGATGGTAACTGGGGCTTGGTGGTGCAAGAGAGGTGGCCTTGGCAACATTGACGATTGAGGTACAATAGTGATGCCATGGTGGTGTAGTTGGCGGTAAAGGCAATAGGAGTAACAAAATGATTGAATGGCGATAGTGCTAGGGGTAACGGTGGTGGTGACTATTGAAGGTGTGGGGGGTGTTGGTGATCTACTAGTGAAGGTCAAATGGTCATGTTTTTGGTATTGGGTCAATGATTTTTTTTTTAAAATACTGTTTGTATTTTGAATATGAAATTATCCAAAAAAAGAAAATTATATCTTAATGAAACTCAATTGTATCTCAAACTCTTAGTAGAAGTTATAGATATTGTAAACATAAACATAATAAAATTTAATTAGAAAGGGACAACATAAAATAACTAGAGGAAAACTACATATATAATGAATATAGATGTAATATGAAAGGTAATGTCATACAATATTGCTCGACGTTAAGGAAGATGACAAAAAAAAAAAAAAAACCGCTGTCCTAGAGAGGGGCTAGTGAGAAAGTCAAAAACTCCCACAGGTGATTTGTTCTTTCAGGTCCACTGTAAAGTGGAAAGCCACAAGACAACATGTGCACTACCTTAGTCCAACATCGTTCGAGATTCGAAAGTCTACTGATCTCTCTAGCATAATCAAAGAAGTATCATTTCCTAGGATGGACGTGTTAGTTAATAAATATTATTTAACATATGAAGCTAATCGGTGGGTATAGAAATACTCTAAACATACTTATAATTTGGCCCAAGAAAAACCGCTCCGTTGAGATAAAAAGGAAAATGGACCAGTTGATCTATGTAGTACCTTGCGGTTTGCTAAGTTTCTATCTTATTTTTTTTCTTAATGTTAGTCAACCCTGGTGGTTTGTTCAAGGTTACCACTTTTCAACAGGTCAAAATGGATTGCATGGTTTTAACTACAATGGCGGTAGTGGTGATGGAAGGGGGGAATGACATCAGTGGTAGAGGGAATTGTGGTATGGAAGTGATAGCAATGTTAGTGGTGGTGGTAATTAATTAAACATTTAATCTAAAATAAGAAGTTGGATCAACCTAACTTCAACTTAATTTGGTAATTAATTAGGATGATATAAGTTTTTTTCTAATGCCTTTTTATCATCACCATCACAGTAAAATAATAAAAAGAAGAAAAAAAATGCAAAAGATCCCTCTAAACTTTACCTTAAGTGTACATATATCCCTGAACTTTTAAGTGTTACAAGTCACATCCCTAAATTTTGATAAATTAGCAAATTACTTCCTAAAGTTACAAATAACCCACATAAACTTTAATCTTGATGTTGAAATATCTCCTTAAACTTATTAAAATGTGTTTTAATACCCCTAAACTTTGAACTCAATGTCTTTTTTAAAAACTTAAAAAGAAAATGTTTTTTGTATTACCAGTTTATCAAAGTTTAAGTGAATAATTTGTAGTATTTAAAAGTTAACGGGATATATTCATACCTAGGTGAAAGTTTATGAGGTTATTTGTAATATTTCCTAATAAAAATATAGATCCTAGATATGGATGTATTAGACAATGTTAGCTGTGAATTATTTAGATTTTTTTTATCAAATTTTAAACATGTACTTGATTGGCAAAGTAAAATAGATAAAATACTTGGTGAAAAAGAGAATAAGTATAAATTAAAAATTTGTTAAACTATTTTCCTAAAAGATATAATCAATTAAATTTGTATTATCGGTGTCATAGTTTACGGAGCTTATAAAAATCATTAAAAATTATTTTTTAGCATTTATACATTCTTTAAATTTTGAAGGTATTTTTATGTGAGCAACATTACACACAGCTTCACAATTTAGACATGGACATTATATTGCTTTTGAAATGTAGTAAATTTCATTATCTAATTTATTTATTATTTTTTGCTACAAATATATATATATATATATAACCTTATTCTTATGATGCTATCTCAAATATATACTATTTATTGTCTTTGTATATATGAGTACGGGAATGCAGGGATCTTCACGCTCTAGACGAATAAATTTTATGATGTATTTACCTTTTTTGTTGTCATAATTATTTGATAATCTTTAACACATATTCTTGGTTTATATAATATATTTACAATTTGCTCACCATTCTCCAACACCTATATTGAATTATTTTTTAGATATGACCATACCGTAAAATGTTATTTATAGATTATTTAAACACTTTTTTAGATCAAATTTCAAATGTGTGCTTGAGTTGTGCAAAGTTAAAGTTAAATATATAAATAATTGATGAAAGGGAAAAATAAGTATAAATTAAGAACTTGATAAATTGTTCTCTTCAAAGATGTAATTGATTATATCTATTATTAACATCATATTTTATTAAACCTATGAAAAATAAAAAATTATATTTTAGCATAACACATTCCTTCAATGGTCATGGTAATTTTATGTGTGCAATCTTATTTTGTCTATATTTTCTTACTTTTCACAATTAATACTCTGAAGATAAGATATTATATAAATATATAATGTCTCCTATACAAGAATTTTTTGTTCTTCTTGAAATTAAACAAATTAAATAAAACTAGACCTCTTAGAGAGATTATAATAAAATAACTAGCTATTATTGTTTCCCTTGATTATCCAACTTTCTATGAACAAGAATTTTTCACTATTTCGTTTCATATTCAATTTGTATGTTTTGGAATCAACACTGATAACCTAGCACCAGTCAGTTAGCACTATCCCTTTCTGTTCATTTAAATTGCTTTTAGCTAGATCGTGAATGATATTAATATTTTATATCTGTTCATATTGTCGTTGTATTAGTCACTAATGTTAAGTTTCAACTCTCATTATTATTATTATTATTATTATTATTATTATTATTATTATTATTATTATTATTTATGTATGTATGTTTCTTTATAATCAAGGTTTTATAATTTTCCTTTTGTTGAATTTCAACAAATAAATTTACATTATAAGTTAAGTTTTAAAGAAAGCTAGAAAGGAATTGTTTGCATGAAATTAATCAAAAAGATTTTTTTTTCTTTCCCAATATAAAAGTATTTATGAGCAATTTAATTCATAAAATCAACTTTGCAAATAAATTACCTTAGTAGAATGCGTTAGATATTATTGTATAATGTTAAAACTAAATAAATCTATATATTTCAACCAATTATATCATGCATCACCTTCTTTTTGATTGAAGGCTCAATGGACCAATTTAATTAGTAATTAAGTTTTAAAGTAGTATTTCTTCCGCCAAAAGGTTTTAAAGAAGTTCAATAAAGAATTATACGTACAATGTTAAACAATAGTCTTTTTTTTTTTTTTTGAATAGTGTGTATTCAAAAGCAAATAGTTTATATAAATAGCTTCACGATAAATAATAACCATATAAAATTGAAAATTTTAAATTTATTAATTAAATAGCAATATTTACATAATATTTAAAATAATGGTGAATGTATAATGTTTTATCTTAATTTGATCGTTTAAGTAAATATATTTAATTGAAATTTGCGTATAGTGGGGGACTTCAACTAATTTTGATTGTAAACGTAAAGTTAAATCAAATGGTTTATTCTCAATTGAACCAAATAAAAGCACCATAGAAATTCCGTTTCATTTTGATTTATACCATCATTAAACCAATTTATTAAGATGGTTCTCATAAAGCACAGCAGATAGTAAATAAATTTATAGTATCCTCATTATTAACTAGACTTGACTAACCTACCAGTGAAATCTAGCAAATAAAGTACAAAATATTAAAACATAAGAAAATAAATAAATTTTATTTAATGGAGGATTAATATAATATTGTAGTTATGTAGGGGGCGATATAGACTTTTTAACCCTAAACTATAAAAGCCCTTACAAAACCCTATTGTCCTCTTTTTTGAACTTCGCTCTTTGGAAGTCCCTATCGATTAACTTAATATGTGAAATCCACGAAATAAGTGTCAATCTAATTTAGATTACGGTATGCCCTCTCGTGTTAATAAATGTTTGACTTAGGGGTAGATTTACGTTACAGTTCGAACACAATTAGGATAAGTAGATTTAGGAGTGTGGGTAATTGGAGCTACTTTGGAATTAATTGAATTATTCAACTAAGTAAATTGATCTTTTTATAGTAAGCTTCATGAATTAAACAACTTTTTGTATTAGATTAGAAGTAAGGAAGAGATGATTGAGGATTGACTTGGAAAAGGAGATGAATTGTGTAAAAATCGAGCCCTTTGTGAGATTCAAAGAGGCACACTACCAGAGTACATGACCATATACTTTCCTATGGTGAGAATAAGGGCAAATTGTGAAAAATGTGATACATAGCCAAACTTGCTCATGTTAAAGAATACGATCAAGTACACGATCATATACTTGAGCGTGTCAAAAGACCTTGACACACTGATAGGTATACACCCATGCACACAATTGTATTCTTACTCGTGCACTTGTATACGGCTACATACACAACCGTGTTACCCTATAACATGTCCAAAATGATTCTTCTTCCATATTTCTTGAATTTTATGAAATTCAAAACACTTTTTATACCAAATAAAGTCATTGGGAAGAGAAATCATTAACCCATATTTAGAATTATAAATTGCGCAAATCTAGACTAACTTGTAAGTTAGTGCTAAATTAGTTATTTATGTATAACAGGTTATACTAAGGTTCGCAGTTGTCAATTTAGTGACCTCGAAATAGTTCTTTTAGGTATGTGACTACCTTGTTTGTGGTTTGTGCTTGATAGCATATAATTAAAATGCACTAAATGATATTTGATTAAGAATTGGTTATTGCTTGTGCTTAGCTCAGCTTAAGGGCTGATGATGACAAATTCCTAGGGTATACCCCAATGATCTTTGTGTGAGGCTATCCTTAGTGCAGTCGTACATTGAAATGATCTAAGTAGGTTTAGGATTACTCATAGGTGTTAAGGCTGGAAGTTGCAGTTCCCAACACTGCAATATTGAGGCCAGAAGTGGCAGTGTCTCGAATGTATAAGATTATATATATATATATATATATATATATATATATTAATAAAACTTTTATTGGCTATAGTATGCAAAGTTATGATAACTCTTATGTTGTTTAATGGATTTAAAATAAAGATAATAAAATTATTGGATATTTCCTGTGTTACATATGAATGTATGTGAATCTTGTATGTATGTGTCATGCACATGTATTTGTGGGTAAGATTTACTAGGCATTAGCTCACCTTTTGTGGAATTTTTTTTTTTTAACTGTACGTTCAGATGATACTATCTTTTTTGACGAGTTAGGGGTGGACTACAAGCAAAATGAAGAGCAAGTAGAATATTATTATTATTATGAAGACTGGCAACGTTTATTTGAAAGTAGCTAGAAGAATTGTGTTTCTTGTTGAGAAGACTATTAATGTATTAAAAGTATTGTAGTTGTTATTTTATTGATGATAATTAGACTTTGTTTTGAGAGGAATAATAATAATGAATAATATGGAGTTTGTCCAGTTAACTAAGAGTGGTTGATAGGTTACTTGAAAGATGGAGATTAAGCAAATTAAAGAGCCTTACATGTCACTAAATAGCAGTAACACGTGGCGAGTTGTCACATTTTAGGTTCTAAGGCGTTACACAAAGACTTACAACATCTAGTCATTTAAAAAAAAAATACATCAAGCTTGTCTATACTATGGCTACAATCATTCATCTCCTGTTATATTTAATCTACTATTATTTAAGTTACTATTGCCTTCAAAGAGATAATCAAACATCGATGAAGTGGCTTCATCTTTAAAAATCATGTTTTCATCCTTCATGAGTCCTTCTTTAGTGAGTATGTTCTCTATCTCATTTTCTTCATAGGAAACCTTACAAAATATAATGCTATTAAAACATTTTGCCAAGCCTCTACATAATTTAAAATAATATGAACATAAGTCATTATTAATAGCTTCCTTAGTGATCCAATCTATGGTTGTTTGGGAGTCCGTTTCCACAATAATTCTATCTAAGTCCGCCTTTACTAGCTTTAGCTCATGGCCAATTGCCTATAGTTCTGCCTCGAGTGGAGGTGTTCTTACTATTCTCTTCCTAAGCCCTCTCATGATTTGTTATTTATTGTCCTTACAGAGGCTTCATGTCCCTACTTTCTTCCCATCTTCTAAAAATCGCTCCATCACAATTCAATTTCACCCAACCATCCTCTAGCGGCCTCCATTTTGTTTGAAATGATGTTCTATTGGCATTTAACTTCTTTCCTTGATTGTTTGCCCACTATTCCTCTACTTTTTCCCTTGGTCGCATTTCTCAACTCACATTAGTGTTTTCCCTATTAAAGATTCTTCTATTCCTCTTGTTCCATATTACTTGGATTGCAAATAGGAATTTAACCACCCATGGTGTCTTCATACTCCTCTAATCTATCTTCCTCATGTACGCATTTTTCTTCATCCACTTTTGAAGTGTTCCTCTTATAACTTCATTTGGGAATTCTGTTATTTCTTTGCTTCTCCAAAAGCGTTTCACGATGTCACTCTCCACAAATAGGTGCTTTACTAATTCTTCCTTTTGGTTGCACACGATGCACGTTTAGTCTACATTTGTACTACTTTTCATGAGATTATCCTTTGCAAGCAGCCCATTATGTAGCAGTCTTCATACTAGCATTTAGATTCTTGAGCTAGTTGAAGTTTTCCAAATCCATTCCCATCTATGTTTTTCATTTTTCTCTTCCTCTTCCTCATACTTTTCATGAGATTATCCTTTGCAAGCAGCCCATTATGTAGCAGTCTTCATACTAGCATTTAGATTCTTGAGCTAGTTGAAGTTTTCCAAATCCATTCCCATCTATGTTTTTCATTTTTCTCTTCCTCTTCCTCATCCTCATATAGCATTTTGTATGTTGTCCATGTACTCCTCCATTTTGATCATGGGGCTATACTTTCATATTTTCTATTTCCTCATTTTCCTTTAGCTCAATATTTTCTACTTTCGCCATAATTTAGTCATCAACCAGCAATTCAATTATATCTTCCTTTCACTTCCCAATTCCATCCCATACCATAAGGATATATAATTTAGTGATTAGGGCTTGTTAGAGTATTTGGTTTAGATTTCATGGAGAGTGGAACAAGAGAAAATTATTTTCCTTATAAATCCATTAGGTGATAATAGAGGTGCCATCTTCAACTCTAGAAAATCCACTAAAATAATGTGTGTTTTTTTTTTAAATAACTGTGAAATAGGGCATTTGACAAAGTTATTTTTGAAATAAGTGGCAAAAGCATGAACTCAAAACAAGCCTTCAATAATGGTAGAATTTGCCCATTTGAAGGCATGTTCTCAAAATACACTTTCAGTATAAGCTACTGTAAGTGCATTCCAAGTATATTCTTTCAGTAGGTATTGCAATTTTTTTAATAAATTTTAAATCAATTTTTAAATTCATGAAATTTTTTATTATTCTTATGTAAACTTTTAATTAAAAAAAAACAATTTGAGAAAATTTATCATTGATTTTTTTTTTATGAAAAATCATGTAAAGAAATTCATAACTAAATTTTGTAGAAAGAATTATTAAAAAAAATAGAAAAAAATAATTTAATAAAAAATGTTAACAAATTTAAAATTTTCAAATAGTAATTTACATGAATCGCAAATATTGATGAAAGATTTACATGTCAAATAAGATAAAATAGTATCATATCCTTTATTATTCTTTCTCTTACTAAATTGTCATGCAAATCGTAAAAATGCATTTGTATACTCTTTAGCTAACCTTGCATCTAGAGTAAGAAGAGCATGTGACTCCTGTGTTAGATAATGCTGAGAGGCATCAAGAAAGTCATGGGGAGGCACTGGACTTCAATTTGTAGCAAACTGTGAAGATTTACCTTGATATGTTATTTATTTACTTATACGTCTTTTCTGCAAAGCAAGTGTGTAAACACCCCATTTTTGCCCTAGGAGTCAATAATTTTCAATAATAATCAATTTTCAATTTTTCCCAATTTTTCCTAATTTAGCATAAAATAATAAAAATGTTCAAAAAATAAAAATAAATAGGAAAACACTTCAATTTTGAAAAATGATTTCGGAAAAAGCAATAATGAATAATAAACAATTTTTACAAATTTTTG
The DNA here is from genome assembly GCA_037954665.1 of Laguncularia racemosa. Lineage (NCBI taxonomy): Eukaryota > Viridiplantae > Streptophyta > Magnoliopsida > Myrtales > Combretaceae > Laguncularia > Laguncularia racemosa. Next base: position 1,039,367 of record JBBMOL010000072.1, read on the forward strand.
AAATTTCAAAAAATACAAAAAAAATAGAAAAATTGCATTGCATATATGCAATTTGCGAAATAAATAAAATCGCGAAAGTGGGCTAGCTCAGCTGGTCCAGACCATGGCCAGGCGCGCGCGCGGGGGGCTCGGTCAGATGTTCGAATCGCGGAGGAAGCAGTTTCCGCATTTTGCAATTTTTCGACTTATCTAGGACACGTGGTAACATCTGATTAGCTGGAAAAAACGCACGCACCGGGCGCGTGATCGTCTCCTACCTCGAGCCTGAGATCGCCGGTGAAGAAAAAATTCGTATTTCGGCCATTTTGATTCGATTTTTTTGCACAAATCCAACAGATCTTCAACAAAAATAAGATAAACATTATCTAATTAAAATCAAATCGCAACAAATCGTTGAATGGGCACGAATCGGAGTTGGTTTTTCAACCGAAAATCCGATCAGCTTCAATCGGAGGAAATCCGAGCTTATCCAGCTCGGTTTCAAGCGCCTATAAATAGAGGAGGAGATGAGGGAGCAAGAACAGAGATCAGAATTGCGAGAGAGAGAGAGAAAAGAGTGTAGATCGGAGGAAACCCAAAGTTGGACCGCCGATCAGAGTTGAGCCACCGTAAGGAGGCGTTCTGGGAGTAAACCGCCACCACCATCGGATTCAGCACCCCAAAGAAGCTAGGATTCGACACTTCACCCACCGCAAAAGACCGCCGGAACGCCGTGAACGAGCTAACCCCGCCGCCGTGTCCGACCGATCCGACCCGACCCGATTCAACCTGACTGACCCGACCCGCGCACCGACCCGGATCTAGGTAAGTCGGATTTTCCGGATTTTTTTTATTTTTATTTAATTAATTTTGTTTATTTATTTATTCTGAATTAATTAATAAATTATTTGTTATTTATTTATTTATGTGTTATTTTTAATAAATAGGAAAATGTAGAAATTAGATTTTTCTAGAATTTAATAATGTAGAAAAATAATAAATACATAAATAAATAATAATAATAATAAATATAGAAAAATAATAAAAAAATTAGGAAAATAAATCATAAAATTTTAGATGTCAAATAGGATAGATAATAAACAAAAATTCCCAAAAATCACGAAAATCAACAAAAATTCCAAAAAACACAAAAACCCCCAAAATTTCTCAGAAATCACAAAAAATAACAAAAAAATCATAAAAAGTCATAAAAAATCATAAAAAGATAAATAAATAAGTTTTAGCACTTAGAGAAATCATTTTTATCAAATAAATCAAAATTGATGTTTTCCCTACAAAAATCATTTTCAAAATGAAATCAAGTTTAGGCTTAGAGGTTTTTTAGGAAAAATCTCAAAAATGGTAAGAACATAAATCGAAAGAAATTTCAAAATTAAAATTCACCAATGCACTAAAGATTTTCAGAAAAGCGAACTACGACTTGTTTGATCCTGAGTAGCAGGTACGTAGGCACCCATTCGGGTCAACCCATAAAATAAATGAAAAATCTTTTTTCTGAAATAAATTCAAAGACATAACAAAAATTAACAGAAACACATTTCTAAAGATGAACAATTTTAGGAGATTAGGTGGTAACCGCATAGGTTTTAATAGGTTAGCCTCCGGACTTAGAAACTCTGGTTTTCCCTTTTCCTCTTCTCACAAAAACGAGAAGAGGAAATAACGACGACTAGTAGTCCAAATTAAGACTAATCTGCTCCTTTAGTCTTAATTCACTTTTTCCCAACAACAGTTGGGTGGCGACTCCAAAAATCAAACGAAATTCCTAACTCAAGTCGAGGATCTAGATTAAATGAGCATAGGGTTTAGTTTAGATCGGATTAGGAATGGGAATTCAAAAATTAGACTCGACAAAGTGGTATAGGGAAAGGACCATGAATAGAATAACGATGTAGTGTGACATATGTGCTAGGCGTTGCGAACGAGCTGTCATCCATCTCATTGGCATCTGGTGGAAGTCATTTGAGTAAGTGTACCTATCAAATTTTGTAATATGGTGCATTAAATATAGATATCATCCAACGGGAATTACAAATACTAATACTAACCTACACCCTATTATCTAATTGGTAAATTATAGAGATTAATTGATCTAAAAACTATATTAGAATATTAACTAAAGAAATAAGATTTTATTAAAAGATAGAAAAGCAAAGCAATTTATAATTCACTTCAAGATCATAAAACTAGTATCTAGACTTTGTTTCCCCTATGAATTTTTATATGACATTAACAAAGATGGTTTAAATCCTTCTTAAATTTCATTAACCAGGAGAATTTCTAATTTAGTTTAATAATTTTCTCAAACTTATTAACCATAATCTAAAATTACTTATTTAAATCTCTTCACAATAGCATAATTCAAATATTGCATTAAAAACAATAAATTCTCATAACCAATTAAATATGGAAAAATTATGCAACTTATCTCTAAGACTACACCAATTCTCTTCAAACATGTTAATCTAATTACACATTAGATTTCTCAATCCTAATATATAATATTAAATAGATAAAATAATACTTTAAAAATATTAGTCTAATCAAATACTAAGATCACATGTATGAATAAAGAAATATAAAAATTCATTGAATAATAGAAATCGCAATCACATAATAAATTTAGATCCCATAAGTCTAGATACTAAGGAAAATTAAGCACTAATCATATTGAAAACCAAATTTTTTAATGATGTATAAACATTTATCATCAAGGAAATCAATTAAAATTAAGAGAAACCCTAATTTCTTAAAGTGTAGAAAAGTAACCATCTTATCTCTCCATAAAAACCCTAGAACAACTTAGAAAAAAAATGTCTAACTCCCTTAATGTCAAGTCCTCTTCTATTTATATAATGAGCATAAAAAAATGTGTGTTTTAGGCCAACACGCTGTCCAACACAATCATGCTTCGGGTTATGTCCAATTCATCAATTAGAATTGTGTAAAACATGACATTATAGCAACACAGTCGTGTTTGTAAGTCGTGTATAAATCAATTAGATTAGAGAGATACACAACCAATGAACATGGTCGTGTCTAGCCCCTGCATAACTTTTTGTGGATCTTCAACTTCAACATGACCAACGAACATGGTCATGTTTAGCCCCTGTGTAACTTTCTATAAATCTTCAAATTCAACATGACCTACGAACATAGTTATGTCTAGGTCATGTTTAGCTTCAAAACTTCTTCTATTTAGCTCTAAATTGAGTAAAATTGGATTCCTTTTCTTACTTTTTAATGGAAGTTTCCATCAAAGCCCTAAAATCAAAATATTACTTAATTAAAATTTAAATTCTTCAAAAACATGCCAAAATCAAGAAAAAATATGTTAAATCCCATTTAATATATATATATATCTAATTGAGCACTTATTAGAAAGTTGTTGGGCCTGTATTACATATTTTTGTGCCTAAGCTTGGTTTTAGGGTTGTTTAAGTCCCGCGGTCTTACGACATGTAGGATTCGATTGCTACCGTTGCCAAATTTTAGCAGGTTGTGCCTCTACCTCAACCTCCGCACCCAAATTCTAGTGAGCCCGAAAGTACAACGTTATCTCCCCATGATCATGTATAAACTTAAGACCATAATTAACTAGAGCAATAACTGTAGCATGATCTAAGGATAAGTGATTTTCCATAATGTAGCAGCTTGTATGTTATAACAGACCATAAATTGAATTAGAATCGAATATGCAATGTATCACCCAACTAATGTTGATATTGTGTTTACCAGGTGTTCGAGAACTACTCCTGTACACCGTATATATCAACGACTGATAGATCTGTACCACCTCATGTATTCCTATTGTACTCCACAAAGGCCTTGTATGTGAATCAACCAAGCCAAACACTCGTCCCATAAGGCTATGTACGTACATGTTGTATTAGCAAATTCGTATCAGCCCTCCCATGTAGGTCAATCTGATTAAGCTCAGGTTGTGTGTTAACATCCTATGAAATATATTAGCAACACCTAAACTGCTTAGCAACACAATCTGGGAAATGTTACTCAACTATATGGAAACATATGAACGACACTCGAGCAATCCAAATGTGTCCGCCTGCTTTGTAGAAGGATGGTGGGATGTAAATCAGATTTTCTATGTACAACTCCCACTTGACCTAAAAGGTAGTAAGTAAGATTTAGATGTAATGATGCATATGATGAAATGGAAAACTAAAAAAAAAAGGTTAAAGAAATACTTGCTCAACATTTTTCCTATTGAGAGCATCCTGATAAGCGACAACAAAATGGGTTAAGTGATACCTAATGTCTAGGCTCGTCTTCCATCATGCAGCTAAGAGAGCTTAAGCCTCTATAACAAGTTCGTAGTGGCTAATGGGCACTATATGGGGGAATCTATCCCATGCCCACACTTAAAGGAGTATCACTACCCCTCTTATCTCGTAAGCTGATGAGGCAGATGCAACATAAAGCTGGTGATATAGCTAAGAAAAACATACAGACCCCCAACTATATGTGCCTATCACATTGAAGTGCTCTAATAGTGGCAAAAACATGTGTACGAGAACGCTCAATTTATCAGTGAAGATAAATCCACGAAGCAACTGTAAGATGTACACACGCATGTAACGTGCAACTTGCTCAACATTTATGTGTCGTGGTAGGACCCAATACATATCCCAAAGCCATATCATACTAATGTGGCCCCCCTACCACCTAACCTCGGTTTCACCCCAAGCAATCTTTGACTTGTAGCAATTTAATCTAGGAAACTACTCCCTATCACTACTTAACCATTGACTAAGAGGTTTAGTTGGACCTTAACATTCTATAGAGTAATGGTGAACTCCCCAGTCGGTATGTGAAATGTATGCATCTTTGGCCTCCACCTCTCAACTAGGGCAGTGACTATATGCTAATATAATTGTATAAAGGGTAGACAACTCACACCTTGGAAACCTATCAACTGCAGATATGGCTCTATTTGTGGATCTATTAGATAATGTTCTCGGCACGCCGAAGTGATAGGTCTGATGTCGAACGATGAGCCATGATTAATCCTAAAAGTGAAGAAGTGAAATGTTATAGAATTAGCAATGAAACATAAAGAGATTAATTTCACAAATTGCATACGATTTACCTCTACATCCCAAACGGCCTGTAAACAATGTCCTTCCTGTTGCATTAAAATAGATAATCAAATAGTCCAAGCTCCATCTAATCTACACAATGAAAACAAAAATGTTAGCATTATATAAATAACGATTCAACATCATAAATATGCAAGGCTAAGTTAGGAGTTAATTAATCATGTGTCTGATGATCCACCATTTACCATTCCCGTATCTATGCGAGCATGTTCTTCTATTGTGCCATTCTCCTTGACAAAGTTCACATGTGATATTATCTTGACGCCCCCTAATATCTATCTCCATGTGGTATCTTTTTTGCTTTGATTTCCCCTTTTTCCATACAAGTTTTGCTCTTGAATGGAGTAACGAGAAGTCTATTAGCTCCTAATCGAGCTCGTCACCTATGGGTAGACAATGGATCCTATATGTGAGCTCTTGATGGGTCCCTTATTGAACTCGTCATTACTACTCGAATTACTACACATCGCATTTTGCTCCTACTTGAAATAGATGTAACAATCATTACCACCAACATTATAAAAGGGAATAGGATCTCCAATTGCCATATAAGGTGGTTTAGTCTACCCTGGCTGATATACTACTTATGTGGAGTGCCCTAATGTGATTGGATGATCCCTTTCAGCCATATCATCTCCTTCATTTACATTTTTCTCATCTTCCTCCTCAAAACTTTTCTCATAATGGAAAATTTTCTCCTCAACACCAATTCCCACATCGATGTCCGTTGCAATTTCTACCCCCAAATGCACCATGTAGGGATCTGGTGTGACTAGTTGTTGTAACACCAAAGTAACCACTATATCTACTTCAACTTCATCATTCAATGATGCCTCTTCCATAGGGGTTAAAACATATGCTTCAAACATTGATGGGTCGGTCAGCATCTCTTCCTTATTAGGTGGGGAATGCGTTTGCCTATTTTCTTGGAATGTTTGTTGTTCGAAGAGGCCCCTTAATTCATTAGAAATTCTAACATACAGTTATTGTATGACATGCTCTCTGAAAAGATTCTACCTTTTTAATTAAATTTTCCACATCATCATCGTCTTTAATTGCCATGAAGGCGTAAGATGCATTGCTCTTATGGAAAATAGGATGCCTATGAATTATTTCAACCTCTACTTCAATTGGATCGACTTCAATACTCTAGCATATTTTATACAAGAATTCAATGTAGTTCACATTCTTCTTCATTTTCAACTTTTTAACCGAATCCCTATTATATTTTAGCCCCCAATTACCACTTATAATATTTCCACATGTAAACCAGAAATTTGACATTATCACCTATTGTTATCCTATCCATAACATAGATAAATAATCAGCTAATATCGGTTGTTTAACCTTAACAATGTATAACAATGATAATTTTTCTCCGTATGTAAAAAAAGAAACCTTTTAATTTAGAATTTTTCAAAAAATTTCATTAAAAATTTGCAAATTTACATAAGAACAAAAGAAAAATTAGTTTATAAAAAACTTTTTAATAAATTGAAAATTTCTTAATTTTGTTTTAGAATAAAAAAAATTGTAATTTTGTTGAAAAATACCAAAATTTTAAAATTAAAAAATTTCAAATTATTGAATTCATACTTAAAATTGAATATTTAAATTTTCATGAATGGGTATTTTTTAAATATTATTCAATTACAAATATTTTTTATAACAATATAAATAATAAACCAACATTTTACACTTAAAATTAATACAAAATTTTTTATGAGCATAAGGTTGATCTTCTTCTTATAGTAACAGAAAAATTAACACATGCTATGTATTACAAGATTTATATAATTCATGTTTAACACACCACAAACTAACAACAAACACTAATATTTAAAAATAATAATAATAACAAAAGACTACAAAGAATCATCACAAAAGTTTTGTGAAATGTAAAAACTAACATAATAAGGAAAAAAAATTCAATTATTAGTGAAAATACATACCAAAATATAACTTAATTGGGCTTTTTTCTAAGAAAATAGAAAGATCTTAGTAAACTCGTTGAACTTGGTTGATGATCCTCAATTTCTTATAGATTCACAAGCTTTTCTTCTTCATGCGTAAGAGAGCAAAAACAAAGGGAGCAAGAGAGTTTACGGGAGAAAAATGAAATGAATGTATTTTGTTTCTAGGTTTATGTTATTATATTGAAGTACTGTAGTTGCCTGTATAATAGGTTTGTAGGAAATATGTCCATATTTACTTTTATAGGTTTGCATGCATGTTTTTATTTTTTAGGTTTGCAGGTTGTAGATTTGTAGAGCACAAGTGGACAATTATTGGACGATGGATGTTAGATGAAATTATTGGATAGTGGGAGATGTTGTCCACGTTTAGTATAAATTGTACTGAATGTGCAGATTTACTTGAAGGCACACATATAGTCTATACCTTCAATTGAACCAATTTTGGCTCAACTGAAGACGCGAACCCAATTCATGCCTTCACCATTTATTTTGGGAATAACTTTCTTGGATACCCTATTTCATAATTATTTTTAAAAAAATTACATTATTTTAGTGAATTTCTCCTCCATTAATAGTTACCCATTCTTTTTTACCTGTCTAAAAAAAAAAAGTTAACTAAAATTAAAAAGTGAGTAGTGATGTTAAACGTTGCTCTCCTTTACATAGTCATATGTCATGAGCGATATTTATTCTTTTGGGCCATCTATTATTGTACTCAGTTTCTATTAGGTTGTAAGTAGACAAAGGAATGGGCCAGGTCGACTCGCCAACTCAGCCCCAAACCAATCCATGGGGTCAGTTTAACCCGTTGGGTAATGAACCGGCTATCAGGTAATGAACCGGATAACCAGTTCACTAACCCATTGACCTAGCTCAAAATGAATTGGCGGGTTAGCAGGCCCCTGTAATGAAAAAGAAAGAAAGAAAGAAAAACACCCTATAAGCATGCATGCATCAGCAAGGAAAAAAATAAAGAGGAGAAATGGAAGCAAACAAATGTCTATAAAGTGTAAAAGAAAGAAAGAAAAAACGAAAAAGGAGAAAATAAAGAAGATAAATGGATGCAAAGGAAGAAAGAAAGAAGGAAAAAGCAAAAGAAAGAAGATAAAGAAACGGTTGAGCAAAATTTGAAAATAGTGGAGTAGAGGAAGACTTATTTATGTAGCAAATAATAAGATTGCAGGCATAGGTACACATGTGATGAAATTTGAAATTTAAGCTCTAAAGTTGGCTTCAAAAGAAATTGGATAGTGTGTAGAAATTTACAGGCAATAGGCTTACTAGCGTAGGAATCAAAACACATGAAAATTTTTTAATTTGAATATTGTGAGACAAGAGAAAATTTGAAACGTTGTGAGAAGGTTATTATATTGAAAGCAAAAACCGTGTATGGACCTTCAATTCAAGCAAATTGCTTAAGGCATACACATGGTCTACACCTTCAGATAAACCAATTTTAACTCAACTGAAGGTGCATTTTAGGTCCATGCCTTCACTACCTTATTTGGGAATAACTTTCCTAGGTACCCTATTTTGTGATTATTTAAAAAAAAAATCAAATTATTTTAGTGAATTTCTCCTCCATTAACAGTTATCTATTCTTTTTACTTGTCCAAAAAAAAAAAAAAGTTAATTGAAAGTAAAAAGCAAGTAGTGATGTTAAACATTCTTCTCCTTTACAAAGTCATATCTTGTAAGCGATGTTTATTATTTTGGGCCATCTATTATTGTACTCAGTTTCTATTAGGCTGTGAGTAGACAAAGAAATGGGCCAGATCAACTTGTTGACTCGGCCCAAACCGACTTATGGGGACCGGTTTAACTCATCATGAAACCTACTAAGTAGGTAGGTTTCAGACAAGTTGTAACCCATTTGAACTGGCAAATTGTGAATTGGTTGTTCAGTTGATTCACTAACCCAGTAACCTAGCTGAGCATGAACCGGTGGGTTAATAGGTCCTTACAATAAAAAAAAAAAAAAAGAAAAACACCCCACATGTATGTAGGCATCAGCAAAGGAAAAAAAATAAATAAGAGAAATGGAAGCAAACAAATGCCTGCAAAGTGTGAAAGAAAGAAAGAAAGAATGAATGAATGAAAAATGAGAAAAGGAAGAAGATAAATGGATGCAAATAAAGAAAGAAAGAAGACAAAGGAAAGGTTAAGCAGAATTTGAGAACAATGGAGTGGAGGAAGACTTATTTATGCAGTAGATAATGGGATTGCAAGTGTAGGTGTATGCATGATGAAATTTGAGATTTAAGCTCTAAAGTTAGCTTCAAAAGAAAATGGACAGCGTATAGAAATTTATAGGCAATGAGTTTACAAGCATAAGAATCAAGATGCATGATTTTTTTTTTTTTAAATTTGAACATTGCAAAGTAGAAGAAAATTTGAAACGTTATGAAAGGTTGTTGTACTTTGCTTGAAGGCTCACACATGGTCCGTGCCTTCAGTTGAACTAATTTTGGTTCAACTAAAAGTGTGTTCTGGACTTGTGTCTTTGTTAACTATTTTGAGAATAACTTTTCTAGGTACCCTATTTTGTGATTATTTAAAAAAAATTGCATTATTTTAGTGAATTTTTCCTCCATTAATAGTTACCTATTCTTTTTTACCTATCTAAAAAAAAAAAAATTAACTGAGAGTAAAAAGTGAGTAATGATGTTAAACATTGTTCTCCTTTACAAAGTCATATCTTGTGAGCGATATTTATTCTTTTAGGCTATCTATTATTGTACTCAAGTTCTATTGGGCTAAAAGAATAAATATCGCTTACAAGCCATAAGCTACTAGCTTGGAGAAATGAAGGTCACTAGCGTTGATACGTAAGCTGCCAATGTTAAAGAAATGAAGGCCATTGGCATTGAAGTTGAAGGCCGCCGACGTTGAATTTGAAGGCCATCAGCGTTGAAGATCCAAGGTCGGCGGTGTAGAAAATAAATGCCGCCAACTTTCTTATAATAAGTGTTTATAATTTCTTTTGTCGATTAAGTTTTTGGGAGGGCCATACAAATACCCTTTTAACCGCAATTGAGAGTTAGTTTTTTTTTTTACGATTTTGAAATCCAAAAGACAACTTTGGTATTCCTTTGTGTTCTTGCTTGAATACATGTTTTTAGAACATTCAAGAGAGAATTGATAGCCTTTCTTATAGAGTGTTCTGAATTAGGGCAAGTCCTTTGTTTTGATTTCTTGATCGATAACTAAAAGAAACCTATTTCTTGTCTGTATTAGGGATTGAATTCAATAGAATATGAGGGTTTTTGCGTCACTACTGTGAGGGTTCGTAATACATAAAGGGGTTTTCAAGCGTGTTCTCAAGGGTTCCTGTATCATTTGGTATCAGAGCTTTGGCTCTAAATTAGGTTATATCTTCCTTGATTTAGTTGTTTTTGTGTTTTGATTTGATATTGTGTGTTCATCGAAAAAAAAAAGAGAATTAGCTTTGTTTAGATCATGTCATTGCTTCAATTAATAGTCGTATTCTGCAATACTAATTTACGCTTAAAGAGTTAAAAAAAAAATCATCAATTCTTCTTGTTTATTTGTGTATGCTCTAAGATCCTTTAATTGAAACTCCATTCGAATCTGCCACTCGATCTCTTAGGTTTATCCAAAAATGTGATTCGTGTAAGAACATAGTGGAATCAGTTTGAGTGGTGTGAGACAGAGCCTATGAGTGAATTGCTTAAGTGACATGTGAGTGACCATCCCCAATTTTTATGAGTGCAAACACAAAAGGGAGCTTTGTGAAGATTGATTAAATTATTTTATTTCTAACGTTGTTTTATTTGCAGCAATGTCAAACCATAGTGAAAGTAACAGTATAAGCAATGTAGATGATGTGAAGTATCGTAAGGCTTAGGAGTCACATTTTAGACGAATGAGTGAAGCTTTAGTGGCTATCAATGAAAAGTTGGAATGTATGGATTTGAGATTAAGGGAAGTAGAGAGGGGGACTCCAAATCGCAATGAAGGAATTAGAGTGGGTAGGAATCGTGCAATTCTAGTTGTTGATGCAGGGGAATTAGATGATGGTTATGTAAAGGAAGATGATGAGATTAGTGCTGTTTTTGGTGTCACGAGAGGTGGAAGAAGAGATCAAGGTGTAAGTAGAGGAAGAGGAAGGGCCCTGGAGAATCTTTACACTAGTAGGATCAGGGGTAATGATGATTATGCAGATAAGAGCTTGGGTGGTATTAAACTGAAAATTCCTCAATTTTAGGGAAAATCTGATCCAAAAACTTACTTACAGTGGGAAAAGAGAGTCGAGCTTATATTTGACTGCCATTAATGCAGTGAAGAGAAGAAAGTGAAATTGGCGGTTACACAATTCCAAGATTATGCCATAGCTTGGTGGGATCAATTGGTGACAAGCAAGAGGAGAAATTTGGAGCATCCTATTGATAACCGATATGATCTCAAGTTTGTCATGAGGAAGTGATTTGTTCCTAGACATTATCATTAGGAATTGATGCAGAGGCTTTAAGTTCTTAGGCAGGGTAGTCGGAGTGTGGAAGACTACTATAAGGAGATAGAGGCGATTATGACTAGGGTTAATATGTAGGAGGATATAGAGGCCACTATAGCACAATTTTTGAATGGATTGAATAAGGAGATAGCTGATAAGGTGGAACTATATCAATATATAGAGTTAGAAGACCTGGTGCACCTTGCTATCAAAATAGAAAAGTAACTCCAAGGTAGAGGGTCAACCGAGCATGTTTCTAAATCTTACTTTAACAATAATAATTCCGCTTGGAAGGGTTATAGGAAGAGTGATGTTAAAAGTTGAAGTAAACCTATATTTGAGATTACAACGGGGAAGACAGAAGTCGTATCAAGTGAGAAACCCAAAACTGAGGAACAAAGGGAGAAATAGAGATATTAAATGTTGGAAGTGCTAGGGGGTAAGATATATTAGCAAGGATTGTCCTAATAAGAGAACTATGATGATGAGGAATGGTGAAGTAGTTACTAACGAGGAGGCTAATAATGAGAGTGATGATGATGACATGCTAAAATTGGAGAGTTGTAGTGAAGGGAGCATAGAGGAACCCGTTAGAGGAGATGTGCTGGTAACTAGGTGTGCTCTTAATACCCAGTTGAAGGAAGATTGCTGTGAGGAGCAACGTGAAAACCTGTTTCATACTAGATGCCATGTTAAAGGCAAGATGTGTAGTGTGACAGTTGATAGTGGAAGCTGTATTAATGTGGTTAGTACACTTTTGGTTAATAGGTTGGGTTTGTTTACTAAACCACATCCTAGACCATATAAACTTCAATGGCTTAATGATTGTGGCTAGGTTAAGGTAAATAAACAAGTTCTTATTTCATTTACCATTGGCAAGTATAACGATGAAGTGCTTGGTGATGTCATTCCCATGTATGCTAGTGATATATTACTTGGCAAACCATGACAATTTGATTGAAAAACAAAGCATGATGGGTACCTCAATAGGTATTCGTTTACTAAAGATGGGCGAAAGACAACCTTGACGCCACTTTCCTCAAAGGAAGTGTATGAGGAGCAATATAGGATGGAAAGGTTGAGAAATGAAGCTAAGAGAAAAGAAAGGGAGAGTAAAAAGAGTGCTGTTGAGAGTGAAATTCAGAAGAGTGGAAAGAAAATGAGTGAGAAAAATGAGAGAAAAGAGGGGAAAGAAAAAGGAGAGAAAACAATAAAGAATGTGAGTTTAATAGCTAGGTCAAGTGAGGTTAGGCAGGCTTTGAATTCCAATAGGCATATATTTGTACTTTTATACAAGGGGGCTTATTTGGCAATTGATAATCTTAACCCATCTGTACCTAATGTGTTATCCGATTTGTTGCAAGAATTTAAAGACTTGTTTCTAGAGAAGTTTCCTAGTGGAATACCACCCATCAGAGGCATAGAGCACCAAATAGGCTTCATTCCTAGAGTTGTTGTACCCAATAGACCAGCATACTAAGCAAACCCAAGCGAGGTGAGGGAGATCTAGAAACAGGTAAATGAATTGCTAGCTAAGGGGTATGTAAGGGAGAGTGTCAATCCTTGCTCTGTACCTATGATACTTGTGCTAAAGAAGGATGGGACTTGGAGAATGCGTGTAAATTGTAGAGCCCTTAACAAAATCACTATAAAGTACCGTCATCTTATTCCTAGGTTAGATGATATGTTAGATGAACTATATGGTTCATGCATGTTCACTAAAATTGATTTAAAATTTGGTTACTATCAAATCCACGCGAAAGTTGGAGATGAATGAAAAACTGCATTTAAAACTAAATATGGCTTGTATAAGTGGCTTGTCATGCCATTTGGTCTTACAAATGCACCTAGTACTTTTATGCGTTTAATGAATCATGTGCTACGAGAATATTTGGGTAAATTTGTTGTAGTATATTTTGATGATATTTTAATTTACTCAAAATGTTTGGATGATCATTTTATGCATGTGAGACTGGCACTAGAAAGACTTAAAGAGGAAAAGTTATATGCTAACCTTAAGAAGTGTAGTTTTTGCATGGATAAGGTTAATTTCCTGGGTTTTGTAGTATCTAGTCAGGGAGTTGAGGTTGATGAGGAGAAGGTTAAGGCTATTAAAGAGTGGCCTAAACCTAAGAATGCAAGTGAGGTGAGGAGTTTTCATGGCCTTGCTGGATTTTATAGGAGATTTATTAAGAGTTTCAGTACCATTATTGCACCTTTAAATGAATTAGTTAAAAAAAATGTTGGATTTGTTTAGGGTGATGCACAAGAACATGCTTTCAATGAACTTAAGGATAAATTGTGTAATGTACCATTACTAGCTTTGCTTGACTTTACTAAAACATTTGAAATTGAATATAATACTAGTGGCATAGGAATTTGAGCTGTTTTAATGCTGGATAAAAGGCCACTAATGTATTTTAGTGAGAAGTTAAGTGGAGCAACTTTGATGTATCCAACATATGATAATATGTCTTGGTGCGAGCTTTGTAGACTTAGCAGCATTATTTTTAGCCCAAGGAATTTGTGGTACACATTGATCATGAGAGCCCGAAACATTTGAAGAGTCAAGATAAGCTAAATAGAAGGCATGCGAAGTGGGCGGAATTCATTGAGACATTCCCATATGTCATTAAGGTAAAGAAAATGTGGTAGTTGATGCGTTGTAAAAAAGGTATGTTTTACTTAACTCACTTAGTACTTCATTACTAGGTTTTGAGTTCATTAAAGAGTTATACCCAATTGATGCTGATTTTTTGTGAAATTTATACTGCTTGTACTAATAGGACTGGATTAAATGATTTCTATGTGTATGATGGATTTCTGTTTAAAAGGAATAGATTGTGCATTCCTAAAGGTTCCATGAGGGAATTGTTAGTTAATGAGGCACATGGAAGAGGATTAATGGGGCATTTTAGGGTAAATAAGACCTATGATATGTTGTGTGATCATTTTTACTGGCTTGGGATGAGACATGATGTGCATAAAGTGTGTGCACATTGCATTGCATGTAGAGAGGCTAAGTCTAGATTGAAACCACATAGATTATATACACCATTGCTTGTTCCTGATGAACCATGGACTGATTTGTCTATAGACTTTTGTGATTGAGTTACCTAGAACTAAGAAGGGTAGTGATAATATTTGTGTTGTGGTTGATAGGTTCAGTAAAATGACTCACTTTATTCCTTGTCATAAAACTGATGATGCTAAGTTAATTGCTGATTTGTTCTTCAAAGAGGATGTGTGTTTGCATAGCATACAAAAAAGCATTGTTAGTGATAGGGATGTTAAATTTTTTAGTCATTTTTGGAGAGTGTTGTGGGGACAGTTAGGAACAAAACAATTGTTTTCAACCACCTGTCACCTACAAATTGATGGATAAACTGAGGTGGTTAATAGAACGTTAATCACTTTGTTGAAGGCAGTCAGTGAGAAAAACATTAGGATGTAGGAGGATTGTTTATCGTTCGTAGAGTTTGCTTATAATAGAGCTATACATAGCACTACTCATTGTTCTCCATTTGAAATTGTTTATGGTTTTAACCCACTTACTCCTATTGACTTATTACCATTACCAACTAATAATTTTGTGAGTGTTGATGCATCTTGTAAAGTAGATTTTGTGAGGGAATTACATAAGTAGGTAAAGGAGCGGATTGAAAGCCAGAATGCTAAAGTAGCTGCTCGTGTAAACAAGGGAAGACGACCCATGGTGTTTCAACTGGGAGAATGGGTGTGTGTGCATTTCTGCAAAGAGAGATTTCCCCTTCAAAGGAAGTTTAAATTAAACCCAAGAGGGGACGGTCAATTTTATATCATCGAGAAGATCAATGACAATGCATACAAAGTGGATTTGCTAGGTAATTATAATGTTAGTGATACCTTCAATGTTACTGATCAGAATCCTTTTGATGCAAGCGATGCCTTTGATTCAAAGACGAATCCTTTTGAGGAGAAGGGGAATGATATGGACAACCAAGCTCAAGGGATGTCAAGTCAGGAGGATCAAGGAGGCAAGAATGCGAGTCAAGGGATTTTGAGTCCGATTAGCATGCCTTAAGGACCTATCACAAGATCACAAGCTAAGAAGATACAACAAGCTTTGAGCATCCATCTACAAGGCTTAGTGAAGATGATTAGTGAAGAACTTCAAGGATATCAAAGCTTAAGAACCATGACAAAGAAGATACAACAAGCTTTGAGCATCCATCTACAAGGCTTAGTGAAGATGATTAGTGAAGAACTTCAAGGATATCAAAGCGTAGGAACCATGACAACTCATGTTCAATACAACTTGTTACAAATTAAAATTGGAGATTAGAGATTGAAGGCCGCTAGCTTAGGCCGCCGGTGTTGAAGTAATAAGCTGCCGACTTGGAGAAATGAAGGCCGTCGGCTTTGAAGATTTGAAGGTCATCGGCATTGAAGTTGAAGGCCGCCAACGTTGAAGATCCAAGGCTACTGGTGTAGAAAATAAATGTCACCAACTTTCTTATAATAAGTGTTTGTAATTTCTTTTGTCGATTAGGTTTTTGGGAGGGTCATATAAATACCCTCTTAGCCGCAATTGAGAGTTAGGTTTTTTTTACTATTTTAAAATCCAAAAGACAACTTTGGTATTCCTTTGTGTTCTTGCTTGAATACATGTTTTTAGATCATTCAGGAGAGAATTGATCGCCTTTCTTGTTGAGTGTTCAGAATTAAGGCAAGTCCTTTGTCATGATTTCTTGACCGACAACTAAGAGAAACCTATTTCTAGTCCGTCTTAGGGATTAAATCCAATCGAATACGAGGGTTTTTGCATCACTTCTGTGAGGGTTCATAAAACACAAAAGGGTTCTTAGGCGTGTTCTCAAGGGTTTCCATACCATGAAACCTCTTGAGTAGTCAGGTTTCAAACATGTGTAGGTGTTTGCTTGATGAAATTTGAAATTTAAGCTTAGAAGTTGTCTTCTTTAAAAGAAAATGGACAGTATGTAGAAATTTATAGGCAATAGGCTTGCAAGCATAGAAATCAAAACACATGAAAATTTTTTATGTTGCAAAGCTAGAGAAAATTTGAATCATTGTGAGATTGTTATATATATTCATGCCTCTACATTCATTCGATTCTCTACGGAAAAAAAATCTACTCAATCTCTTGTGCATTCATTGTTTTTTGTGCTCTCATCTACTCAACTCTTCGATTTATTTAAATTGCGAGTACTTTTGTTATATAAATTATTTTTGTTGCCTATATTTAAGTGTCTTCCACCAAATATATATATTTTTTAATTACTAGATCATCAAGTTATGGTTTTTCCGTAGCAATATTTTCTTTTTTTTATACTAATTTGAAAAATTACAAGTTTCATTCATGGTTTATCTTCTGGTAAGAAGAGAGACTATGGAAAAAGTGATAAGGGAAAATCTGAGCAATTTTTTGATGTGAAAGATTATGATCTTCACAACTTCTTGAAAGTATAGTTTCTTATGTTGTTACTGCGACACAAGAATAGCAACAAGCAATCTAGGTAACGAAAAACTTGTTTTCTAACTTTTTTACTACATATAATGGTCAAGTTCCCATAAGTCCATCACCGTCCCCCAACTCACATGGTGCCATATATGGTCATACCCTCCTCACGCAACGAATGATGGCATAAAGGTAATAGTAACACCTTACTGGTTCAAGCGAGTACACGAAATTTAGCCACTATTTCAACACAAACTTTGAATTGGGCGACAGTAATATCACAAATTTCAACATCTTAAATTAGTGGATGAGGCATAAGAAGACTTATTCGATTCTCTCTTAAATGAAACACCAAGTTCTCACTACTCTTGCATCAACAATAACTATCAGACAAGCTTTCAGTACAGCGGGCCTTATCTTATTATAGTGGCGATCAAGACTGTCACCTATTAACATTGAGGTGTTGGCTTGCGTAAAGAATTGGTTAAAAGTTAAGAGTAAAATGCAAGAGTTGTACAAGATGTCTAGTGAAGAAGATTAATACTTTAGCGACTTTATCCCTTTAAAGGAAAGCTCTATTGGCTCAACTCTTAATCTCAAGTAAGATGTAATGGGTTAAATAATATCTATTTTCATTATGCAACTATATTGTAAGCAAAATTAATTTATAAGGGTAATAATACTACCTTATTTATTTTTTCTTTAAACTAGAGATAATTTGTAAATGAGTAATACCCCTTCTATATTTTTCTTATTTATATATAGAGTCTAAAAATTATATACAAAAGGTAAAGTCAAATATTCCTATTTTTTCAATAATATTTTTTAATTAATCGATAAAATTTGAGATTGGCATTCCCCTGTGTACGAGATTTGTCACCAATTAATGAAGTAAATATTATTTATTGTCGCGAAAATGGTAGATTAATTTTTTATATAAATAAAATTTATAAAGAAAAAAAATCTACTAAAAAAATCCAAACGAATAAAAAAATGAAAAGTAAAAAAAAAAACTGACAAAAAAATAACAAAGAATATAAAATAATAATAATAATTTTAAGGGTTAATTCACTGGCCGGTTCAGTTTACGCGAACCGGTCCGACCTTCCTATCACGGATCAATACTGTTTCACTTCCTACCCGACCTATGACTTGACGGGTTAGGACCGAGCCCGGGCCGGTTCTAAACCGGTCCGGTGTCTAGATGTGAGGGTCATCGTACGTAAGCCCATCCTTTTGAAGCCCACGATGCACGTCTATTAAAACCTTAAACCCTAGCATTTCGACCAAGCCAGTAAACCCTAAAGTTCTCTGTACCTGTCTCTCTCTCGCCTACATCGACTCAGCGCTCCGTCTTTCCTGTAGCCACTTCTTGTGAAGATGAGACCCCCGCAAAGAGGTAAAGCCTAAAAGTTTATCTCTTTTGTTCTTAGCTGCGAGAAGTATGATAATGTACTTTTAGTTTCGCTAGTTAGTTTCGATATAATGTGTGAAAATTCAATGTTTTGTTCCATTTTAGTGGCTTTTTTTTTCTGCTTTATACTCCAATGAAGTGAATATATTGTGGGATTCCCAGTATGAAATGATGTTTTTGATGAAGTTCCTTGGTTGCTATGTCTTAATACTTATCAAATGAAGCAACTTTTTTGTATATTTAGGAGAGCAATGGGTCTTTTTGTGCTTAAGTTTTGTTTTGGTTAACGGGTTTTAGGTAATTCATGTTTTCCTTTAGTTTCTTTTTGTTTCTGCATGATCGGAATTGCTTTTCACTCGTGCATATTTCACAAAAGAAACATGCCAGACAGCCTTTGATATATCCTTAGTTTTATTTCATTGGATAGTTTCTGGGTCGGATAAGGACAAGAGAGGGGGGAAAGTTTAATTGATAGTATCGTCAGAGGTGTTGGCATATAGTGAGATTGACTGCTTTTAGATATTCTTCATTACTCGATAATTTGATGCCAATTACTGTGCTTATGATTCAACGTTGATGTATCTTTTGCAGGCCGTGGTGGTGGTGGATTTAGAGGAGGAAGGGGTGATGGTGGGAGAGGCAGAGGTGGAGGTGGAGGTGGAAGGAGGGGTGGAAGAGGTGGTGGCAGTGCCATGAGAGCACGTGGTGGTGGTCGTGGTGGCGGTCGTGGTGGTAAAGGTGGAATGAAGGGTGGAAGCAGGGTTGTCATCGAACCTCATCGACACGAAGGAGTGTTTATTGCCAAGGGCAAAGAAGATGCCCTGGTCACGAAGAATATGGTTCCTGGTGAAGCTGTCTACAATGAAAAGAGGATCTCTGTGCAGGTTTTTAGCCTATTGGTTTCTTTGTCAATTATCCATTTATATTTATCTTTTAATGTTTTGGATTGAATTAGAGGAGGTTTTAGCAGATTGTATTCCTCTTATCATCTATTTTTTTAATTGAATTTAATCCTCTGGCTTTCATTTTCAGAACGAAGATGGAAGCAAAGTTGAGTACAGAGTTTGGAATCCTTTCCGTTCGAAATTGGCTGCTGCCATCCTTGGTGGTGTCGACGAAATCTGGATTGTGAGTTCACCCTTTGCAGCTGATATTTAATTTGGTCTTTGTTTTTACTCATGTTCTCTTTGTAAGGATATTCCTAATTTATTTTCATTACTTAATTAAGAAACCCGGTGCTCGTGTTCTCTATCTTGGCGCTGCTTCTGGAACAACAGTCTCACATGTTTCAGACGTTGTTGGTCCTGTAAGTGATACTTGCATGCTCTTTTTGAATTTTGCTTAAAATGAACAAACCTGCTTAAGTTTTTTCTGATTTCTTTGGCAGACTGGTGTAGTGTATGCTGTTGAGTTCTCTCACAGAAGTGGAAGAGACTTGGTTAACATGGCCAAGAAGAGAACAAATGTCATTCCCATCATTGAAGATGCTAGACATCCAGCTAAGTACCGAATGTTGGTGGGCATGGTGGATGTTATCTTTTCTGATGTTGCACAGCCTGATCAGGTTCATATTATTCAAATTTTACTTAGTAGTTATGTTTTCTGTCATATAATTCAAATTTTATTTAGTAGTTATGTTATCTCATCTGCAGATAGTATGGTTAGAAACCTGTTTAAGCATTATAAAGGAGATCCCTAATAAGTTTATTTTTTCTTTTGTTTACATGCTCTTTCTTTCTCTTCCTTTTGTTGGTTATTTTCCTGTCTTTTTCATCAATCGGTTTTGCTTAAAATTTTTAACTTTCTTTGTTTATTCGAATTTTTTTGGGGCCTAATTATCCATCTTTTTTTTTAATAATAATTTTTCTAGTTTTATTGAAAATCTGTTCATTTCCCCTTTTCTTCTGGGCTGAATTCTGAATTGTGCACCAATATTATTTTTTACCTTTCCTGGGCATTCTGAATATTTTTCTCTGATTAAACTCTAAAATTTTGCATCATGCAGCTAGTGCACTTGTCCTCACTGAGGTCATGTTACAGGCCTTTGTTTTTCCCCACCAAATTTATATTTCTTTTCGTTATTGCTTTATTTGGAGAGGATGTGGAATTTGCAAACTGTGCTTCTACTTGTCCTCATCTATCTACTTCTATGTATATATTTTTTACTGTGCATATGATGATTTTACTCGGATTCCCCTTCAAGACGTTATGGGTGATGCCAACTCGAGTAGTCTGATGCAATTGATTTTGGTTCAATTTCTTTTTTTGTCTTTTTATTGGTGTGCATGTGCTTGTTTTAATACTATTCTATTTATTTATTTGTGATCAATTGGAGGTTTCTTTTTTTCCATCCAAGTATAATATATTTTTCTTTCATACACACTTTCATGTTTTTGTTTCTCAATCTTCAAATGATGAAATAACTCGGATTCCCCTTCAAGACTTTATGGGTGATGCCAACTCGAGTAGTCTGATGCAATTGATTTTGGTTCGATTGCTTTTTTTATCTTTTTATTGGTGTGCATGTGCTTGTTTTAAGACTATTCTATTTATTTATTCGTGATCAATTAGAGGTTTCTTTTTTTCTTCCAAGTATAATATATTTTTCTTTCATACACACTTTCATGTTTTTGTTTCTCAGTCTTCGAATTATGAAATAACTTGAATTCCCCTTCAAGACATCAAGGATGATGCTAACTTGAGTTATCTGATGTATATTACCTTAAGTTTATTATTGCAGGTTGTGGGTCTTTCAATAGTCATTAATTTATCTTGCAATTGTTAATTCATATAGAATATATATATTTTTTATAAAATTGATGCATGATGCTGCTTTATAGAGTTGGTAAATTAGTAGCTATTTCTTATTAAAAGGTTAACTTTGGGGCCAAATAATTCTCACATATACCCATATGATACTCTTATCTCATCCTGATACGATTTTCTTGGAAGAAATAACTTGTGCTTCTGGCACAAACTGGTTTAGTCCATGACCCATCCAATATGACAGCAGCATTTAGCAAGTTGTATAAGGAGACATTCTTTATTACATGAGTAATATCGTGCCTATTACAATATTCAAATACCTAGTTATTTACCCAAAAAAAAGTGCCTTTGTCTTTCTATGTGCTGCATGATGTGTATGACCTTCATTCGTTGCTGACCATTTATGCAGCTATTGATTTGTCTCTATTTCACTTATCCAAGCCTATAGACGGCGTGTAGTGTATGTTTCTGTTTCTCGCTATGCTAGATTGGCAGGTATGCATCATATTTCATGCTAAATAATTTTCATTCTGCATGAAAATGTTGCATCCGATTCCCGTTTATTATATAATTAATATTTCTTGGTTTGTTAGAAAATTTTAAAGGTGTAGAACCCAAGGGTCCCTTTGAGCTTGATGACCTTTGGAGTGTACCTCTTTGTTATTCAGGCTCCCTTCAATTTCCTTCTTACGTCCTGAAAAAGTTTTTTCAATCATTGTTCTTTTCCATTTGCAGGCAAGAATCTTGGCACTAAATGCATCTTATTTCCTGAAAACTGGAGGTCATTTCGTTATTTCAATTAAGGTTAGATATGAGCATTTGTTGATGTTTGTTGTTATTGCTAACCTCAAAGAATTCTAATTTTAACACATTAAAAATGACCCAGGCAAACTGTGTTGATTCAACTATACCGGCTGAGGCTGTGTTTGCTCAGGAAGTAAAGAAACTGCAAGCAGAGCAATTCAAACCCTCTGAACAAGTTACTCTTGAGCCTTTTGAGAGAGACCATGCTTGTGTGGTTGGTGGCTATAGAATGCCAAAGAAGCAGAAAGCTGCTGCCTCTTAGTGGGAGGTTTCAACTGTCTACTGGGGAAACCAAGGAGGAAAGAACTGTGTAGTTTTTGTGGACTTAGTGATATGCTTGTTCTTAATCTAGTTCAGCTGATTGTAGCATTAAGACATTAATTTTTCTTTCAAGTAATGTGATTGCAATGATTACATAGCTCAACTTTGTCTACTGGGGAAACCAACGAGGAAAGAACTGTTTAGTTTTGGTGGACTTCGGGATACTTGTTCTTAATCTAGTTCAGCTGATTGCAGTAGACATTTTTTTTTTTTTTTATAAGTAATGTGACTGCAATGATTACATTTCACTAAAGCTCGTTTCATCTGCATGTAGCATTCAGAAAATGGGGCATCGGTCCCGTTGAAAAGAGACAATGAATTTGATTTCAACGGGATCCAGTCTAGTCATTAATCATCATTTTGGCTAATTCTAGTTAGGATTTTCTTGGGAGGTTGGCATAGGTGTCTATTCCATAAGTAATTACGGCCATATCAGGTATTTTCACAGGATAGAATAATGGACTTCTAAATAGTACCTGTATATTCCGAAGGAACATTTCGAGTAGCAGTACTTTTCACGTTCGTTCCTCTGGAGTCCTTGGTTGGTGGCCTCATGAGCACTCATTCAAATGGTACAGCCAACTCCCATACGGTGCAACGAAACATTTTACATTGCGAGCATGAATAAGATATTATACTTTTTATTAACAAGTAAAGCTTTTAGTCATGTATATGTTTAGTATGAAAAGTTATAAAAACATTTTATTTTAGTCTTATTGGGGCACTTTTAATTCATCTCTCTATTAATTATATCTACTATTGGATGTTGATCCCTCTTTCAAACAAAGACATCGGTCGCATATTAAGAGTGCGAACCTCTGACATCTTTCTGGCAATCTCATGTTTCGGAGTTGGATTGATGATCTTTTCACGAGATTCCAACAGATATCTAGCTTCGCTAGTGACACATTTATCCTATGAGCATGTGGTGAGTAGCTCTTATACCTCCTAAAGCTTGAAAATCATAATCCTATCCATTCTTATTATGTGTATGTAACAAAGTCATCACTATGCGAAATTCTTTTAACGTATCCTCTCTTAGCACAAAAGCTCAACATGTAAGATCTAACCCCGCATCAACTCAATGTAAAGCCTAATGATAATAAACGTCTATAAAGAGATGATCAATGTAGTAAGTAGCCTTTTCCTTCTTTCTTCGTTGGTTCTAGAAAGAAAGCAATTCGTTTTTGTAAATAAGTAAGTGAAGATGAAAAGATTTAGTTGCGCTGAATTTTTCTTACAATGCACAACATTAGGTAATTCAAACTTAATAGAACTTTTTTATTTTCATACTAGAACACTATTAAGAGGTTTGTTTATTAGCAAATGCAACTTTTTATTCAAAATCAAATCTAGTGCACCATTTTTTTTTAACATCACTTGGTTGAACCATAACTTCAAAGACAACTATATGTACAACCGATACCATTTATGTTGTGCCTCAACCCATATGACTTGGCAATGTACCGCATATTCTTGCATATGGCAAGAATATGTAGGCTTAGGGGTTTGCTGCCAAATCTATAAAATGGAGGGTTTGTAATGTAAAGATTTATATCAAACTTAATTCCATAAGAAAAACCTAAATCAATACTAGTTTTACCTATAGGTTACTATTGTCTAGAGTGCTAATGTTTCTCTACTTCTAAACCAAAGGTCATATCTAAGATATTTCATAAGCATTGGTCTTTAGTAAGTGATCCATAACTAAAATAAATATCCCAAGAGTTCCAAAGCTCAATAATGGAATACTATGTAAAGCACCAGCACATGCCACATTGCATACAAAACTAAACAAATAACACAATCAAATAGCAAGCAACATCCACAAACCCAATTAATTATCTAATTTAGGTAAAGGGTAGCCAAGAAAATAAACCCCATGTCATGAGCCATGACTAGAGTCCATGAGTTATTGAATTGTGTGATCCCTAGAGCCTAAGAATTAAATTGGCCTATATTGACTTTGCTATTCCTATCAACCATTGATAGTTTAGTCCTCTACCTCCACTATAGTAGTGTCTTATATCACTATTGTGATTTGTTAATAGCTTCTCTCTAGATTTCTTGACCTATATTAACCATGATTCTGCTAAATATTAATGATTCGCCTATCCGTGGATGGTGACCTTAGCACTTGCCACTAGGTGCTTCATCTTAAATGTTTGAGCCTTAGGGGGCAAACGAACATTCACCTCATGACTTGCCTATTCATATGGATTATCGACCTCAATGCAAGTGTAAACAACAAACACAATTTCATGTAGTTGGATAAATATTAGACTAACTAACTATCCCCATATGCACAGCTGCAAGCAACAGTGTCCTACGTACCCAAAAGTGGCTCATTATTTCTTGCAAGTAGTCTAACTTTGATGAAGACCCTATCATTATTCACAAAACGAATGAATTAACACCTTAATTTCATTAAAACATTATATTTTTACCTATGAACCCTGAAAGCATCCTAAACTGGTCTACTGCATTAAAGTTTGATTGATTAGAATCGAATTGGGAGAAAAGCAATCAACCATCTTTCTACTTTTTCTTAACCTCAATATATTTGATCTACATTAGATCCAATCAACCACTTCGATCTTTATATGCCACTCTCCATCCCTTCTTACTAGGACTCAACCTAAGGTACTATGGGTGGGGTTCTTAACTTGAAACTCATCTTAAGACACCTTGATTACTGTAGAAACATTGAAGCAATGATTTATTGCAAGATCGGAAACTCCAACAACTAATCCTTCCCAATTTCATTTTTTTATCATAAAATTTTCCACAACTTCCACAATGGTCTACTACCACCCGTTCCCTCTCCTCACCAAACCCCACCCCTCAATAGTGGCTGGTTAAGGTGGTTAGGGTTTGAATAAATTGATTTCTTTTTGTTTTGTACTTTTAATCATTTTTTATTATATTATTTAATTAAATGTATTTAATAATATTATTTTATTAAATTATTTATTATGAATTAGCGGGAAGCTAACACATGTTCTTGATTATGGTAAATAGTAATGAGTTATATATATGTAAAATATCAAAAATAAAAATATCATATGGTATACAAAAGTAATAAAGGATAAAAACCAAGCCCATAAATTGATATTTGAAAAGAAAAAGAAAGAAAGAATTAAAAAAAAAAAAAGGCTACTTCCCCCCTTCTTTTGCAAGAGCAAAAATTCCCGGAAAGAGGGCACACAACAAAGGCTAAAGAGAAGAGCTTAACGAGACCAAAAAAGAAAAAAGAAAACAAGAACAATTGGAACTTTTTCACCTTGACTCCGCCGACGCTTTATTGACTCCGTCACCCTTGGACACGGTCAGGAGCTTTTTCACCTTTGAGCCTATCTTTTACAATGTCTGTTGCTGCTGTATAGTGCATTGAAGGAGCTTCGACGGGAAAAAGGAAAACGTAACAGACCCGCTATCCATAATATTAAAAAGAAGAGCTTTTTATTTATTTAGCTCTATCAGGAGGAATATTACTGAAACTTATTTTATTTTATATTTTCCGTCTTTTTTTTTAATACTCCAACTAATTCACTATTCTAGATAGAATAAAAAAAACAGGATAGTGCAACTTATATCATGTTTAGTATTAAAAAAAATTATTATATTAATATATAAAATACAATATTAAGAATGATATGTAAAATATTATATAAGATTTTTTTATTTTTATTTAACAAATTTAATTTTTATATCATTATAATTATTTTTGTTTACTAATAAAAAAATATACAAAATAATAAAATATTTTTTCCAATCCAATCTAATATAATAAATTTTTTACAATCAAACTGGTATTTCACGGGCTACTCAGTCTACGTGGAGATTCCGCTAGTATTATTTCATATCCACACGCAACCGGCAGAACTGCAGAAGCAAATGACCCACAGACCGACGAGTCGGCAAATATTCTACACCCCAAAGACGTGTTCAAGTAAATCAAATTAAACAATTCATCCTTTAACTGATACTACTTAAATTGCAGTTCCCAATTTTTTATCATTTTGCATGCCTACCCCACCAAAGTTACTTATAATATATATATACATATATATTGATTTTTCTGATGGGAGTAAGAGCACCCAGAACTCACGCATACACACACTTTTCACTTTCATAGGATTTTCTTGGTGACCATCCCAGAATCATGTCCTCTCAAAATGGACAACGTTGCCATTTGCAGGGTCCAAGACCCGCCCTATTAGATGTGAACAAATGCTCCAACAAAATCGTGAAGAAACCATTCCCAAATCCAGTGATAGTGCACTTGACATCACCTAAAATCATTCATGTCAAACCTGAAGAGTTTATGAGTCTGGTGCAGCAACTTACTGGGAATATTGTTCAAGCTAAAGTACGTGTTCGAGGTGATGACTCAGCTTCAGTTTCATCATCTTCTTCTTCTTCTTTTCCTTCGTCTTTATCGGGTTCTTTTTCTAATTCTTCATCAGCTTCAGGCAATGATATTGATGCTCTGGGGGGGAGTAGAAGAGTTAAGGCTGATGGTGCAGAAAATAAAGAGAGTTTCAAAGTTTGATACATAAATGCGTTACTCGATTATGATGTTATGAGGCCTGACTATTATAGAGACAAAAATAAGTTTTTTTTTTTTAAAACGATTATTATGGGAAAAAGAGAATTTGAATTTATACTATCTCTATCATGTAAAATGGGCTAAAGGGTTGAGTACTCATCCATATTGACATAATACAGTCTATTTAATCTTTTCTATGAAATAAGTCTGTGGATTGATATGATTATTTCAGGGGATTTCAAATGAACCAACTAGTTTTGCAAACTATCTAAGTTCACAAAAATAATTGTTTGACTTTGCAGCTTTTAAATTCATGTAAATACTAAATTATATTTCATGATATTACATAATAAAATACCAACAATAAACCTCTTAATAATAAGATTATATAAATAATTCAGGACTTGTATATATATGTTTGAACTTTTAATAAGCCGGTGGATTGATGCGGCTGTTTCAAGTGGTTTTAAATGAACCAATTAATTTTGTGGACAATCTAAGTTCACTGAAATAATCATTTGACTTTGCAATAAATTGATATTTTTAAATTCATTCAAATACAAAATTATACTACATGGTATCACATAATAAAATGTCATCAATAAACCTCTTAATAATAAGATTATATAAATAGTTCAAAACTCACATATATATATATATATATATATATAATATAAATTCATTAAAATAATATTAATTTTTAAAAATAATTGCGAAATAGGATACCAAAAAAAGTAATTGCTAAAATAGGTGGTGAATATGTGAATCCAAAATGCATTTTTAGTTGATGTGAAATCACCCAACTAAAGATTTAGACCCAGTTTGTGCCTTCGGTAAAATTTGTACCAAAGGCACATACCCACATGTACATTTAGTACTTTTTATACATATAATTTAAATCAATATTTATAATTTTAAAATATATGAAAATTATTATTATTATTATTGCTATTCCTATGTGAACTTTTAATTTATTTGAGAAAATTTATTATTGGAATTTTTTTTATGAAGAATCATGCAAAAAAAAAAAATCATAAATAAACTTTATGAAAAGAATTATAAAAAAAAATCTTAGAAACAATTGTTAAAAAAAATATACAAGTATAGATATAAAAATAGGAAAAAAAATTACTAAACAGTGTTAATAAATTTATAAATTTCAAATAATAATTTATATAAATCATAAATGTCGATGAAAGATTTACATATCAAATAAGATAAAATAGTTACATATCTCTTATTGTTCCTTCTCCTATTGAATTGTCACGCAAGTCGTGAAAATGCGCTTGTGTGCTATTTAGTCAGCCTTGCATCTAGGGTAGGAAAAGCCTATGACTCCTGTGTTAGATGGTACTAGGGGACATCATTGAAGTCATGTAGAGGTATTAGACTCCAATTTGTAACACACTACAAAAATTCATCTTGATATATTGGTTGCTTACTGATGCGTCTCTTCTACAGAGTAGTTGGTGTAGGGAAAAGGCTACTGATAAAATGACGATGTGATATGACATATCTGCTAGGTGTTAGGGCTAAGCTATTGTCCATCTTAATAGCATTCGGTAGGAATTGTTGGTCTTGTATTGGATATTCCTATGCTTGCGCTCAGTTTCAAGGTCATTTACGTCCTACGGTTTTATGGCTTGCAGGAATCGACTGTTGTTATAAACTCAAGACCATAATCAGCTAAAGAAATAGCCATAACATGATTTGAAGATAAGTGGAGTTGCTATATGTATCAGTTTGCATGTTACAACGGATCGTAAATTGAATTAGTATCAAATATGCAATAAATCACCTAGTTATTGTTGATATTGTATTTACTAAATGTCCAAGAACTTCTCCTGTGCATCCTATATATCAATGGCTGATAGATCTGTACCACTTCATGTATCCCTGCTACATGCCACGAGAGCTTAGTATATATACCAATCAGGCCAGACGCTCATCCCATGATGCTATGAATAGTGCATGCTATACCGGTCAATCTGTATCAAACCTCCTAAGCAAGTTGATCTGATAGAACTCTAGTAGAGTGTTAACATCTTGTGGTATATATTAGCAAACTCCAAACTACTTAGTAATACGTAATGAAAAATACCACTAGACTATATGGAAACATATGAGTGGCACTCGAGTAGTCTAAATGAAGCTGCCTGCTTTGCAAAAGGATGGTAGGATGTGAATTAAATTGCCTGCATATGGCTCCCACTCGACCTAAAGGGTAATAAGCAAGATTCAGGGTTAATGATGCATATGATGAAATGGAAAACTAAAAAACTATTCGATAAATACCTGCTCATTATTCTGCTTGTCGAAAGCATCCCGATAAGTGGTAACAACATGGGTTGGGTGATACCGAGTGTCAAACTCATCCTCTATCATGCGGCCAAAGGAGCTCCATCTTCTCTAATAAGTTTGTGGTGGCTGATATCACTGCCCCTCCAATCTCATGAGCCAACGTAGTAGATACAACATAAAGTTGGCAATACAGCTAAGCCAAACATGTGAACCCTCTACTATCTGTGCTTTATCACATCGAAATGCTCTAGCAATAGCAAAAACATGCTGTGCACGAAGGAGTTGAATTTATCAGCAAAGATAAATCCACCAAATAGCTACAAGATATATGCATGCGTATGACATGCAATTTGCTCTCCATCTGCATGGTTTGATAAAACTTTATACATATCCTGAAGCCACATCATACTAATATGCCCCCCACACCCCCCCCTCCCCCCGACCTACTGCTTGACCTTAGCATCACCCCAAGCAATCTCTAGCATGTGCCAATCCAAAGAACTACTTCTTGCCACTACATGACCATCGATTGGGAGGCTTAGCTGGACCTCAACTTCTTGCAGAGTAATCGTGAACTCCCTAGTCAACATGTGAAATGTGTGAGTCTTTGGCCTTCACTACTCAACTAAGGCAGTTATTATATACCAATCTAGCTATATGATGGGCATGCGACTCACATTAGAATCACACCAATTGCAGATACAGCTCCATTCGCGGATCTACTGGGATAATGTTTCTGGTGTGCTAAAGTGATAACTTGCAACATCAAACGAGGAGCCATGATTGATCCTAACAGTAAAGAAGTAAAATAATGTATTATTAGCAATGAAACATAAAGTGATCAACAAGTTACATGTCATTTACCTCTCCATCCCAAACGACCTGCGGATGATATGCTTCCTACTGCATCAAAATGGATCAATCAAAGGGTCCAGGCTCCATCTAATCTGCACAATAAAAACAAAACATGTTAGTATTACATAGGTAACGATTTGACATAGTCACTCATTGTTATCATATTCGCAACATAGCTAAATAACCAATTATCTATGAAAATAGTTATTATCGGCTATTTAACCTTGATAATGCACAACAATGATTACTTTCTTTCGATGTAACCAAAAAAAAAAATACTTTTTAAATTTTCAATTTTTCAAAAAACTTCCTAAAAGAAATTTGCATGTTTACCTAAGAACAAAAGAAATTTCAGTTTATGGAAAACTTTGTAATAAATTGAAATTTTCTTAATTGTTTTGAAAAATTAAAAAATTTCATAATTAATATTAACATTTTCATTAATACAAAAAAAAATACCATTAATTAATAGCAAAAAAATTCACAATTTAAATAATAAACTAAGATATTACATTTTGATTAATACACTATTTTTTTAAATTAATTTTTAAAATATTATTTAATAATAAAATAATTTTACAAAAATTTAAATAATAAACCAAGATATTACATTTTCATTAATACAAAATTTTTTAAAATTAATTTTTTAATGATTATTTAATAACAAAATAATTTTACAATAATTTAAATAATAAACCAAGATATTACATTTTCATTAATACAAAACTTTTAAAGTTAATTTTTTAACGATTATTTAATAATGAAATAATTTTACAACAATTTAAATAATAAAACAAGATAATACATTTTCATTAATATGAAATTTTTTTAAATAAATTTTCTAACAATCATTTAATAACAAAATGATTTTACAAAAATTTAAATAATAAACTAAAATTTTACATTTAAAATTAATACAAAATTTTTATTGCACATAATGTTTATCTTCTTCACATGTTACGTATTACAAGATTTATATAAATTATGTCTAACACACTACAAACTAATAATAACTACTAATTTTAAAAAAAGAAAGAAAGAAATAGAAGACTATGAAGAATTGTAACTAATATTTTGTGGATTAAAGAAAAATAACATAATAGGGAAAAATTTTAAATTTTTTATGAAAAAATATATCAAAATATAGCTTAATCAAGTTTTTTTACTGAAAAAAATTGGGAAGATCTCTTCTTGATGCTCTTAGACTCTTTATAAATGTACAAGCTTTTCTTCTTCTATATGTGAAACCTGCTTAAAAATGAAAGCAGCAAAGGAAAAACGGAGTTGGAGGAAGGAGAAAGACAGCTGGAGGAAGTGTAGGCACAATTGTGAGGATTTATAATTGCATTATCAGTAAAATAATTTCTTTTGCGTATGGCCATGGAGATGTTCACATGTTGAAATATTGTGTAAGTTTATAAGGAAATTGTGTTCCTTTGTAATAATTTATATAGGTTTGCAAGAAGGTGACAAACAAATGAAATTATTGGACGATATGAGATGTTTGCACGAAAAACTTTATGAGACTAGTTGCTTGAAGGAGTATATATGGTTTGTGCCTCAATACAAATTGTATTAAAGATATGAACACGGTCCGCGTCTTCAGTTTTGCTAATTTTAACTCAATTAAAGATATGTTTCGAGTCTACACCTTTGCAACCTATTTTGGGAATAAAATTTTCGACTACCTTATTTCACGATTATTTTTCAAAATTAGTATTATTTTAATGGATTTTGTTTGAACTTTCAAATTTGACAATTAATAATTACAATTGTGAATAAATAAATTTATAATGATAATAGAGTTCTACGGGGGGAAAGTTATTTGCATGAAGTTGGTGTGTTATTAGCTTGATATTTACCCATCTTCTTATGATTGAATGTGATGTCTATATTCTATTGTATCTTTATTTCTCTAGGCTTATATATATGACCTATAATTAAAAAAAATGTAGTAGATTAGCTGATATTAAAGCTTCGATTAGGGGTCATGGATGCCTCATAGTCAACCTGTTACCGGAGAGGTCATAACCACTTAATCCACGTGGATTATGTTGCGTGAACAAGGATTATTAATTCAAAACAGGGCAAAGCCAAAGATGATAATCTGTACCCCCACCCTATTGTCTCCTGTAATTTCAACTCCTAACCTAATCATCTCTTCAAAAAAGTATGAAGCCCTAGGTTGCGTTATGTCAAAGATGAAGCCACGAAGAAATTAGAAGATTGAAAGGTGAAGCCCCTTTATTAAGGAGGTAAAAAACACACAAATAAAAGCTATGATGTACAAACTTTTCTTCACCATATAAATTGACTTAAGATTTCTAATTAGTGGGTTAGGGCACGGTACTTAGAAATATAGACCAAACAGTCAAATTGATATAATATTAAATTCAAAATCAACCACGAATTAGGAAAAATTAAAACTTGAACTAAAATTTAAGTTCAATCGAGCTAATGATTTTAAAGTCCAACTCATTCAAAGCAATACTCAAAATGTCTACGCTCGATTCAATTAAATGCATACAGGTTTATCAAGAAAATTTACTACTATAGTACCGATACCTAAACTCAGCTTAAGCTCAACATAAACATATACTTAACTCCGCTTGATTAGCTTGATTACACTGGAAAGCCCGTTAAGACTAACAAGAATCCTGGTCTTGACTCTACTACAATCAAGTTGTAGTAGTACGCAAGTCCATTTAACCCATAGGAAACTAATTCTTTTAGTTGCTTTAATAGGTGCAATTGCTGTTGCTCGTCAATGATAAATCTTTATCACTATTTAATAGAACCAATTTATACTCAATCTTTATAGTATGAATTGTGTTAATTTATTATTGTGTTTATAGAAATCATAAGGAAATGGTACTTAATTTTATTATGGTGATTGTCGAGTCTAAAAATAGGGTGTTTACAGAGATAAATCAGGTTAAATGGAATCAAGAGTGCTAATTCAAGTAAATTAGAAAAGTCATCTACAATGAGGATCAAAGACAAGGATTTACACCGCCGGAGGAAAGTACATGGGCGTGTAGTTGAAGTACACGGCCGTGTACTTGGTTTTGAATCAACAGGAAAATACACGGTTAAAGTACACGGTCGTGTATCTGTCTAGAAGGATCAACAAAAGGAGGCACGGTTCGTGATCCGGCTGTGGTGCAAGCCGTGTTATACACTGCACAAGAAGGAGGAAATGTGGACTATCAATAGAGAGAGACACGGCTTGTGATCTTGCCGTGGTGGAAGCCGTGGTGGTAGCCATGGTGGAGGCCGTGGTGGAAGCTGTGATGGAAGCCGTGCCATTTATTAATCAAGGATGAGAAATTGTGGAACATTGACCAGAGGCAGGCACGGCTTGAGATCTGGCCGTGGTGGAAGCCGTGGTACACACTGGACACGGATGAAGAATTGTAGATTATCTATAGAGGAAGACACGGCTTGAAATCTGGCCGTGTTGTTGGGCGTGCCAGGCGGACTATTATTCACTTCTCAAGATTTACATCAAAAAGGAAAGATATTTTCGTATCTTGCTAGCAAAAGATCATATGCCATTCCTTTAACAATATAAATAGAACTAACCCTAGAGGAGTTTTTTATCTGAGAGACAAGAAGGAAGGCAGGAGGCAGAGCAAGAGAAACCGGAAACAAAGACTTATCATGTTTTCACTTTCAATTTTCGTTTTAAGGATGAGCATGTGTAGCTAAGCAACTTTTCTAGCCAAATGATCATTAAAGTTTAATTCTTCACGAATTGTGAGATCTAACTGAGTTGTCTTTAATCTATTCTTTGTTTTTAGATATTTATATATCTTCTGGACGTTTTGTCAATATTATCTTTGTTGATTGGTATGAATTAGAGCTCTTCTACTCAATTAGCAAGTTAATATATTGTCAACTAGTACGTCAAATCCGTAATTGTTTGATAGTTCTAGTCTCGGTGACACAATAATATGTTTGATTATAAAATAGATAATCGAATTCATGTTATGGAGATATATGATCTTGTTTAAATAGGTTATCTTATAACCTACTGGCATGAATTGGTAGTCTCTCTTGTTTTTAATGTTATTGATAGATTAAATCCTAAAAGCTTGTTTAGGGTTGTCTAATCGATAAGAGAAATAATCAAAAAGCTTGTTTTGATTATCAAGGAAGTAAGGAGGGATAGGTCATTAGAGCTTGTTAATAACCATAACCAGTTTATCTTAAATAAAGATTAAAAAACATTTGCATCAATGATCAATTCCTAGAATTAAACTATCTTGATTCATTTGGCTAGGCTTTTATCAATATTCGATTTTATTATCTTGTTTCCATAACAAATCCCTGTGGATACGACCCTATACACTACTATTCACAAATTATATAATTGTCTAGGAGTAGATTTTTATTTTTGTTGGATTCGACACCCATCACTATTAACATAACAGCAATCCGCATTCAACTTTGTTCTATGTTATCAAATCTATTTCTCTTCAATTATATTTAGATTTGAAGATTGAACTTTCGATTCGTGACTTTTATCTTACTGTATCTTTAAAAAATACATACACATCCTCAAACAATCACTATTTATTGTGCTTTTAGCAATAGTTTGGAAGTCAGGCAATCCACTCCTAATGAAGAGTGCAAAAGACATGATTGAATACACATGTACATAAATATACATGGAGTGCTCTCTTGAATGCCTAGTGTAAAAATTTGCAACGCTCTTTACGAAGGATTGTAGCTTTCGCCTAACAGCCGATTAGAGGTCAATATGAGACTAAAAAACACTTCCAATTAATTTGCCATGGACTAGAAAGATCACCGTATAAAACCACTCGTATTATGAATGAACCGCATCAGATTAATTTAAAGGGCCTGACTAAATAGCATGCTTTTATCTTCCTCCGATCGCTTTCACATTCCGGAATAAGATGCATTTCAAGTGTTAGATCATTACGCATAAAAACTTAACAGCTCTAATAAAAAGGTACGTAAATTCTTCAGTTGAGAGCCATAAAGCATTAAAGTAGACAGCAAATCAACAAGTATCAAATGTTCAAATATCCGAATTGAATGGTACATCCTATGTGAAATCCAAGAAAACCTATCCAAGAAAGATGGGACTCCAAAAACCAAATTACTAGCACAATTGATGTTTAAGAGGCGGCTTGTTTTCCCCTCTTAGAGCTTGGGGCCAATTGAGTCTCCGGCTGCAAAACAAAGAAAATACAGTTAAGAGAGCTGCAAAAAGAATATATTCCCCACAGTTCTGACCATGAACTGATGGCATTTACCTCTTTCTTGACAGGCTCTTCCTTCTCAGACAAAATCAATTCAATGTGACACGGAGATGACATATAAGCTGTGGAAACCCCATGTTAGATCCCGCTAAGATACATAAATAGGGAAGAGTAAATATTTAAAAAATCAGTCCAATAAAAAAATGAAATAAACTCACGGTTAATTCTTCCATGAGCACGGTATGTGCGGCGTCTCTGCTTCTGTGCCTGGTTCACTTGAATGTGAGAAATGTAGAGAGCATCAACGTCCAATCCCTTCATCTGAGAACAAATCACAATTTATTGGTACAAAAGAGTGATTGAGAAAATGAGATTCAGATAAAAATACAAGTATATACCTCAGCATTACTCTCAGCATTCTTCAACAAATCAAGTATAAACTTAGCAGATTTTACTGGCCATCGTCCTTGTCCATTGGAATGGCGATTCTTAGCCTGAGCAGTTCGTCCTACTCCACCACAGAAGCGTCGGAAAGGTATTGCTTGCTTATGGGCCAGAACATCTTCCAAGTACCTCTTAGCCTTTGCTAAAGGCAACTTCCTTATGGCAAATGCGGTTTCTCTGGTGTTCTGCAAATATGCAAATTGCATCAAAGGAAATACAACCCTAAGAAATCAAAACAAAGCATAAGCATTAACAGATCTGAACTTGTGATCACAATTAATCACCAATCCGAACGATGCAAACAACCTTTAAATCCATAAGTTTGAAAGTAATTCCAGAAACCCAAAACAAGATCAAAGTAAATTCAATGCTATCCAGTATATAATCCATATATATATATATATATATATATTGTCTTCAATGCTATCCTGCAAGAAGGTATATAATCCACATATATATTGTCTCATCATTTACTGAACCTTCAGTCACTATGGCATACAGAGGTTCACCCAATAACAATGAAGTTCATTTTCCTGAAGTATACGAGAACTTCATCCACAAAAGGCAATGAAGCACTGCTTTTTTCTCCAGGGTAATGAATGCAAGCTTTATTAGGGATGAAGCTTTATAGTCCAACCAATTAGTAAGATTAAAACTTAAAATTAGATTTTCAGTAAGAACCTTCATAGTGTGAATTTCACAATTTACTGACCCTTCACTCACCCCTCACCCTTAAATGCAGAATGACAATGAAAATGATTTTCCCATTAAACACTTACAATATGCAACAAAACCCTGCTCTTGAATAGAACGCATAAACAAAAGGGGGTGAAAAACTTCAGCACACCAGAGGCAACTAAAGCAAAACATACATAATCTAGCATTGAGGACTTATAAATTAGAAGAGAGGGATAAAAAGAGGGAGGAACAGAATAGCATTTTAGCTTATATTTTGCATATGCTTCAAACTACTCTAAAACAATTATATAAACCCAGTTCCTACAGCTCTCCATTAACCTCAGATCCCATAAAAGGTGGTCTGTCTTTTCAAGTCTACATATGCAGTTTGAAGAATTTCGCATCCAAACTTCCCATATGATTTAGTACAGTGCAGGAAGCAGAACCAAAAGGAGCACTACTTAACATTAAGAGGTGGATAATATCAAAGGAAACATTGCAGCAAAAATTGAAAAAGATGGTATCAGACTTACAGCATGACAGAGATTGACAATGAGGACTCAAAGCAAATCAGATTTAACACCATTTTTTGAACCTTCAGCTACAGGGGAAAACAGAGGCTCACCCAATAACAGTGCATTCAATTTCCCTGAAGTTTACGAGAGACCAATTAACAGAAGGCAACAAGTCCCTGCTTTTTTTCATCAGGTTACACCGGCTACATGTGGTATATTCACAACCTTACAACACTTCTATTAAGGCTTCCAATGATACGTCCCCGCTTCATAGAACTAGTTCAAAAGTCTAACACCTTGTAATGTTAGTAATCTTGACCCTAAAGAACTATGGGAAAAGATTTTGCTCAACACTTAAGCTAGTCCATTCTAGAAACTAACATCGATCTACACGGAAATTTGGACCTAATTTTCGTATATCAAAAGCAGCAGAACACCCAACATCGCATCTTTTTCTTTGCATTGTCTAAGAGCACACAGAATATAATAATAATAATTCCCCATTCCATAACAAGCAGGATAAACGAAACCTAACAATGTAACAAGAATAGCATACCAACGAAAAATAATTAAAAACCCAATAACAATCTACTCATAATCAACAAACATGCTACTGTAAGATACAAAAATTATTATCTCTACACAAATAATTTCAAATTTATAGAATTATATAGAGGAAAGCATTGTACCTTGAAATGAACACGGAGATCTGAACCTCTAGCCTTGCAAGCTGCAAAACAGATCAAAAGACGGACTCACACATAAACATGAGCAATTTACGTAATCACATACTTAACTGAAAAAAATAAAATAAAATACAAAAGAAATAGAAATAGAAGAAGAAAGTACATTTGGTAGGATTGTCAGGCTCTCTTGAGTACTTCACCTGAAGAAATTAGCCAAAACAAAACATGAGACAAAATGCATGACGAAAATACATGAAACTAGGGGGAAGAGAAAAAAAAGGAGGAACTCTACCATGGTGGCCGACTTTGTCTGTCCACCCGAGGAGAAGGTTGGTGTTTTGGAGAGCGAAAAAAGCTTCAACGTGTTTTTTATATAAGGGCCAACAAACCCTAACCCTAAGTCAGTGTTTTTTGGGTTGGGTTGGGCTGAGTTATAAAAATCGAATGTATTTCATCTAAGAGAGCCCCTTCTTTTTCTATCATTTTTTCCTCACCCCGCCCCAAGTTATCTTCTTATGCTTTCAATATATATATTTTTTAATCTAGATATGTATATTTATATTTTTTTCATTAACAATAAAGTTTTTAGTAACAGTTAACTATTGGCTATTATTTGGTTATATCAAGTTCTTAAATCATCAACAAACTTTATATATCTAAATATATTACAAAAAATTATATTTAGTACTACACACACAAAACGTAATACAAAATGATTATACTATCTTATTTTCCATATACTATTCTTCTTACACTATCATATTCTGCCAACCAAATGCTACCTTTAGGTGCTATGTAATACTTTTAAAAGTTATGTTCATAAAGTCACATTTAAGAGTTTTAAGAATGTTATTTGCACATAACAGATAATTACAAACTTTTCTTATTGTGCACATTAAAGAATTTGTATTACTATAAAAACATTAAAAATAAATTATCAAATGAAAAATTAAATTTAAAATGATATCTCAACTTTCCTTACTTTCATTTTTTTTCTTTTCTTTTCTTTTTTAATCCAAACATAAGAGAATTTCAATAATTTTCTTTTCCATACATTCATTCTACTTTTTTTTCCCACTTGTTATCCCTTTAATATTACCATCCAAATATATTGAGGTTCACCAAAAGTAGATCATTCACAATAGACATGTATATGTGAACTATTGTAAATATAATGTTGATTTGAAATGGTAGGATGGTATTAATATTGACAATTAAGAAAATTACAAGTAACAACTAAAGAGAATTTAGCTAAAGGCATACTTTTAAGGCTCAAATAAACAAAGAAAATTCAAGATCTCATCTAACACTCAATTATTATTGAAAATACTAATCTTCAAACCTGATCAGTTGCAAGAGGAAAAGTTAAGCTTGGTTGACCTTAGTAGGATGGAAAGAGCAAAGAAGTCAAGTTTTGTTGGTAGCCAACTTAAGAATGAACAAAACATCAGTAAATTTCTTTTAGCTAGGATGTAATTGGGGGTAGGTTTGCAATGGTTTTTATGATACCCAAACTTACCTTAATACCTTATGGTGTTTTTCAAAACTTAGTAAAAATCCCTAGCTTGCACATCACATAGAAATTACGTCCAATTTAAAACCTATGTGGTTTTTCCTTCTATTACTAAAATCCACTCCAATAAGGTCATATGGGCATGACACTTGATCTGTCTTGCCTTGATAACTTAAAGTTATAAAGTATGTTGTACCTTCTTCCTCTTATGATGGGTGTTGACCAAGTCATTCTTTCCAAAGAAGAATGCTATTCAATTTAGTCACAATTAAGGTGATATAAAAATTTTATTTGTTCTCATTGTGAATTTATCATCATCTCTTGATGTCCTTTGCTTTGTTCCACCAGAAAATGATTTTTTAACTAACTTAATACAATTTTGATTATTACCTAATACAATTTTGATAATTTCATATATACTAAAAGGAAAAATTGGTAAAGGGGGAGATAATGAAGATTTTAAAAAAGATTCAAGAGCATATACTAGTAAGAGAGAGATCAAACAATTGACAATCCTCATAGAGTTCATCTTTTTACCTAAATGAATAGTGTTGAAGAAAATATAGGCAACTTTCGACCTTATTGACCTACTTATGTCATCTTAATAGTGAAACTTATTGTCATAATATATAAAATTTCTTCATTCCTTATTATCTATAAACATATTAATAATGTTGATCTTAGGCTTATTGGAATTTCTTACTTTAAGTATGTCTTGTCTCTGCAAAACTTCATCTAAAAAATGCCCTTCATTCTCACTAGCTTTCTTAAATCATTGAGAAAGTCTAGTTTTAAGTCTTTTCTTTTCCTGAAACACATTCAATTGATTCATTTTTAATCAAAGGTTCAAGGTGTTGAAAAGTAATGTGTTATTTTCATATTGATTCTTGGTAACACTAAGAATAAAAAAGTCATGAATAAGTTTAACTCATACATCAATAGAAAAACAAAACAAAACCCTATTAGGGCGCCTATTTTGTTGTTGACATGGTTTAGGAGCATTGAAAAACGTAGCATTAGTGTTAGTTTCAATCATATCTTATATAAATCTTGTATATGATTGAAGGAAATGTAAAAATGGGTCCAAAAATGCATTCATTCCAAGATTAAAACATTGAAAATAATTCATTCAAAGGTAAAATTGAAACTTAAATTAATATATTGACTTTCCTCACTTTCATTTTCTTTATTTTTCCATCCAAGCACTATATAATTCCAATAGCTTCCATTCCCCAAAGGAAATATTCTTAACATCACTTATTGTTACTTTTTCTAAGATTTCATTTTGCATTTAATAGGTACTGTGACAACTCCAATTTAAGTTAGAGATTAACACAGCTTTAGTGTTTGCTCTTACAAAATGGAAGCTAAAGATTTCATACATTTGGTGAAGTGTGATGAAGATTCTCATGGTAAGAAAATTAAAGTTGTACAGTCTTATTAACTATTGATATCCTCTATCAAACATTTGGATGTGGATACATTTAAACTATTTAAATCAGTAGATAAATTAAGAGCCATAAGTTCTACACTTAAACTTTAATTTGTGAACGAAATCTATTACAATGACAGGTACAAGAATGAAAACATGAGCTATTCCAAGTAAGTTGCAAACCTACATTTTAGGTACTACAACTCATTAAATGAAAAATTTACATTACTTCCAAATCATTGAAAATAAATTACTAAAGGATAAGATTGAAATTTAAAATAATATACCAACTTTCCTTACTTTCATTTTTTTTTAATTCCAGTAACTTCCTTTCTATTTTTTTCCCATTTCTGTCTATCTAGTATTACTATCCAAATATAATGAGGTTCACCAAGAGTAAATCACTCATCTTATACATTGTGTAAACTATCATGGGTATGGTATTAGTTGAAAATGTTGTGATGACATTTATACCAACAATTGGAAAACTTAGAAATGCCACTAATTTGATCGAAGGCATACATCTTAGACTTAAATGAATCAAGAAAGTTCAAGATCACATCTAACACTCTCAATCATTATTAAAAATACTAATTTTCAAACTCAATCTATTGTAAGAAGAAAAGCTAAGCTTTTATTGACCTCATTGGGTTGAAAGGAGTAAAGAAGTCGAGTTTTACAATACTCAACTTAAAGGATTAACAAAACATCAATAATACCCTTTTAGTACTTGACAATGTTATTAGTGTTGTATCTTCTAGTGGGCAACATAGTTGTTATAGGAATCACTAGTCAACAATGCTAATGAATGACTTGCTTTGTGAAACTGCTAAAATGCTTGTGTTTCTTAATGTCTCTAGGCTAACTCAAATCTAGATGAGACTTATAACTCTCTAATATATGCATCTAGAGTTAAGCCAATCGGTAATGATCTAAGCGACAATGTTTCATCGAAGGAGGTTGAGATA
Source organism: Laguncularia racemosa (assembly GCA_037954665.1). NCBI lineage: Eukaryota > Viridiplantae > Streptophyta > Magnoliopsida > Myrtales > Combretaceae > Laguncularia > Laguncularia racemosa. The sequence goes on from JBBMOL010000072.1 coordinate 1,080,878, forward strand.
GAATATTTCATCAAAGAAGATTACATGCTCATTATTGCTTTAAAGCCAGCCAAACAAAGGCCTAATGCAATGTCATTGAACCAAACAATTAAACTAAGTACCAACTGAAACCAATCCTTTAATTTCTTAAACATTTACGATATAAATTTTAATGGTCTAAAATCAAAGTCATGGTACTGATTAATTGGAACTTAGCCAATTGTTTTTACCCCTCATAAGCTATTATTTAAAATAGGCACATAGGACTGCTTTTGCTTTACACACATTGTAAATCAAACATCACTTGTGCCTTCGCATCGAAAGAAGAGTAAGCCAATGGCCATCGTGCTTCTTATGCTTATGATTCTTCAATTTTTACACTAGATAAGTGAGGATCCAAGGATTGCATTTTTGTGTTAGGCTTTCTTTAGCAATGGTTAGTAGCATTTTTCCTTCGTTTCAACAACCCCATAACCTTTTTCTTAACAGCATGTTAAGTGGGTTCAAGAACATATATGCTATCGTTACTTCTTGGCTTTAATAACCTCATGACCATTTTCTTAATGGCATTTTAAGTAGGCTTAAGAACATATATGCTATGTTTAGTACACAAGAATAGATATAGAATGAAATTGTTGTAATTCAAGATTCAATTCTTTTTCTCCAACTTGAATACACTTTTAAAAGATAGAATAAAGAGGATAAAATGGCAACTCCATTCTATTTTCGTTTATCATCATTAATTTAAATTATTCATTTAACCTTTAATTTAATTATAACATTTAACAATTAATTTTCTTTTTATATACACATTTAATTTCATTGACGTCTTCAAACACAAAAATAGATTTATTATTATAATTTTAATTCCATTCCAACCTATTTCATTCTAAATCATTCCTACATATTAATTATTATCAATACTTCAGACTATATTTATCTCCACATTTCAAGTTGAATTACTTGGGGTTAATTAAAAATACAAGGCTATCAATTCCTGTTGATTTCATTGACATCTTCAAGTACAAAAATGAATTTATTATTATAATTTTAATCCCATTCCAATCCACTTCATTTAAATCATTCCTGCAAATGAAACATGATTAATACTCCAGACTATATTTATCTCCACATTTTAAGTTGCATTACTTGGGGCTAATTAAAAATAAAATAGGCTATCAAATTCCTGTTCTTGAAACAAGACAGAATTTTTTAAATAAATTTATCAATGCCTATACAACCTAGTTTCAACCCGGTTTAAACCTTGACCCGAGTCCTAACATTGGCCAGGTCAACGTCTGCTCCAGCTCTGACAACATTGGACTAAAGTATGCAGCTTCTCTCTCTCTCTCTCTTCTCCAGCTGTCATGCCTTCAAAGGCATCACAATTCACAAGTGCCGAAGCCTTTTTCAAGTAAAAAAAATAAAATGCTCAAATATTTTAAGGCTCCAAACATATCATCCAGTGAAGTTCGAAACTGAAGAAGACAACTATAAAGAAGAAAAACATTACATATCCAAAATTCAATGGCATGATATATCCTAGGTGAAATGCAACAAAATTCTCTCCATTAAAAGACTACTTCAAAAAACAAATTGCTAGCACAACTGATATTTAAGAGGCAGCTTGTTTTGCCCTTTTAGAGCTAGCGGCCAACTGAGTCTCCGGCTGTAAAACAAAGAGCAAGAGTTAAGAGCTACAGAGAGAATTGGCTTTCCTACATCTCTGATCTTGAAATAACTGCACTTACCTCTTTCCTTACAGGCTCTTCCTTCTCGGACAAGATTAATTCAATGTGGCATGGAGATGACATATAAGCTGTGAAATACCCATATTAGAATCCACAAAGATAAATGAATAGGGAAGAGCAAACAGAAATCAATCAATCCAACAATAACACTCACGATTAATTCTTCCATGAGCACGGTATGTGCGGCGTCTCTGTTTCTGTGCCTGGTTCACTTGAATGTGAGAAATGTAGAGAGCATCCACATCTAATCCTTTCATCTGGAGAGGAATTCATGATTGATCAGTATAACAAATTTCACTGAATATATATATACAGATCAAAAAACATATATGTATATACCTCAGCATTACTCTCAGCATTCTTTAACAAATCAAGTATAAACTTAGCAGATTTAACTGGCCATCGTCCTTGTCCATTAGAATGGCGATTTTTAGCCTGGGCAGTTCGTCCAACCCCACCACAGAAGCGTCGAAAAGGTATTGCTTGCTTGTGGGCCAAAACATCTTCTAAGTACCTCTTAGCCTTGGTCAAAGGCAATTTTCTTATGGCAAAAGCAGTTTCCCTGGTGTTCTGCAAATATTAGAATTACCTACAAGTTAATACATACCCCAAGAGATGGAGATGGTGATGGAAGAAGCATAAGCATTGGTAGTTCTGAACTAGTTAAGCACATTTCACCACCAAAATAGTCAAAAATCTATATCCACCAGTTAAGAAATGATATAAAAAAATAAAAACACAGAAATTCACCACAGTTCTGCCAGATGAGAAGTAAGAATCCCCCAAATTTGGATGTCTCATCATTTACTGAACCTTCAGTCACCATTACATACAGAGGTTCACCCAATAATAATGACATTTATTTTCCTGAAGTATACGAGAGCTTCATCCACAAAAGGCAATGAAGCCCTGCTTTTTTCTTCAGGGTTTTCACAAACAGGATGTAAAATCCAATGGATGTGAAACATAACTTCCAATCAATAGACCAGTCTTAAAATTTGCATAAATAAGCTTTGGAATGAACCTTCATAATGTCCCAGCATTTACTGAACCTTAAGTCACTGTTGCACCCAAAGGTTCAGCCAGCAACAATGCAAATGGTTTTACTTATGTAAACAATAAGTTCATCCACAACAGGTAATGATGGTCAGAGTTTTTCTCCAAGGTTTCTCTTGAAGAGAACGCAAACACTAAAGATTGTGATACATAAACTACAAAGGAATGCACTGGAAATGAGCTCCACCAAACACTCAAATGTGGCCTTGTGAACTAACAAGCATAAAAACAGGGTGATAACACAGGAAGAAATGGGAGAGCATTCTCAAGTTACCCCTCTATAGTTCTAAACTAAAGAAGAGAATAGCAAATCCTATATTTGTGTCAAAATTATTTTAAACAAGGTCAATTCCTATTGCTCTCCATGAACTTCAAAACTCTAGTGAAAGGCATGTTTAAATCAAGCTTTGAATGCTATCAAGACAAAACTATTGCTTACGATTTTGTACGGATTTGAAATCTAAACCAAAATCAGCCTTAAATTTAATAATAAGGAAAACAAAAGCATCAAAACAAAGCAGCAAAAAATCGACAAAATGGTATAGGATTTACAGCACCGCTACTTGCTCATCACTCACTCACACGTAACACGATTTTTGAACCTTCAGCCACAAAAAGGAAACAGTAGTTTCTTTTTTTTTTGGATCAAGTAAATTTCAAAAAAGGAAACAGTAGTTCACCGAATAACAGTGCAATTTCCCTTAAGTTTAAACCAACAAGAGATCCATTCACTAAAGGCAACAAGTCCCCGCAATTTTAAACAATATACACCTCAGCATTATACACAATACATCTAGATTCCTGTAACAGTTTCAAGAATAAGTCTGTTACATGAAACTTTTTTTAAGCTCAACACCAAGGAATAGGTAACTTTTTTGGGTAAAGAAGGAACTATAGTCATTCATACTGGAACCCAATATCAATTTCCTCAGAAGTTGGGATTCAATCCTACTATATCAAAAGAGTGATAGCACCCGACACCCTGAATGTCCTCCAAGGAAATTCTATTCCTTTTGCAAACAGCCTAAGAAAGCCCTAATAATGCAGAATCATCTCATCATCAACCAAACTAATTAGAACATTCAACAGACAACTAGTTTGAATAAGAAGGAAAACTCTATACCTTGAAATGAACACGAAGATCTGAACCTCTAGCCTTGCAAGCTGCAAAATAGATCAAAAGCCAAAATGCACATAAAATATAACAAAACATATATAAATATATGCGTAAGCCAAAAAGAGGAACCCTAGAAAGAGAAGCAGAAAGTACATTTGGTGGGATTGTCGGGCTCTCTTGAGTACTTCACCTGAAGAAATCAAACCAAAACAAAACATGATACAGATTGTGTTAAGAAAACCGAAGTGAATCAAAGTAAGAGAAGACGGAAGAAGATACTACCATGGTGACCGACGTGATGTCCGACTAGCGAAGAAGGTTAGGGTTTGGCTAGAAGGAGAATAAGTATTACTTAAATGAAACCCTAACCCTAGTTTGTCTGTGGAAAAACGGGCTGGGCTATTAAGAGGACAGGAGTATAATTCTTTTAAGGGGGCCATTGATCTTTCCTTACGCGGTTTAAATTTTAAAGTTTGTCCTATTAACAGTCTTTTCTTTTCTTTTTTAATAAGAATAAAAATATACTTTATTATAATATATAATTTTGAAACTCTTTTTATGTTATCATGCTTTTCAATTTATTTTTTTTTTTTTAAATTCCACTGTCGTAATTTTTCAGAAATAGTGTCTATTTAAACTTTTCCATTAGTTATTTGATATTGTTCTTAAATAGTACCCCTTTCTAAATAACCATTACAAAGCTTCCAAAAATGCCATTAACCATTATTATGCCTTTTTGAAGATGATGGCTGTTTTGGACTAGCAACTTCTCAAACAAATAGGCCAACAATATATAGAAGTTTGTCCTATTTGTATTTTTAATTGGATCAATTCAGTATTTAATTTATAAATTAATGATGAAAACTTAATGGTGATTAATAATAGAAATTTAATATACATAATTGAATAGTGAGATTAAATACTAGACCGATCTTGTTAAAATAATGGACAACACCATAGAAGGCTTCAAATATATAAGTATAAAAAACTTTAAAGGAAAACACATATAATTGCTGCTCTCGCTTAATGATTTTACAAAATTGCTCCATTTTCTCCCCCATTTTAATTCCTTTCTCAAAAAAAAAAAAAAAAAAAAACCTTAAAGTCATTGCTAAGTAAATTATAATATTTTGAAGAAAAATTCAATGCCAATCTTCACTTATTTTATAAGACTATTAACACCTATTTAAGTGGTTCGTTTCTATTTTCAATATTATTGATAAGCCATTTCAGCTATGAGCCCAAGCTTAATCAAAGCCCATCTTCAATCTCACTGCTCAGTTGTGAGCTTAAACAAGTCCTCAGTCCTCTTAGCCATTGCCCCTTAGCCTAATCAATCGTAAATAAGACTCGTTGTAGGCCATGTCGCCCATTCTCCCACTACTCACATATCCTAGACAAGTAGCCATCAGCATGTCCCACATTCAACAAGGATAACCGCACTTTGGTACCATTTATAAATACTCGAAGCCATCTCCTGGTAAGGGGATCAGAAAAAAAAAAATTGAAACCTTATTTCTATCTTTTTAGCAACCTCCTAACTCTCACTAAGATTTCTAATTTGAGCATTGGAGTGGCAATGTTAGACAACCCCAACACCCCTTATAACTCTTAATTTCCTCCTATTTTGCAAGTCCACCTACCTTCCTACTGAAACACTAAACAACAAATATTATTCTTTTCAATTTATGTTATAGTTAGTAAATTATATTAATTTATTGCTTTGCTTAATTTCATCGTTATTCCCAATACAATTACATTGCATTCCCTTTGGTTATAGTTTTGTAGTAGAGATATTCAATGTGTTCTTATTCATTACATGTTTTCTTATAGGGAATAACTATTCTATCCGTCCCTTATTTCATATAATATTATTACCATGGTATTTACTTTACTAAGTAACAATTACCAATGAGTTACTATTATAAAAAATATTGAATAGCAATTTGCTATTCATTTGCTCATTTGTCATCTGTACCATAAATGTCATTTCATTGTAAATTATGTTAGTTCAATAATGGTTATGAAAAGTAAAAAAATGATAGGAGTTTTAGGGATATAGTTGATAATAAATTTTTTATTTATGTCTCGTTTATTATTTATTTATGTGTTAACTAAACAAAGAAATAAACCCATAATAATTATTACATGTTTATTCAATTTTTATTAAATAACAATTCAATTCTCCTTTATCTCATTCAGTAAAGTAAATGTGTTGTTAGCTTCCTACAGTTTTACATCACTATTGCTTTTGAATTTTAAGGTAAAAGTTCCAATCTTGTTGTTTTAGATTACTTTTACATCTCAAGGGTTTCGATAGAACATATTCAAGGAAATTCGATTTTAATTATTTTTTAAAGGATTTATCAATGGGTGTAAAATAGTTAGTGGGAATAAAATTCAGTTCAAGAAATATGAATATGTGAAGAAAGAAAGTTATATTTTTTTTTTCACCTTTTAAAGAAGGATTCCATTTTTAAAAAAATGCATGTATTGCTTGATTCGCCCAATTTGTTTTCAATGAGTTTTTATATAGAAAATAAATTGTTTAGATGTTTAGAAACCCAATTTTGTTGAGTTTTTCGTTTTTTATCACTGGCCTCTCCTATTTAAATAACAATAACTTTAATTTCAGGTAATCTATGCTATTGATGATTACTTTTGATCCATTTAATTCTAATATTTCATGATAAGTCTCCTAACCGATTTTCTTCTCTCTCTCTTCACTCTTTTTCCTTTTTTCTTTTTTCCTTTTCCTTTTTTTTTGTTTTTTGGATTTGATTGGTGACATATAATTACATAGGTGAATCATGTTACCCACTAACATGCTAGCATGAAGCAAATTGCAATTGGTTTTGCTATTGTGATATTGGAGTGGTGGTCCAATTGTTGACTTTGCATTGTGGGAGTTTTGATTTTAAGTTGTATCAGCAATAGGTTTTGATCTCTTATAACCCATAATTTATACGTGTTTGTTCCTTAAAAAATGTCTTATGTATTTTTATTAGAAACAATAGAATTTAGCATGTATAGCCTTAGAATACACTATTTTTTTTAATAAAATATATCTCAATTTTATCAGGTAAGTTTTTATATAATACAATTTGCTTTTATCATGCTCATCTTATAGGGGGTTACATACTTAAATATTGCTTTTAAAAAATTGCATAAATATTGTACCCGTAAAACATATTTCTAAAATAGGTTGCAAAGACGCGGATCACGTAAGCAACTTTAGAGATATGCAAAAATTTCAAGCTGAAGGTGCGGACCTAGTCTGCGCCTTTAGTACATCCCACTCTCACCGTCTAATTTTTTATTCGATTTACGCTCACCGTTGATTTATAAATACGTGATAATAATACGAAAACTAAAAAATATAAATACAAAACACACAACACACACAAAATACCTACTAACCCAGATCTCATTTTTCTCTTGTTTGCACGTAGGAAATAGGAAGAAGAATAAGTGATTTTACACGGGAAAGAAAGATTTGCCTAAATCTAAGTGTTTCTAAATAGCTAATCTTACTTGTGGTATGTTTTTTTTAGAAAAGTTAAAGTCTTTTTATTTGTATTGAAGTTTTTATCTGTGTTTTTATTTGTGTTTGTATTTGATGTAAGATTTTAGGAAAATATTAGTATAATTGTATATTTCATAAAAAAGATTACTCGATATTATTAGATTATAATTTATTAAATATGATTTATATAGATGTTGCATGTGTAACATGTAATATTAATTTTTGTATTAGAATGAAGATTGACTACTGTAAGGAATATGAAATATGTAGAATGTGGAATGATTATTGTAGTATTATATGAAAATTTTGAAATATATAGTGGGAAAATATAATTGAAAAATAATTCGAACAAATATTTAAAAAAAAATTGTTTGGAAATAATCGAAAGAAAATTGAAATTAAATTTAAAGGAGAAATGACAGGTAATCTTTTTTTGTATAAATATTATTTTGAATTTTTTTATATAAATATTTTTGAAAATTATAAAAAAAAAACTATTATGCTTGAAATTTTGTAATATCTGGAATGTGAAATATTTTTTACAGTGTTGTAAAATCATACGGAAATGGTTGGAATTTTTAGTAGCAAAAATGTTATTAAAAAATAACATTTGATAAATTTTGTAAGATTAAATCATTTGCCAATAATTGGGAAAATTTTTAATATTTGAAATATTATAGAAATTAAATTTTTTCTTGAAATTTTTAGAACGTTGTTATTGGAAATTGTCGTATTTATTAAAAAATTTATAATTTATATATATTATGGAAAGGAAAAAATGGCTGATTATGTGAAGTTGATAATCTATGCATTTGGAAATATTGTGGCCGGTAACTGAGGGTCGGAGTATGATAGAGATCAAGTAAAAAATTTGAAAATGAAGAAAAACGTTAGGTACAATGATTTTTTATATAGAATATGTCACAACATCGAAGTTGATCCAACCGAAGTAGGGGTTAAGATAATTCACAAGCATCCTATATTCTATGAAGGCAATACATGTTATGCGTTGATAGTAATCAGAGACGATGACGATGTTGAAAATTTTATTGAAACGACTGAATCATATGGAGATCGTGGCATACAACAATTATTCATTAGAATTTCTGACAATTCGAGGGGCCCTTCGGTAAGGTAAACATTCAATACAAACAATCAGCCACAGTTGTCACATGACATTATAGAAATATAGCTAGAGTTGTCGAGATTTCAATCCTCAATTCTAACCCCGATAGAAGTGAACGATGAGGATGAAATAGATAGAGCAGTTACTCCAGTGTTACAGTGACCAAAGACATGGGATCCATACATGGTTCATGTGAGAGCAGAGGCTGCAACCGACACTAATGGTGGAATAGATGTTGAGCAAGACAGCAATGATAACAAGGAGAGTTTCGATAAGGAAAATGAGAAGGGTGAAAACGAGGGAGATGAAGTAGTGGAAAAAGAGTTTCCGACCACACATACCTACTCGAGACAACCAATATATCGAGCAGAGCAAGCTGAACTACCTACCATGCCAATTAGAGATCCTGTTTTGTATTACAATTATGGAAGCGATAGTAGTTACATTTATTTCGAGCAGGAGCAAACCGATATTTGCAGTAGTTTGAGCAACAGTGACAATTTTTATAGGGGCTTGAGATTCGGGACAAAAGCAAATGTCATTCTAGTAGTGGAGTCTTATCATGTGAAAAATCATTGCAATTTCACTGTTGTAGACTTCAGCTCACTGCTGTGGTCTGTTAATTGTATGAGAAGGGGTGACGGTTGTAAATAGAGGCTTCGGGCCCAAAAGAAGAAGTTGGAGGGCATGCTCGTGGTAACGAGATTCAAGGGTCCACACTCATGCAATAACCCACCAATTAGTCAGGATCACCCACCGCTGGATTACAATCTCCTTGCCAACCGATTTGTAAATCTCCTTAGGGAGAATCCTAATATGAAGGTGGTCGAACTGACTTCTGTTGTCGAATAGGAATTTGGCTACAGGATTAGTAGGAGACAGGTTTGGGAGGGAAAGAAACGGGCCATCGAGCTCATGTACTGGAACTAGGAGAAGTCTTATGATGAATTGCCAAAACTTCTCAATGTAATAGAAAATACAAAACTCGGAACATAAATAGATTGGGAGTGGAGCAGATCGAGCACCCTCGGTGTCCACTTTGAAGTGGGTATTTTGGGCCTTTGGGCCGTGTATCGCAACGTGGAGATTCCTTAGACCTGTTGTTACCATTGATGCCACCTTCCTGTATGGAAAGTACACCCACAAGTTGCTAGTTGCTTATGGCGTTAATAGCAATAACCATATACTTCTGTTGGCATTCACTCAAGTTGATCAGAAGATAGTAGAGATATGGGGTTGGTTTTTGTGGAAACTGAAGGAATATGTCATTGGTGACCGTGAAGGTCGTGAAACCATTTGCCTCATATCGGATAGACATGCAAGCATCGGATCAACAGTTTGAGATGAAGCAAATGGATGGCAGCCTCCACTTGCGGTGTGGCGGTTCTGCCTCCGACACATTGTGAGCAACTTTAACTCGAAGTATAAAAACACTCAGTGCAAGAAGTTGGTTACATATGCCAGGTTGTAAGCACAATTTTGCAAGTTGAATTATGTGATGGAGTAGATGGGGATGATTTTGCTGGATACGTTAGATTGGTTTAACGATGTGCCATTTGATATATGGACGCTAGCTCATGACGACTGCTATCGATTTAGGTATATGACCTCAAATATTGTTGAAAGCTATATTTCTGTATTAAATGGGGCTTGAGGGTTACCTGTGATTGCTTTGGTGAAGAAAACGTTTTACAATTGCGTCAGGTACTTCGTGCAGAAACAAACAAAGGCATTGGAGAATATAGCGAATGGTAGAATTTTCTCTAAATATATAGCCAAAATGATCGACCAATGGAGTTCACGAGCTAGCAACCATAGAGGCATCGACTACAGCAGACACGATAGAGTTTTTGAAGTCCTTACCAATAGTCGTCGCATCACCAGTAGGTTAAGGGAAGGGGGCTGAATGCACATTGTTAACTTTGCCTGCAACACATGTAGCTGCCAGAAGTGGCAGATATATAGAATTTCATGCTCCTACACATATGTAGTGGCTACCTCGCTTAGGCTTAATATGACACATTCTATATCCGATTGATATAGATGAACATATCAAGACCAAATGTATACGATTCACTTCATGCCTATAGGGGACGAGTTGGATTGGGCGTCGGTGCACTTTTCGAGACTCTATCCATGGGAAGACCTTGTACGAAAGAGGGGAAAGCCGAGGTGGAAAAGATACCATATGGAAATGGACATTGGGGAGCGTCCATATCAAATCACATGTGGAATTTGCGGAGGGGAGGCATAATAGGAGAATGTACCCACGTCGACGTAATAATGGTAACCAATGAATACAACTACATATTTTATTACAATCAATATTGCATTTGCGATGCTAACATTAGTTTTTTCTCGTTTGCAATTTAAGTGAATCCTTGACTACTTCATCTAGTTTGTTTAAAGATATAATAGAAGGGGGATGCTTCATATTTTGTATATATTCATGCAATTTTGTCATTCATTGAGAAGTTATTTTGAATGTTAATTTGTTAGACATTTGTTAAATTTTATGAAATATTTGAAGACGTAAAATCGTACATATACACATTATTGGTGCACGAAATGTGTACTGATTTATTATAAATTGTAATAATACATAAATTTTGTCATTGCAGTAGACCATATACATATTCAAATAATTAAAAACCTATCACCTACCCCATAGTGTAATGCCTAATTAGCCGAGCAAAGGCGTTGGACGACCTTACACGTGGAGTTAGAGGAGATTCAGACTCTTAGGTGGCATATTAGTGGGGAGAACTGTCGAAAGCTCACGGCTGCGCAGGACTTCACTGATGTGGCTGATTCGATGATTCACCCTACTCCATAGGTTGCTTTTTAGGGCATTACCTCCATGGAGCCGATGATATTGATACAGGACCACTAATAGAATGCTGATGCAATGTGCTCATATTAGCTGAATATAGGCCCTGAGTTAGGATGCACCGCATCGGGATCAACATGTATTTGTTCGTCCTGCCTGGGATTTTCCTCTGCCTCATTACAGTTTCAAGGTCGATGTCATCCCCCCGTTTGTCACCGCGTCAGAACTAGTTCAGCCTCCTCCTGGGTGTTTTGCTGCCGCAATTGCGGGTATAGTGTTACCCCCCATGATGAAGCATAAATTGAAGACCCTAAGCAGCTATTCTCATGGCCGTGTCTATCTTTGGCGATAGGCAAACCTATTTAAGGTGTTACCTTGCAAGTATGAAGAAAATGTAAATTAAGGTTAACATGATCATGTAATTATTTGGACATTAGCTAGAGTATATGTAGATTGTTTTTACTAGAAATCCAAGAACTGCCTTCGTGCAACCAATTTATCTCCTGCTTATCGACCCATACCATTGCAGGTAACTATCATGCACACCACAAGTGCCCTCCATAAGAATGGCTCGACTGACCCGCTGTTCCCACATGTTCAAATACACTTCATGCAAGACGGTCTAGTCGACATTAATTCGACCACATAGTTCGATTTCATGTAGCTCCGGCTACGTGTTCACCAACTGCGAGATATATTGGAACCCGCCGAATTGCTTAGGCACTCAAACTATGAAATGCCACTCAACAATATGGAAACAAATGAGTGGCACCCAAGCCGTCCAAATGTCCATGCCAGTTTTGCAGAAATGCGGCAGTATATTAATCAAATTTGCTCCGTACAGCTCCCATTTAACCTAAAAATAGGAAATTTTATTTACTTTAAATGATAAATATTATTAATCGCAAGGAAAGAAATATGATTACTGAGGTATTTGCGACATATTCCGCTTATCCTGCGCATCCTAATATGTGTCAACTACGTGGGTAGGGTGAAACTGCGTGTTCTACTGTGCCACTAATGGACATCTAGATAGTACAGATCATCTGTGTCGACTAATGGGTGTGATGTAAGGAAATCTATCCCACACCCACACCTATAGCAATATGGCCACCCCTCCAATCTCATGTGCCGACAGTAAGGACGCAACACATAATTAGCGATACAACAACGCTAAATGTTGCAGCAATGGTAACCACATCGCATGCATAAGGGAGCTAGATTTATCGGCGAAGATAAATCCCTTTAATAGCTGCAGAATGTATGCATGAGTAACTCAATGTATTTACTCCACATCAACGTCTGGTAGGATTAGCTAGAACATATCGCGAAGCCATATCATACATGCGCCTGCCTTTACCGCTCAATTCGGGTCTCGCCCCTAGCAGTTCTTTGCATATTGCTTCCTAATCTAGGCAACTACTCCCTGTAATTGTTTGTCCATTAACGAGGAGTCCCAGCTAGATCTCCACATCTTATAATGTGATGGTAAACTCACCCATTAGTATGTGGAATGTATTTGTCTTTAGACGCCATCTCTCTACAAGTGCTGTAATAATGTGCCAATTAAAGGGTATGTACTGCAGCCAACTGACACATTTGATTCCAGCTAGCTATAAGTATGGCTCTATGCATGCATCGAATGGGATCGTACGCTCGTTGTGATAGAGTGGCAACTCATGCCGTTGCACAGTAAGGGTTGCTTGCTCCTATTCCAATAACATGTCAAATGTTTTCCTATTTTTAATACAACGTAAACTAATTGATAAGTAAAACGTCTATTACCTCTCCGTCCCAAACTGCTTGTGATTGATGACTGGCCTGCTACGTCAAGACTGAAGGATCAAAAGGTTCAGGCTCTATCTATTATGTAATAAATAATTTATATTTGCAACAAATACAAAATTTTTCAATAATTAATTTTATAACTCAGTCTACAAAAGCATACAAATAATCCCACCTTACAATAAATACAAAATTTTTTACCAATTAATTTTACAACAATTAATTAACTATATATTAACGACTAATCATCTTTAATTAATGGATAATTACCAACTACTTGTTTTTATGACTAATTTCACTAAACCATGCAAATATTTTATATTTCTACCAAATATAAATTTTTTTACTAATTAATTTTATAGTAATTAATTAATAATATATTAACGACTAATTCCCTTTGATTAATGGATAATTAATAACTAATTAATTTTATAACTCAGTCTATAAAAGTATACAAATAATCCCACCTTGTAACAAATACAAAATATTTCACTAATTACTTTTATAACAATTAATTAACTACATATTAACAACTAATTACCTTTAATTAACGAATAATTACTAACTACTTATTCTTATGACTAATTCTACTAAATCATACAAATATTTTACATTTCCACCAAATACAAAATTTTTCAATAATTAATTTCATAGTAATTAGTTAACGATATATTAACGACTAGTCCCATTTGATTAATAGATAATTAATAACTAATTAATTTTATAACTCATTTTACAAAACCATACAAATATTTTCACTTTGCAAAAAATACAAAAATTTTTACTAATTAATTTTACTACAATTAATTAACGACATATTAACAACTAATCATCTTTAATTAATGGATAATTACCAATTATTTACTTTTATAACTAATTCTATTAAATCATACAAATATTTTACATTTCCACCAAATACAAAATTTTTTGTTAATTAATTTTTTAATAATTAATTAACAATATCTTAATGATTAATCACTACTAATTAACAATAAATTAATTTACAGTTACATTTACAAAAATATATTATAATAACATATATACATAATTCATTTACTAATGTTAATTAATCATATATTAATAATTAATTAATTACTAATTAATAATAACTACTACTTTAATAAAATTTATGTAGTATACATATTTACATGTATTTTATTTTTCATTTATCCAAAGTAAAATAACATAAATAAAAATAATTAAAAAAAAACATACCGAGATCTTGATGAAGAAATTTCCACACACGTATTTAAGTAGATTAAAACCTGCGTAAAACACAAATTATTGAAACAAAAAATTTGCAAAGTAAAGTTTACAGAGAAAATTCAAAAATCGAAACGTGAAATATGAACTAAACTAAGGATTCGTATTTATATTTGAAAGTATCGATGTAAATTTTTTCCTATATATTATTATGTAAATTTATTATATCACTTTTAAGTTTACATAAATATTTTTATAATAATTTTATAGGTTTACAGACATACTTTTATAATAATTTTATAGGCTTGCAAAAACTTTATAGGTTTGCAGTAATAGATTCATAGGGTTAAGAAAAAAAAATTGTACTGAAGGCGCGCTTGGAATTTTTGTGTATCTCTAAAGTTGCATATGTGATCCGTATCTTCGCAACTTATTTTAGGAATATGTTTTATAGGTGTAATATTTACATAATTAAAAAAATAATAATAATATTTAAGTATGTAACCCATCTTATAGTTTTGATTGATTAAAAGGTGTTAGTGTAACCTAGGAAGAGTCTAAATAAATGTTAAGAAACTTTTACGAAGAAACTGAAAAATGAAAAAAGTTTTAGCATTAGGCGTGACCCCATGGATAGGATGCCGATTTCTGACATCACACACCAAAATTAGAGAGACAATCCATGACCGTGCTCAGCTTCCTGGTACTAACATGCGAACTTGAGAATACATTTATAACGCGAATGATAATCATATTATGGTCGTGTTTAGCTCATCTCAACTGAAACCCAACCACCATGACTGAATAAATAGCTTTCGATGTCGGATAAAAAACAAACTAGTAGTGTAATACAATCGTATAAACTTACAAACTCGTTTAACAGATATGCGAAAACAGATTTTGTTGTGTTAGTCACTTCATCAAGTGTAATTTAATAACTATGTCAACTGCACCATATCATGGCTTACTCTTTATTTACTGTGCTACGTTTCTTCAGATACTCTTTTAACATTTATCAATTACATTGTGTTCGTATTGATTGATACTATACCTACTGGACGCTGAACCCATTTACTTTGCGACCTCCGCTCATTTTTCATCTGCAGTCTTTCCTTTTGAGGACAGATCAGTTCCTTCTTTACAATCTCAATATTCAATAGCTTATTTCCTCTAGACAGGCTCGAATGTTGATTTTAATCCGCAAACAACTAACTGAAAATCGATCGCCAGTCTATTAACTGGGCTTCTGTTTTCTTGATTAGCACGATTTTACTTTTTCTAGTTACTTACAGCAGTTCCAGAAACTATCTACACTGTCCCTCTAAAGCTCGGAAAACTGGAACCAAAGTGGACATGGCATCTATAGATTCTGGGAATTTTTTCATTCAACAGCTTCCAGTTGCAGATCCAAATCTTTGAACAGACTTGTTACTCTACTGAAATTTCAACCGATGAGAACCATGCAAAGCAATTTAAAACAGTGAAAGTTGCCCTTGATCAGGGAAGAAGCTCAGAAGTGCTTCCAGTTTTCATACTTCTGTTCACAAGCATGCAAAGAAAAGTATGAACCAAGAAATGGGTACTGGAAATATATATGCTACTATCGATTCACCCATCTTCTACAATTGCATAGGAAGTATAAGGAAGAAAAATGGAGGCTACGCATACTAGAAAGAATAAGTGGACATGAAGCTAGAATAAGAAGTTACATCCACCCAATCTGGAAATAGGCCCTTTAAGTTTTTTGCTGAATCTACCATATATTGGTCAAGCACGCCAAGTTCAACCCTTAAAGGTTTCGAATTGTTAGCCTGCAACCACAAGAAAACCAGTATTTAGATTCTGCACATCGGATATACAAGAAACGAATTTCATTACTGATATGGTTGTTTGTGGGCGAAGGAAGAGTTTGTATTAAATTAGTATGGAGACAATTATTGTTGAAAGGATGAATCATGAAAGAAAAAACACCAATATCAACTAGCAGTTATTCACACAGTACACACAAATTGAGAATTAAAAGGGGGAGACAAGAAGAAAGATCCAATAGCAAAAGTAATTAGAAGATACAATCAAGTTTCTCCAAGCAAATTTGGTATTTATCAAATTCCTAAAATACCAAAAGAAAAAAAATTAAAATAATTATAATTAAAGGTCCAGCAAAAAGGACAGCAATACAGGAGATGTTGAGCATCACCTCTAACCAGAAGGTCCAATCATCATTTCTCGATCCACTTAGTCTACATATATACGATGGAGGACCACCATCAATTGATTCGGGTGCTGTTAACATCAAAGAAGATTCAAATGCAAAGAAAATGGACCTATATATGACAGAGATGGTAAAACAAAAACTTTCTCGTCACCTGGAAGGGTTTGGTCAGCAAAGGACCAACTAGACAAAGGACCAGTAATATTTAGTACTGCAACCCAAACCTCCTTTAATGATCTGAAAGAAAGAATTCATACAACTGTCATAACAAAAGCTTCTTTGATATGCATATAGTAAATAAGCAAGTGGATAGATGTTTGAAAACGGTCCTAATTTTTTCTTGTCTTTTCAGAATTTATCCATCAATTATGTATGTACAGATAATATGGGATGCTTTTCACGTCAGACAAGTCAAAGTACTTTCAAATTTGTCTACCCTACCTATAAAGGAGACAGCCATTCAAGATGACTAATGAAAACAAAATAACTAGCAGTTAAGTCTTTTGTAACAAATAAATTTCAGATTGCTGAAAAATTAAGGGACTTTATGTCTATAACACAACAGTAAACAACAGTGAGACCTGATTATCCTATAAATTAGCCGATGGCGACCATATAAAGCCATTCATGCCATTATGGTGTGAATAAAACTGCCTGAAGTGTCTCAATCAATGATTACGACTTTTCTGTCTGTTAATAGTTACACCAAGGAGTCAAAGCTTATTGTATGTATCTTAATGCTAATCGCACTCTCCATGCAGCTTCCATAAGTGCATTTGAGGACTAACAGGGAAGGAGAAAATACTGAGAACACCAACCCATCTTTCCTGATATGCATGCTAAGAGAACAAAAGAAAGTTCTTCCACCAGATATTTATTTGGTAAAATATACACTTTTCACAGGAACAATAGATTCAACTATGACAATTGGAAAGACATGAGAAGATCAGAGTTAATTTTCTTTACCAAAAGGGAAAAAAAAAAACCTCCAAAGCAAGTGATCCTATTCGGAAGTACTAAGAATAAAAGTGAAAGAATTAACTCACCCCAGGGAAAGCTGCAAGTAAACTCTACGAGATTCCTCCTCATAAAACTGATGCTTATACACAGATAGGTAAGGCAGATCTTCATAGTGCAGCAGGATATCATCCCCTTTTGCAGGGAATTTTAAGCTTCTTGAGAACAAAAATGACACTGGAAAAAGCACCTGCAAGAGAGATGTTCTCAGATGTCATACCTAGTGGGAATAAATGCAAGTAAACAACAAAAGTTTAAAAGTTAAAAACACGACCAAAATATTGGCCTCAAGAGATCTGAATGGGATTGCTATATTTCCTAACAAGTCTATGTTACAGAATCGATTTTTAAATAAATTTTCAGGCTCAATAGAAAAAGAACTCAACGATCTCATTTTTAGGGCTCATTACAAAGAGAACCCTATGATCTTTTGGAACTTTAAAGCTCTGAAATTTTTTTGGAGAAAAATAAGCTTGTTTTCTTCATTATTCCTCTGCATTTTAAAGTACAAAGATGGCGGTTATAAACATACCCCACTTTCCTATTTTCCTCACAACTACTCCTAAACTTACTCCAAGCACTACACACATGATCTATCACTAATTAACCAAATCTGCATTGACACTGTATAATTCCTTATTGACCAACAGCTTTAGCTACAATACGACAGCCTGCACTAGCACTTACACATGCCTACACAAAGCACATAATGACATAAATACATGAACAAAATTAAAACATAGCATATCAGCTAAGACTTTACTGCTCATAATAGTCTACCACTACAAGTATCTGAGATGTCTGATTCATATTCCCTGCCAACTATTGCAGCCTCATTAAAATGGCTCATACTGCTTTTCCTCTTTGAAACTAAAAATAAAAACCGTATATAAATTCTTGTCTTGCAGACCATGGTCAGCCATGGGAAAGGCTACAACAACCTAAGAGCTATTCAAGACATACAAACTAACTATATGTGACATATAAGCATGGCATTTGGAAACAGAGACATGCAGGACATATTTGCAAAAAATAAATACACATACATAATCACACACAAACACGCATATGTTGGGTGTAACCATGCATGCATTGTACTAATTTGGTACATTTATAAACTACTTGTGCACAACATGTAAGAATCATATTTAACTTATGAAAGGAAAACAAGTACAACATGTTACTTGCACAATCCCACAAATAAAAGGACAAAGATCTCCAGGGTTCTTTGATATTGGCAAAGAAGGCAATTTTTTTGGGGGGGTAATGTCACAGGAGGCAACATGGCATGTATTAATAACAAGAAAGGGCTCACACAACACCCCCACACCCCCCACCCCACCCCCCAAAAAAGAAGAGATTAGTTATAAATTGAAATACCATCCAGGACTTATATATGAACATACCATCCAGTCCTTGCTTTTAGAAAAATCAGCATCTTCATAAGAGAAATCTGAAGCAATATCCAAAGTCTTTGCTACTTCAGGTGCATGTTTGAAAAGAAAAGGTAAAGAATTGGAATCCACCACAGCAAAGTCATAACTGGACCTGACAATCTCTTTTTCACCTGTCAATTAGACATACTTGAATAATTATTCTCCTTCTAGGGTCAACAAACAGATTATGTTATGGGAAATGAATGTTCAAACACTTAAAGCCTAGGTTCCGATATCCAAATTAATGGATAGATTAAGTACCAGAAGTGAGGAAAGTATGCTGGAAAACAGCCCTCTTTGGAGCATCTTTGCTATATGGAAAGAACTGAGATGAGACTGCCAAGGCAAGCACGGTAAGTTGCAACAAGAATCGTAGAATGGAAGACTTAGCCAACCAACGACTGCATATAGGTATTAAAGGCCCCACACACCAACCAGTAGCAACTCCAGTTATTGCAGCGATAATGACATCAGGAATGAAAAAACCTGCAATAGATTTAAATAAAAAGGGGGCAACTGATTATTATTTTATCTTCTTATGTAATTCTTATGTTAGGATCAACCTACTTATAAGAGTCATGCTCCTCTCAACTATAAGCAAGCACACTGATTCAGGAGTTGCACAAGGGATTACATGAGACCAATTCTTTCAGCCACTGGACTAGATTACTTCAGCAGAACTGAGTAATAGATAGGCATGGCCCAAACTCTATACTGTGCGAAGTGAAACCAAAATGGATAATGCATAAATTATCATTCTGATAACTTCCATAAGGGAATTTATAGACATTTCACTGGACTTGCAGTTTCCAATAACTGACAATAGCTTAGATTATGTGTCACAGGATCGTATATTACTTCTAGTTAACAATAAATCTGTCAACAAAGTGGCATCCTTAGTGTTTCTAGATGATTTCCTAACCCTTCTACCTATTGTTAAAGGAAAGGTTACAGGATCGTTTAGAGAGAACCCAATGATCCCATAGATAGTTAAAGTTTTGGAATAAACTCAGGTCTGGCTTCCTTTCCATTCCTGGCCATATTTCAAACGTACATTTTGCAGTTGCAGTTATGGTAACTGCCTTATCCTGATTTTACTCCATAACACATATCCATAATCTCCTTAAACTAACTGCCTAAACCCTAGTAACTGCTGACACATGGCAGCAGGGCTACACATCCACTTCACACGGGAGACAAATACACCTCTAAGACAACACAAAGACAGAAAATACATGACATCCAAATACATAACAGAGACAGCGACACATGTCCAAATACATAACAATGACAACGACACATGTTCTGTTTAAGCAAATACACAACATCAGCTGACTCTAAACATTTGTCTTGTTGCGACATTGATACACATTCTTAAAAGGCTCCGCTATGTGTGAACCTGGTTCATGCTTACACATAACATTATGCTCAGTGAATTGTCATTGGGTCAAATACTAGAGAATTGTTGCTAACTGTGGAACTTGCCCTTTGTGCAATGGGGTGCCCCAAAAAAGATAATAATACCAGCCAGAATTAAGGTCACACAGATCATGTGAATAACAAGTATGAAAAATCACACTGCCAGTTTACTCTAGCATGTCTAGAGATTGACCACATAGAAATGGCCTAACTCCAAAATCCAGATATAGTAAAATCCAAGTCACGTGTGGAAGAAATCTCACCATAAGGAGGTGGAACAGAGCCCATCATCCCCATCTTCTCAATTAAAAATTGCACAAGAAACCCTCCAAAATAGACAGAGTATATAAGGCAGGGAATCAAAGGCACAACGTAAAGAACTGCCAACCTGAAAGAGAAAGATATACCAAGAATGTCAAAAAGATAACTTTCAAAATAGATACAGAGTTCAATTGCTTAAGAGTTGTGACATGAGCTATATACAAAATGAAATACATGATTCTAATAGTAATCCCATTGTTTAAGATAAAAAAATAGCCAAAAATACTATCTTTTCCATATAACATCATAATTTCCAAAACTGTCCAGTCCAATATTAGGTATAGTCTATACCGTATAGACATTCTAACACTCCCCCCTCAAGCTGGTGAATAAAAATACATTATTCCCAGCTTGTAAATGAGATCTTGAAATCTAGAGGTTGTCAATTCTTTACTGAGAACATCTACAAGTTGCTTGTCTAAAGGTATATAGGTAAAACTTATCAATCCTTTGTCTAGCTTTCCTTGATGAAGCCCCTACAAATCTCAACACGTTTTGTTTGATCATGTTGTATTGGATTGTGAGCTATGCTTATAGCTGATTTATTGTCACAATATAACTTTATATTCATTCTCGTTTTATTCATACATTATTAAGAATGATCTTAATCCACAAAAGTTCACATATCCCTTGTCCCATGCTTCTGAACTCAACTCAACACTCTCAACCTTGACACTACTCCCTGTTTCTTTCTTCTCTATGTTACTAAATTTCCTCCATCTTAAGTATGATACCCAGAGGTACATCTATTATGTATAGCTCTCAATGTAAGAAAGCATTGTTCACATCAAAATGTCGAAATGGCCAATTATACATAGCTGTAAGTGAGATTAATATTCTGACCATGTTCATTATTGCCATAGGAGCAAATGACTCCACATAGTCTATTCCATATGCTTAAGTCTATCCTTTTGCCATTGACCTTGCCTTATACCTTTCTAAAGTACCACCAGCGCTATACTTAGGTGCAAAAATCCACCTACATCCCACCCATTTCTTACCTGCAGGTGTTTCTTACATCCCAAATTTGGCTTTTTCCAAGAGCTTTTGTCTCCTCCCTTATGGCTTGTGCTAAATTCTTATCTTCCAAAGCCTCAGAAACTGATTTAGGAATTTGTATGGTTTGGCACTGATGAAAGCTGAAATGTTGAGAAGAAATCCTCTTTGATGGTAAGAAATTACATACAGGACAAAGTGACCAGGTTTTGCAGCTGTCGGTGCCTTTTTCTCAATGCAATGGGTAGGTCGAGTGTTTGGCCTTTTCTGTCATCACTTTCTACAAGAGGGCTTTTAACATTACCATGGCCAGAGATTTCTGCTCAAACTTGTTTAGGCAAAGCTGTTCTTTTTCTTGATCACCCATTGACCCCGTCCAAGTAAGATATGGGACATTGCATTACTGAATCTTTTTTTTTTTAATCATATGAACGAAGCTAGAAATTGTTTTACTGGTTTCACTCTTTTGCTTTTTTTATTTTTTCTTTCATCAAGCACACCCACGTCATGCATATACAGTCATCATAGACATCACAAACTACCTAGCACCAGAAAGATATGGGATCTTAGCGAGTCCCCAATTTTCACATGTACATGAGAGAAGGGGACAAGAGATCTTTCCTTACTAGGCAAAATAAGAGTTTCTATGAGGTCTAGCGGGCTCACAGACTTCACAGCGAAAATCACCAAGTGACATACTTGAAAAAAATTCTGGATTAAAATTCTCTAACAATTGAAATGGTTGGTGTCCTAAGAGACAATGTTCTGACCATATCTATGAATTTCTAGACACACCAGACTTATTGGAGATATCCTTAGATAGAAGAAATGATGATAGTCAGAAATTCACCTCCTTCAGATCAGAATTTGCATCAAGGAACAAAGTCCATGTTTTACTGTAGCAAGTACGACCATCGTCTTTATCCAAAAAAGTATGATCATTGTCCCAACTTCTGATCTTGTATGACACAATGAGTGTCAAAAAAGGTTAGGTTAATGTCCAAGTAAGTTGAAAGATCAATATGAGGTTGGACGAAAGCTTTGGGACATGTAACAAGTGTTTTATGTCTAAAGTTGGGCTCAAGCCCATATCATCCTGTCCAGCAATATTGAGGGTAGTCCCATCTGCAATTGTTATTTTTCTATGAGCAGAGATTGAAAATATGTAGCATTAGTAGTCATATGGTTAGTGGGACTAGAATATATAATCCATGGTTCATTCATTAACAGTTTATTAGCTAGGGAAGGCTCAGAAATTAGGCATTTACCAGATTAGGGAAGAGAACACACCTTCCAAGTGCTCAACAGGGATTGCAAGAGTTGCCTTAGTTTGTATACCTTATCTTTATTGAAGTTCTGGGTTTCCCTTCCAACTTTACCAAGTGGAATTTTCCGAGGTGGCTAAGAGTGGGTCCTCTAGACTCCTCTGAGACCACCACTTCTACTCAACACTTGCTCTTTTCCACACCACTTAAGACATTTTCTCTAGTATGATGAGTTAATCTAACCATTTTCAAGCATTACACCGTCTGATTTCTTCAGATCTAATGATGGAATACATTTCTCCAAGGGTTGGAAGATCATCCCTTCCCAGAACTTGTACTCTCACTTGGTCAAAGTCTAGATTTAGACTAGCAAGGAACTCAAATATGTGTTCCCTCCATGAATTTTATTGGTGTCTAATTATCCTCACTACATCTCATCTATCAACCTTGAACTAATCTATCTTAAGCCAAAAACCACTCATTGTGTTATAATACTCCGTTATAGAAAGATTGCTTTGTCGTGTGGCAGCTATCCTTGTCTTGATCTCAAAAATGAGGGCTGCATCTTAAGCTTCAGAGTACATCTTCCATACAGTCTCCTAGATGTCTGGCAATGGGGAGGAACATACAATTCTTACTAATTTTTGGTTGCACGGAGTGCCACAGCCAAAAAATGGCCATTGAATCCTCTTTGTCCAATATGCCATTAGGTCTTTCTGATCTGGTCCCTTCCCACTGATATGACTTAACTTTCCTTTCCCTTTTGAGTAGATTCTCACAACTTGTGACCATTGCAGATGATTTTTCCATCTAATCAGTAACAAGGGTGCATACTCTGAAGTTAATAGTTAGTTGTGTAGCTACAGAAAGAAATCTCAAATGCGTTCATTTTATCTGTGGTTTTAGGGGTCTTATCTACAAGATTTGACATTTTGAAAGGTTATGGGCAATAAAGGCTACTCGAGTGGTTCAAGTGAAATGTAGTAATTACAAGTGAAATGTAGCAATAAAGGCCAGAATTTTCAGAAGAGTCACACAGCACAATCCCAAGAGGGCTAGTCTAGCACCATGTAGAATTGTAATGTAGGATTATTTTTGGAATCACACTTTGATTTGTACATAAGAAAACCTATTTATAGACAATTTAACATGGTTGGTAGTAATGATTATAACTGCACCATCCTTAACTATCCTATGACATTATTTCTACATATGAATACAACTGCTACAACAACCTACAATATCAATAAGCCGGTATCAAATACCAAAAAATTCCATCTTTTCCCTATGATATCATAATTTTCAAGCTTTTGCTACAAAACTATGCGGAAAACAAAAAAAAAAAATTGTGAGGAATATATCTCTATACAATGCATTCAGATTTAAGTAGCACAGCCTCTTTTGTTAAGATATATCAAAAGAATGAAAAGTCCACAACAGCTTATCTATATCAAAGCATAGCTATACTGCTGAAACTTCAAGCAGCCCTAAAGTTCTTTCCTACAGGACAACCAAATGGTTTGGCAAGGCAATTATACCCAAGAGCAGTTCACCAGACATGCTGATATAGCGAAAAGACCCAATACTTACTTCAGCGACTGGAGATTGCTTGGCTTGACACCAGTGCGGAAGGCAGTCCATGCTACCAGCATTGAGCAAGAGATTAAAAAGGTAAGGAAACCCCCACTCAGCCCAGCTACAAGATACACCTGCAATTACTGAAGAGATTCAGCATACATCAA
The DNA here is from genome assembly GCA_037954665.1 of Laguncularia racemosa. Classification (NCBI taxonomy): domain Eukaryota; kingdom Viridiplantae; phylum Streptophyta; class Magnoliopsida; order Myrtales; family Combretaceae; genus Laguncularia; species Laguncularia racemosa. Next base: position 1,105,659 of record JBBMOL010000072.1, read on the forward strand.
GGATTCACAAAAAGACATATGCTACAAGTTTAATCCAAGAATTCCGATATTCAGCAAAAAGGAAAATAGAAATGCAATGCTTTAAGTATAATTGCATTACCAGAGTGAATATTGAATAAAACCCAAATGCTCCCCAGAACCTTGCTTCATCCAAGAGTACCTGCATAATCACAGCTATAGCACATAATTGGCTGCCAACATCAAGATCACCATTATCATCAGCATACGCATACAATCATACACTAGTATTACTCTTCCATCTCAAACAATGGTATCCCTAACTTCATAAATAAGTGTATAAATATCAAAGGAAGCAGACCATAATTACAATTGCACGATCATGACAAATTCTAAGTTCACATTAGATCTGCCGCCAACATGCAAAAATTAATTCCAAAAGGAGCCAATCTTGATTACAATTGCATGAAAATACTGATGACAATACATACCTCTTGAGACATCTTGGAAGACGAAGAGACTTGAGAGAGCTGAAAGCCACTCCAAATGAACCTTGGAATCAACAGTCCAATTATAGAGCATGGAACAAACATGAAGAAAGCCAAGAATGGGTGGGCAAACCTGCAGAATTGCAAGTCAATTTAGCATCTATGATAATGCATAAAAAATTGTGAATGATGAGAGCTTGCATTAACACATCCTCCTCTTCTTCCTCTCTGAAAATAATATAAAGAGCAGTAAGCACATCAACTAGACACAACCATGCTTTCTTGTTGTATAACAAATATTCAGTTACTCAGAGAGCGAGTCTTATCTGTGCTGGACATGCTGATTGTTGGAAATGTATGCATAGCATTAGGTAAACTTGTACTTTTGTATGATAGGCCAATTTGGTCATAAAACAATATATGAGAAACCATGTATTGACGTGGTATCAGAGCCTTTCTCTTGTGTGGGGGTGGGGGGGTTGTGAATTCATGCATCGTTTTATCAGCAAAAAGTTATAGTCATTTTGGCCTCTGTCCCAACCATGGCTGTCACCATGAAAACTCAAACCCAATCCATTCCAAACCGAACCATGTGATAGCCGCTAACAAGTCGACCCATCTTGAACCCTAACCATCCAATTTCAGCTGAAACTGTCTTGTACCATAACCATCCCAACCAAATCCATTTCTTAAACCTAACCTGACTAACCTCCCTGTCCAGCACCAGTTGGCCCCTTGCCGCCATCACAGTCTTGTCTTCCACCATCCATTGTCCATCTCCGGTCATTAGCATTATAACCAGTCATGTCTCTAGCCTCCAAACCAGTCCAATAAACCGGACTTCTTGATTATCAGCTGCCCTTCATCTAGTGACTGTAAGCATTTGGTTTATTCTTGGATTGTGTCTCGGTTTGCTCTTACTTTTATATTTCCTTCTAATGTTCATCTCTCTTCTCTGTTGGTGTTGTGATATGCTCTTATCTTTGGATGAATAATCTTTCTTTTTTTGTATATATGCTATATCTTGAGTATTGGGTTCTCTGGATTCTGCTTGTTGTCTTAATGGATAGTGAAAATAAAATAAAATGTCTGGTACAATAGCTACACTCCCCTTTTGCTGGGCCAAGCAGCTTTATTGTTTGGGATGAATCAGAGTAATATGGATTATACCTATTTCATCATTCTAATTTAATGGGGCAAGCAACTATTGATTGTATGTGGATGATATAGTTATTGCCAGTGATGAGATGAAATAAATCTATTGAAAACTCATCTAAACCAGCAATTTCAAACTGAGGAGTTAGGATGATTATGTTACGCTTGAGCCTGGCTCAAGCTCACATGTTATTCCTTATGAACGGGTCTATGGGCATAGAAATAAGAGTTCCTAATGCTTTGTTGACTGTTATCCAAGTGTCTGTAGCAGTGTTGTGTGTGTTTGTATGTTTCTGTGTCCTGGTGTCATTGGTTGTTGTTGTGTTGTGTAAGGTTGGTTGTTGTTGTCATGTAATGGTCTGAGAAAAGACCGGACATGTAAGGTACTAGGGAGGGAAAGTGTGTTTTTCAAATATGGACATTTACTTCCCTGGTAACTGCATGTTGTAAGAATAAAAGGAGGCAACCCCAAAAATAATAAAGACACTCAGATATTATCCTTTAAATGAAATATCGGTTTCATCCGAAGATCATCACGTTCTCTCTCAACAAGCCCAAAGCAATTTGCAACCATAGGCAAACGTGGTAGGAAATCTTCCAAACACATTTTGCTTCCCGAGGATTGCATGAACAGATTGGGTAATAGAAGTTACAATCGATCCTATAACAGATTACTTGCTCATTAACAGCAAGTATCTATATTGCCAACAAAAGTATGAACTAGATATGTTGGATAAGGCAGGTATGCTTGGCTCAAAGGCTGTGGACACCCTATTGATCCAAATGTAAAGTTGGATCCTAAACAAGGAGATCACTTTCCTTACCCTGGATGCTGTTGGAGATTTGTTGGTAAATTAAAGTATCTACCACTCCTGATATAACCTTTGTAGTGAGTGTAATAAGCCAGTTTCTTGACTCTCCATGCCAATATCTCCAGGATGTTGTAATTCTCATCCCTTGTTATATTAAAGGGGCTCAGGGAAAAGGATTATTGTACTAGGGCTTTGGGTATAGCCATCTTATGGGATTACAGATGCAATCGGGCCTGTTCCCCCTCAGATAGACGTCCAACTTCTGCATATTGTGTCTTTATTGGTAAAAATTTCATTTCATGCAAAAGTAAGAAATAAACAGTCATTGTGCAAAAGCAGAATATGGAACTGTGCAAGTTGCAACTTGTGAATCCATATGACTTAAACATCTTATTCACGAGTTGGGTCTTATATGAATAGAGCCAATGAAACTTGCCCATGATGATTGAGCAGCATTGCATATAGTTTCCCATTCACTATTTCATGAGCAAACAAAAGATATCGAGATCAATTGTCATTTTGTAAGAAAGAAAATAACTTCAGGTGCAGATTCCACAACCTTTGTGAACTCCAGTGACCAATTATTTGATTTATTTACTAAATCACTTCCTGGTCCTCATGTAAGCTATTTTTGTAACAAGCTTGGAACATATGGTATATGGGGTCCAGCTTGGAGGTGAGTGTCGAACGTATCAGGTGTTGGGGTTGGTGCACATTGTTAGGTAAACTTCTTGTACTATAAAAGTGTATAGTGGGCCCATTTGGACTATTAGAAAATAAATGATATACCATGCGTTGAGAATCTACAATCATGCAACCACCCATTTTGGTGATGAAGCTATGTCTCCAACTAATCAAGCTTTATTCTATGAGGCACATATGTTGTGTTGTATATGGGCAAATTATCAATTGCTCACCAGTTCATTGAATAACCAACAAAAAGTAATCTCAGTATTGAAAAGACAACTGGAAGAAGAGCTGCCAATATGATTCCAACAGCATGGAGCAGAGTTCCTACAAAACAAAGCAACAGCCTGATATGGGGAGGTGAGAAGCACAGAATGAAAACATATGTGGATAACTTGCATTTAGAGATAGGCAATCACCTTTCATAAAATCAAAGAAAATTCCAAAATAACCACAAGAGTCGTAATTTAATAAATACAGAATTAATGGCATGACAAGGAAGACTGCGATGGGAAGGGAATGGAGAATAACAGCAACCCTTTTTGGGTAAAATACCTGAAAATTTCAGAGACATCAAAGCACTTTACTGTCTCAGAATATCTAGTTAGATTCATCAGGACAGCATAATTTCAGAATGTAAATAGGGTTGCATACCATAAACCATGACAAATAATCAAAGAATACAGCGCGATCATCATTGTATCGGTTGTCATTAAATTCAAGAGATTCTCTTTCATGAGCATCTATTAGCATTGAAGAATTGGTAAAAGCTTTGACCACACTGAACAAATTTTCTCCCCGTGCTTGGATGCTGCCAGGTCTGGTCAACAAGGTTTGTAAGAGTAAAATGAGGCCAAGCAAATAATATACAGCAAAATTAGGAAAGAAAAGAAAAACTGGGTGATCGATTAGCCATTGTAATGCATACAATAATCTGTCTACTGTATCATAGGAGGTATGATAAAAATAACCACCAAGGAGAAAGATAATATCCAAGCCAGGGATTTTTCCATAATCCTCACAGAATATCCTATAGTCTGTGTCTCCAGGGATAACAGGAAAAACGTCCTGCACATGGAGGAAAAAAAATGTTACTAGATCTGGGAACAAATATGCAGGCATCTTAAGGTAAATGCATATTTAAAGCATCTAACCTAACAAATAGGAAAAAGAACAACATGCAATGTGTGAAAACACATAACACAGTTCTTGGTAATTCCTTGTATATGTGTTAATAATTAAGCGGAATAAATAAAAAGAAAAAAGACAAAAGAGAAGTTAACAAAAACCTGGGCTGCACTATGTGCCATGGGATATATTGCTGATTCCGCATAAACTTGAGAAGGCCAAGAACTGGGGCCAGATTGACAAACTAAATCTGTTGAATCCATCAGAAAAGAAACAAAAAAAAAATGTGCTTAAAAACAGCTGCCAGGAGGTAATAGATCAATTCATGCATAGAAATGAGATGGTTCACTCTATGCTATTGAAAACCAAAAGTTAAACAAATCTGATTTTCAAAAAGCACACAATGATTCCACCTATTTTTTAGAAAAGGAAGGACTCATGCACTCAAGTCATTGCTCACAAAAAGTTATACATAATTAAGCAGTAAATTGCTCCAAGACACTGCAGATTCACATGCATTTAACCTACCAAGCCCTCCATTTCCAGATGCTTCCACATTTATAGCAGCTCCAATTGAATCACGCCACTTGTTTGTCTTCATGAAACCATGGGCCCCCTGGAATGACCAAAGTATTAGCTTGTATAGTGGGACATGAGAGGTCTAGGTTTAAGGGAAAAACTGGAGTAACAACACATACCATGTTTGGTATACGGAACAACAAAGGAAATAGGAAGAGCATGCCTATTTTGCAGAGATGGGAGAAATATGAATTTACAATAAATTTAATATTTCAGGATTTCCTTTCTATAAGTAACATCCAAAAGACCGTAATGCCCCTGATAGCATATGTGGGGAAATGTAGCAATTTTCTATTTTTTCCCAAAAAAGAAAATGCCCTTCTATCAAGGTCCAAGAAGGCAATGCAATGTCATTAACAGATATCAAAAGAAATCTGCTCAGTTGGTCGTCTAATTTAACTATCTAATGCAAGACTAGACACTGCTTTCACTGTTAGCAATTCATACTCACCAGACAGAGCATTTTGAAGCAGTAATTTGGACACTTAGGTTACTTCAAGGGAAGTCTAGGTAAGGGAGTAATTCTCTGGAAACAAGGAAATCTCTAGGTGGAAGCCTTCACCAGCCCTGATTGGGCAGGTAGTGTAACCGATAGAAGGTCTACATCAGGTTATTGTACTTATGTAGGAGGATGTTTGGGGACTTGGGGAAGCAAAAATCAAAGTGTAGTTGCAAGTAGTGTTGCTGAAGCAGAATTTAGATCCACCGCTCAAGGAATATGTGAAGTATTGTGGATTAACTATATGCTACAGGAGCTGAAGATAAAAGATAAAAGTCCAGTCAATATATATTGTGACAATAGAGCACCCATTGCCATTGCACACAATGCTCTGCTAAACAATAGAACAATGCACATTAAGATAGACAAACACTTTATTAAAAAGAAGATTGAAAATGGAACCATTTCAATCAACTACATTCCCACTACAGATCAAGCAGCAAAAATTTTAATTAAAGGACTCAACAAGATACAGATGGAGGATATTTTTAAGCCAGCTTAAGGGAGAATGCCAGAAACAGTTTGATATTATTGCTGTATTATATGACTTTGTGATGTGCCCAGGTTCTAGGACAGATTCTGAACACAATTAATATGTGCAGCTAATGATCTGAAAAGGATTTAAAAGTGCAACTTCTTCCGTGGCCTTCTGACATCAGATTTGGGATTCTGATTCCCATCACTTTGATTCCTAGAAAGTAGGATAAATCTAGCTAACGGGTAGTTTGCATTTTATTTAGTTTTAACTATAGAAATTTAGCCTTAGCTCTTAGGAGATTTTGTATTATTTTGTAAAGCTACTCCAGTGTAGTACAAAAAAAAGTTGATCAATATAGTAAGAGAAATCATTCTCAAAAACTTACGATTTGCGAAATCTCTTAGAAATTTCAACAATAACAAAAGGAAACGCCCAGCATCTCATAAGTGCAGGTTCAAACTGGCATCCAGTAAGGTGCCCTGCTGAAAGAACAACCCCCTCTTCTTGGGTCTAAACACTAAGTGATGCTAGAATATGAAATAATTGTGAATCCACCAGCACTAATGCTCCTAGAGCACCAACCCACCATTCAAGCAAATCAAGCCCCACTAACAAGATGATGGAGGTGCTTACACTGCCATGAAACTTCAACACTACCAATGACCTTTCACAGACTTTGTTCAGACATAGGGTTCAACAAGATGACTCACAGAAGGGAAGGTGAAAATCTTAATGCACTCTAGTACATGTAGCAGGTGAAGGGAGGTGATTGAGTAAAAGAAGAAATTGAATATAAGGGGACTTATTAAGAAACAAAATAAAGAAATTTTTCACCCTTCCATGCATTTGCTTTTTTTGTATAGTGTAACTAATTTTGGAAAATGCAAAAAGATTTTAGGCCTTTAGCCAGGTGCCTGTGCCAGGACCTTTATAAAACTAATGAGATTATCCAATAAATATAATTTTTTGGGTAAATTATCTAATAAATATAATTTGTCAAATGTTTAAGAAAATGACCTCTTAGAGAAGGCCAATAAATAGCAATCCATTAAGAAGGATGAAATGAATTTCAATCTCCTTAACAGGCCCCCACTTCCAACCATCCAAGCTGAATCACTCTAAATATATGTCACAATTATAGGGCTAAATATGAGAACCCTACAATGTGTCCCAATATTGGACTTAACATATCCACCATGATACTAAAACTTTAATACTATCATTTTAGACCCTTTTAACTCAAGGCTCTTTTTACCTTATTGAGCTTTGCTCATGGGCCAACATAAAAGACAAATAGGCAACCCAAAATAAGCATTGGGCCCTTATGAAATTTTTTATCTTCATAAATACTTATTATTATTTATTAGGAAAAAATACAAATTTGGTATTCAACGTTTGTTATCTATTCTATTTCAGTCTTAAACATTTTATTTTTTACATTCAAATCGTAACGTTTGTAAAAGTCTGTAAACAAGTTGTTTTAACAATGACATTAATTTTTTTGTTAGAAAATAATATGTGACATAATCTAATTTATTGAAATAATATATATATATATAAGGATAAAAATTTAGGGAAAAACATTTGAAAAAATGGAAAAAAATAAAAAAAATTCTGCAAAATTAAATCAAAGTGGTCAGATTTTCCTTTTCATTGAAGTTCCTACTTTTTTCATAATTTTTTTGAATTTTTATTTTTTTCAATTATTTACTTAAATAATATATGTATATATTATATTATTATGTAACCTTTTATTTATTTTGCAGATTTTTATTTTTTTATTTTTCCGATTTTTTTAATTTTCTAAATTTTTCCATATTTTTTAAATAATTTACTTAATAATATATATTATTATCTTTATAATTATATTTATTATTTCAACTAATCAAATCGTGCCACATGTCATTCTCTGACGAGAAAATTAATGCCATCGTTAAAATGACTTATTTGCAAATATTTATAAACGTTGAGGACTAAATTTGTATTTTTCCCTAATTGTTATTATAGCCCATGTAGATGACTCAATCCAAGTAACTAGCCACTATAAATTGTTCCAGAGGGAAGTAGACGACCAGCGTTTTAATGGGCTCTTAAATACATGTAAACAGAGGGCCAAGGATCCTATTTTGAGGAAGCTAGACTAAGTCTTGATAAATATTCAACAGATGCTGGATTTGCCTCTGAGCGAGGCCTATTCCTTTCCCCCCAGGGAACATCAGATCAAAGTGCATCTGGTGTGCTACTTAACTTAGACTCTCCTAGAGGCCAATCTCCATTTAGATTCTTCAATCTCAGGTCTGAACACCAAGGCTTTAAACCTCTACTTGAGAAAGTCTGGCAGGAGGAGGTGGAAGGTGCAATATTTAGAGTGGTCTCCAAGCTCAAGTTGTTGAAAAGTAAATTGAAGAGTCTTAAAAACTCATCTTCCTCAAGTCTGAGTGGGAATGTTACAGCAACTAGACAGAAGTTGCACCTATCCATAGCAGAAATAGACAGCAGAAGGAGCAAGCAGCCCATGAATACTATTATTTACTCTATGCGGAAGAGAGCTTCTATAACTAGAAGTCACAGGTGTATTTTTTATGTTGGGAGATCATAAGATATCCATCCTACTTTTTCAAATTCTTTTCTCAACAAGAAATAGGTATAGAATTAGAATCTATTCAATTACAAAAGGAGATGAATCCATAGTGAGCGCAAAGCGTGAAATTCAGGAGGCAGCAGTAAGGTCTTTTAACATTCTAGTATAGTGAAATCAAGGAGACCATTTTCTACATGGAAAGTGATAAAGCTCAGAGACCAGATGGCTATAGCCAAGACTACATGGGACATTGTTTGCTAAGAGGTTACAGAGGCTGTAAAAGAGCTCTTCCGTTCTTGAAGAATTTTAAAAACAAATTAACTATCAGGAATCCATCTTTTCTGAAAGACTTTTGTCTAATTTCTTATTGCAACATGCTCTATAAGTGTATCTAAAAAATCCGAGCGAATAGAATGACAGATCTTTTGCCCAACTCAGTGGGGCCTGAGTAGACAGCTTTTATAAGGGGAAGACAAAGTGTCGCAACACACTTATCTCCTAGGAACTACTCAAGGCCTATTATAGGGTTGATATACACAGGAGGCGAGCCTTGAAGAACGATCTTATGAAGTTTTATGATAAGGTGGACCAGAATTTCCTATAGAATGTACAGGGATGATAAACCTTCCTCAAGAGTTTTTTAATTGGGTGATGCAAGTGTTAATACTCCAAAGTTCTCTATAAATCTTGAAAGCGATTCTTTTTGAGCAGTCAAGCTTACACTAAGGTGAATCCCATTTGACCTAGATGCAACTACTGGGTTCTAGAAACAAATCCCACTTGGGATGAATAAGATCCCAGATTCTATCCACTTTGTGAAGTCGCACCTTGGTTTCAACCAACCCCAACAAACAAACACCAAGATCTCTACAAAGTGTACAAATCTCTCTAGCTTTAATATTCCACGATAAAGCACAACAATACGTAGATGTTACACACGAGGTTAGCTCGCGTTCACATAAAGGGTTAGCACCTAGTGTATTAGTCGTGTCTTGTATACTGTGATAAGTGTTGCAAAATGTTGTCTTGATCTACTGTGCAAGTGTATTTGTGTCTTGTCTTAGTTGTTTGTTTCTTTTCCTAGTGTAACATGTCCAGCGGGTTAATGGGTGCTTGCCGATCCAACTGGAGGTGGTGTCTTAAGTATTGTAGCCTTTCATTATGGTAGATGGGTGTGCTAAGTGTCCTAGAGTCAGGTGTAGTGTTGCTGTCATGCTACTAATCACTATGTATACGATTAGTAGTGGGGGAGGTGTAAAAGTGGAGTCGTGGGAGAGAAAATAGGGGGAGCAAGGGAGATGAGGCAGTTAAGGGAAACAACTTGCCCAGATTGTCTTAAAAAGCCGAGAAAAGGAAGGAAAAGGGCAAGAACTATTTTCTCCAAATTAAAACCCTTCTGTTGATAAAAAATTGTCGACATCACCGGGTTCTCTCTAACGAGCCCGGAACCAATAGCAACCATAGGGAGACGCAGAAGAAAAACCCTAAAAACTACTAGGAATCTGACCTAATAAGTGAGTCAAAGGAAGAAGGTCCTAAAGAACGATCTTATAACAGTAGAAGGAAAGGTAGAAAACACACAGGAAATTAGAGAGTTCCAGATCGGAACTTAAGACTTCATTTTTCTGTTGCTATGATCCTTCTCATTACCCTTCTTACTACCACTCTGACTTCATAGTTTAGAAGGAGACACCACTTCAACATCTTGCCACCAACTTGAGGCAAAGTTTCCATGGAGATTTCTGGAACTCGCCAAAACTAGACTGAAGATTCTCAAGACGACTCAGTCCTAGACTCAATCACAACAACCAGCACTGGGGCTTCAGTTTCATTTGCCCCCCCTGCAGATTATTCAATGGGATCAAGAATAGCAGCTGTATACAGAGAAATTGGGGTAGCAAGAACTAAAGGAGACACACCAATGACCAGGGCCTTAGCTTTCTCTTCCTTAGTAAACTCTCAGTGCTTAGTAGTCCCTCCTTTAGCTTTAGAGGGAACAGCACGCCAGTCATCAGTAGCTTTGGCATTAGATCCAGGTTCAACAGTGACAGGAATCTGCATATTTACTCCATTACTCCTCGATAATCTCTATACCAAAGACACTACAAGTCAAGTGCCTTCATGGGAGCCACTAATATTCCACCTTTGCAAACACCTTCATTCCATCCAAGCATTTTACCGAGATGGTATTAATGAATTCCATACCAGCACTCATCTCCATGCAAGCCCTTGCATAACAAACTTGTCTCCATGCAAGCCCACCAGGGTGTTCCTCCAAAACTGAGCACTATGCTCAGCCACCTCCTTTGGTGGAGCAACCACATTTTCATCATCTGCACGAACAGAGGAATAGTAGTTCAAACCACAATCAGGTTCTGGACCTGGTTGAGTATTCGAACAAATTTGTGCATAGGGTCTTTGATTCCCAGGAATATGTGTTTTAGATAAGAGTTTCCAGAAGAACGGTGGTTTTGAGAAAGTTGGAAACGAGGACCAAAAGTAGTATCAGGATTCGTGAGGTTTCAGCAAGAAGAATGAGATTTGTGCCAGGGCTAGTAGCTTTTCCTTGGATGATGCCAGAAAGCTGCAGTGCTTTCAGAACCTTGGCAACACACAAGTACTAGGAGGAATAAAGCTCTACTTGGGCCCAGTGTCAGAGTTTAAAAACTCTGATCTCAATCTGAGAGGATTTGAAATAGCCTTATCTTTGTTTCTCACCTTTAAACAGCAACCTTGGATCTTGATGAAGAAGACCAAAAAGGCTTGGAGGTCGGCTATCTGTGTCTCTTGGTTTATTCTAAAGGACAATTTAGGTTCTATATGCTTTTAATTCTATGGATAATATTCAAAATAACCTTTTTCTCTGACAACAATATTTGGATTTTTCAACAGCTACCAAAACAATACCATTTATTTTTCTGGGTAGGCTTTTTGCAGAAGTTTCTCTGAAACAAGAACCTTCAAGCAGCTAGTTCATATTAAAAGGTATACATATAGTGAATCGTTTTTGCTTAATGAACCATAAAACAAACATAAATGCTCTTTCATTTTGTAAGTACGTGAAATAAAATTTGCTTTTTCTGCATAATCAAAAGGAACCTTATAAAAATTTTTGCGTCTCCAAAGAAATAGGAAGGTGTTATGGTGCTATTGCTTACCAACATAAAAAGTTCTTCTGCACCATTAAATAGGAAAATGATGGGCTTAGGAGGTATCCAGCCAGAGTCAACAATAAGTCTTGCAAGTTCGAGCATTGACGCTGTAGATAGAAATTGAAGATAATCATTGAAAAATACAAATATAAGCACGTGTGATGACTCCAATAAGACAAGAACTTCTGGAGGCTTACCAACACAGGATCCACAGTCACCAGCACCTGGGGAACCCAGAGGACTGTCGAAATGGCCATTTATTAAAACCGAGGGATCAGTGTCTTGTGAGCCTAAAGATGCTACCCTATAGTCAACATGAACATCAATTATTAGGACAGCTTTTAATTTTGACATTTCATCATTTTCATTATCTATCAAAGGCATCATCATGACAAGTAGGACAGTAGAAGAAAAATACCAACAAAGACAAAAATGAAAACCTACAAGCTCTATCACACAGGCAAAGACATGAACCTAATGATTCCTCTATATGAACAAGATGAAGATAAACGTAATCTTAACTCTTACAAGCAAAAGAAGATATCGTAACAAATAAATTTTCAACAATGAGATTATTCATCTGCAACCCTTTCTTTCATATGTATCATATAACAAAACCACACTTTATTGTAAAGCTCCACGCAAGAAAAATAAGTCTAAGGGACAGTCGCAGCCAAACACAGCAGCTTTTCACTTGCCTGATTGGCCATGAATGAAACACATAGACAGCTGTATTTGGCTTGTGACCCCAACAAGTAAAATAACTTCTGTACAATACGCTATGTTGATATTTAATTTACACACCAAAACTTATCAAAAATCAGTACCTCATGACAATATTTGTATGGTTCCTATACCCAAATGATATGCTATGTCCTAAAAAAATCATATTGAATGACCCGTCCACTGTTGCCTCTTCAATCTCCACTCTGTCAACAAATCAAAATAAAATATACCAACATCTTAGTATTTTGATGCCTAAATCTCTTAAGGACATGAATAACAAAGCATCCAGTTGAAGTTCAAATAAAAAACTGTAATTATACTTTAGTTTTGGCCCAGCCTGCTTCTTGTATGACTCCAATTGCCCCTTGATATATTGAGCAGCTTCTCTCAAACCTGGACTCCCTTCCTAAAAGAAATTACAATACGCACCACAAAAGACAGTAAATACAGTTATTATTAATACTCTTTCTTCACAAAGTTCCAAAAGTAGGGCAATTATCAGCTAATCTTGGTAGCACATGCAACTTCTGCATGGACTTCCATTCATATAAATGGAAAAGAGTTCTGATACTGAAGATCTGCACTATACATGCACACACATATGTGTCACCTAGTGATTTTCTCCTAAAAGATCATATTAATTTGAGATTTAGGTCATTTTGTTCACATGCCATGACAGGCGTTAGATTAACAATCTAAGAGACACTCTATTCTGAGGTTTATAACCAAATACTAATTTAGCATAACACTTCAATAGCAATAATCCAATAAAAGTAGTACTTGATGTAACCCTACCCCTCTAGTTGACGGTTTTAAACCATTTTGGATTAATAAAATTTCATTTATCCAAAAAAATAATCCAATAAAAGTTAATGAAAATAAGGTTGCATTTACTTAACTTTAAAACAGGCAGTTTATATCATCAAAAACGTCATCCTGAAGACCTCTAAATGTTTTCTATAATTTAATATTTACACTTTTTAAATGGTATCATAACAGTCAAGATTATTACCGATAGCTTTTAGTAGTATGTATAAGTGAGAAGTAACGATAGTGACCAGTGACTATGGTGGTTAGCTACCTTAAAATAATGAAAAATGAGGAAAAATAATTTTCACTTAAAAAGAGGAAATCAACAAATTCGTTTTCTTCATTTTTATGACCCACTATCAATAAGCACCCGCCACTATGGGTATAAATGAACAAATCCTCCTCACAAGCTATTTGAGTTTGCTTGTATACTTGCTCAAATTTAATTCAATTATAATTGAGCTCAAGCACAAGCTGCTTGAATAGTTTATCGAACCTAGCTCAAGCTTTAAACTATTTGGCTCACTAAGCTCATAAGCATAAGAGCTAAAGTCAAGCTTGAATTTATATCAATTTCATGTTGAGGTTGAGCTTTAATATAGTTGTTCTAGCTTAAAAATTATAGTTTTTTTTTAAAAGAAATGAGATTAATCAAATTTAGAGAGCTTAAAACAATCCAAGGTCCATCAAGATCCAGCTTTAAATTTTTTACTCAAACTTAAGCTCAAACACAATAACCCATCCTGTTGATTCAGCTCACTCCTATTTGCCACTACCTTCACCTCCATGCACCATCGACCATCAAAGTCATTAGCTATCCCAACTCTTAAATTACAATGTTAACATCTAATTGTTGCGAATTTGAATTGTAAGAAATAATGAAAGTTTTCGGAAACATTGATAAAATTAATGATTATTTTTTCTTTTTTTTTCCCCCCTTACGTGCATCTCGATAAGGAAAAGGAGGTCTACACAAACACATATAAGCTATAAGCACTTGACAGCTATCTGTAGTTGTCAGGTAAGATCACCTAAGCAAATGTATGAGGTGTCCCATCTATGAACACCTAGTGAAATTTTTCACGATTCCCCAACATTGATTACATGCTCTAAAAAAAGTAAGGATATAGAAGAATCAACCATTAAAGTCATTAGCTATCCAAACTCTTAAATTACAATGTTAACATTTAATAGTTGCAAATTTCAAATTGTGGGAAATGATAAAAGTTTTCGGAAATCATTGATAAAATTAACAATTATTTTCTCTCTTTCTCTTTTTTCTTTTTTTCTTTTTTTCTTTACAAGCATGTCAGTAAGGAAAAGGAGGTCAACACAAATACGTATAAGCTATATGCACTTGACAGCTATTTGTAGTTGCCAGGTAAAATCCCCTAAGCAAATGTATGAGGTGTCCCGTCAATGAGTACCTAATGAAATTTTTCACATTGCCCAGCATTAATTACACGCTCTAAAAAAAGTAAGGATATGGAAGAGTAAATGTTTCTTAATTAGTTCTCAAAAAGTGTCCTACAGCACTTAATAACCTTTTCCAAGGTGGTCATGACATAAATTCAACTGCATAATAATCATTAGAAGCTACCAATTGTATATATAATCATTAAAGATTTAGTTTCAAATTTCTCCCGTAATTATGACTTATGTATAATGAGTAATCATGACATGGTGCCAGTTTCTCTTTGATTTTTGATGTATGTACACTAACCACCCCAATCTAACTCGCACATATACATAAATGATCATAACAAACACGAAAACTGGTGGCCGGGTCTCCAGTCCATCATCTGACCGTTGATAGCTGTAAAGCTAATGCAATGGGAATTCCGAACAGTCAATGGGACCATAGAATAACCTGCGACTTCGTGGAGAGGGACAGAAAAACTGAAATTACACTATTGAGGACCGCATGAATACCATCGCCATCAATATGAAAATCACCATCACAACAACTGATCATAACTCGTTATAAATACTACCAGAAACGACAAGACGACGAAAATGCAATTTTTCGAACGGACTTGACCGTGACTCACTTACCTGGCGACCACCGATGTCGTGAGCCAAAACGCGAACGTGCTGAACCGCTCTAGCCTCGGAGAATCGATCGAGAGGCGCGTCAATCCCAAGCGGCTCGATGAACTTCATATGAACAGTAGCACATACGATGAACGACATGACACCGTACAAGATCGCGAGTAAGAACAGCAGTTTGAACGCCGCTTCGTCGCCGGAGGTGCGAAATCCCGACCACAAGGCCATGTTTAGTCCCGCCGCGTAGGTGTGGAGTGTGAACGGTTCGGTTCGGTTTTTATTTCGGGTGGGAGAGGAGACAAAGAATAGGACGCGAAGGAAGAAGATGCGCTCAGGAAGCACGACTGGGCTCGTGGGATCGACAACACGAGTTTGTTAGTGGAAGTGAAGTGGGAGCGCGCATGGCGTTTTCGTGACCTCTGAGGATGTTTTTGGGCTGAGGATTCGGTGGGCCTGGGAATTGGTAAAAGGCATGGGCGTGAGCTCCACGTGCGGTCTGTTGTGATTGTAATCAACGGGAAAAGGGCATGAATGGTTTCATTCACTAACGGAAGCATTTAATTTGCCCATGATTACACTGGTGATGACCTACTACTTGTTAGGAGAGGGGAAAAAAAAAGAAATTTTTTCATATTTTATTAAAGGAAAATATTATCAAATACTATAATTAAAACACTTTACCAGGGTAAATGTAAGAATATTTCACATTTTATAAAACAGAAGTATTAATGGATAATGCAGAAAAATAATTTTCACTTTTTTATATATTATATTTTTCTTATAAAGCATATTATTAATTTTAAAAATGTGAAAAAAAATTCTTACAATGCCTTTTTGCTTCACCCTTTTATTTCCATCATTTTGGTCTTGTTTCAGTACCATTTTTAATTTATGTATTATTCAAAATCATATATCAAAATAATGTAAGTATAATTATGTATATATCATCTTATAAAAATATGTACCTAATAAAATCTTTATAAAATTAAACTTATGTATCATTTACATTATTTTGTTTAAAATAATAAAATGAAAAATTTACAATTATTAAAAATATATTTTGCAAACATTTTTTCTTAAAATTACATGAAATTTCACTTTCCAATTTATATTCCCTAATCACCATATTATAATAAAATACAAAAAATGACTATTTATCCTAATGCTTTTTGAATTATTCTTTTTCCTCATTTGTATTTGTTATATATTTAATTTATATTTATTTGAAGATTATTGTTTATAAAACCAACCAATTTGTATCTAATCTGTTTTGATCTCAATTGTCTTTTTTATATTTTATTATAATTATGATGAAGATGGTGATTATAAAATGAAAGTTGAGAATTAAAAGTTCATGTATTTTTAAGAGTAAAATTTTCAAAAATATATTTTCTATTTATTGAGAAGATGATATTTACTTGAGTTTTTTATAAATTAAATTATATAAATAATTAATAGATCTAGATTTATAAGATTTGTTTCATATTTATTTTGTAAAAGGATATCTATGTAACTATTCAACACACGATTTGAAAATGGTAATAAATCCATATAAAATATCTACTCAAACTTTATTCAATAGTTAATACTATAAAATATTGAGTTTATTCATTTGCACCATGGATGACTTTGAAATTCTAACATAAGATTTTTATCCCTTTATATCAACAAGGTGCTTCAAAACTTTTACCCTCTTGTTAGCTAGTAGTTTGGTACACAACCCACCAATTGAGCAAACCATGATAAAATTACAAACAAGTTTGTATAAAAAAAAAAACTCAATACAATTTAAACGAGGTCAAACGTGTTTAGACCTATTTATATGTATATCCAAACTTAATAGCACACTAACTTATTTATAAACCCATTTAATGCTACGGTTTTTAACATTTTTTCAAAGTTTTTATCCTAAGTTATAATCCAATTCTAATAGCAATCTTGTATAACCAATAATTTGATGCCCAATTTTGTATTTCTATTTTAGTTGTATAATTCCAGCAATGTTTTTAAGTGGAGATTTAAGGATTTCAATAATTTTATTTATAATAGGAAATTTACTGACCCATGGAAGCGTATAATCATTGATTATAATAATTGATTTTTTTATGTTATATATGTTCATTTTACAGTCTCTTGTTTGATAAAATGTATGGTTTTATTTTTAGATGTCTTATATCTCTAATGTCCATATTAAAATATGGTTTTATCATTCACATGATATTAAACATATTTCTTTCAAGAAGTTTATATTGTACAATTTTACCTCACAAAATTCTTAGCATTTGAATTATTCAAATGCATGCTATGCAAATACACTTGCCTTTTCCTAATACACAATTTTTTATGATTTTTTTTATCAAATACAAATTTATATGATTTAAATGAGCTTTTTGAATCCCGATAATCTTTAGTATACTAGTTAAACTTTGATAATATAAAAATAATAAAAAAAGATGAAGATGATGATAAATTATTCTCATTAATATCTTTAATACTACGTTAATAATCTTTTTTTCTAATGTACAATATTTGACAATCTCTTTTGAAGAGTTAGTAAAAGATATGATTAATTTGAATATTAACATTAATGCATGATTAGGCAGTTGGTTAATTTAATGCATTGATGTAATGTAGTGAATAAATGATTTTATTTTGTTATGTTTAATTAGATTTACTTTGCTTAAGATTTTTGTTTGTCGCATTATAGTTTGTTGCATTTAAAATTTTAAGTAATTTGTTCTTTTAGAATTTAATTTCATAAGGACTTTTATTTTGATTGTTTTAATAAACATTATAAATGCAATGAGATCTATTTTAGACTCTCTCTCTTTTTTTTACCAAAAAAACGGGTGTAATTGAACATGAAATGCGTTTAGTAAACAAGTTGAAATATGGGTTTATATTTTTAAACATGATTAATAAACAAGTTGTATTATGAATTAAGGTTTTTTAAAATGTAAACTCATTTGTACATAGACATGAAACACAATACATTATCATGAATTGCCAATCCTACTTATGATATTGTAACCACGCATACTTATTTAATTTGATATTATTAAATCAAATGAAAGTGTTTACTCATTGTATACCTCTTTATAATACCCACAAGAAAATAATTTATCTAAGGTTTGGCAAATGAAAGCCATTCTTTGGTCTAGGAATGTTAATTAAAATATTGAACAAAAAAAACAAAGGTTTTATAACATGTTTGGTATGTAGATGATGATTTTAAAATAGAATTACAGTTTTAGATTCTACTCTCATTTAAGTAAGATTTTGATTCTTAAACTTAAAAAATGAATCACAATTAAATTCTAGATTATTCCATTTCTGTTGATAGGCTATCTTGGCTAAAGGCTCAAGCTCATATCCAATTTTATACAGGTAGCTCAACTATGTGCTCAAGAGGCAACCCAACCTTTATCTCCATGGCCCTTAAACTTGGTTAACTATATATAAGATTTGTTGCAAACCGATAACTTCTATAGTTACTCACTCTCCCGCTACTTGGACACCTCGAACATGCAACAATGGACACAACCGATTGCACCTTAACATTCTCTATAAATACCTAAAACTGGTTACGGGTAAGGAAATCGAAAAACTCTAAGCTCTCTTGTTCTCTTTCTATATCACTCTTTACTAGCATTATAGTGGTAATGCCGAACAACCTTGCCGCCTCTATAGCCCATTGCTTCCTTGTGTTCCATAGCTTTATACACCTCAACCAAATCATTAAACAATAATTTTGAACTAGATCTACGTATCAAATGTGACAGTAAAAGCTTAACCAAACATACAAGGGAAATTAAATAAGTTTTTATAAGAATTGAAATCTTTATGTCTTTTAAGAATTATAAAACTTTAACTCAATATCTGTAGATGGTAGTATAAATAAGTGTTTCTTAATAATTCCCATGAAATGCATAGAGAAATAA
Organism: Laguncularia racemosa; assembly: GCA_037954665.1. NCBI lineage: Eukaryota > Viridiplantae > Streptophyta > Magnoliopsida > Myrtales > Combretaceae > Laguncularia > Laguncularia racemosa. The sequence continues at coordinate 1,124,702 of JBBMOL010000072.1, forward strand.
TAAGAAAATTGACACAATATTGTATAGAGGAGTTAGATTGTACTTGTATGCTTTCTTCTCTTCCCATTTTATCCTAATTCAATCTTATCCACTAGTTCATCGGTGTCATTTCAATTTCTTTTCTAATGTCATATATGACATAGACTTAGGGATCCAAATGATAGACACCACATACATTTAATGTAAATCATGCACTTTATGTGGCTTACAATGAGTGATGTAGCTTTAAATGACAGCTTCAAGTGAGATGGCTTGGAAAAGGGCTTAAGAGGTGGAACATACAATCTCGATAAGATAGTGTACTCTGACGAGCAAAGGAGTTTGTAAGAATCAACTTTGCATTTGAGTAACAATAACTTAAAAGTTTGATGAACTTTTGTCTTCGAGCTTGAGTTTGATCCTCGAGCGCATAAGATTGATTGTGATGACTTGTTTCTCCTATTTAGAAATTGTTCAAAGCATCCCTCCTAGAAATGAAGAGTTAAGAGGCAGTTATAGGGTTTATATCTTGATGACCACTTTTCTAATTTTCTTGGTGACTAATCGATAAAATGAGCTAGTTTTTTTTTTTTTTTTTGGAGTATCAGAAACTAATACTCCAATGCTACTGAGTGCTTGGGTCTATTGACAAAAGGTTAAAGACCGATCCAACCAACCTTAAGGTTTCTTATTATGAGGCCACAAAAAAAACCTCTCAAAATCATTACAATATCTAGGTTTGAATGTATGGACTTCAACACTTAGTCTAAGTAATTAGACTTATTAGCTATTGGCCTAGCCAATTTAATATAAAAGTTAGTATATAGAAAGCACATGTCTTGATTATGCACATGATATCCTTATCACGGAAACTTATTGACTCAATTCTTCTTCTTCTTTCTTTATTTTATTTTATTTTATTTTTTTTTAAAATTTAATATGCAATTTAATCTATTCTTACTACCATCTACTAGTATATTATCTATCTTAAATACATGCTAGGAGCAACATCCTAGCAACACTCAATCTTTTATTTGAATTAGATCAAAATAGGCCCATCTATCAATCTATTGATTAACTTCTTTAATACATTTTAAATGCATTAATTTGAAAGCAATCAATAATCAAGGCAACAAGCAACTAATAGACCATCTTAACCACCATGGCAAAATATTTATAGTTTTAGGTAACTTATTATTATTATTATTTTAACTTAATCCTACAAGTAAATACTAATTCTCTTGCACATTTCATGTAGGACTTTCCTCCTATGGATATCTCACACACATGTATACTGGCGGGTGATGTATCTTCACTATATATACTTAAAAAATATAGTATACAATTAAGTAAACTAATTATAATTTTTGTATTTTTTTTGTTTAATACCGTAATACTTTTAGAGTTTACTTTTAAAAAAAAAATTCAATTATATATTACATAATTTGAGAAGAGGGATTCAAATAATTTTTATTCTAAAAAGAAAATAATATTTATTCTAACTATATTATAAGGTCTTGAAAAGCCTCTCTCTCTATCTTTTTAATATAATAGGGCTACAATGTAAATAGGCCACTACCTACCATAAATAGTCAATTTCCCAAACATTGACCTTTTTTTCGACTTAACACCGCAAATTGCGAATTAAAAAAATTAAAAAGATCTAAATTTTTTTAATCCAAATCGGGGTCATGGCCACTTGCACTCCAACAGCAAATCCACGTTGAGCTCCGGCCGTCACGTTTCCTCCCTTTCAAAATTTCCATCACCTCCTGCTTAACCTCCAAAAATTAAAGCGCCATTTACGCTCCAAACGTACACTATACCTTCCTTCTTCCTTGATATTCAAACTACCCATCCAATAAAGACTTGAAAACTTTAGCTACTGCTCTGTATTAATACCATCAATCCGATGGCTAACTAATTAAACACAGAAAAGAAGAAGAAAGAAGAAAACAAAAACCCTAAATTCTCTACCGCCAGATTCCGGAAAAATGTACGGAAAGGCCATCGTAATCTGCCTTACATTTGGCCTCTTCCTCCTTATCTCTTACTCTCTGTTCATCGGAACTCTAGATCTCCGTTCCTACTTCTTCCCTCTCCTCCAGCCATCATCATCTCCCACCCCCTCTCTTTGCTCCAATTCCCCTCCTTTGAAAGTGTTCATGTACGATCTACCATGGCGTTTCCATGTCGGGATGATCAATCGCCGGAGATCCGACGACCTCTCCCCTGTTACGGCCGAGAATTTGCCCCCGTGGCCGAGTAATTCCGGACTCAAGAAGCAGCACAGTGTGGAGTATTGGATGATGGCGTCCTTGGTGGATGATGGAAATGGTACTAATGCTGGTGAAGATAGAGAAGCGGTTAGGGTTTCCGATCCGGAATCGGCCGATGTGTTCTTCGTTCCGTTTTTTTCTTCGTTGAGTTTTAATTCGCATGGGCATAATATGAACGATCCGGAGACGGAGGTTGATCATCAACTGCAGGTAATTCTTTTATTTCTGTCCCTTCGTTTTCGGTCACTAAACTGGATAATGTGCTTCGTTAGTTAGTTGTGGTTGGTTAGTTAGTTAGTTACTTAGTTTCTCAATGTGGAATAGAAATTTTTATCTTTGACTTAGTTATTTATAATTGGATAGAGTATGTGTTTGTGCATCTTTTCCCTTTACTCCAAAAACTAGAAATCAGAACTACTGAACTTTCCAGAACGAGCATTTATCTCCTAAACTGCCATTAGAAGCAAAGCAAATATATTCATTCAAGGCGGTGCATCTGGGAGGTAAAAACACTTTAAAAATTTACACAGAGCTAAGCTGTTTTTTCTAGGTCAAGTGGTAAGGGTAAAAATGCGATAGTTAAGGGTGTAAAATTGTAACTTTAACCTTACTTTAATAATAAAAAAAAAAACCTTGTTCACTCCAAAAAAGAATAGGAGTTGAAATACCTCTTGGAGTGCAAAGAAAGAAGTCTATGCAGCTGTTTCATTTGCTGCCATGTTGATGTGGATACAGAAAGCAGAAATTGCCACAGGAATGGATGGACAATTAGCTACTCTAGCAAACAAAACAGCTGGTTAGTTTTGGCCAACGCTGGGCTGGAAAGATGAAGTTTAGTTTTTTATTTTGCTGTGGAGGAGTCTGGCTAAGTTTGGGGACTGTTTTCTGGCCCCTTTTGGGGAGACTAAGAGATGGCCTGTTGATCCAGTTGTTATATGTTTTTTATTTGAAGAAGACAAATTACGATGCATAAGTTCTAACTGGTCGGATCCATTGCCTGATTTTGGGTTATTTTGATGCTGAAAAGTCACGTTAGAAGGAGATTGTTATCTTTGTGGAAGAGAATGAAGCATTGGTAGATCCTATACTGTTTTGGAGTTTTAGAGTGCTTTTCCAATGTGACACAGCAAGATTATGCATAAATCGGATATTAATTATGATGAACTTACTGATTAATGTGTGATGGTTAGAAATTTGATCATTTGTTGTAGGATTGTGTTATGGGCCTAGATAGCGAGAAGTTGATAGGCAAATTCTTGCTAGATTTTCTGCCTTGCTTACCTATTTTGATAAAAGTCAGGGCTTAAGGGAAAGACAAGATCTCTTTAGCAACACCTTTTTTTTGGAAAATGATACTTAATTCTCACTTCTATTTTCAGATACCTAAATATAAACACATAAGATAACCGTTTTAAAAAACTGCACCCTAACACCTGTCCTAATTGCACAAGAAACAATTTAACGCCCATCCTACACTTTACTTAAAATAGCATATGAGAAAATAAATCATAACACCTGGGCATTGCATAGAAAACAAAACATGTGAAAATACAGCATCTATTCCAATAGCAGTTCCTGAGTTTTGGCACATATCACTTTCCTTGCCACTTTGACGCATAACGCTTTTCCTGCCACTTTTAACGCGTATGCCTCTTTCTTGTTCACAAGTTGAAGTATTTACTTATCAACTAAACAGATTGACATTACCCCCCCCCCCCCACCAAAAAAAACATAAAAATTTGACATGTGCAGCCCTTAGGTATTATGGAGGATAAAGGGATGCTGTTGATTGAGAATGACTATTTTGCTTTGTTTCCATTTGTATAGTTTATTCTCACTGCATCACTTTTAATGTGTACATCATATTGACTAGTACAGTTGGCATCCTGCCCTGGTAATTAAAGCCATATAATATATAGTATTGGAATGACAGCTAAGTTTTTCTGGTGACATTTCTCTCCTCACAAAGGATGAAAATTACTTGGGTGGGTTGTTAGTTCATCCTCTGATGGTACAAAAGTTATCTATTATAAAACTTTGTTGAGATTTTATAAATTTTTGTTCTTGTAGAGTATTTTAGCTTCCTGCTTCTAGAGTTACCAATATATAAGAATCTTATTATGCCTTGTGACTACTGATTTTGAAGGCATTATCTGATGATATTGTGAACTGCATTCTTGCTACAGTTGAATATGGGTTGCTTCTGATTTCAGATTGATCTGCTGAAATTCTTGCGAGAATCCAAGTATTGGCAGAGGTCTGGTGGGAGAGACCATGTATTTCCTATGACACATCCGAATGCTTTCCGATTTCTTCGGGAAGAGGTGAATTCTTCCATTCTCATAGTTGTAGATTTTGGTCGGTGCTCCAAATCCACATCGAATTTGAGAAAGGATGTGGTGGCTCCATATGTACATGTGGTGGAGTCTTTTATGGATGATGATGCTCTAGATCCTTTTGAGTCACGCAACATCCTTTTATTTTTCCGTGGAAGGACTGTCAGAAAAGATGTATGTTTGCTTGATCTTATTGCTGCCTTTCTCTTTTGTAGATCTTTATATTGAATGTTCATTTTCTTTTTCTGAAGAGATGAGCCTTTGCCCTAATTCTGCACAGGAGGGCATTGTTCGTGCCAAACTTGTAAAAATACTTGCAGGATACGATGATGTTCACTATGAGCAAAGTTATGCAACGACAGAGAGCATAAAATTGGTAATTTATTTCATTTATTAATTCTCTATATTTTCTATTATTGGAAGAATTTTTATGTGCAAGCTGACATTATGTGTCAACTTAAGAGTAGCAAAGTCTTCTTCACATTTTGTTATAAAATGATATAATCTATGCAACAAATTATGTGTTACTTGTGAAATATTCGTGTGCTTAATTCATCTTTGTGTATGGATGATTTATTCCATTCATTTTAAGCAATGAATGCTTAGGATTCTACTTTATGAAAGGTTTATACACGATTGATTGCATTGAAAGTAAATAACATCTCCACTATAGTTTAAGGTATACACCTTGAGTAAAATATTCTTGTTTAGGGATCATAATGCTTATTGGAGTGCTATTTTTATAGTGACTAGTTGCACTCTATCTTAGGAAAGTCCAAGTGATGAAAGAATAAGCCCATGTTGATAAAAAACTCGAATTTTATATGCGTAGATCTTTGAGTATTGCTAGAGTTTAAGGGGAGAATGAGGAAATTATGGAGAGTTTGGTGGTTATAATAACAAAGATCTTTCTCTTTTAACCTTTATGGCATGTTTGGTTTATGGAATATAATACAGTAGGAATTGAAAAGAGAAAGAATATCTATTTTGCCAACTAAACATTGGAATATATTTATAAGAAAGAAATTGCTATTCTATTTTACCCTTATGAAGTGAATCAAACGTTCTATAAAAGTTGGTCTAGTAGTTAAAGTTTAAGATACTCTCATGACAATTTGTTTGAGGTTTTGGGTTCAAATCCTAGGACACTTCTTAAGACTACCTACATGGTGCAATCTATACCGAACTGTTGCATGGGTCTAGTAAGGTGGTTCATGTGCTTGTAGATAGTTAATCATACTTTGGCTGTGCTCCTCCTTTATCAAGAAAGTTTCATCTTTTTATTTCTTTCCTTGCTTAAAATTTAATCTAGGTTCGGTGCTGACTGTTGTTGTATTCATTTGCATTTTGTGCACATAATAGTTGTTTCATGAGGAACCCTTATTACAACGGCATTCATTCCCTTCCAACAAGACAATAACTGCTTGTTGGGCTCACCATGTTATCCAACAACTTTGGTGAAGTCTTTGATCCAATACTATAGTCCAGTGAAGCCTAACCTCCTACACCAACCTTGTTGGGTCGGACCACCTACAATTGAACCACAAACCATCACATGATGAACCAAACTGTCTTTGCACCCAAACCTAAACTACCCCACCAGCTATGTATTTGAACCAAGCGCTAACCTGTAGAAAAGCAGATTAGCTATGCACTTAAACTTGAATCATCAAAATACCCAAGCACCACCAATCCAAGCTCTTTGATGCAAACTAGGCAAGTAGACACATGAGCGGGTTGAGCAAACCCATGTGATGATGACCAAAACGCCCTTACCTTGCTAGGAGAGACAGAGAGAGCAAACACATGAGATGGTCATGGGTTGAGTGAAGGGAGTGAATGATCTAACCAGTTGACTACAGTCTAGGCGTGGCATGGTTGGTTTGGTGAGTGCAAACGAGGTTGAGAGAGTTGTGGGTGCAAGCTAGTGGGTCCCGTTAGGTGGTTAATGGCTAGGATTTGAGTTTGTATGGTGGGTAGGCTTTGGATGAGAAGACATTGGCAGTTTGATCGCTTCAGTCTTATTACTTGTCTATTTTATATTTTATTTTTTGTCCTCCTAAATAAAATATTGGGAATAATAGCTGAAATAAATAATTTGCCTTATTTCATTTCTTAGAAATTGAGATTCACTATGGTCCCATTCCATTCCACCAAGTGAACATAACATGAGTGAATTTGTGAAGAAGTGGAGAGAGGTAAGATTTTGGGATAAAAAGAGATGGTTGAAAGCTGAGGGATGCACAATGCACTTGCCAGGGCCTGCCATGATTAGTTTTCTCCATAGCAGAGTGAATATGAAAGTCTGGGGCTGCCGATTGGATTACCTTATGCCCTTATATTGGATAGTGGTAATTGTATATACAGATTCCAGAGGCCAGTCATTTATTGTATGAATATATATAAAACATTCTCTAAGTTTTCTTTACATTTTGGTTTTAATTTTATAAGAAAACGGTATGCTTAGTTTTCATTAATTGCATATACAAGATTTTGTTTATAGAAAAATATTTGGAGGAAGTCTTGACAATGAAAGCCTGTAACTTCTTGGTGAGTAATCGATTATGTTATGATTTAGGAAATGCTTTCTTTCTTTTCATCCAACCTAAGAGATGAAAAATATCTGGGTTGCTCTTGTGTGCGTCTTCTTTTTCTGTTCTGTTATTCACTTGGATTTCTTTTGTTTAACCAGTCAACTCAGGGGATGCACTCATCAAAATTTTGTCTGCATCCTGCGGGAGACACACCATCATCATGTCGCCTTTTTGATGCTATTGTCAGCCACTGTGTACCTGTTATTGTCAGTGATCAGATTGAGCTCCCATATGAGGATGAAATTGACTACACTAAGTTTTCACTTTTTTTCTCATTAAAGGAGGCATTAGAACCTGGTTACATGGTTGATCAACTCCAGCAATTTCCAAAAGAGAGGTGGGTAGAAATGTGGAAGGAGCTTAAAAGGATATCTCATCACTATGAATTCCAGTATCCGCCAAAGAAGGGAGATGCTGTCAATATGCTGTGGAGACAGGTAAAGCATAAACTTTCTGGGGTCACACTTGCTGTTCATAGAAATCAGAGATTGAAAATTCCGGACTGGTGGGGGCGGAGGAGATGATTTCAGGAGTTTTTTGTTAGGACATTGTACATTCACAAGACAATGCTGCTCAATCACGGCGATAGCATCAAGGACTGCTGACAGTATATCATCACCATATTGATGTCAATAACATTGGATGAGCAATCTTTGTTCAACCTTTTCCCTCGTGAGATTGTGTGATCTTATTGGGATCGGCTATATATATTCTACCGCGTTTCTTTAAGGCAGTGGGGTTCTTAATTCACATTATCAATCTTTTTGGCTGTATATATTGTTCAGTGCGCAATTATGTACTGACGGCAGTGTTTATTCGTTTCACTAGATTATTCTTTTTGGGGAAATGTGGACGCTTGATCAACCATTCTTTCATCAATTTAGTTGCTGCAATGTGGGGATATTCATTATACGCCCATGTAATGAGGCTCTTATGTATCTACTTGCTCATTTATCCCTTCTGGTACTTGACTCATTTAAGCTTTTGCTCAACCATGGAGGAGAGTTGTTTGCCATTTAAGGTTCTTATTTATTTGGTTGTCTATCCTTTTGTTGTTTTACTTGTATTATTTCATATTTCAGAACAATAATATCTAGAATTTAATGGAATATACGAGTTACTGAGTATGTTACGCTTTGGCAAATTAGTACAGATAAGAAGAAATCGAGTTAGATATAAAAAAACGAATAGATTTTTATTGGTCATACTCATACCGCCTATTACTTAATACAGGCTATGCCTCCAACGGAATTGGTAGATTCTGGTCTTATTTGACCTTTAAAATCTTGTTCTATGAAAGGGGGACGACATAACAAGTGCTAATGGGCCACTGGTGTTAGAAATAAATATCTGATATTGAGACCTATCTCAACCTGTTGTACTGTGTTTTGGAAATTGCATGTGTGTTATGATAACACGTGCTTGGACAACTGAGACTGTTAAACTTATAATGTCCAGTCAAAGCTATTATAATATTAGTGTAGTCAAGGCAGCGTACTAACCGATGTAATGTACAGACACGAAAACGACATGGATCCAGTAAAATTTAAAGAAAAATACATGAGGTAAGAAATAAAATTATCTATTAATTTATTTTATCTATCTTTTCATATTTTATTGATATAAATTCATAAAAATTTACAAACGTTAAAATATCCATTTTAAGGATATCCGATAAAAATACACTTAAACCACATAAAATTAATAAAATTCAGATTTATGTGCGAAAAAAAAAAACCCACATAAAATATATCCATAGAGATAGACTCAAAATCAACGCTTTGGTCATGTTCAACATGGTCATCAACGCAACTACTCCCATCAGATATTCAACATTTGTTGGTGGCTGCTTGTCGGTTGTGTGGACGATTGTGGTAGATGGAGGGTAAAGCCATGACTATGAGTTGAAAGGATTTTAATGACGTGGAATGTTTTGGTCACTTCAATTTTACTGAGTATGATGTTACTTAGATTTAAGAAATGACATGAAAGTATCAAATATCTTTCGATGGGCTTGTATTGCATTTTTGAGAAACATGTTAATTCGCTTTTTTTTTTTTTATAATTTAAGATGACATATATGTTAAAAATATTTATTGAAAAAACCATATACTAAATGATAAACATTTAAATTTAAGTTTAAACAAAGATAAAACTTTTTTATTCTTCAAACAATATGTAAAGTAGTGTAATTATGATATATCGTTCCACCTCTAGTTTAATATTATAAAATCATAAACTCCCAAATATGAGAATCTTGCTACTACTTCTTCTTCTTGAATCTGGCACACCATGGCCGATGAAGAGTTGGAATTCTGCTCGTTCTTCATTTGATGTACACAGTAATCGAATTGGGTAGTGCAGGCTCTTTGCTTTGATTTTCTCCTACTGTTTTGTTGTAAAACCTTTGGTTTATTTAGTCTTTAACATGAGATATTCATTTAGTATCGACAAGGAGAATTTGCATGCTTTGTACATGAAAAATGATCCGATCAATACAAATAAAAAATGCCATTACCATCTGCGCATGTCTCTCTCCCTCTTTTTTTTTTTTTTTTTAATTAAAAATTTTTAAGCTCTTCATGCACTTTTCTCTCCTAAATTTCTTGTCCTTCTATTTGTTTTACTTTTATCCATGGACCATGGCCATGATGCATCCACCAAGAAGAAGAAAAGGGATTTTTGAATTTGAGGACATGGGGCTATAATTTTGGTATCATAAAAACTTATTTCACCTATATTAGTGTTAACATTAACATACTATATCAATAATATATAACATTATTAAACTAAAAGTTTATCAACATTCTTTAATTACACCACTTTACATGTCATAATCACCGTAGTTCGATTGTTGGATTAAATTTGTATTAAAACATTCATCATCTTCTTCTGATATATCACATTTCTGATCCGACAAAACGACAGACACTTGGTTCAAACCACAATTAAAATATTGTGTCATCATAGTTAACAATCAATGTTTCCGCTAATACTTTTAGGAGACACCCAATGATTCTTGCTGGCAACATGTTCCCAGTACTTTTCACAAAAACGCATAGATACCTTTGTATCTGAGGGCCACGTGGCAGTCGTATCAAATCCCAGTTGCTAAAGGCAAATGGATAACGACATACAACGAAACTATGAGAAAGAGGAAACCAAAAATAAACCAACCAATCTTCTACTCCAAAAAGACTGATCATTTAGGCCATCGCCAAAATTCAGAACGTCGACAAAAGATAAGTAGACTAGGTACATTGAAGCTTCTGACAGTTTGGCCCCAATCTTGGAATTTTACTTGCTAAGATTGGTGTCTAAGTGAAAATTAAAAAAAGAAAAAAGAAAAAAAGAATAATATGATGGGCTGTGCACATCAAATAAGTTTGAGATAATAAGAAACAGATACAGAACCATCAGAAGACAAGGCCGAGTATAATTTCAAGTTAATATAGAATTATTCATACAAAAATTTTCATCTATTTTTGTAATCATAATGCATCTTTTTTTGTATAAAAGGATTCCATTAAGAATAACATTGTAATTTTTTGAATAAATAATATAAATTAGTTAGAATTTTTGGAAAAATTGATAATGAGTAAATAAGATACTCAGAATTAAAATTTATATCATACCTATTGATTAATAAATAGTACGTTAAAAGAATCTTATTTAGTTGACTAAAAACACTTAATAAAACTTTTGCTTGAAAACTTATTGTGTATATAGTATAAACTATTATTAAACTTGTTTAAATAAATACATAGAAAAGGTTCAAATTAACTATAACTTAAAAGCAATACAATTATGGAAAAAAAAAAGAAAACAAGAAAAAAAAATTGAGATCGATATATGTTAATGTGAATCGAGTGGAATAAAGAAAAAGATAAACAGAAGTGAAAAAGAAAAGAATAAAAGGAGAAACAGAGAAGGGAAAGAAAAATGGATAGTTTGTGATAGTGGGATATGATAAAATGTGTTTTGTGGGAATGTACGCCTTAATCACTTAGTTATATCTCACATTATGCCATTTATCGCTTTTAAAAATGAAATAATAATACATACTTTTTCCTTATTTTCCAAATAGATATAATAAATTTTTTTTCAATGTCAACATGGATAAAATATGAGGTATTATTTATATCCATCATGTAATACCTATTTCCAAATTTTAGAATAAAAACCTACCCTATAACTTCTAGGAACTATCCTATAATTTGTAGAACATGTGAAATATTTGTCATATTTTTATAAATATAAAACTTTTAAGGTAAGTTGTTAAACAATATGTCAATTTCTTAAATATTTGTTGAAACTTACTTATGAAAATCTAATAATAGATGAGTGATGGATATTTAAAATCATAGAAAGAAAAAGATGTTGTCCTAATTGATAGTGAAAGAATATAGAAAAAAGGAGCTAAAAGAAAATGAGTAGCAATAAAAGAAATAGAGAGATGATAAAGGAAATGAGAGTCGAGAAAGTATGGTTAATAATAATACTTTATGAAAAACATGAGAGGCGTAGAAGAATGAGGGTTGTAATATGCTTTTTGATTTTTTTACTTTCTTTAATGAAAATTGGGCTTAGACTTTGAGTAGGTGTTAGAAAATTAAATCTAGAACTTATCATATGACCTTCAATACCCATTCAAAACATGTCCGACCATGAAAGTAAAGTTAGTTCAATATTCTAACGAGGCTAACCATCCGCCCTTGACCATTATCTAATATGATCCACAAGAAAGGATTTACAAAAGAATTTTCTCTAACACCATATCTAGGTTAGTTACCATGATACTATCCGTATTAGGATATTCCAATGTTCATTAATCTACCTTCAATAATTAAAATAAAATAAAAGAAAAAAATTACCATAATCAATACAATCAACTAATAAGAAACTTTCATTTTGTTGTCTCAATTGTTTAGTAAAACAATATATATGTATCCATGCATTCTTGATTTCGGACATTACTTAAAAACAAGTTCAAATAGAATGCAAACAACAATAGTTTTACATTACGCATAGCTAGGTAACAATAAACACATATAAAGAAAATCAAAATACTATAAAAAAGAAATCCAAGCCAAATAGCATTTAACATATACTAGTCACATAATTTTTTTCATCTGATTATGTCATTTTCGTGCACAATAATTCCTTTTTGATGCATAGTGCAAATTCTAATTATTTTTTGGTGCCATACTAGAAAGAGACAACTAGGGATGAATGAGTTTAAGGTGAATAGAATAGAGTCTTTATCTTATATTTTACTTTCAATATAGATCTTAAAATTTGGAATCAAAACCCACCTTATAACATATAGTATTTATCCTCAAACCTATTTAACTCTTCCGGGTTCAACAAGTTCCAAGATTCGACTAGCTTTAGTACTCACAGTTAAATATATCTCATATGGGAAAAAAATTATATAAGAGAAGGATACAAAACATTTTAATAAGCAACCATAATAAATGCATGCTATAGTTCCCATTGAACTATACATAAAGACTTGGGACACAAAAATTTAATCCATCATAACTACTTGTTTCTAGCTAAATGGCATGTTAGTGATCATTACTAATAACTAATTATCTTATATTATAATAATTATTATACAATCCCTTCCAAGTAGGATATATCTAATAACGAAGGACCCTACGATGTCTATTAAAATAAGAAATCTTATCTTTAAGCCAATAGTATAAATGAAGTGTAAAATATATTTAAATCTACAAGGGTATACTTTTAAATATAGCATTTTTATAAAAAAATTTACGAAATATAATACTCATAAAAATTAATCCAAAAATAGGTTTCAAAGGCATAGATCTAGTGTATGCTTTCAGTTTTGCGAAAAATTGCAAATTTGAAGGCTTGGACAAGGTCCGTGCTCTCGGTGTAAATTGTGCTGGGCGCATACCACTTTTATGCCTTTGGTTCTACCACTCTCGACTAATCCGATTGTCCAATTTTTTTTAGTTAATGTCGACCGTCCATAGAAAAAGCAAGTTAGAGACACTATAGTATGTTAAATTAAGGAATTGTTTAGTTGTCAATATTTTATAGTACTGGATTGGACAAAAATTTTTGTCTTTCGTTTGGTTTGCATATTTGGTTTAAGTATTGGATAAAAGAGGTCCTAGAGTACTAGACAAAATACTTAAATTTTGTACCATATAAAATAAGGTACGAAAATTAATTTCACATGACAAAAACAAATATATTTTGAAATCTCAAAAATATCATCGGTTATTATAATATTGATTAAATTAACATTATAATTATTAAATATTAAGGCAAATTATTGTAATTTAATAACTATTAATTTGTTATAATATCAATTTGATTAACACCATGGTTATTAAATATAAGACAAATTATTGTAATTTATAATATAAATGATTATTTTTTTTAATTATATGGCAAATCAATAGATTTATATTTATTATTTTATATAATTTGTTTAATTACATGAATTAAATAATCTCTTCAAATTGTTTTTTTTAATAATATTAAAATATAATTAAATGCCCATGATATTATATAAAGGCATAATTGTCAAAATATCATATTCAGTGTAATACTTTATAATACCAAATAATGGACATAATAAAAAAATTTGTCCAGTACTAAACATACCAAACATGATACAAAAAAATAGTTTTGTCATGTTTTTCTTGTTTTGTATTATCTAGTACTCTTTGTACTTTCCAGTATTACACACAAAACGCTACCTAATAATACAAATACAAAAACAAAAATAGAAGACATTTATTTTTATTTTCCCCTTTACAAACTCCATTTCTTCATTTTTTTTCTTTTGTTCACAGGAAGAAGAAGAAGTGCTTGTGCAGATCAAAATGAATACACTGAGATATATCATTTCCTTAATGAATAATCAATTGTGGTATGTTTTTTTACAAAAAAAAAAAAGAATTTTTTTATACTGTGTTTGATATTAGTATTTGAGGAAATTGTTTTTCTAATATTATTGCTTGTTGTTAGTTTGTAGTGTATTAGACATGATTTATGTAGATTTTGTAATATATAATATGCGATAGTTTTTTTTTTTACGTTAGTACGAGAATACACTATACTAACAAAAAATTGAATATTATTTATAAATATCAAATTTAAAATATTATTTATGTTGTTACAAAAAAAATATTGTAACAGAAATTTGCAATTTCTTTTTTTGTGAAATAATTTTTACGGTGTTGTTATTTAAATTTGTAATTTTTTATTATGAAATAATGAAAAAATTAAAATTAAAATTAAAATTAAAATTGAAACATAAATTTGTGATTTTTTTGGAGTGATTTTTTGGGACTAATTTTTACAATGTTGTTATTTAAATTTGTCATTTTTTTTGAAATAGTTGATAATTTATATATATTATGGATAGGAAAACAATAGGTGACTATGTGAAATTGATGATCTACGCATTTGGAAATATTGTGGCTGGTAACTGGGGGTCGAAGTATGATAGGGATTTAGTGAAGAAGTTTAAAATGAAGAAAAATGTCAGCTACACTAAATTCTTACATAGAATATGCCGAAGCATCGGAGTCAATCCAACCAAAGTAGGGGTTGAGATAATTTATAGGCATCCTATATTCCATAGGGGCAGTACATCTTATGCCTTAATGACAACTAGAGATGATGAAGATATTGAAAACTTTACTGAAATGGCTTAATCCTATAGAGATTGTGGCATTCAATAGTTATATGTTAGAATTTGTGACAATTTTGGGGGCCCTTTCGAAAGGCAGACAATCGAAGCAAGTAGGCAACTATATTCATCACATTACATGGAAGAAATGTAGCTCGAGTCATTGACATTTGAACCTTCAATTCTAATCCAGATGGAAAGCAATGATGAAGATAGAGTAGATAGAGTAGTTACTTTGGTATTACAACGACCAGACACGTGATTCGTACATAATTCATTTGGGAGCGGAAACTGCAATAGACACCGATGTAGGAGTGGGTGTTAAGGAGGAGAGTACCGATTATGAGAAGGAAGATAGGGAATGTGAAAATGATAGAGATTAAGTATCTGAAGAGGACTCTCTAACTGTATCTACGTACTCGAGACAAGCAATATATTAGTAGAGCAGGCCGAACCACCAAGCATAGTAGTTAAAGATCTTGTTCCCTACTACAACGTTGGCGGTGATGATGTTTACATTTATTTCGAGCAGGAGCAAAATAATATTTGCAACGGTTTGAGTAGTAGTGACGATTTATACAAGGGCATGAGATTCATAACAAAAGTAGATGTGATTCAAGCAGTAAAAGCTTATCATGTGAAGAATCATTATAACTTCATTGTTGTAGAATTTAATTTGTTGCTTTGGTCTATTTATTTTTTGAAAAGAGATGACAGTTGTAAATAGAGGCTTTGGGCTTGTAAGAAAAAGTTGGAGGGCTTGTTCGTAGTGACAAGATTTGAAGGGTTACACATATGCATTAACCTGCTAATTAGTCAAGATTACTCATAGTTATATTGCAATCTTCTTACTAGCCGATTTGTAAATCTTGTTAGAGATAATCTTAATATGAAGGTTGTGGAGCTTACTTTTGTTGTCGAACAGGAATTTGGTTACAGGATAAGCAGAAGATGGGTTTAGGAGGGGAAGAAATGGGCTATTGAGCATGTGTAAGGGAATTGAAAGAAGTCTTACAATGAACTCCCTAAGTTTCTAAATGTCATAAAAAATACAAATCTTGGAACACAGATTGATTAGGGTTGAAGTAGATTAACTATCCCCAGGATGTTTACTCTTAAGTGGGTTTTTTGGGCATTCAAGTCATACATTGTAATGTGAATATTCCTTAGACTAGTTGTTACCATTGACAGAACTTTTCTATATGAGAAGTACACTCACGAGTTGCTAATTGCTTGTGGTGTTGATGGCGATAACTATATATTTTTTTTGGCATTCGTTCTTGTAGATCGGGAAATAATTGAAATATGGGGTTAGTTTTTGAGGAAACTGAAGGAACATGTTATTGGCGATCGTGTAGGTTATGAAATCATTTACCTCATATCAGACATACACGCCAACATCAAATCGACAGTTGAAGAAGAAGTCAATAGATGACGCTGGCTATTTGTAGTGTCGAGGTTTTATCTATGATACCTTGCAAGCAACTTCAACTCAGTATATAAAAACATGCAATGAAAGGGGTTGGTTACATATACTGGGTTGCAAGCACAAGCTCGAAAGCTAAACTTTGTGATATAGCAGGTAGGGATCATTAAGCTTGATGTGTTGGATTGGTTTGATGATGTGTTGGTGGATATGTGGACGCTAGCTCATGATGTTTGCTATCAGTTTAGATATATGACCTCCAACATTGTTGAAAGCTACAATTCCATGATTAAGGAAGCTCGGGGGTTACTTGTGATTGCTTTGGTGAAGAAGACGTTTTACAATTGCATGGGGTACTTTGTCAAGAAGTATTCAAAGGCTTTGAAGAATATAACGAAAGGAGTTAGCAAATATGCAATTGAAAAGATAAACAAATGGAGTTCATGAGTTAGCAACCATAAGGTGATTGACTGCAACAAGTAGGAGAGACGTTTTGAAGTGCTCATCGGTAGTTATTATATAGTGAGTGGGTTGAGGGGAGGGGGCCGAACACACCTTATTGACTTTTCCTACAGCATATTCATTTGCTAAAAGTGGTAAATATACCGAATCCTATGCTCCCATGCCTATTCAATAACTGCGCCAATTAGGCTTGATATGACGCATTTTATATTGGATTGGTATAGGTGGATTCAGCAAGAGATGACACATAAGATGCACTTCATGCCCATAGGCAATGAACTCAGTTAGGAGCTAGTACACATCTCATCACTTTGCTTAAGGGAAAACCTCACACTGAAAAAGGAAAAACTGAGGTGAAAAAGATACTATATGAAGATAGACATTAGGGAGTGTTCAAATAAAATCACATGTAGACTTTGCCGAAGGGAAGGCGATAATAAAAGAACGTACCCATGTTAACATGATAATGGTAAGCGATGAATAACAATACACATGATTTGTTGAATCTTAGCTCAACCTTACATACATCCGTTGCTAAATCTTTGCTTATATAATGCTAACTTTATCTTTTTCCATTGTGTAGCTTAGGTGAAGCCTTGACTACTTTATCCACTTTGTTCTAACGTAGTAGAAGGGGGATCTTTCATGAATGTTGGCGATTTTTTTTATATGTTGCTATATACACTTTTATGTTTCCTTTCATAGTTGCTTGTATGTTTTTTCAATATTCATTAGATTTATTTTTCATTTACAAAAAAAAAACCGAATTTTTTTATTGATTCATTTTCTAATATTAATTAATGATATATTAGTATCTAATTAATTATTAATTAACGATTAATAAATAACTACTGGCATTTTAATAAAAATAGTATAATACAAATAATTGCATTGAATTTTTTTATGCATTGATAAAAAAGTAATATAATAGAAAAAAATTAATTTCTTTAAAAAAACATACTGAAATATAGTTTCGCTGAAGAAGTTAGAAAAATGTCCTATAAATATTTATACACATGTAGATGTACTAGTTAAACTTGCATAAAATAGAAATTAAGAAAATAGAAAGTTTTAAATTGTGAGAAAGAAGAAGATTGGAAGAAGAAATTGAAATTTTTATAAATTTGCAGTATTATTTTGTAATAATTTTTATAGGTTTGAAGTATTTTATTACATTATTAGATAGTGAGGATAATGACAACTAATTCTTACAAATTTGTACTAAAGGTGTATATCTCATTTCATGCTTATCAAACAATTTGCTTGAAGGCGCGAACAAAATATGTGCCTTTAGTTTTGCAAAATTATGTAGCATTGAAGGTGCACATTAGGCTTGTACTTTCGAAACCTATTTTTGGAATAATTTTTGCTAGTCCTATATTTTGCAAATGAAAAAAAAAAAATACTATATTTAAAAGTATACCTTTAAATTTGCATGTGCTCTTTTTTTTTTTCTCTTAAAAAAATTACAAATATTAGTTACTTTTCCTCAAAAGGAAAAAAGGTTGTATAATTGATAGTGATAGAAGACAAGAAAATTACACTACGTTTTATTTATATATATTTATAATGAGCTTTACATTATTTTTTCTCCAATAAAATCAAGAAGCATGGAGCAAAAGGTGTCATACCCTAATAAAAGTGACAATATTATATAGGCTACAAAGTCTTCGTTGGCTTCCCATTTAAGAAAACGATTGGAAAAGGTTTTCCTACTATATCAACTAAGACTAATAATTTGTGTGTTAATAGGGTCCAATTTGAAAATTTTAATTTGTAATGTGGTTTGCTTATTAATCATTTTTTGAAACCTAAATGCAAAACTTGATTTGTTTTATAAGCATGTTTAATATTGAGCTAAAATCTTTTATTAATTAAAAAAATTCTAAAATAAATATATCGTAACTATCAAGTCTTTATTTGAAAAAAATGTGTTTCGAGCATTGTCTTTAATTTGCTAAATGGTTATAATGGAAATTATATTAGAAACTATACAATGTTTGTAAAAATAGCTTTCCATTCTAAGTTAATTGTATAGGCATGCCTAATGAAAACATAATATCTCAAAAATTTAATTATTAATTCGTACTTTGAGTAACATGTGACTATCTTAAACAAAAATTTATGATTAGTAGTTGTGTTGTTGTTAATGCGTAATATGTTGCAACTAACTTAAAAAAAAAAAAAACTGACATACATACAATTATATTTTTCTTAATAAGATTGAGTAATTTACTAATGGGTTGGAATTTGAATAAGGCTTGCCTCATAATAAATTTGTATGTAGTAGCGAAGTTTCTAATTGCCTATGTGTAATACAATATTGTTAATTTGAAATTATAGATATTAGAGTTTAGAGGGAAATCAAAAGGTAAAAGTGTTACTCTTACAAGAACTGGAGTTAGAGTAGAAAAGTGTGATAATTAAAGAGAGAAGAACGACGATAGGGATCAATGGCAAAGTGATAGAGTGGAAAGGGGGAGAGAGATGTGTACGAGACAATAGAAAAGGAATTAAAGTAAAAAGGTGATAGAGTATAAAATTAAATTATAAATAACTAAAAATTAAAAATCACAATCTTAAACAAGCTTTTAGATTAAGCTTGAACATGTTTACAATACTTGTTTATTGGATGAGTTTGTAATAAATTTAAGTTACGACCTGAATCTAGATAAGTTTATAAAAGAATCTAAAAGATTTCGACACATTTATTAATCATATCAAGTTTGCCTCATATAAACTTATTTATAACCATATGATATTGTATTGGTATTTATAAATAGAATGCCAAATTATAGGTTCTAATATTTGCTTAAGATTTGGTTTTTCTTTTTCTTTTTTCACTTAAATAGGACTTATATTTTTATGGTCATACATTGTAGAATCTGGGTTGATTTAGAAATCAAATCAAACTAAAACTAATGAGAATTTGCTTAACAAGTATTCCAAAAATTAGTAAAAATATCCAAAAAGAGAGAGAGAAAAAGGATTTTTTTACATTTAAATATTGATTATATGCTGTATAGAGAAAATATATAAACAAGGATCTCATTTGTGGATGCTTATCTATTAATTATTTAAGAAGGAAAATTTTTACATACTTTAATATTAATTATATACTTTATGAAAAAAATAAAATATATAAAAAAGATAAAAATATTTTTACGTAATTTTTTAAATAATTACATTAAAATATCATTAACCTTTTTCCATATAAAATAGTTTATTTCCTAATCCTTAACAAACCGCTCAAATCACGATTAATAAAATTGGGCAGGCTAACCAACAGAAGGAAAGTTGCACGCGTGAACCAATAGGCCAACGCCAAAAATATCCAAATGTCCATCGCACACGAACGCGATCCTCACTGAGGGCAATTTGGCCATTTCACATTCCCACAGTGACTCGCACAGCTCGCTGGCACGAGAAAAGGCGGAAGAGCCGGGGCAGCATTCTCTCTCTCTCTCTCTCTCTCTACATTACCCCGTTACATGTAGTGATGTATAGTAGTAATCGGTAATTCATTTACTCATATCCTTCTTATTTATATTTTTTTTGCCAAGTTTTTATAAAAATAAAAGAAGTGAAAAGATAAAAATAATGATTTTCACTTTATATTAGGTCGCAGAAGGAAATTAAGTGATTATGCTCTCATTATCATTATTATTAATGAAGGAAATATTACCATTTATTTCACTCAATTTCCAGGCTCTTTATTTAAGTTACGAAATATAACATTTTCACCTATTAGCAATTTGCATGATTTCCTTTCCCTTTCCATCCCGAAAGTTGGTTTTTTTAGAACTCTTATCGTCTTATTCCCCGTCGGTATAGAAGAAGAAGACGCACGTCCTTGCAAATTCCGTTTGTAAAGATATAAAGCCAAATCAAACGTATCGACTATCGAGCATTGGAGGTCATACAAAATTATCTACGGAGAAAACAAATGAGTGCTGTTAGGAGTGAAGGAAGCTCTAACACGATTCGCACTCTCTCTCCATCTTCTTCTTCAATCTCTCGATGCTCTCATGCGTCTGCTCCTTCTACAGGTACTCCTTATTGTTTCTTCTCTTTCATGCGTTTTTGCTGGTTATTTGTTAAGCTTGACCATTCTTAAGTGTGTTTTGTAAGCTGAAGTTGGCAATTTTATGTGTTCTTTTGGAGGAGGTAGTGAGCTGGCTTCATTTCGTTTTCATGGCGTATTGATGTCGAAGATGTTCAACATCAATTTAGCTTGCAAATCATAATGATCACGTCGTAATTTTATTATCCTTGGTTCAGACTGTTGAGTTGTTGCTAAGAAATAAATACAATAGCCCATATCTATTTGTTAAAGCTTTTAGATTAGATGATTATAGTATTAACTTAACAATCCGGTCTTGAGGTTGTGTTTGGAATTGCCACCACTATAGCTGGCTACTGCAAAACCTTTCTCCAGTCATAAACTGTTAGTCCACTTAGTGAATAATTGATAGGGAGAAAAATACCGGATTTGGTGGAAACGAGTTGCAGATGTCCTGAACCAAGAAGAAACTTTGTCACATTCGGAGGTTTTAGTCTTAATGATTCAGCATTCTTTAAAAGCATTCTTAACAAAAAGTCATGAATTGACCAATAATGTATTGGCGGGTCCCCTTTTGGGTAGTTGGTTCTTGGATGGATTGATCTTTTGCTGATCGTTCCACAGAGACATGTATAAAATACGGCATAGTTTTGTTCATTTGTGGAATTATCTTTAGCAAGGGACAATCCTGGGGGGACCATGACGTGGTAGTTCCGCTGTTGTAGTGTTTCTTGGCTGTTTGTATTTATAGGTGAAATTGGGGGCCAAAAGTGGAAGAATTGTCTGAGACCTGAATCAATGCATGTAAATTAAGCAGGAATTTGAGAAAGACTAGAGAATTGACTGAATTTGTTGCAAAGATTGATTGCTTATCAGCCAATGGTATGGATTGTAAACAGAAAGTTAAACCTCATCCTATTGAGTTGAGATTAGCTACTCTAATTTAGCTACACCAAAAATGCTGTCCAAACTTTTATTTTGATATTTATCATAACGAGTGACTTAAATTTGTCAAATATTATCGTAGTAATCTTAATATGTTGCAATTATTAGTGAATTTTAGCAACAAGTGATGGTAGGAGGCAAAGTTCGTAACTGATTGTGTCGATCATGGAAAATGTTTAATGAAGAATGGGAAAATGATTTCCTTTTTGAAACATACGGAATCTTTTTCTTCATTTCCAATAGTACATTCTTTGGATGTGATCCATCACAACTTTTCCATTGGCTTCTCCAAGCAACAAACAATCCACCAGTAGCCAAAGAGAAGGTAGCAGCCTGTCATTGCCATCACTGCCCACCCACTTACAAGTAAAAGCCATTAGTATCTGTAACCATTTTAGATTATTATTTAAATTATTATGACAATATTCAACAGGCATAAGAATTTGATAACAGATGTCGAAGAAAGTCTACAAAATGTTTTTGCAAAACACACACACCATATTTTTCAACTAGTTTTATGCTCGCCTGGGGATTTACTCTCACCATCAACTGCATAACACATATTTCTCCTTTTTTAAGCTTGACATAGTAAAGTATTCTCTATTATGGACAGCTGGCCAAAAAAAAATAAAAACCAACACTGACAGCTAAGAGATCATCAAAGTATGTAACATAGGTAGAAACGTTGGGAAGCAATTTCCTGGAACAATTGTGTTTCTGATGGGTGAAACTGAATGTCAAAATATGAGGATGCTCTGGACAGGTATTTGATCGGATGATGGGGCTGTGAAGTGGTAGAGCTAAACTAAATAAACAGGCTAGAGGCAATTTCTTTGCTTCACATGACTTTCAATCTTAAAAACAACTGGAAAAGCTCAACAACTAAGGCATCATTATCAAGCAGTCTGCTATCTCTTGTTCCAATTTTTGTCTCGTTTAGTTGACAAGATTGAACTAGTGCAGCAAAGTCCAATTATATGGCTAATTGACTTATCAGCTATTAAAGCTAAGATTCATGTCAGAGCAAAGTATGGTAATTTTTATCGCCTTCATTTTTTCTGGTGGTCATTTAATTTGCTGCTTTCATAAATGATGGATTTAAATATTGTATGGAAATATGGTGATCAAAGTTACTAAATGAGAACTTAACCTTTTATTTTTTGGTAATTGATTAGATCCAAACTTGGCCTAATCCCTGCTTATTTAGGTAAGAGAAATGGAATGGTTAAATCAGGTCTTTTTTTATAAGTTGTTTGAAACTTGAGCAATGATCAAATGAAGTTCTTCTGAATAGAAGTTCCATTCCATATGAATTTGTTAATTTTGTGCATTATGTGTTCATTGTGACATACGAGGATTTCTTAATATCATCATTTGCTTTTCTTTAATGCAGATGCAGCTTGTAGGAATTATAATTGGATGGGCAGAGGGCTTACTTGTGTTTGCTTTAAGCGAAAGGAAATGTATGAACGAATTTATATTAACTGGACCCCCCAACAGGTAAGTGGCTTCTTATTGTAAGAAGTTCTGGAGTTGCATTTCATACACCACCATTCTTTTGGTTCATATTGCACAGGTGTTTGGTACTCTGCTATCTGTTGAAGTGATTGAAACTTGACACGATGCTTTGGATTTTCCCTGTGCATGCATAGGGTCTGAATGCAGCTGGGCCATTTAGCTGATGTTACTCAAACTGTTATCTTCTTCAGAGGAGATATAAATTAACCATAGCTTGCACATAGATTCATCATTGAAGTTTGAGTCAAACTATGGCCTTCTTTACATTGTTTGCCTGATATATCATAAAGCAATTTAGTTAATTTTATGCTTCTCACATATAGATGCAAGACCTGTTCTCTTTGTAGCTTTACTTTATCCTCCTTCCTTTCATAAAGGGCATGAACTAACAACTTTGTTTTTGTGGCACATTCTTTCTTATTGTAATGACATATTTGTACGTGTAACTTTTCTTCAATATTCAGAATTTCAGTCGTCAGAGGTCCCTACGTGATATGGATTAAAGTTCACTTTTTCTTGCTTAGTAGAGTAACATTGTATATTGGGTTTCAGGAGGAGAGACTTAATAGATTGAAGCATCGGATGAAGGTGTTCTTCGATGCATCACGCCCGGATCACCAGGTACATTTGTGTTTTGCAGTAGGATTCCTCCAATGCTGTAGATAGACATATCTTCAATCAGCAAATATGATTATATGGCTTCCTAAAGGAACAGGCATTTGATGGTGTTAGACTTGTGAAAAAATATAAATTAAATCTTGGATGCATGTTTCTGTTATGAAGTTAATTAATTCAGCGAAATTTAACAAAAAGCAGGAGGCTTTGAGGGCTCTTTGGCATGCTACTTTCCCTGGGCAGGAACTCAATGGTTTGATCTCTGATCAGTGGAAAGATATGGGTTGGCAGGGGAGAGATCCATCAACCGATTTCCGGTAAGAATTTTACTACTGTATTGTTCTCTGAGCTGATTCTATAAAATGCTTTGATCATTTTGTCAAAATCATATTTTGAATGGACAGAGGAGCAGGATTTATATCCCTGGAGAACTTATTGTTCTTTGCCAAGACATTTTCAGTAAGTTTTCCTGATCATTTACATTTCACAGAATTACATTCTAAGCTGCCTATTTGAAGCTTATCGTGATAAAAACAATATGTAATCTTTAACTTTTGATGAATATGAACATTCGCAGACATCTTTTCAGCAATTGCTCAAGAAAGAAGGGGGAGATAGAGCTGCATGGGAATACCCATTTGCTGTTGCTGGTGTAAATATAACATTCATGCTTATGCAAATGCTTGACCTAGATGCACGTAAGATCTTTATATTCATATATAGTTAATCATATTAGAGAATGATTGAAATTTAGATCCACCTTTAGCAAGCTGATCTTTGTTTTGAGCAATATTGAATTGACTGATCCAAATTGTTGTTTTCTTTTCTTTACTTTTAGCATTCACAAACTTCAGGCATATTACCTAAAAGAGACAAAAACTTAAGGCATATCAATAATGCATGATTTGTTACTTTTTGCAGTGAAACCTAGGACATTTGTCAGAACAGTCTTTTTGCAGATGTTGTCAGGTAATTCATGCATATAAACTCTTATTCACGTCTCACCACTCTCTCTAGTAATTTCAGACTTTATGCAATGGCAGCATCATTTTTTAGCTGTTGCTGTGGCTGTACTGCTGAGTGCTGCTCTATTGACTTGATTGTTGGTACTAAGAATGCCAAAGTAGTTACCGAAATTTTTTGTGTGTTTACAGAGAATGAATGGGCATTCGACTTATTATATTGTGTGGCTTTTGTGATTATGGACAAACAATGGATAGAAAGGAATGCCTCATACATGCAGTTCAATGTGAGATATCTACTCCTTTCATATTTAAGCAAAGAGAGATTTCAGTTGTGATGCTGATTGAAAGTTTTTATTCTGACTTGGTAGTTATGTAGCCTTCTGATGGACTTTCAATAGTTTCTCATGCATATGAGCTTGCGTTTACTGCAAACATAAAAGAGAAACTGAATAAACTCCTGTGTGATAGGATGTCTTAAAGTCAACCCGAATGCAGCTAGAGAGAGAGCTCTTAATGGAAGATGTTATGAGGATTGAAGACATGCCTTCTTTTAGCCTTCTCTGCTAGCATTAACCAAACTCAAATTTCAATTGCAAGCCACTGTCGGATCAGGTTTATCATGGGGACACAGTGAAATTGATGCGGTGTTTGCACTATGTTCCTCTTCCCAGGCAGTGAAGTCCACAAAGTTGCCTTGCCAATCTAAACCAACAGATTCTTCTAGATTATACTATCATGCACCAACCTTCCTGTTTTAGTTTGTCTGCAGGAGGTAAGGAGTGTAAGCAAAACAGCAAATACTACGTTTTTTCTATGGCTAGTTGTAAGGTGCCTTCAGTCATTTGAAGCTTCCCCTCTTTGTTTTTCCTTTTTCTTTTTCTTTTTTTTTTTAAAAAAAAATTCAAACAGATTTTCCTGTAATCTGCCTCAAGGAAATGAAACTCACCAATTTTGTAGTTTTTCAGTATGGAATGCTATTTGGTTGGATTGGAATGTTCTGTTTGCAAAGTGTTCATCAAGTAGCCATTCATAACTTACCATCCGAGCCGTGTGTTAGTGATAATGCTACTTTGATTCGCGTAATAGCATAATTAGTAAAGTAACTAGGTTATAAAACCAGGTTATGCAATCATAATTTTATACAAGTAGGCAATGAAGGGTGGGAAAAGACGAGAAGAAAGATTATACAACTAATGTGTTGGTTGACTTTCACATGGCATGAAGAAGCGCATAGACCAAATGTATGTCATGTGAAAACTAATCAATAAATGTTAAAATGCAAAGAATAAAAGCAATAAATGCATCCATTTTGCAACTGGAAAGGAGCAAGAAAGAATAAGAAAGACAAGTTGCTGTATAGCTCGTGGAGTTGAATATTAGGTATAATTAGAGATTTGGGCAAATTGAAATGTCAATGCTTTCTAAAGGTGGCGAATTCAGATCGTGGCTGGGATTCTGATTGGATCAAATTCAAAAAAAAACCTCTAAAATCTCTTAGATATTTCAAAGAATCATTTACTTCGTCATTATTTCACATTCCAATTGTCAATTTTTTTCCCCTGGAATGAATTGGTAGGCAAGATATAGAAAACAAACATTAACAAGAAGATTGAATCATAATTTAATCAAAGAGCTAGCTCTCTTCTAGAATAATCTCTTAATCTGTAAAGGTCAAGCATTCTAATTTCCAGGGATATGTCATGCACTCAAAGGTCAACATTCTCCTCTCTAAATCCTATTTGTATTGTCCTTCATTTCTCGTTTCTAATGGTTAAGTAACTGCTAGTTGTGTTTCGTGTTCTCATTGCATTGAATATAACTTCCAACAAGACTACGGCACGTTTCTTGCTATGGACTCAAGTCAATACCATGCCTGGGAGGTCATTTTACTGGCCAGGTTTGGTATGTAACTTCAAGTCCAAACATCTCACTACCCGGAAATAGCCATGCGCATGCCGTGTAGCTGGGTCAGGATGGTAGAATTAACTAGACTTGAGGTGATGGCAACCCCACGGACTATGTGAATATATTCCCCATTGGTCAGCCATGGCATGGCTGTACTGGTGGTGTTACTGCTATCGATTTCTATGTTCCCGGGAGGTTTAAGGTATTCTCTTGAAGGGAATCAATGGCAGAGAAATATGAGGGTGTCATGCTGGTTTGCATCGGGAGAGAGGGTCAACCTTGAAATTCAAAGGGTGTTTTTGATGAATAACATTGATGTCAGTTGTGCACGATTGGTGGATAGTATTGCATCATTATGCAAATATAACAGTACAGCAATGAGAGCGGCTCTTGGAGGGGCTTCACCCTGCGGTCGCTCCATAAATAAACAACCCATCCCCCACGAAAATTTCTGAAACTTGTCCCCTTATAACTTTAAACAATCTTTGAAAATATACTTTTTTTAACTTTTTATGGTTTTGCCTTTACCAACGTTCGTAGAATAAGATACAGCAGCACATTGGGTGAAATTCAGAATCAGCGAAGTGATATAGCAAGCATCTTAACTCTTAACCCAGTAATAGACCTGGCATTGTGCAACTATATATACCTGTCCAATATTAAACAAGTAGAATGCATACGAATTCATCGTTGTCTATGATTCCATAACTCTTATCTGATCACACCTAGCAAATAGAAGATACTTCCTTCCAACTTTCGGCTCGATCCAATCCCAGTAGTCATACTATGGCCCCATATCTTGCTTGCCATGAGGCGATTGACGCTCAAGTTAACCACTTATTCTAAATTTTCCTATCTATTACAGCCATTAATGGTTGGTCCACAACTAAGTTGTCCCATGTTGGGCTAGATATTAGAATCATAGCCTTTAAGTTGCTTTTTCCTGACTTCTCAACCCACATAATGGCCATCATTGATCATTTACATATCTATTTTATATTAGGAGTAGGTTTTTTACGTTCTATTTAACCAGTTTATCCTAACTTTATGACTCACTTAAATGGTTATCTTTAATTAATTTATGATAAATATATTTATAACAATATTAAGAGTAAATGTTCCGTGTCTATACCCACCAAAGTCATCTCATCTCAACTTTCTAACAATTAAGGACGGCTAATATCAGTTTATCTGTGACTAGCATACCATATTCAAACACTGGGAGCATGTATTCTGTGAACATACACACCTAACTACAACCAACACTTATAGCGTAAGTTAAAGTTGAATGTTATTTATCTTGAATTTAAACATTAGGAATATGATTTAAAGTTGGATATTATTTAACTTGCATTCAGATTTTTTATGTGTGCTGAATAATAACTCGCGGTTTATGATAATTTTTTCCAATTAGAGTGTTTTATTATATGTTTTTCAAGACTTGTCACTGCGGATGCTATAAATTTTTTGACAAATTTGATATTTTCACGATATATATATATTTATATATATTACTCACCGGCAATTCATATATTCGTCTCAATATGCCTACAAACCGAGCAACGTCCGAGAGAGAGAGAGAGACTGCACGATGTTATTAAAGTTGTTTCCAAAAGATGAGTAAGGTGCGGGGATAGCTGAAAAAGGTCGGACGTCTACATTGAGACGTGTCCATCTTCCTATAATGATGCCCCTGAATTCTAATTTTAAGAATCGAGACCAATTCTAGGTTATCAATCATTAATCATCTGCGTTTTTGTGTTGTGAAAAATTATCACTTACCATCCAAAATGTACTTACTACTATTTGCTTTTAAGAGTTCAAATAATACGAGGTGGTGGAAGATCCGGACTGATACCCTAATAAGGGTGGTTAATTGACTCTGAAAAATACTCATAGAAAATAAAGAAAAATATGATCTTTGGGTTACTAAATCTCTTATAGCTGCTAACCATAATAATGACTTTGTTGGTTGTCTTATCCTATAGCTTTTTCGATATTAAGTTATATATTTTAGTAATGTAATAGTATTTTATGTTATTACAGCATATATTAAGTTTGTAATATACGTAGATATATTTGTATAATATATATTAAGCTTGTAACAAGGGTAATTAATTGCCTAAATTGAAAAAAAGAAGTTAAGTTTTACCACAAATCAAAACTGAATAGAAAAAAAAAAAACTAAAAATAGATTGCAATTAGAAGAAAAACAAAACACAAATAGGGTGACTTCATAACTGGGATAAGAGAAAAACACAAAATTCCTAAATAGACCATAAATTAGTAACAAATCAAGTCAAACATTTTCCAAATATAATAGAGTTAGGGGGCATCTACTAAAATAATATTATTTAAAAAAAATTGTGGAATAAGGTATTCGAAAAATTATTCCAAAAATAGGTTGCGAATGTGCAAACCAAATTTGCGCCATGTTCATGCATTCAACAATTTGCTAATTTTTTTTATCATTGAAAAAAAAATTATGAAAAATCAAGTAAAGAAAATTAAAATTTCTCAAATTAATTTTTTGTTTTAAAAAATTAAAAGTTTACATAAAGAATAACAAAAAATAATTTTCATAAATTTAAATATTATAAAAATTTATTTAAAAAATTTTCGCACCTTTTTATACTTTATCTTATAATATATGAAAAAAAAGAAAAAGAAAAGAAAACCGAAGTTGATGCGATTTGCTTTTCTAACTTTAAAAAATCATAACTTTTTGCTCGTGTGGAGTTACAGAGTTCATAATATATAAAAAAAGACTGGTTGAGCTTATTATAACTAAGACCAATAGCCATTTGGTATTTTTATAAGAGCCAAATTGTTATGTTTTCATAGGTTACTAGTTACCATGTTGATAAAAAGAGAGAGAGAGATGAAATTATAATATAGTAGACTCAGTTTTTTTTTTTTCGTATATTACAAGATAAAGCATAAAGAGGTGAATTTTTTTTTAAATCAATTTTTATAATTTTTAAATTTATGATTTTTTATTATTCTTTATGTAAACTTTTAATTTAAAAAAAAAGATTAATTGGAGAAAATTTAATTTTCTTTACATGATTTTTCATAATCATTTTTCAATGATAAAAAAAATAACAAATTGTTAAAGGCACAAATTGAGTCCACATTTTCATAACCTATTTTTGAAATAAGTTTTCTAAGTATCCTATTTCACGAACTTAAAACATATATATATATATATTATTTTAGTGGATTCCCCCATAGAGTTAGAGTCATGATCTAAGAAAAGGATTGATCCTTTTATTTATTTATTTATTTTTCTTTTATATTTTTCCTTTTTCTCCTTAATATTGTCTTCGTCTTTTTTTCCTTTGCTTTGCTTAATATTAATTAATATTTATAAAGAATAAAAATGGTAATGTAAGGGTCTAAATATACGTCTTTCAAGATTAAGGGTCTAAATCAAATTTGGGAGTTTAAGGGAATAAAATACATAAATTAAATTGTTAAGAAGGTTTGAATTCAATCTATCATTTTTCAAAAAAAAAATTCTCAAAGGTTACACTTGCGATGGATAAGAATACACGCTTATGGAGACTTGAATTATTGTTAAAAACCAAGGGGAAAAAAAGAAAACAAAAAGTGTAAGGTCATATAAAATTTTAGAAATGATTAAAGAATCCAATAATAGATATGGAACTCACTTGAGAAATTGATGAATTAACTACATTTGATTTTGTAAATAAATTTATGAACGGCTAAGAAAGAAGAAGCAGAAGAAGCGGTAGGGATTCTATATTTATAAGATGCAATTTGTAAAATTATAGAATATATCACTAAGTAAAGAAGTTATGCATAAATATTTCTTAATCAAGGGTAGATATATAGGTTTTATGATGGGTTCTAGACACCATGTGGTAGTCAAATCAGCCTAACTATATAACCTGTAATTTTAGCCCTATGGTGTAAATATCTTGTATTTTAATTATTATTTTGGGCATCTCTAATCTAATATGTTATATCTATAAGCTAGGTTGGACTACTAATATGATATTAGCTATAACTATTTAAGTATAAACATGACATGATCATCTCTTAAAAAAAAATAAAAAATAAATACAGATTTAGTAATGAAATCTCTAAAACTTATACATTCTATATTGTATAAAGTAGATTGTAGTTTTAAATTTTAATATCTTCTACCTATAGAACAAAATATATATTTCATGTCCTGCACATCCTTTGCTCCTAGGAATATGTTATGCATGGCAAACATTATATTATTGATGTAATGAATTAAATGGAGATATTTCTATAGAGATGACAAGCCAATTCTTTGTATTATCAATAGGTTCTATGGTAACAAGTAATACACTTATATCCTTAAAAAGAAAAAGAAAGAAAAAAAATTTATGATCAAACTATCAATAACACAATATATATATATATATATATATTTCAAAAATTAAGAATCCACAATTATGTAAATCAATTTAATTCATTAAAATTTTATTAAGTGAAATAGAAAAATTATAAATTTTTAAAATAATAGATAAAACATGATGTGAGATGCAAATCCACACTCAATAGATTTAGATGGAATTATGCTGTCTATATGTTGTATAGACTCTTCTTTTCCTTATAAAACCATCTAGGTTGAATTGGACAATCTTTTTCAAAGAGGAGCATAAACAACATACTACTAATCAATTATGCCATAGATCTGTCTAAGAAATACTTACAAAATCATATAATATATCAAGCGCTTCCATCATGGTCTAAGACACAATTAAGATGATGAAACTTGACATATGACTCTGGAACAACCAAAAGGCTAGTATCCTATGTCACATTGGTTGGGTCGTTTATCTCCGTAGGTTGAGGAAATGGGGTTACCCCATCATTCATTCCATTCTCACATTTTTTTTAAGGTTTGATTATATATTTTATAAAAATATAAATATAAAGAAAAATAAAAAAAAAGTTTTCTTGTTAGTTATCCTGTATAATTATTATAGACATCTATTAATTAATATTTTTTATAAATAATTATCGTATTTGAAATACGAAATTGATAAAAAAAAAAAAGAAGGATTACTTTTCTTAAGTAAACTAGCGCACGGAGGTTTTCCTAGTTTCAATGTCGCTTTCATTGTTCATCATTTGCCTTTTACAGGTGTTTCATCCTCGGTGATCGATGATTGCTGGTAGGACTAGCAGGCAGGCAATGGTGTTTACATAATTAAAGTGCTTACATTTACATGTCAGGTCCAGGTAAGTATTTCAGAGGATGTCCCATTAGACATTATTGCCCTTCATCAATCCAATCCAATCAAACCAAAGTTAATCAATATGATCCCCGGCGAAACCTCTTCGGACACGCCCGATAAAATTGGAAAGATCTCTAACGAAATATTTATCACAGATTTACACCTATATATGTGTTGATGTAAAAATGGGTTTACACAATGTTATATGATTTTTATGGAAAATAATATAAGTAGACAGTATGAGAGGATTAGTATAAGATAATAGTAGTTTTTTTATACATAAATAAACTCATCATATTCAAAACGTCTTACATATATTATTAAGTATAAGTAAATATGTAAAAAATATATTTTTATTATAATTATATATTATATAGTTTTTCTTTAGATCAAAAAACACGGATTATAAAAATATAATACTCTAAAATTTTTGAAGAAAAATGATTTTAGGTAAAAGGAAATTTTGAATAAATAAGAACAAAATGATTTTCCATTATTTTAGAGAAGAAATCGCTTTCATTATTTCTAGGTATTTCAATACCAACATTATTAAATCGCAAGTAGAAACCACCATCAAGGCTACTAATGACTAAATATCACATACAAACCACATTCAAACACCACATCAATAGTTACCCACTTGCTTTAGTTAATCACAATAGAGCTTTGACCATTGTGCCATTAAGTCTAGATTTTAGTTTTATAAAAATAAATAAATCCAAAGTAACAGGTCATGTTAAGGTACAATATACTTTTAATCTTCAATATTTCTCAATTTTTTTATTTGAATCTCAACCTTTTATTCTTTCTACTCAAGTCTGGAATGTTTTTTAATATTTATAAATTAGGACTTTCATTAATTTCATTAAAATTTCCATTCATCATCAACACGTGGCAACTCCTAAATAGTTAATAATAATTAATCTTAACAAAGAATGTTTTTATATATATATTAATTAAATAAAATAGAAAATAAAAAATAGTAGAAGATTAAAAAAAAAATCCAACCATCCTAAGACTAGGGAATGGCTAAATCTTTTTTTTCCAAAAAAAAATTATGCTTGTTTTGTTTTTTATTGTTCAAAATTTTATTATTTATATTATTTTAGTTAATTATTATGTATTTAATATTGTTATTTCATTTATCTAATATAGATTTAATATTATTATTCATTCAAATTAATTATTATTGAATCAATAAGGAATTGCCATGTGCTAATGATGGATAGAAAATTAAATGAAATTAATGGAAGTCTTGCTGAAACTCAAATAGAAAAAATAAAAAGTTAAAACTCAAATAGAAAAACCGAAAAACATTAAGTTTTATAAGTGCACTTTTCACACCCAAAAAAAAAAAAGTTTATGAGATTTAAATTTTGTACAGTTTGCAGTCGCTCCGTTAATAGCACAATCTGAAATCACAAGGTTTATCACAGTACAGATCTAAAGAAAATAAATATAGGTTGTAAACAATAAAAGATACAAGAAAAAGACACCTTAATGATTGCAATCCATGAAAGCATTTCCAAAACGATCTTATGTTTGGGCGACATAAAGTTATTTTGGGGTCTGTATGGAATATTAAGTTAGCAGGTCACCATCAGATGTACTTGCACATGAGATGATGCTACCTAAGAAGTTATCCATCATCAATTCTAGAGTTAAAACTGAAAAGAGCCCTCTGACTAAATTTAGAAACTTAACATCCTTATACAGTTAATACGCAGGAATGGAGTTTTCTTAAAGGATAATGTACTATCTAAAAAGCACAGCACATAATGGTGTATAGTACATTTCTGAGAGAGAAAGTCTAGCTTAAATATAAATCAAGATAGAGACATTCTTCCTACAATCTTTATAGTTTATATTGCATGGAGAGAAGAAAAATTCTAGGAAACCATAAAAGAAAACTGTAGTGGCTGATTCTTCAACCCAAAGCTTCACCATCACCTACTTCAGTTCTATCATCCTTTTCTTTTAAGCAAAAACTCACTACCATATGCTGGTCCATTGTTCTCTCTCTTTGAGCACTTTCCATTTGGATCTTCTAACAAGGTTCCCACATGCTCTTCAGTACCTCAATCGGTCGCTGTAAACTTCTACCTTCTAGTAGGGAAAGAAACTTTTGAATTTAAAGCTGCTACCATATTGACAGAAAAATAAAAACAAAAGCATTAGATGGGTTCTATCCAAACACCAATTGCAATGAGAAACTCTGCAGTGATGGAAACTTCATGTGGATATTTACTCCAAGAACTCCAGGTAAGGACTGCCGTTTTCATTCACATGAAGATAGCAACCTTCCACTGGTTCTCAATGTAGCTCTTATGATTGAATTGCTTAAATTGACAGATGATTTGGGATGAAGTTGGAGAAGATCAGAATGAAAGAGAGAAGATTCTACTTGACTTAGAGCAAGAATGTTTAGAGGTTTACAGGAGAAAGGTTGACAGTGCAAATATAGCAAGAACTCGCCTGCACCAACAATTGGCAGAGGCTGAAGCAGAATTCACCCATCTGCTTTTGTCCCTTGGTGAACGGTCTCTCCCCGGAAGGGTATGTAAAAGCTACAGCCATCTCAAAGTTTCCGCTCTGCAATACCTCATTTTCTAATCCACACTTAAAATCAATTCTAACTAATAACCTCATGTACAAATTCATTGGTGTTGTCATCAAGTGTTGTTGAGGTAATGATAAAGTGCATAAATAAAGCAGTTGTTACTCCAACGAACAAAGTTAGTTACAAAATGCCATCCATAGCATTTGGCTCAGCGTTGTTGAAATCATGCAAAAGATCCAAAATATAGGGGATAATAAGTGGACAGAATACCGGGCTTCAAAATGCTCTTATTCCTGGCTTGTTCTTGCAATTTTTCCAGGTGTTTTACTAAAAGTTCAGAAGTAGACCACACAGTTCCATACGATGTTTATTTCACTGAGCTCGTAGGACTTATGCATTAAGCATTTTTCCCTGACAAATCTAGTAGTCCTAGGTCACTGATTAGAAAACAAAGTCCTTGTCTGTGATGAATGATTTCTTTCTAATGTCCATGTCAGCCAGAAAAAATGGCCGGTACTTTAAAGGAGCAGCTAGGTTCAATCACCCCAGCTTTGAAGGAGATGCAGCTGAGGAAAGAAGAACGTCTGAAGCAACTGCGATCAGTACAGTGGCAAATTCAGAAGATTTCTGCTGAAATAGCAGGTCTATCTGAATATGAAGACTCGCTAACAGATATCATTGTGAATGAGAGTGATCTTTCACTAAAGAAACTTGAGGAATATCAGATTGAGCTCCAGGGGCTTCATAATGAGAAGGTAACGTTTCAATAATCATAGTGGTAATTTCAGATTAAGTTTTTATCAAATCTCAATAAGTTATCTTCTTGCTGATTTGAAGAAAAACCGGCTTGAGAGAGTAGATGAATATACAGACAAAATCCACAAGTTCGCTACAATTCTGGGGATGGATTCTTCCACAATCATCACTAAAGTCCATCCAACATTGAATGAACTGTGTGGGATATCAAAGAATATAAGTGATACCATCCTGGCAAAGCTGGATAGTACAGTCAGGTCCCTGGAGGAAGAAAAGCAAAAGAGGATAGAAAAGGTAAAGCCTATACTTGGACACATGCTGTTGATTGCATCCAATAATACCAGAGTATAAAATAACACATAAGAAGCACAGATATCATAACCTAATCGCAAACACTATGCAATCAGCATGATCCTACCGTCATATTCAATCCTTCTACCAAGAATAGAACTTTCGCTTTAGATAAGACATAAGGCTCGTGGATTTTTGCAGCTACAGAGCCTTGCTAAAGCATTGACGAACTTGTGGAATCTTATGGACACACGATACGAAGATCGCAGATCATTTTCCTATTTTTCTCGGTTATTATCACTGTCATCAGAAGAAATATCAGATCCTGGAAGCCTAACCCTAAATATAATCCAACAGGTTGGTATATTATTACAGACCAAATTTCAAAACACATGAAAGTAAACTGCGCTAATTTTGCTTCAAGGCTGAAGCGGAAGTGAAGAGGCTAGATCAGCTGAAAGCTACCAAGATGAAGGAGCTCTTTCTTAAGAAGCAAAATGAATTGGAAGAAATATGTAACAAGTCACACATGGAAGTCCCTTCAAGATCTGAGATGGACCATATATTTGGCCTCATAAACTCTGGTTAGATTTTATGAAATCCAGTAGCTATTTTTCTAAACTTGACAACCAAGTAGCTAACCCTTTGAATTTTATGCACAAAAGGAGAAATAGATCATGCTGATCTCCTTGCAAGCATGGATGAACAGATATCAAGAGCAAAAGAAGAAGCTTCAAGTAGGAGTTCTATAATGGAGAAGGTTGAGAAATGGATATTAGCTCGGGATGAAGAGAGATGGTTGGAAGAATATAACAGGGTTAGACTAAGATGCTGATCTCGCTTGCATGACTAAGGAAAATATTTTATTTTATTTTATTTTTTTGTCATCCGATTTTGCTGACTTACAGGATGAGAACCGATATACAGTCAGTAGAGGTGCTTTCAAGAATCTGAAACGTGCTGAACGTGCAAGAATAACAGTCAGTAAAATCCCAGGTCAAATTATGAAGATCTTTGTATCTATAATTAATAAGAATTAGGAGGATCTTCCAAGTAAATATATGTCTAAAAATGAAAAATTCTACATCTAAATCATGGGAAAGATAGTGTCTCAAGACTACAATTATAGAAGCTGGCAACTTTGACTAATTAAAAGACTTGCTTGATGGGTCAAGGGCAAGAAATGAGGGAAGAACAGGCTTCTTTTTTCTCTCTCATTTCATTTTATGTTTCCAATTTTTTTCATTTACATATGTCTTCATATGGAGAGTGCATTTTCATTATGCCATAGCAAAAGAATGGATACCCACATTCCAAGACTATCCTGATAGATATAAGATTCATTGACCATCTGGCTATGCTTGCATGAGTGAAAATTTTACACGATACTTTTAATGAATGCAGCTCTTCTGGATTTACTTGTAGCTAAAACAAAGAATTGGGAAGAAGAAAGAATGAAAGTTTTCTTGTATGATCAGGTAAGATTTTTTTACATCAAGTACAGTTTAGTTCAATAGTATTCAACCCAACCTTTTCATATTAAATCTTCACAGAATGAGAAAAATCAAGTTCCATATGATGAAACTTATATCTTAGTGCTAGCTATTCACGTCTAATCATGCAAAGGAGACGCTATTACTAGTA
Organism: Laguncularia racemosa; assembly: GCA_037954665.1. Lineage (NCBI taxonomy): Eukaryota > Viridiplantae > Streptophyta > Magnoliopsida > Myrtales > Combretaceae > Laguncularia > Laguncularia racemosa. The sequence continues at coordinate 1,161,958 of JBBMOL010000072.1, forward strand.
AGTATGGAAGATCTTGGACTATTATATGGGTGGAAGTATTGAAGAATATGTATCTTCTTTACATGTAGTTCAGTTTGTATTTTCTCTCCCAAATGTGACTCGGCAGGAGTACATCTGTAGAGTAGCCCAACTATAAGATTGAAGATGACAACTTCTGTTATCCAGGTTCCCCTTCTAGCAATGTTAGAAGAGTATACTCTAATGATGCGGGAGAAGGAGGAAGAGAAGCAAAAGCAACGGGTTTGTGTTTTCTTACCTTGAAACTGCAGCAAATCTGTATGGCACACAAATATCTCTTACTTTCTTGCAGTGACATAGTTTAAGAACCTTTATTCGTTAGGATCATTATTTATTGCACGAATAGTTAAGTGAATGAAATGACAATGAGATTATCTTTGCAGGAAAAGAAGAAGGTGCAAAACCAGACGGTAGTTGAGCAGGAAAATTCAAGCATGTCCAGGCCAGGAAGTGGTAATAAGCGCCTGCCCAACAGAAGTTTGAATGGAGGTTTTGCCAATGGCAATGGTAATGCTAGCCCAATGAATAGGAGGCTTTCGACTAGTATCCAACAGTTAGAATCTAGTGGCATAATGTCAGTAGCTCCTGACATCTCCTTCATCAAACAAGGCAGAAAGACATGTCCACAAAAGATGTTTGCTCAACCAGTGCTTGCTTCGATCTATAAAGAGGAAACAGCTTCCATCGTCTCTACCCATTCAGGTCCTATATCCCCTGAACATTCAAGCTAGATTTGCATACTTTCAGAATGGACTAAATATTATAATGCTGTTGTAAAAAATTCTGTTCATTAAAATAAGTCTCATAGGCCAGACAGATTGCAGCTTCTTCATGACTTTCATGGTATTTTATTTTAAGTGTTGTGTGCTTTCCATGAAATCCTCTTCTAGAGTCTCACAAGTTCTATTTTGGCGGCAAATACAGTATTCTTGCTAGATTGGCTCCATTAACAAGTAAATGCTATTTAACCTTCAAGCACAAAAGCAAGGGAATACACTAGGCGTATGTGCATCAGAGGAGAGTGTAAATGCCCATATGACTACAGTAAACCGGCAGAATATCTTCCTTAGTTGGAAAAAGCAAGTTCTTTAACCAATGATACGCTGAGACAGCAAAAGATATTAAAGATGGAAAATCTACTTCTCCGGCAAAGTGAACCATGAGCACAAAGCATGAAGTAGATTTTCCATAAAGCTGTTTAAATTTAGGAATTCACAACTTAGCCATTCTTCACATGCATGTATTTCAGTACTCAATATTTTTCCCTCTTAGGCACATGTAATATTAAAGTTCATTGATTGAGATTCTTATTAACAGAAAACTACCATTTATTCAGATCAAATTTAATTCAAAAGACAATCTGATGGAATCTTTCCAGATAGTGCTATGAATTCTATGACACAGTAAATTCTGAATCATTTTAATTTCACTTAGCTTGTTTCATAAAAATCTTCTTTTCCATCTTTATAAGAGAACAAAAACCAATTTAGTATAACAGAAATATTCAATTAAATCCAGAAAATGACATCCATTCTTTTTGCAAGGGAAACCCCCCTTTTCCGACGGACACTTCCATTTCCTCAATAACCGCCACCAGTCATGCGGCGCTGCATGCTATGCTAATGCAGCTTATGGAAGGGCCACCAACTATCAGTTAGTACAAGCTCTTAATTAAAACCATCAATTTCACAATAACCTTATAAACTATATTAGAAGATATGCATCCGGTTATATTCGAGCTTACTCGATCACTCTTTTTTGCAATAAATAAAAAGCTTGTGATATGAATATAGATTTGAACATCCAAATTCCGAAATTAAATATGTCCACTACATCATGTCAAATCAAAACAGGATTTACCTAACTAGTGACCTCACTCGTCGCCTTGCTAAAGAAATCGTTAATCCTCTTCATACCGGCCGGGACAGGCTTGTCGGTACGAGACTTAGCCTTAACCTTATCGGTCCCTTCAGCTACCACGGACTGAGCTGGCTCAGGAAGCGAATCGAGTAAAAAATCACTGATTGGACGGTGTCTTTTAACGGCGAGTCGAATGTGATCGAGTTTGACGGTTTTACGCTTCTTCTCAACGGCAATTTCAGCGGATTTCTCGGTGAGAGAATCGAGAAAGAGATGCATCGAGCAAGTGACTAGAAATAGAGCTTCGGAGTTGACCTTGTTGATGTCTTTGTCGAGTTTCATGATCTTTTTTATGCGACCTGTTGGGAATTCGGGTTGGATTGGATCTGCACCGTCTTGCTCCGCCATTGATGAAGTGAATGTGAAACTGAGCGGAGAGGGAGAGAGGGGGAACAAGGATATAGGGTTTTTCGATTTGGCGGGAAATGGGGGTGTTTTCTCTACTTCTTTATGTTTTCGGATGGGCGTTTGAAAAACGCTCCGTAGAAAATACAAATATGATCGTCGCAGGATTTTTATATGAAGTCCTAAATATAAAGACAAAATATCCGTATAAACTTGGTTAGAATCTTAGGAGTGGAAACGGTTGAGTTTAGTTAGATTTTTTCCTCCAATCAGGTCAAATTGTAAACTATGCTTCCTTCATTTATCATTTTTAACCATTCCAAGGCATGAAAATTCATTTGTTTCGATTTGACTTATGAAATAAATCATGATTTATAATCTAAAAAATTTACATTCATCACATGTAATTTTACTTTACAATTACTAAATTGTTTTGATAATTGCATGTATTAACATCAAATAGGAGATAGGTGAAATTGATATCTATATTATTAAGAAATTTCAAATGTATCTTAATAACTAATCTTATTAATAAATATAATATATAAAAAAACTTTTGCCTGACCTAAATATATAATATAATAACTTACAGATATAAAAGTCATTTACATAATATATTTAAGTCAATTTATATTTAAATTTCTTTTAAAATTTATGGCACAATAAATGAATTTTTTAATCATGATTAGATTATTACTTCATTTCTTAAAGCAATTCAAATATTGGCTTTTTTAACTTAGCTTAGTTTGTCCCTCTAAATCAATTGTAAATTTTCAATTTAATTTAGTTTGAAATTTTTTCAAACTAAAGCGAAAAAAAAGAAAAAAAAAACACATTTTTTACTGGTTTAGTTTAGTTTAATTGATTTTTTTGCATACTCTTACTATTTTCTTAAGCATTTGTTCTAAGCATATTATGAGTGTATAAGGCCAATATGATCAACAAAATACCTCAAACCTTTTTTTTTTTTTTTCCCATCAAAACACATAAATTTTATTGCAAACTAACCATAGTCAAAATGATAACAAGGATTGAAAGCACTAACATCAAACCTATCAAGTAGCTTCTAAAGAGCAAGTGGAGGGTTCAACTACCAATCACAAAGACACATTCCCCTTCTAAAATGTGAAGCTACCCAATCTACTACAACATTTGCATTCCTATCAGTTAGATAAAAGACACATCTATCAGTTGACTTTAGAGGCTTTGGGCTTCAATAAAAAAGGAATGGTAGCCTAATGCATATTCCTATGAGTATTCATTTAGCTTAACCACAACTATCCTAGCTCTATCCATTACCCTAGTCCATGATCCATCAAAGAAAATACCAATAAAGCCTTATTCATCAATTACATCATTAATACTCATAGAAAAGTTGCATTGGAATGCCATATCACTTAAGAGACCACCTCTGCTTACCTTTGACATCCATTCCCTATTGACTGAACTCGCATCCCTAGAGAATCCCTTTGATAAGACCGTATCCCCTAGACATTACCTAGAAAATTGGTCGCCACGATGGCTCACCATCTTCTTCTTCTTCTTCTTCTTCTTCTCACATTGACTACACCTTCTCCTGCCCTCATTATTTCCCATCAATTGTTCATCATCTACTAATCCCACCTACTCACTTCAATTGTAGGATATCCCACTATAACATCCATCAACACAGCACCATTGTGAGAAGAAAAATTGCAGTTTGACTTTATCAAATCCACCTTGATTAATAGATTTTTTTTTCTGACCACCACTAAATTAAGGTTTGACTGATAATCATTATAGAATGCTTCACACCTCACTTTCCACAAAAACCACGCCACCTCTAGGAAACCAACTTCAAGATCTCCACCATAATGACCTAGATAACAAGAATTAGAGCCTAAAGATCTCCACAACTTTCCTAACTGTGTGACCTTACATTTATCATAACACCTCCCCATAGCCCCAAACCACACGCACGCAGTCTAATCACAGCATAGGAGAGCATGTTCTATAGATTCAACCTCACCACAAAAGACATAAGTTGGGTTATTTTTCGGTCTTCACTCAAATAGATTACTCAGTGTTAGAATTGCTCCCATAAGAGTTTGCTAGAAAAAATGCTTGATTTTCAATAAGATTTTTGCATGCTATCTCTTTTTCCATTCATTAGGATATGTTGACAAAGAAGAAGAAGGCTTGGCTTTAGATGAATCCTTTTTTCCAGCTTGTAGGTAGTGATAAACAAACTTTATCGTAACTTCTCCTCTCCTATCATACGGCTACACAAGCTTGTCCACTTAGGTAGAAACCAGTACAAGTATGGTTCTTATAGTGTTAATCTCCTCTCGACTCGGTGAATTCCTAATAGGATTTATGTCCCACCTTCTACTACTCCTGTCCATCAATTCACAAACCCTCATGTTCAGATTAGTACTAGCCCTTTGCTTTAGATAATGTGATTTAAGGTTTGGAATTCACTTATCCCTATCCACAAACACTTGCATCCTGTCATGAATACGCCAAATTGCTCCTTGGAACGAAATCTCTCTACCTTCCAATTTGTTGCTCCATGCTCATTACACTTTGCCTCCTTTACCAACAAATTGAAATTCACCATTTGAAAATATATTCCCTTCAAAACTTTAGCCCGTAGAGCATTAGGGTTTACATATAGCCTCCAAGCTAACTTTGTAAGCAATCCAAGATTGAATAGATGCATATCTTTGAAACCAAGTCCACCGATACCCTTTACCTTCGAGAGTTTCTCCTAACTCAGCCAATGAATTTTATGTTCATCTTCTCATTGGCCCCATTAGAACTTAGCTAGCAATGAATTCACTTGATTACACCATTTCAATGGAAACTTGAAAATACTTGAGTATGTTGATATTGCACATGCAACTACCTTAATGAATATTTCTCTACCAACCACGCTAAGTAGCCACGGCTTCCACCCATACAATTTCCTAATTATCTTTTCCTTGATAAATTATAAAGCTTCGCACTTTGACCTTCCCCATAACATCAGAAGCCCCAAATACTTCCTTGGGTCACTAGTACTTGGGATTTGCAAAATTTAGCTTACTACGTGCTTGCAATTCTCAATAGCATTTTTAATATAAAAGATGGAAAATTTATTGAAATTAACCTCTTGCCTTGAATAACTATAATACTCAATCAAAATATTCTTTAAAACTCTAACATTTCTCGCTTTTGCTTCAACAAAGAATAATGAATTATTTGTAAATAATAAATGGGTTAGAGTATGACATGAGGTTTGATAGGAACACTAGTAAGCTAGCCTTAGCTTGCTGCCCTTAATAAACCTTTCGACAAAACATTTGAGACTAAAATAAAAATGTATGGGGATAAAGGATCGCCCTGTCGAATTCCTCTACATTACCAATAGATTTCCCATTTAAATTAATACTAAATGTGACAATAGTGACACACTCTATCATCCACCTTATCCACTTGTCTACAAAACCCATTTTCATTATTATTGCTTTCAAAAAATTCCACTCAATTCTATCCTTACTCATATCAATTTTAACTACATAGCATGCCTTCTTTCCTCACTTTTTATTTTTCAAAAAATGAAACATTTCATAGGCAATCACAATGTTGTCTTGGATTAAATGTCTTAATACATATGCACTTTAATTTTTAGAAATGAAAACACTGAGGAAACCTTTTCAACCTATTAACCAATATTTTAGAGATAATCTTATATAAATCGTTACACAAGCTTATTGGTTTAAATTGAGTAAGGTGGATAAGAATTTAGGTCTTAAGAATAAGTACCAAGTCAATATGATTAATAGGATGACGAAACTTACCGGATTGAAAGAACTCTTATACTACTATTGTTATAGTGGAGCAAATCGTACTTTAATAAGCTTGATAAAAGATCCCCGGATGGCCATCTAAAACAAGAGCTTTAATTGCTCCTAATTGGAAAATTGCATATTTGATTTCGTCTAGTGTAATCAGTGAGCACAGCTCATTATTCATATCCACAGTAACCATCCCCATCCACCTAATCCAAACAGATATCAAAATTTCAAAAATCTCCGAATTTAAACAACCCCTCATGATAGGCCACAAACAAGCACTCGATCTCATCTTCTTATTCCATTATAACCCTGTCAGCCTTTTCAATCTTGAAAATTTTATTTTTGCTCTTTTTGTCTAATGTTGTGTGGTGGAAAAAAGGATGTATTTTTATCACCATACATCATCCAATTGATTCTCGATCTTTGATGCCAAAATATCTCTTCTTTTCCCCATGACTCTTCAATTTGGGTCTGGATTTGTTCCTCTTCTTAACATCGAAGAACAACTAGCTTTTGTTTAAACTCACTAATGCACTTCTTTTTATTTGGGTAAGCCTTGTGGCTCCACTCAGTAAGCCAATAGCTACATTTTTCTAAATTCTCCATAATATATTCTAGGTAAGCACTCACCTTGTTAATGTCCCAATTCGGTTCACAATTTGCTCACATTCATTAGATGTTCTCTACATATTCTTGAATAAAAAATGTTTCTTCCCTTTGTTATCCCTATAATCTAAGTTTGATAATAAAAGCCACGTGATTTGAACCTCCTGTAGGTTCATGGATAACTTGGGTGTTTGAATATTGATCTAACCAATCAATGGAACATGAACTTCTATCAATTCTTTCACTAACACACCCTCATGTAATTTATTTGACTAAGTGAAATTTTGGCCAATAAATCCTAAATCTTGGAGTCTACCTTGGTTAATCATATCTTGAAAAGCTATGATTTGCCTTGTATACCTCCTAGTCCCTCCACACTTCTCACTATCGTCCCCAATCTCATTAAAATCTCCAACACATAACCACGGGTCTTCAACTAATGCTGATAACTCTACCATATCCTTCCATATCTTCAATTTATCCCAATAATCATTTGAGGCATAACACCGAGTGAAATATCCTACTAAGTTGTCATCCTTAAAGAAAATCTTAGTTTGTATGAACCATCTACAACTATCCAAGACACTCACCTTTAAGTCCTCATTCCACCACAAAAGTAGACCCCACTTAGTCCCCTTGGCGACACATAAAAATGTCCCAACAAATGCAATCTATTACATATCCTCTCAAGTGTGTTATCTTTGATTTTTTTTGTCTCCGTCAAAAAGATAATGTTGGAGGTGATGCTTCGACAATAAATCACGAAGATTAGGAATTGTCGAAGGTGACCTATAACCTCAACAATTTCAAGATAAGTAGATCATTGAGCCTATATGGCAGTTACGAGCTAACCACCACCACCACTCCGATCAACAGCTTCAATGAGAACACCAAACAACTTAACAGTCTCTTTAATTACAGTACACCTTTGCCTCCTTCTCACCCTACCTCTGGAGCAATCCTTTTACTTTGAGATAAATTTCCTAGTTTTGCTACCCCTTTCCTTCCTATTGCTAAGCCCATCTTTAACAAATTTTCCTTTCTTATTTGCATGTTCATACTCCACATCTAAAGGTCTTTTAAGTGCTAACTTATTAAAAGCCTAAACCAACTTTAACTGATTGGAGTTGTTATCTAACACCTGCTGATTTTCATTGCAATCACCGTACGAGGACATGTCATTCCTTTTACTAGGGAGCCCACAATTACCATTATCTGGAGGTAAGTCAACAAAGTATTGCTATTTTTCAACTTTATCATCATATTGATTCAAAGCCTTTGAAGCAAAGGAGGGGGGTTTTTTGGGGGTATCGAAAAGGAAAGGTCTAGTTAGATGTATAAGATTTATTATGGAATCATAGGAAGATGTAGTAAGGTTATGTTTATTAGAAGTGATGTGAGAAATTTGCAAGGTATTGGATTTTTTGTAAGTTTAGGTCAATTAAGTTGTTGATATTTTGGGTGTATACTTTAGTGTGGTTTTATTTTGGTGAGGTGTGGAATGTAGTGGTTGGAGATAGTTTTTTTTAGGTTCTTGCTTAGAAAAAATGTGTACAGGTTTATAAACTACCTTGGTAAGGTCATGATCTTACAACATACTTTAACGTAACTCCATAGTAATCGCTTTTCCACCCATGTGTTCAGGCTCCATTTTTTTGTGACTCCTTTAGTTCACCTTTTACCTCCTTTTGCTAGGTACTGACCTCCACATCTCTTACTAGAAAAGCTCTTAAATGTGCTCCATAGACATCTCTTAAATTGTCATAGCTCATATAAGATTTCATGGCAAGACATAAATGCCTACATCTAAAACAAAAATCCAATAATTTCTCATATTTGAAAGTTACCCAATTCTTACTTCCATCTTTCTTATTGATCCAAATACTAAGTTTGAATGGGAAGTTGTTATTAATTTTCACCTTTACCCTCTTTAAACTTCGTCTAATCCCATTGGACAATATCCACCTCAACTACTAAGCTTGCCTAAGCCCTTGGTTTGCTTGCATTAGCCATCAAAAGATGGTTTAATTGAAGTCTATGTATTTGAATCTAAAATAGTACATAATCCATCATAATATCTTCCACATAGGACACACATCTCCACTCTTCCAGCACTAGATGGTGCCTCATAGTTGCCTAAAGCCCTTTGTTATGGATTTCCTGAATAGTTTCATAATCATCAAAAGCAAAAAGTAATAGATTTGAACCCATAGTTGATATTTTAATTTCCCCAAACTCTTTCCAAGCATTCTTTAATATATTTACTACTTCTTTCTTGTTGAGGGATTTGTGTAAAAGAAATGCATTGTTCTAAAGAGATTGAGGCAAAACTATGATCATTGAGACAATCCAAACAAGTAAGTATTAGAAATCAGCATGGATTAGAGTTTTAATGCTTTAAGTTATGTGATTTTAAGCGTAGAAGTGTTAGATTGTAATTAGGATTGAAGAGAGATTGAATTTGGTGAATTAGGAAGAAAAATCGAATAGGAACCAAGAGCAACACCGCTGCCTATGCTAATTTAAGGAGAAATAGCATGATTTGAGGGGTACATGGACATGTACATGCTCATGTTGAAGTATATGGCTAAGTACATGACCATGTACTTAGGTGTGTTGTAAAGCACTTTGGTACAAGAGGATACATGGCCATGCACACGTCTGTTTCTCCCACATATGTTCTTTTACATGGCCATGTACATGATTGTGCTTCCTTTAAACCTTCTTTTAATTTTTTTATTTCCCTTTTTCTTATCTTTCACCAATCCTAAACCACTTGTAAGGCTATAATAATGCAACCTAAGTGGTGGAAATGATTTAATACTCTATGATAACTTAGACAATACTCTAAGATAGTACCAAGTTTAATTATTCTATATATTAATAGGTTCTAGTAAGAATACTAGTTATGGTCAAGTTGAGTTTGAAATCGCCCTTCTAAGTACTTGTAATCCTTGTGTTGCTTGTGTTTATTAAGTTAATGAAAAAAATGAACTTAATAGTATATAGGATAGATAATTGGTTTAATGTTTGTGCTTGACTCTGCCTAGAAACCTGTAGTAGTAGAACCTTAGGGGCATCTGTTAATTAGTATATGATAGTATCCCCTGTGGACTTACACATTGAAATGACTCGATAGCTTTAAGGACTTGTAAGTGTTAGGGTCTGTAGTAGCAATTCCTATTCTATATATTATGTCATATTATATCAAGTGTAGTGGGGGTTATAAATACCTCTTTATTGTTTGAAGGACTTAAATGAAATAATAACTAGTTGCCTGGTTATTTGTTGCATTAATGTATATGATTTACGGTATTCTTATTCATGTGCTTGTGCTTTTGGATTATACATGCTGCTCATTAACTCACCCTTCAAAGACTTTCTTTTTTAGTTGCAAGTATAAATGAGTACGTGTCGTATGATGAGGACCTAGTAACTTACGTGTAGGATGAGAATAATGTAGAGTATTACAATTATTATGATGATTACTAGGTGAGAGATGTTACTTGAAGTTCTAAGACAATGTTGGAAGATTTATTATACTCATGAAGATGAAGGTTCTATTAATTGTTTAGGATCTATGTTGTTATGTTAATTACCCTAGTTTTGTTTATGTTGATTACCTTAGTTTTTAAACATTTAAGATATCAATAGTTACTTGTTGCATTTATGGTTTTAGAATAAATTTGCAAAGTTATTACTAGTGATTATGGATAGTTTTGATTTTGTGATTAATCATTAATATAGAACTTATGTAAAATTTGTTTAGTTAAAAGTTTTAACGTGTGTTTACTTTATAAGGGCACATGATGAGTAGTAATGTTTTAAGTTTTAGGACATTATAAATATAAATTTTAATTGCATGGCAAGTATATATATAGTGTTGAAAATGTCAAGTTCCATTGGTAACGTTTGGTTTGTAATACTAGACAGTATAAAATAAAGAAAACATGACGATTTTTTTTTTTAACCACGTTTGATATGTTTAGTACTGGATAAAGATTTTTGTCCTATTTATTATTTGGAATTGTAAAGTATTGTACTAAACATGGTATTTTTTACAACTATATCCTTTGTATATATCATGGTTATTTAATTACATTTTTAATATTATAAAAAATACAATTTGAAGAGATCATTTAATTCATGTAATTAAATGAATTATATAAAATAATAAATGTAAATCCATTGATTGAAAAAATTAATAATTCATATTATAAATTACAATAATTTGTGTTATATTTAATAATATAACACATTATAAATACTATATTAATTATATTTAATAATTGTCATAAAAATATAAATTATATTTAATAATCGTAATGTTAATTATATTAATATTATAACAAGTTAATATATATTAAATTACAATAATTTGCCTTAATATTTAATAACTATAATTTTAATTAAATTACAATATTTTGATGCGTATTGCAAATTCCAATAGTACATAAATTAAATCAATATCTTCAATATAATAGACAATAATATAAGAACTAGTATTAATAAACTGGCATCATCATCAAAATAAAGTTAATACTCTAATACTTTTTTTTGTCTAGTACTCCAATACTTTTTTTGCACTATATTTGACATGATACAAATTTGAGACATTTTGTTCAGTACTCCAACACTTTTTTTTATCTAGTACTTAAACCAATTTTTCAAACTAAACGGAGGATAAATTTTTTTGTCTAGTCAAGTACTATGAAATATTGAGAACCAAACGCTATCGAAAGATAGTGATAAGAGGAAATTAGATTTTGAAACTTTATCCGTGACTAAGTTGTACTTTTAATTTCTTATTTATTTATTTATTTTTAAAGTAGAGAAACAAATTAATGAGTTTATTTTTTTGCTTGTGAATAATTAGCAAGATATTGATATTAAACCGGGCAATGAAAATAAAGTTCTATTGTTGGGTTCTTTACTCGATGTAAGAGTTTTAAGGAGATAATGACATGCGGTCAGATGTCTTTAGTATTGGATGATGCCTATGAGAAAATCCAATGCCTACGAGAAATCTCATGAACCATATAATGTAGATCAATGACAGTAGCAAGAGCATCGAATGCGTTTGGAAATTATAATTGAAGGGATGTAATGGCTCACCTCAGTGGCTTGTCACTTGCTACCATAATACGAGCACAACTTTAAGGTAATAGTAATTAAATACAAACAAGATTCGGTTTGTTTGCTATGGTTAAAAGATCATATCTTCATTATTTATTATAAAAAAATAACAATAATAATAAATAAACCAAATAAACACCATTCTAGAGTTGCAGCAGTAGAATAAAGTTACAACCGAGTACAGTACAGTTACTCATTTTAGGAAGTCGTCATACCATATGCGTTATAACTAGTAACTAAAAATTGTCAAATATTATGCTGTGATGCTTCTTGGTAGATCATGGTTGCTAATTGCTTTTTACAGCAAGTAGTAATGGCAAATATGGTTGTTGGTTGTCGATGTTAACCGTCACATAAACATCAATAGAAAATGAGAAAATGGTCTCGACTTTTTAAAAGATAAGCTCATTTTTCTTATTTTTATGGTTGATAATGACCACCACTAATAATTATTGTAGCTAATCATTTACCATTGCACTAATCACTAAAGTCATTAATATCCAAAACTCTTAAGATTAATATGATAACATTTGATAGCCATGTGAATTTTGATCATAATAAGTATTTTTGAAAAAAGTTAGTGAAACAATTTACACGAAACAAACATAGCTTGAATGCCGTTTGGTTAGTAAAAAGAATATTATTATCATACAATAGCTATTTCTTGATAATAACTTCCACTAGAAATATGGATTCATGTTTGGTTCATATGAATAGATCAAGGAATAGTTTTTTATAACCTTTACTCCAAAAAAAAAATTGATTACATATTTGGTTAATTTTATTAGGATAAGTTATTCTGCCCCCATAAACCTATTTCTGTGTTTGGTTAATGGAATGATTATATGACAAAATTGTCATTGCTGCAAAATGAAATATTACAGTTTCTTTCTAGGATTGAAGGAATTTATTCTTAGGCTTTTTTTTTTTTTAACATATTTTCATATACAGCCATGACAACATAAAGTAAGTATAAGGAACAACCATTATCTCTTTACTCTATTCTTTGAAAATTATAATTTTTTTATATGATTTTATTTTGCGAACAAACGTGTTGTAAATGCACAAAAATATTTAAAAAAAAAAACACTAATTTCCTTTTTTTACTTAATTGCTTTATTTTAAATATATATTTAACACATATAGCTAAGGTTGGGCTAAGAAATCGATAAAACTGCGAAGTAGTCCGTATTGAATTGAACTAAATCATAAATCAAGTTTAAACCTTTTTTTTAAGTTTAAAAAAATTACGGACCGAACCAAACCGTAAGAAACAAAAGAAATAAAAAATAGCAATGAAAATTTAAAGAATGTATGATAAAAAAAAAGAAGATAATTTCATATTACTCATTTAATTTATCTTTTTATTTAGTTTTTATCAAAAAATTCACTACCTTTTTTATTTCGTTTTTTTACTTATTAATAGCTATAGAAATCAAAATTACCTAAAGAGAGTAATAAAACATCCTTAAATGTATCAAATAGATATTAAAGATGATAAATGATCTAAATAATAATAATAAATTATATTTTTTTTTACATCTAGTATAATTTTTCATTACTTATTGATTTATATATAGAAAAAAATTAATAACACATATAATTTTTGTTCGAACTATATACTGAACCAGAACAAGCCGTTTTCTTAAATTAAAAAAAATTATGAATTGAACTTATAGTTAGGTTCAATTTAAAAAAAAAAAAAGTGAATTGTACCAAACTAAACTATGTCAACCCCTACTTATGGCAACCTACTCATGGTATTTAAATAATATGATTTATGATTTATAACATTGTCATTAATCAAATAGCTAATTAGTAGATTACATTAAGCAATTAATTAATTAAGGGTTGGATAATTTTATTTTATATATTGTTTTCTAACATGTAATTAATTAAAGAATAGAACTTATACAGTACTATTAATAAAGAACATATTATTTGATTTCATATATGTAGTTTAATATTTAGCTAACTTAGATTATAGAATATGCAACGTTATAAACTTAATTAAAATTTTTCTAAGATTAACTTTCCCATGAATAGGGAGTGAACAAGTGTAGAATGTATGGGACATGAGAACCTACCAATATTGTAGAACCTATGTATTTTTAATTATGTTTTTTTTAATATGAAATTTTGAAGTAAATTGTCCAACAACCCCTTAATTTTCTTTCTATGTATTTGTAACTAATATATTCATTAATGTGGTAATTTCTAACAATTTTATTATTTTTTTTCAGTTGCATATTTCTCATGAAGTTATGCATAATGATAATACAATTAAAACAATTTATTACGGAATGTTATCACCAAAATTGTAATCTATGAAAAAGTCTAGGTCTATTGGTTTAAAATAAATAAGAGTATCAAATCCATTACAGTTTTGCTAATACAAGAGCATGTTAAAAACATAATAAAACAATAATTAAGTTTCAAAAGTTTTCAAGTTAAAAATGTTATATTTTATCATGTTTAATATTATTAATACAAAGTTTTCTCTATGATAGGTGTAACTTCTATAATCTATACTTATATACTTTGAGTAAAGGTTTCAAGGTAGGTAAAATTATGGAAATATTGTACACTGTACTCTAATTTGTAGGGCAGATTTCAAAAAATTAAAAACAAATTTATCCTAATTTTCAATTCTTACCACCCAACTAAGCATATAAGATAAAACATACTATAAGGTTCCAACATGGTTACTTATATAACCCTTATAGAACACCATATATTATATAATTTTAAACTCTTTTTCTTTTTTTCTTTACTTGGAAAAAAAAAGACTTAATTATTTTTAACCGCAAATTTGTGTTCATCCATTATATTTTCATACCTATACCAATATGAGAAAAGTTTCAATGGTACTAATACATTATGCGATGAACATGTGGCATGTAAGTACAAATAATTTTTATTACGTGAAAATATAAATGATGGTTTTTAAAAAATACTTCTTATAATTATTACATGTTTAAATATTATTAATATTTATACATCATTCATCTAAATACTAGGTGTATTAATATTAATCAGTCTTTTTTTTTTTTTATCATGTCTCGTTTGATACACGAGAATGGACTCAAAATGAAATTGCAATTTTGGATTCCACTCCTTTCTTCATGTTTGGAAGTGTTTTTTTTTAAAGCGGGATCACAATTTTTGGGAATTGCAATTCCACATTTGAGGGGGTAAAATCGCGGTTCCATTCCATCTCATTTATCGTCATTAATTATTTTTTTTTTAACGTTATGCCATCTAATAATTAAGGGTGTTTTTATAAATATTAATTTATACACATTTCATTTTGTGATAATTTAAACACTAGAATGGATTTATCATTTTACTTGTTAATATCTTATTTTGGGTTTAAGCTCCCATGTCCAGACTAGCTTGAAACGTTCTGAGCTATTGAAAGTACCTTAAGGTAACGTTTGGTTGGCATTGGAATTCGGCACTGGACTGGACAAAAATTTTTGTCCTCCATTTGGTTGCCATCCTTGAAGCAAGTACTGGACTAAACACAAATATGGTACTGGACTAAATCAGATATTTTAGTACCGTGTATAATTCGGTACAAAAAATTCGGCACTGGACTACAACCTAATTTTTGCGAAATTCCCAATTTGCCCCTCAATGATCGCGTGTTACTTTCCTTCCCTCTTTGTTCTACATCAGAGTGTTCTGCCATTTCCGTCACTTTCCCTTCATTCTTTCTTCTCCAATTTTTTCTCTTCATCGCGCAACTGCTTCGGAGGAGGAACAACGACAGCTCATCGGCGCCGGTCCTTCCACCATCAGGTTTGTATGCTTCCATCTCTTCTCAAATTGTTGATTCGTTAACAATGTTCGTCGCATGGTTGTTCGATTTTTCCGTGTCGTTGTCGCTGGTCCTTCTCTGTCGCTTGTTGTATGTTCCTCGCATGCTTCTTGCTTAGATGGGGTTTAGCTGGTTAATTAGGTTGCTTAAGGGATAGGGTTTAGGTTAATGGATTTTGATTTTAGGGTTTAGGTTAATGTTCCTCGCAGCTGTTATAAATCTATAATGAGCAGCGGTATCCACTTCGGAAGTAATGGGTATGGACTTCTTCTTTACGATGGATTTAATGTGAAAGCTCTATTGACTAGAACGCTAAAAATGATAGGATCTTGAAATTTTGGCGTTCATGGAAAACTCTATATGCATTCAAGTTTAGTGGATTCCAAGATTTTTTTTTTCTTCACCTAAGCGTTCATGTTTTATAAGCCTCTACTTATCTATCATTCCTTCCTTATGCAATCACATTCCTGGTGCCTTCTTCTTTGATGTAGATGGCATAGCTGATCAAATTACTAATGTGAGATGACTTCCTTTGTTTACTAACTTTTATTTAATTTCGTTTTTGTTTTTTTATCATTTTTTTTGCCCCTTTTGATAAATGAAATTTTATCATGCTTAACTATCTGAAAAGGATTTGTATATTGGATCTACATTATTAATGAAATCTTCTGAACTTATCCAATAAAGAAAATGGATCCTTAACTTGGACCTACCACAATTATTTATAAGGACACATCTATGGTATTGTTACCTATTTTTGCAAATAAGTGCCTCTACATGATAAATTTTGTTTCTTCTTGTCAAGGTTGTCTAGATAGTATTTTTGAGCAGGACAATTGACTTATCCTTTAAATTTCATAGGTTAAAATAGTATTCAAAGGATAAGGTGATTTGATCACATGCATGTGCTCACACAAAGTTAATTGAGATTTCTTTTTTTGGGATATAATAGCTTAAAGTGAAAAAAGGGAGACCTAGTTGTTATTGGCAAGGAACTTGGAGAAGCGTATTTACCTTCCATGCTCTATTGGTCTAATAACTTGAATTTCTTGTGTTGCTATGTTTATGTATTTAAAAGCTGTGCTGCCCTGTGTTGAATTGGGGTATGAATTTTATTTATGATTTGAGGTTTGCTTTTTGCTGTGTGTTTTGAAGCACCTCGATTACTAAGATTTTTTACAGCTTTGAGTTGGAGGTTTATTGGCTATTTTTCATGAGTTGTGGTGGCTGGAAGCTTTTGCGTTTTGTGATAATATTAAGTTTTCTCTAGTCTTTCTTTGAATTGGCTATTGTTGTTATTAGTGCTATTATTTCCAAGGAGTCTTCATCTTTGTTAGTATTATTTCTGATTCTTTAGGAGTTTTAAGGATCTCTTTTGTCCTTATTATAGTTGAATGCGCTTTGCATTCTGATTTGAGTTAATGTCCAGGATACTACGCTGTGTGTTTCAATTGAATGCGCTATCTGTTTTCATCTCTTAAGTTATTTAAGCTTGTTGTACTATAATTTCCAGGATACTAGGCTAATAACTCTTTGCTGGCCTGCCCCATTTAGTATCAAAAGTTTCTAATTGAGTTTGGGCCATATTTGAGTGTAAATCGAGTGCCACAGTCAGTTTATGCATAAATATTATCCTAGCTAGAAAGAAAAAAAAAATCCCTTTCTCAATCTCAATCAAGTTGAGCTCGACCATCTTGGAGGTTTTAGTTAAATCTGTTTCCTTTTTGTAGCAAATACTGCAAGAGGCATAAAATTTTAGCTCGGTATTGCTTAATCTTGGAGAATCCATATATTTCCATTGAATGGTTGTATTTTCTTCACATTGTCACTTCAAATTTTATGGGTCTCGGTTGCTCTTTTGTGTGTGCATGGTCAATTCATTTTGTACAACAATTGCAGCAATTGAGGCTGTGGAAGTAGGCACTGCTGGGATTATTGTCTCAAACCATGGAGCTCGCCAAGTGGATTACACTCCAGCAACTATATCTGTTCTCGAAGAGGAGCCTACGTTTTACAATATCTCTTGTTGTTGATGTTGGATATTCAACTATATATTTAATAGGGTATTATTACGAGGATGATGCTGAAGTCTTAAAATTGTACTCTAGTATAGTAGGGCCTATATGTAGTTAAGTAGTAATTGGATCTTCTCCAGGTTGAGCAGTTGTTTTACCCTTCTCATATGCTTTCAAAGTATTCTCTAGGATACTAGTTCAGAGGTCTAATAAACAGGTGTGTGAGGGGCGTGAGATTTTCTTGTGATGAGAACCTCATAGTAACATGTCTTGGATCGATTAATCCAATATGGCACAAGGATGGCAACCAAACAGTCCACAATATGTCTATGAAGAAACAGTCTACAATGTAGAGATAAACAGGGCTTGTAAGTCACGAGTAGTAATGCAGTGCTTCCTCTATAGCCATGACATGCTCCACATTACTTGAATCCATTAACTCCAGCTCCTTCATCTTCTATGCCAACACCAAGCCTTTTTGTCCCTTGCTCCCTAGGATCTTCCTGGAACTGAAACTTCCAACCTCGTCTTTCTTACCCTTCTCCACGACATTTGGGTAAACCTGAGAAGATGCGCTTAGAAGATACAAAGCCTACTTTAAGAGCATTAACTCATCCCAATTAACATATATACACTCAATGGACCACTCGGCCATCCTGACTTTATTGATATTATGTAGCATATGATGTTGTCCATTATGTTTTGTATTATGAAAATGATATTTGGATCCCCAACGTTACACTTATGGGTCTTTCCTTTGATATTTTATATAGATCATGGATCGGCATGGGTTTCTGATTTGTCTTCTTGGATGGAGAGTCTATATCAATATGCTTACAATGGCGGCATCTAGTTTCTATGATGTAAACTTTGTTTTGAATAGGAGAGTAGAGAGGGGTGTATTGAATGAGCGAGCAATAGTTAGATATGAAACACGTCGAGAGGTGATTGATTCACTCATTAATAGGAGTGATACAAATTGTTTATGGGAGTTAAGGATGTGTAGGAATAGTTTTTCACATCTTTGTGAACTCATTAGGGTACGAGGGGGAATGCGTTGTAATGGAAGAGCAACGGTTGAAGAACAAGTTGCGATTTTTCTAAACATCCTTGCACATCATACAAAAAATAGGAGTATTCAAGTCAGATTTCGTAGATTAGGTGAGACTGTTAGTAGAAATTGCTATCAAGTGTTAGCTGCTGTGTTAAGGTTACAAGATATCCTACTTGCAAAACCCAACCCAGTACCAGAAGATTGCATTGACGAACGGTTGAAATGGTTTAAGGTAATACAATTAATCTTTTCGATACCTTCAGTTAATCAACGATGGTCATGATTACTTATATTACAATACAAATTTATTTTTGTTTCTTTGGGAACATATTAGGGTTGCCTTGGAGCATTAGATGGTACATACATTGCAGTTACGACACCAGTTGCAGATAGACCTAGGTATCGAACAAGGAAAAGGCATCTTGCAACGAATGTCATGGGTGTATGTGATCGTGACATGAAATTTATCTACATATTGGTTGGTTGGGAAGGGTCTGCATCAGATTCTAGAGTATTACGTGATGCAGTCATTCGATCTAATGGATTGAGAGTTGCACCTGGTAAGCATTTAAAAAAAAAAATGTTTTCATTTTATCTATCCAATTGAAAATTTTCATGTAAATTTATGTGGTCACATTTCGTTATAGGTTCATATTATCTAGTCGATGGTGGATATTCCAATGCACCAGGATTCCTTTCCCCTTTTAGAGGGAGGCGTTATCACATTCAAGAGTGGGCTACAAGTCAACGTAGGCCTCAAAATCGTGAGGAATTATTTAACTATAGACATACAAGGGCAAGAAATGTTGTTGAGAGATGTTTTGGAATTTTGAAGAAACGATGAGGTATTTTAAGGAGTCCATCATTTTATCCCATCAAAATACAATGTCGAATGATTCTAGCTTCTTGTCTATTACACAACTTCATTCGAATGTACATGCCACTAGACCCATTTGAGCACGCAGTAATTGAAGGAGATGAAGTTCCAATTGGAGAAAATGGAATTGATGCAATTGAAACAGTAGAACCTACTGAGGCATGGACTGAGATGAGGAATACCTTAGCACAAGAGATGTACGATGAATGGAGAGCTCGCCATAGGAACTAGAATGTCACTGATTGTTGTACTTTCTTTGATTATGTATCTTGGGATCAGTGTCAGTACTGATTTTTCGTTATTTTTATATTATTGAAATCATTTGGTTGTCCAATTTTCAATTTTATGTTGTAATGTAACTTGAAATATTCTATCCACTGTTTATATGCATGAATTACATTTTATTTGTTTGGTTTTTGCCTTACACTATGGATTCGTTTACAGTTATGGATAGTAGAGATAAAAAAACTAGACATTCTTGGAGCCAAGTTGAGGAAGATACGTTATTGATGGTGCTGGAGGAGTTAGTCGTTGAAGGATACAAAGGAGAAAATGGCAGCTTTAAGAATGGGGCGCATGAAGAAGCTTTAAAAAGAATGAAAAGCCACATTCCAGAAATCAATCTCAATGTCAAGCAAATTGTTAACAAAATGAAGAGGTGGTCAATGAAACTGGCAGAGGTTGTTGACATGATAAATACTAGTGGATTTGGGTGGGATGATGCCAAAAAATGTGTTATTGTTGATAATGATGCAGTTCTTGCTGAATACATAGAGGTAAAATCAACATTATGTTTATTTTGAAATAAGCTCATTTTTTATACGTTAATTCTTTGTTGTTATAATAACTATTTCTATTGTTTTGTAGAAACATCTGAAGGTTGCTAATCATGCCAACAAGGAATTTAAAGAGTTTGAAAAACTTCAAGGAATTTTTGGAAAGGATAGAGTAACTGGCAAAAGAGCTGAAACACCAGCAGATGTGATACAAGACATGCAAACTGAGGGTGAGGATACTTTTGATGAAGAAATGGAGTCAGAACAAGTGCCACAGTCTACTGAAGCCTCTAGCTATGCCTCACGTGATCCATCTGTGGAATCGACTCGCAAGCGTCCGATGGTAGAATATGCTGCAGAATTTATATCTACGTTTCAACAGAGCATTAGAGATGTTAGGAGTGATTTTGCTTTACTTGCAGGAAAAATTGCTAATCCTCCTAGGGACGATATTGTTGCAGAGTTGAAAACGTTGGGATTGTCGGAAAATGAAGAGTTGGATGTTCTTATGCAAATGGCGACAAATCCACAGTATGAGAAGTTTTTTTGGAGGCTCGAAGGAAAACAACGCCTAGCATTTGTTAGGCGAATTATTGGTTGATATAAAACATGTTTGTAGTATTTATGTAATTGAGACTTCTTTCATTGGCTTTGTATTATCAAACCTCTCTACCATGGTTTAGTACCTTCTATGGTTAAACCGGTTTTTGGATTTTGTAGAAGTTGTAACCTCATGTATCTCCTGCAACAGAGTTGGCAGGTCATAATCATAGAAACTACTTTGACTATTGAAACGTATGATTATTATCTTATCTATGTCATTTATGTCTTGTCCTTATCAAATATAAAAGTGATTGATGTTCTAATCTAATTTGTGGATGGATTTTCTAATTTTCAGGTCCTTCAATGATTTGTTTAAAGTGGTTGATGGATATGTGGATGGTTCAGTGTAAAAGTGTTTCATATTTTCAGTGACATATTCAAAATCATAAATAATGTATTATTTCATTAAATATAACATATTTCTTTTAATATTTAATATTATATATTAAACCTTCAAATCATTTTTTTATAATAATATGAAATATATAAAAATAACTATGATATAAGCAAAATTGGAAAAATTATCAATTTTACTCTGTCCAGTTCAGTACTTTGCAATTTCAAACACTGGACAACATAAAAGCTTTTTCTAAGGCAAAACAGTCAAATTACCTATGTTCAGTTCAGTACTTTGCAATCCAAACACTGGATAGCACAAAAATCCTTATCCAGTACTGAACAAACCAAACGTGGTACAAAAAAATCTTTTGTCCAGTCCTTCTTTTTTAGTCCAGTCCAGTACTCCTTATTCTATCCAATACTAGTAACCAAATGGTACCTAAGCCTGCAAAATTGGGTCGGCTTGGTTGATCAGATTAGCGAGACTCGATCAACTTTGAATAAGGATAGGCGGTAGTAGTTGAGATCTATAATTGCCTACGACTCCACTACCTTGAAATGTTAGAGACATTCATTGGTATGTGTATCATTCATTACCTTTGATCTTAAATGCTCATATGTCCTTATTATAAATATCAAGACCATCTCTCAAGTAAAGGAATATGAAATCTCCCTTATTATAAACTTGTTCCAATTCCATTTCCTTTCACATTATTTTTGTGTATCAAATGTAACATAATAACATTTTGACATTGTGGTGTAAATTAATCTTTTATTTTTTATTTTACACTCCGATTAAATGGAGTAAGTTTGAATATCCGTCACCTTTTAATTATGAAAAAAAAGAAAAATCTTTTATTTCTCACTCTCTCTCCCTTTTTTTTTACTCCCAAAAAATCGTAAGAGAAATTTGGTTTCACCGACCCGTCGCTAGGGCCTCACTATCCTCTTAACAAGACTCCATCGACGATAATACATTCATTCATTGGCATCAAAGCACTCGCTACATGCAATTGTGTCAACTGCAGCAGGAGAAGAACCCAACCAAAAATTCATAAAATTCAATCAAAATGTGAGTTCTCAAGTCTCAATCAAACCCTTTTCCAATTTTGATTCGTTTCAACTGGATTGAATTGCAGTAATGGATACTATCTAACAGTATGCGATTTCCATTGACAGGAGAGGTTCTGTTAATCGCCCTCCAACACCAGATGTCGATGAACCTCAAGATCAAAAACCCTCTCTTCGAGAAATTATCAATATCAAGGTTTAATTTTTTACCGGGCTGTTAAAGTTTCCATCTTTATGTCAATTGCTGTGTTGGCTCTTTCATTATTTATATTTACGTTTTGCTGTGTCGATTTGATTTTTGCTGTTCATTTTTAGTTGATTGAGAGCGGGGAAAAAGAGAGGCTAAAGGAGCTTTTAAGGGAGAGGCTTATTGAGTGTGGTTGGAGAGATGAAATGAAAGAACTTTGCAGGTAATTTTCTGATGTGTGAATTCCTTTTCTATTATAAACGTGTCTGTTAACTACATGCTTTATGGGCGGTCGCAAATGTTTGTGAATCGGATGAAACCACTTGAGATAAAATCTTAGGATCCTGCGGGGAGAATTTTCACTGATACCCCTGAATACCTAAGTAAAGTGGATAAAATATCCCTTGATGGGTGTAATTTGTTTTCCAAATTAGCATAATGTTGGGGTGAAGATTTGGTGTGCGAAGGCATGGACTGAAGGGCATACATGGTGCGGCAAAGCACTTTCCTAGCTAGGATAATACCAAAATCACATGCACTTTGATTGAAGTTTAAAGTTACTAATATCATACTTGGTTGAACTTGTGAATTATCTTTAAAAAGATGCCACTGCAAACGCACATTGATCTTAGAATACAAGTATAAAAGATGAGAATTAAGGTAGTAAGTTTGACAAGCAAAAGTTGGATTGAGTATGAAACTTAAAACTTCAAAGGGTGATTTTGACATTGTTTCCTTCCTAGTTAGGAGGGTATGAGGCAGAGAGGATGGTCTAAGTCTATCCAGTCTTATCATCGTATTTTTACGGAGAGACTGCCTCTGTGCATTGGAAGCATGGATTGTCTTCTAAAATTGTGGAGTGTACTACCTAAAATTAGAGTTTCATGCATCTGTTCCTGTGTTTTTGTTTGGCTTAAAGTATTTGCTGTTGGTTTTTAGCGTAGTCTAGTAGCTTTAATTGTTAAATATTAAGGTGGTATGCCATGATGAAATTGAATTGTGGCAGTCAGTCATAGAAAGAGGTGGAGTGCAACATGGATGCCAATGAGGTTATGAGAAACATTTCCATAGAGTAAAGAAGATTCTTGGAAGAAGAATATGGCTACCGAGCTCAGCATTATTAATTACGCCCTAGTGTTTACTTGGACTATAAGGCAAATGGTGCAACTCCACCCCTTGAAAAATTTGTTACCTTAAGATGATTTGTTTCTTAATGAGAAAATTGCTGTGCCTGATATTGTGATATAGAGATTGCGACATAGGAATTGCCAAAACAATGAATGGTTTACATGGCCCATGATTTTTGACAAGAAATTGCGTGGATGAGTATATTCTATAGAATGGAATGTGAATGGCAGAATATCTTTCTATGCCCTCTTGTTGATTTATGAGGCAAGGCCCAACTTTGGTGTTTACTGGTTATTGTTTCAGGTCTTAAAGTCAGTGTAAAGTAGATCTGTAATAGAAAATTCACTATATAAACAGGATGTGAATCCTTCATCTTTCTTTCCTTGCTTTAATATATTTTATTTTCTGGGGTTGCTGGGGTTCGGGTGTAGCTTATAAAGAACTTTGAAGAGGAAATTGCAAAATTTTAAGAAATTTAGGGGATAAATGCGGTTAACTAATGGAACTGAACAAAGCCTCCTTGCATTCTATCACCAACTTAACCCCTCACTTAGGTTGGGTGATCAAATGTCCATTCTACAGTTAAGAGGGGAAATTGGTCATAAATCTTAGTTTAAGGAGTGAAACTGTGAAAATGAATTGACTGTATTTTCTGATAGGATAAAGTCCCATTCAAGAGTATTGTAAATTGTTGTCAGTTTCAAGCTTTCACGTGACATCGGTAAGTGTGACATGTGCTGGGAATCAGGATCATCGCTGGGAATCTCTGAAATCACGTTCCTTCATCTTCTTTTCAATTTCTGTGCTTAGGTTATTAATGAAATGAGGAATTTTGTCCGGAACTGTATTTCAGGGCATTTACCAGGAAAAAAGGAAGAAACAATGTCACTGTGGATGACCTTGTTCATGTTATAACCCAAAAGGGCAGAGGTTGGTTGTACTTTGCCTTGAGCCCTAAAATGGTTTAATATGCATGGTGTGTGATCTCAAACTTCAATTTTATTCTAGGCATTTGCTTTTCTGAAAGCATGGGAGAAGCTATATAATTTTTGCTAAATTGATACCATGCTGGAAGTATTTGAAACCACTTTGAAATAATTCTATCAAACAATTTGTGCACTAGAAGTATATGATTCTACGGAAAATAGAACTGTAGATTGAAAATAAATTACTGCCATAAATTTTACCAACTGTAATGCTTGCTCCTTTTATCAGGATCTTCTCCTATTTATTTCCAACTAAAAGTTCCACATGGTGCAGTGGGAAATGCTTTTCCAATTGTGTGGTGTCTCTCTTACTACCTTTAACCAAACGAACTCTTTAATACCTGAAGGGATATTTGCAAATATAACTCAAGAACTATTGGCCAGGTGCAGATAGACATCTAAACTTCTAAGGGATGACTTCTTCTCTTCGTAACTTTTGAAAATACATGTATCTCCAAACTGGTGTTGAAACCCCAAAACTGTTGCTAGAAAGACTATGGATACAAACCCCCACAACCACAACCCCCCCCCCCCCCCCCCCCCCCAAAAAAAAAAAAAAAAAGGCTATGCATACCGATGGTTTTGGGCTTTAGGAATAACTTGGGATGTGTATGTATATTTTCAAAAGTTATAGGGATGTGAAAGTATGTTTTAAAAATTTGGGATGTCTTTGTGCATCTGATCAATAGCTTTTGGGGTATCTTTGCAAGTTCCCATATCTTAAAACAGTTTCTAGAAGGCACCTAATTTGTTCCAACATAACCATGTGTTCTCCATAGTTTTGCTATATACTGGATCTATTCTACTATATCTTGATATTTTGGAGAATATTAGAGAATTTCTAATGTTCCTCACCACCTTAAGAAACTGTTTTTCCAAATATAAGTTGACTATAAAGTAGTTTTCACCATTATAGACTCAATAGATTGGTTGCTTTATATAGGCTACTCACAAAATTCAATATTTGCAAAAACTACTTGTATGAGTCTGTAATGCTGTGAAATTTCCCATTCAAGTTCTTTTTCCAATCTTTTAAGAAATTAATCAACGGGGTGTGCGGTAGGGTTGGGTTTGTTTGCTGGTGGTAATTATAGATTTTGTATTGTAGAGAAACGCAGTGGGTTTCATATGAAAATTTTGTTAAAAAAATTAACTTCTTCGTGTTTCCCATGTTTATTCAGCTTCTGTTCCTGATTCAGTGAAGGCAGAGCTGTTGCAACGTATCCGTTCTTTTCTCGAATCAGCTGCCATCTGACTGTTGCATATATTGGAGTGTTGTGGAGCAGCCTTTTTTTTTTTTTTTGTGTTTTCGCAACTATCAGCTCAAGCTTGTATCAATGAGCAAATGCTTTTTGATTTGCCTGCTACAAAACTTGAGAATCCCTGCCTGCACACGAGGTATAAACATGCTAGTCAAATTAGAAAAAAGACGACTAGGAAGAGAGGGCTGTGGCTCTCCTGTGTACTTGTGGACTTGGAGACTGTTTAAAAGAGCTCTGAAGCAAGGTTTCTTGTTAAAAGATGTCATTTTGTTGCCTAAGTTGTTTATGATGAAACTGTAAAACCATGATAGGTCGGATGTAATCCCTAGATCTTCCAAGACCATGTGATCGTCCAAGATGGCTGTCTGAAATGTTGTTTCCTGTCACATGGTTCTGGAACAAGCCAAACATTAAGTGGTCGTTTCCCTTGTCAGCTTGGCCATGATGTAACCATCTATGCATGCAAAAATCTAAGGGCCGATGACTCTCATATGACACTTCAGACATAAACATGCTAATGCTAAACCCTTGAGAATATCGTCTCAAGAGGATTAGGTTGCTTATACATCCAGGTTGGGTCCCCCCCACAAGCACCGGGATAAGGCTACATGTCACCTGGGTTAAATGTGACCGTTATTTTGACTCGCTCGAGCACTAACTCACTATCAAAACCAAAATCTATATATATATATATATATTATATAGAAAATTAATAATAATAAGTAAATAAATAAATAACAAAGTGCTTGGTTCGAGACATTTACATTTAGGTAGCCTCGTTTCAGGAACTATTAGGCAATTCTAAATTATTCGATACTCCTAATTGTTTTGAACATCTATTTGATGATTTTATCAAGTCGATGGTTAGTGGTGACAGCTACATGTACAGTGTTATCTGGATTGAATCGGTGTATAGGTCATAGACAATGATTCACCTATTTAGAAGCAATCAGTATCCGCAAATTGCAAAAAATAGAAAAACAAAAAAAAAAAAACAGCCGTGGTTTACAATTTACGTCTTTAACTTTTTACTTCTTATTACTAATATTTTAATTCCTACTGTCTATATTTCTAAAATTACTAGAAAAATAGTATCATCCTTGATGTCCGCCATTGATTCTGTTAACTCCGACTTGGATAATTTAATTAGAAAATTAAACACTTTTCAAATTAATAAGGGTCCTTACTGCCATAAAAATTGCCGAGGATATCGATCCACTATAACTCGAATCGAATCTACTCAAGATTGCCTAACTTTCTGAAATATATGAACCTAACCCAACGTTTGTACATATCAAAACAGTACCCTGATTCTGTGTAAAAACATAATTTTCTTAAAAAGAGAATCCATTCTCATCGCATAATAATAAAATAGGCAAAATACAACGTTCGCTATTTCTTCTGTTTAAGTCTTCAATGTTTGCAAATATTTGTTGACAAGTCTATTGTTAGTTTGCCGTTACGAATTGCATGTGGTACCGTCTTCTTGGTTCTGGTATTTTTATGTAACAAGTAAAAAATTATTCATTAACACTTGTCACATTTTCTATTTCAATTTTAAACGTTTATTTTTTTTATCTGAGTCCTCAACGTTTATAAACAGGTCTTTTAAACAACGGTGCTAATTTTTTTTTGTTAAGGATTAACACATGACACAATTCAATTTGTCCATGTAATTATATAAAATAAATAATACAATAAAATTATAGACATTAAATAAAATTAATTAGAAATTAGAAAAATTTAAAAAGAAAAAATGTAGAAAAAATAAAATATATATATATATATATATATATATATTAGAATTTGAGTAAATTAACAAAAAATAATAAAAAGGAAAAATAAATTAAAAATAGGAAAAAAAATTGGGTGGCTAGAACTTTTTTTTAACTTAATTTTTCATATTTTTTTTCTTTTTCAAAAATTTTCTTTTTTATTAATTTACTCAAATACTAATATATATATATATATATATATATATTCAATCTTTTCTACATTTTTTATTTTTTCTTTTTAATTTTCTTTTTTAAATTTTCATTAATTTTATTTTATTTTTTGAATTTTATTATAATATTTATTTTATATAATTACATAAACCAATAAGATAGTGTCATGTGGAATTTCTAATGAAAAAACTCACTGTGGACTTGTTTGTAAATGTTAAGAATTGAAATTGAAAAAATTAAACATCTAGGACTATAATAGAAAAGGTGGCAAGCGTTGATGACTAATTTTTTTTTTTCCTAATAAAATATGCACAACAAATAAGGAAGAAACTTTTTGTTAGTTACTTTAAATAGAAAAATGACTCAAATAAAAACGTTAAAAAATAAAGGAAGAGGATTCCAATAAAAAATACAAGGGTGGACAACTAAAATAGAAAAGTTGTGAAAATGGATGAGGACAACTATGTTTGGTACTTCCAAAAAGGAAAATTCTCATGTCTCTCAAATTGATTACATAATTTATGAAAATATAAATGTATGAAAAGGTAGAAGTTTTTGTATTTAGATTCTTGGCAAATGTCTTGATGCATCCATTACCATTTTCCAATTTATAATTAGCCATTATATCAATTATCCATGGATGCTGAATTAGTTGGTTTATTCGAAGATTCTTACTTGTCATGTTCAGTCTTCATTTTATAAACTAGTCAATGATACCTTCTTGCTCTTGCACCATTTTTCTTACATTTTATCTTTCATCCAATGGTTGTACTTTATTTGTTTTTCTCTCCAAATTGCTTTATTTCTTTATAGTTGCTTACCCATAAAGGGTCACATTATTAGATAAGAGTAGCATTTGTCTAAAAAGGAAATCATCATATTTTTAATCTTAATTACATAATTTACAAAATGTAAATGTATAAAAAGGTAATAGTTTCTCTATTTAAATTCTTGGAAAATGTCTAGATACATCCATTACCATTTTTTCATCTATAATTAGTAATAATTTTAGTTATATGTAGATGTTGAATTGGTTAGTTCATTCGAAGATTTTTACTTGTCGTCAGTAGTATTCATTCCATAAACTAGTCAATGATACTTTCCTTCTCTTACACTAATTTTTCTTACATTTTTTATCTTTCCTACATTGATTGTATTTTTTATTCCCCCCCCCAAATTGCTTACAACTGACTGGTAGTTCTATATTCTTTTCTTCATATTTGCTTCCCCATAAATGGTCTCATTAATGGATATGTATAAAACTTGTCTAAAAAGGAAAATTCTCATTTTTTTAATATTGATCACACAATTTATAAAAACATAAATGTATGAAAAGATAAAAATTTTTGTGCTTAGATTCTTAGCAAATATCTCGATGCATCCATTACCATTTGCCAATTTATAATTAGCTATTATATCAATTATCCGTAGACATTGAATTGGTTAGTTCATTCCGAGATTTTTAGCAGTCATCTTCAGTCTTCATTCCACCATTTTTCTTACATACCTTTATCATTCGTCCAATGGTTGTACTTTTTTTTTTCTCCCCAAATTGCTTGCAATTGACTAGTACTTCTATGTTTTTTCTTCATAGTTGCTTACTCATAAAAAGTCTCATTAATGGACATGTGCATTTGTTTTAAAAAGGAAATTACCATGTTTTTTAACCTTGATTACACAATTTAAGAAAATGTAAATGAATGAAAAGGTAAAAACTTCTCCATTTAGATTCTTGGCAAATGTCTCCACACATCCATTATCACTTGTTTTTTAACCTTGATTACACAATTTAAGAAAATGCAAATAGATGAAAAGGTAAAAATTTCTCTATTTAGATTCTTAGCATATGTTTTCATACATCTATTACCATTTTTTTGCAATTTATAGTTTGCCATAATTTCAGTTATGCGTGGATGCTGAATTGGTCATTTCATTCTTAGATTTTTATCTATTGTCGTCAGTCTTCATTCCATAAACTAGTCAATCATACCTTCCTGCTCTTGCATCATCTTTTCTTATGTCGATTATATTTTTTATTGGTCATCTTTAGTCTTCATTCCATAAACTAGTCAATGATACCTTCCTATTCCTACACCATTTTTCTTGTATCCTCAACTTTTGTCCAACGACTGTACTTTTTTATTTTTGTCTCCCCAAATTTCTTCATAGTTGCTTACCCATAACAGGTTTCATTAATGGATATGTGTAGCATTTGTTTGAAAAGGAAATTATGATGTTTTTTAATCTTGATTATACAATTTAGGAAAATGTAAATGTATGAAAAGGTAAAAATTTCTCTATTTAGATTTTTGGCAGATGTTTCATATATCTGTTACCATTTGTTCTAATTTATAGTATGCCTTAATTTCAGTTATGTGTGGATGCTGAATCGGTCATTTCATTCTTAGATTCTTATTTGTTGTTGTCAATCTTGATTCCACAAACTAGTCAATCATACCTTCTTGCTCCTCCACCATTTTTTCTTACATCATTATTTTTCTTGCATTGATTTTATTTTTTATTGGTCGACTGTAGTCTTCATTCAATAAACTAGTCAATGATATCATCCTACTTTTGCACCATTTTTCTTACCTCTTTTATCTTTCATCCAATAGTTGTACCTTTTTTATTTTTTGCTCCCCAAATTGCTTGCAATTGAGGGGCACTTCTATATTTATTTTTTATAGTTGCTTACCCGTAAAGGGTCTCATTTATGGATATGTGTAGCATTCGTTTAAAAAGGAAATGATCATTTTTTAATTTTTTTTTTTACCTTGATTACACAATTTGAGAAAATATAAATGTATGAAAAGGTAAAAATTTCTCTATTTAGATTCTTGTCAAATGTCTCAATTTATTCATTATCATTTTTTTTTTCAATTTATAGTTAGGCATTATTTTAGTTATGTGTGGATATTGAATTGGTCAGTTGATGTCAAAATTCTTATTTATCATCGTTAGTCTTCATTCCATAAACTAGTCAATCATACCTTCCTACTTCTGCACCATTTTTTTCTTAAATCTTTATTTTTCTTACATTGATTGTCTTTTTTATTGGTCATCTTCAGTCTTCATTCAATTAACTAGTCATTGATACCTTCCTACTTTTGCACCATTTTTCTTTTAAGTTTATCTTTCTTCCAATGGTTGTACTTTTTTATTTTTTTTCTTCCCAAATTGCTTTCAATTGACTAGTGCTTTATATTTTTTCTTCATAGTTGCTTACACGTAAAGGGTCTCATTAATGACTATGTGTAGCATTTGTTTTAAAAGCAAATTATCATTTTTTTTAACCTTGATTGCACAATTTACAAAAATATAAATGTATGAAAAAGTAAAAATTTCTCCATTTTGATTATTGGCAAATGTCTCGATACATCCATTATCATTTTTTCCAATTTATAGTTTACTATATTTTTGGTTATGCGTGGATGCTGAATTGGTTAGTTCATTATGATATTTTTCTTTGTCATCATCAATTTTCATCCTTCAAACTAGTCAATCATACATTCATGCTTGTGCACCATTTTTTTTTTTTTTTTACATCTTTATTTTGCATACATTGATTGTATTTTTTATCAGTCATCTTTAGTCTTCATTCAAAAAACTAACCAATGATACCTTCCTACTTCGGTGCCATTTTTCTTACATCTTTATCTTGTTTGGTGGGTGTATTTTTTTATTTTTTGCTCCCCAAATTGCTTGCAATTGATTGGTACTTCTCTATTTTTTCTTCATAGTTACTTACCTATAAAGGGTCTCATTAATGGATGTGTGTAGCATTTGTTTAAAAAGCATATTATCATGTTTTTTAACCTTGATTACACAATTTGGGAAAATGTAAATATATGACAAGATAAAAATTTCTCTATTTAGATTCTTGAAAAATGTCTCAATACATATATTACCATTTTTTCCAATTTATAGTTTGCCATAATTTCAGTTATGTATTTTTTTTTCCTACTCAAATTGCTTGCAATTGACCAGTAGTTTAAGAAAACGTAAATGTATGAAATGGTAGAACTTTCTTTGTTTAGATTCTTGGCAAATGTCTTGATACATTTATTATCATTTTCCAATTTATAATTAGTCATAATTTCAATTTATGTATGCTGAATTGGTTAGTTCATTACGAGATTCTTATTTGTCATTGTCAATTTTCATTCCGTAAATTAGTTAATGATACTTTCCTACTCCTACACTATTTTTCTTACATTTTTATCTTTCATATATTGGTTATATATATATTTTTAAAATTTTTCTTCTCCCCATATTGTTTGCAATTGATAGTTACTTTAATATTTTTTTTTCTTTCTATTTGCTTAAACATAAAGGGTTTCATTGATGAATATGTGCAATACTTATCTAAAAAGGAAAATTCTCATATTTTACAACCTGGATTTCACAACTTATGAAAGCGTAAATGAATGAAATGGTAACACTTTCTCTATTTAGATTTCTCTATTTAGATTCTTGCCAAATGTTCAATGCATCCGTTATCATTTTCCAATTTATAATTAGCCATAATTTCAGTCTGTGATACTAAATTCATTAGCTTATTTTGAGATTCTTAGTCGGTCTTTACTCCATAAACTAATCAATGATACCATTTTTCTCACTTTTATTTTTCTTTCATACATTGGTTGTATTTTTTCTTTTCCCCAAACTGCTTGCAATTGACTAGTTTTTCTATTTTTTTTCTTTTTCATATTTGCTTACCCATAAAAGGTCTCATTAATGAATATGTGTGGGTTACATACTTAAATATTGTGATTTTTGGAAAAAATTACCCAAATATCGTACCCGTAAAAATTATTACTAAAATAGTTTGTGAAGGTGCGGATCACGTATGCGATTTTAAGGATACAGGAAAATTTTATGTTGAAGGCGCATAACCGATTCGCCCCTTCAGTACAAAAAATATATTTTTTTTGCCTACAACCCTATTGAATCTTATTATGCAAACCTATAAAATTATTATAAGAGTATGTCTACAAACCTATAAAAGTGATACAGTAAATTTACAAACGAAAAATATTTATATGGTTTTGTAAAATTAGTTTTAAAAGTAAGTAGCTGTTAATTGTCCGTTAATTAAAGATGATTAGTCGTTAATATGTCATTAATTTATTGTTATAAAATTAATTAGTAAAAAATTTCGTATTCATTATAAATAAAAAATATTTGTATGGTTTTGTAGAATTAGTTATAAAAGTAAGTAGTTGTTAATTATTCATTAATTAAAGATAATTAGTTGGTATAAAATTAATTAGTGAAAATTTTTGTATTGATTGCAAATGTAAAATATTTATATGGTTTTGTAAAATTAGTCATAAAAGTAAGTAGTTATTAATTATTTGTCAATTAAAGGTGATTAGTCATTAATTAATTGGTATAAAATTATAAGTGAAAAATTTTGTACTCTTTGCAAATGTAAAATATTTGTATGGTTTTATAAAATTAGTCATAAAATTAAGCAGTTAATAATTATTTGTTAATTAAAGGCGATTAGTCATTAATATGTTGTTAATTAATTGCCATAAAATTAATTAGTAAAAAAATTTATATTTGTTGCAAACTGAAAATATTTGTATTATTTTGTAGAATGAGTTATAAAATTAATTAGTTATTAATTATCCGTTAATCAAAAGGATTAGTTATTAATATATTGTTAATTAATTGATAATTAACTAGTGAAAAATTTTATATTGCTTACAAATGTAAAATATTTGTATGGTTTTGTAGAATTAGTCATAACAGTAAGTAGTTATTAATTATCTGTTAATTAAAGGTGATTGGTTGTTAATATGTGGTTAATTAATTGTAATAAAATTAATTGGTGAAAAATTTTATATTTATTGCAAAGTGAAAATATTTGCATGGTTTTATAGAATGAGTTATAAAATTAATTAGTTATTAATTATCCGTTAATCAAAGGGGATGAGTTGTTAAAATATCGTTAATTAATTGCTATAAAATTAAATAGTGAAAAATTTTGTATTGGTTGTAAATGTAAAATATTTGTATGGTTTTATATAATTAGTCATAAAATTAAGCAGTTAATAATTATTTGTTAATTAAAGGTGATTAGTTGTTAATATGTCATTAATTAATTGTTATAAAATTAATTAGTGAAAAATTTTGTATTTATTGTAAAGTGAAAATACTTGTATTGTTTTGTAGAATGAGTTATAAAATTAATTAGTTATTAATTATCCGTTAATCAAAGGGGATTAGTTGTTAATATGTCATTAATTAATTGTTATAAAATTAATTAGTAATTTTTTTTTATTTGTTGTAAAGTAAAAATATTTATATGGTTTTGTAAAATAAGTTATAAAATTAATTATCTGTTAATCAAAAGGGATTAGCCGTTAATATATAATTAATTAATTGCTATAAAATTAATTAGTAAAAAATTTTGTATTGGTTACAAATGTAAAATATTTATATGGTTTTGTAGAATTATTCATAAAATTAAGCAGTTAATAATTATTTGTTAATTAAAGGAGATTAGTCGTTAATATGTTATTAATTAATTGTTATAAAATTAATTAGTGAAAAATTTTGTATTCGTTGCAAAGTGAAAATATTTGTATTGTTTTGTAGAATGAGTTATAAAATTAATTAGTTATTAATTATTCGTTAATCAAAGGAGATTAGTCGTTAATATGTTGTTTAGTGAAATTTTTTTTATTTGTTGCAAAGTGAAAATATTTGTATGGTTTTACAAAATGAGTTATAAAATTAATTAGTTATTAATTATCTATTAATCAAAGTGATTAGTCGTTAATATATCGTTAATTAATTGCTATAAAATTAATTAGTGAAAAATTTTGTATTGGTTGCAAATGTAAAATATTTATATAGTTTTGTAGAATTAGTCATAAAATTAAACAGTTTATAATTATTCGTTGATCAAAGGGGATTAGTCGTTAGTATATCGTTAATTAATTGCTATAAAATTAATTAGTGAAAAATTTTGTATTAGTTGCAAATGTAAATTATTTGTACGGTTTTACATAATAGATGGAGCTTGGACTTTTTGATCCTTCAATCTTGACACAACAAGCAAGTTATTGATCACAGGCCATTTAGGACGGAGAGGTAACCGACGTTTTACTTATCAATTAGATTATGTTGCATTAGAAATGGGAAAACATTTGACATGTTGTTGGCATAGGATCAAGCAACTCTCACTGTGCGATGACGTGAGTTGTCACTCCGTCGCGACGAGCATACCATTCTATTCGATGCTTGAATGGAGCCATACTTGTAGTTGGCTGAATTCGAAGGTGTGAGTCGCCTGCTGTACATACCATTTGATTAGTACATGATTACAATATTGAGATCTAGTTAGGACTCCCTGTGAATGGATAGGCAGTTACAAGGAGTAGTTGCTTGGATTGGGGAGCGATATGTGAAGAACTGCTAAGGGCAAGATTGGGGTCTAGTAGTAAGGAGGGCCATATTAGTATGATATGGCTCCGTGATATGTTCTAACTGATCCCACTGGATGCCGATGTAGAGCAAATACATCCAGCTACTCGTGCATACATACTACAACTCTTAGGGGGATTTATCTTTGTCGATAAATCTAGCGCCCTTGTCCATACGATATGGTTACATTTGTTGAAATATTTCGACATCATTGGGACATATAGCTGGGGGTCCGCTTGTCTAGTGTGGTTGTATCGCCAACTATGTGTTGCGTCATCACCTTCTACACATGAGATTGGAGGGGCTACTATATTGCTACAGGTGTGGGCCTGAGATAAATTTTCCTACATCTCACTCATTAGTTGACATAAACTATTTGTACCAATTGGATGTCAACTGGTGGCACGTTGGAACACGTAGTTTCACCCCACCCACATTGTTAGCGCATATCGAGATGTGTTGGATAGGCAAAATACATTGCAAGTACCTCAGTAATCAATATTTTTTTCTTGCAATTAATCATATTTATCATTTGAAGTTAATAAAATTTTCTATTTTCAGGTTGAATGAGAGCTGTACGATGGGAATTCAATTATTCTCCTGTCGTATTTCTGCGAAGTTGGCATGCACATTTGGACTGCTTGGGGTGCCACTTATTTGTTTCCACATTGTTGAGCAGTATTTCCCGGATCGAGTGTTGATGCAGTTTGGTAGGTTCCAATATATCTTGCAGCTGGTGAACACGCAGCCGAAGCTCCATGAAATTGACCTGCGTGGCCGGGTTGATATTGATTGGACCGTCCTACATGCAATGTATTTGAACATGTGGGAATAGTGAGTCAGTTGAGTTGTTCATATAGATGGCCCTCGCAGTGTGCATGATAATTACTTGCAATGGTATGGATCAATCAACAGGCGATGCATTGGAAGCACATGAGCTGTTCTTGGATTTCTGGTAAGAATGATTTACATAAACACTTATTAATGTCCAAATAATTACATGATCATGTTAGCCTTAATTTACGTTTTGTTCATAATTACAGAGTAACACCTTATGACAAATTTGCTTATGGCAAACCGGTTCTGGTGCGGTGACGAACTAAGGGACGATGACGACCCTGAAACCGAGGTGAACCATAGGAAAATCTTAGGTAGGACAAACAGATGCATATTGATTCTGATGCGATGCATGCTAGCTCAGGGCTGGTGTTCATCCAATACGAGACATCGCATCGGCATTCTATCAATGGTCTTGTCCCAACACTGCCAACTCCATAGAAGCAACGCCTTAGAAAACAAACCTATGTACCAAGGTGAATCATTCAATCAGCCAACAAAGTGGAGTCCTATGCATCCGAGAGCGTTCGATAGTACTCCCTACTAGCATCCAACCTGGGAGTTTGAATCTCTTCTAGCTTTGCGTGCAAGGTCATCCAACGCTTTCACTTGACTAGCTAGGCATTTGACTTGGGGTAGGAGATAGGGGGAATAGGGATAGGAAACAATGATTTTTTTAATTATTTTCATATGTATATGGTCCATTAGAACGATTGAATTTATGTATTTTTATAATTTATAATAAATTAATATGCATTTCGTGCACCAACACTATTACCCCTTGCCGTTTTCATATGCAATGTGTACATATACGATTTTATAACTTCGAATATTTCATAATATTTAACAAATGTCTAAACAATTTGACATTCAAAATAACTTCTTAATAAATGACAAAATTGCATATATACAAAATATCAAGCATCTCTCTTCTACCATGTCTTTAAACAAACTAGATGAAGTAGTCAAGGATTTACTTAAGCTATAAAAGAGAAAAAGCTAATGTTAGCATCACAAATGCAATGTTGAATGTAATGAAATATGTACTAGTATCCATCAGTTACCATTATCACGTCGATGTAGGCACGTTCTTCTACTATGCTCCCCTCCGTATAGTCTACATGTGATTTGATCTGGACGCTCCCTAATGTCCATCTCCATGTGGTATCTTTTCTGCCTCGGCTTTCCCTTCTTCCATACGAAGTCTCCCCTTAGGCAGAGTGACGGGAAGTGCACTGGCTTCCAATCTAACCTGTCCCCTATAGGCATGAAGTGCATCGTATATGTTTGGTCCTGATGTGTCCATCTATACCAATCGGGTATAGAATGCATCATATCAAGTTTAAGCGAGGTAGCCATTGCATATGTTGTGAGAGCATGGAATTCTATATATTTGCCACTTTTGGCAATTGCATATGCTACGGGCAAAGTTAACAACGTGCGTTTGGCCCCCTCCCCTTAACTTGCTGGTGAAGCGACGACTACCGGTGAGGACTTCAAAAACTCTATGGTGCCTGCTGTAGAATTTGACCATGTGGTTGCTAGCTCGTGAACTTTGTTGGTTGATTTTTTTTAGCTCATATTTGGTGAAAATTCTATCCTTTGCTATATTCTTCAATGCCTTTGTTCGCTTTTAGATGAAGTACCTGATGCAGTTGTAGAATATTTTCTTTACCAAAGCAGTCATAGGTAAACTCCGAGCCCTTTTCAATACAGAATTATAGCTTTCAACAACATTGGAGGTCATATACCCAAACCGATAGTAATTGTCATGAGCTAGTGTCCATATATCCAATGCCACATCATCAAACCAGTCTAACGCATTTAACTTAATCATCCCCACTTGCTCCATCACATAATTCAACTTGTAAGATTGTGCTTGCAACCCAGCATCTGTGACCAACGTCATGCACTGGGTGTTTTTAAGTGCCGAATTGAAGTGGCTCATAATGTATTAGAAGCAGAACCACCACATCGCAAATGGAGGCTGCCATCCATTTGCTTCTTCTTGGACTGCTAATCTGATGCTTGTGTGTCTATCTAATATGAGGTAAATGGTTTCACGACCTTCACGGTCGCCGATAACATATTCTTTCAGTTTCCTAAAAAATTAACCCCATGTCTCAACTGTCTCTTAATCAATCAGAGCAAACCCCGGTGGAAGTATATGGTTGTTGCCATCAACATCACAAGCAACTAGCAACTTGTGGGTGTACTTTCCATATAAAAAAGTGGCATCAATGGTAACAACAGATCTAAGGAATCTCTATGCTGCAATGTATGACCCAAAGGCCCAGAATACCCACTTCAAAGTAGACACATTAGGGGTACTCAATCTACAAACCCCCCAATCTATTCGTGTTCTGGGATTTGTATTTTCTATTGCATTAAGAAGTTTTGGCAGTTCATCGTAAGACTTCTCCCAGTTCCCGTACACGAGCTCGATAGCCCATTTCTTTCCCTCCTAAACCCGTCTCTTGCTAATCTTGTAGCCAAATTCTTGTTCGACAATAGAAGTTAGCTCGACCACCTTCATATTAGGATTCTCCCTAAGAAGATTTATAAATTGGCTAGCAAGGAGATTGTAATCTAGCTGTGGGTAATCTTGACTAATCAACGGGTTATTGCATGTGTGTAGACCCTCGAATCTCGTCACCATGAACATGCCCTCAAACTTCTTCTTTCGGGCCCAAAGCCTCTATTTATAACTGTCGCCTCTTCTCAA
The DNA here is from genome assembly GCA_037954665.1 of Laguncularia racemosa. Classification (NCBI taxonomy): domain Eukaryota; kingdom Viridiplantae; phylum Streptophyta; class Magnoliopsida; order Myrtales; family Combretaceae; genus Laguncularia; species Laguncularia racemosa. Next base: position 1,200,870 of record JBBMOL010000072.1, read on the forward strand.
ACAATAAATAGATCACAACAGTAAACTAGACTTTACAACAATGAAGTTGCAATGGTTCTTCACATGGTAAGACTTCATTGCTTAAATGGCATCTGCTTTTGTCCTAAATCTCATGCCCTTATAGAAATCGTCACTACGGCTTGAACCACAGTAAATATTGGTTTGCTCGCACTCGAAATAAATGTAACTACTATTGCCCCCATAATTATAATACGAAATAGAATCTCTAACTATCATGGTTGGTGGTTTAGCCTACTTTACTCGATATATTGGCTGTCTTGAGTAGGTATGTACGGTTGGAGACTCTTTTCCGGTACTTCATCTCTCTCGTTTTCACTCTTCTCATTTTCCTAATCGGAATTCTCTTCGTTATCGCTACTTTCCTACTCAACACCCATTCCACCATTGGTGTCAATTGCAGCCTCTGCTTCCATATGAACCACGTATGGATCCCGTGTATCTAGTCATTGTAATACTGGAGTAATTGCTCTATCTATTTCATCATCATCATTCACTTCCATCAAGGTTGGAATTGAGGGTTGAAATGTCAACAGCTTCGACTACATTTCTCCAATATTATGTGACAAATATGGTTGATTGCTTGTATCGAATGTTTGCTTTACCAAGCCCCCCTCCCCTAAATTATCAGAAATTCTAATGAATAATTGTTGTATGCCATGATCTCCATATAATTCAGCCGTTTCAATAAAATTTTTAATATCTTCGCTGTCTTTGATTGCCATTAATGCATAACATGTATTACTCCCATGGAACATAAGATGCTTGTGAATTATCTTAACCCCCACTTTGATTAGATTAACTTTGATACTGTGACATATTTTGTATAAAAATTCGCTGCAGTTGATGTTTTTCTTCATTTTTAAATAAATTATAATTTTTTAAATAAATATGACAATTTCTAATAGCAACATTCTAAAAATTTCAAAAAAAAAAAAATTCCATAACATTTCAAATATTAAACTCTTTTTCCTTTATTGCCAAACGATTATTTTTCTAAAAATTTGTTAGATGTTACTTTTTAGTAACATTTTCGCTGTTAAGAATTCCAACGATTTTTGTATCATTTTATAGCATTGTAAAAATTATTTCACATTCTAGATATTACAACTTTTCATAAGAATAATTTTTTTATAATTTTCAATAATATTTATACAAAAAAAATTCTTGTCATTTCTTATATTAATTTTAATTTTCCTGCGATTATTTCCAAACATTTTTTTTCTAAATATTTATCCAAAATTATTTTTTAATTATATTTTTCCACTAAATATTTCAAAAATTTTCGTATAATATTGCAACAATTATTCCACATTTTACATATTTCACATTCTTTACAATAGCAAATTCTCATTCTAATACAAAAATTAATATTACATGTTATACATTGTAACATCTATGTAAATCATATTTAATAAATTACAATTTAATAACACCAAGTAACATTTTCAATAAAATACACAATTATACTAATATTTTTCTAAAATTTTACATCAAATACAAACATAGATAAAAAAAATTCAACTTTTCTTAAAAAAAATATCACAATTGATTAGCTGTTCAGAAACACTCAGATCTGGTTAAATCCTTTATTTCCTATGTAGAATCACTTCTTCTTCTCCCTCTTTCTTGTGTGTGAACGAGAGAAAAATTAGATTTGGGTGAGTGAGTATTTTCTGTGTATTTCGAACTCTTACTGTATTTATATTTTTTAGTTTTTGTATTGTTATCATGTGTTTATAAATCTATGGTGAGTATAAATGGAATAAAAAATTAGATGATAGGATTGGGATGTATTTTGTATTGAAGATGCAGACCTTGTTTGCTCCTTCAAGTAAGATGCTTGAAGGCATGGACGAGTACCGAAAGCATAGACCGGGTTTGCGCCTTCAACGTAGAATTTTTCAGTATCCCTAAAGCTGCACACGTGATCCACGTCTTCTAAACCTATTATAGTAATATTTTTTGTGGGTATAATATTTGCGTAATTTTTTTTTCAAAAATTACAATATTTAAGTATGTAACCCGAATATGTGTAGCACTTGTCTAATAAAGAAAATTCTCATATTTATCAACCTTGATTACATAACTTATGAAACTTAAATGTACGTAAAGGTAAACATTTTTCTATTTAAATTCTTGGTAAATGCCTCGATACATCTATTACTATTTTTCCAATTTAGAATTAGCTATAGTTTTAGTTGTTCGTGAATGCTAAATTGGTTAGTTTATTCCAAGATTCTTACTTCTTGTCGTTAGTCTTCATAGCATAAACTAGTCAATGATACCTTTCTTCTCCTACACCATTTTTCTTACATCTTTATCATTGTACATTGGTTGTATTTATTTTTTTAAATTTTTTCTCCCCAATTTGCTTGCAATTGACTGACTTCCATATTTTTTTCTTCATATTTGCTTACACATAATGGGTCTTATTAATGGATACGTGCAATACTTGCCTAAAAAGAAAAATTCTCACGTTTTTCAGCTTTTTATGAAAATCTGAAAAGGTAAAAATTTCTTTATTTACATCCTTGGCAAATGCTTGATATATCTAATAACATTTCCAAGTATGTAATTAGCCATAATTTTAGTTATCTGTAGATGTTGAATTGGTTAATTTATTTCGAGATTTCACTTTATAATCTAGTCAATGGAGCAGCATTTTTCTTACATCTTTTATCTTTCGTGTATTGGTTGTATTTTTTTTTCCCCAAACTGCTTGCAATTGATTGGTACTTTCATATTTATTAATTGATATTTGCTTACATATAAAGGGTCTTATTAAAGGATATGTCTAGCACTTGTCTAAAAAGGAAACTTACAAATGCTTTTATGACAAAAAAAAAAAATAATACTCATCCTCCTTGTAAATTGATCAATGATAGATAAATATGGAAGAAATCTACTAACATAATTGGTTTTCTTTTTAAAATAATCGCAAAATAAAGCATCTGGCAAACTTATTCTTGAAATAAGTAGTAAAGGTGTGGATCTAAAACACACATTTATTGAGGTAAAATTTTCTCAACTGAAGGCATATTCGGGGTATACGCCTTCAATACAATTGTACTGAATGCACATTTCAGATGCGCGCCTTTAGTATAACATACCTGAAGTGTATTTTGGGTACATGTCTTTAGTATATATTGCCAATTTTTTAAATAAATTTTTGTAATTTTTAAATTTATGAAAATTATTTTTTTGTTATTCTTATGTAAACTTTTAATATTTTTTTTTTAAAATAATAATTTAGAAAAATTATCATTGAATTTTTTTTTATTTTTATATCTACACTTTTACATTTTTTTAACAATTGTTTCTAATTTTTTTTATAATTCTTTTCATAAAATTTATTTATGATTTTCTTTACATAATATTTCATAAAATTTTTTTGAATGATAAATTTTCTCAAATTAAATTTTTTCATTTTAAAAAAATTAAAAGTTTACATAAGAATAACAAAAAAAAATAATTTTCATAAATTTTAAAATTATAAAAATTAATTTAAAATTTATTAAAAAAATTTGGTGATACATACTGAAGGTGCGCCTCGAGTATATTGTACTGAAGGTGTATACTCGGAATGTATCTTCAGTACATATTGAATGCACCTTCAGTTGGGAAAATCTACCTTGACTAAAGGCTCGTTTTAGGTTGTCATCATATATTTCAGGAATAAGTTTGCCACATACCTTGTTTCGCGATTATTTAAAAAAAACCATTATTTTAATGGATTTCTTTAAATATGATGCTGCATGCCAATTTAATTTTGTTTGTTGATTTACTATAGGCGTAGTAAACTATAGTATACAAGAAAGTAACGAGCTAAAGGAGGTGTCAAGACTGTTTGGTGTAACTGCTCCGATGCTTAAGTTAGGATTTGAAAATGTGAAGAGAAAGGGAGCTTAAAAAGAGCAATAGAGTTTGAAGTTTTTGAATCAATTCACCTATGCATGGTCACTAATATTTATAAGGGGAGGTACTTGATGGTTGAAAGTAGAGAATGTGGACCTTGTGTTTTGAAGTACGTCCAAAATATCTAAATAATGAAAGAGTGAGTAGTTATAGCTGCTAACGATCTTCCTAGAACCTTATTTGAAGTTGACTAAGTCAAAAGGTTAGACAAGGAGAAAGATCGAGCTATGTCTAGACTTAATGACTTCGCTTGTGGTATTAAACTGGGCTCAAGCAAGATTGGACCTTGCGCTGGACTTTAGTTTAAGTTGGGTTTAAACTCAAACCTATCAACAACCCTCGTATAGTTAAAAGGAGGACATGAATGAAGACTTTGAGGAAGTGGCTTGCAAGTTGTCTCATGGTTATAGGTCGGAAAAATAACAAAAACACAGCTAAGTTCACAGGTCCAATGATGCAGTATCGTTAAAGGGATTTGTGTGTAAATAAGCTTCTGTTTGTTAAGACTAGACAAGGCATCTAGGATTATCAGTACCTATGGCTTTATGTGAAGCACCTTAACATAAACGTCCATATAAGGAGAACCTTGTTAACATATCGCCGGGGAGGCCTAAAAGAGCTTAAAGAATTTAATATGGTACTTAGCCTTTTAATGGATTATGAACATGGATCAGTGTGTCTATGTCGGTTCTCATAATGTACAATATAATTAGTCATTGTCATATTCTGATTCCCTTTATATCAAGATTCAAGAGATATACAAGAAGAAACCTGAATTGATGTAGCATAGTTAACTTTTTACACGGATATAAAATGGAATTATAACTTCCCTTATAACCTTTTTATTATGAAATCTCATATATATATTTAAAGTTATTGTTGAATCTAATTTTTAAATTTTTGATTATGTTCTTAATCCAATTCATATTAGATCCTATACTCATCCAATATAAATCCTCGGTTTGAACTAGGAATTTTATTATTTATTTGGAGTCGCCACTTAACTGAAGTTAGGAAAAATTATTGAATTAGAACTAATTGAGCGGATTAATTCTAATTTAGATAATTAGTCAATGGAATCTTCTCTTTTTATTTTTATAAATGAAAAAGAAGAAAGAAAAACCAGAGATTCTCGACTCGAGAGGCTATCATATTAAAACTCTAAAGTTACTATCTTATCCTTTTGAAACCTGGGTCATGTTCTGATATATATATTTTTTATATTTTTTCCCTTATAAAAAAGAAGATGTTAAAAATTATATTAATAACGATTTGGAAAATTATTTTTTTTAATTCTTTTTAGAGATGCCCCATAAGAGTGCCTACGTACCCGCTATTCAGGATTAAACAAGTCGTGGTTCGCTTTTTATAAAAACTTTAGTAAATCTGTTTAAGTTTTAATAATGAAAACATGTCGGGTTTATGTTTATTATTATTTTAAAATTTTTTCAAAAAAATTCTAAGTTTAAGCTTTATTATTATTTTTTTATTAAAAAAAACTAAAACCTCTAATCTTAAAAAATCAATTATATATATTTTTTTATGAAAAGAAGTTTTCTAAGTGATACAAATATTTATTATTAATTTTTATTAATTATCTATCAATTATAATAGACATATATATTTATTTTTTTAGAAAACTCTAAACCTAATTCTAATTAACATATTCTAAAAAAAAACAATTTTTTTTTTCATATTTTCATATATATATTTATTTATTTTTTTCATATTCTAATAATAAATAAATAAATAAATAAAATTCGGTTAACCTGGATACGGATCGCGGTTCGCGGGTCGGATCAGCGATCGGAGCTTCCTCGTCGATAACTTTCCAGTGGCTTTTGAAGGCAATTGATGGCTGCTTCTAGGCTTTCCGAAGGTGGGCAATCCAAAGGAGGTGGAGGCTTCCTTCTAGAACCTCTCCAAGTGGTGGTTCAAAGAGTGGTCATTGGTCGCGGTTTGGGAGAACTCTAGCAAAGCTTCTAACTCTCTTTTTTTCTCTTCTGATTCGTGCTTCTACTTCCTCCCATCATGCTCTATTTATAGGCTTAAAAAATCGAGCTGGATAAACTCGAATTTCCCTCCGATAATGCCTAAATCATATTTGCGGTTTGAAACCACCTTCGATTTGCCTTTGATTCATGTAAATCTTTGATTTTTGTTATGATTTGTGTTAATTAGATGATGTTTATTTTATTTTAGTTAAAGATTTGTTGGATTTGTGCAAAAAAAAATGCATCAAAATGGCCGAAGTTTCCTCTCCCCGTTGCTGGCAATGGTTTCGGATGGAGATTGAAGATGATTACGTGCCCGGTGCGTGTGACCCCTCCATCTAATCATGTGCTGCCATGTGTCCTTAGGAAAGGAAAAAAAAAACAAAACTCGCAGATTTGCTTCCCCCACGATTCGAACACGCGACTGAACCCTCCCCCCACGTGCTTGGGGTCAAAGATCGGACCAGCTAGGCTAGCCCACTTTCTCGCTTTTTTATTAATAGCAAATTATATATATGCGTTGCAATTTTTATTATTTTTATATTATTTTGAAATTCAAAAAAATTGTAAAAATTATTTAACATCTTTTATTATTATTTTTATCATCATTTTTCAAAATTGGTTTATTATTCCTATTTATTTTATTTTTTCAATATTTTTTTTATTCTTGCGAAATAGAAGAAAAATTGAAAAAAATAACAAAAATAAAAAATTAAATATTATTTGTGATTAAAGGGTAAAAATGAAGTGTTTACTGTTATTATATTCAAATTATAAGTTAATATCGCTTGTAAAATATAAATTATTATAGAGATAGATACAATGTAAACAAAACAATAAGTAAATCATATTACTACATTAAATTGGAGGTATATGATAGTTTTGATAATGTGACTACAAGCTGGCCTAGTAATAATATTGGCACCTTCATTCTCCTCTACCATTTTTCTCACATCTACGCCGTTTACACATTGGTTGTATATATTTTTTTTCTTCCCAAAATTGCGTGCAATTGATCGAGTTACATATTTTTTTTCTTCATATTTGCTTAACCATGAAGGGTCTCATTAATGAATATATGCAGCACTTGTCTAAAAAAGCAAAATTCTCATAATTTTCAACCTTTTATGGAATGTAAATAAATAAAAAGGTAAAAATTTTCTTATTTACATTCTTGGCAAATGCCTTGGTACATCTATTATAATTTTCTAATTTATAATTAGCCATAATTTTATTTATCCATGCATGTTGAATTGGTTAGCTCATTTCGAGATTTTTAACCATCTTGTCAATCTTTGTTCCCTAGTAAATGACACATTCTTGCTCTTATAACATTTTTCTTACATATTTATCTTCTGTACATTAGTTGTATTTTTTTTTATTTTTTCCCAAAATTGCTTGCAATTAACTGATACTTCCATATTTGTTTCTTCATATTTGCTTACCTATAAAGGGTCTCATTAGTAGATATGTGTTGCACTTGTTTAAAAAGAAAAATTCTCATGTTTTTTCTACCTTGATTACACAATTTATGAAAATGCAAATGTATAAAATGGTAACAATTTCTCTATTTAGATTCTTGGCTAATGCTCGACACATCATTGCTATTTTTCAATTTATAATTATCCATAATTTTAGTTATCTATGGTTGCATAATTGGCTAGTTCATTATGAGATTCCTACCTCTCTTCAGTTTTCATTCAATGAACTTGGCTAGATTCCCACGTCTCGTCAGTTTTCATTCAATGAACTAGTCAATAATACCATCTTGCTCCTGCAGCATTTTTCTTACATATTTTCTGCTGCACGTTGGTTGGTTTTTATTTTTTCCTCCTAAATTGCTTGCAATTCACTGGTAGATTCAACAGATGGAATGAGGGCGTGGCTAAAACGTTAGAATCATGCTATTGAAGGGAATAAAAAAAATTATAAATACTGTTGAGAGTTAATACGTTTAGCGCCATGGAGGTTTAGAATGCTAATGAGACAAGAATCCTTGGAATAATCTCCTTTTTTTCAAGAACATGCTTATTTTATATATTAGGTAGTGTTAACAAGTCCTCCTTTGATTAGTAAAAAAACCTCAAAAAGAAGTCATGTACAATTACATACATTACCAAAAAAAAAAAACTATGGATACATGTAAAAAGTTCTTCTTTTAGTCCTTACAATTGCTTTAATAACAAAAAGAATGCTTTAATAATATTAATATTTTACATAAATTGATTAGTAATAAATAAGTACAGTAAAGTTTTCTCATACGCAATATTAAACATCTTGTCAATTATACTTTAATGATACTAATATCTTATGTAAATCGATTAGCGATAAATAAAAACAATGAGGTTTTGACATATGCAATATTAAACATCCTGTCAATCTACCCAAGTAGCAGTTTACCTTCATATAGCTACAGGGATGACATAAATGAGAAACTTCCATGAAGTGGCTTGCAGGCCGTGACATGGTTATTGGTTGGAAAAAATAACAAAAGCACAGCTAAGTTCACAAGTCTAATAGTAATGGAATCGTCGAGGGAACTGTATGTAAATAAGCATCTGTTTGTTAAGACTAGACAGGACATCTTAGGAATATCAGTACCTGGGTCTTTATGTGAAGCACTTATAATATAAACACCCTTGTAAGGAGAACCTTGTTAACATATTGTCGGGAGGCCTGAAAGGACTTGAAGAATTTAATATGGTTCTTAATCTTTTAATTAAGGGCTTATGAATGTGAATCGGTATGTCTATGTCAGTTCTCATAATGTGCAATATAATTAACCATTTGTCTTATTCCGGTTCCCTTTATGTCAAGATTCAAGAGATGTATGAGAAGAATTAATGTAGTATAATTATACGTTTTATGTGGATATAAGATGAAATTAGAACTTTTCTTATGATCTTTATACTATAAAATCTATCTATTTCAGGAGATATATTCAAAATTATTATATCCAAATTGTAAGTTAGTGTCACTTATACAATATAAATTATAGTAGAGGTAGATACAAGGAAAACAAAACAATAATCAAATCACAATACCAAATTAAATCGTAGATATATGTTAATTTTGATAATGTGACTACAAGCTGGCCTAAAAATAATGTTGGTACCTTCCTTCTCCTCCACCATTTTCCTTACATCTTTATCACTCCTACATTGGTTGTATTTTTTTTTTCTTTCAAAATTGCTTGCAATTGATTGAGTTCCATATTTTTTTTTCTTCATATTTGTTTACCCATGAAGGGCCTCATTGATGAATATGTGCAGCACTTGTTTAAAAAGCAAAATTCTCATATTTTTCAATTTTATGGAAATGTAAATGTAAGAAAAGAATTTTTTTTTATTTTATTTACATTCTTGACCAATGTCTCGATACATTCATTATCATTGTTCAATTTATAATTATTGATAATTTTAGTCATTTTGAGATTCTTACTTGTCGACAGTCTTTGCTCCCACTCAATGACGCCTTCATGTTCTTGCAACATTTTTCCTACATCATTATCTTTTGTACATTGACCGTATTTTTTATTTTTCTAAATTGCTTGTAATTGACTGGTGCTTTTATATTTACTTCTTCATATTTGCTTTCTTATAAAGGGTCTCATTAATGGATATGTGTTGCAGTTATCTAAATTTTTTTTTCATATTTTTCTACGTTGATTACACAATTTATGAAATTGCAAATGCATTAATTTTTTTTTCTCTATCTAGATTCCTCATTAATCAATAAATCAGTACCATTTGCCAATTTATAATTATCCATAATGTCAGTTATTCCTACCTCTCATCGATCTTCGTTCTATAAACTAGTCAATAATACATCCTGCTCGTGCACCAATTTTTCTTACATATTTCTCTGCTCGTACATTGGTCATATTTTTTTCTTCCAAGTTGCTTGCTATTGGCTGATAGATTCAACAAATGGAGTGATGGAGCGGCTGAAACGTCAGATGTTGTTGCAGGGAATAAAAAAAAATATATATATATAATTACAGCTCAGAGTTGATAGGTTTAGCACCATGGAGGCTTAGAATGTTAACGAGACAAGACAAGAATCATTGGAAATAATCTCGTTTTTTTTTGGAGAACATGCTTATTTTATATTAGGCAGTGTTGACAAGTGTGCCGTGGATAAGATAAAAAACTCTAAAAGTAGTCACAAATTTCCATGTACAATTACATGCATTACAAAAAAAAAAAAAAAAGGTATGGAAACACGTAAACGCTTTTTCTTTTAGCCCTTACGAAAGGTTTAGTAATGCTCGTACTTTATATGGTAAAGTTTTACATACGCAATACTTACAAAACATATGTCAATCTTGCCATATGGCAGTTTACCTTCATATATTTGAAGGGATAACATGAGTGAGAGACTATGAGGAAGTGGCTTGCAAGCTGTGTCATGGATGGTTATTGGCTGGAAAAAACATGACAAAAACATGGCTAAGTTCACAAGACTGAATGTCTGTTAATAATGTAATCTCGTTTGTCAAGACTAGACAAGACATCTAGGATTATCAGTACCCGGGTCTTTATGTGAAGCACCTATAATATAAACGTCCATATAAGGAGAACCTTGTTAATATATTGTCGGGGAGGTCTGAAATTAAAGGACTAAAAAGAGAATTTAATATGGTACTTAGTCTTTTAATGGATCATGAATGAGGATCGGTATGTCTGTGTCAGTTCTCATAATTTGCAATATAATTATCCATTGTCATATTCCGATTCCCTTCATATCAAGAGATATACAAGAAGAATTAACGTGCATATACTCTTTTTTTTTTTTTTTAGTAATGAATGTAGCATATACTTTCTACTCATATGAGAAGATATACTTATGACACTTTTACCCTAAAATTTATGGGTATCTATGCTGTTTAACATGTGGGGTTTTCTTTCTTTTTTTTCTTTCTTTCTTTTTCCTTTTTTTTTAAAGTTTTGAATTTAAATAATAGTAATAATTTATATTTGAAATTATCACATTCAAATTTTAAGTTAGTATCGATTGTAAAAGCATAAACTAAAATAGAGATAAATACAATAAATTTCAACAAAAATCAAAACAATAACTAAACTATAATAACAAATTAAATAGGAGATTTATGATAGTTTTGACAATATAACTAAAAGTTGACCTAAAAATAATCTTGGTTATTAGTTAGGCAAAATTAATTGAATTTTTTATTATATCGTTAAATCATATTATATATATTGGCGAATATTATACCAATCAATTTTAAAACAGAAATATACTTATTGTATATTAATAATTCACGAGATAATTTCAGACTTATAATATACAAGTATAGATCAAAATAAGTTTTTTCACAATAAATAATGTAAAACTAGAATTTAAAAGTTCAGAATCGACATATATCCTTTAACAATTAAAACCACTTCTTGGGTCCTAATAAGCTCACTTTCCCTTGCACCAGTCACTGGGTGCATTATAACATGAAAAATAAAATAAGGAAGACACTTATCATTGTGTAATCCATGTGGAATCACACCTTTCCGGCTCTATGCAGAATCCAAGTTTTTTTCTACATGATGCATCCCCATAATGCGTTATTCCTGGCACTAGCTTACACCTTATTCAAGCACCATGCATTTGTATTTCAGATGGAAATACAAATTGAGAATGAGGGATGATAACGAGTGTTTTGTCTTTTGGGATGATTAAAGCGGACATGGCGTACATTTGTTGCTTAGTACAAATATAAGATATATGTTTTAAGTGATGCGGAATAGTTATATATATTATAATATATAGTCTATATAGGATATATGTTTTTCAAGGGTGATGAGATTGTGAACAGTTAAATTTATGGAATTGTCAAAAGCACGAGCCCAAGATTTAATCACTTACATTGAAGATGACATGGTTTAGTATAATATCATTTAACAATGGAATTAGGGAAATGGATTATCTCCATTTATTTATTTTTTTCAATTTCCTCAGTTTATTTTTTAATATATCACTACATATAATTAAAAATTAAAATTATAAAAAATATAACATTATAATAATATCACAACATATTCTAAAATTTTAAATAATCAATACTCATTATTTTTTTTATAAAAACATTAAAGAAAGAAAATTGAAAGGATGCAAATCTAGTGAAGATATTCTTCTTGTGATGATGTGACCCCACAAGTAGCTTGCCTTATCTGCATGTAGTGGAGGACAAGCTGGTAGGTTCATGTTCATTGCAATACTTTTCCCGCAGTGGAAAGAAATCTCAATATGGGACCTTAACAGCGATAGCTTAGCTTTTTCCTTGTTAGCAGCACAAAGTCTATGTTGAATTCAAATCAGGAAAGTCCCTCGGAATTCAGATGCTATAATTGATGCATGCTGTCCTAAAACTTTTATTTCCAGTGTTTCCTACCAATCACATTACATATAGATACTTATTTTACTATAATATTTTTTTATAATTATATATTAGTTTTTTACCTAAATAATCGAATATAATTATTGAAAACAAGCTTAAGGTATAGGATTCAAGATAGCACATATTTATTCAATACAAAATAAGTTTTCTTTTTTAATATATCAACTCTTGGATCTGTGTAAAATCAATTAATAAAGGGAATTATGTAAGCCAACTAGAGAGTTTCTTGTTGTATTCAAGATTTTGCGAATCTCTTGAAGAATGCTGTAGAGTAATCCCTCATTCTACAAGCTGGCTTCCTAGTAAATTTACGATGGTTTTCTTCTCTTGTTGCAATAATAGAACCAAAGTATGTGTAATCATCGGAATTTAGTAAAATTAAATAATTGTATTTAAGCACTAGAAAAAGTAAATTAAAATATAAGAAATGATAAGCACGGAACAAATGAAAGTAAATAAGCCCCACATGTCCTTCTAACCTTTCTTCTCCATATTGTGCACTATAGAACCTTAGGAGAAAAAGGCAACCTTGATCCAACGCACTTACACATGGGCGACTAGTGCGAGAAGATTTAATCACTGGAATGATATAAATCGTGTCACTGCAATTTAACATCTACAATAACAGGAATTTGGGCGATTGTTCGTAAGATGACAATTTGAGTAAGTTCTTTAAATTTTGTGTATCTAGATTGAAATTAATAGTAATGTTGTTGTAAATTAAGTATAGGAATACAATATTTACGAATGTAGAAAGGATTGGAGGATAATTGCAATTAGGAGAATTAAGGGCTTGGAGAAAAGTTTTGTTTTCACAAAAATTAAGAATTCAAGAAGTACACAACTACAACACGGTCGTTTTGCACCCATGTACTTCAAGTACATGGTCACTTAGGAGATTTACACAACCGTGCTAAAAATCACAAATTGAATAGTAAGGTAAATGGGCAAAAGATATGATTGTGTATCTGCTCGTATCCTTCCATTTCAATAACACACGTAGTACATGGATGAGAACATGTCCATGTACTTGAATGTGTTGGACCTATGTTTTCCAAAGCCGAGTTTTTCTATCTAAATTGATTCTTCACTTCTCCTAACTTATCCAGATACTTAAAAGTAGATTAAAGTAGTTATTATACTCTTTAAGCATATGTGTTTATTGATTTGAATAGGTTTAAGATTTAAGGGATTTCAGTGTTGGGAAGAACTTGTTTGTTGCTTGTTAGATATATGTATACTATGTTTATTGATTGTGTGTGTTAGGTCAGAAATGTGAATGAAATTATATTATTATTGGAACTAAGTAACTGTGTGATTGTGCTTAGCTAGGCCCAAGGAACCGAGAATATTGCTGATCATAGGGTAGCACCTTGATGATTAATATGTGATGTTGTCTCTAGCAAAGTCGTATACTAAAATAATCTAGGTAAATTTAGGAAGTTTGGATTTATAGACTCATAGATAGTGAGAAGCACCAACTGTCGTATATGTATACATGTATGATAAAGACTCATGAAATCTTGGACTTATGAACTCATAGACATTGGGGAGGACCCATTGTCGTATATGTATATATTTATTGTGAGTATGGTTGTGCGTATATAGAGCTTATGTTGTCTAGAGTTGTGTGTTGGATTGAATAATATGAAAGATAATAACTTGGTGCTCTTGTTTGCATCATGTTGTGTTTGTATTTTAGCATGGCATGCATGTATGGTTGTTAATATATATTGTACTAGGCTTTAGCTCACCCCTTGTGAGACCCGTTTTTAGGTGCAGGTTCTTTTAGTGAAATTATTGGGTATGATGAAATGTTAGTGAACACAAATCAAGACTTAAAAGATGATGTGGAATATATGTATTATGAAGAGTAACAGGCAAGATATAAAAAGGGTTACTTTAGAATACGGTGTTAGAGTATTATGCCGGTGACTTCAATTGTACTTAACTTTTATTAAGCTTTCATTGTTATTAATCATAGGAGATAAGCTATGGTTTAATTGTTATGGACAGTTTGTCCTTTATAGTTTCTTTTTATACGAAGAGTTCAAGTGGGATTTGTTAAGCCACTTATTTATATATTTGGAGATTTTTTTAATGATTGTCATGGTGATTAGATACCAATGGTGGAGTTTAGCATACTTTGAACCTTTACATATCTTCACCTAGTGGGGACACATGACTAACAATACTCGCTTTAAGCTTTGGAATGTTACAATATGTTACGTTAGGTGCATTTGCAATCTTTCAAGGTTGATGCACATGGATATCCTGAACTAGATTCTAGACTAGCCATATAATTCTCCTATCATAGTTTTATTATGTCTCTCGTTAGTCTCTCTCTCTTTATAATTTTTTTTCTTTAAATACTGCTCTAGTTTTTTACCTAATCATGTAGGAAAAACCATGATCAAGGAGGTCAAAGCACACATCTAGGGTGTAAATTCTTAACCAAGAACGATTAGTAGCCTTTTACCATTTTATTTGGTTTTGGGAATAGTAGAAACTAATATTTATCTAAAAAATGCTATGTATATGTATACGGTCTGTGCCTTCAGTACAAATTATTACTAAAGGCGTAGATCGGATTTGCGCATTTATAACCTATTTTTAGAATAATTTTTTTGGAATATGTTATTTCGTAAATTTTTTTTAAAATGTTATTTTAGTAAATTTCCTGCAAAGGGTGAGTTAATGAGATGGAAAAGGAATTTGCAGCCTTTGGGGCTTTGGCTGATAAAAATAATGGCACATTTTGCGTTTGTCCGTGGGTCCATTTGATTGGTGGAAAGCGACATGGTGCCTGATTGAACAACTAATTAGTTAGGAAGTAATTAGAGAAAAGCTCTTCAAGAGGCACTTCCCAAATAACTAAAGACGAAAATGCTGATTTATTTCTTTAATTTGGTGAAGGGAAAACTATGGCATTTCGGGCTGACGAGGAATTGAAAATTTAGAAGTTTTTATTTGGTTTGGACCCCCGCTTACAGCGTGCTAGTGCATTCTTTGAATTATTTAATTTAAAGATTGGAAACCAATATGGGATGGAATTGCTAAAGTTTGTACTAAAGGTATCTCGGATTAATGAGAAATTAAAATTTTAAAAGTTTTTATTAAGTTTAAGTCTCATCTTATAACATACTAGTGCACTCTAAACCATTATGATATACAAATATAATCAATAAGACCAGATTATTAGAATAGAATTATAGATAAATGAGGAACCACAACCTAAATCATGAAATAATGGGTACCGATAGTGATGGGCAAGAAGAAGCCAATGGAGGATGGAGCTAATGGTGATGACATTACAAGAGTTTAATGTTATTTTGAAAATGAATTTGCAATCAAGGTACTACGCAAGCGTGGATTGCCATCACAAGCAACTTTAATGTACTTGGAGAGGAAGAATTTAGTTATACTGATGATGCCTAGTGACAGCTAGAGATGCCATATTATGAGCTCTGGGAGTCTGGGTTACAAAACTACCGGGATACTAGGCCCTGTGACCATAGTCGTGCAAAGAGGCACAAAAGATAAAATGAATATCATTAGTAGATTAGCCCTCCAATTGACCTATCGAGATGCCACGGTAGATAAAGAAGTGGAGTCATAATAGACTTAACGCTTGGCTATATATCTAATGTACCTTAAAAAATTGACACAAGTAGAGTTGAAGGAGATGAAAAAGTAGTCGTAAGAGATGCTTGACAAAGGATTCCCAATCCTTTTTAAGATGGCTCCTATATCCATATACCATTAATTGAGGATTAAGTCACATTTCATACATATTTTAGACCTTATGAATTTTGGGTGATGTCCTTTGGGTTAGTAAATGCTAAAGAGTTTACAAATAATAATAATAATAAAATGAAAAATTGCAAAAAAGGGTAAATGAGATAAAATAGAAATAAAAGAAAAAAAGGAAAGAAAAAAAAAAAAGGAAAAAGTGAACAGAAATGAGGAAAATTGATAGAAAAAAATGAAAGAAAATAAAATAATTGAGTAACTCATGTCACAATTTCAAAAATCTTAAATCTTTTATGTTGAATTTTGACCCAAACAAAGATTTTTGGGCAATTTTTTTTTGTAAGCTTACATTGTAGTCATTTTGTAGTAATATGACACCTAGTTTATGAGTTATAAAATAAGAAGGTTCAAAATTTGATGATCAGTTGCCCTTGAAATGATAATTATTATTTGATAAATCGTTATATATGTAGATATATATGGATTTGGGCCTTTTTAAAAGTTTGAAATAAGGGTAAGTAATATAGGCTAAGTATGGTATGAGACTATTCATAACTTATTTTATAAGGTACAGTTTCTAAAGTTTTAGAATTGAAATCCATCTTATAGTATCTTGAAACCATTCTAAATCTTATATTTTACAAAACTAACAAGGTATAGGATACCTTATGGAATATGCAAATTTTTCCTCTTTTTTTTTTCTTTTTTCTTTTTTAATAAATTTCAAGTATATGCTATATTTAAAAAATAATTTGTATGCAATATTATAAATATTTTATATGCAAAACTTATAAAATTTGCAAAATCCATGAAGTAAAAAGTAATATTTCTTACCATTATTATTTTAAGTTTATATGATCTTACTATTTAGTAAATGGGAGAGAAAAAAGGGAAAGAATAGAAAAGATAAAGTAAGAAATGCGGCATGTAGCATTAGGTTTAGTTATTTAAAGTTATTAATTTATGAGCTTGAAATCTTTTTTTTTTCTTTTATTAAAATATTTATTAGCAAAAAAATAATAAAATTATCATTTATTAATTTTTTATAGAGCAAGTATAAAATACCTTAGAACTTACACCTTATATACCATAGAGTACATGGTTAGGGTAGGTACAGGATAGGTTTGATCTCATACCTTTGCTCCACTTTGGGAGCAAGTTTTGAAAAATTTGCATTAAAAACCTATGTTGTGATTCTTAATACTTATCTAGAACCTACTCGATCAAATAGTGTATAAGTTGGCACCCCATATAATAGGGTTATTTGCTCACCTTTAGGTCAAAGATCAAGCAATTTTCGATTTGAACTATAAATATTGAAATTGGTCACTCCAAATATATGCACTTTATTTAAATCCTAATATCATACATAAAAGTCATGCCTTGTTGATGTTTCGAGGCATGCACCTATTTCCTTTTATTTGTTTAGATGAGTTTTGATTTTTTTTTTTAAAGATTTTTTTTCTCAATTTCTCCTTTAGCTATTCTCTCCTTTTTTGACACTTTGAAAAGTTGAGATAAAAGAAAAAAGAAGAAGAAAAAAGTAGGTTTAGTTAATATATTTTTTATTTTTTAAAGAACCTTTCATAATTTATAATAAAATCACTCGTTTGACTAATTTAAAAAGGGCTAAGTGAGAAGAAAAAAGAAAAAAGAAATAGATACAAAATGAGAAAGTAAACGAAAAGTTAGATACCACAATTGTCATTTTCTCCAAAGATAAATTGCCTTTGGATGTACTTAATTTATTTGTATCAATTTCCGCATGGCTAATCCACTATTGATTTGTCTTTTGTCCTGTATTTGTTTCTTCTAAACGCCAAACCCAATGTGCCTTTTTTGCTCAAAAAGTGATCAAAGTATCCGCAACAAATACACTAGAATATATTGTAGTGATCAAAGTCTTGATATATAATATTACAATATACAAATTTAAATCTCATGTGGATAGAATAAAGAAAGATTAATATCCTTATAGATCTGTTGGACTGATTCCAGAAAAACAAAAAAAGAAAAAGGAAGAAGGGGAGGAGGTATCGGCATGAAAAAGGGAGATCGTGGGATGTTTCACTTTCATAGAACCTGCATAATGTGTTTATGGTGGTAGTCTCTTGATCTTTCTATTTAAAGAAGCTTAGCGAAGTTCAGTGGATGGAAAACTATCCACGCATTTCAAAAAGTTTTAGTTATTATATATATTCTTAGTTTGATCCACGATAGTTTTGTCTACATTAGTTTAAAAGGCCTCACTTGCATTGGGTGCTTTTGAGTGACGGTAGACAAGAATTGCATTTATCCAGCTAGCAGCTAAATCCCTTTTCTCTTTCTTTCTTTTCTTTTCTTTTCTTTTTTTTTTAAAATTTAAATTACGATTATATATATATATATATTTTTTATCGTTGCAATCTACATGCCTTCATTTTAAGCTATTTAGAGGATATTTTATAATATTATCGGCAAGATCGTCCATTCAATTGAAATCTCCATTGCGTTAATTTCTAAAGTTATATAAATAATTAGATAATGGTTTGTTTTTTTTAGGGCGTTCATTGAAACAACGTGCTTTACTTCTAGTATTTTATGCATTGGTTGGTTTTCACATGATAAAATACAGTTCGTAAAGAAAATATGTACATATATTATGTGAAAGTCACCAAGGTACGCAACAAAATGTATCAAGAATGTGAAAATATAGACTTTATTACAAATAATAAGATCTATGGACTCATAAGCTTAAAGAGAAATGAAATAGCGAGAACCTAGCTCAATAGTTAAGAGAATAAAACAATAAATCATAAAATCCGATTAACCAAAGTTAGTACGATTACTTAGTCATGCACAAATACTTCTTCTATGTAGCATCAATTGGAGAGATTACTGCATCCATGTGAGATGAATATGCATTGTATAGTGATTCTTTTAAGCTGATAAATCATAGCAATGGTAGGCGTATTTCACATGTCCAATGATTGTCGGCCTGAGTATCGTGTTGAACCAGTGTGTCGGTCACTAAATGAAGAAGTGTTTGTGCATCACAGGCGAAAGTAATGTCTTAACTCCATTCAATTACGATTTTGAACCTTAAATCTTTCATTTTTTATATACAACAACTAATTGGGTGGCATACCTTTTTTTTCTTTTTTTATACAAGAAAAAGGTTCATCGAATATTATATAGTATGTATTATATACTTATATTATATAAATACCAATAGAATTTTAATATGTATAGTTTGTGTAAAATACAAATACTAATTTTTCAGAAATTATCCATTTTATTATCATACATGTAAAAATTTTATTACTACTTATATCTTATATGTACGTTGTATATAATGTCCAATGATATTTTTTTCCATTTTTTATACCTATGCTTTGCATGTTTTTCCTTGTCTAGTTAAGGTCAACAAACTTGCACATGTTATGTTATGTATGAGTTTATATGTTTATATAAAGGAAAAAGTATAAATTTAGTTTTCAACATTTGTCATATTTTTTTTTATTTCAGTCTAAAATGTTTATTTATTTGTATTCGAGTCTTTAATGTTTACAAACGAGTTCTCTTAATGACGGTATAAACTATTTCTTTAAGAGTCGATGTGTGGCATAATTCAATTGGTTTACGTAATTATGTAAAATAATTAATACAATAAGATTGTAGAAATTAAATAAAATTAATTAAAAAAGAAAAAAAATGCAAAAATAATTAGAAAGAATATATATAATACATAAATGTATAATATATATATATATATATAATTTGAGTAAAATAATAAAACATAAAAAAATTAAAAAAAAATTAGTTTCAACTATCCCGAAGTTAGAGGGTGGGTGAAATGACCAAAACAAAGTGGTGGGTCGCGATGTACTAACTAAAATGAGTCAATTTGACCCACTATTGGTGGTAGGCAGCCACTCTAATGCCATAAAATTAAAAGAAAAAAGAAAAAGACAAATACTCCAAAACATGATCAGGTTTCAATCCCCATTTGATCGATTCTATAATTCTCATTAGAGGGTATTTAGATGAAAAGGAGGCAGGTTCTGACATTTCATTGTAGGATATATATGATGCCTAGTCCAGAAAAGTTTCAATATTGTTTCCCTTCTTTATTTATTTATTTTTTAAAGTGTAATGGTTATATAAACACGTAAAAACTTTTACGATAGATAGGCTGCGAGTACATCTGTTTTTACTAGTACTTTTTATATAGCTTATCGCACGTAGTATTTTTCTTGGAAGTTGCCGTAGATTTAAGTTTGTAATATTTGAAAATCTGGTGTAATTTAAAGAAAAAAAAATCACATGTACCCAAACCCACCTATCTTTTTTTTTTAAAAAAAAAAAATGCATCTGGGCATCTTTATCTTTTTCTCCTTTTATGAATGTCTAATGCTCTTTGTAAACTGATATAATAAAATGCGCTAAAAATTAAAAAACTGTTAAGTAAAGTATCCCATACTAATATTTTTCGTAAATTGATTAAAATTTTAAAAATTTTGATATCATTAGATTTTTAAGGAATGTCTCAATGATTATGTAAATACTATCACAGATTGTTGAGTTATTTTATAGCTATGTTGTGTTTTCTAAAATTTAGGGTAAATAAGCTTGACTACTGTGTGCAGATTGCACTTTTAAATTGTATAGAAGTTCTCCAATTGCTATCCATTACGCAAAGCTCGTGTTTCTCGTTTGCTTTAGATTAGAAAACTTGGCGGAGTAGGTAAAAGTACAGATTGACTCAATTTGATTGGATTTAATTTTGAGGATTTTTTTCAATTCTATCCAGTTCATGATTACAATATTTCATATCAAAACTAAACTAAATTAAATATTCAGTAACAAAATAAACCATAATTTAAAGTTTGGGGTTTTCAGCTAATTGATGAAGTTTGGGCGAGATGATATATGATGGTATTTATCATGTAGATTATTATATAGGATGATTATTATAATAGTTAGTATATACATTCGGATTTATAGCAATCATATATAATATTTTATAGAGATCCTTGTAATTGAGTTATTTAGCGGAATATATTACCTTCACCTTTTCAATGCAGTATATGTTTTAATTGCTGCAATGTGACTTAAATATGTTACACAGTATAAAATATATATACTGCACAAAAACCAACCAGTTGTCTTATAAGGTGTATTTTCCCAATCCATATCCTAAATTAAAGCTCTTAGTAAAGTAATATTTTTGAAAACATAAAAATAGAAGTAACGAGGAAGTGATTATGATACATGAACAAGCCAATACTGATACTTAAAATAGAAAATAAAACAAAAATGATATAACACGTATTTGGGATGCGGTTAAAAAAATAAAAATATATTTGTCTATTTTAACTTATTTTATGTAAAGCTCATCAAGAGTCGCAAACCCAACAAAAAAAAAAAATCACTTAGAATATTCACATTCATATGTAAATTAAGTTCAATTTAATAATATATATATATACCACTTAGAATATTCACATTCACATGTAAATTATAGTCAATTCAACAATAATGCAACATGAAGCTAACTAGAAATAAAGACGTTACTACAAATAATAAGATCTATGGACTCATAATAAGCGGAAAGAAAAATAAAATAGCGAGAACGTAAGAAAATAAAGCAATACATCATAAAATCTGTAGATCCAATAAATGAAAGTTAAGTACTATTACTTGGTCATGCACAAATACTTCTTGTATGTAGCATCATTAGAGAGATTATTACTTCACATGTCCAATGAGTAGTGTCGGATCGAGTATCGTATTGAATGGAGTGTTGGGCCACTAAATAGAAGTGTTTGTGCATCCTAGGAATTAGTGTCTTAATTCCGTTCAACTAAGATTTCGAAGCTTAATTCTTTCATCTTTTATATGTTGGTGGCATATCTTTTTTTATAAGAAAAGATACATTAGGTACTCTACATTACGTGATATATATACATATACATATATATATATATTGCATAAATATTAATAAAATTTTAATTATATATATATAATTATTATTATATATATATATTTTTTATTTATATTTATACATCACATGTTATACATCATGTGTATATAACACATATCATATAATATATAATAAATCTTTTAATTTTTTATATTTTATTCCTTTGCTTTGCATCTTTTTCCTTGTTTAGTTGAGGTCGACAAACTTGTATACATGGTTTGTCGGTTTATCTTTATATAAATATCGAAATCAGCTTAGTAATTGAAGTTTCTTAGAGTATATTTAGATGAAAAGGAGGCAGGTTCTGAATTTTTGTTGTAGGATATAAGATACCTAGTCCAATAATGGTTCAATATTGTTTCCTTTTTTTTCTTTTTTAGGTGCAGTGCTTATGTAAATATTATCACAAGTTGTTGAGTTATTTTATAGCTATGTTGTGTTTTCTAAAATTTAGGGTAAACCAGCTTGATTGTTTTAAATTGTGTAGAAGTTCTTCAATTGCTATCCTTTTTGCAAAGCTTGGACACACGCGTTTCTCGCTTGCTTTAGATTGGGAAACTGGGTGGATTAGGTAAAGGTAGAGGTTGACTCAATTTGATTGGATTTAATTTTAAGGATTTTTTCAATTCTATCTAGATTCATGATTACAATATTTCATATCAAAACTACATCACACTAAATCTCCACTAACAAGCCCAATCATAATTTGAAGTTTGGGGTTTTTAGCTAATTCATAAAGTTCTTGCTAAATGATATATAATGATATTTATCATGTAGATTATTATATGGGATGATTATTATAATAATTACTACATATATACAAATTTATAACAATCATATATATTATTTTATAGTGAAGCTATAAAGATGTGGTTTATGTTTTGAGGCTACACTCATAAATATTGCACTTTTAAAAAAAAACTTTGCAAATATTATATCCACAAAAATTATTCACAAAATAGGTTTCGAAGTTGCAGACTTGGTTTGCGATTTCTTTTTTTTTTCCAAAATTTACAAAACTAAATACATAGATCCGGTTTGTGCCTTCAATACAATTTGTATTAAAAGTGAGGATGTTATTCGCACTTTCAAGCAATTTGCCTGATGGCGTGAATAATGTACACGCCTTCAGTACAATTATACTGAAGGCGTAGACATCGTTTACACCATTAGCAAATTACTTGAAGGTACAAACAATGTTCGCTCTTTCAATGTAATTTTTTTTTACACCTCGATGAATGAAAATATAGCAATTTTACCCTTATAAATATACCAAATGGCAACATGGTTTGGTCCTAATTATAATACACTTAAATCAATCTTTTTTTATATATTATATGCTCCATAACTCCAAACAAACAAAAAAGTTATGACCATTTAAAGTTGAAAAACCAAATTGCATAATTTCAGTTTTGTTTTTCAAACTTTGAAAGGTCGTAACTTTTTACTCATTTAGAGTTATAGAACTCATAACATATCTAAAAAGACTAATTTGAATGTTTCCATTTACTATTTTTATAAGAGTCAAATTGCTATGTTTTCATCTATCGAGTGTAAAAAAAAAAAAAAAAAGTTACACTAAAGGCTCAAACAACATCTATGCCCACAACCAATATGCTTTATCCATGCTTTCAGTACAAATTATACTGAAGGTGCAAACACGGTATGCGTCTTCAGCTTTGTAAATTTTCGTAAAACTGAAGTTACAAACTGTATTCGCGCCTTCAAAACTTATTTTTGGAATAATTATTTTGGATACAATATTTGCAATTTTTTCAAATACAATATTTTAGAATGTTGCCCTCATGTTTTGATGTTTTTGCAAACTCATGATTTGTATTTTGTTTTTTAATAAACAAATTACATGCGTTTCATTACAATATGTTAATGTTAGTGAGGCATGTGTTAACTTCTAATTGGTCAATAAAAAATAATTTAATAAAATAATATTATTAAATAAATTTAATTAAATAATATAATTAAAAAAAAAGTAAAATTGCAAAGAATTAAAAAAAGAGTGAATATAATTTTTTTTTTTTAAAAAAAAGTGAAACCGCTTAAGGGTGGTTGACTACCATTGGCTTGCATGGTGAATCTTAAATGTCCCCCCTAGAGTGGATGGCCTCCAACCATATATATAGATCATAGTCAGGGTTGCTAAAAACTGAAAAAAAAAAAAAAAAAAGGAAAAGCTTGATGTGTTTTGAAGCCAATGGTTCATATTTCCAGCGGGTTCATCAAATTTAGTCGGATAATTTCTTTTTCTTGGGATGAGTTTTCTTTACTAACATATCAACAACATTAGTATAAAGAGATAATTATTTAATAAATTCAAATTGACAGCTAAGCTTCCATAAATTTAAAAGGGGTTTAGAGTGTATATCTTAATTTGAGGTGTCTTTGTATTTCAATAGTTTCAAGGGGGTTATTAGATAATTTACCCTTGAAGTAAATTAGAGGGTTGCACCATTGAGGTCATAGCTTAATGTATCTTTTCAACGATAAGGTTAGATAGAGGTTAGCTGTTTAAAAATGAATATCTACTAGGTAAATCATAGGTTCAAACCCATAGGGAAATTTAGGTAGAAACATAAATAGACGGATGGTTGTGGAAGTTGGTGGAATCTCTTGTAGAACTAAGTTGTATTGCATAGATGGGTTAGCTTTTGAGTTATAACTGGATTAATTACTGTAATTAGCCTATTAATACTATATTGACCTAATTAATGTATATAAGATTGAGGTTATGCATCTAATGATGAAGGATGGATTGTGAATTTACCATATGTTTACGTAATGGATTTTATTATAAGAAGATGTATTAATGTGATATCATCCGATGCTTTGTAGATATTTTATTTTTATTTTTTAAGTTTAAGTCCTAATTTTAGGGGAAAGATAAATGATGCGGACACGGGTTGATACACGGTCCTGTATCATGTCAGGGAACTCCCAGAAACACACACGGCTTCATACACGGCCAGGAGGCACGGCCGTGTGAGATACCTGGATGATTTCCAGAAACATACACAGCCTCTTACACGGCCAGGATCTCTCCCAGAAGCATACACGGTTGCATACACGGCCAGGAGACACGGCCGTGTAATACGCTAGAAATATTCCCAAAAGCTTACTCGGCCTGTACGCACGGCCGTGTACTTTCCAAATAATGAACGTGTATACTTATATTTATTTCCACGTGTACATATTTATTTTCCTTTTTACATATTTTACTGAGATGTATAAATAGTTATTAGGTCATTTTAGGGTTAGGTTTTTATTTATTATTCGACACACACCTTTTAGAGAGGAGTTTCTCTGCTATCTTCGGTTGTGCGCAATCGAGGTTTGTTTAAGGGGTAATTGATAATTATTCTTTGTTTATTACGAGTCAATCCTAGAATCGGATTTGTTTCGTTTACGCTTCTCGCGCTGCGTCAATAAAAAAAATAAAGAAAAATTAAAAAATACAAAAAAATTGAAAAAATAAAAAAGAGTCGTATGGTGGCTCAATTCGGGGTGGAAGCAATTAATTAGGCTCAAAAAATAGTTTATATAAAAGTAAATGCAAACTTTATGTAAGAATCAAGTCAGTCCAGTTGGTTAATCTCTTGCGTGTATGCATACACGAGCTAGGTTGATGGGTCGATCCTCCCCAAGCACGCATTAAATGCACTTTATTTTCATTAAAAGGAGGAGGACGCGTGTCAGACAATTATTGGTCAACGAAGCTACTATAGATCTTCTTCCTTCCTCCTGCGAATTGGACAGAAACGGCAACTTACGAGCTCTCCTATTTGGCTCGATTTCGACCGTTTTCTTGCTCATTTTTTTTTTCAAATAAAGAGCACAAATTAATAAAAGACATGGCCTATAAGCTATATCCAATCTTAAGTGCATCAAACAAAAAAGGAAATTGCATGAATTTTGAGTCCAAATTCAAATATATATATATATAAACATATACCTATCACCTGAATATTATAAAAACAATTAAACTTGATACTTACGATTTATTCAATTAAACCATATATCCAAAGCAAGTAAGGCTTGGGAATTACGTTTTTGTTCTCCAATTCTTTTAAATTTTTATGAAAAAATTTAAACAAGACTCGATTTTTATAAAATCTAGAGTTTCCTTGCATATAATCAAGGCTATGATACTATAAATAAGACTCCTTAGCATTGATTCGAGAGGGATTTTCTGTCCAACAAAATTCAAATCACTCCAAATTTGTTCTTTCTCTCTCTAGGTCGCAAAACCGTTAAACTTTGTTGGACGAGTTCCACTTATCCAATTACAAAATTGTCTGAGGGGTTTGCTTGTCCACTTCTAGAGATGTCATTCCAACCAACTCCCATTGATCAAAGATGCGCAAAACCACCTAAATTGACTCGGAATAGTCCAATGCAAGGTAAGTTTTTTTTCCCTATTTTGTTATGTTATTTATTTAAATAAAAATAAATATTTGATAAAATAAAATAAGATAAAAATCTTTTCTTTTCCATTCAACCAAAATTTTTCCAAAAAAAAAAAAAGAATGTTTATATATATATATAAACAATTTTCTTGACACTTAGGTAAATGTTTTCACTAATAAAATCTCTTAGTAGGCCTTTTTTCTCAAAATTTTGGATATTTTCTTAAAGCTTTTCAAGAAGTAGACAAAAATTAGAGTTTTATATTTTTCATAAAAAAAAATTGCCTAAGAATTTAAAGTTAACACTTTTTTAAAAAATAAAAATAACCTACAAATTAAAGTTTTATAAAAAAAGAGAAACTATGACGGTTTGATTCCAGCTAGTGGATACGTAGCCACTTTCGAGATAACCATAAAAAATAAAAATATTATTTTTCCCAAAAACCAATAAAACTAAAAAGAAGTAAAAATTAAAAAATATTTTTTTAATTTTTTTGTCATATTACTAATTTCTTTTCTTTTACATAAAATTATATTTAATTTTTTATTTTAGTTAATCTTAGTTATAGTGCTTTCTTTACTTTCTTTTACAATTTATTTATTTATTTTTAGTACTAACTTTTTTTTTCTTGTAGGAAAATATGAAAAGTTCTTCTAGTTTTTTTTATTTAGATTTTTTTTGGGTAAAAACCTAACAAATTCTTTTAGCTTTGCAAGGAAAAATGGAAAAAAGTATATTTGTTTACTTATTTTGATTATTTTCTTCATGAATATCTTTTTACATATTGTTAACCATTTTTAGAGGAAATAAAAAAGAAAAGAAATTTTTAATAAAAGCCTCTTTTTTATTTTTGAAAATTCTTATATGGAAAATAAAAGATAGTTCCTGAATTCAATTTTCTCTAATTAAAAAAAAAAACCTTTTACATAAAAATAAGATTTTTTGTGCAAACTAATAGATGAAATTAGGATCAATTTACTCATTTGATCCTAATTTTCCATTTTTTTCTCGACTTCAGTTAGGTAGTGACTCCAATCCTTCAAGAAGTTATTTTATTTTATTTTTTTATTTTTCTTAATTTTGTTAAGTGGCTTATATTAATCAGGTTGGGCATAATATAAGTCAAATTAAGAAAAAAAATCGGACTCCACATGCTTGAAGAAGATTATTGGTGGATATCAAATGAGCAAAAGCTTGTACAAATTCAATATAAAATGACAAAATTTTGAATAAGGAATGCTTGAGAAGACCTTTGCAAAGTCTGCAACCAGGTAAGGGACCACTTCATTTGGGCAAATTGGTAATTGGTATTTATAGTCGTCTTGTATGCTTTGTTTGAACAGAGCAATGCATGTCATTCGAATGACAATACATTTTGCTTGGATGAAATGTATAAAGAGATTCGAATGGTGTTCTCTTGTTCAGATGAATCTGCTCCGCCTAGAGTAATTCATCGGGGATGTTCCTTATGATCGTTGATTTGTGTTGTCTTTTCATTTCCTTGATGATCTTGTATTGCACACTTTGTTTGGATGCAATTCTACACTTTTTTATTTTTTAAGATGGTCATTTTTCAAAAAGTTTTATGTTTTGGTTATTGTATTATTTTTCAAGGGTAAAATGGTAAACGAGAGTCTTAAACTTGTCGAGTTTGCTTGTACTTAGCTATTTCTACATAAAATAAGATAATTGACTAAGTTTGTGGTTGTTGTTTATGCTTTTGCTCGTGAATTAGTATATTTATTTTAGTATTATTGTATATATAAATCATGTGGGTTTATATATGTTAACAATAATAATTATATAATAAGACTATCATATTATATAAAGTTCTAATAAAGTAATATGATAAGATTATGGACTTTAATGTATTAAATCAAGTATAGATTAATATGTGTAGAGATAGAAAATATTATTTTTAGTTTTATGATAAGTTAAATTGGAAATATTAAAAAATTAACAAGTAGTTAATGTATATATATATAAAAAGTTGTGGTTCCTAAGTTGCATGATACTATTTCTATTTTTTCTAACACCTCATCTTTAAAAAAAACAAGAGATAACTGATCTCTAAGGAAATCTATTAACTTAGAAGATTGATCCATTACATTGAGTTATGTGTCTCTCAAATCATGATTTCAAGTATGTTTTCATTTACCTTTTTTTTTTAATTTGTGCCCTACTTTTTATATGGATTGTTGCTAGAGCATATATATTATGAGACTAATAACCAATTAATCCTAACAATTATACGTCGGTGGCACATGCATGTGCTTTGTGCAATTTTCTCACTATTGAGCATCATAACTTACTTGTGTTCGGGATATTGAATTTTACATATAAATGATTTACAATAGACTAACACTTGTGATTATCTTAAACATGATCTCTGGATTAAAGTGGGAAAGACATACCATAGATGGATTTAATTTCGTTTTATGTTGACTAATATTTTTCTAAACATGTCCATACTTTTGGAAAATGTAATGATTGTTATGAATTTCAGGTTTCCTATAAATTCACGTTAATGTAATTCTTTGAATTTTGAGCAGATTCAATATAGGATTTTAAATGAAATATCTGTATGTTAAAAATATATATTTTTATGGATTATTATAGCAGGTTCTTGGCATTGTATATTCCAGCCGCGTGTAGAAATATGTGCTAGATTGTCACATCCAAAGGATGGGAGGGGTTATAATTTAATTAGCAGGATATTTTATAACAAAGTTAGTACATTAGGTCTTATCCTATCCTCACAATCATTCATAATAAACAAAACGTGATGTTGCATCAAATGAGGAGTATTATAAAATAGTTCTCCTATTTTAACCCCTTTACCTGTGACCACTGGCCTCTAGCTAGTCGATGTCTTCACAAATGGCGGGATAGGCAAGGTCAGGTCCTCGTTGTCCGAATTTGGCGGGGTATGCACGTCATCATAACATTACGCTATAATAATCTTTTACTTCTCATTTCTTGATTTGTTGGAACCGTGTGGTCCGAAGATGATATATTATTTATGTTTTTATAATATATAGTAAGTATGATATTAAAAATCAGTACACAACGTAAAATATATATATATATATACATAAATTTAATATCCTCTTACCATCTCATGGTTAGAATTATTTATTATATATATCGCAATATCATTGTAATAAATTAAAACTTTCAAATACAAAATAAGAGTTTAGTATTCTCTTACCATCAATCTTATACTTAGAATTATTTAAAATGCACGTGATAACATCGTCGCAATAGATTAAGATTTTCAAAAATAAATAGAGGATATAATTAGGACAAAAAAAATAAAAGATAGGTGTATTATTGAAGTATTTACTTTTAATAAAACTCTCCATTAAACATATGATACATAAAAAAAATAAAACTCATATATAAATTACTCTTTTATGTCAGTACTTTAATAAAGGATGTCATTAAAATAAGTATATCAAAATGTATCTATTTATTTGTCGGCATGATAAGAATATATTGAGAGAGAGGAAATAATACAAGCCATCAAAACCAATTAGTTGTAACAGTGAATATATCAAGCATGACAAGGAACAGTCGCAAAACCAGCTAAGCGAATCGTTGCAGGTCTAATATCTCAGACATGACAAGGAGACATAATCTTTTACTTCAAGAACTAAGATATTTACAAAAGGGGTAGGATCTTAGGAAGAACATCCTAGAGAATAACCCTTAATCATCTGTTTATACTCTAGGAAACATGCGTCAATTTACAATATTCGTCTTAATCATTCCTTTCTAATAATCATTTTAGTACCAATCATGACATAAGTGCCGCAAAATTCATCTCTCTTACGAAGGCAGCAATGTCAACGAAAGTCTAGCAGGCAAAGGAAGCATACTGATATAAGTTTTTATACAATTAATAGCATATGTCATGACGTCCTTGACAAATTATTTATTTTTCATGTAAATAATGACTTATATTTTACCAACAGACATCACCAGATGATGTGAGTGCCTGTGATTAATACATATCAAATCATACTTTATTTCTTGTCTAATAATAATTTTACATTGATAAGCTTTCATTGGCCCATAGTTTTAATATTTCTTTGTCGTTTCATTATGAGCAGATATAGGAAGTGGAAGATAACAGCCGGATGCTTATTAATATAGAGATGGAAAGAGAAAGAGAGTGGAGTAAGCGCACAATCGACCTCCCTTTATACCAACTCGTATATGATCTCGGATTTAGGGTTTTTGAAACCGAAACAATAATAAAAAGAAGGCATTTTTAATGGTATTCTTGGGTAATCTAGATAAATGGAAATGAAGGGAATATGGATAAATGATAGATTAGAGATGACACACCAATCTATGAAATAAACTCAGTTTAAACTAAATTAGTGATCAATATGACGTATGATTAATAAAACAACTTACAGTGTAAATGGATATTGATATTTTAATGTCCCAAACTCTAAATATTACAACATGCCATACATCAAAACTAACTAGTGACAAACAAAGGCATTAGATTCAATCATTGTCTCCAAATAATCTATAACCATCGTAAAAACACATACTAACAAAAAACTTCAAATCACATAACTGAATGATTTGAATAAGTCTCACTCTATAACACACTAAACATAGCATTAGAGTCACCGCCCCTAATATAATTAACCATCAACATAATTGAATTCATAAATAGCAAAAAAAGAGTTATCTCTAACTCCTAGACATCGATTAACACAAAATATAACTAAGGTCCAACTATTATGACTGTTGATCGTTTGCATAGTAGTAATCACCACTCTTTCGATTTTGATAGAAAACACCTAAGCTAGAGTTGACATAATTCAAATTCTCATTAAGTTCACTTGCAACTAAAAAGAAATAGGAATGAGCCAAAAGCTTAGTATATGAGTACCTATCATCACATCCGCATGTCAAACAGTCACATATCACATGCATATATGCAGAAGATAACATACAACCAATCCAATTAGTATCTTGATTTAGAGCGAAACACCATAAACGGAAATCTAACAGAATTTTATGCCATGGCATTTGTTACATGGGTTTATAAGTCCAAGGGCCATTAATTACATGAATCCAAGAGTCCATGAGTTAAACTAGAACATAGCCCAAATCATCTAGGTACATAACTTTGGTAGGAAAAATGTCATGTATCGATTATCGAGAATCTAACCTCATATCTACTACTTGATACGACACACTTTGTCAAGAATTTGTCGAATAAAAGAGGATTGGAAAGGTGTTTTGATATTTTTAATAATGGAAACAAGAAATTAAAGACATGTTTAAGGATTCTAAAGAGTAATCATAAAAAACCCTAAACTATTTGCAAATTTCTAACAATAAGCTAAGTATAGCAACACACTAAAAGAATTACATATTAAAAGGTGTAAAGGTTGATCACTGCACTTCTACACACAAACTAATAAGATCATAAACTGTAAAAGTCAAGATTGCAACTAACAACTATCGTAAGTAAGAAGTATTTATAAGTTTCCTTGATAACCTTAAGGGATTAGATGTAAATTTATTCACTATAAATATGAATAAATGCTAAAACCAATATCTATCTAAAGAAAAATAACATAAACTAATGCATCTAATCGGTTCACTAGTAGAGATCATGGACATGAACCTTAGCTGTGGTTCTCTCTAAGGCTTCAATGCTCAATTAAACTCACCTAGAAGTTCATGGTTTGGTTCACAGTCGTGTTTTCAAGCCATGATCCTTACTATGTCCTTACCAATTCCATTCATGTTCCAAAATCATGGGCGTAATCCTAATGACGAATCTCTCTAATCTTCCCTAAACTTCCACTAACTTCATTTTTCAACCTGTAAATCTTCATTCTAGTAGATTAAAGTTGTTCTTTCATAGATTCCAAGTGTTTGAAGTTGGAAAATTTCCACAAATGACTTATCATCTTCATTCCCAAGATCATTAATAATTCTTAGAGTCAAACTGTGAAGTCCTTGAGATCTTACTCTTGTGATAGGACCATGATACCCATCACTACTTCCATTGACACACCACTACTCATCAACTTTATGCTTCAAATAGGTATTAAGTTCATGACTTAGCTAACCTAACATATACAACCAACACGCAAGATAAACATATACCTAATATAGCACTCTCCACAAAATTAGTGTTGAACAACTCATTTCTAGCACCTGGTCATTACACACAACAAAAACTCGTTTTAGATTTATCTAATTGGTATCGTCTATGATTATCTTGCTTACACATACACACATATTAAAGGTAAAATATTTGAAATAGAATAAAGAGTAATATAATTTGGTGCAATTTATAAAGAAGAACAATAAAGGCAACATAGTTGTTGTTTCTACAAGAAGAACATTAGTTGGTCGATATAATGGAGCTAAGCCACTCCTCAAATGCCACCATCCGCTTGGTAAAGGGAGTACCAACTGGTAGGTATCCCTTTAGTCTGCATAATTTTTGTAGATTGACCAACACTTCTTCCTTAACAACTGCTTCTACTTCCTCATCTACTTCAATGTATAACAACCAGCCGTCTTTCGATACTTACCTCTACCACAACATCGTTTTGTTTCAACAACAACATCACAAAGTAAACCAAATAAAAAAAACTCTTAAACTTGAATCTTGATTGAATCTTGTACAACCTTTTCTTATTATATGCAATTCCACCCCTAAACAATTGCTAAACACGTTGCTAAAAACACCAAAAATATCAAACAACATTCAGATTGAGTGCTAAGACATGCAAAGCCACCAACTTACTCGAAGTAACTCTCTTTGGAACAAAATACTTGACAAAACTCTTTCCAAAACACAAGAAAACCCTATATTTCCACCATGAAGACTCTCAATATCATGTTATATGAAGAAACTCAAAGAAAAACCCAATCTTAAATGTGCTTACCTTCTCAAATCACTACTAGCTGGTTAGATATAGAAGAAACTATTGTGGAAGAGGAAAGAAGAAGAAAGAATGTGATAAGAAAAAAATAGGTAAGAAAAGAAAAGAGAAGTGGGAGAGAGGGAGATATAGTTATGAGATCTGAACAAGTCAAATCTCCAAAATACCCTTCACTTATCATTTATTTTACAATAGCCAATAACCTTAATATCTTTTTATATTCTTTTATTTTCTGTCGAGTTTTATAGATATGATGCATAAAATCTAAACAATCGATTTTCCACAATCTAAATTATAGATTGATAAGAACTCAACTAAACAAAGAGGACAATCAATTAATACTATCCATGTATCTAATAATAACTCAAATTCATTCATGCATTACATAAGGTTGCTATTTATTGACTCATAAACATAACCTTAGTCACTATGAAAGGAAACAATAAAAGAGGAAATTAAAACCTAATAATAAAGTATTCCATTACATAAGGTTGCTATTTATAGGCTCATAAACATAACCTTACTCACTATGAAAGGAAACAAGAAAAGAGGAAATTAAAACCTGGTAATAAAGTACTGAAATATTACAAATGGATATTGAATCTAATTAAAATAAGAAAGAAATAATCAAAACTAGCTAATAGAATAAGCAAATGACACATTGGAATGTGACTCTAAAATTCATTGGTTAACTATGATGTCATGGGCAATTGGCCATAATGTCATGGGTGTTTGAGCGTATGCCATAGCTAGTTGATTACAAACTATTGTGCAATCAATAGTTGATGCTATAATTACTGCAAGGCTAAAGAAGTTCCATTATTGGATATTAGTTATGTTGGACACTATAATTTTGTTCTAGCTTTGATTATTAGAAAGATCTCCTTAGACACATGAAAAAGGTTTATTGGCCCTTTATCTTCTTGACAAATGCAAACTTTTCCTATCCAACCTCTTCTATATTCATAGAAGCAATTTAAAAATCTAATAACTCTTATGAATAATATAAGTACTCTTGTACCTACCATATATTATTTATTTGTTGTACTACCATGGTCTTTCTAGTAATAAATGTGTGTATTCATGGGAACCACATCATAGACAACCTTGTTAGTATAATCATCAATTGACAAAGGGATACATGCTTGTGAACATGCATGACTACTTGATTATTGAGCTAATGTAGAGTGTAAGGTTTTGGATGTGTAGTGGTTTACATTCCCATTTCTTAACAAATTATGCATAAATAATATTGACATGGTTGCCTCCATTTATATTTAATTTACACTTGTTACCTTGTACTAAATATCAAGCATGGAATAAGTTTTCTCTTAACCCCATATCTTCCTCAATCTAAATGCATGGATTTTTCTATGCTAGCATTATGGAGCCACTCACGGTAGAAACCAATTTTGTTTTCCTTATGGTTTCTACATCCCCAGATTTTATATTCTTCATATCTCTAGTTACTCTCTCAACTACCTAATTTTACACCCAATTTTCGATTTCCTTAGGGCTTATTGTACCATCTCTTTTGTTTTCTTTCATTAGTAGATCGATATAAGTTCTTTAAATGATCATACACAACATTGCAATAAATTTTCCCTAGTTTGCTTAAAAATATATGGCAATCATCTATGAAAGCTAGTTGTATCTTCATAAGCATTGCTCGAAGAAAAAGCTACTCATGCTTGTCCTGTTAGTCGAATTATCTTATTATAACAAACTAACTCATATGGATTTAGATGATTCACAATGTCTAAGCCTAATTTCTCCACAGCATGTGATCTAAAATTAAATGTTGAAAAAAAATTATCAATAAGCATGTGAAAACAAGCATATTTGGAATTCTAATGGGAGTATTAAATTTACTTTCCATTTTACTCTAAAACACTTCAAATCCAACAATCAAATCACAAATTAGTAACTTAATTCCATTAACCCCAATTAGTTAAATTCTCACGCTACTATATCAACCACACAAGTTAATCACACCAATTCACCAATTTCACCCACATGTGAACCGTGACTTCAACAATTGAGCAAAATCTATACTTACTATGAAGGGTGGGTCCCCTAAAACTCTAATAAAAATCAACTTGCTCTAGTATCAAATGATATATTGCTTTGGATTTAAGATTTTTGAACT
The DNA here is from genome assembly GCA_037954665.1 of Laguncularia racemosa. Taxonomy (NCBI): domain Eukaryota; kingdom Viridiplantae; phylum Streptophyta; class Magnoliopsida; order Myrtales; family Combretaceae; genus Laguncularia; species Laguncularia racemosa. The sequence goes on from JBBMOL010000072.1 coordinate 1,236,436, forward strand.
TGATACAATAATAAAAAGAAGGTATTTTTTTTATGGTGTTTTTGGGTAGTTTCAATAACTGAAAATAAATGGGATATGAACGAATTATCGATGGATATGAAGCATCAATCTATGTAATGAATTGGGTTTACATTAAATCCAAGGGCAGATGGAAAGGGGGTCAAGAATAATTAGTTAATTAAATTTATTTTAAAATTAAAAATATATATTATTTGTATACTTTTAAGTGTAAATTTTATTGTAAAACTTAATATAACCTAACGGTTAAATGGTTGTTTTTGCATACTTAAGATCATAGGTTTGATTCTTATTAAAGTCATTTTTATTTTTTCAAGTTGTATTTATCATCTATCTCTCACTAAATAATTTTCATTCTCTATTAGTTTTTTTTTTTAATTTTGCTATAACATATAAAATTGAATTTTATAAATAAAAAAGATGATAGTTAACTAAATAAATTTTAAATAGGCACTACTTAGTTATTAATAACTTTATGATAAATAGTAATTATATTCGATGTTATAAGTGTTGGAATCATGTTGTATAAAATATTAGTAAATAATAATAATAATTTATATCATTTAAAATACTAACATTTTCTTTCACTATTAATATTATAAAAAAGAATGAGCATTATTAGATAATTAATTGTCTAATCACTTATATTATTATATATATGTTTTTTATTATATTATTAATGAAATAATCTTGTAAAATCAATATAAATAATTATGAAATACTATATCATTTTTATAATTTTGTTAAAAAAATTATTCTTTTAACCTCTTATAAAATGTATCAAGTATTCATAATCAATATATAAAAAAGTTTAAATTTACTTTTCTATTTAATACTAGATTGTATTGAGGTACACTTATTTCTATATATATAAGATGAATTATAATTACAATGATAAATAGATATTATTTTACAAGTAACTCTAATATTGATTTTAATACTATATATGCACTCCCCTCCTCAATAGTATGATTTTGTGTTCACCTCTGACTGAACCAGTGATCAATATGATGCATGATCAACAAAATAAATTAGTGTGTTAAGTAGATACTAATGTAACACATGAAATCTAAATTACTTGTTCACTATAGTCCATGTTATAGATTGATAGAAACCCAACTAAATAAATAGGACAAGATTGCTTAATACTTAAGAGCGGGAGAAATCCATCTCATCAACCCATCATAAGTTTTAACAATAACTCAAATTCACTTATCCATCAATTACCTGATTTTATAAGTTGCCTATTTATAAGTTACTAAGCATAACTTTAGTCACTGTAAAAGTAAATAATAAAAGAAGGAATTAAAACCTAAAAATAAATTACTAAAGTATTATAAATATATATTAAATCTAATTAAAATGAGAAAGAAATAACCAAAACTAAGTAATAAAATAAGCAGGTGATAGATGGAATGTGGCCACACATCGATCTTGGTTGACCATGATGTCATGGTTGGTTGATTGTAGGCTATAAGTCGTTGATGAGGACTTTCAATTGTGGTTAATTGATGAGTCTTGAGGAGTTAGTTTTGTTCTATACCTTCATTTTTTGGTTTTTTTAGATTTATTTTCCATGTATCTTATTTCTTTTTGTGTTATTTTTCTTTAATAATTTCCCATTATGTCACGAATTTTCTAATAGTTCTAGGGTTATTTTCTTAAGCTAATAAACAAGCAACCTATATAATAGACATTGGTTATTCGATTATCTTATTACTTGAATTTATGTTATAGACATTTGGGAGACTTGTGAATCTTGTTATCGAATATTAAGAATCCAATTTATCACTTTATTTTGAGTGAGCTAACATCTATTTAGATTGTAATGAACCTATTAGTTAAGTTTATTAGTTATATCATTTTTTTTTTAATGTCTGTTGATGGTTCTATAAGTCACCCTTAATATAAATCTATTACTCGACCATAAACTAACTCATTTCAAGTATTCATGTATAATATTGAATATTCTTTTTCCCCATACTTATCTTTTTTCTCATTCGAATACCATACACATTAATCATTGTTAAATGGATCCTAGGATCACATCACATGATATTATAGCAATTTGGTTTGGTTTCGATTAGTGTAGAGGCAGCAATTCGTGATGGTGGGTTAGTTTTGTGTTTTATTTTATAATGAATAGGTGTTAGTACTTAAAATTACATGAAAATTATAAATAATTAGTTTACATGTAATTGTAATTATTTATATTATAGTCATGTTTTTTATATAGTGTGCTATATCGGTTTTATATTTTATTTCTGTAACCTAATGGTTTTGTATTCATATTATAATATTATGTCAGAAATTGTCACTATAAAAACGGTTTTAATGGAATAAACAAATAAAAAATTGATCTGCAATCTGTATAGAGCTACCAATATGAGAAGAATAATGAGGTGGTCGTAGTGGAGACTCATAAGCTCCGGGTAACTTCAATATAGGGAGTATACAAATTATTATAAAAGTACTAATAATAACGATAGGGGCAATACCCTCCAATGGCCTTGGAGAAGCATCACAATCCGTACGGATTTTAATTTAACCGTGATTAAAGACTAACTACACATTTAACCCGAGTAAGTGCCTCATTCGCTCACTCTATTTGTATATAAATGAAGCTTTTCCACATACCATCTGCACTAAAAATGATCATCTCAGGATAATTCTACAGAAACAGGTCCTCTCCATTTTTATTTCCATCGATTTTATCGGTTTTGTTCTTTATATCAAACTCTTCCACACAAGGAGGAAAAAAATAAAAATAAAAATGTCATTCAAAATCTCTGTCTTCCTCTTAATACTCTTTTTAGGGTTTGCTAGCCAAAGTTGGTCTCTCCATCTTTTTCTTTTCTCTTTATATTTCCTACTTCATCTTTCCTTAAAATTTTGGCTAGTCCCTGGTGGCTTTGCATGGAGAAACCATTGCAACAGCACCTTAAAGCTCAAAGGCCCCATCGGCTGGCCTATTCTTGGCACCATCCCTCAAATGGGTTCTCTCGCTCATCGTAAACTCGCTTCCATGGCCAATTCTAATGACGCAACGCGCGTGATGGCACTCAGTTTAGGTGCTACACGTTTGATAATAAGTAGCCACCCCGAAACCGCCAAGGAAATCCTCTCTAGCCCGTCATTTTCGGATCGTCCGATCAAAGAGTCCGCTCGATTACTGATGTTTGAGCGTGCAATCGGGTTCTCCCCCTCGGGAACCTATTGGCGCCACCTGCGTAGGATCGCAGTTAACAATATGTTCTCCCCGCGTAGGATTGGTAGCCTAGAGGGCCTACACAATCTCATGGTGGAGGAGATGGTGACGCAGGTTTGGAAGGAAATGAAAGGAAAGGGACTGGTCGAAATGAGAGGAATATTGCAAAGGGGCTCTCAAAGGAATATCATAGGGAGTGTTTTTGGACAATTTGAGTGTGTGGACATAAAAGAACTAGAGAATATGGTTAGGGAAGGTTATGAATTACTTGCAACGTACAATTGGGAAGATCATATTCCTCTGAAGTTCTTGGACTTGTACGGGGTTAAGAGAAAGTGCCATAAATTGGCAGCAAAGGTCAGGACTGTGATAGGTCAAATTGTAGAGGAAAGGAAAAGAAAAGGAGGATATGGACGTGGAGATGGAGATGGAGATGGGAATGATTTCCTTAGCGCTTTGCTCTCTTTGCCTGAGGTGGATCAGCTAAGTGAATCAGATATGATTGCTGTTTTGTGGGTAAGCACCGTATTTCTCTCTTTTACTTACCCATCTTGTGTTTGTGTAATCTGTAGCATATTTTTGAATCAGCGCTGGCGAGTAAGTATCTAAATAATATAAAATAATTATACAATAAAGACTAGATATTTAATTTTTATATTACTTAGAATTTTTTTCTTCAAATTCTAAACTAAGAAATTGAATAAAAATATCCGTGAAGCAAATTGTGAATTATGCATAGTTTTCATAATTATTATTATTTTGGTTAAGAGCATAGCTTAATTTGTGGTAACTTTATGTGTCATACTATGGCTCTCAATTCCCCCTTAAATAATATAGATAATTTTTTTTGTATACAATATATTAAACTAACACAAATGGAACGTCTATGTGCCTCAAAAGAGTAATCAAAAGTATATATTTTGGCTTATCTCTATTAGCCTATTCATATAAAAAATTATAAGGCAAAGGATAAATATATCCTTTTAAACTATTGATCATGAGTGGATGGATACCTAAATTGTTCAAGTGTGATTTTATACTAATAATTCTCAAATTGTCAATAAAATCTCAAAAATGGTTACTATTTATAGTCTTTTTAGTGCCAAGTTTTGGATTTTTATAATTGTTTGAATTTATTTACATGTTTTAAAAATTATGAATAGGTGAAATCTACACTAGAAGTTTAGCTGCTATTTACTTTTATGTAGTATATTTGTCATGTATTACTTAGGATTGAGTGGAATAGTAAAGTTTGGCTTAAAAATATAAATATAGAAGCCAAAATTCACATAAACATTTATTAAACTTGACGGTTTGTGATGGACCGAGCATATAAGAAGATATTAATTAACAAGTAGAAAAGAACTTTTCGTTGGTTTTCCTGTTGTCGATCGTGTCTTTTTTTGAAGTTAACACGTGCACTCTTATAAAATATTGTAACAAAATGATGGCAAAAGAAAGTATTCTTGCATTTGCATGTTGTCATGGCAGATTGGTCAAATACCAAAAGGTCGTTGTCTAAATTTATGTAATCATTTGTTACTATATATATACTAAATTCGGACTAATCAAATAACTACACTAAACACTAAAGCATCCCACATGGAAGAATCCATTTTACAACCTCCATCATTCGGCAGCAGCCATAGTCTTGACATTTAAATACTCTTCATAGCTATTGAAACTTGTTATATTTGTTGACAGATATTAAGAAAATAGTACAACACTAGCTATAAATACATAAAATATTGAATTTAAGACCTAATTATTATGTACCCAAACTACGTTGGTCTTGATTGTTTCAAAATTTAGAGTTAAAATAATTTACGTCAAATTACTTTTCATTCTAAATACATCATGTTGTAATATAAGAATATCTTGTCATGACATATATTTAAAGGCTTTTTGATAATTAAACAGTGACGATCTTCAATAAATATTACGGATAATTTTAAGAAAATTGGTTTTTTCATGCCATTAAAGACAATATAATGCATCTTCCAATTACCGTTTCCCGAGTATACATAGAAGGATTCACTTATGCACTTTATAACATATTGGATATATCTATACTAAATAATATAAAGTAAATTATAGTGATATCTCCTAAAAACTATTAAAATTACAAAAAAAAAAAAGTATTTATAGAATACAATATTTAGACCCTTACAAATTTCCAAACAATAGCTTTCTAAATATATGTGTACAAGAAAATTGTTCCGGAGGTTATGTGAGGTAAGTGGAAAAAAGGGTATAACAACATAGGTTATATTAGTTTAATTTACCTAATAAAATATTTAACTGTGAGCTACAAAACACATGTATAAAAAAAAGAAAAAAGAATTTTATCATTTATCAAATGAATAATCTGTGATCTATATGCGAGGGATTTTTCATTTTTTTAAGGACTCATTGTATCTATTTCTTATCTTTGAGGCTTTACTTAATTAGATCATTGAGACTTCAACATCTGCTGTCTAGTAGTAGGTAAGTGTCCAATGTCCATCAACACAGCGAGACAGAAAACTTTTTAAGATTCGGTTAAAAAGATTGTAAGATGACAACAACATATGTCCCCACGGGCCACGATGGTTGTTCAAGGATTTGCAATAGTTCCTATAGCACTATTTACCCCTAAAAGGCTCCGGGAAAAAGTACAGATATAATATTATACCTTTGTAAGTGTTATCACTTCCTTCGTATACCCTTTTCGTCTCGTGCTTTTATCAAAAATATAATGAAATATTTAACATTCAAACTTGTGGTAAAGGGCAGAAAAAAGTTTTTTTTTTTTTAAAAAAAAAAAATGAGCTAAGAAGGTGTTTTTGACTGACTAGATAGATAAAGATCCATCAGCTTCCGGCTTACTATTTGTGAGGTAAGGTAAAGCGTATTGGTTGAAAAATAGTTAATAAGTAATTTATATAGTACCCAACTTTTAATCTTACAAACTGTTATTAATTTTCTCCAATAAGTCATATGAACTTTTTATCACTTAGGTTTCATAACATGTATGGAAAAAAGTAAATTAACAAGGCTCTTGCATTCTAATATTACTTTGGATAAATCAAATTCAAATCCTATTGTAATAAATGAAAATAGAAAAAAAAATTAAAACAACACTATGGCATAAAACATCTAAATACAATTCATACATTTACTTTTATAAATTTAGTTCCTTATACAACCAACAATACTCTTTTTTTTTTTTAAAAAAAAAAAAATCAGATGTCTCTAAAGAGACGCCAACAATACTCATTTAAATTCCCTATTTTGATTATACCAGGAAATGATATTTCGTGGATCGGATACAATTGCCATTCTGCTTGAATGGACAATGGCGAGAATGGTTATGCATCCAAACATACAATCAAAAGCCCAACATGAACTGAATGAACAGGTTGGAAGCAAAAGGCATGTACAAGAATCGGATGTTGCTAATCTTCCATACCTTCAAGCCATTGTTAAGGAAGTTCTTCGAATGCATCCCCCAGGCCCATTACTTTCATGGGCTCGTCTTTCAACTCATGATGTTCATATTGATAAGCTATTTGTTCCAGCCGGCACCATTGCAATGGTCAATATGTGGGCAATAACCCATGATCCAACTATTTGGAAGGATCCATGGACCTTTAGACCCGAAAGATTCATAGAAGCGGATGTACCAATTATGGGCTCAGATCTAAGGATGGCTCCTTTTGGGTCAGGGCGAAGGATTTGCCCTGGTAAAGCCTTGGGGTTGGCTGTGGTGCATATGTGGCTTGCTTGCTTTCTACAACAATTTCAATGGCTCCCTTCAAAACCTATTGACCTATCGGAATGCTTAAAGCTCTCTCTTGAAATGAAGACACCATTAGTTTGTCAAGCTATACCACGTATGGTCAAGCCAACAGTTAATTTCTAAAGAATGAGTTTTGTGTCTATAAAAGTATTATAAGATGTGTGCATGTGGGCAATAACCCATGATCCAGCCATTTGGATGGATCCATGGACCTTTAGACCATAATGATTCATCAAAGCAGATGTACCACCTATGGGCTCAGATCTAAGGATGGCTCCTTTTGTGTTAGGTTGAAGGGTCAAACCTAGCAAAGCCTTGGGGTTAGCTATGGTGCATATGTGGCTTGCTTGCTTTCTACAACAATTTTAATTACTCCCTTCAAAACCTATTGCTTATCAGAATGCTTAAAGCTCTCTCTTGAAATGAAGACACCATTAGTTTGTCATGTTGTGCCATGTATGGTCAAGCCAATAGTTAATTTCTAAACGATGAGTTTTGTGTTTATAAAAGTATTGTAAGATGTGTACATGTATATGGGTTATTTTACATTTTGTGGACGAAATAATTAAATCTATCGTATTATCGTTGAAATTTTTATTGTATTAATTGCTATAGTTATATGAATAATCAGATGATAGACTAGAAGATATTACTAACAAGATTGTAAAAGTTACATGTGTATATAATAAGGAAATATTGAATTGGTATATAGTGAAAATATCTAATCACCTCTAGAGACTAAAGAGGTTTTCAACATTTGAATGACATAAGCTAGCTAGATGAAGGTCTTGATAGTGCTAGATGACTTTCATCCCTCAAGAAGTGGAAGCTAGAAGGAAGTGATAGTGCAATAAGCTTATAGTGATTTGAGAAATTTTTTTGTTAAATAGGTTTGCTAATTTAAATTTTATGTTTTTTTTTCCCTTTCAATTCAATTTAATAGTCAAACACATATTTTGCAAGGAGAAGGGTTACACTTGCTTAATTTCAATGGAAGAGCTTGAGAGCAATAATTATACTATATTAGCTATGAAGGCCTTGACATAATCTGTACTTAGGTATGGCTATAGTTTGGGAGACTATTGGCTCTTAATTTGGAACCACCTTTTGAAGATTATATGGAACCGCAAACTAGAATGGAACCAAAAGTTAGTCCCCATGGCTCTAACCCGACCCTTGATACTGTCAATTATGGTTAGGTTATGATAATTCAATATTTAAAAATTTGATGGCTCATAATTTTATAATGACTTTCTACATTTGGTTATACATATAATAAAAATGTTGAATGGATTATCCAATATTAATATTATATGCATCTTGTTCGTATCACTTTTGGTGTTTATGATAGTTTATAACACATATCTTATTTTTGTCTTCTATTATTTTTATTTTACTTTTTATAATTATTAAATAAAAAGAATATAATATACCGACTCATTGGTTATTACATTATATTGTAACCAAAAGGTTATAAATTACTCGAGTTGAGATGATATGTGACTAAAATAGTGTTTGAACTCTACTTAAACTCAATCAAGTTTAAGATTTTAAGTTCAAGCATGACTCGATTGATATTGGATGAGCTCAAACTTAGTTAAATTAAGTTTATTTAAACTTGATTTTTTTGGAGAAGTATTTTATTCTAAAATTGTATTAATAATCAAATTAAACTTAAATTAGATTAATATTTAAATTTAGCTTGAGTGGATTAATGCGAGCATACTAAATCGAATATTATAAATTTTGACCTCACCTAGCAATCTAGAGCATGGCCATCACGATTCACGATTGCTAGTTGCTACCTATTTGATATTCCTTACTAGCGCTGGAGTCAACATGTAATGTAAGCATGGTTAAGTTCAAGCAACCAACCGAGCATACAAAACCGCTCTGCACATGCTTTTTGCTCCCGCCAGCTTTCTCTCACTTTTTCACTCTCTTTCCTTTCAAATATTCAAAATCTAACACATTCTCTCCCTCTCTCTCCAAACCCAACCCCTACCCCCCGGCACTCGGTCTCTTTGCTTCATCTTTGTTTTCCATTGCTCATTTCACGAAACCATGGTACTTGAAATCAACTAACGCACTCTTACCGTTTCACACGATTAGATCATAAAATACTCGTTATACATAAGAAACCAAAGTGCAATAGAATTTATTTCTTGAAAAAGTCGATACTCTCAATTCATGAAGTTTACTGGAACATTGTATTCAGCTCAGTATGGAGTTCATTTTTCCTAATTGATTTGACCTGTTTATCACGTTTGAATCTGGTGTTCAAAGCTCTGGCTGTTTTTTTACCGGTTTTGGATTTTATGTTAATTTCAACTGTTCATTGCGATTGAATCAACTGATTTTCGATCTTGAACCGATTTAACTTAGTTTTAATCTTTAGTTGTTGAATTTACATTTGAATTTGTTGATTATTGCTTCTTCTTTAATACTTACTGATCTTTATGCAGGTTGTTGCACAGAAAGTGAAAGAAGCTGAGATCACGGAGCAGGACTCGCTTCTTTTGGTAACTATCCTCCATCCAGCTTCTCAATTTCTCATTATGCCATGATAATACTTCATATTAAAAAATGATAAGAAAATTGCTCGTTAAGCATCCGAGATCATGCTCATATGGTGAATTTATCTCCTGTTTCCGTTTCTCTTTGCTCATTTCCTCTGATCATGCTCAAGCATTTTTTATTTTATTTTATTTTATATTTAATTTTCGCAATATTCATTGAGATTCATATATATGCCGACTCGGCATATTTGATTATCTTCTTTCTTAGTTTATGATCACGAGCAAAACACAAATGCTCGATTTCCTTGCTATAATGTGTCAGAGCTAACGATATCTTGCTCCGAGAATTATACTTTACACTAGGTGTTGTGAACGTCTCTTTCATATTGTTTTTACTCCATGTTTCTTCTCTGAATGATCTTGTAATAATACTTCAACGAATACCTATCTTGTCGTTAATTAGAACGATCTTCAGGAACCTAGTGCTGTGTCAACGTGATTTCACCATCAACTGTATAACTAGCTCTGTCCAAAATGCAGAAGTATTTTGGAAGTAACAGAATTAGTCTTTTGGTATCTACAGCATCATAGCTGTCAATTAAATTAGCTTTCCTCTGCGTTTCCCTGTTTCGAATTTTGAATTCTAAGATTTTGTCATTGGTGTTTGTTAAGGACAAAGAATGTACTTAGAATAGCAATCTTGTAAATAAAATTATTAATCTGAATATGCTTTGATGAATCACTAATTTATCGTTTATTAAAAGTAGAAGGATTCTTTAGGAACCTAATGTTCTGTCAATGTGATTGCACTATTGAGCTGTATAACTAGCTCTTTTTGAGCATGTAGGACCTGATCTAAATGCTTCATTTAGTTAATTTAGCTCTTGTATCTTGAATTTCACAAGTAATAGAATAAGCCTTCTGTATTTGCAGTATGATGGATTTGGTTGCATGTTCTAATAGTCGTCTGAGTACTGCGTTTTCTGTTTGAATCTATGAATTCTAATTTTTTTTTTTATTGTTGCTTGTTGTAGACGAGGAACCTGCTCCGCATAGCAATCTTCAATATCAGTTACATTAGAGGCCTTTTTCCAGAGAAGTATTTTAGTGATAAATCTGTTCCTGCCTTGGGTAAGCTCATGTTGAGTTGATGTAGTACTATTCTGAAATCTCAGGTTGTGAATTTTGTAACCGTCTACTCCATTACAGAGATGAAGATAAAGAAGTTAATGCCAATGGATGCTGAATCCCGCAGATTGATTGACTGGATGGAGAAAGGCATGCTCTGCTATATAATTTGTAGATTGATAAAGTAGGAAATTTTGGAATATTCTAGATTGATAGGTTGGTTGTTGTGCTTTTTCAGGTGTTTATGATGCGCTCCAGAAGAAGTATCTGAAAACGCTTTTGTTCTGTGTGTGTGAGGCATTGGATGGCCCAATGATAGAAGAATATGCATGTAATGTCTTCAATAAAAATTCAATAGCGCTTTTTTGTAATGGATAAATCCTGCAATAAGAAAAGAAAAATCTTGTGTGATGGAACCTTATAATCACCTGTTCCATTATATTACATGTGGCATTAGTACCACCGAAACATGGACATAATGTACAGAAAACAGAAGTAACTATGTGGTGTCTTTTCTTGCAGTCTCATTCAGCTATTCCACTTCTGCTAGTCAAGAAGTTTCAATGAATATCAATCGCACAGGAAGCAAGAAGGGAAGTGCTTTCAAGTGTAATTCCACTGCTGAGATTACTCCCAATCAGATGAGGTGAATTGACCAATAGAACAATTGTTTTCTTGAGGAATAGGAACTATAACAACATATTCACTTTCTTTTGAACGACTGTGAAAACTCCAGAAGTTCTGCATGTAAAATGGTCCGCACACTTGTTCAGCTGATGAGGACTCTGGACAAGATGCCTGAAGAGGTGAGGAGGTGTATATAACATTAAGCAATACTTTGGTTCCCATGATATGTCCTATCCTGTCTATTTTCTATGTTTGGATAGCAATAATACAGAACTCTAAATGTTTTCCTATTGATATTTCAGCATACTATAATAATGAAGCTCCTCTACTATGATGATGTGACGGTATGTGCTGTTAGCTGATTTTTCACTTTTCTAGAAGGATAAATTGCGATTTTTTCTATCATTGTGCTTGTTTGAGCATTTTTAATCTCTACATTACAATGAAGGAAGATGTTAGCGGGTCTTGTTGAGGACCTAGTGACCATGAGTTGGATATTCAAATCCGTCTCAATTCCCTTGGCACAGGAGTTCCTTCCTTGTTTATCTATGATTGCTTAGGGAAAAGGGCTCATTAGATAGAACCCTCGATCTCTTGCAGTTGGTGTTTTTGGATAATTCAAAAGTCTGCCTTTATTTTTCTTTTTTTTTCTTGCTTAAGTACAATCTGATGCAAGGTGTGGGAGGGCGACTTGCTATCTGCAACTACCTTTCTATTTTTCCTCCCCCACTACTTCTTCCATCATGCCACATCCTAACAACCTTCCCTACTTGGCATGATCCTTAACTGCCCTAATCCACTAAACTTACAACTTCCCTGACCACTGCCTAGCCGACAGACTCTACACCCTGTTCTTCATTACAACTTGGACCCTTAGGTTGCCTCGATGCCCTGATTGTTGGATGGTGTCTTCCTATTTTTGTGGGTATAAACCTTCGGTGGGGCGGCTGAAGTTTGGCCACTAACAGAAGAGGACTATGACTGTAGAAGATTATTTGCAGCATGGAAATTGTTAGATTATATAGTAGAATAGTTGATTGGTCACACATGTCCTATCTAGCACGTACTGATATGTACATATATAAATGCACAACTGAATTAACAGAAATATACAAGAATTTTTCTGCTGAACTACAACTTCCATATTTTTCTTCTACACTCTTTTCCAGACCTCTGTTTCAGTTCTCCTTTTCATTCTTCTTCTTGTTCTGTTCTTTAAAGCATTCGAGGATGAACCTTTCAATAGAAAGAGAAAGTCTTAATCTTTTTTTTTTTTTTAAATTTGCTTGGATATCATAGGAGGGCTGTTCTGCACAGATAAATAGAGCAGCACTAATAATGGAAGGTCACTTTGCAGCCTGCAGATTATGAACCTCCATTCTTTAGAGGATGTACTGAAGAAGAAGCTCAAAATCCATGGACAAAAAGTCCTCTGAAAATGGAGGTTGGAAATGTCAATAGCAAGCACTTCGTGCTAGCTCTCAAGGTAAGAGATGAAGATGAAGGAGCATCTTTTCTTCTGACATGGTGTTTCTTTTTTTAAAATATGATCATGAGCTGGAGATGTTCAATATTTATAGGTAAAGAGTGTTCTAGATCCTTGTGAAGATGACCAGGATAACAGTCAAGATGATGAAGTGAGCTTGGGAGCTGATTCTATGCAAAGAGATGAATATTCTGACTCTGACAATGAGGTAAAGTTTCCATGTTCCATAATTTTCGACTGTCCTTACATCTCAGTGCATGGTCTGAAGTTGTTCATTGTCATATAAAGCTCGAAACAAAATCATTCTGTTTCAGGATAACCATTCACCTGCAGGTCAATATGAGATAGCAGCTATAGGTAATTATTTAAGAAAGCTCCATCTTGTCACTCACTGTCCATATTATTATTCTGTTATGTTTCATCTCCTCATATCCTTTCAAGTAACTTTATTGTACCTTACAGATAGAGGACAACAGGATGTCAACGACATGGATAATAATGAAGGTAAATTTCATAGTGCATCATAAATTGACAACAATTGATCACTAAATTTTATCTGAGAACTAAAAAGAGAGAAGAAAAAAGATAATTGGTGGAGGGAGTGATATGTAAGTGGAAATCTCATGAATCTTTAAAGGCTATTGAGAAGTGTGTCCCCTTTTTATTGATAGAAGCTGAAGATATTTTGTATGATTTCCTTCAGATGATAACGACACTCAGGATCCCGAGGAAGATGAACACCAGTTAAACCGTGTGAAAACATGGATCAGTTCTCATCATCTTAGTAGCATATCAATAACTGATGTATTGTCAAATTTCCCAGACATCACACTGGTGAGGACTTTTTCACTCTGAAAATTTAATTATAGCAGCAGAAAGCAACCTCTTTTTTCATATGGGTCACATAACACTGATCGAATTACATATTTATTCATTGTCATTAATGCAGGCACTAACTGAAGGTATTACTGAATTTCATATATAGAAAAACTTGTGAAAGAAGTGTCAGTGATGATGCATTTCCTGAAAACAACTCCTATGATGGTTTCAGAGATCATGCGCAAACTTGTTGAGGAAGGTATTTTGGTGAGCACTGGAAATGACATTTATACTCTGAAGAACCGGAAGGTTATCCAATCTCCTTCAAGTAGTTGCAAAAATTATCCCCGACATTTCTATTGCTTGATTGAAATCCTTAACCAACATCTTCATGTCCCCCATTTTTGGCATGTACTTGCAACTACATTCCATCCAGGTGTCTAATTTTGATTTCCCCAAGGTGAAGGAGGAAAATGATGGCCTCGCTTTAGGAGGCAAAGTTCCTGCAATCAATGATTTTATGTACATGAAGGTGTGGGCTTGTTCTTAACTATCTTTTTCGAGGTTATGTCTACAAAACATGGCCCTTGTCGCACCAATTTTTAAGCTTGTAACCCCTTTACTTTTCTGGTTTTCTTCTCTTTTGAGTCATTTTTACAATGTTTCAGAAACTTTATTAGACCTAGGAATGCCTATGCATCTTCACTGGACCAGATATTCCATGTTTGTAGTATTCCATGTTTGTAGAGGCTTACTGAGCGGACAATAAGTAGACGGAAAATTGTTTTAGTTTAATCAGACTGCTAATTACAGTCTCATTCTTCTGCCTTTTTCTGTCTAAAAATATCGACCTTGATACGATACCACATGTTAGAGCTCCTATATTGCATGTTCACAAGAGGAGATGTAAAAGTGGAATCTCGGGTCCCTCATCTTAATATCTGATAGTGTTGCTGTATATGTAGTATAGTAGTTTGTTGTGTTGTGTTGTAAATAAGTAGTTTTGTTGTGAGTGGATCGTGTGAGTATCGTGTTGTGTGCTGTGTGATGCTGTGCAATGGTTGTGTTGTATGCTGTGTGTTGTTATAAGTATTGTACAGTAAATAGAAGTGGGGTGGTGCTGAGGTGGAAGTCTAGTGGTGTTGTGGTGTCAAGTGGGGGTGTTGCCAGCTATCAAGGGGACCATTATATCAATAGGAGATTTCAAGTTAGTTAGGGGAGCCGTTTTGGATTTCGGAGATATTTTCTGAGTTGAGCTGAGCATCTTGCACAGGTATTGCTCTCCATCCTTCTTCTTCTTGGTAGTTTAGTAAACCCTAACCCTAGTTGGTGTTGGTTTCTATTAGACCTCCGATAAATATGCTGTCTTTTCCCTTTTTTTTGGGCTAATTAGACGTAATATATGAGATGTTTTAACATTTTTTTATTCACTTCTACCATTTTGTTCTATTATTTTGCGCGCTAAAAGCCCCCGACTTCACCGACTTAAAAATTATTAGGCTTGCACTGAAACACAGCCTTCGACATGCCTCATAACATCTCTGAAAATTCACCCTCATTATTACAGGCTTTGTATCATGCTCTTCCAATGAGATACGTGACGGTGGCAAAGCTGCAAGAAAAGTTCAATGGAGAAGCAAGCCAGAGTGCTGTGCGGAAACTCATTGAAAGAATGGTCAATGAGGGAATGGTTGAAGCCAAAGGAAATCGGAGACTAGGTGAGCTCAAACAAGTGTACTTTTGAAGCTTATAAGAAAGTTTTCCGTCTATAATGGTCATCCCATATTTATATTTACTCAGGCAAGCGAGTCATCCACTCTGATCTTGCTGAGAAAAGGCTTAATGAAGCAAAGAAAGCCTTAGAGAACGAGATGGTATGGACAATTGATTAGATCATTGTTGAGTATAGCTGCTTTTTCTTAAATAACATAGACCGGCTCATGGTACCGTTACATGAATTTGATTTTAACAGGATATTGATGCTTCTGACCTCCATAATGCATCGCATCAACCACATCAGATGAAGGGTACTGATTGATATGTATTCTACCTGTCATAGACATACTAAAGTTAAACTTCAATTTTCTGTTATTGGTGAATGTTCTTTGGTCATCAAGACTTACTACTGTATATTTTCTTGATGTTTAAAAGGGAGCTCTTGCCAAGACTTGTCCACATGCGGTGTCCTGCATTCTGTTGGATCAGATCTCACCCGCATGAGGATCATCTCTGACACGAATCAGAATACTTCTATCCACAGTGAGCACATTGTTTCCAGGCTGAAGGATAACGAGCACACTCCAATCAGCAATGCAAGGGTATTGTTCTCCATGTCGCTTGCTCTTATTAACAAAGAATGTGCAAGCTAACTATACACTATTAACATTCCGGTTTTCTCCAGTCAGTGGCTTCAAGAGAGAGTTTCATACCAGGAAATCAAAATGTGGATGAAGTTGAGAATGTCAGCTGCAGTAGGTCCACTCAGGACAAAAGAGCAAGAAAAACAAGCATGGTAAAGTTCGGATCTCTGTTCTGCATAAATCGATCTCCTTGATGAATAAATGAGCATGATTCATGAAGCCGTGTCTATAATCTAGTTTTGTGGCTTTCACTAATTCCCTACACAGGTTAAAGAGCCTATCCTTCAGCACTTAAAACGCCAGAAGTCACAAGCTCCCTGAAGAGGAGCAAAGTTGCAGTGCCGCCATATATAAGATTGTTGCATTTCCTTCTCTCAAGGCTCTAATGATATATAGCTTTTATCCTAGTCAAGAATACTTAAAAGAAACTCAGAACATCTTAATATTGCAACTATCAAATAACGTAATTTGCTGACCCGATTTAGTGCTTTTGCTAAGAACTCAAGGCACAGCTTAATGTGCTTAACTGCGGTTCTGCACGCCATAATGCATCTGGTTTTGTATTTTGGCGCTGTGCACTGTCTATTGTAAGACTTAAAATTAACATCATTTTGACATGAAAATTTTCTAAAACCGATCAAAATTGAGGTCCAATGGACAATTCAGTGGAAAGCTTTTGAACTGGAAGCCCATATCATAAAACACTATCTTGAGCCATGCTTGTGCTTTAGAATAATAAGCCTTTGGATTTAAGCCTCAAAAAGTAAGCCCTTATATATGCTTTAATATAAGAAAAAAGATTTATCAGTGCATCACTTGTTTGGAGCAATTGAGAAATGATTAAAAAAGAAAAAAGAAAAATTGCAAGTGTACTTAGTATGAGAAGCAATTATTATTAGATTATTTCCATAAGGTGATTTTTTTTCAACCACCATTACGGTGATGTTGTCTCTAATAGGGGAGAGATAAGTAAGTCATCAATTAGCTGAGAAATGCATTTCTCGGGCGAGAGAAAGAAGTCACCAATTAGGTGAAGTCCCCGTAGAGACAGCTTTCCCAATTAGCGGGTATCTTATTTGTGGCTTCCAAGTGCTCGGGAAATGGATGAATATAAGTTTGAGTTGTAAGTATATTACTTATGTATGATTTAAATGTGCTTAGTTTCTTCGTTTGAAAAAGTGCTGCTTTTGGACTCTTACATAGGCTACATCACTATTTTGCTTTTATTTCTATGTATTTTTCTTTTTTATTTTAGTGTTTATCTTTATTATTTCCCTAGAGAGTAAAATAATATAATAAGGTTTCATTTTTCAAAGATTTGTGGATCCAAAATGCTCAATTTTCAAGATTAATAGAGATATAATTGAAGTGGGTTTGATAAGGCTTTTGAAATTTGATTAGAAACTTTAGAGTATTGAAAAAGGATTCAAAACCTATCACAAAGCTCTATATATAATTATTTTATAGGGTAATTGTTGAATTGGACAAGTTGAGTATTCTCTTTTTAAACAAATGATATTAATCTTATATTTATTTTAATATTATAATATAAATATTATATTATTTTATATTTTTATTGAATTTGGTTTTTATCGGGTTTTATTTAAGTTTTGAAATTTGATTTAAAAATCTATCCCAAAATTATATGGGAATTACATATTTTAGTTGTAGAGTTAGGTGGGTTAGATACTCTATAAGGATCTATTTAGTTACATTCCTATAGATATAGGGTCAAACATACTTAAAACAATATGAAGGAAAGTATTTGCAATTCACAAAAATAGTGCTTTTTGTCAAAAAATTTCCTAAATTTTGGTCCTTCCATAAAAAGAACACCTTATCTAAAATCATGACTTTAATGCACAAATTTAAATTGCATTTTTATCATAAGTTGAAGTCATGGTTTTTTAGGCAACAAAGAACACCTTGCGTTGAACTCATAATTTCATTGTGGGCGGACGAAATAAATTCAATATATGATTTCATTATTTATGGTTAAAACCGTGGATTGAGATCACCATGTTAACTCTACGGATCCCAATTGCATAATTAATAGGGTTGAAACCATATATGTATGTATTTATGTGCGTGTATCAGTTTGCGTGTGCGTATGTATATGCCTGTGCATGTATACGTATTTGTGTGTAATACGATTTTTACTCGGATAATGAAATGGTGACTTAAACCATATTTTCATACTTACATAATGCTACTACTTCCCCTTGAGACATGATTGTATAACTTCTTCTTTTCTCCGGCATTTTCCTTTGTTATGTTTTAAAATTTTCCTAACAAAGAGCTTTGAAGCTGCATTTAAAACACATTTCCCCAAATACAGTCTCGATAATGTTGAATTTGGCATTTCAATGATAGCTTTGAATCAAGAAATATATATTTAATTCTTATGGTTTTTGATGATCGCAAAAGGCCAAATATTCAAATCGGCCCTCTGATTCTGTCGAGAAATCACGTAAGACCTTTAAATTTTGGCTTCCTGGAACAATTGCAGAGAGCTGAAAGAATTTTTTACACAAGTTAAAATTCAAGGTTTTAGTTGCATCTGTTCAGTTTCAAGAGCTGATTCTCATAGTGGAATGCTTTTAAATAATATATATATTTTTAAAAAATTTACAAAATAGTGTACTCTAAAAATTATTTCAAAAATAGGATAAAATGTAATTTTTTTTAATCATTGAATTTTTTTTAATAAAAAATCATAATTTTTATATCATTTTATACTTTATCTTATAATATACAAAAGAAAAAAAAAATTGATGTTGATGCGATTTGCTTTTCTAACTTTGAAGGATCGTAACTTTTCGATTGTGTGGAGTTATGGAACTCATAATATATCAAAAAAGACTAATTTGAGTCTATTATAATTAAGACCAAACCGCATTGCTATTTGGTATTTTCATGAGGGTGAAATTGATATATTTTCATAGCCTAATGGTTACCAAACTGATAAAAGAGAGAGAGAGAGACAAAGTTTATGAAAAATCATGATTTTTGCATCCCTTTATGCTTTATCTTCTTGTGGCGCATTAGCGTGAAAAACACAAGATCAATCGACAATTGATCTTAGAAATTATAAGAATGTAACAAAGTCTCTCTCTCAAAGACGTATCAAATTGTTGTGTGTGATAAGATAAGCTAAAAACAAAAGGAATACTATAAAAACCCTAAAACGTGGTTTAGCACGGTCTTCAACACGGGAGTGTAGGAGTGGAGCTTGTGTATCAATTTATGGAGTTTTCCCTCATAGCGCACCTTTGGCATGCCCACCAACATGGTTGCTCGATCTTTCATGAGTGTGTTTCTTCTTGTGTCATCTTGTGTGATTGTTCAGCTCTGCATCATTCTTTCTCACTTGAGAAGAACTCGACCTCGAGTTCTCTTTTGAATACAAAGGTGCATTATCGAGGTAAAAAGGAAATATATTAGTCACATTAAATGTTTTTTAAATGCTCATACTATTAGGCAATCCAACCACATAGGCGTAGTCATTGATCCTCTACATAATCTGGTACGAGCCATACTTTTTGAGCTGTAGCTTGTTGTACTTCTCTACTTAAAACTTTTCTCTTCACAAGAACATTATCACTTGATCATCCATTGAGAATAACTTCTTCCTATGATGTTTATTTGCTGTTGCTTTGTACTTGGCATTTTTTCCCCTCACACCTCTACTGTTAGTGCCTATTTCACACTTAGCACATGTACAGTTTTGGACTTTCTTATAGTATCCTCTATCTCTCTTTTCGATTGCTTAATTGTGAGGAAGGAACATTCCTCTACCCTAGAAAGTTTAGAACCACTTACTAACTTCAAAGGTGAGAGAGTAAACTTTACTCCATCTTTTTCCAATCTGTACACATTCTCTCTACTTGCATGCTGGACGTTAACATTATACTGCTAAGGTCTACCTAACAATAAGTGATATGCATCCATATCCATTATATCACAATACACCTCATCTTGGTATTTACCAATGGAAAAGGGTGCTTTGCAGCGTTCTGTAACCTCAATCTTCTCTGCTGCTTTAATCCACCAAATGGTATATGGGTTGTAATGTGTCTCTCTTAGTAATTGCAACACTTGTATTGCTTCCATGCCTATGATTTTTCTCACAACTATTGCTATCCACTATCAATTCAAATATTCTTCCATTAATTACAACCGACGCTGCTAAGTCTGTTCCTCTCGCTTCAGTGCCAGCATCAATTTCCTGATTACATAAGTCGACTCGTCATATTCATCTTCATTGTCATAGTACTCATCACTCTCATCAGGCTCACAATGAATTCCATTCTCTTCATCCCTCTCTACTAAGTTAACCCTCTTTTGTTGGGACACTCATTAGTCTAATGGCTAGGTTAGTTACAACTATAGCATTTCCTTAATATTGGCTTCGCATAAAGGTTGTTTTTCCTTTGTGTGTTCATCATCTCAGCTGGTTTCTAGCCTATTGTTTTCTCTTCTTTGTCATCACTAACTCCTCCTTGCATCTCCGTGGTAGTCTCTTCCTTTTCAACCATAGGCTTATCCAAACTTTCAATGCCAAATATACTACTACCGCCATCAACCTAACTAACATTTTCTTGCAACATCAATTATGCCCTAAGAGCCATATTTTTAGCCTCATTCAAAGTACGCAAAAGATATACCCCAATTTTGTCTCGAATCTACAATTTCAAACCATCAAAATATCTAGCCACTTGTTGAGCCTCACTCTCCCTCAGGTCATTCCCTCCTACCAATCGCATGAATTCTGCGGTATACTCATATACAGTCCTCTGCCCTTGGCGACGCCTCTGATACTGCTGAAAAAGGATTTGCTCATAATTGGAAGGTAGGAAATCCTGTTGGAGCAATTGTTTCATCTTATACTAGGTTTTCATTGGTTATTTACCATCACGATACCTCATACTCTGGAGCCTCTCCCACTAGGCTGAAATATCCCCTTTCAATCTACATGCTACAACTTCACTTTCTTTCCCTTAGGAATTTCCATATATTCAAAGAATCTATCAATTTCAGCAATCCAATCAATAAAATCTTCAATATTTAAATTATCATTAAAGCTAGGAATGTCAACCTTCAACTTAAATTCACCACTATCTCCATAGCCAACCCCGTAAGTGTTCCTCTTGTATCTACCACCACCACCACCACCTTTTCTATGTGGCTGCTCCTTTTCAAACAACACAAGGTCTTCCTCCGAATCATCCTCATACATCAGTAACCCATGATTTGCAGCTACAGGTTTGACAATAGGATTGTTGTGCGCATATTATGCCTTAAATCGCATCCCACCACCGTTCCTGTCTTTGTTGGCATCAAATCCCATCGCATCAAAATGCTCAATCAAATCATCAAAGTGTTATTCTAAACACTAGAATCTCTAATCTATGTTATTCAACACCACCCTTTGAGCCTGCACCTCAGTTTGCAGGGCTTCCACATCTTGAGCAATGTCTAGAACATGACCACTCCTAAATTGCCGTCTCCTGACATCGTTGTAAGAATTTCTTGCTTTGATACCGACTGATGCAACAAGTTAGCATGAAAACACAAGATCAATCGACGATTGATCTCAGAAATTACAAAAACGTAACAAAGTCTCTCTCTCAAAGACGTATCAAATTATTGTATGTAATAAGATAAACTAAAAAAAAAAATAATACTATAAAAACCCTAAAACGTGATTCAGCACGGTCTTTAGCATGAGCTTGTAGGAGCCCGTGCATCAATCTGTGGAGTTTTCCCTCATAGCACACCTTCGGCACACCCATTGGCACGGTTGCTCCATCTTGCATAAGCATGTTTCTTCTTGTGTCATCTTGCATGGTTGTTTTGCTTCGTATCACGTTGCAGGTCCATGCCTTCACAACCTATTTTTGGAATAATTTTTCTGGGTAAGTCATTTCGTAAATTTGAAAAAAAAATACATTATTTAAGAGCATTTCTCGATTCACATACAAGGCAAATTTATCCTTGAAAGTTGAATTTTTTTCCCTCTAAATTTACTCCCCTAAAATGTTGTTGTGTATAATGTTAAGATTGTGATAAAAAATAGCATTGTAATGACATTATAAGGGATCTTTTAAAATCTAGACAATTTTAACTACTAATTTATAAAATTTAAAATATCTAAGAAAAATAACTTTATAGGATCCAAAATCTTGCGATAGCTAGAGGTGTCAACTAATCAAATTAAGCTGAACATATATTGAACTCAAGTTCTCATTAAAATTCAAAGTTAAAATTTCAAATGATACAAAGAAACTCAAAACTTTTAGCTTGAACTCTATTCAAAGTGCCTCATAACAAATTTGAGCTCAATATAATTATGCTTGTCTAGATTTGATTATTTAAATAATAAAAAAATTGAATTTCTTTTTATTAATTTCTTATCAAAGTCTCATATTCAATAAAATTCGATATACATTTAAATTTGATTGGCTTACGAGTTTATAAATGTAAATTCAAGCTCGGTTTAACTAGAATACAATTAAACTTTAGTAAACATTAACTTGTAAACCAACATGGTTGATTTATGCCCCGGATCTATGACATTGTCTAACCAGATGTATAGGACTACTGCGCAATTGAGTATTGAGTTTGTGGGTGGCACAGTAATTATCCTATACACCCCTGTATCTTGACTCTTGAGAGAGAATCTGTACTCAAAAAGTCTACCTGATGTCCTTGCTTTTTACATTGTCTTTACTTCATGATATTCCAGTGAGATTTTCCTCAAGAATCTTTTTTTTTTTTTTTTCTTAATTTCTAGAATCTCAAACCCTAGCCGGCCAGGTAGGAATGATACTTTCTCCATTTTACGTTATTAGCGATGGGCGAAAACTAATAGACCGTAGCAATTTTTATCTACTAACTATGGTAATTTTTCAAAACAATGTATATTTTTATTGCCTATATCTATTTATCAGATACAATCTTAATCTCTCTTTAACTTTTAAAAATTCACTTATAATTCTCAAACCACCATTAGTAACTCTAAAATCATCGCTAACATCATTTAAAGTTTATTTATGTTATTCTTTAAAAGTTTTAGAAAGATAAAATCACATTTTAATCGATTTTGTGGATCTGTTTGTACACAATCAATGGACATATGTGCTACCATAGGTGCTAGATGCTAGAACATGGAAAAAAAAAAAGGGGTACAAGAATAGAATATTTAGACTTTTTGTTGAACCACAATTCCGCATATAATTTAGGTGAGTGGTGTGGACGAAAAGAACTCATGAGCATACTTGTAAGTGCGTGAGGAGTAGGACTTATTATTATTTCCTTGTTTACAAATTTAGAGAAGTGGAACCTTTTTTCTCTTTTGGTGCTCTAAAAGACCAAAAATGGTAGTTACGTCTCCCTAAACCACTCCTCACAACAATAAATGTGGGTAGATTCGATTCCATTCCTAATTGATTTGGTGCATTGTGGTGATACGAAGATGCCAAATTTTGTTGTTTTCTTTCCGTTTTTTAGTCCTTTCTTTTATTATTATTATTGTATTGTTTTCTTTTTTTACAACCAAAGGGATTGAGATAAATAATTGTTTATGACGAGTTAAAAATAGTAAGATACATAATCGCTTATATGATTCATAAATAGAATTTTTTGTTTTTTTTATTTAACTTTTATGAGGCTTGAATTTGAATATTCTAGTATCTTAAGTTAAGATTTTAATCATTAAAATATAGGGTAATAGTTCTATCTACTAGTATTATCGCACAACTAATAAATTAGCGAAACCGGCAATGCTATTGGTTTTTTCACACATGCTTGTAAGGAAATGACAAGTGGTTAGCATTCATGACTAGAAGTTGTACCAAAGGAGCACTTAATCGTTGTACGTTTGGGTGTACTACATATTTCCCAATTTAATTTTCTAGGTGTAGCTTTGAAGGAAATGGTCCCCCAAGACACCAAATCTCGTGAAGAGTAGTTATTTCTATCAAATAAAAACTTACATTGTCAAAATATACACCAATCATTACAAATATATCAACGCTCATCTACATGACAATAGATCATCAAAACTTTCAAAAATAAATGCCTATCCTTCTATAACTTTTAAAAATATGTACTTATCTTCCAAACCATTACAAAGTTCCTAAAATTATTATTAAAAAACCTATAATAACAATGGTTTTAAAATATTAGTGATAACTTAAGAAACCTGTGTAAATTTTCAAAAGTTACGTAGAGTTGAAAATATATTGTAAAAAGTTAAGAAATTTATCCACATTCAACCAATAGTTTTAAAGATGCATTTGTAAGTTGTCAATAAAAATTACCAACTTTTATATTGTATTTAGTACTATCACTTGGTCTTTATAATATTCAAATCCATAAACTAATTATAGCAGTTTAAAAAAATCTATGGGTTTAAATATTGTGGCATATCAATTTTCTTTTCTTTTTTTTTTCATTTTCTGCAATTTTAATTTAATTTGAGCATATTATTATAGACAAGTGCCGTGTGAATCACACTCATTATGAAAGTCTTGCAAGTTATGGACCCTTAATATTAAAGAAAAAAAGAAAAAAAGGTCAGTCTCAACTTCTCACCAATGAATGAAGATTAGGTTCTCTATTGGTTTATCCGATTCAAGTGGATGGAAACACAACTTGCACTCCTCACCTGCAAACAAGAAAAAAAAGAGGAACCCAAAAATCAAAATGATCAAATTGTACTCTAAAGCGACAGACTTGGTCTTCCATTTTCCTATAACTATATCACATGTACTACATGATTTAACCAAACAGTCTTTTAAAGTAAGAAATATATGAGTTCATACTTACAAGTAACAACTTCCATGCACTTGCCAACCTTTCGTGACGTTCATTGTGCCTATCCATTTACATATTCACTAGAATAATATGCACCTGCAATGTATGTATTTATATAAAATATAGTCTTTTATGTTGCTAAAAGAAAAAAAAAAATTATTGCTATTCATTCCAGCAACCAACCTATTTTCACTGTATTTTAGTACTTAAAGTTAGGTAAATTGCAAATACATTTCTAGACTATTAGTTATGTACAAATAGACTTTCTACATTTTAAAATATAATTTTATCTTCCAATAATTTAAAAAAACATGCAGATAATTACAAACCATTTTCATAACTTCATAACTTTTGAAGCTATAATGATGATTTGAGCGTGATTTTAAGTCAAGATTTTAAAAGTAAGAACATAAAATCATCCTTTAAAAATTTAGTAAATCTATATGCATATATCTGAAAGTGTAGGAAAATTATTTGTAATTACTTTTAAAAGTTATATATTGATTTGGTAACATTTAGATAATGTCTAGATAGATTGGCATGCTTGCACTTAGGTATTACCGTATGTTATTATTAAATCAATATATAAACAAACATGGAGTAGAAGGTTAGTGAACATATTGATAGTTTTCATGATAAGGTACGTGAGATTTTTTCTACGGTTATATAATATTGCCTGGACCACATTATCTACATTCCTATCCCATTTTGTGCTTTAATTATTTCATGAAAATGAATAAAGAAAGGAATAATAAAGACATTTATACTTGTACATAAAAAATAACTGATAGTGATGGAAAATTTAGAAAATGTTATCTTTGTGTTCAGCACAGGAAGTCCCCTTTCCATTTCATTTCAATCTTTATTTCTTGTTTTGACCTTTCCCATCACTATTTTTTCCATTTACTAAAATTAAAGTTACTAATTTTTTGAGGTGAGCTTTTTTATTTTTTTTTTTATTTCAAATATTTTCTTCTTTTCTTATTATTTTCACCATCACATGTAGAAAAATATTTTTTGCCGCTACTCCAGATATAGAAAATTTTTACAAGTATGTCTAGTTTACAAGTTATCTACAATAAGGTAAAAATTGCTACAATGGATAGCAAATACTAAAAAGAAATTGCTATTATAAATTAATAACTATTATGCTTGCTCATAAATTATAGTTTTGGTTGTTCCATTTTCTTGTAGTAAAAAATATAAATGCTTCATTAAATTTTGATTTGATTAAAATATAAAAGACTTTTAATGTGTTTCATTATTAGATATTTTGAATAACTTTGAATAAAATCTATTTTTAGCACTTGATGTACTATATGTTGTATCTTAGGGAAAGTCCTATGTAATATTGATTTTATTATGACTCCTTAAAGATTTTTTTTTTAGTGACATTTTAATGGCTTAGTAATTGATTGCATAATGTATGAAGAAATAGTGTTTAAAACACTACATAAACTTTAGATTGTTTCTTTAAATTTTATGCTCAAAAGTTTGAAATTACTAAATATTATCCATAATCAAAGTCTATAAATATTTAA
Source organism: Laguncularia racemosa (assembly GCA_037954665.1). Classification (NCBI taxonomy): domain Eukaryota; kingdom Viridiplantae; phylum Streptophyta; class Magnoliopsida; order Myrtales; family Combretaceae; genus Laguncularia; species Laguncularia racemosa. Next base: position 1,262,743 of record JBBMOL010000072.1, read on the forward strand.
GAGCTACTTCTCATTTGAGATAGAATTTAGAGATTTAAGAGAAACACGTTGTATATCAAAAAGATTAAACAAGATTTAAAATGAACTTCTTCTATAATGTTGATGTTTTATAACCCTTCACTTGTTACTTGTGCATTAGAGCTTTTTAAGATTGCTTGCTTTTCCTCTTTATCTCAACCATGGTAACTTTTGATGCATTATGTAGTGTGGGCTCATGCTAACACCCGTCCACACATAGACAATTAGTTAAATATATATAAGTTCTTTATTTCAACTAATCTTATAAGCACATGTAACATAGGGCAATTTTCCACTTCCTCGGTAACAACTTGTCCAATACCTTTACTCTCAATATCCTTTCTTTGATCAATCTATGATTAATAATCATAAAAATATTTAACTAATGTAAAACTTGGTAAATTTAAGTTTAGGGATCAATTGTTTATAGTTTTGGATGAAGAATAAATATAAGAGGTGAATATCATAGAATAACAGTTGAATTATAAGCATAGTAGTTAAATAGCTAGTTGGTTAGTCGAATGGCCTATGGTCAATCAAATGGGGATTAAGGCTAGTAAAGTGCGGGTTTATGGGTAATTGATTAGGGGTGATACATTGTCAAATGGATATCTCTTATTTTACTCGATTTTGTCTCTTTTGTATTTGTTTGCCTTAATTATATTTAAGTCTTCTTAATTTAGATTATTTTGATTGAAAATATTTTAAAATGTTAAACTATACATTAAGTTTTCAATTTTTAAAAAACTGATAAATGGAAATTCAATTTTATCAATCTAATTCAACTTTAGGTTTTTAGGGCTTATTTGAATTGTTATAATTTAAATTTAAGTTGAGAACTTAATTGTTGAATTACATCTAGTTCACAAGTTTCAAGGTTTTGAATAATGTTTTATCGTGTATTGTTAAAATTGAATGATTTATATCTATTTTATAGTTTTTCTCTTGTTTGATTATGTATTTATTTTTTCCCTCCTTTAAAAAACATTGAAATTTGACATTTACTACTCACTAAACATTGAAATTTTAATTTTACTAGTCGATGAATAAACTTGGTGTGTAGACAAGTTGCTTTAACTTGTCTAAACACTTGCCTATTAAACCATATATATACCATTTCTTTAAATTTCCTATATTCTTTTACATAAATAAATATTTTAACTAACATTTACAATCAACAAAAAAAGGAAACAGAAATATTCAATAAGATTATCACAATTCTCAATAGAAGAAACTTGAAATTGCATATTAAGATGTAATTACTATGCCAAGAGTGTAAAAGCATCAATATTTCCATCATTGGCATAGACTAATAGGAAAGTTAAATCTAATCATATTGTAGCTCCAATACGTAGCACTTTCATCAACCTTTTGACAATACAAGTAGATGGAGTCCAAGCTATTAAATCTCTTACATCTTTTAATAATGAAATGAATGATAAAATATTATATATAAAACCATCAAATAAAATATAAACATAAACTTTATTGGAAATTTATTTTTAAAATATTGCAAAAATATAGAAACTTACATTGAAAGGCACATTGTTACTTTCACTATCTATCCTCCATTGCTTTTATAGTATGATTATCTTCTCCGAACAAATCTAAGGTTTTTATCATCCTTCTTGCTGGTGCTCTTACTCTAAATCCTTTTTTTTATCATAGTTAAAGCCATTTGAACAAGATGCTACTTTGGTTATTCTCATATAAATGGAGTGCATATAGTTCAACTTGTATTAAAATGGCGAATGACTTGAATGGATAAGATAAGCTAACTCTTTCATGGGCTTTTATGAGTTTAACCTTATAGATGGTCCCGTTGAATGTATAAGCCTTGAGAAAGTTTACCTTTGTCTAACCAATTTTGCAGCAATTTTGTATATTGTAAATTTTGAAAAATGCTTATGGAGCAAAAAATGAAACTACATTGTGATGTCTGTAAGTCATGGGTGTAATGGTTGGCGACTTTAAAAGTTCTTCTAATTTGCAGGTTTTAACTCCAATAAAATAATAATTGGTGAGTAGATACTTACTAAAAATAAAATCACTACTATAGATTGAGAAGTGTAGCAATTGCTCATACATTATAGCCTCAATTACTCCATTTTCTTGTTACAAAAGCTAAAACTTGTTGTTAATATTAGCAAAAGGATTTATTAGTACTAGTATGCTACGTATTTGAAGGAGTTATGCGTAAATACTAATTATTTTTAAACATGTGGTAGTGATGATAAGTATTTAAAAAAAAAACTATCATTTTATATTTTTATATACTAGAATTTTATTAATACTTGTACACCATTATAAATAAATGTGTCCATTAATAATAAATTCTTTCAAAATAGATGTGATTATAAATGTGTTAAGAAAATCTAATAATGACATCATAAGCATATATAACAAATAGAAATATAGAATATAAAAAGTTACAATCTTTCAAAATTATATATTATAATAGATGAATTGATCTTGTAAGTGTCATTATGTGAGAGATTTGCTTTTCCCCCCTCTACATTCCCAATACAATAGCTTAATAGTAATAAAAAAAATCATATTAATAGCTCATAACTTTTGCTCTTCCATCTTAAAAATTCATATATGCTAAACATATTAGTATATAATGTATACATATATGTATGTCCAACATAAATAATATGTTAATTATTGACGAATCTAATTTTTAGCTATATAGGTGTTTATTATAATATGTTAAACATCCTCATTGATAGGAATAAAATTCCAACAAGACCTATCATTAGGGCAAGAACTAAATGATTTCAAATCTTGGTGTTGAGGGCCCATTTTGAGCAGATCGACCCCGGAATTATTTATATATTAACCTCTTTTCTATTATTCTTGTATTGTGTTTTCCAACAGGCACACTTATCATATTTTATAGGGCAATGGACAAACTCCCCCAGACTCAGCTTGTGGGTTATCTATGGACCGACCTGAACCGGCGATGAGCTGGGCCGATGGATCCTATAGAAGACTGGCATTTTGAAGACCAATTTCTTTTATATATTTTTCATTTGCATGGACTATTTATGTTGTAATCATTTTGGGACACTTTTATTTCCTTGTAATTTTCATTTAGGGTTAGCCACCTTAAAAGTGACAAACTTGTAATTTTGAGCCCTTTTAACCCTAGGAGTAGCAAGTATAAATACTTGATTAAGAGAGGGTTTGAGGAGGCTAATTTTTACAGATTTGAGAGGACTTTTCACGTGTGAATTAGGGTTCTTTCCTTAGTTCCAAACTCTTATCAATTTCAACCAAAAAATTGGAATTGTGGCGAGTGCAACAAAGGCGAATTGTGAGTCATATCAATTCAATTTTGTTGTATGTTCATTTCTTCTCTAGTGAGTCATATCTAGGGTAGATTTGAATCTTTCTTGGATATAATTGTGGTTCTATTTTCGTAAACATCAATCTTGTAAGATTGATTGTTTCATTGAGCTCTTGGATTTCATACTTCCTTGTTATTGTTGGCGTGAACTGGTGATTGAAAGGGAAAGTGGATTTCATTGTTTTATTGCTTCCTTTTGATCTAATTTTATGTGAACGTCATCTTCTCTTGTGGTTATTTGGTTAATGCTATTGTCGAGTCTAATTTTTTATTTTTCCCATTCCTAATCCGATCTAGACTAGACCCTATGCTCATCTAATATAGATCATCGACTTGAGTTAGGAATTTCGTTTAATTTTGGAGTCGCCACCCAATTGTTGTTAGGAAAGATTGAATTAAGACTAATGGAGCGGATTAGTCTTAATTTGGACCACTAGTCGTCGTGATTTCCTCTTCTCATTTTTGCGAAAAGAGGAAAAGGGAAAACCAGAGTTTCTAAGTTTAGAGGCTAACCTATTAAAACCCTAAGGTTACCACCTAATCTCCTAAAATTATCCCCATTTAGAAATGTCTTTTATTTTATTTTTGTTCCCTTTTATTGTGTTTTGAATTATTTTAAGAAAATGATTTTTTATTCTTTTAAAGGTTGCCCCAAATGGATGACTACGTACCTGCTATTCAGGATCAAACAAGCCGTAGTTCGCTTTTCCTGAAAACCTTAAGTGTGTTTGTGAATTTTAATTGTGAAATCTCTTTTGATTTATGTTTTTACTATTTTGGGATTTTTTTCTAAAAAAAATCTAAGCCTAAGCTTTAATTTGATTTTTGAAAATAATAATTTTAAGGAAAAACATCAATTTTGGATTTATTTGAGAAAAATTTTTTTTTCTAAGTGATAAAACTCATTTTTCTTTTATTTTTTGACTTATTTCTACTATTATAAATTTTTATTATTTTTTTATTAATTTTTATAATTTTTATATTAATTTTTAATTTTTATTAGTTTTTATCTATCCTATTTTAACACCTAAAGTTTTATTATCATTTTTTTCTAATATTTTTATTATTTTCTATATTTTTTATTTTTTTATTATTATAATTGTATTTTTATTTTTATATCATTAAATCCTAAAGATTTAATTTCTAACATTTTTTCTACTTATTGAAATATAAATAACACATAGGTAAATAAATAACCAATAAGTAAATAAATAACAAATAATTAATTAGAAATAAATAAATCAAATAAATAATAAATTAAAGAAAATCGGAAAAATCCGACTTACCTAGATCCGAGTCGGTGCGCCGGTTGGGTCGGCTAGGGTCGAAGCGGTCGGACATGGCGGCGGGGAGTGCTCGTTGACGGTGTTACGGCGGCCTTTTGCAGCGATTGAGGTGTTGAATCCTAGGTTATCGAGGGTAAGGAATCCAATGGTGGCGGTGGTTTGCTCCAGAAACGCCTCTTGGTGGTTGGCCAACTCTTGATTGGCGGCCGTAGGTTCGAACTCCTCCGGCGGACTTTGATTCTCTCTTTTCTCTCACTTTCTCTCGCTTTTGATATGTCATTTGGCTTCCTCACTTCATCCTCTATTTATAGGCTTTCGAAATCGAGCTGGATAAGCTCAGATTTCCACTGATCGAGGCAAATCGGATTTGCGGTTAAACGAACCAACTCCGATTCGTGTAAATCCGTTGATTTGTTGAGATTTGATTCCAATTGGATGATGTTTATCTCAATTCTGTTGAAAATCTGTTGGATTCGTGCAAAAAATCGAATCAAAACGGCCGAAATTCGAATTTTTCCCCTCGCCGGCGATCTCGGACCAAGGTTGAAGACGATCACGCGCCTGGCACGTGCGTTTGCTCCAGTCAATCAGATGCTGCCACGTGTCCTAGGCGATGAAGAAAAATTGCAAAACGAGGAATCTGCTTCCCCCGCGTTTCGAACCCTGGACCTCGCACCCGCGCGCGCCTGCCTGACCGTGGCTCGGACCAGCTGAGCTAGCCCATTTTCCTGATTTTCTTTATTTCGCAAATTGCATATATGCAATGCGATTTTTTTATTTTTTTGTATTTTTTGAAATTTCAAAATTTTTTTAAAAATTATTTATTCCTTATTATTGCCATTTCTAAAATCATTTTTCAAAATTGATGTGTTTTCCTATTTATTTTTTATTTTTTGAATATTTTTATTATTTTTACTAAATTAGAGAAAAAATATGGAAAAAATTGGAAAAATTGGAAAATGATTATTATTGATTTTTAGGGCAAAAATGGGATGTTTACAGCTGCCCCTCTTTGTAGTAAAGTTTGAAAAACTTAACTACAAAGACAAGAAAGACGTCATTTTTGGCCTCTTAATTGAATAGATAACGCCTTGGTTTGGCTGGTTATCTGGAATTTGGTTTTTGGTAGGAAAATACTCCACGAGCTAATAATCCCACGAGTCTGAAATGGTCCTAACAATCTAGAGTAATGTTTCCTCCCGAAAAGTGCTCTATGGGCTGATTAATTGGTGATAGGAAACATCTCAAGCATTGTTTAGGAGTGTAGAATAACTGATGATAGGAAGCGTCTTATCAGACTAGCAATCTTGAAGAGAAGATTATCTTAGGAAGCGCCCTTATGAGCTGGCCACCCGTCAACAGAAGCGTCTGACTAGACTAGCAACTGTTTGGAAAAATACCTCCGAAAAGTGCTCATATGAGCTGACTAATCGGTCATCAAAAGTTTGAAAAAGTGCTCCTATGAGCTGATTAATTGATAGATTCGAAAAGTGCTCCTTTGAGCTAACTAATCGAGGAATTCGAAAAGTGCTCCTTTGAGTTAACTAATCGAGGGGTTCGAAAAGTGCTCCTTTGAGCTAAATAATCGAGGGGTTCGAAAAGTGCCCAATTGGGCTAACTAATCGATAGATTCGAAAAGTGCCCCTTTGGGCTAACTAATCGAGGGATTCGAAAAGTGCTCCTCTGAGCTAACTAATCGATAGATTCGAAAAGTGCCCCTTTGGGCTAACTAATCGAGGGATTCGAAAAGTGCCCCTTTGGGCTAACTAATCGAGGGATTCGAAAAGTGCTCCTCTGAGCTAACTAATCGATAGATTCGAAAAGTGCCCATTTGGGCTAACTAATCGAGGGATTCGAAAAGTGCTCCTCTGAGCTAACTAATCGATAGATTCGAAAAGTGCTCATCTGAGCTAACTAATCGATAGATTCGAAAAGTGCCCATTTGGGCTAACTAATCGAGGGATTCGAAAAGTGCTCCTCTAAGCTAACTAATCGATATATTTGAAAAGTGCCCCTTTGGGCTAACTAATCGAGGGATTCGAAAAGTGCTCCTCTGAGCTAACTAATCGAGGGATTCGAAAAGTACCCATTTAAGCTAACTAATCGATATATTCGAAAAGTGCCCCTTTGGGCTAACTAATCGAGGGATTCGAAAAGTGCCCTTTTGGGCTAACTAATCGATAGTGTCTAGGAAAGTGCCCCTTCTTTGAGCTGATTGATCTATAGCGGGAAGTGTCTTCTTAGATTAACGACCCTAGGGGAAATGTCTCAAAAAGTGCCCCTATGAGCTGACCTTGAGACAAGATATTTAGGAAAGTGCCCCATTGTGGGCTGACTAACCTATAGCATAGAGAAATGTTTTCGAAAAGGTGCCTTTGTGGGCTGCCCTTAAAAGAGGATGTCTAGGAAAGTGCCCCTCTGTGGGCTAACTAACATATGACAGAATGTCTCAACAAGGTGCCCTTATGGGCTAACCCTGAGAGGATATTTAAGGAAGTGACCCAATGTGGGCTGACTAACCTATGGTAGGAATAAATGTCTTGAAAGGTGCCTTTATAGGCTGACCTTAGGAGGAGATCTAGGGAAGTGCCCCTTCTTTGGGCTGACTACCCTATTAAAAGGGATGTTTAGACAAGTGCCCCACTATGGGCTGACTCATCTTATGCTTCTGAATATGCTTCTACTGACTGAGCTAAATGATGGGATGTTTTTCATGATATGATGATAGTTATTCATTTTAATATGCTTGCCAATTTATCGTGAATAGCAACCAAACAACCAAACCTTCATGCTGGTTTGCTTTTGCTTCACTTCTTATTATCTTGACCCGGGGTTGAAAATCTTTTATGTGCTTCCTTTATTGCGCGCATGGCTCTTTTGACGGTAATGTTGTCCTATTAATGCACTAGGTTCTAATGCTCAAAAGTAGATAGAGTTATATCACAAAATTTATTGAGATTCATTATCATTTTAGTGTTTATCTTTCATTGGTGAAGTGATGGGTAACGTGTTTAGGAATATTTGTTGTGATGAGAATTGGTTGGGATTATTGACCATTTAGGGATATTAACTTTGCTTGTAAAAAGTAAAAACTCGACTCAACGAAATTTATATCGAACATTTGCTTTCATAAACATTGGCAAAATTTCAATCCCCTTGCCTAAGGGTAGTAAACCTTTACAGCATCTGTGTTAATGGGGTCTCTCAATTCCTGACCATCCATTTGAGTCAATATCAGAGAACCTCCTGACAGAACCTTTTTTACCACATAAGGACCTTCATAGTTTGGGATGAATTTTCCTCTAGAGTCCTGGGCATTTGGGAGAACCTTCCTTAGTACCAGATCCCCTTCTTTGAAGTATCGGGGTCTCATCTTCTTGTTAAATGCTTGGTCCATCCCTTGTTGGTAACACTGGCCATAACATAGTGCGGTAAGTCTTTTTTCATCAATCAGATTCAGCTGATCAAGCCTCTTCTTTACCCAATCGGATTCAGTTAGCTGTTTCTGACAGGATTCTGAATGATGGTATTTCGACTTCGACTGGTAGCACTGCTTCAGTACCATATACCAATGAATATGGGGTAGCTCCAGTAGATGTTCTTATTGAAGTCCTATAAGCCATGAGAGCAAACGGTAACATTTCATGCCAATCTTTGTAAGTAGTTATCATTTTCTCGATGATCTTTTTGATATTCTTGTTAGCTGCTTCTACTGCCTCGTTCATTTGAGGTCGGTAGGGAGTTGAATTTCTATAGTTTATGTGGAATTGTTAACATAAACCTATCATCGACTTGTTATTAAGATTGGTACCGTTGTCGGTGATGATGGACTCAGGAACTTCATATCGGGCTATTATGTCCCTTTTCAAGAAGCGGACTATCACCCCTTTTGTGACATTGGCATATGATGCAGCTTCTACCCACTTGGTGAAGTAATCGATTGCTACCAGTATAAACCTGTGGCCATTGGATGCTGTCGGAGTGATTGGGCCAATTATGTCGATTCCCCACATGGAGAAAGGCCATGGTGCTGACAACAAGTGTAGCTCGTTGGGCGGAGCATTTATCCGGCTTGCGTATACTTGACACAGATGACAGTGCTTGACATACTTTATGCAATCCGATTCCATGGTTAACCAATAGTATCCTAACCTCATAATTTTTCGGGCCAACATGTAGCCGTTCATATGAGGTCCACATACTCCCTCATGTACCTCTTTCATTAGCTCGCATGCTTCATTTTTGTCCACACATCTCAACAAGGTGGTATCAGATGATCTTTTGTAAAGTATAGACCCATTTAATAAGAAATGGCTTGCTAACCTTCTAAGTGTTCTTTGGTCATTTTTGCTAGCCATTTCAGGGTATTTACTTTCTTGGAGAAAGGTCTTGATGTCGTGATACTAGGGCTTGTCGTCTTGTGCTTTTTCAATTTCTAAGCAGTAGGCGGGCCAATTTTCGATGTCTATTTTCATCGGTTGGACTTCGGCTCCCCCTGTTATCTGGATCATAGATGCTAGTGTGGCGAGTGCATCTGCAAACTGATTCTGAGTTCTCGGGATATATGTGAAAGTAATTGGCTTGAATTCTTCGATCAGCTCTGTCAAATGTTGATGATACGGTACTAGTTTAGGGTCTTTAGTCTTGTATTCCCCTCTTGTTTGTAGTATGATGAGCGATGAATCTCCGTATACTTTTAATTCACGGATTTCCATTTGGCAGGCCATTTTGAGGCCAAGAATGTATGCCTCATATTCTGCGATATTATTGGTATACAGAAATGTGAGTCTTGTCGTTGCAAGGAATTGTGTGCCATCTGGGGATATCAATACTGCCCCGATCCCGCAACCGAATACGTTGGCGGCTCCGTCAAAAAACAGTTTCCACTTTGGGTTCTACTCTATCTCAAAGTCTTCTACCGATATATCTTCCACTGTTAATATATTTTCGTCCGGGAATTGGGCTTGTAGTTCTTGGGAATCTGTCTCGACAGGGTATTCTGCCAATTGGTCGGCTAAGGCTTGCCCTTTCATCGAGTTCTGATTTATGTATGTGATGTCAAACTCGGATAGGAGCATTTGCCATTTAGAGATTCTCCCTATCAAAGCTGGTTTCTCTGCCAAATATTTCAAAGGATCATGTTTTGTCAGTAGCTCAATATGATAGTAAAGGGTATATTACCTTAGTCGATGCATGACCCAAATTAGAGCACAACAAGTCTTCTCCACCTCTGAGTACCTCTGTTCCCCTTCTGTGAATTTCTTGCTCAAGTAATATATGGAACGCTCTCTTCCCTCTTCATCTTTCTGCCCCAACACACAACCCATGGATTCAGGGAGTATAGTGAGGTATAAGAATAAGGGCTTCCCCTGCTTCGGGACTATCAAGACCGGAGGTTTTATAAGGTAGTCTTTGATCTTCCTGAATGCTTCTTCGCATTCTTCGTCCCATTCTATGGTGGCATTCTTTTTCAACAGACAGAATAGTGGCCGACATTTATCGGTGAGCTGTGAGATAAAACGAGCTATATAATTTAATCTTCCCAGCAAGCTTCTTACTTCTTTAACGGAGCGTGGGGAAGGTAATTCTAATATAGACTTTACCTTGTCAGGATTGATTTTAATGCCCTCCTGGCTTATGACAAACCTTAACAATTTCCCCGTTGTGACCTCGAAAGTACATTTCTCTAGGTTTAACTTGAGTTGGAATTTTTTCAGTCGCTTAAACAATTTCCTCAAGATATCTATATGGCTTTCTCCTTCCTTAGATTTGGCTATCATGTTGTCGACGTATACTTCAACCTCTCGATGCATCATGTCATGAAGTATCGCGACCATGGCTCTCTGATACGTTGCCCCGGTGTTTTTCAAACCGAAGGGCATGACTTTGTAATAGAAAGTTCCCCACATTGTGATGAAAGTCGTTTTGGTCTTATCTTCTTCAGCCATTTTTATTTGATTATATCCTGAGAAACCGTCCATGAATGAGAAAAGATGGTTTCCCGCAGTGTTGTCCACTAAAACATCAATGTGAGGTAGGGGGAAGTTATCCTTTGGCGTAGCTTGGTTTAAGTCCCGGAAGTCTACGCATACGCGTACTTTTCCATTCTTTTTCATAACATGGACTATATTTGCCACCCATTCTGGGTAATCGGATACTTCGATGAACCCTACTTCTAGCAGTTTCTTGACTTCTTCCGTAATTTTTAGTAAGATGTCAGGCCTAAATCTTCTCAGTTTTTTTTTTTTAGGTTTGACATCTTCCCTTGTGGGAAGCCTATGAACCACTATTGATTGGTCTAGTCCTGGCATATCGCCATATGACCAGGCGAACACATTTACATATTCTGTTAATAGCTCGGTTATCTCACATTTTTGCTCGGCACTTAAACTGGTCCCAATTTTGAGGTTTTTAGGTTTTTTCATGCTTCTTAGATTTACTGTCTCCATCGGCTCATCAATTGAAATTCCACTTTGTTCATGTTTTTGCCAATTTTCTTGTATTATTTCGTTGTCAAGGATATTGCCTTCAACAAATGACCGAGTAGCGTTGGAAACGATATCAACGTTTTTATTTTCTACTTGCGCGAAATATCCCTGATGTTCGATGGTAGGAGATCTGGGTAAAGTAAAATGAAAGCATATATATAAGCAAAACAGACTGTAATTGAATTAATAAAGAGTCTCCATGAAATTTGTTCAATAATCATTCTCTATCCTTGAGCTGACTTAGAGCTATTAGTAGGATAATAGAACCAATTATTCAGAGTTGGATGCTGATTGGACGTGCGAGGGGTTGAGCTCCCATTGCTGATGTCATCTTCGCTTATCCGAGGCTCTTGAATGACAGTTGCTTGTCTGAAAGATTGCTGGAGGGGTGGAATGCGTATCGAGGTGTTGCTTGGCTTCTCTTTTATTCTGCCTTTGACACCTCTGGCTTGTGCTTCTTCGTAGTCAGTGCTGGTCTTATTGCGGTTGTCGCTGTTGTTGCCACTGTTTGCCATTTTGGTTCTTGAACGGATCCAGATTGGTCTTCTAGGAAGATTCAGTTGTTTGGGAGCTATCTTTAATACTTGGCGCGCATTTTTTTTTTTTAGTATAATGTATGCAAATGTTATGCATGTGTCACACAGATGCTAAAATAAAAGGGTCGACAATTGATTGACGATGTAATATTGAAACTTTACTTTTATTAATATTGAAAATTTTAGAGTTCGATACTCAAAGAAAACAAATAAAAGATTACAATGATAATCTATTTCCTAGCTTTCTTGGTCTTCTATTGTGGAGGCTTAGGCTTCCCGTTGATGACAGCTTCCAGTTCTTCAACTCTGGCTTTGGTCTTCTCCAATTGTGCTTCCAGGCTTTATTCCTTTGGTCGGATTCCTTGAATTGTCCTTTCCAGATGTCTTTCTTGTAATCTGCAGCTTCAAAATAGACCTCCATCCGGGCCTTGACCTGTTCCAGGTAGATTTCTAGCTCCGGATTTATCTTGTCTGGCTTTGGTTGAGTGACATCTGGGACCCGGTATGCTCTTTCCCCTGTCTGATACAGCTGGTGGATCACAAACTCTCTGGTAGCTCGGTGTTTTCCCACTTCGCCATCTAGGTCATCGAGGTATACATTCGGGCTTTCAATTCTGGCTTCCCAAAGTGCTTTGACCTCTGCCAACTTAGCAAACTTTTCAGCCACTAGCAAGTTCGGATCTTGGTAATCGAAGGTGACTGCTTCCAGCAAGGGTCGATAAACTATGTCTTGGATAGTACCAAACTGGCGAACCACTGACTTGGGGTGATACCCAATACATCCACTGATTTCGATCAAAGGGACAGCTTGAAAATTACTGCAGGTTAAAATAATTTTGTCGCAGTAACTCTACCTAGTAGTCCACAGAATATCTTCGGCACTGAAGCTTCTAAGTACTTCTACCCAACTGTGGCTAGTAAGGTCGTCAGGTAACTTTATCTTTTCTATGCATGAATCTACAAGATCCACCTGCTGAGCCAAGGTTTTCCGGACCATGTTCAGCCCGAAACACTTAAGGTGGCTCACGAAACATATCAGCATAAGGTTGATGCTGGAGCAGAGGATCCTATGGCCTTTCTTCTTGAGGAAGTTTAAGTTTCGAATCTGTTCAGCCAATAGAGCGGGGATGTAAGATCTTCCTTTCAGGAATTGGGTCACCAGCTCTGCAACCTGGTAGTGGACATAGAAAGTTCCGGTGGGAAATAGTATGGTGGCGAAAGCTGTCAAGATGAAGGCGTTCACCCTTCTCTGTCTATAAGTCTTGGGGTCCCCACACAGTATATCTTTTCTCTCCCCATTGTCTTCTCGGGCGATGAACTAGGCTTCCAAATCGTCCATCCAGATGCAGTATCCATTACAGTCTGATAAGGCCTTATTGACTGCTGTTTTGCGGATACCTAGTAGTCTGTTGAAAGTACCGGCTGGCCCGGCCTCGAGATCTGGCACATAGATTTGATTGGCAAATGCTGGAGCCTATAGCAGCTGGGTGTACTCTTCCAGGGTAGGGGTGATTTCATGAAGCCCAATAAAGAAGGCTGCGGGCTCGATTTCCCATAACTATAGCATGGCCCGTACCAAAGGCAAATTCACCTCCATCTTTGTTAGTGAGAGGATGGGTCCTATTTTCTGCTGGATGAAGGCCTGTTCCTCTGGATTGTACAAGGTAAACCAGTGGTCCAGTACCAACTTTGGATCCAAAGGCTTGTACACCCGGATCTCTTTACGGAGGAGGCGGTCGACTGCGGTACTAGCCATCTATTACAACAAGAAATTTCCTAATTACAACTAGAACTATGAAAATATTACAGGGAAATAGATCCGAACTCCATGAACAAAACAACTAATATTACATTATCATCAATTGTCAACCCATGACTTTATGTATGCAAGTAGGTTGGTTCTAAATGGTCCCCAAACTTTATGGCCTCCCGCATTCTCGGAGAAATGGATCTCAGGCCATATCGAAGCATTGGGTGGGGTAGCCTAATCGGTCCCGAACGATGATCAACTCACTTTGCTCGAAACCTACACAATGGCTCCTCGTCTTAGGGTCTTAGGACGGTCTGGGTTCGACCGCATCTATTCACACAAATGCATGCATGCAGACCCAACAGTAAAAACAAACTGAATTATAAACATAGCTAATCCTTGAAAAGTTAGCAACAGACTAATAATTGAAAGACATTTCTTAAAAAGGAACAATTCGAGGAGATTCAGGTAGCTAGCCTACTGGAATGAGTCCCCAGCAAAGTCGCCATCCTGTCGAGTCTAATTTTTTATTTTTCCCATTGCTAATCCGATCTAGACTAGGCCCTATGCTCATCTAATATAGATCCTCGACTTGAGTTAGGAATTTCGTTTAATTTTGGAGTCGCCACCCAATTGTTGTTGGGAAAGATTGAATTAAGACTAATGGAGCGGATTAGTCTTAATTTGGACCACTAGTCGTCATGATTTCCTCTTCTCATTTTTGCGAAAAGAGGAAAAGGAAAAACCAGAGTTTCTAAGTTTGGAGGCTAACCTATTAAAACCCTAAAGTTACCATCTAATCTCCTAAAATTATCCCCATTTAGAAATGTCTTTTATTTTATTTTTGTTGCCTTTTATTATGTTTTGAATTATTCTAAGAAAATGATTTTTTATTCTTTTTAAGGTTACCCCCAAATGGGTGCCTACGTACCTGCTATTTAGGATCAAACAAGTCGTAGTTCGCTTTTCCTGAAAACCTTAAGTATGTTTGTGAATTTTAATTGTGAAATCTCTTTTGATTTATGTTTTTACTATTTTGGGATTTTTTTTAAAAAAAATCTAAGCCTAAGCTTTAATTTGATTTTTGAAAATAATAATTTTAAGGGAAAACATCAATTTTGGATTTATTTGAGAAAATAATTTTTTTCTAGGTGATAAAACTCATTTTTCTTCTATTTTTTGACTTATTTCTACTATTATAAAATTTTATTAATTTTTATATTAATTTTTAATTTTTATTAGTTTTTATTAATTTTTCATAATTTTTATAATTTTTATTTTATTTAAAAATTTTCCTCATAGATTCTTATCTATCCTATTTTAACACATAAAGTTTTATTATCATTTTTTTCTAATATTTTCTATATTTTTTATTTTTTCATTATTATAATTGTATTTTTATTTTTATATCATTAAATCCTAAAGATTTAATTTCTAACATTTTTTCTACTTATTGAAATATAAATAACACATAGGTAAATAAATAACCAATAAGTAAATAAATAACAAATAATTAATTCGAAATAAATAAATCAAATAAATAATAAATTAAAGAAAATTGGAAAAATCCGACTTACCTGGATCCGGGTCGGTGCGTGGGTCGGGTCGAAGTGGTCGGACACGGTGGCGGAGAGTGCTCTTTGACGGCATTCCGACGGCCTTTTTCAGCGGTTGAGGTGTCGAATCCTAGGTTATCGAGGGTGAGGAATCTAATGGTGGCAGTGGTTTGCTCCAGAAACGCCTCCTGGTGGTTAACCAACTCTTGATCGGCGGTCGCGAGTTCGAACTCCTCCGGCGGACTTTGATTCTCTCTTTTCTCTCACTTTCTCTCACTTTTGATCTGTCATTTGGCTTCCTCACTTCATCCTCTATTTATAGGCTTTCGAAATCGAGCTGGATAAGCTCGGATTTCCACCGATCGAGGCAAATTGGATTTGCGGTTAAACGAACCAACTCCGATTCGTGTAAATCCGTCGATTTGTTGAGATTTAATTCCAATTGGATGATGTTTATCTCAATTCTGTTGAAAATCTGTTGGATTCGTGCAAAAAATCGAATCAAAACGGCCGAAATTTGATTTTTTCCCCTCGCCGACGATCTCGGACCGAGGTTGAAGATGATCACGCGCTCGGCACGTGCGTTTGCTCCAGACAATCAGATGCTACCACGTGTCTTAGGCGATGAAGAAAAATTGCAAAACGCGGAATCTGCTTCCCCCGCGTTTCGAACCCTGGACCTCGCACCAGCGCGTGCCTGCCTAACCGTGGCTCGGACCAGCTGAGCTAACCCATTTTCCTGATTTTCTTTATTTTGTAAATTGCATATATGCAATGCGATTTTTTTTTTATTTTTTTGTATTTTTTGAAATTTCAAAATTTTTTTAAAAATTATTTATTCCTTATTATTGCTATTTCTGAAATCATTTTTCAAAATTGATGTGTTTTCCTATTTATTTTTTATTTTTTGAATATTTTTATTATTTTTGCTAAATTAGAGAAAAAATATGGAAAAAATTGGAAAAATTGGAAATTGATTATTATTGATTCTTAGGGCAAAAATGGGGTGTTTACAGCCATCATTAGAGATTACAATTGAATCATTTGAACAACAATTTCCATCAAATCTTCAAAGGTGTCACGAGAATTTCTTACTAGGTGGACCGGTTTTATATTAGATTTGAGATTGTTTTCTTGAGTCTTTTGATTGTGCTTCCAAGTGGGTTTAGGCACATCATCTTTTGGTATCAGAGCATAAGTTGAGAGAAGGGATTAAGTGTTGGTTAATTTCGTGATTATCATCTTCAATTAGGGTTCTTCATATTTGAATCGAAATTGTGTGTTGTGGATTTGAGTTACGAAATTGTCTTGATTGAAAATCTAATTTGTTGCTTGTTGGAGTTGGATTGAAGGGTTTGTTGTAGCTTCTTGTGGTTGATCAATTTCATGGAAGGGAAGGAGTAGAAGTGTGTTATTCATTCAAAATTTTGAATTTGAAATTTATCCCATCCATACCGTGATTGATGTGTTGTTTGAAGAAGCTTGTGGAGTGTGTTGTGTGAATCCTTGTGCAATTCGGAATTGGAGCATTTGCAATTTCCAGATTTGAAGTATGTGGAAGGATAAGCATCCATTTGAAATTCAAATACCTTCTTTAAGTTTGATAGCAATTCATTGAGTAGCATTGAATAAGTGTTATTTGAATTTGAATTGTTTTTTACCATTTGTGGAGAAGGTTGCATTTAGTGGAGTGATTTCAAATTTGAATTTTGTTGCTGCCATTACTTGTGGTTTATGGTGTGAATGGGAGTTGTATAATGGTAAGAATGTGTACACCTTGAAGTATTGTGTTGTGTACATTGAGAAGAAGGTATTGCATCGTGAGTGTTGTTGTTATTGTTTGAATTAAGTGCATTGTGTGTGTATTTTGTAAGTGGCGGTGTGAGTGTGTTGCACTTGAGGTGTTATAAAGTGGTGTGAATTTGTGGAAGTTGTGTGGAGTAAGGTGTTGTACATTAAGGTTAAAGTGTGAGAGTGTAGTGCAAGGTTAGCAAACCGTGAAGGGGAAGAGCGGTGTTTCAATTGTGAAGTAAAATTGTGTAGTGTGTGCATTTTTGGAAATTGGAGGAATCATAATTATTATTTTCATATTTTAAATTAGAATTGAAAGTGTACATTAAGAGGTCAATTTGAAATATCAAATACACATTAATTCATAATTAATTGTGTATCATTTGAATATGAAAAGCCTCTTACCATTTGTGGAGTTGTGCACTTATTGAACAAGCTGCCTTATCTTGTGCTGGAGTTACGGTTTTGGTTGTATTTTGTGGAAGTGAATTATGCCATGGCTAGAGGAGTGTAGTTGGAGTTAAATTCTTTTTAATTTAGTAGAGATTGTATGCATTTGATATTGGTTATTGTATGTGTTGTCAAGGACTTTGTTAGTAGTAGCGTAAAGCATCTTGAACCGTGAGCATAAGGGGACTTTTGTGGCGGTGGATGGTGTGTTGTGTAAGTATTTTCCTTGCTGCCCATTGTGTATTTAAGTGGTGAGAAATCAAGGCAAGAATAAGGAAAGTGAGTAGTAGAATTTAAAATTCAAACAAGTCATTAAAGTGTGAAAGTAATTAAACTTGTTACTTAAACACTTGTAGTTGAATTTAATTCTATCTACTTGAAAGCGGTTGAGTGTACTTCACTTGTAGCTTGGTTATGTGCTTGAATCGTGGAAGTGTGAAGATAATTATTGTGTTGTTGGGTTTGAACACAATCATGTCTAGTGAAATATTTCATTATGCCAATGTATTGCGCCGAACATTGACTACATTTACTATTAAGGATGACGAACAAAGGGAAAACTTGTTCCATATTTCTTGTAGGGTACAAGGAAATTTATGTGTCCTTATAGTTGATGGTGGTAGTTGTACCAATGTGGCAGCAGCATCGATGGTATCGAAACTAAAACTTGCTATTACTCTACATCCTGAACCGTATACATTGCATTGGCTTAATAATCAGGGGAGTTTGCATGTAACCCAAAGAGCTAGGGTACCATTTAGTGTAGGGGATAAATACTTTGATGAGATTGAGTGTGATATTGTGCCTATGTGTACATCCCATATATTGCTTGGCAGGCCTTGGTTATATGACAGGAGGGTTTTACATGATGGCTTCAGGAATACTTATGTATTCCAAAAGGAGGGAAAACGAATTATTCTGAATTCGATGTCACCTTCAGAGGTTCAAAGGGTTCAGCAACAAATCAGTAAACCATCAGTGGGCCATGAGCATTCGAACAAACCTTTAGAGCACAAAATTTCTCAGACACAAATGTGCCAACCTTTAGAGGATCCTAATGATCATAATCAGATGAGCAGATTACCAGAGGACCAAACTGTTTAGGGTCGGTTATGTTCTCCTTCAGAGATACTAGTGGTTCACGAGCAGTTGAGTAAACCATTGGAGTATTCTGATGATTAGAGTCAAATGAGTCTATCATTAGAGGGCCAGAATGTTCAGAGACAGTTGTGTTCACCTTCAGAGGGCAATGAGCAGTTGGCCAACCATTAGAAGACCATGAGGATCAGCGACATACAGATAAGTTAGAAAAGGAGGAAACAATATCAGTGAAATGGGTTGAGATAGGGGACACCTCAGTGGATAATGGGTCATTATTTGTGTTGCAGATGAGATACATCCTGGAAATGAAGGTGAGAAAATAATCACCACCTGTAGTATTTCAGATATTGGGATTCTGCAGAGATACTTCTTCAGATGGATTGCTAGGAGAAAACAAAGTCTCTATTGCTTTTGATCTACCAGATTTGAGGACAAATCTTTTTGAGGCCCGAGGAGATGATAGGAATAAAAATCCAACAAGACCTATCATTAGGGCAAGAACTAAAGGATTTCAAATCTTGGCGTTGAGGGCCCATTTTGAGCAGATCGACCCCGGAATTATTTATATATTAACCTATTTTCTATTATTCTTGTATTGTGTTTTCCAACAGGCACACTTATCATATTTTATAGGGCAATGGACAAACTCCCTCAGACTCAGCTTGTGGGTTATCCATGGACCAACCTGAACCGGCGATGAGCTGGGCCGATGGATCCTATAGAAGACCGGCATGTTGAAGACCAATTTCTTTTATATATTTTTCATTTGCATGGACTATTTATGTTGTAATCATTTTGGGACACTTTTATTTCCTTGTAATTTTTATTTAGGGTTAGCCACCTTAAAAGTGGCAAACTTATAATTTTGAGCACTTTTTAACCCTAGGAGTAGCAAGTATAAATACTTGCTTAAGAGAGGCTTTGAGGAGGCTAATTTTTACAGATTTGAGAGTACATTTCACGTGTGAATTAGGGTTCTTTCCTTAGTTCCAAACTCTTATCAATTTCAACCCAAGAATTGGAATTGTGGCGAGTGCAATGAAGGCGAATTGTGAGTCATATCAATTCAATTTTGTTGTATGTTTATTTCTTCTCTAGTGAGTCATATCTAGAGTAGATTTGGATCTTTCTTGAATCTAATTGTGATTCTATTTTCGTAAACATCAATCTTGTAAGATTAATTGTTTCATTGAGCACTTGGATTTCATACTTCCTTGTTATTGTTGGTGTGAACTAGTGATTGAAAGGGAAAGTGGATTTCATTGTTTTATTGCTTCCTTTTGATTTGATTTTACGTGAACATCATCTTCTCTTGTGGTTATTTGGTTAATGCTATCATTAGATATTACAATTGAATCATTTGAACAACAATTTCCATCAAATCTTCAAAGGTGTCACGAGAATTGCTTACTAGGTGGACCGGTTTTATATTAGATTTGAGATTGTTTTCTTGAGTCTTTTGATTGTGCTTCCAAGTGGGTTTAGGCACATCACTCATGTAGTGTCTCAATACTAATCAAAATATAAATTGTAGGGGGTTGAATTCAATTTTAGACTTTGAGCTCAATAAATAAATGGATTTAACTCTTCATATTAAAGTGATAGAGTCTAAAGAGTAATTTTATGTATTTTGGAATGATCAGAGGAAATTTAAGATGATATGCTTGGAATAGGGCCCATTGAATCAATCGGTTCAATACTGATCATTTTAAGTAAGATTTACACATTAAAATAAAGTCTTTAATGGGCCTAAGTTTAACAGGTGAAATTAACAGCCTAAACTCTATAGATACCTAAGATACTCTCAAGGGACTTTTGAGAGAGAAAACGCCGTTATTATGCTGAATTAACTTCTCTAAAAATCAAACTAACAATTTATTGAAGAACGCCTACTTGTCACTAAATTTCTTGAGCTTAATAGAGGTCACTTAATCCTTCTCTCTACCCTATTTATTCCTTGATTATTCTTTTTATGTGTCTATTCTCTTTTGGCCACGTTGAGAGTATTCACATTTAGCATGCATGTGATCCTTGCGCTTGAATTCACTAATCTATAAAGATAAGTAAATAAAAATATTTATAATAAAGATATGCTCATACATATTAAAACATTTTTATATTTATTACTTTTTTAGAAAAATATTTACAATCATAATTTAAATTATTATTCGCAATAGCATGTTTGAAATAAAACTATCAAAGTAAGATGCTGCATAATCAAATTTGACCCAAATTTTCAACAAATTATCTTTTAGATAACATGTGGGACAGTGTTTTGAAGGGGAAAAAAAATACAGAAGCGATATATATGTATGCTGAATGGATGTAATGAACCAGTCAACCAAATGAACAGAGGATTAGCATCATCAATCACAGTTCCCATGATGTCCCATGTCTTTTTTTACCAAAGCAAAAAAGGAACAGTAAAAGAGATGAACATATGACAGCATGTTCCTTCTCTATAATTGCCTGGTAGGAGCTTCATTGTCTCCCTACCAACATCATCATTTCCTACTTGTCTTCCACTCAAATATTAACATTATTTATCATCAAATCAAATAAAAAGTTAATAATAATAATATAAAAAGAAATCTCCTGACTATATTAAATTGCAGTCATATAGCGGTTTTACCAAGTAATACTTTACATTTAAGTTCTATTTAAGAGTAAAAATAATTTTATGGCTATATGGACATTAAATGGCATTAATTAAAATGGTCCAAACAATTAAGGTTCAGTAAGTCTCTTCCGTATGAAGCTAATCTCTTATTTAATCAAACAAAATTAAGAAAAAAAAAACTTAATTATATATCTACCATATGTGGTATATGAGATCTTTACCAAATATCCGAAATAAGTATTATCAAAACCAATGTTTTCAATCTACAAGTTTTCAAGAATAAATAGTTTTTTCTTAGGAGTGTTTTTTTTTTCTTCCATTAGTTTAGGCGGAAAAAACAAAAGATAAGATGGCTCCACAATTGGTATCCAATTAAATTTCAAAATTTTCGATCATAAATAAATAAAAATTCCCAAATTAAGGCTGTTACTGCTCCTCTACTGTTAAACAGAAAGATTTGGAAAAAAAAAAAATTACCCACAATATACTTTTCCCAAACCACCCTTTCTATACAAATTTTGAAGGAAAAAAAAAAAAAAAAAAAACAGAGAAAGTGAAGCTCTTGGCTCTTGACTTGCAAAGACAAATAATTAAATTGCATCATTTCCACCAAAATTGCCCACATTTTCGTGTTCTTTTTGTTTTCACCCCCAAACCACCGTCACCGCCGCTAGCTATCCGCCCCGATAACCCCGTGACCAAGGCCAACTCCGTTAAATCCCGCATCCCCACCGTTATTTTCTTCCTCGATAACCCATCCATGGAGTCCTAGCCACCCATGAAGGTCTTCTAGCGGAACACACTCCGCCTTGTGGCGGAGCTTCCAGTCAAGCGCTTGGCACGCCCGTGAGCAATAATTCACGGCGCCACATACCGAACACCTCCGAAACTCGTGTTTCCTCGTCTCCGGCCGTCCACATCCGCTGTGGGAACACATCCTCAGTCCGGGTCCCGATTCACCTCCAAGTCCCGCAAACCACTCCGATAGAAACCGATTCGCGGGATGAACCTCTGGAGCTGGAACACTGCACCCGAAATCGCTCAGCAAAGGACACCCCGCACCACCGTTCCCACAGTTCCCGTCCGGGTTCCATTCCACCAACCCATGCGTTGAGGGAAACTTTTTGGCCTGGGTAGATGCAAAAACCGCCGCTAGCTCACGTGCATTAGCTTGCACCAGAAATTTCCGTCCTTCGGCCACGTTCCGGCGGATCCCATAACCGTCCTGTAGGCAGTGGCCAAACTCCCGCAGCGCATCGATGTGGCCTAGCAAGGCGGCGCGTGAACAGAGAGCCACGCCCGCACGTAGGTCTTTATCATTTTTGGAACCACCACTGCCGTTGAACTGGATCACAGCAAGCGAGTATAAAGCCGGGGCATGAAATTGAATAGCGGCTTTGGCCATCAATGAAGCCCCGCTTCCTCGATTTTGTAGACAGTAAAAACGAATCTGTAGCAACAAACATCACCGTCAACATTTTAATCAGCAAACACATAAAAAAAAAAATAAATTTCAATTTGTCATCTTTGTTCTGTTTGTTCTAATCCTATAAATATCTAATTGGTGTGAAGACGGATTGCTTTTAACCAGTATGAATACTTGTTATAAAAACTTCCATTTTCTCCAAATTTATTATATTCCTTCACATAAATAAATATCCTTCTTTTAACTTCAATTAACGAAAAAAGTGAAACAACAAAAATATTCAATAACATTATTCATTTATGTTTGGTAACTTTTAAATAAAGTGAAAATAAAAGAAAAGTAGAGGAAAAAAAAGAAAATTAAAAGTGATAGAATTTTTATTTTATATGGATGTAAAGGGTGGAAATATTCCCTTTTTTTTCTCTCTTTATTTAGTTAATATAAAAAAATAAAAAGAGAAAGATAATATGAAAAATTTACTAACTTAGTTTTTTCCAAGTTTCCATGATTTCATAACTTCTCCACGTTTTCATCATTTTCTTTTATTTCCCAAAAGAAAAAAGAAAAAAAAATTGGCACTAGTGAAAACATTTCTACCATTTATACCCTCTTCATTCCATTCCGTCCTCTCAATTAAATTAACTAAACATACAAGTTTCTTCGATTCCACTAATTTACTTTGAAAGTGGAAAACTTTTTATTTTATCATGAAAGAAGTGTAAAAAGAACAAAATAGGGAAGTTTGAAACCGAAGATTTAAGATGTAATTACCATGCCAAGAGTGTACAAAGCATCAACATTTCCAGAATCGGCGCAGAGTTTTAAGAACCGATGAGTTGAATCAGACCATTTTGTAGCCCTAATACCTAACGCTTTGAGTGAAGCTTTTGATAGTACAAGCCGATGGAGTCCGAGCCCATTGAATCTCTTGCATCTAAAGAAAGGAAAGGAAAGAACGATTAAATATTGAACATAGAACCGTCAAATAAAATAAAAGCACAAAATCTTCATGGTAATTCGGAAACTTACGTTAAGAGTACATTGATGAGATCCGACGGAGAAGAAGCACTGAAGCTGAGTTTCGAGAGAATTAAGATAACTAGGTCATCGGGTAAACAGTCGAACATGTCCATATTATTGTCCTTTTTACTCAATATCCTTCGTCTCTTTACTTGGTGATTATCTTCACGGGCCAAATCTAAGTTTTTCAACGCCCTCCTTGTTGATGTTTTTTTTCTGGATCCTCCATCGTCAAACCCATCTGAAGAATAAGCAGCTTTCGTTCTTCTCATATGGAGACAGTGTATAAGTTCAGCTTATTTTGCAATTGCAATAGTGAATTGTAGACAATTCTTGGTATTCTTTGTGATGCTGTGCAGGAGGG
The DNA here is from genome assembly GCA_037954665.1 of Laguncularia racemosa. NCBI lineage: Eukaryota > Viridiplantae > Streptophyta > Magnoliopsida > Myrtales > Combretaceae > Laguncularia > Laguncularia racemosa. Next base: position 1,286,501 of record JBBMOL010000072.1, read on the forward strand.
AGATGAAAGCAAGACGACATGGATTACATACACACACACCTATATATATATAGGAAAGCAAGCAAAACGATTATAAAATAAGTAAATAAATATTTTGCATCGAAATGACAAAAATGACCTTGATTTGTCTTTATCGAAACCGGCTAAATCACGTTTGACCGAGATCCTGTCCGTCTGTTTTTCATCGGTAAATCCTTTTTTTTTTACTCCCTCTTGAATTTTAACTTTTCATTTCTACCCGAAGGAGTTAGTCCCTTGTTTTGACCCATAAGTTAGGCTGCAACCATTAAACACGATTTGTCTGTTTCTTTTTAATTAAGATTATTGGATTTTTCTAGATAGAGGTCGGTTATAGAATTAGTGATTGTATCTCCTCTTAGATTAAAAAGGAATCAATATTATATGACCAAGTATTTAGTTATATCTTTGCTTGATAGCAATATTGTAACTTCAAAAGTTACTAAAATAAATAAAAAATTATTAAAAAAACCCATATTGAAATTAAAAAAAAAATCAATCACTAATTACATAATAAATTGAGGAAAGCAAATCCGAAATTTTATGTTGATTCAATTTCTTCACATCCAATATAAAGATTTAATAAGATATATACTAATAGTTTAAAGTCTAGTAGTTGGATGATTTAAATATTAGTTTTCCAATTGAATGAATCGGATTTAAATCTTTATCTTTATAATTGTCATAGTATAATTGAAAAAATAAAATAAATAAAGATAAACACTAATACAAGATCAAATGAACATACAACATAAGGGCTTTACAAATTTGAAGCTAAAAATTAAAGTAATTTTGTATTAGAAGATTAAATGGACATACAACATAAGAGCTTTATAATTTTGAAGCTAAAAATTAAAGTAATTTTGTATCCTTATGGCATGTTTTTATGTGAGAATAGAGTTGAAATAGAATAGTAATTTCGGATTATATTTTATTTACCATATTGGAAAGCATTTTTATAAACCAGAATCATGATTTCTTAGATTGGCAATTTCTGCTTTAAGGTAGAATTCAATTCTATCTTTGAAAATGCAAAATCAATTCTAGTCCACCTTCATTAATATAAATTTACAAAATAAGCTTTTAACATATAATATATATTTGTTTCATCCACAAGTTAATAGTATTTTTTTTTTACAAATAATACATAATACACAAGTGGAGTTGACAATTTCATATATGTTTCCAAATATAGGAATATATTGTCATTTCATTTCTAATTCCATTCCAAACTATTCATGCATATGATAGGTAAATATCATATTTTGTATTTTAACTTTATCCATTTTTTTATTTAATTACTTAAAATTATAAAGTGTTAATTTGTTATTTGAATTTTTTCCATTTTTCCAATTAACTACCCAAACTTTATTCTTTCTTAAAATCAATTACCTAAACTTTACTCAATTTTATAGTTGATTACTCTGTTTGAGTTTTATAAATAACTTCAAAAAGTTTGTAGGTATTAAATTGATACTTTTAAACTTTAGGTAAATAATTATAAAAATTGACACAATTTAGATACAAAATATGATATTAATCCTATTAAACATGGCAATAGATTAGGATATAAATGAGTCAAATTACTCATAAACTACTTGAACTTGACTCAGCATTTACTGAAGTTCAACTCAGTCATAACTAAGTTGAGTTACTCAATTTATTGAGTTAAGCTTAAACTTCATGATATTTACTTTAACTAGCTTTTGAGCTTGTTTATATATATCGTGCTTGAGTTGAGTTTGGATTATTATAATAAGAAGAATTTTTTTTTTTGGGTACATAAATCAAGCAAAAACGAGTTTAATTAAGTTAAACTTAGGATTTTTAGTATTATTTCGAGTGGAGATTTACCTCAAAATTTCCAACTCAATTGAGCTCAAGCTCAAGCTTATCCTCAATATTGTATCGTCTTAACTTGATCCACTTACAACCCTAGCATTATATGTTTGAATACATGTCCTCCTTAAGAGGTCATACTCATGTAGTTTTGACTTTCAAGTAATTGTAACAATTTTTACATTACTAGAACTAACCATTCATAGTAATGGGTTGTATTTCATGTTTGGATCCAAACGAATTTGTGCCTAAAAATCTCAATTTGTTATACATCCTATTTATTAATTATGTTTAAAAAATTGGACCCATAACCTACTTGTTTAAAAAGCATGTTTCATATTTGAATTGAATCCATTTATTGATTAAGAGAATTTTAAGGATAAATATATCATAGTTATCAAGTTTTATTGGGAAACATGTTTCTAGCATCTTCTTTAATTTACTTAATACTTATAACATAAAGTACATTAGCTAAATAAGTGGATAGGTTCAATGAAAACATAGTAGCTCAAGAATACAACTATTAATTTACACTTTAGGTACTATGTGTATAATTTAAACAAAAATTTATGATGTAATTGTTTTATTAGTAAATCCACAACATTATATAAATTAACTTAAATAAAAACTAATTGATACAATCAGACAACTGAAAATAAATGAACAACCAATTACACAAACAATTGAGAAGTGGAAAATTTTAAGTTGCATTCGAATTTTATTGCCTCGCACCATGTACAAAAACGTAATAAAATAAACGCTACTTGGAAGCCTAGAAAGACTTATGTAGTCAGAGCTTTGCAAAGTTAATATTAAACTATGTAATTTTGTCCGCCTAGATGCTTGAATGCAAGTCCCCCTCGTCGGAGGGTCGTGCTCGTGTTTTTGTAGGCTCTAGACTTAAAACCATATTTGATTAACTTCTAATGTTAGAATAAAACACTTACTTCTTTTTGTATAAATCTATTTCCACGTTTAATTAATGGAATAGTTATATTGTTATTTCATATGACAATAAGAATAGTTATCCCATGATTTTTTTTAAGTATATTTTCAAATCTATTCATAACATCCTAATCAAGCTATAGGATTGAGATAAGAATATATCAATATTTTTATAAATATTTTTTTATTTATTATTAGTATCATTTTAAGAGTAATTAAATAACATAATAACTATTATATTTCTTAATAATTATAATTCTATTCATACCTTATTCCACTTTATAAATTAAATATGCCATACCATTTAGTATCACAGTTTTTCACTCGCTTGACATATCTCCCATTGTGCAACCTCATATCCCTCATAAATCTCCACGTATTTTGACAATATAATCACGTTAATCATATTGAATCGATATTTTGTAATATTTAAATTTCATTGTATGGTCATGCGTATGTATTTTTAAGGCTATAGATTTAAGTCGTATTTGATTAACTTCATAAAGATAAAATAAAATAATTATTTTTCTTTTAAAATTTTATATATTCTTATATTTGATTAATGGAATAACTATGTTGCTATTATTAAAAAAGAGAAATTGTAATTATTTTAAATGATGATAGGGCATTGGCTTGCTTAAGCATATTTTCATATTAACTCATGAGACCTTAACCTAATAACTATATTGATGTTTTTAGATACATTTTTAATCTATTATTAATATTATTTTAAAAGTAATTCAACAACATAATTATTATATTTCTATTATATTTCTTAATAATTATAATTATATTCTTATCTTATACTATTTTGCGAACAAACTTAGCTTTAATGTTTGAGTGAAAGCATAATTTTTACATTTTTACTAGCTTTTATGAATTCACTCGACGTATCTTCCATTATGTTATCTCATATCTACCATAAATCCCCACATATTTTTACAATGTAATCATGTCTATCGTGTTAAATTAGCATATAAAAACTTAATCATATGCGGCAGCGGAAGTGAAATAAATCCTTTACATACCTCCAGCCATTGCAAAGCAAATAGGTGTCCTGTTCGGTGGAGAATAATGTTACGCCTCGGTTACGGTTGGTGCTTCTAAACCTTAACTCACTCAATATAGATGGTGTATTTCTGTAGTGGTGAGCAGGATTAGGGACCCCGTAATACTCCTATTTATAACTCATTCCATCAATGAGTTGCTTCACAAAATTAGGAATTATTTGGAATATATCTTTCCTGATATAGTGGGATTTATTGTTCCCTATTTAGTAGGATAATATTGTTCCTTTATTATGGGATTCATGGACCATATTTAGAGGTTATTTGTTTCCAATAAAAAAAGGAAAGAGAATAACCAACATTCTCCCACTTAGTCCATGTATTCTATAATTTATCTTAATGAGAAACAAAATTCATGAATCATGGTGATAGGTCCTCTAATGACGAGTATTATCTCCCATGTATTACAATGCATTGTGCTTCTCAATCTTATAGAACTTGATGAATAAACCCGATGTTTATTCTAAGTCCAGACTTAATGATATTTCTCAAAATAAATGAATAAACAAATGTGTACACAAGGCTAAATGAGAAAACATCAACTGAATAAGAGTTTTATTAAAATTAAACATAATAAAAATTACATTATGGAACCAAGTCCCATTCTCATCACATGATCCTTAAAACTCTTTAGTTGCATGCCTTTAGTTAAAGGATCAGCTATCATTAACTCAGTGCTAATGTGCTCGATGACCACTTTCTTTTCCTTAACACGTTCTCTTATGGCTAAGTACTTGATGTCGATATGTTTACTTTGACTACCACTCTTATTGTTCTTAGCTATAAATACAGCAGCTGAATTATCACAGTACAATCTTAATGGCCTAGAAATAGAGTCGACAATACTAAGCCCAGACATAAAACTCTTTAACCATACACCATGTGAGGTAGCCTCAAAACAAGATATGAACTCGGCCTCCATCGTGGAAGTAGCAGTCAAGGTCTGCTTTGCACTTCTCCAAGATACGGCCCCACTAGCAAACATGAAAACATAACCAGATGTTGATTTACGTGAATCAACACAGCCAGCAAAATCCGCATCGGAGTACCCAACAACCTCCAGATTATCGGTTCGTCTATATATGAGCATATAACTCTTTGTCCCTTGAAGGTACCTCATTACCTTCTTTGCAGCTCTCTAGTGGTCAATACCTGGGTTACTCTGATATCTTCCTAGTATCCCAACAGCAAATGCAATGTCAGGTCTGGTACAGACCTGAGCATACATCAGGCTTCCAACAGCTGAAGCATATGGGATGTTTCTCATTTGTTCCTGCTCAAGCTCATTTTTGGGACACTAACTTAAGTTGAATTTATCACCCTTTATAATGGGTGCTACACTTGGTGAACAATCTTTCATCCGAAATCTCTCTAAAACTTTATTGATATAGGTTTCTTGAGACAAGCCTAAAATGCCTTGAGATCTATCCCTATGGATCTTAATGCCAATGACATAAGATGCCTCACCCATATCCTTCATATCAAAGTTCTTTGAGAGAAATTGTTTCACCTCATATAGCAACCCCTTATTATTAGTTGCAAGTAAAATGTCATCCACATATAGCACAAGAAAACAAATTTTACTCCCACTGACCTTTTGGTATATACATTGATCCATCATGTTTTCTTCAAAGCCAAATGAAGTGATGATATCATGGAATTTCAAATACTATTGACGGGGGGCTTGTTTTAATCCATATATGGATTTATTAAGCTTGCAAACCAAGTGCTCACCTTCACTAGAAGAGAATCCTTCAGGTTGTTTCATGTAAACCTCTTCCTCTAGATCTCCATTAAGGAAAGCCGTTTTCACATCCATTTGGTGCAACTCCAAATCAAAGTGTGCAACCAAAGCCATCATTATACGAAGGGAATCTTTCTTAGACACAGGAGAAAATGTCTCTGTATAATCAATTCCTTCCCTTTGAGTGAATCCTTTAGCAACGAGTCTTGCTTTATATCTCTCAATGTTGCCTTGTGAGTCTTTCTTAGTTTTGAAGACCCATTTACATCCAATGGCTTTTACACCATCAGGCAACTTGACGAGATTCCAGACTCCGTTAGATGCCATCGAATCCATCTCATCTTTCATGGCATTATGCCACAAGTTCGAATCCTTATAACTCATGGCCTGTGAAAACGACTTAGGATCATTTTCGGCTCCAATATTATAGTCACATTCTTGTAGATATACAACATAGTCACTAGGAATTGCTGATTTCCTTACTCTAGTAGATCTTCTCAATGCTAGATCAACATTCTCCTGAAGGGCAGGATCATATCGTTCAGCAGGCTGTTCAACAGCTTCGGGTATCTGTTGAACTTCAACATCTACTGAATCAGGATTGACAGCTTGTGGTACCTCGGGGACTGAATTTTCAACACGCATTTGTGCTGGAGGCGTGTTGTTAACAACAATCAGTCCACTGCCCGAGGCGTCATATTGGGCATCTGAATGGTCTTTCTTAAAACCAATGTCTTGAGATCGAACGCTCCCACTGATCAAGTCATTCTCAAGAAATTTTGCATTTCTTGATTCCACAAACTTAGTACTATGAGATGGACGATAAAATCTGTATCCCTTAGACCTTTCGGCATATCCTACAAAATACCCACTAATAGTCCTTGGGTCCAACTTCTTCTCATGTGGATTGTAGACTCTTACTTCAGACGGACATCCCCAAACGCGTACATGTCGCAAACTCGGTTTCCACCCTTTGAATAATTCAAATGGCGTCCCTTGGACAGCCTTGGTTGGAACTCGGTTTAATATGTACACAGCCGTTTTAAGAGCTTCATTCCACAAGAAGTTAGGAAGCTTGGAGTTTGCAAGCATACTCCGCACCATGTCCAATAATGTTCGGTTTCTCCTTTCAGCTACTCCATTCTGGTCTGGAGAGCCAGGTAAACTGTATTGGGCAACAATCCCATTTTCTTGAAGAAACCTTGCAAATGGACCAGTCGCTTGTCCATTCTCTGTGTATCTATCATAGTATTCTCCGCCTCTATCAGATCTCACGATTTTAATATGTTTTCCACATTGTTTTTCTACTTCTGCTTTAAATACCTTAAAAGCATCTAATGCTTCATTCTTGTTATTAAGCAAGTAGAGATACATATATCGTGAGTAATCATCTATAAAAGAGACAAAATACTTGTTACGGTACGCATCCATGTCTGGACTACAAATGTCTGTATGTATGATTTCCAATAATTCAAAACTCCTTTTGGCACCCTTTTTCGACTTGTTAGTTTGTTTTCCCTTAATACAACTTATACAAGTTTCAAAATCAGTAAAATCTAAAGCACTAAGTACCCCATCATTTACTAACCTCTTAATTCTATTAATGGAGATATGACCTAATCTCCGATGCCATAACATAGAGGATTCCTCATTCATAACACATCGTTTAGTGCCAATCCTTTCATGAACATGCATAATAGTATGGTTATCATCATTTTGTAAACTAAGAAGAAAAAGACCATCAGACAAAGTACCACATCCAATAACATCAGATTTATAAAACAAATTAAATCCTGAGTCCGAAAAGTTAAAGGAATAACCATCCGATACAAGTCTGGAAACTGAAATTAAATTCCTAGAGTACCTAGGAATATAAAATGTCATTTTCAATTGCAAAATGTAACCACTACTTAAAACTAAGCTGCACATCCCAACAGCTTCCACATGTGAGGACATCTTATTGCCTGAATAGATGCTACGCTCACTTCCTACTGGATTCCGCAGGTTTCTTAAATCCTGCAATGAATTGGTCACATGGATTGTAGAACCAGAATCAATCCACCATGTGTTATGATTAACATCAATCATATTGGTTTCATAACAAACAAGTGAAAGTTGAGTACCTTTCTTATCAAGCCACTGCATGAACTTGGTGCACTGTTTCTTCATGTGCCCTTTCTTTTTACAGAAAAAGCACACAGCTTCCTTCTTAATGTCCTTTATGGGAGGGATTTTCCCTTTCCCTTTGTCCTTGGCTTGATCCCTCTTTTTGCTCTTCCCATGAGTAGTAAAGTTCACATTCTCTTTTTCCTTTTCCTCCATAATTAGTCTGCCCTCTTCCTGAACACACATGGTCAATAATTCATTGATTGACCATTTATCCTTATGTGTGTTATAGGATATCTTAAATGGGCCATACTGTTGAGGTAAAGTGCAAAGAATGTAGTGAACAAGGAAGGATTCTAATAACTCAACCTCCAATGCCTTCAATTGGGCCGCAATATCCCTCATGCGCATGATATGATCACGCACACCCTTAACATTGGTGAGTCTTAGAGTTGAAAGCTCTATAATTAGGGTGCTGGCCATTGCCTTGTCTGAAGTAGCAAATTGCTCATCAATGGCCTTCGGAAAATCTTGGACCCTTTGATATTGCTCGACAGAGCCCTTGATACCAGCAGAAATTTTAGTCTTTATGAACATAACTGATAGGCAATTGGATTGCTCCCATTTTTCATAAAGACTTATCGCATCTAGAGTGCTAGTTTCTGTTACTGTAAGGGGCTCTTCTTTCCTTATAGCATAATCAATGTCCATCCATCCCAAATGAAGGAGAACCCTCTCCTTCCAAACCTTATAGTTATCCCCTTTGAGCTCGGGAACATCACATCGCATATAAGAAAAATTGACAGGTTGAATTGCTGCAATAATTAAATGAACATGCTCAAAATTCGAGGCTAATCAATATATAACATGCTTTTACCAATGTAAAATCATGAAAAATTATGAATCTAGTGACATAAAACTTACCTGTGGGCTAAAGTTTTAATTCAATTAGATTCATCTTAATGCTTAATAAAACTATTGAATGTAAAATCATGATAAAACATGAATCTAGTGACATAAAACTTGCCTGTAGGCTAAAGTTCTAATTCAATTAGATTCTACTTAAGACTTATTATCATGATAGAACGTGAATCAAGTGACATAAAACTTGCCTGTGGGCTAAAGTTCTAATTTAATTAGATTCTACTTAAGACTTATTATCATGATAGAATGTGAATCTAGTGACATAAAACTTGCCTGTGGGCTAAAGTTCTAATTCAATTAGATTCTACTTAAGACTTATTATCATGATAGAACGTGAATCTAGTGACATAAAACTTGCCTGTGGGCTAAAGTTCTAATTCAATTAGATTCATCTTAATCCTTACAATAAAACTATCAAATTATGTTCCCTTTTCTAATTCCCGTGGGTAAATTAGAAAATATAATTTGATATTTTGTCTACACAATATTTATTATCAATATGTGATCCTAAATAATCCTTATAATTTTAATCAATTAAGGATGCTGTGGCTATTTCCTAATCATTTAAAATTATATGGATCACTTAATCATTAACTAAATCCTTAGGCTAAGAGGCACGGCCAGGAGGCACGGTCGTGTCTCCAGTCAGATTCTCTCCCAAAAACACACATGGTTCAAGGCACGGCTCAAGGCATGGTCGTGTGTTACAACAAATATGTTTCCAGAAGCTCACACGGCCAAAGGCACGGCTCCAAGCACGGCCGTGTTACAACAGTTATGCTTCCAAAAGCTGACACGGCCAGAGGCACGGCTCCAGACACGACCGTGTTACAACAGTTATGCTTCCAGAAGCTGACACGGCCAGAGGCATGGCTCCAGGCACGGCCGTGTTACAACAGTTATGCTTCTAGAAGCTGACACGGCCAGAGGCACGGCCCTAGGCACGGCCGTGTTACAACAGTTATGCTTCCAGAAGCTGACACGGCCAGAGGCACGTCTCCAGGCACGGCCGTGTTGCAACAGTTATGCTTCGTGTGTATTAAAAAACCATAAGCAATATACTATGAATATATTTCTAACATTCTTATATTGTCTAATCAACATTTCAAGTATAATGGCAAACCATAAATATAACATGAGCATGCAATATCACAAATTAAGTTCATAGCATGCTAAAGGAATTAATTCCCTTTAATAAATTTTATTCATTGACAAATGCAAATAATTTAAATACAAAATTATTCTGCTAAACGTCATACTTACACTTTGCAACAATAAGTACATGAGAAATAAAATTTCATCACTTAACGATTTCTAATCACCAGAAAATTAAAAACACCGCTAAGCAGACAAATAAAAAACCAAAGCAAAACTCCACAGAATTCAATAAGGCAAGGCAGAGGCGTTAAGGGCTCTGATACCAAATGTTAAACTAGTATATAGAAACTTAATCATATGCGGCAGCGGAAGTGAAATAAATCTTTTACATACCTCCAGCCATTGCAAAGCAAATAGGTGTCCTGTTCGGTGGAGAATAATGTTACGCCTCGGTTACGGTTGGTGCTTCTAAACCTTAACTCACTCAATATAGATGGTGTATTTCTGTAGTGGTGAGCAGGATTAGGGATCCCGTAATACTCCTATTTATAACTCATTCCATCAATGAGTTGCTTTACAAAATTAGGAATTATTTGGAACATATCTTTCCTGATATAGTAGGATATATAATTATTCCTGATTTAGTGGGATTTATTGTTCCCTATTTAGTAGGATAATATTGTTCCTTTATTATGGGATTCATGGACCATATTTAGAGGTTATTTGTTTCCAATAAAAAAAGGAAAGAGAATAACCAACATATTGTATTAAATCTATGCTTTGTATTATCCAATTCTCTCTACCTGCACATATAGAGGAAGATTTTCATACTTATCGATGAAGTTATTTCCCTTTACTCTATTATTATCTACTTGTTCAATTCAAAAGAATATAGAATAAGGTAAAAAATTTACATTTTTAATATCAGTACAATCACCTTCGGGGCACACATACCATGCGTGCTGCCTTGGCTATTATGTTTTGTATATTCAACAAAGCAAAAGCAAAATATTACTAAATCTATATGAGATAATAGATAAATTTTCCTCCGATATGTTATTTACTTTTAGACACATAATGATCATGCATGTGCATTTAAACAAATAACAAGAGTTAAAAGATTTTTATAACTTAGTAGTATGATATTAGTTTTTTTACGGACCTTTTTCTTCATTAAACTTAAAAAAGAAGAAAAAGAAGAAGAAAAATGTAATTTAGCAAAAAGGGAAATCTCTAGTAATTAAAAAGAAGGAAGGGGAGGACTGTTCAAAATTTAGGAAAGCTATGTTTTCAATATAAAAGATTGTAGTTATTTGCTCAAGGAAGTGCATGATTCTAGTTTTGAATGTCAATTAAAAATAAGTATCTATGATATACGACATATATGTTCAAGAAATAGATGCTATCCCTATGTAAATTTACGTGTGTAAATTGTTATTATATGATGAAGTAAAGTGATATGGCACTTTCTATTTAAGTTGAAAATCCGTGAATAATCTCATTATGCATTATATTAATTTTCTAAAAAATTTTCAAGTGTAGGCATATAAAATAATAAAAAAGATTTCCAAAAAATAGAAGTAGGTGTTCCGTTTGTTAATACATGCAATTATACATATGATAACGCATAATTTTATTAATTATTTAGGAAAATCTTATTAAACTTTCATTTCGAACAATCTTTTAAGATTTTCTTGTAACTTTTTAGGAGATAAAACAGGAAAGAAGAATCGTAAAATGACTAAAAAGAAGGAATACTTTGTTTCATTTATGAATTGAATAGCGTAATGTTAGACAAATATGCAGGAATAGCTATTCCCCTCTTATTTAATAGAAAGCAGCTATTGCAATATTTATTTCAATTTTAGATACTAAATAGTTATTTTTAAAGAATTGCTATTACTTAAAATATTAAATAGCAACTCAAAACTCTAACTCATAAATTGTTATTTAATGATTTATTTAATATTTTTACCATAAATACTCTCTACTTATAAATTACACTATTCTAGTCCTATTGTCTACACTAGAGATACAATTGATATTTTAATTTTATTCTATTCAATTTCTATCAAATTACAATTCAATTCCCTATTTATTCCATATAGCGAAGTGAACAACTATTAATATTGTACTTGAATAAAAGTGTTGTAATTTGTTAGGATACACATCTATTATAGTTCTTGAGAGTAGTTATCTAACATAGATAAAGAAATTATGAATTGACTTTTGGAAATAAAATTTTCATTTAGTTATAACCTAAAACTTTGAAGGCTAAATTATTTAGTTGAGATTTTGTTGTTATCAAAATTTTTATTGAAGATTAGAGGTGGAAAAATGAAAATAAAATCTCAAATTCATTCCAATAAATTATTTTTTATTTTACCCTATTTAGTCGTTTTTTTTGTTATTCACCAAATCAAAATGATGCACATGCAATTACGCATTAATAGAGTATTATTGAAACTGAAAAAATATATTTCAAACGAGGTTGGCAATGAAGCAATTAGTTTCTTTCTAAATATATAAAATTAAGGTGGTTTTCCTTTTAAATAGTGAATTAGAGAGAGAGAGAGAGAAGGGGGTCGGGGGGGTCGGGGGAAGGTGTCATTTGCATGCTCGTGGTAAAAGGGTCAGTTTAAGGATTTTTTTTTTTTTAACTCTCCTTGGTCAATTAAGTTTAGTTTACTTTATTAATTAAGATATATATTCAATTTTATATATCGAGTAGGTTTTTACTAATTATATGAATATGTTATCTTTAAAATTAAATAAAATTTGCATCTTAAACTTTTTATCTCAAGCATGTCTCCACTAATTACACACATATAACTAAACATACCAAATAAACTATCGCAATTATGTATTAATCTTTTTATTTGTCTATCTCAATTTGTATTTAATTTTTCATTAAAAAAGTAAAAAGTAAGAAAAATAAGTAAAAGGACGAATAAAAGAGAAAATAAGACAATTTAAAGAATAAATATTACAATAATCTTATTAAATGAAATGTATAATTATTTCTATCCCATATTTTCGATTTTGTGATTTAGTACATGCTTTAATTAGTAGTATTTTATTACATATAAAATTAAATTAGGTTACCATAGAAATATATATATATATATATATATATATATATATAAAGAAGGAAAGTCAAGCAAGATAGGAGGGAAGCGATGAGGAAGGAGGTGGATAAGGAGAAGGGAAGGAGAGGAGTGACGTGGCAAATGAGAGGTGATGTTAGACCACTCGAGTCATATCCAGATGGGCCCACATGCCCCCCATGGAGCACCTAGCTTCAGGTCCAAGCAGCTCCCATCATTAGACTTGAGATAAAATGGACCCCACTTTCTTTGGACTTGGACTCAGAGCCCTCCACTCTTCCCACGCCAGCACGATGGTCCCTCTCCCTCTCCCTCCCCGCAATCAACGTCGCCCTAACCCTAATCATACCTCATTTTGAATTTTAATTCATTCAATTCATAGTAAGACCTTTCGCATTCATATGTCTATCATGTTTCATGTCTCAACTTATGACTCTTTTTTTTTTACTTTTTTTCTTATGGAACTCAACCTATGACTTGAAGAATCTTGGAATTAAATGAAATATTAGCATGTTCAAGAACTTAATAAAGAAATTACAACAAGTTTTTCTTTCTTTTTTTTTTTCAACAATATATAGACCACATTCATAAGTCTATTTTAGTAATATTTTATGATGTTTCATGTTTGTTTGTCATATAGTATTTGAAGTTATTAATGTTATTTTTTTAAACCAACTATATATATATATTACAACTATTGAGACATTACTATTTATACTATTAAGCTACAAAACCTTGACTATAATAAGTTAACTCGTTTTTCAATATTTTCAAATTGTGTCAAAATAAAAAGGATATAAATACTATAATTTCACAAACAACAAATATATGATGAATTCATTTCTAGAGAGACACATCACACAATACATGTGTAGCTTTGGCTAGTTTGTATAATTAAGATATAATTAGTTTGGTTTATATTGTTATATAGATAGTTGCTAAACAAATTTTCAAACAAATTAAGGTTTTTGTAGTTTAGTAATGTAAATGCGGATCTTCCAATTGCGAGGACCAAGTTCAATTCTTCTATCCTTCAATTATAATAGTAGCCGGCTAAAAAAAAGTTTAAATATTTCCAACTAATTCTAGATTTTGAAATTATTAATTCTATGATCTAAAGGCATTAATGGAATCTCAGACGTTAAATGGATAGCATATTAGTCTAAGTGTGAGGAAAATTTTACTATACTGATTTCACGTATTACTTTAAAATGAGTAGAAATATAATAAGACAATATAGAATCTTTAATATGTATATTCTTATAGGACAATTATTAAAATAAGTTAATGATTTAAAAGGATTGGATAGCAAAGATTTTAAATAAGAAATTTTGAAAAAAAAGATTTGATGCTATAAAGATTAATTTGTAAATTATTCAATAACCAAGATTCAACATTATTCTTTTAAGTTACCAATAAATGTTTCTATCCCAATATCTATCCCTACTTCTACGCACCCGCTGTGAGAGGAATAGTAGGAAAGGTGGTGGGGACTAACGAAGGCCGACTTCATGGTCATTAGATGATAGAACTTACCGAACGCGATATCGTACGGTGCAATACATGGGCGTGGTAGTTTTCTAGGCAGACGTCTTAGGTCTTACAATGTAAGGTTAGTCAATGATATGTAGAGAAGATCCAAAAGATAATTCTGAACCCATTTGGCCGGCAATTACACATTAGTTTCATCTGACTTTTGACTTTATATTACAACCATGATCTATTTTCTTATATTATGATATATTTGTCAGCACGCCTTTCATACCTCTTTCTCTTTTGGATGGGTGAGGTGAGATCGACATGGGTTTTGCCCCGTGAACTTGCGTGATTGGGTAGTTGATCGTTCCTTAATTAGTTGACACCCACTGAAAGAAAGAACATCACACGAGGAGTCGAGGACAAGAATAATATAATTCAGTGTAGCGTCGTTAAATGATCAAAGATTTCGTGTAGTGTTAAAATCTCATACTATTCTTATGCGTGTGTGGTGATTTTTTTTTTTTTTTTTCAATTGAAAGGAATAATTTTTATGTTGAATCTTCAACTTTTGAGATTAAAGTAAGTAGCATTTGTTTGCCAATATCTTATAATACTGGGCCAACAAAATCCCTAATTGTTTATTTGATTTGTATAGCAAACCTAATTATTAGATAAAATAAATCTTAAAATATTAAATAAAACCTAAAAAATTTATAATATATATCGTATGGTATAAAAAATTAATTTGCATTATAAAATAAGTACATTATCAAAACTTAAAGAATAACTTTGTGCTATCATTATTTTTTTTTTATTATTGTATCCATACTAGAACTCTTTTAATGAGTTTTTCCTATTAATATTAAAAATAATCTTATATCATCATAAAAGCTAATGTTTTCTACTATATAAACCAAACATGATACAAAAGATTTTTACTATATTATTATTTTTGTATAGTGCTGTATTTTTCTTATACTATCTAATTTTGTAAATCAAACACTACTAAATAGTGATTCTACTCTTTAATTCGGTTTATTTTTCTTTTTATTTGGAATAATTAATACGACTAAATGTAATGAATCATCTATCAACCAATAAATATTGTTTTAATAATTGAGGTATTGATTTATTAGTTTGAGCTATTTAAGTTCAATCCTTATAAATAAAAACTAGGATGCACTGTTTTTAACTCAGCCTTAACACCAGAACAAAAAGCCAAATATAACCCAGTATGAACTCGATGGATACATCATATTAGTCATACGGCATCAAAGTGGGGTGTCAAACATGTCATAAATTAAATAGCTATCGTGTTCCATGTAAATTGGACCTTCTCTAGAAGGGCATTCTTTATTAAGTTTTCAAGATCCACTTCGATTTCAATATTTTCGGTGGGTTTCTTAATCTATTTATGTTGCTTAATGGATCATACTTCAAATCTCTTCAGGTTTCTTGGTGCATGATTCTTCCTTATAATAGTTATTTGGTTATGTATGCCCGAAAATTGGGAAAAAATATAAAAGAATGAGCCGTGTATTAATTTCACGATTAACTTATCTATATTCAAAAAAACTCATCATCAATATTTTTCTTGATTATACAATTGACTATTATTCTACTAGAATTCTACAAGACCTGCACATAACCTAAAGGGAAAAAAAAAAAATTCACACATAAACTCTTGCAAAAACCGTACACTCTAATTTTTTATTTTTTTTTTTCATTTCTAAACACTAGACGAAGAAGTCCCAAATTAGATGAAAAAAAAATGGATTTGATGGTCATTAGTTTTTTTTTTCTTTAATGGCAAACCCTATATATAGGAAGAATACCAACCCTAAATTTTATTATGGAAAATAAAAATACAAAAAGAGAGAAAAACGTAAACCTAGTCCCTCATATTACATAACATCTATTCATACAAAAATCATAAATAGAAAAAGTATTATTTCTCTTACAAAATGATCATTATTTTCGTTTTCTTATTTGTGTGCATAAATTGGAGATTTTTCTGGGGTCGTGTGTATCATGCATGATTTTACAAGAAGGATTGTGGGCTGATGTATTATTGCCAAGAAAAAGGCTAACTGACATGTTAGATGGTGATTGGAGCATCTGTTATCAAACTAGTATGGTAATAAAATCAAGATGAATTAACTGACTTCCTCCACAATTCGGGACAGTTTCGTCTTTTGTTTTCCGTTAAGTGGATTGATTAATGAATTTGATACAACACTTGATAATTATATAATATAAAAGAAGAAAGCTCGTGAGTTTATTAGAAAAGAAAAAAAGGCATATGGTAGTTGATTGCAAAAGCATAAAAAACGTAGATCGTGTTTAAAAAAAAAAAAAAGGAAACATATATTTTTTAATTAAATACGTTAAAGGAAGACAGAACAACTCCAACCCAAATGCATAAAATATGCACCTACTAAACGGGACAATATTCATATATATTTTTTAACGTGACATGGCGTCTACTAAGATCAATTAAAATTGGAAAGTTATAACACAATGTTTTTAGAAAACCGTATGATATAGCTCTTAAGTTTTCTATTCATTATACTAATGAACATTTGATTGGAAAAAGCTGAAATTATTAATACGGTTCCACTAATGATAGAGGTGTTTATGGTTCATTTCAGGGGTTGAATTAAATCGAACTGTATTTAAAATAGTTTTGTTCAAATTTTAATGAATCGAACCACTTTTAACGGTTCAAAGTTCTAAACTAAACCACTTCAAATGCTGTTCGATATGGTTCAATTTAATTCAAACTATTTTCCTTATTCTAGTTGATAATATTAATAGTCGTCGAAGTTTTCAACCAAACATTAAGGTGTTTAAAATCAAGAATGTTATATAGGAATTAAAACTATATAATATTATATCAAAGTAACATTGCATCTTAGGATAGTGAAGAGATATGATTCTACTTAAGAAATGAGAGAGAATGATGAAGTAAAGGAGCATATTGTAAAGGTTAAAAGTGAAATGAGAGATGACAAAAAAGAAAAGATAAATAAGATTAGATAGAAATGTTGATAGAGTTTAAAATTAAAAAAAAAAATGTTGCTTGTTTTTATGTATTTTTTTTTATAAGAAGCGATTTGGTTTGGTTTGGTTTAAGTGGTTCAATTTGGTTTGACCCCTTGAACTGAACTATGAACTATTTAGATCATTTTCGAATCGAATTACAAAACCAAACCAAAGTATAAAAAAAAAACCCATATTTTGTAGTTTGATCGATTTGATTTAGTTCAATTTGATTCAATTTGATGAATAGCAAAGTTTCCAAACGCCCATAAAAACTCTAGATAGTCAATTTACTTACCTTTTTGTACAAGACTAACAATAATCAAGTGAAAATTAATATATTTGAAAATTTTTACAATAACAATTAAAGGAAAACTTGCCAAATGACACTAGTTATTAAAAGACTCGGTAAAAATTTCTAGATATATTTTTTGATTCTCAATTGCTATACACGTTAAATTGTTGAAAAAAGAGGAATCGAATCTATTTCATTTTATTGAAAAACCAATATTTATAGTATTAAACTACAACGGTTTTACCTAGATATATTCATTCTTGTATGA
This sequence comes from Laguncularia racemosa, assembly GCA_037954665.1. Taxonomy (NCBI): domain Eukaryota; kingdom Viridiplantae; phylum Streptophyta; class Magnoliopsida; order Myrtales; family Combretaceae; genus Laguncularia; species Laguncularia racemosa. The sequence continues at coordinate 1,304,433 of JBBMOL010000072.1, forward strand.
TAATTATTGGTATTATTATAAAAGGAAAAAGTAAATAAACTTGTCGTATACAGTATTTATGAAATGCCTTTGACGCACTTGTTAGTGAAACTATATTATGAAAGAAACAAACAACTAAATGACCAAGAAACTCAATATAGGTTTATAGACCATATTGCCATAGACAAAACGGTTTAGAATTGTCTTTCATTCAAGTGGATATTATCAATTAGAATAAGATATTTTTTAAAACAATTTGAATCAATTCAAACCAAATCAAACCATATTTTAAGCAAGTTAGATAAGAATCTTGAACTGTTAAAAGTAGTTCAGTTCATTAAGGATTTGAACTGAATCGTTTTAAATATGGTTCGGTTCAATTTGGTTCAATCCCAAAATCAAACCGAATCGAGCCATGAGCATCCTTAATTTAGACAAGTTTACCGCTCATCAATATACATGATATATAAGTATGGTGAACCTCTTTTTCTTTCCTTTTTTTTTTTAGAAGACATAAAACTTATCACTTTTTGTATGGATGATTAATCCTATAGTCTTGCTAAAGAGACTGTCTAATCCATTATAATGGTTATAAAAATTGTTATGATGAAGGGTTCAATAGTTAGAATGGCCGGTCATCAATCAAAATTTACTCAGGGTTTAAGTTCAATAGACAAGTTATGAGGAAAAGTTACGAGGAGAATTAAAAAAAAAAAAATCTACTTTTTAACTTATAATATACTCTATTTTCATCGAAGAAGGCACTTATTATACTTTTATGTTTTAGCGCTCTCTCTCTCTCTCTTTTTTTTATATGTGTGTATGTATATATTATGGATAATTTTATGACATGATTACTTAAAAGTGATTATATAATATAATTATTTTTTTATTATTAATAAATTTTATTTATTATAATTTGAGATAATTTATTATTAAAAAATATTGATAATTTTTATATAGCTATTAACAACTTTTTAATTATTGATGAGTCTTATTTTTATTATAATTTAAAAAAATTTACTATATTTAAAAAAATAACCATACTCTATAATTATTTTTAAATAATTATATCGTAAAATTCTCCGAATATCTATATATATTTCTTATAATTGAAATCTTATCGCACGTCATCTCAATCGAAATTCGGTATGCAATTAAACTGCAGTTTGATGATCTTGCGCCATGCTTACTATATTTTTGGGAAAGGACAAAACTAAAACACTTGAATCTAGCATGCATATAAGCAGGAATATGAGAAATCATTGCATAGTTAGGTGCAAGGTAGGATCCAATAACATTTTTATGGTTTGAAAATGAATGAAAGCATGAGGCACAGGCCTGTCAAAGTGACTGGAAGATATGGTCTCCTCTTCCATAGACATTTTTTCTTTTTTCGTAATTTTTCTAGGAGCCAAGACCTAGATCTTGTGGGATTGGTGGATCACTTCGTTAGGTAGTTTTGTAAATTTCAATGTAACGAGGGAGCAACTACTGGCTAATAATGTAGGTAGGAGGAGATATTCCGAGTGAATTTTAAATGCAAATTAGGCCATCCAACCCTTTGGTTTTAAACCAAATTGAAACTAGAATTTCAACGCGTTTGTGGTTTCTAACAGAAAAATTAATATTTCTCCAGTTGATTTCTAATGTCTCTCTCATTGGTTTCCTACGGACTCAAGGACGTATTTAGGTACAAGTCCAATACACAACCCTTTCATTTCTTTTGAAATATGAGTAGAAATTAGAATCTTTCCTTCCACTTGTGTAAAAAAGACATCATGCATACAGTGTATTAGAGGAGAAAATAATTAAAATAAAAAAGAAAACAACGATTTGTGATTTGGAAGTTTTTATAGTCAATTAACCGGTTTCATTGAAAATATCTAATTGTTTATATCAAAATCTTTTTAATACCATGAGCTATATTTACCAACTACTAAGTAGGACCATGTATGGGTGCAATGAGACACCATACGATTTTTTATAGATAAATTTTAGATGTTATTTTTGTACTTATACGGAAACTTGAAAGGAAAATGCCATTTATCTTTCGACCGGAAAATAATAATATTAATAAAATGTCATTTATCTATTTAAAATTTAATAAGAAGTTGTCATATCACACCAAAGACAAGTTCTCAAACAACATTTGGAAAACATATTTTTCATTACTAGCTAAGAAATGTCAACGACACGACAAGATACCTACGTAGGTATTTTTTTTGTTTTTTGGGGGGGCCAAGGAGGTAGGTCACTTTACTGAAGGAGGACGTTGGTGAATGCAATAGGTGATAAGGTAGGGAAATTTTATTTGTTTATTTATTTTCCAGTGGGCTTTGCCTTTTTGAGCACTTATATTATAGCTGCTTGTATCTATGCCTTTTGTTTAACGAACCGTATAATTTTGGGGAAAAGAATGTAGAAATAATTGAAAATAGAGCTCCGACTTTATTATTTAGGTACGGACAAACTTGAAATGTTGAAAATATGATTTTAATTTTTTATAACTTCTAAAAAATATACAAATAACTTGCAAATCATTACTAAAACTTCAAAATCGTTATTAAAAAATCATGATAGTTGTAATTTTAGATTTTACCATATTTTTATACTTTTTAAAATTCTAAAAAAGTGAAATTACGATTGAATAGTAAAAAGATCTATTTATGGTATTAATAGTTTAGAGAATATATTTACAACCTAATGCAAAATAAGTGAACAAATAAAAAAACCACTTACGATGAGTCAAAAGAGGTGGAAAATACTGTAGTATACCTGAATGATTCTTGCTTAGATGTCTAAAATAAAGAATGAAACTTATACAGCTCACGCGATGGTACGGCGGTGAAGACGATGGATGACATCTAATTTCCTCACCTACAGGCTACAAAACGTCCTCCTTCGGGAAATTTCGGAGTAAAAACAAAGTTTGGGGGATATGGACATGGAGTCGTTAAATGTTAGGGGACTCCATCGCAACAGAATCGAGGACCCCCTACATTTTCCTTTTGTCATATTTGTTGGCCAAGACTATATCCCGCTTTCTCTAAGGTGCCATTATTAGGTCCACAAACATTTCCTAGAATGACTGTTTTTATGAATATGGATTTCCTTCTTTCATTTATAAGAATATCATCAAGGAATTAATTCGTTAATGTTTGAAAACATCACTAAGTAATTGAAGAAAAGAATATATAAAATGCTATTATGTTCGATATGTATGTACCATAAAACGTAATAAAGACATCTAATGCTAATATCAAATGCATATATATATATGGTAAAGGTAACAAGTATACAGAGTAATCATTTTTTTTTTCTAATTTCCTAGCTTATGTGACCCAATGATAGCTGTCCCATTTAAGCCTCATCACCTAAACTATATATCCTCAAGTTACCTCCTCCCTACTTTATGGCCTAGTTAAAATGGCCAACATTGGTGGGTCCATATCTTACAAACCCTACCCTACATTACGATTAGGCTATCCCATGTCCTATACAACCATTATTATCCCATAACCGAATTAATTAGTCATCACTAGTCGACCATTGACCTTTCTACTCTACTCTACTACAGGAGTAGTGGTTCCACATCCAAGTTAAATCCAATCAATTCATTCCAACTTTGAGCCCTACTCTAATGGTCATTATAAATTAATTAAAGACCCATGTACTGAGGCATTATGTGCCACACACAACCAATGGGACAACATATCAATATGCATAATTAAGGTTTAATATAAGTTTAATTCATACATACATACATGTAGGATAAAAATGAACTATAACACATCCAACAAGCAATGTAGAGGATGCTTGTCTCACTTAGATGCACAAAATAAGCCTTAAGCCTATCTCTAATTACCTATATTTAATTAAACATGTGCCCAAGAAACAAGAAGTTATGCCAACCTAACTAAAATTTCAATAAATCAAGCTTCCTTAAGGATTCAAAGTTAATAGAAGATCTAATTAAGTCGATTGAAATATAATTTGGTCAATCGAATTAAATTCAAGAATAAATCCGTTTCACTTCTGTATCATGTATGTAATCTATGGGTTTAATTGCATGGTTCATTTATCCCATTCAACGATGGTTCGATATAGGCTAGCTCATGTCACATGGGTGTGGTGGTTCCATGTGAGTTGATTTTATTGTACGATGTTGGTTGGTTCACATGGTTTTGGTTATTTGTACATCTTGGATACAATGGGTTTGCTAAGTTTTGTGGTCCATAGTGGTTTGGGGCCATGTTGACAGGTGGTGTAATGATTGTGTAGGTCCAATGAGAGGAAGTGGTGCAAGTGTTTCACTGGTAGTATGGGTAGTGGCAAGCAGTGCAATGGTTAACGCCTTGTAGCTAAGATTTTGTAGTTAGTGATTAGGTTAATGGCTAAGGTCTTAAGGTTTGAAAGAGGGGAACGGTGAAATAATGCTTCAGGAATAGTAATATTAAGCTGTAATAATGGATTACAGTTTCTTACTAACCATTCATAAAAATTCTACAGAATTGCCACCATAAAGTATGGTAGTGTCCTTATAAGAGGGAAGTGATTATTTTATTTTTTAATAAAATTAATTAAATTATAGTAAAAAGATATTGAATATGATGACATAAGAAGAAGTTCGTGCCTAACTGGAAATTGAAATCAAGTGCAATGCCAAGTATTGTGTCAGAAATAATAACTGGATTATCTTTTGAAAATCTTTTAGGTTTTGCATAGGAAATGACAATGTCATATTTAAAGGTTACAAAACTTGTGGTGCCCATACCATTGATTAGAGTATAGGTGAACAATATAAAAGTTGGAACGTCTTTATAGTTTTCAGAAATAAGGAATGATGAGTAATTTATTGTTTGCAGTGTGTTATTTTAGGATTTTGACACTCTAAAGATATTTAGATGACGGAAGATATGTCAATTGGCTAAAAATGACATTTTCGCATAAGTTGATAATTAATATTAATATTATTAATGTACGGAAACGAGACGTGCTTAAGCATGATTCTCACCTACTAAAATAGTCAATATGAGATTATGGGTTATCAGGAAAGGTTAAAAGGTATTCCAATCTATACCTTTATGGATTTTGTTCTCTTCAAAATTTCATTTGATCCCTAAATTTTTTAAGAAAAAGTTGAATTGAGTATAATCTCTAACTTCCACATAAGCAATTGCTTTTAGGAATGTGTGTAAATGAGACATGCTTAAACACTAAAAAAGGATACATTAGGCTTAAGTTATAGTCCTATTAGAGTTAAAAGATGAGATAATGGACTAATAGGAAATGAGGAGAGAAGTCATAGACTTCTATGGCCTTTGTTAATTGAGTTTTAAACATTTTTTAAGGTAGTTGAGTATCTATAATCCAGTTAATATGAATATCATTATTCTTCAATAAACATTTTTAAAGAATACCAAAATAGTTCAACAATTAATTCATCCAAAGCATGCCATTATTTATTTATTTTTGGTCGAATTATAAATATAATCTTTTATATTTGCTTTCTATGTACCAGCCTCTTATTTTTAAAATTATGTATTTAAACCCCTTGATGATTAAAAAAATTGCATTTAAGCCATATTTTACAATCTTATCCTTGGATAACATAATATATACACTAAAATTTAACAAAATGCACAAAATTAATGATACAAGTAACATATAGAAATCTAAATTCATTTTATTAAAAATATAGGAATCTTTAGTACGCATTTTAAAATATAAAAAGATTAAGTATATATAAAGTAAAATACAAGATAACATATTTACAATTTACCCTTTATATTTTTCTATTCATTCTTTTGTCTGTTACCTCTCTATTCCTTAAAGAAGCATCAAATCCTTTTCACGCCCCGCACGTTGGAGTATCGAAAATTGAGAATCAATTATTTAATACAAACTTAGAGTGGCTCTTATCGAATAAATCAAAATTTTAACTAGATTACTTGTACTAAAGCGAGAGTAGTGTACTGCATGAGCAGAAAATTTGGAAAAAGAATGCAGAGAGGATGTTGCTTAAACGCATTCCTCACTGAACTGGATTTAACCTCGTAACTGGTGTGAATGATGGACTATTGTTGCAACTTGCAACCATGATCGAGCACGTGATTATGCGATTTGATCGTCTTGAGTATGGTCTAAGCCAAATTTATTCAAACTTCGCTTTGCTTTACTTGTAGATGTTTTGAGATTGCTATTAGTATTTTTATTTCTTCACACTGATATTGTGATTTAGGGTTTCGTAATAGTGCCTTTGAAGTTAATCTACCAGCTGTGTATCACAAGACATTTACATCAAAGTCATAATTATTATACATGCAGGAGTAACATTTGGGTACAGATAGCGAGGGCCTTAATTGGGTTAAGATTCTTTAGTATGCGTAAACCTAATCCACTTAATAAAGTAAGGTAATCATATATATTTTATCAAGAAAAAAGGTTGATTATGAGTACAACTGTTGTGCCTTCGTAAAAATCAATAAAAGAAATCGTTTCAAGAAAATATCAACTTTTGCATTCGTATAAAAATACATTACTATTCTTAATGACTCCAACTTTTTAAATAAAAGAAAGAATTATATATGAACTTATCTTGTTATTTGAATTGATTCATTCTTATATTAATTTAATATACATAAATCTGGTCGTTTGGATTTTTAAATCTTTAAAATCTGCAAAACTTTTTAATGTTACCTCACATATTCTTTTTCTTCTTCTTTTTAATGACCAAATTGATCTTACATATTCAGAGAATGAAAACACATATTCTTAACCACTTGATCTATAAAACCTCAACATCACGTTTAGTTGGTAGCGTTGTTACTGCTTTTCTCCTGAATTAGATCTAGGCCTGAATATGAATCTAGGGGTGTATGATAGAGCCTTAGCTATACATTTATAAGTCGAGAGAGGGCGAAGCGGATAGGGCAAGTGTATCTTCCTTTTGTGATATCTTGTTGGACACAAAAGATATGGTGGAGAGAATAACGGGGTATCCCGCTAAGGCCAAGTTTGATTCAAGAGGCAAGCTAGCCAAGCCTGGGTTTGAGTACTTATAACTAAAAGGTTTATTAATAAGTAAAATGAAATAAAGCAAGATAATATTATAATTTCTAAGGAATAGTTAAAAGATAATAACTATTCTTTTATTTGATTGTACTTAAAATGGAATTAATCTTTAATTGAAAATTTATCTAAAAAATAACAATATAATCTTAACGTCATGAAATCTTAGCTCTAATAAATCTTAATCCCAACTGACGTCTCACTTAACTATGTGTACATGACTAAAACACCATGTCATGGTGTGGCTCACACATGATTCTCTTAAGGTGGTTAAGTGGTGGTTTGACGTCGTCAAGTGGCTTATGTTGCGCAAGTTGAAAAGTTATGTTAGTCAGTTTAATTGGAGATGGGTCTAGTTCTAGGTTGTGATGATGAAATCTAGGTAATTTAGTTCATAGTTTAATTGATGGACTAGGATATCAAGAATAGAAAGTGAAATATATAAAGAAAGATTGAGGAGTTCGTTATTCTTTATATGGGAATATATAGATTACTTTTATCTTATTTTAATTTATATATTGTAAAGAAGTTCATTTTCTATCATTTTTTTCTATTTTATTGTTCTATTAGATGGTGTAATAATATAATGATAATGATAAAATAATACAAAATCCTTACTTTATAACGGAATAGACAAATAATAAACATTTTCTTCATAATTAAGTTACACAATATGCTTAAAATCATCCTTCCATTAGCTCTAATAATAATTCCATTGGTAATATATTATAATAAAATGGTTCAATCAATGGAATCATAAAATAAAGTTATAAGGTACAAGATATGCCCATGTCTACTCCCAATGAATATATCCTGAAACCACCGTCCACACTCGTGATCTTGCTTGTTATATTTGAGGTGCATACAAGGATACAAACTTTGTATAATAATTATCTTGATAATTTGCACGTGAATGATTGGTTACCTTCTTAGGGAAAAAGGTGAGGTTGACCGAAGTTTGACTCCTCTTTACGCGAAGTGAATGGGAAAATGTGAAAGTGGTGTCGTTTTTTACTCAGTGCTCACGTCGGTCTGATGTCTGAATTTGTCCTCTAATGTTACTTTCTTTTCCACCTCTCCTTGCCGTCTCTGCCTCAAATTCCTTAATAATTCAAACACACCTTAAAATAATGTCTGTTACATGGGAGAAACATCTACTGAGAAAGGGTCCTTTTCGTGCCATCATTTTAGGGTTTTCTGACCTCAATGCTCAGCCACAAATGAATATACGTTATCAACCACAAATGAATATTTATAGTGATATCTTTCTTAAATATATATATATATATATATTATGTTGTAGTAGAATTGATAAGTAATTATAAATAATGCTTATTGTTGAAAGTAAGAAAGATAGTTAAAATAATAATTTAATAAATAATATTTTAATTGAATATGATAGTATGCAATTAAAACCTTAGATGTAAATTTTAATAAATAAAGGTTATATTTAATAATTTTTAACTTTAGATATAAGAAAGTAAGGTTTTAGACAGTACAACACCTTTTTTTTTACTGAAAAGAAAAAAGAACAAAACCATAGTTGTGTAAAGCCGAAGGTGGTCACACCTTCTCAAACACAAAACCCTACCCCTAAAAAATACTTTAATACTATGTTTGGATCAAAGGAAAGAAAATGAAGGAAATGAATTAGAGAGGAAATAATTCCTCTCTATTTCCTTTTTATTGATTGGAAAAGCAAAGAATTTTTAGTATAATTTTTTTCCATGGGCTTCACAAAAAATCATTATCTCTAATATGGAAGAAATTTGAAAGGAAAATGTATAAATTTACATAAATACCTTTTTAATAAAAAGATATTTTCAAAATTTAAAAGTATTTTGGTATTTTAATATGTTAAAAAAAAATTAATGACCTTTTATCCATAATCATTCATTCTTTTTTTCCTTCTTATCCAAAGAAGTTATTTTTTTATATTTTCTTTCCTCCCTATTTTTTTTTCTTTATTCAAAAATAGTAATCCATCTTCCTTTTTCCACCATTTCCTCTTATTTTATCTTCTGCTGGAGCCACACCCTTCCAGATGCTCGCCATCGACTCTCTTCATCAAAGCCCCCCCCATCAGCTCTACCTGTGCTGACTTCATCAATGTCTAGCTATTCATCTCCATTCTCTTTTCATTGGTTTTTTTTTTTCCCCTCTTTTAGTTTAATTTTTATCCATTTTTCTTTAGTCAAATGACCAGTTTTTCATTCTTATTGAAGAATTTTTTTAAAAAGAAACATTTTAATCGTTAAATATAAAACATAAAATATAATCTCCATCTTCTTGTTTGGATGTTGTTGGATTTATTCTACTATGCTCATCTAACCTGAATGAATTTCTGTTTTTCTAAAAAGAAAAAAAGTATAAAATTACAAAAGATATGTGAAACTAAACAGTGATTGAAACATTATTCCAATTATTATTAGCCAAACAACGTGTCCTGTATTTGGATTGACGGAATTAATTGCGGAAAGGCCAACTAAGTTTTCCAAGCTACTTTCCCATGTATGAACATAAGCGATTCCTTTCTCGGCAGAGACGGTTCCTTCGTTGCTAGCCCTAGAATTATCATGCTGGCCATTCAATCCGAAGTAACAAGTACAAGACAGATTGCTGATGGCCGCCTAGGCTAGGCAGGCATGAGACTTATTATGCTACTTTTTTATTTGCGTGTGCGGGAAGTTTTACTTCCGTCAACTTAACCACAGGCAAAGGGAAGTTTCCATTCTTTTGTGGCGCTCTTTGTACCGTTCAAAATTCATCTGCGGCGTTGAAAGATTTGAAGTTGAAGTAGGTGGAACATGTGCCCCGTCGTATCTAAGCAGTTTTTAGGGAGGAAAAATAAAAATAAAAAAGAGAAAGCGTATTATTTAAAAAATACCTAATCAATAAGGCTCGTCTTTGTTCTTCAAAATATGAACGTAATGGTCCAATCTTACATTTAAAAATATATCTAGGACAATTGATTATATTTATATATTATAGTAATATTTATTAAAAATATCTTTAATTTTTAGATAAAATAAATTTGTATTATATATTAAAATTTTATTTTTATTAATAAAGATGGAACATAATTAATTTTACTTTCTAAACATAGAATTGTTTTTCTCTTTAAATCCAATATTTTCTATTTCAAGTTTTAAAACATTAGAAAAAGAATGAAACTTAGAATTATAATTCCATTCTAAGTTTATTTTTGTAGACTAAATATATGATTAGTAATGGGAACCTATAAGAATACCAATGAATAGCCTTATTTTTTAATAAAATAATATATTCTTATTTTAATAAATCAAATGTAATATTAATGTTTACGATTAAAAACATGCAAAGCTTCAATACATCAAACCAAATAATAGATGGATCCATTAGAGTATGAATAATGAATTATTAAGGCCGTATTTGTTGTAACACTCCATTTTTTTTTTCTTGGCTGATATTTCAATCACAAGAGAGTATTTTGGATTTGATGGATTAAATCGTCATATATGGGCTCTCCAAAATACCAGACCATCTTAAATTATCGCAGGTCAATGATTTTTCTAGAGGGAGCGTAGGCATTTAAACGAACACATGGACGGGCATAAGTCATTTTCACTGAATTGAAGGAAGAAATTTCCAACTATGTATACGCCAGACTTCAGATGAGTTAAGAGGATGTCATATGTAAACATGCCTAAGGTCGATTTCCATTTTAATGGGTAACCGATGAACGCTATTGACCAAGTATAGGGTACTACCTCAATGCACAAACACCTTATATTTGATAAAAATAAGGATAGAAACGTTAACACTTCAACTAGACTAAATTCCTCATACGGCATTTACCAACGCACAAAATTAAAGACTAGCAATAATTGTACTAGGACACATGATTTGACAGCAGCAACCAAACATTCTTTTTAAAATCAATATAAAAGAAGAATAGCATCCGAATTTAATCAAAAAATTAGTGTTTACACGGGAAGATTATAAAAATGATATGCAATAAATGTTTCAACTGAATTAAAAACAAAGTGAAAGCAAACAGGGCATAAAGGAAAAGAGATAAAGAGTGTTGATTGGGTGCGGCATAATTATGGCCCAATCTATAACTTTAGACGGAGGTGAGAAATTCTAAAACTGGAGTTTTTTTTTTTTTGTTATTATTATCTATATTTACTATTTTAGCGGTTGGATTAATCAGATTCATCTGTTTATAGACCAAATTAACCTCAAAATAAAATCAAGGATCAAATTGGTCATGGATGAAATTATGATGAACCAATTTGGCATTTTTATATTCTTCTAAAACTAAAGTTTTCCGTCTCATCCCACTGTTGATAATATCCTGCTCCTGCATCCCCACTGATTGTATTGCAGATTAAAATAATATTCGATATCGTGAAGTTCCATCTTACACAAATTATAAATGCTGACGCGTCTATGCAGTGGTTTTCTTGTTGAGTTGATTAGGCGGACGGAGAGTTTGAATTCAAATGAAGATTTGGAAGATCTTATGAAATAGAATGAATATTGTTCACTTTCAAAAAAAAAAAAAAAAAAAACAACCAAACAAACGGACAAAAGAAAACCCTAATCACTACATTGTTGCTTGTAAACATAGGAATCCACAAAAACAAAGTAAACGGAGTAAAAATATGTATAACTCAAAAGAAGGACCGATAATAAGTAATTAAAGATGGGGGAAAACGTATAGTTGTTCTAAAAGATAAATAGAGGGCATACATTTTAAATTTTAAGTTTTAATTAACAGAAACTAAGAATTAATGTTACAGCGTACTATGTAGACATTTGTATGTTTCTCTCCCAAGTTTAAACAAAAGATAAATATTAAAGCACGTTATTGCTTATATTTGAAAATAAAGAATGTATTTATAACAAATCTGTAACAAATGTACGAGAGAGTTGAACATGTCCTTGGTATCTACAGTATGTCGTAAGGAAAATTAATTTTTAATTTACATCATTTAAAAACTTACACGCAAAAGCCATTTTCTAGAGGCCATGACTCTGGTAATTTATTAACTGCGCAGAGATGGGCAGGAAGTTTTAAAATGTTATTGACACAGTGAGCAGTCGGTGACTGACTCCAACTAAAGATCACGAGAGGGAACTATTTAGCTGCTTTCTTCTCAACAATTATTTTTTGTTTTCCTAACAACCCCTAGATATGTCAAGACATCATGTGTCAACAACAACTGTTGTCCGATTGTGCATGGCCCGCCCCCCATTTCCATTTGCGTTTGTACATCCAATGTCATGCTGTATGGAACGGCTGGCAAACTTGCTGGAGGGACAAATGTCTACGTTTATATGCATTATTATAGTGAAATCCGACGACGTGCAAGATTTAACAGTGGACGCGTTTCAATAAAATTGTGTTAATTGTCAAATGGCTTCTAGCCTTTTGTGATCATAATAACGTGTAAGCGATACATGCATCTTTTGCCTTAAGAAGATAACATCTGGAAATTGTTACATATATATATATGAATGACAGCGGCATGAGTACTTTATACCAACATGGATTCGTTGCTTTCAACTTATTCGGGTAGAACATGGATTTCGTTGCTTTCAACTTGTTATGTATATATAGATTCATTGCTTTCAAGTAGTTATATATATTTTGTTCTTATAATTTTTTAATGAAAATGGATTTGTTAAAATTATTTTTCTTTAAAATTTTCTTAGATTACAAACTAATAGTTACAATTATTTTAATTTTTGAAATATTTTATGATATATATAATCTTAATTATTAATTACATGTGAGGATATTTATTAAATGGGTAATTGTAATTTCTCACAAAACTAGAGAAAACTATTCTTTATACCTTTTGAACATAATTCCATATCTATGTGTAAGACCGTAATGTGAAGAGTGAAACAATGGATTAAGGTAATTGTATATTGATTGTTTTAGGTATATTACCAATCCAACATTGATATTATTTCAAGTGTAACCAAACAAGCTAATAGTTATTACTTTTCTAATATATTTTTTATGAGTTGTAGTTTTGTTCATCCCTTATACCATGTTCTGCAGACCAATCATGCAATTTTTACATTACAAGGACTATGGTTTCTTCCTGTATACTACGTTGCAGTTTTTATCAACTATTAAACGTTGTCTTTAAAAGAAAGTAGTAATTAAGCGGCGACATCACTCCCAATCAATTTCTCTCCCCGATAGGTCCCATGTGAGATGTACATGCTAACGAAATTGAGCCACCATAATTCATTATTACCAGCGGGGCTAATAATTTTGAAAACCAACCTTTCTTCGTTCCAATTATAATACAATGTTAAAGTTTGTCTTCTAAGCCATTGCCTTTATGATTTTTAAGATAATATTGCAAATATGTTTATGTATATAAACTCAGATTTTAAGATATATCGCACGTACATCGAAAGGGACTATCATTGATTGATAGAATTGAGTCCAAAGATATAAAAGCTTAATTTTTGCTCCAACAGCATTTTCTAAAAAGAAATAGTCATGAGGGTTTAGTTCAGTGATTGATATACCAATATGAATGGCTTATAAATACTTTTGATTTGATCTTAATTAGGATATAAGAATTTTTTTAAAGATTTTTTTTATATAAACATAAACCCACTACCTTTAATTTATCTAAATTCTCGAAAAGGTAAATCTCCAAAAGGAAAAAAAGAATAGTACCTATGTAATTTGACAGTAAAAAGGAATGTTATGTTCAATGGGCAGCCCTAGGTTAGCGTACACTTGCACCATTCCCATTCCTTAATGCTCATAAAATGGGATTGAGATTTGTGAGGATATAACGTAAGGAATTATGAAGAGAGATAGCATTTGAGGGAACTAAGGATGTTGCTTGACGCATTTGGTATCTGCCCCCCTCCCCCCGCCCCAACGGACCCGCCACATCCCCCTTTACTCATCGGCCATAGTGCCATATCCCACTGCCTCAAAGCACGCTCTAACCCTATCTGGCCCCATGTACTACATATGCTTGAGTAATCTTGAAGCTACGTCAAAATTGGCCACATAATAAAATAATAGTACCAAAGATTTTTCTAGCAAATACAATATATAATATAGCATTCTATGGATAATGGATGCAAACTGAAATCATCCAAACTGATATATAAATTTATATGTGAAACCCTAAGGTTTTATATTCCTTAGGTTCAAAAGAATCTTATTTTATAGTATCTAATTTCTTATATTTTAGAACTTGATGATCTATTCTAGGTATAACAACAAAAATATAAAAGTATTTAACTCCACCATGTTTATAAATCTTATATTTAGTGTAATAATAGAGATAATACTAAAAGCACTACCTTAAGTTTTGTTGTTTTATTTAATTTTATACTTAAAATTTTAAAGTTATAATTGAATGTTATACTCTATTGAATATTTTCTCACTAAAGTTCATAGATGAAATTTGTAGTTACAATGTGTTATAGCTAATCAAGTATTTGCTTACTAATTTTACTATTAGTATCATCTCTAGAAAGTTGTTGTGATAAATATTCATTAATTAAAGGTAAAGAAAACGATTAAAATAATAAATTTAATAAATAAAAATTTAATTAAGTATAATATTCAAGAAGCTAGATTTCAATAGCGAAATTAAAAGGATATAAAAAATTTAGAGTGTGTTTTTCGTAATGCTCTTGTTAAAATTTGCCGTCGGACGTACTCTTTCTCGAGCTACATGGAAGTAAACGAATTGGCAAATGCCGTGCAGGGCTTCATGCTTGAAAAGTCGCACCTTAAATTTATTTTTTCTTTCCTTTTTAGTTTTCCATATAATAATGAGAACGCAGAAGTCTTGCTTTGGTCAAATGGATGAAATGATTACATTACTTTGGTGGTAGATCTCATGGCTGCAGACATAATTGAATTTAGCCAGTTTTGGTGATGTTGCATGCAGCTATAGTAGTGCTGTCCATCATTCTAGTAGCCTTGTTTTATTTGTTTGAATCTCTCCTTTTCTTTTTCAAGTAATTATAACGGAAAATAATCCTAGCCTATGTATGCAAATATAGATAAGTTAACTCCAGATAAAATAATGTTTGAACTTAAATATAAGCTTAATTAGCAATTTTAAAAATAAGCTTCATTTGAACTTCATCCAACATATAATTTTAAGTTCAATTTCTAATCAAAATAATACTCAATAAACTTGGATTCGACTTAATTAAGCTGACTTGATCATATAAAAATTTACTACTTTAGTTAAAGTAATAATAATACTCAACTTAGACTTGATTAATATTTACACTCGACTCAAACTCAATTAAGTTTACAGAAGTTGATTAAGCTACACATTGTAAAAGTTAAGCATGTCTAGATAAATTATTCAACTAGCTCGACTCAACTGTTATCGAATCAAATTCGAATAAATATCAAGCATATCTCAAGTAATTTGTGAGTAAACTTGTTTTTGTTTACATCTTACTTGTATGAACAGCATTTATACTAATTGAACTACAAGATATTGAACTACTTTTAACATTTTCTCGATTGATTTTCTTCCCTTTTATAGAGGAAAAGGAGCGAGGTAATAAAATAATCTAAATTCCTAAAAAAATATGTTCTATTCGTGCTTTAAAATCAATTTATTCCCTACATACTGAATGCCTTTCGGTGCTAATGTTATTTTCTATTTTATGACCATGGACGTTATGATTAGATTTTTAAATAATCGGAATTGTTGAATTATAAATTGAAAATGTGTAAATTGAGAGCAACGATTTCCAATCAAAATAATAACTATATACGTAACAAGACTTTGATAGAGTCTACCAGCACCGAGACCTTGCGCTGCACGTTATGCTGAATTACACTCTTAAACTGTGATGCAAATTTGGAATTCGTATTTCTCCGATTCACATGATCTGGCGCGAGTTATGGAAAGAAAGCCGACATGAACGTAGACGTTAGAACTCCTCCTAAAAATCCAATCGGTGTCATTCAAAGCTTTGGAAATTTTAAGACTTTGTACATTGGTAATTAATGAAATATGTTTCAATGCCTGCCGTTCCGAAGACACCCTTTACTTGAATGGGAAGTGAAGTTATCCATAAGGTAAGCTTCCCATTCCCAAGTGGTGCCTTTTGAAGACGTAATCGGCTAGTAATAATAGTCTTCATGTTTATCCACAAAAGTAGCTGTTATGACCAGATAAGAACCTCCTAGGAACGTAAAATATATACATATACATATATATATATTAAGAGATGTGTATCTTAAAATCGAAAAGAGAGATAGGATATGACGTGCAATATATTTTATTATAGATGTCGAGATATTATTGAACTTGTACAACGTAATCACCAATCAAGATGAAAAGATGTCGATCAATCTGTTTCTCTTAAGTAATTATTCTTAATGGCCAACATGATGTAAACAGAAGAGCTAACGAGAGGCATTCGAATGCATTGCATTTTTCCCCTTGTTTTCAGATTAGACATATTCGGTAACTTCAATTTCATGTTTTGACTTACGATATATTCATTTGATCACCAGCTCGAATGGGATTTTTATCTTAGTTGGAGCATAGAATACCAAAATATCCTCTTGCCTGGGTTGAATGTGTTCTTTTGTTTTCCTAAAGAAAAAAAAAATACATATACCTTCGTGGAGAGCTAAAATATAATATCCATGAAATACTCTTAAAATGTTTTTAAAATAAGAGACCGGTTTTTTTTTTTTTTTTGAAAAAACTAAAAACTTGGGAATCTCTCTCTCTCTCTCTCTCCTCCTATACATGCCTACCCCCGAGCCACTCTAGGCTTTACTTCGCACAAGTTCTTCACAAAAAAAAATTAGGTTGGGAAACAATTATTAAGTTTAATCCTAATTTAGAAGATTTATATCATCATATCTTTAATATTATATGTAAGTCATTCAAATTATGTTAAACCTATTCAAATATAAGATCTCACAATCTCTATGTATGGAATCAGACTTTAAACTAATATACTGATAATATTAATTTAAAATAATAAAGTATACATAATTAGATCACAAGAATATCAATAACTTCATTAAATAACAAACGAGAAATTATTTGTCATTTAAGGTTTATCATACCCAAATACAAAAGAAAATTAAGTTAGCATCATGTCGAAATTAAAAGAAAAAATATAAAAACAATGTAAAAAAGAAAAGCATCAATAATTCAAGAGCAACAATAAAATTCTATAACTACTCTAATACTAACTCTAAAACTTTATATTTAAAGCATTAGATTCTAACCCTAGTTATACTGATCAAGTGCTTCCTATATAAAAAAAAAGTTGTAATTTCCTAAAGTAGAATCATAATCTTTATAAAAAGGTTATAAATTTTTTCAATTGATTTGGAAAGTAACATCTTTATGTGACACAGTTGTAACACGATCATGCAAATGCTTGTATAACGCTCATCATGAAATTTCTCAAAAATCTTTAAAAATAAGCCTCAACACAACTATGCTTGTATAACCTTGCACAAGTCTTGTCATAGGCTTCCTTCAAGCTTTTTAATGTTGTGCTCAACTCAACTCCCAACACGGTTGTGTTGAAGATTGTGTCAACCATTTCAACTTCATAACTTTATCATTTTCACTCTGATTTACATGAAAATTACACGGCTTTGTTTCATTTTAGGGAAAATTAAAAATTTAATCATCAATATTTAGTACTATTTTGTTTAAGTTTGAAACCTTTCTTTTGTTTTTTTTTTCCTATTTCACTCCTCAACATTAATAAAAACATGCAATTGAGTTTTTTTGTTAACACTTATTAATTTTTCCATTAAATAGTGACATGTGACACGCTTTGATTAGTCTACATAATTTTTAAAAATAATTAATATAATAAAGTATAAATTAATTAATTAAAAATTAAAAAGGTAGAAAATTAAAAAATGAGAGGGAAAAAAGTAAACAAAAAAATTATCCAACCACCCCTAGGCCTTGGGGTGGCCAGAATGGCCACAACATGAAGTGGGTCACAACCAACTTGAAAAAAGTGAGTTGTGCGACTCATGGATGGCCATGAGTAGCCATCCAAATTGGAAAAAAATCCCCCTTGCCTTACAGTGACTAGAACTTTCTTTCTTTTTTTTTTTTTCCAAACTTTTTTACTAAACTAAATATATATATTCTTATTTAAAAAATTATATTTGTACATACACATATTTGTATATTACTAAGTGAATTAGTAATGCATTTTTATTTTTTTTCTATTTGTTTGATTATTTTTTATATTTTATTATTATTCATATTATTATTATTACTTTATCTATTTTTTGAAGATTTTATTATATTATTTATTTAATAAAATTACATGGACAAATCAGAAAGTGACTTGTGTGGTTAATGAGAAAGCTAACAAGGGACTTTTTAGCATGTTTAATAAACATTGAGGACTAAAATAAAAAAAAAATTAGGATTCAAACAAAAAAAGTACCAAATGTTGAGAACTAATTTTTGTAATTTTCCCTTCACTTTATCCAAAATTGCTTTGTGAAGCCCTAAAATCAAAATATAAGCTATTTAAATGTAATATCTATTCAAATGTACTTAAAAAGTAAACCAAAACTATATAAAAAAATAACAAATAATAAGTGTTTTATAACACTTATTAGAATGTGATTTTTTAGTAAGCTTAGGGTTCATATTTAAATCTTTGTGTATGTTAATAGGTTTTGACTACTAGTTGGATCATTAGATGTTCAGTAAGCAAAATCAAGGTCAGTGGGACATAGTATCTAATGTTAACAAGGCTTAACAATTTGTAAAACAAACCTAAGTCATAAATGTGTTTGTTGTGCGTGCACCAAGGTTGTTAACCATTCTAAAAAGGCATGACTAATCACTTGTTGCATTATACGGATGCATGATCAAGATAAAGTGGCTTGTAGTTAGGCACTAAGGCTAGTAACAATTTCACATAGGCAAGTCATCAATATGGCAAGACTATAGCTAATGTGAGTCAAAACATTTAAAGTAAAGTTATCAACGGGTGGCAATAGTGGCATAGGACACTACTATAAACAAAGATAGTGGTCAATATGTGTAGTGATTCTGTCATGAGACCATTAGTGTTTTTTAATACGGAACCTTGATATTGTTGATACAAATTTTGACTCTCATAGCCCTAAGACTAGGTTTACTTATGTTTGTTACCCCTTTTCCTATATAATTAAGATAAATAACCAAGATTTGCCTATCACTTACAAATGTTGCTGTAATAGTATATCTATTTAGACATACATGTCATGTGGTATATACATATATGTGTTGCAAAACATTCTTACTTGGCTTAGTGTTTTGCCCATGTGGGGGCAATACTTTCCAAGTGTTGATGATTTATGATGATGAAGACCTATTACAGTAATCTTGGTTAGGTACTATAGATGATTGGTAGTGATGGGTGTGATAACAACTCAGCGGATGACTGCAACTTCTAGATGGCTTATTATTAAAATTTTATGAATTATGACTTGTAATTGTTTTATTTTCAAAGACAAATTATAGAGTGCTTAGTTATTTGATCCCTTAGTGATTTATACAAGTTTATTTTAAGAATATTATGTAATAGATGTAGACTTTATAAACATTTGAAGATTTATATTTGTTTTATATATAATTATAGATAGTAATAAGCAAGATCCTAAAGCTTTGCATATTCTTACCATGTGTAGGGTCATATGGTAAAGCAATTGCATCACAATGGTCATTGGGTGTGATAGTTAATATTTGATCTCCAAGGACATAAACATGGAGCCAAGAAGCAAAATGGGCCAACCAATCAACTAAGAGACTTTTCAACAAACCAATAAAGATCAAGACATCTAGAGGCAGCTACTCAGAAAGTTGCAACAATGGAATGAGACATTATTGTGGATGAGGGTAGTGAACTAGACTACAGATAATTGATACAAAATCCCAATATATAATATTAGTCATTTGGTATGTAGACTCCTAGGATTATGGATTTAATGATTCTCATGGTCTTGGATATTAGATTTGCTTATGCTTATAGCACAACATGTAAATATGATAACCATTGTTGTCAAAATCGCAATTTAACTCGTATGATTCAACGATTTTACGAGTTTGTATATATATTTCTAGTTAACTCGCACACAAAATCAGAGAGAAGCAAAATCGTAATAAAATTGCGATTTTGAACAGTAAAATCGTTCAAAATCGCGATTCTATCCATTCCAACCGATTCCACAAATATTTACAAGTACAGGCTTCCACGCAAATAACACACGGCCGTGTCTCAGACCGTGTACTCAACCGTGTGTGCTTCTGTGGATTTTCCAAGCTCAAAACACGGCCATGCCTTCAACCGTGTGTTCAACCATGTATGCTTATGTGGGCATGTTTCCTTGACATACGTGCTTTCCTGTCGTAGGGGAGTATGAGTCATACCCCAATATGTTCATCGGTCATCACTCCTCTCTTGTCAGTGTGTTACATTGCATTGAAGTCTTTGTGTTTGTGTTCGTCGATTGTTAGTCTTCTTGTTCCTATTTGTGATCATGTTCGTATTAAAGCATTCGTGTTTGATTACTGCAACTTTCCTTATTTTAACTAATATTTTTGTAATAGTAAATAAAATAAATGGTAGATAACTTTAATTTTATAAGAATTTTTTAGATTTTTAATTTTATAGGAAATGTATAAATGTATTTATATTTCTATCTTTTCAATATATCATTTTCATAATTAAGTAAACGTGAGATATTGTTAAGTAAATATATTTTGAATTAATAATTACGAATAGTGCAAAAATTTACCTAGTAATATATAATTTTGAAGGTTTTTCTTATTATAGTATCTTCTTTATTATGTACTTTTGGTCATTTTTTAATATTACTCCTTTCTAATGGTATATCTTCATTATTAATTTTAATTTATTAGTAATTTCTTAAAGTCACAATTGATTTTTAAATTTTATCTATTATCTTTTAGCTTTTATATATAGAATTAGGTAAAACTTGTTTTATACATGATTTATCATTTTAGAAATAAAATATCTATATTATATAACTTATGCTCGATTATCTATAGTATGACTTTTATTGCAAATTTGCAATTTATGGCTAAAATAAATACTTAATTTCCTTATTTTTATTATTCATTATATTTTTTAATGACTATTGTAAATAAATTTATAATATTTGAAAGTTATTTTACATAGGTTGTAGAAACTTATGTTTCTACATTCCGTTTCTATGTTCTGATTCTACAGACCCCTTAGCGATTCTACATAAAATCGCGATTTTGACAACCATGATGATAACTATCCGTGCTTGTTGCTTGTAAACATTACTACAATAATATTATGATCATTAGAAAAGTGTCACGCTCCAAAGGGGGGCCTGGAAGTTTCCACTAAAAATTATCATGGCACGTGTGCACCCGTTACATGATAATCGTCTTACAAGTTAGAGATTGTAAGACTCTAAAAAATTAATTATATTTATGGCTAAGCATAGTACATAAGGTTACATAATAAAATAGAACTATGAATCCCGTACCCCACGGTCAACCATGATCGTAGAGAATCGATATCCCTTACCAACCAGTAAAATGGAATAAAATCATAAGTTTCACAACTTCCAATTTTACATTAGGGTCCTAAAATAATATTTCATCTAAATAGTCTATCTTTCGCAATTCCAAAAACTCTCGACACTTCACCTCTTATCCCACCCCAAGCTTTCGTAATCTCTACTTGCAAAAGGGTCTGTGGAGAGGTGAGCACACTACGACTCAATGAATGGGAGGGTAATACTTTCAATGCTACCCACGCACAAGCAATTTCAAATCAAGTTATCAAATCATATGCTATGCATGAACAACCATATGAATGCAGCATCTCACACGGTCTTCTAGTAACCGACGTGAAGTCTAAGGTTTACACCCCCCTTGACCTTGGGTTGAGGATTCCGAAGCCACCATCAATGCCTGGGTCTTACACACAATTTCATTACTCTTATCACTTATTTATGCTGTGTCTTAGCTTTAATGATCTAGGTTTAGGTGCCTCAATACACCGAGCATTTACACACTTAAGAGACAGGCCGAACTCGGAACCATCAAGGCGCAACAATCCCTTAATCACTTAGTTCGCACTTGGCGGAACAGCAATCCTCTGATCACTTCCAACACGTCATATAGCAGTGATGGCCTTCAATCTCATGTAATGTCTCGTGTAAATGCATTTCAAGTTTTAATCGAGTCCACTCCTTTAATTAATTGATTCGAGGTGACCAAACAATATACAGTTGTAACCAATTCCCATTCAAGGCAATAAGGTAAACTACCAAGCATTTAAAGACTACCACTTTAAGAACAATCAATAGGAACCCAATGAAGTCCCATAAAAAAATCCACTACGTTTCATATTCACATTTACACAACAAGAAGAGATCATGCATTTCACACCATAGGTAAAGCAAGGAAACCAAACCAAGCAGATGGAAACAATCCAGCTATACACAAGATTTTAGTTAACTTGACACCTCTATGCCATTGACTTAAACGTCAAATCAATCCTTTTGGTTTGAACTACAGTTCTCATTTCTGGATACCTCTATCCCTCTCACTTAAACGTCGAATCAATCACTAGGGATTGATTTACAATTATCATTTCGTGACACCTCAGTGTCATTTCACCCCTTGAGGGCTTAGTTTTATGCATTCCCAAATATCACTTAAGGTAGCCACAAGTGTAAATGTCCCTTCCAAATCCTCAAGTATCATATATATATGATAACAGTATATACGTATTTATAGGTTTAAAGCTTATTCTTAACCAAAGGATGATCTGCTAAATGCTTTTCCCTCATGTACTCAAGAGAAGCAAGAGGATATAACTATTTCATTGAAAGTAAGGTTTTCATCTATGATTTGTATAATTATATGCATAAATGCATTCTATAAATATAATAGGAAAATAATGTTATCTAAGCATATATACATATCCAGAAGTAGATTATAATATGTGTATATAATGATATACATATAATCTATTCCAGTTATGCATACCTACTCGGTAGCAATAGAGAGAAAAGTTAGGTTTATATATTTTGGTTTAGTTTAAAGAAAACAATTTTAAATCGTGGTATTAGGCCTGTAGTACTAGCACTGGTAAGATGGTGCGAAGTGCTATTGTTAAGATAATGATATCTAACCCTCAGTCCATTATATCCTCTACATCATTAAAACAGTATTTCTCTATAAGTTATCTAACTCAATTTCTTCGTAACTTCGTCTTTTTAAACTCATTTAACCTCACTATATAACTTAAAATTAATAAAATGACATCTAATTGTAACTATAACCAATCAAGTGAATTCACATATATAGCATATCAACACATAACACAACATTGTAGCATATCGTTAAGTTTCTCACTCACTCGTCTAAGGTTGTCATAGTTTTAACTGGAATTGAGTGATTCCAACGGGTAATCCCTTTACTTTCTTCTTGAAATCAGTGTCTTTCTGCAATGCTTTCTCAACCAAGCCATAGAAAGCAGCATCTCCACTTGACCTTAGTAGTTTCTTAGCACCTGATATATGTACTCTACTCATTATGCATTTGATGGCAAGGCGTGAAGTCTCCTCCTTAAGACACTTCGGGCGAACAAGATTCGAAACATTGGATACTTCTTCAACGTGATTCTGATACAGGGTTCTAGAAGAAATGACCTTCCTAGGAATCATTGCTTCCAACACGTCAAGTTGCGGTGATCGACTGTCTGCTTTCCTTATGTAGAAGTCACGCAATGGAACGTCTTCGACCTGCCAAATTTGGAATTCCTTCTTCCATGTAGGCAAGATAACCTTAAAAAGGACAACTAAAGGTTTTGCATTAGGGTATTTGGCCAAGAATGATCTTCCTCAACATCCTTTGAACATTCCATTGCAAAATTCATTTTATCCCAAATATCCCCTAGGCTATCATCTTGGATGTTGCTCAAATCATTCTCTTCACCATCTACACCAACATAAACACATCTCCTTTATATGAAGCATCTTTAAACCTTTCGTTTATCAATTTGTCTTTAATATCTTCCAACGAACTACTTGTAGGACAACTTGTTGAATTAGTAGTCACTAAAGGTTTTGTATAACCTTCTTTCTTCTCTCCTTTGTTGACATCTCCACCTACGGGGTTTCCCGTCCTTCCTACTAGTTTTCATCCTCACTCACGCTTCCATCACCATACATACACCAACCACTCTTTATATACATACATGCCCATCTCCATCGTAATAACATCATACGCACCCGTACACATAAGTTTTACCTACGCACATACACAAGATCAATACTCTCTTGTCTTTATTTTCTGACTTTCTCCTCTTTTCCTTATCCTTCTTTCGTCTTCAATTTTCTCCTCCTCTTTCTTCTAACTTTTCCTTTTCCATTTTCCTTTTCTTCTTCCTTTTCTACTTTATATCTCCTACTCGCCAAACCCCACTTACACTCTTTACACACACACCACGCACATACACCAGCACATTCCCACCCATAAACATACACGCACATTCCACACACACCACGTACACAAACCAACACACTCCTATCCATACACATGCACATTCCGCACACACTACGTACACACACCAACACACTCCTATCCATACACATACACCACGTACACACACTAACACACTCCTATCCATACAAATACATACTCGACACACATCTACACATACATACACACAATCATACTATGCACATAATTACACGCACACACAGCTGCACTTTGCAACCTTCTTTTCTCCTCAAGTCCACATGCACACATACACATACCACTAGCACATACATACACACATACTCCGCACACACCTCACACCACTGACACGCACATACACACATACTCCGCATACACCATAGACCACCAGCACAAACATACACACATATTCCGCGCACGCCTCACACCACCAATATGCACATATATACATACTCCACATACACCACACACCACCAGCACCTACATACACCCATACTCCGCACACACCTCACACTACCTGCACGTACATACACACATACTCTGCACACACCACATACCACTTACTCATATACATATATCTTGCTCTTCCTCCCATTTCCCCTTTCTTTCATCCTTCGGAACACTGCTACTATGGTTGTTGACGGTCGTTGTTGCTGTTCTCGTCGTGGTTACTGTTACTGACGTTGTCGCGGTAGCCGTTGTTGCTGCTGTTGCAGTCATTGTTGCCGCCGTTGCTATGGTTGTTGTTGTCTTCCTCCCTCGCACACACACGTACCCACATGGTTACAACAAGGCGGCTCCTCCACCTTATGCATATACACCGCTACACCTCGTAACCCTCCCTTCTCTGCTAGTCCATCATCCACTTACGCCGGAAACTAGATTACCATGGAGGCTTGGACATTGCAGTTGTCATTGTGGTCGTCGTCCTCCTCTCTGGACACACACACACGCATATAGCCACATTGTTGGAAGCACGTTACCGCACACGCTGGCATCCAATCCTCCACATGTAGCTCCTTCTTCCGTTTCTTCCTTCCCTAGATCCGAAGTGTATGCGGAAGAGAGGGGTTCGTCGTTCAAGTCTGGAGTGGGTGAGAGAGTGAGAGAAAAGGAGTACGGTGGCTAGCCGAGAAGGAAAAGAAGAGGAATGGGAAGGGAAGAGAGAGCGTCGGGAGGGTGAATTAAGGGGAGGCACGGGATAGGGGAAGGGCAGGGGATGAAGACGCAGCCCGGAAAGGAAAAGAAGAAGAAGAGAAGAAGAAGGAAAAGAAAAAGAAAAGAAAAGGGAGAGAGAAGGGATAGAGATGGGACTGCTGTGCCGCCTGCCACCTACTGCTATTGCTACTATCATGGGAGAGGGGCTGACATGACCGGTGGCTGATAAAACACGCAATGTGATTTTTTTTTCACGGTTATGTTATATATATATATATATATTTATATTATATTATAATTATATTTTATATTATAAATGTCTCTATTTTAATATTCTGCTCACGTACAAAAGTATCTTCAAATTTGATATTTTTAGCATTTCATTACGAAAATTTACGTTTTAAGCTAATTTGATTATTCCGGGAGTCAATATTTACTCAAAATTTTCATTTGAATTTCCTAAATCTATAGTTTCGATTAATTTCCTTATTTAACCCAATATCGTTTGAAATTTATGTTTTGGAGAATTTATTCTTTTAATTTAAATTACACAAACTGAAGTTAGGACTTACAATTATTTTTATTTCTCTGTTTATATGCCCATATACGAATATTTTTTAATTACTTCGCTTCCTAAATTTATTTAGTAATATATTTCATAAAATTCAAATTGTTACATTCGTTATCCTTTTTCTTTGCAATGGTTGTTCTTTCCAATTGTTCTATTTTTAAAGCCTATTATTATCGCAAATTATTAAAATAATATTTATACGTCGCGATGTTTTAAATTTTGTCTTAAATTTCTCAAAGTTTTTAATATAGCAAGATTTTCATTCTCGCTATCCCGACCTAAAAGTATTTTTTTTTCTTTTTTTTTTTAATTTTCATATAGTCTTTTCAAAATTTTGGGACATCACAAAAAGTATGATACCACTATTATTTTGATTCATCACCTTCCTTTCTTCTTCTTAACTATCTTGGTTTAAGAAGTGTGCTTGCGGAGGCCCTAAACATAAAGCTAGTTCAAAATCGACCTAAACTTGGCCTTGACCCTAAGTTACAGGTTGGGAGGAGGGTGAATCGAAATCGACCCCCGGTGGGAAGGGTCAGGTTGGTTAGGCTCATGAATCAGCCTTTTTTATTTTTTTTGCTTATAAATTTTATAGTTCATCTACTGAACCTCCAGTTTGGTGGGTTTAGCAGGTGAATCGCCTTAAACCTACTTAACTAGTGGGTCCAATGACCGACTGAACCAGCCCCCACAAACCAAGTTGATAGGTCAACTTGGCCCATGCTAATGTCTAGGAGGCCCTTCATCCTTTTCTTATCTATTTAGGCATGCACAGTGATTTACTAGTTTATTTTATGAATTATGTGAAATAGATGTAGGCTTTATAAAAATTTGAAGATTTATCCATCTTACATACAATTGTAGATTGTAGTAATCACTAATCAGGAGCACTCTAAAGTCTTGTATATTCCTACTATGTGTAGCAATATATGGCAAGGTAGTATAGGACTCAATGGCCAATCAACCAGTTGATTAGAGGCCTAATGGTTGAGTAAATAGCTCGATGGTCAAACTAGGGGCTCTTTTAAAATGCAGTCGAGATTTTTTATTTTTTATTTTATCTTTTTTTCCTTTTCGATTAAGATATTTATTTTGGAATGAATCATATAAATCTAGTATGTAAAACTTACTTAATTATATTTATTAAGATTCACTCTATCCTAGTTTATTTAGTTTTATAATTGACAGATATAATTGACAGGCTAAAATCTTTTGTTTATCCTTACATTTTCTTATTGGTTACTCTAGGTTTCTTTTTCTACTTATTAGGGGGAAAAAAATACATTGAATTGGAGAATCACTCTCATATTTATCGTTGGATTTGGATGGGTGGTTCATCCTTACGTGTCGCCACATGGCATAGGGTTGCAAATCCACGTATGTTTATGCAATATGCTGCTCACTAGGCAGTATCATAACGAGTTCAGTCCTGGTATTGTGACCATCAGGTGTTCTAACGACGGTGGTCGGGGAATTAAAGCCCCCACTACTGAAGAGGTTGTTAAGGTTTTGAGGCACGACATCAACCCACAATTTGAGGAGGTATTGTCCCGCTTGGATAGTTTTATAGGGGCATGTGACGGTAAAAGGTTATTATTGTGATGGCAATATGGGTATCAAACAAAAACAAAGGCGTGCCTTATGGTGTCATTGATGTCGAGTTATATTTAGTCTGGTATAATCTCATGATGACACATCTAATCAAGTCGAAAAACTTACTGGTACGTCGTCATTCTTGAGAGCTCCATTTTAACCTACTTCATTGCCGCCCTAATATAGAATCTTTCTTGTCTTTTATAGTTGACCACAGCATCATAAAGCAAAACTTTGCATTTGTTACTATCCTATTTTATATGTTCGATAATGATATATATACAACATAGGTAGATCATAATGCTCTCAACATATGCTTGATCAATCATGTATTGATAATAATAAGAAGAAGAAGAAGGATTAAACAATAGAACAGGTGACAGAATGACAACGTCCGTTTATGCCAAATATTAGACAAGATGATGATGATGTCGATCTCGTGCCATCTTCTCAAAATTATTGCTGTCATATCAGGACATTGTCGGGTCTGATACAGTCGAATTAGTCTCATCAGGTAGTGGAGGAGGCAGCATAATTGTTAGCAATTGTATCGAATCAAGAAAGAGCATATAGGTGGCACCCTAATCAGACATATGATATGTTATTGACAAGCTTATTTTTACCCAAATTTCGGGCTGCTTTCGGTTTAACCTCAATCTGTTTTTGGACTTCATATACTAGTTTTACTACCACGTTTCGAATGAACAAAATTGTCATAAGATTCGCTGTTGGGAGCATGGAGTTGCTCTCCATGTTTTCATGCATTAGTTTGGTGATAGTTATAAGATAAGAAGGACAAGTCCATTAATCACAACGATCTAATGTTCGAATTTTAAAGTAGTTTGAAATTATGTAAGATTGTTGTCACACCGTTGCATATATATATATATATATATATGTTAACACACCATTTCGATTTCGTATTATAAGCATTAATATAAGATTGGGGTGCAAATCGATAAAGTAAGCAGTAAAAAAAACAAAAAAAACTTAAATGAGTATGCTTGCACACTATTGTTCAATGGAGACATATCAAATTAAAACCCCTCCTTGTTACCTTGTCACTCATAATGTGCTAACTATTTGTTCTGTACAATCGTTGCGAACATGATTAGCAGAAAAGTAAACAACCCAAAATTATCATGGGAAGGAGTGATGAAAGCTGCATTATGCTGATAAGTTCCATGGAAACCTAATAAACCCCGGCAGTTTTGGTTATGGTCGTTGAAATTTTGATTGAGAAAGATACTTATGCAGAATCCATGATGATTAGTGTCAAAATCAACTCATTTAAAAGTTTTGGTTCCTCCAATTAGCATGGAGAAAGGAATTTTGATTAACCTATCTTGTTATGCCTTTTTAGTTTAAATAAGGAGACTTCAACTAGGTCAGCAATTACATTATAAAAGGAAAATAACATTGGGATAGTGAATAAATAAATTCTTGTGTCATTAGAAATTTTACTTGAAGAAAAAATAATAATAAGTTAGTGAATCGGTGCCATTAATGGTCTTCGGTTTCTCTTACATGCGGGTTTTCACCAAAGCAAAACTAACACCTCCATATTTGTCCTCTCGTAGGACTCTGACATCCTTGTTTTACTTCTTTATGTTGATGTCATCATCTTGGTTGATAACAATACTACGCTCCTCACTTATTATGTCTTTATTTTTTTCGTCAATTTGTTATGGAGGACTTTAGTGCTCTCCACTTCTTTCTTGGCATTTGTGTCACTTATAACCTTGGAAACTTCATTTGTGCCAATCCAAACTTACCCATGATTTCCTCAAACATCATCACATGCACATTTCCAAGTCAGTTAAAACCCTGTTGTCTCCTTAGAATCAACCCAATGCTCATGGCTTACCCTTGCTACCCAATCCTTCCACTAACCTAAGATTGTTAATGCATTGTAGTACTTCATTATCACTAGACCAAATATCAATTTTATAGTTAATCAATTGAGTCAATATATCTCTCTTCGAAACACTAATCATATGCTAGCAAGCAAACAAGTTCTTCAATATATTTATAGCACTCTCTCATCAAGACTTCCCAATGTATGCACATCTTATACCTCCTTGAGTACCTTTGCTTATGCAAACTAGGCTGGCTATCTAGACATTTATTGATCCACTATAGGGTATACAATCTTACTTGGGCACAATCTCATCTCATAGCATTATAAGAAAGAGACTCTTATATTTTGAAGCTTTTATGAAAGTTGAATACAGAGCCTTAACCTATGCTGTAATGGAGGTATGAGCTAAGGGCTTCCAATCAATAACTTGCCACTCTGTGTTGATAATCTAAGCACCATCAGCCTATTTGCAACCCTATCAAACATCATTGCACTAAACATTGAGCAAGTTACTGTTGGTTAGGTTCTCAATCAATGTGTCCTCATTCGTCACCAACTCATTGATATTCTAACCAAAAACTAATCTATAGATAAATTCCTAAATTAATGCCCCAATTCCACAGTGATACTTAAATGTGAAATTGACTTATTAGTGTATTATGTTTAATATAAGGATAATGTAGTCTATATAAATATATTATAGTTACACACTATACTATCTATATGTATATCTTTATAGTAAATGAAAATCAAGTTTACAATTACTAAATATTAAATTTGTAAAATTGGAAACATCAAATAATATGAAGAAATATAAATTAGAAGGGAAATTAGAGACAATTAGAGACTAGAAAACATATCTCAGGTATAATAATCAATCAAGTGCCTTAATATAATTTAGGAATAAATGATTATTTAATCAAGTTTTATCTTACTCTTACCGATTCCTTCAAGAACCCTTAGTTAAACTTAATTAGCTTTTGACATTTTAAGAAAATTATTGGGATGTAATTAGTTAGAAACAAGTATCTTATAAGGTTTTTGAGTCTCAAAGGTAACATGGTAGTCTTAGATTTTCAAAACTAATCTACCTAAGCTATTTAATTAAGAGAGAGTGTCTACTTCGTGTAAATTGTATGTGTTTATTATGAATTTAGTAGAAGGTCAAGTGTAGAGGTGGATTGCTAACTAAAAATAAATAAATAAAT
The DNA here is from genome assembly GCA_037954665.1 of Laguncularia racemosa. Lineage (NCBI taxonomy): Eukaryota > Viridiplantae > Streptophyta > Magnoliopsida > Myrtales > Combretaceae > Laguncularia > Laguncularia racemosa. The sequence continues at coordinate 1,335,414 of JBBMOL010000072.1, forward strand.
AAAGGGTATCTATAGGGCTTCCTCACGCATCTAGGAGGTGATGCACCCGAGGGTCACTTTGACTAGTTAAATGCCACAAGGCATGGCTCGATTGGCAGGCCAAAGCACACATTGGCGTTCTCATGTGAGTTGACTCATGCTTTGACATATATATTAAAAAAAAAATGAAAATAAGTTTTAAAATGCATAAAAATTAAAAAAAAAATGCAAAGATTATCCTAGGATCTATGTGGGGCTTATCATGTACCTGAACAATGACGATTAACATTACATTTTTCAAAAAATATTCTAATTTTGATCAAAATTTTGAAAAATAGTATTTATTTATTTATAGCATCGATTTTTTTAAATCGTTACTTATATCAACGAAACAATTATTTATTCCAACATTTTTATAAAATGTTTTTGGTGTAACATCTTACAAACTATGTATTTTTCAATCCGGGTATTACTTGGCCACAACCTAACTATTGCAAACCATGTCTTCATAAGTCAGAAATCAGGGTCTTGGTGCACTACCACCAGATTCCAGCCATTCTATTGCTTTGGCCACCGTGGCGTTAACCGTACTTCAACGACCTTAGCTCTAACAATCTAGGCTTTTGATACTTGTTTGTTGAGACATGTATAGCCTTAAAACCAACGAAATCATTGCTATAAATTACAAAACACACCAATTGATAAGCAAACCACATTTCTCATAAACATTCAAAGCAAACCTCCCATTCACAAGTCTCTTAGTATCTCTTAACTGTAATTTTTACGATCTAAGATATCAATCAATTATATATTATTAATTATCTAATTAAATTAATGAGTTAAGCCATTAAATAAAAAAAAACTATTCAGCCAATTTTGTGAAGACCTAAGCTTAAGCAATAATGTTGAAATTGAAATAGTGTACACATACATGAAATGTAAAATGAATATATATATATACATATAAAAATATACACACTATATTATATTATATTGTATAAGACATATATATATATAAGAAAGGTACATTTACAAACATACACATAAAAATAATTATTTATATTTACTTAAGTATAATATGTGAATTGTATACATATTATATATATATATATATATTATATGATATATATATGGCTAGGAAAAAAAAAACATGCAAAACAAACCTAAACCTAAATTAAGTATAAATAATATTATATATATACACATTATAGAATAGAGAGAGGGGGGGAGGATCAAAATTCCAAAGTTACAAATCCATAACTTTCTCCATTTCATCTAAATTTTCTAGGAAAATTGCAATTGAAAATTTCAACATGCAATTATCAGGGGAGGATGAAGAACAAGATTGAAGTAGGATGCAACAAGAATTTGAAAAAATTGAAGAAAAATCATAATTAAATAGGAGAGGATCTAGTCTGTTCGGTTGAAGGGGTTAGGGTAAAGCTGCTACTAAGCTAAGCTAGGGTTAAGGTTTTAGGTGGAGGAGGATTCCAACCGACACAGTGGTGGTCAGCATTGGTGGCCGGAGGTCGATGAACGAAGTTGCCCCTAGTAACGCCCAAAACTTCCTATTTTTGTTAAAAATATCAAATATTGATGAAAAATTATGATTTTTGGTATTCTAGCATAACTTTATATGTATATTAACATGGTAATTCTATTTTTGTTAAATTTGAATAAAAAATATGTGGTCCTTAAGAAATTCCCTATTCTTGTTGGAAATTAAATTGGAAAATGAATGAGGCAAATGATCTAGTTTTGATGTAACTTTTAGTATAAGACCCTTATATGATTTAGTAGATCACTGAATCAATAATTGTTCAAATAGGAGTCTTTTTCTATTTTTAGTGAATTTTTCAAGCCAATTACCCTGTTTTGGCCTAATTTAATTATTAGCAAAATTGGGGAATTTGATTTGATTAGTTGAATTTGATGTTTAGTTGAGGTTCATTGAAGTATAATATGATGTTAAGAAGCTTAGGTTAGTTATGAAACAAAAACAGGAACGGTCAGTGCAAAATCGTGATAATTTGGAATTATATAATTCAACGCAGAACCGGATCAAAATTTAATTACACTAATATATAATGGAACGTAACATACCCGTATGTATATGAATAAGATATTGTAGGAAAATGGTGGAATTTAGGAGCTTGAAATATTGAATTAGCAATTTAGGGTTCAATAGAGTAAATTAAGTAACATTAATTGATATATTGATGATTCAAGTATTTCTGTTGAGTAAAGAGGACATAGGAATTTGGCTGGTGCAACTGTTTGGATTGGCATATATTGTTTCAAGTGAGTACCCCTTAACTCCTCTCATGGATACGAGTGGTTGATAATGTAGATCACTTGTTGTTGGCTGAAATTACCCTGTACGATCACTTACTGTGATCAATGCACAAGGATTGTTGAATTATATAATATTGTTGATGGCTGGTTGTGTGTCCTAATATAATTGGATTTTGAGAAAAAGGGAACATTCTAGAAATCCTAGAATAAGAGTTAGGTGTGGGATTTGATTATACTATTCCTGATTGTATGTGATATAATGAACATCAATTGTTGAATGCTTTATGATTGTGATGTAATACTCGGTTATTTTTAGCTTATTGGATGGAGTTTATATGACTGGTTGAGTTCATATTATTGTTGTCTCGGTAATGATGAAATATCTAAATGGATAATAAAATGGAAAATTGATCGTTGACATGTATAACTTTATTAAAGTATACTTAATTGAGTTTTAGTACTCGAATAAATCAAATGGGGTTTAGGTTGTAAGTACCTACTAACCCAAAATGCTTAATGTAAGGAAAATCATGTTCCCTGCTTAGTATATTTATGGTACGACCTTTGAGTCGACCCTAATAGGTTTGAGACACGATTGACGAACCGGCCCGGTTCAGTGACCCATGGGGATCTAGTCACCCCTCTTGTTCAAGGTAGGTAAAAGGCGAACTAAATGTTTCCAACTAAAAAAAGTATGTAAGGATGCTTTAATTAGCCGAGAAAACATTGAGTTTTGAAAAGTACATGAGAGTAGTTTATCTACCAGTTAACAAGCTCTACTTAGGTGAACTAAAAAGTATTTCTAACCTGTGAGTAAATAAGAGAGACTTGAAATGGTCTCCAATGAAAAGGTTATGAGTTTGGTAAAATGGAATTATAAGGAAAAGTTCATTAAGTAAGATCACGGTGATGTTATAATGTAAGAAATTGAACTGGGTTTTTTGCGAATATAGCTTTGAGTTAAAAACTTACTTGCTTGAGTAATCACTTTCAAAGTATTTGATAATACTGTTGGTTACTGTTATGTGATTTTGTTGTTTGTTTTTGCTAAGTTGCTTGATTATGTACTCACTTTGCTTCTTAAGAAGCTGAGGAGTTAGTGTTTTTGCTAACCTCAAGTACAAGTACTGAAGAATAAATTACTGGAGACTCGGGTTTTTAGAGAGTGTCAATAGAAGCAACCAGGCCTTTAGTTTCCATTTTGAAACCTTTGTTATTTTATAATAGGATGTTATGTACATAATGTTGTAGTGCTTATAATTAAGATCTACAAGTGTTGATATTTGGATTGTAATGTAAATATATGTATGTATAAGGTTAGATTTGTAATCTTTTTTATGCCACTTAGGTCTACAGGATTAATCATAGGTTGTGCCTACTTACCGGAAATATAGATCTTGATGGTATATATATATATATATGATGTGATGGGGGATTTTAAGTACAGGTGTTTAGATATGATGTGAATTTTGAAATGATAGCATCATTTTATAGGACATTTATAGAATTACATACAGGTTCAAGATTAGTTAAATTTGCCTTATCTCTAATTCAGAGACAGCGTAGCAATCCATCTACAGGTACTAGGGATAGTTACAGGAATGTTGAATAGGTTTAAGAATCAGACTTAATAGGTGAGTCGCTATAAATTTTATTTCACTTATCATGTTGGGTTATCACTACAACAAAATTTTATAGATCCTACAAAATATTTTGTCTGATCTAAAAAAAAAAGTTTTGACCAACTAGATTTTATACGAGAAAGTTAATTCTCGGATGGTTTTGTCGGCTAATGTCCAACGGAATAGTTATTGGCCGAGGAAAACTTCTCGCACGTAATTTTCCGAGAACGTGTTCTTGGATCAAGGTCTGGAGCTAAAATTGCGGTAGCCCATTACAAAACAATTCTCTACTGTTTTTTCGAGAACACGTTCTCGGTGGTGTGGAGTAAAAACCATTACAAAACAATTCCCTGCTTAGTTTTCTGAGAACACGTTCCCAATGTACTCTCCATGTTGCCAACCAGCATCTTGTCAACAAATCCATTTATCAAGATCAAATAAACAACATATGTAATTAAAAACCAAAATAATGTCGAGGAATTCCTGATATCTATAGTAGTTTCATCCATCTTACATAGTAATTTTTAAATAAAACTATCAGAAATTAATCAACCAATGTAATTAAAAAAATAAATTTAATTTCCAACATCTAGTCATAATCACAAGGAGAAACCAACACAAATATTTGTCCAATATTACTATCAACAAATTGAAAAGAAGAATAGGCAAAAACAAAAACATATATCTGACATGACCTAATCTGTTGTTGGATGCTTAGACTTCTTCTTGTTAGATTTTTTGGTAGGTAGCTATTGTTCAATGAATTGCACATGTGGTTGCTACTGAATATGTTGCATAAGCAGCTTATGTTGAGCATATGGAAGCACAAATTGTTGCACTAGTGGTTCAAAAGACTCTGGTGCAAGTCTTAGCGACCCACTAAGTCTTTGAGATCCCAATAATGAAGGTGTTGACACATTTTGCATAGAAAGTTGATGAGATTGTATTGTAGGCCTAAATGACCCACTAAGTGTCTGGTCTCCTTGTAGTGGAGGTATTTTTGCATGTTGCACAAGAGATCAAGAAGATTGTTGTGTAGGCCCAAATGATTCACCAAGTCTCCTAACTCCTTGCAATGGAGGTGTCAATGACTTTGGCGATAAAAGTTGTGGTGAGGAAACTTGTCCTTATGGAAGTACTGTAGTTGATGGAGATGTCGACACTAATGAAATCCCTCCCTATAGTTGTATAAATTGTGTGATGAATTCTTTAAGTTAGTTAAACTCCTTTTGCAATTTCTGGAATTCTTCGAGTGATACAATTGGTCTAGAAAGAAAGGAAGCTCAGTGATGAGGCAGGCGTATTGGTAATGGCTTAAGCCCACCATATCCTAAGCCATAAGTATAGCCGGATTTACACCCTAATACTTGTGTCATGATCTCCACCTCTGTTAATGGTGTAGAACCCTCTAACTCTGCATTTTACAATAAGAGGATACATTTTTTCACCATTTCTTCTTGCATAAAAAAAAGAAGAAGATAAAATACATAAACTAAGCTTCTTGTTTTAATACTTTTAGTCATATAATCCTTTGAATCTTCACTAAAAAAATTCATACATGGATAATTGACAATCAACTCACAATGCTATCCATGTAACAATAACTACTAACATGCAACTCCACTTACATACTATATCCAAAAATTACTTGTACCCCAAGTCCCTCATCCCAACACAGAGTTGTGACTAGATTATAAAATGGAGAGCCCTTATCACATCATAAATCAGTAACCAACATGTCCCAATAGCCATCCTCTAGACAATTTCTTCATTTATTAAGATAACACAAGATGAGGGATGAAACAAAGTTTTCTACCTAGCTAACATTTACACAGAAACAAAAATTACTCAACTTGTATTAAAAACACAAATAGTAACATCAGATTATGTAAGATGAGCACAATAATTCAATAAATTAAATAACCAAACTAACTTAGCACATCCAATGTATCAGCTCCAACAAGAAAGCTCCTCTAAGCGGCTAGAACCTGGACATAATAGAGTTTACAATATCATTTAATATAGTACTAATCCAAAGTCATCACACGCTAATTAATCATTCTAGGCTACTTCTGTAAGTCCCAAGCAATTAACAATATCATCTTCTATATTTCTTTTTCTAAAAGTAGGAGTAAGATCAGATTAGTGCAAACAAAAGAGATTTATAATACAAATTGCATAAAAAAAAACACATATTTTCATACTATAGTAATAGCTTATGAATCACTAATGAGATGTTGAAGAAGAATGAAAATATACCCCTGAGCAATAATAAATTGTGCAATGCTGACTAAGGTCATAGCTAATTACTACATAATAACACTCTTGATTTAGGAAAAACCATGTTAAACATTGATGTATTAGCGGTGATGTTCTAAAATGGATTTCATAAATTCATATACAAATTTTGTAGCACCACTAAATAAGAGCAACTCATCATTTAAAAAAAAAAAAAGTAGAGAGAGAATTTTTTTTTAATCAGCTTCATCCTTACAACATGATCTATATATGAAAAGTTTAACCACAAGGATTACATTGCAAAACTTCAAACTACAAAGCACTTATGAACATATTACCTAAACTACAAATAAACATATACTAAGCACAAAATGGGACACTACAAAAAAGATACTAGGAAATATATATACACATCATTTTTTTTCCCTAGTTTTAAAACATTATAATAAGCACAATACATTAGCATCAGCTTAGATCACACTCCATTTTCATCATAGATCAACACAATAGTACACCGGTAATGAAAAATGATATTAATAAAACTTAGTGAAGGCAACAAAAAGAATAGGAACTCTGAAAATAGCAAAAGTCTTTGATATTAACATCCTTAAATGACATGTAACATGTCAATAAATAAAATGGCATATAACTTCTAATCTTCCACTGTATTTAATAAAAAAAGAAAAGAAAAAGGGTTCCAATCCAAAAAAAAGAAAAGAAAAAGAAAAAAAAGTAAATAATCTAACTCAAAAACATTAAAATGATAAACATTTTGGGAGATTGAAGTCATTTAGTTAGTCTGGCTTATTAGAATATTTTGATAAATAGCTGAGGTTATAAAAATTAACATCCAAGAAGAATATCCTTTAGGTACTATCAATGACTTGTTTCCATTTAACTTATTGACAAAAAAATAAAAATAAAAAAACCAAAATACTATTTAAAATTAGTTCATTTGATTTTATACTTACATATTTTTGCCGCACATTCTCATTGATCCACCTTCCATTTTTTTCATGGGCCACTCGAAATGTCTCAATCTCTCCTAATTCCTACAAGAAGGTATTATTGTTAATTTTAAATAAAATTACTTCAAATTTTAACTAAATAATTAAATACCTTCTCATGTTGTATGCTGACATAAGACCTAGGCCCCATTAAATGATTATATGGAAGACTTCTGCAGTTCTTTGTATTGATTGCACATCTTTTCTAAAAGAAAAAAAAAAAAACTAAATACTTTATCAAGTTATGTTTAGCTAGTCTTTTCTTAAAATAAATAAATCACATAATTAAGTTATAATTTGTCACATTTAACATTTCAATAAATATGAGTGCTAGTACCTGAAAATGCCTGGAATCAAAGAAGTCACATAGACTAACCCAATCATGGGGTCGATGTTCTAGTCCTTGTGGAATGGCCTTGCACGCACGCTTTCCCTTTCCATGTAGTTTATAATGGAGACGAAGACTATAGCATAGCTCACTATAGGTTTTAGCTGCCATTCCATGTAGTATATCCTTCTACCGCGGATCAGTCCAATTAACCTCAAATTTCTCCTATAATTGAAAATGATTGGTTTACTAATAATTGCCTATACGAATAAAGTTAGCTACATGAGAATAACCCAATACATCAACACTTTCATCAAAACCCATTATCAAAGAGTTAAGCCATTACCGTTAACTAAAGAAGACCAAATTTCAACATTAAAATCGATTGTCGTTTTTAAGTAAAATATCACTACATAAGTAAACTCCAAGGGATTTAGGGTTTAAGGCTTAGGCTTATAGAATTTGTAATACACATTTTATATATATATATATATAGATAAATAAATAAATATATGTATAAATATAAAGATTGGCAATGCAGTAAATAGGACAATGGGATAGGGGCAATTTCGCCTTTTCCAAATAGGACTATACATAAGCAAACTGACCTAAGGGGATCGAGTGACATAAAAAGAGAGAGAGAGAACTTCTTTAGGAAAACCTAAAGAAATCCGAGGAGGTAGTGCAGCGGAGCAAAAGGTAATGATTTCCATCTTATAACCAAGATTTATTATAACAATGGAATTTAAAGATCATGGATTTGACTAGGTTGTTTATAGGAATCAAGTTTAAGGGCGGATTGAACAAGCATGGGAGTAGTTGGATTTAGAGTTTCAAGCGAAATTCGAATCAAGTAAGAGATTCTAATTTGTATTTTTGGATTTACTTAAGCTTAGGATTAGAAATGAGGAGATTAGACGAATTAGTGTAGAAAAATAAGAGTACAAAAAATGAACCGAGAGATACACGACCATCCAACACGGCCGTGTTGCTCTCGTGTTGATTTACCAAGACGTACTAAGAGATACACGACCATCCAACACGATCGTATTGCCCCTATGTTAAAATGAGAAGAACATGGCCTCCCAACATGGTCGTGTTTCGACCATGTTGAGTCTAAAAGTTATGCGAGAGATACACCGCCTCCCAACACGACCGTGTTTTGACTATGTTGATTTAAGAGAAATATGGCCTCCCAACACGATCGTGTTCCAACAGTGTTGAAGCCAAATCTCATCGAAAGATACACGACCTTTAACACGGTCATGTACTAGCCCATGTTAGGTAACATGACCTCCAACATGGCCGTGTTAAGTGATGAACATCATTATTATATATCAAATTACCTTCTTAATTAACCAAGTTCCACACATCCGAGGTAATAGTATAACCATATATAACCTAATGGATTAAGAGGAATTAGGGAGAGTTATATTATGTTTGGATTAGTACTAAGGATGATGTCTTGATGATTATACAAATATCAACTTAGCTTAAGTTTAGGACAAGAAGTGTGTAAGGCTAGGATTCCAAGTACGTGTTTACTTTATTTGTTGTATATAATTGTTAGGAAGCTATCTAATGAGTTGTATGTGAAATAATGAAATGCTAAGGTGTAATGTGAATTAAGTGGTACCATGAAGTAATGTAGTGTTATTAGTTGAATGAGATATGTTGCCTGTGCTTGGCTCAGCCTAGGGGCCCACAATGGCAAATCCTTAAGTGGCACCTCGATGACTAGTATATCGCGTTATCCTTAATGAAGTCGTGTATCGAAATGATCTGAAGTAGATTAAGGTTAGATGGGGCTTGTAGTGGCAGTTTCCATTAGGGTTAAACAAGGCCCATAGAGGCAGTTCCCATTAGGACAGAACTTGTGTATACTAGGTTCTTGAGTACCCCTATGTGTTATAATTCGTTTTGGTATTGATGTGTGAACTGGATTGTGAATATGTTGTAGATAAATGTTACATATATGCATGTGATATTAATGTGGTGTGTCATGTGCATATAGGTATGGTACTCACGTACTGAGCTTAGGCTCACCCCTCTTCATATATATATATATTTTTTTAGTTGCAAGCAAAAATGATGAACAACTAGAGTATTCTAAGAACGGAAACTTAGCGGGACATTACATGGATGAGATGGGAGGAGAACACTATTATTATGTGGAGAAAGAGTGACAAGATTTATGTATAATTGTAAATGGATGTTTTATTGTTAAATTGAAGTTATGGAGATGAATTGTAGCTTGAGATTTTGTTGTTGTTAAATAATGAAATTTGGAATGACTCATATGTGAGTCATTCATTTGATTATAGTTATAGTAGTATGATGGATAATGTATATGATCAGTTTTGAAGTATGATGGAGTTTTAAAGCCTTAGCATGCTACTTAGTAGTAGTGACATGTGGCGGGCTGTGATATTCCAGGTTTTGAGGTGTTACAACCCAAGTGGTATCAGAGCATAGGTTGATGATCCCTAGAAGTTTAGGTTTTGATCAAAAGAATATAAGTAAGTAGTATCAAAACACTAGGTTTTTATGATCTTTAGAATTTAAGATTCGATCAGACAGAGATTTAGTTGATGACTTCTAGAATTAAGCGATGATCTAAAAGGTGTAGGATTCAATCAATATAAGTTAAGTTAAAATTAAGTAAATGATCTATAGATCCATAAAAATGAAGAGAGTGGGTAAATTATGGGATAACTATTATGTTATGTTAATCCTAATATTCTATGCAAATGTATTTTGTTGAATATTTCTGTTTAATTTCGTATAAGAATATACATATGTTTGAACTTGAGTATACATAGATGTATACCATCACTAACTCCCCTTATAAACTCTAACTCCAAATCATTCTATTGTCTCAATTTACACATAATGCCTCCAAGAAGAAATATCATACGGAGTTCATCTAGTGCTAGACAAGGTGGAGATGCCTTAAAAGATAGGAACCCTTAAAGACCACCTTAGCAAGAAACCCTAAAGCAAATTAATGTCACCATTGCTCATCTGCTAGAGACTGTAAATGCTCTAGTGGGAATGTTGGCACAACAACAACAATAGGCTATGAGACCTGTTAGGCTTATAGAGGAACCTTGTGGGCTAGACAAATTTCTAAGATTAGCTAAAGAGTTTCACCCAAAGGTTGATGATGCAATAGAGGTTGAATATTGGATCACTGAGACTGAAAGGACCTTGGGAGCCTTCATGATCCCTGAAGATAGAAAAGTAAGATATGTTGCTTATATGCTAAAGGGAGCAACTACTGATTGGTGGACCTGGTTTTTCCAGATTATCAGAAGCTCCTAACCAATGGCTGAGGTTTAAGGAACTCTTTTATGAAAAGTACTACCCCAGCAGCATCAAGGATAAAATGGAGGTGAATTATTATAACTGCCAGCAAGCCAGTAGATCTGTAGAGGCATATGAAGCGAAGTTGAACCGCTTAAGCAAATTCTTGCTAGAGATGATGAGAGGAGATGATGCCACCTGAGCTAGAAGATTCTTGAGGGAACTAGAGCCTACCCTACAACATGAAGTGGGGGCTTTTCAATTGACTACTGATGCAAAAATAGTTGACAAAGAAAAGTACTTGAAGCAGAGCAAAAAAAGAATAGAGGAACAACTATCCCGCAGATCAAGATCAATATTGGGAAAAAGACATATTTCCAACATACCTTATGCAAATAAAAGGAAGAGGCCAGTTGTATATCCAGCCAAACCTATGACTTATGCACCTAGACCTCTTAAAACTAGGCCCGCACCTCTAGCATTGCCTCCCCCACCACAGGCAGGTCAAGGTGTGAGATGTCCTAGATGTTTAGGACCACATGATTTGCAATAGTGCAATTGGCCAAAAGGAGCATGCTTCTTCTGTGGCAAAACAGGACACACTAGCAAGAGCTGCACTGAAAGGACCCTCCCTTAAACCTTTTGCTATACCTGTAAGCAGAGAGGGCATAGATTATTTAAGCGTGGTGCTCAACAAACTCAAGCAATTGCACCCCCACCAGCCCAACAACCTATACAACCTGCACCCAGAGAACCACTAGGCAAAAATCAGAGCGTGGGGCCAAGACAGAGGGCACATGGTAAGGTCTTTACATTACAATAGCAGCAGTAGCAACAGGATGCCCATGATCAAGATACCATAACAGGTACACTGCTCATAAACTCGAATACTGCCTATGTATTATTTAACACAGGTGCAACCCATTTCTACATATCACTTGTGTTTATGAATGTATATGGATTAAAACCCGTTGTATTGGAGAATGTTGTGGTTGTAAATACTCCATTTGGAGTAGGAGGGAATTTAGATTGAATATGTAAAGATGTAGAGATTGTAATACATAGCAAGAAAATGCCAACTAAATTGTTTGTATTAGAGATGATAGAGTTTGATCTAATTTTAGGAGTGAACTAGTTGTATAAGTATAATTCCACTATAGATTGTCACAATCTAGTGGTTAAGTTTGATTTTCTTGATGAAGAGAAAGTTGTATACAAGTTAAATCCATAGAAGCTTGCGACTCTTCCAACATACGAGTTATGGAATAAAGGAAGATCGTCAGCCTTACTAGTAGAGACGGGACAGGTTAAGGAATTGAGAACTGTGCATGTAGTGAATGAGTATACAGATGTTTTTCCTAAGAATTTGTCGAGTTTACCACCAGCAAGAGAGATAGAGTTCTGTATTGATCTCATACAAGGAACAACACCCATATCTAAAGCACCATACAGGATGGCACCTACCGAATTATCTGAACTAAAGACTCAACTCTAAGAGCTTCAAGATAGTGGGTTTATTAGACCAAGTGTCTCACTATGGGGTGCTCCAATGCTATTTTTCAAGAAGAAGGATAGGAGTATGAGGCTGTGTATAGATTATAAGGAGCTAAACCGAGTCATAATCAAGAACAAATATCCTCTCCTTAGGATTGATGACTTATTTGATCAATTACAAGGAACTCAAGTCTTCTCAAAAATTGACTTGAGATTAGGGTACCACCAATTATGAATTAAGGAGGAAGACATACAGAAAACTACTTTTAGGACTCGGTATGGGCATTACAAGTTTTAGGTGATACCTTTTGGTTTGACAAATGCTCCAACAACCTTCATGGACCTCACGAACAGAGTGCTTAGAGACTGGTTAGATCAGTTTGTAGTGGTTTTTATAGATGATATCCTCATTTATTCCAAAAGTAAAGAAGAACATGAAGCACGTCTCATAACCGTACTGAAAAGACTCGAGGAAGAAAAAATGCAAAATTCAATAAGTACAAATTTATGTTGGAACAGGTATCCTTCTTAAGACATGTGGTGAATAAGAATGGAATATCGGTAGACCTTAAGAAGGTGAAGGCAATAAGTGACTTGCCAAGACCAAGAACTATAACTAAAGTAAGAAGTTTTCTAGGATTAGCTGGGTACTATAGACATTTCATAGAAGGATTCTCCCGGTTAGCCACTCCCTTGACTCAACTAACAAAGAAAAAGGCCAAGTTTGTATGGAGTGAGGAGTGTGAGAGCAGCTTCACAACATTGAAAAATAAATTAATGATAGCTCCAATGTTGGCTCTACCAAAGACGGGAGAAGAATTTGAAGTATTCAGTGATGCATCAAATCAAGGTTTGGGGTGTGTGCTTATGCAAAATGGGAGAGTCATTGCATATGCTTCCCGCCAACTAAAACAATATGAGAAGAATTACCACACCCATGACCTAGAATTAGCTGCTGTAATCTTGGCATTGAAATTATGGAGACATTATCTTTATGAGGAGAAGTGTAAAATCTTCACAAATCATAAAAGTTTAAAGTATTTTTTTACCCAAAAGGAGTTGAATATGAGGCAAAGAAGGTGATTAGAACTGATAAATGATTATGATGTGAAAATTCAATATCACCCTAAAAAAGTAAATGTGGTTGCAGATACATTAAGTAAGAAGAAACACATAAATATTGCAGGATTAATCATATATCATAAGAAGATATTAGAAGATATGGATAAACTTAAATTTGAAGTAGTGACACAAGAAGTGGGAAATAGGTTGGCCACACTTAGTATCCAACCAAATCTTATATATCATATTAAAACTGCACAAATGGAAGATCTTGAAATTCAGAAGATAAGGAACAAATTAGAATAGGTGAAGCCACAGAATTTGTGTTAAACACTGAAAAGGTAGTCAAATATGGTAACAGATTATGTGTTCCAAATAACATAGAATTAAAGAAGAAGATTATGAAGGAAGCCCATTACTCAGGGTATATAGTATACCTAGGAAGTACTAAGATGTGCAAGGATCTCAAGAATACTTACTAGTAGAAAAATATGAAACGGGAGATAGTTGAATATGTGTCCAAGTATCTCACCTATCAACAAATAAGGATTAAACACCAAAGACCAGCTGGTGAGTTACAACCTCTCCCTGCACTTGAATGGAAGTGGGAACATGTAACTATGGATTTCGTCACAGCACTCCCGAGAACAAGGGAGAAATATGATGCAATTTGAGTGATAGTAGACAGATTAAACAAGTCCACAAATTTCTTGCCAATTAAGGTGGACTACAGACTAGAAAAGCTTACTCAATTGTATATTAAAGAGATTATCATATTACTCGGGGTACCAGCTACGATTACATCTGACAGGGATACTCATTTTGTGAGCAAATTCTGGAAAAGTCTACATCAAGCTTTAGGGAACCAAACTCCTGTTTAGTACAGCATTTCATCCTTAGACAAATGGCAATCTGAAAGAACTATTCAAATTCTAGAAAATTTACTACGAGCTTGTACATTGGATCAAGGGGGTAACGGAGTGATCATTTGTCTTTCGTAGAATTTGCTTATAACAACAATTACCAGGCTACTGTACAGATCGCTCCTTATGAAGCATTATATAGAAGGAAGTGCACATATCCCTTACACTGGGACGAAGTGGGAGAAAGATGGGTATTAGGGCCAGAGATAGTACAGGAAACGGTAGACAAGGTTAAAATCATAAGGCTATGGATCCTATCAACCTAGAGTCGTCTGAAAAGTTATACAAGCAAATGGCGATGCCCTCTAAAGTTTCAAGTGGGAGATAAAGTCTTATTGAAGATATCTCCAACTAAAGGGGTAATCAGGTTTAGACTGTGGGGTAAGTTGAATCCAAGATATAGGGGTCCATTTGAAATTCTAGAAAGAATCGAAACAGTCACATACAGGTTGGCCCTACCACTAAGTCTAGCCGAAGTACATGATGTATTTCATGTATCGATGTTGAGAAAGTTTGTACCAAACTCAAATCAAGTGATGGCCTTGGAACCTTTGAAGGTACAGCCAAACTTGTCTTCTATAGAGAGACCTGTGAGAATAGTGGATACCAAAGAACAAGTTTTAAGAAGAAGAAGAATTCCTTATGTTAAAGTGTAATGGACAAATCAAACAAAGCGAGAGGCGACATGGGAATTAGAAGAAGAAATGAAGAGAAAGCATCCAGAACTTTTCTTAATTCCAGTAACGTTCGAGGAAGAAAGTTTTAATAAAGGGGGAAGAATGTAATACATGCTTTATATATATATATAAATCAAACAAAGCGAGAGGTGACATGGGAATTAGAAGAAGAATGAAGAGAAAGCATCTAGAACTTTTCTTAATTCTAGGTAACTTTCGAGGAAGAAAGTTTTAATAAAGGGGGAAGAATGTAATACATGCTTTATATATATATATATATATAAAATATAAAGACCGGCAATATTGTAAATAGGATAATGGGATAGGGGCAGTTTCGTCTTTTCCTAACAGGACTATATATAAGCAAACTGATCAAGGGTTCTTCTCTTTTACATATCTGACAATTCCAGCCGCCTAAAGAGATCAAGTGAAACAAAGAGAGAGAGGGAGAGAGAGCTTTTTTAGGAAAACCTAAAGAAATCCGAAGAGGTAGCACAGCGGAGCAAAAGGTAATGATTTCCATCTTATAACCAAGATTTATTCTAACAATGGAATTTAAAGATCATGGAATTAACTAGGTTGTTATAGGAATCGAGTTTAAGGGTGGATTGAACAAGCATGAGAGTGATTGGATTTGGAGTTTCAAGCGAAATTCGAATCAAGTAAGAGATTTTAATTTATATTTTTAGATTTACTTAAGCCTAGGATTAGAAAATGAGGAGATTAGACGAATTAGTGTAGAAAAATAAGAGTACAAAAAATGAATCGAGAGATATACAACCATCCAACATGGTCATGTTGCTCTTGTGTTGATTTGCCAAGACGTATCGAGAGATACACAACCATCCAACACGGTCGTGTTGCCCTCGTGTTAAAATGAGAAGAACATGGCCTCCCAACACGGTCGTGTTTCGACCGTATTGAGTCTAAAAGTTATGCCGAGAGATACACCGCCTCCCAACATGGTCATGTTTTGACCGTGTTGAATTAAGAGAAACACGGCCTCCCAATACGGTCGTATTCCAATCGTGTTGAAGCTAAATCTCACTAAGAGATACACGACCTTTAACACGGTCATGTACTAACCTGTGTTAGGTAACACGACCTCTAACATGGCCATGTTAAGTGATAAGCATTATTATTATATATCAAATTACCTTCTTAATTAACAAAGTTCCACACAACTGAAACAATTAGTATAACCATAGATAACCTAATGGATTAAGAGGAACTAGGAGAGTTATATTATGTTTGGATTAGTACTAATGATGATGTCTTGATGATTATACAGATATCAACTTAGCTTAAGTTTGGGACAAGAAGTGTGTAAGGTTAAGATTCTAAGTACGTGTTTACTTTGTTTGTGGTATGTGATTGTTAGGAAGCTATCTAATGAGTTGTATGTGAAATAATGAAATGTTAAGGTGTAATGTGAATTAAGTGGTGCCATGAAGTAATACAGTGTTATTGGTTAAATGAGATATGTTGTTTGTGCTTAGCTCGGTCTAAGGGCCCATAGTGGCAAATCCCTAAGGGGCACCTCGATGATCGGTATGTCGTGTTATCCTTAATGGAGCCGTGTATCGAAATGATCTAAGGTAGATTAGGGTTAGATGGGGCCCGCAGTGGTAGTTCCCACTAGGACAAGACTTGTGTGTGTCGGGGTCTTCAGTACCCTTATGTGTTATAATTCATTTTGGTGTTGATGTGTGAATTGAATTGTGAATGTGTTATGGATAAATGTTGCATATATGCATGTGATATTAATGTAGTGTGTCATGTGCATATAGGTGCGATACTCACATACTGAGCTTAAGCTCACCCACCCCCCACCCCCTTCCTATATATTTTTTTTAGCTACAGGCGAAAATGATGAACAAGTAGAGTATGCTGAGAACAAAAGCTTGGTAGGACATTACATGGATGAGAGGAGATGAGAACACTATTATTATGTGGAGGAAGAGTAACAAGAATTATAAATAATTATAAATTGATGTTTTATTATTAAATTGAAGTTATGAAGATAAATTGTAGCTTGAGATTTTATTGTTATTAAATAATGAAATTTAGAATGACTTATCTGTGAGCCATTCATTTGATTATAGTTATAGTAGTATGATGGATAATGTATATGATCAGGTTTTGAAGTGTGATGGGTTTTTAGAGCTTTCATGTGGCGAACTGTGATGTTCCAAGTTTTGGGGCATTACAGGATTTCATTTCATAATTGTGAATTCCTTATTTGCTCCACACAATTCATGTTACCTTCATATATAAAATTTAAATGGTCAGAAAAAATTGTTTATGTAGAGTAATTATTATTAACATATAGTAAAAGTTCATCTAGCTAAAATACTTTACTTCCAATGCAAAAGGACTGGGAAAAGAGATTTTCAAATAGAAACTTTCAATATAAATAAAAGTTAGAGATAGTGAAATTCAAAACACAGTCGCTTACCAAAATGTCACCATCACTTGGCTTCATTTTGAATGTCAAAACAACTAGAAAGAAGTAGAAGCAAACTCCATTGGGAGAAATAGCTTCCTGGACACACACTAAAAGACACTATCTAGGAGGATAAAATCCCGACAACATACATTTTCGAAGAATTTTAGATGGGAGAGAAAAATGTTATATATGCAATAACCACACTATAAATTTTGTAGCATTATTAGGTATAATATTTCACTAAGCATGCATGTGCATGCAAGGGCTAATAGTAGCAATTTATTGGAATACAATGATACGCAAGTAGATAACATGAAATTACACAACAATCACTAATCATTAAGCTAAATTCTCATTCGCAGAGCTTAGAAAGTTGTCATTTGCCCCAGCTCTATATATATGTAACTCTGTCGTGGCCATTACAATTAATTCAATATTGGCAAGAACAAAGAGTCATCATCTTTCAAAGTGTGTGACATGTGAAAGATAAGGTATGAGGTGCAAGCATCTTATATTAGATGACCACACGGAAGAAAAGGGAAAAAAATGTAATACAATGAACTATGTAACATGCCTTGAGAGCAAAAAGAAAGAAAAAAAATTCAGTTAGAAATTACTTACTACTACATTTGCCATGATGGACTCTCATACATCTAATGGTATTGTAGTCCAAGCCTTGCCATTACTATTATCCACAAACAAGGGTGTCTTCCAACAATGCATAGCTGTGAATTCTTCATAAAGAAATCTCGCATTTAGCCCAATAGGATGATTTGCACCCGTTGGAAGTGGCAATTTTGATCCCCTATTAGTCCTTCTAGTAATATCCTCCACAACTTTGCCTTGATATGGACCTATATGTTTCTTATTTGGTTGTTTAGCAACATTGGGATTCTCATTCTCACTTTTGCCGTCACTATCACTTTCATTCTCACTCTCTCTCTCGTTATCATTCTCATTCTCATTATCATTCCCATCGTCATTTGAAGAATCCTCATATGAACCCTTCTCATTGTTATTGATCCCATCATCCTCATCTTCATTTGAATAATGCTCTTCTTATCTATTCACCCCATTATAATCAAAGCTAAAAGGATTGCCAACATGGTAAGATCTTCCAATATTATATGCTACTAATGTATGAATTGGATCATTACCAAACTAATCTGTAGCTCTAACATCGTCTGCATAGAGTTAAAAAATTTATAAATTAGAAATTAAAATAGTAAGACTTAAGCTGGCATTAACAACTATTGGTTATGTTACATGTTTGTCTATCTAAAGATGATGATCCACAAAAAATACTTCTATAAAGGTTTCTAAGTTGGTCATGATTCATACTGCAAGAAATTAAAAAGTACATTTCATCCCAAAATAAGCAAAACATATGTACAAATATACAAATAGTAAATATAAGCACCTCTAATATAACAACTCTTACTCTAGTTATATCTATGCTCGTTAGAGCTCCCACCATCACTATCCACATCCATGCTAGTTACATGACTTGTTGTGGCTATATTAGTCCCTATCTAACTTAAGGGGGCAAGATCTATAAAAATGCCTTAGATAGGTATCATGTTAGAGCATGTTTCCTATAGTAACGCCTCTTCTAGAGCATCTTCATCATTTTCTCCATTGCTTGAAATTGGTGAGTTGAATAATTCGTGATGGAATATATGACGATGGTGGATCTTCTACACCACTTTCCACTCACCAAGACGCTTTTTTAGATCTCTCATGTAAATCACTTGTGTAGCTTGATAGGCTAGTGTAAACACCCCATTTTTTCCCTAATGATCAATAATAATCAACAATAATTAATTTCCAATTTTTTCCATTTTTTTTATAATTTAGCAAAAATAGGAAAAATATTCAAAAAATAAAATAAATAGGAAAAATACATCAATTTTGAAAAATAGTTGCAGAAATGGCAATAAAAAGGGTTAAATAATTTTTATAAATTTTTTAAATTTCAAAAAATACAAAAAAAAAAAAAAAAATCGCATTGCATATATGCAAATTGCGAAAATAATAAAATCGCAAAAGTGAGCTAGCCCAGCTGGTCCGAACCTTGGTCTGGTGCGAGCGCAGGAGGGCTCGATCAAGGGTTCGAAACGCGGGGGAAGCAGAATCCGCGTTTTGCAAATTTTTTCTCTGCCTGGGACACATGTTAGCAGCCGATTGGCTGGAGCGAACGCACGCACCGGGCGCGTGATCGTCCTCAACCTTCTGTCTGAGATCGCCGGCGAGGAGAAAAATCCGAATTTCGGTCGTTTTGATTCGATTTTTTGCACAAATCCAACAGATCTTCAACAAAAATAAGATAAACATCATCTAATTGGAATCAAATCGCAACAAATCAATGGATTTGCACAAATCGGAGATGGGTTTTTAACCGCAAATCCGATTTGCTTCAATCGGTGGAAATCCGAGCTTATCCAGCTCGATTTCTTATGCCTATAAATAGAGGATGAAGTGGAGAGGCAGAAGCACGGATCAAAAGTGAGGAAAAGAGAGAATCGAAGCCTCGCCGGAGTTCTTCAACCCCTGACCACCGATTAAGCGTCGAGCAGCCACTAGGAGGCGTTTTTGAAGCAAACCACCACCACAATTGAGTTCCTCACCCCGAAAACCTAGGAATCGACACCTCAACCGCTTTGAAAGGCCGCCAGAACACCGTCAACGAGCATCTCCAGCCGCCGTGTCCGATCGACCCGACCCGCGCACCGATCCGGATCCAGGTAAGTCGGATTTTTTGATTTTTTGTATTTATTTTATTTATTTAGTTATTTTTATTTATTTATTACATATTTTTTATTTATAATTCAATAAATAGAAAAAAATGTCAGAAATTAGATTTTTTTTTTTAGGATTTAATTTAAGAGGAAAAATAAAAATAATAATTATAATAATAAATAATAAAAATGTAAAAATTTATAAAGAAAGTGATAAAAATATTAGAAAAGAATAATAATAATAATTTAGATTTTAGAATAAGATAAATAAATAATGTAAGAGAAAATTCTTCAATAAAAATTATGAAAAATTAATAAAAAATAATAATAAATTAAAATTATAAAAATTATAAAAAAATCAATAAAATCTATAATAGTAGAAACGAGTTGAAAAATAGAAAAAAAATGGAATTTCTATCACTTAGAAAATTCATTTTCTTAAATAAATCCAAAATTGGTTTTTCCTTAAAATATCATTTTCAAAAATCAAATTATTAAGCTTAGGCTTAAATATTTTTTAGAAAAATCCTAAAATGGTAAAAACATAAATCAAAAGAAATTTCACAATTAAAATTCACAAACACACTAAAATTTTTCAGGAAAAACGAACTACGGCTTGTTTGATCCTGAATAGCAGGTACGTAGGCACCCATTTGGGGCAACCCTAAAAAAGGAATAAAAGTCATTTTCCTAGAAAATAATTCACTCAAAAATACAATAAAAGATAACAAGAAATAAACAAAAGACATTTCTAGATAAGGTTAAGATTTTAGGAGATTAGGGTGATAACCTTAAGGTTTTAATAGGTTAGCCTCTGAACTTAGAAACTCTAGTTTTCCCCTTTCCTCTTTTCACAAAAAAAAACGAGAAGAGGAAATCACAACGACTAGTGGTCCAAATTAGGATTAATCTGCTCAATTAATCATAATTTAATCCTTCCCAACAACAGTTGGGTGGCGACTCCAAAAATAAAACTAAATTCCTAACTCAAGTCGAAGATCTACATTAGATGAGCATAGGGTCTAGTATAGATCGATTGGGAATGGGAAATCAAAAATTAGACTCGACAGCTAATACGAGTGGATCATTATCATACCAAGTCCTCCTTGTGTTTATGCTTATCAAGTCATTGTTAATAAATTCCGGTTTACTTCGCTCTAAGTCATACCACTTACACTTGAAGAGGAACAAACGATGTCCATGTACATAGTTTAATTGTATGATATCTCTCAATATAACATAAAACACAATAAGATGCCCCTTATGTGAGCTTATCATGCAAAAACCACTATTTTGCGACTTGCATCTTTTGGCCCATTCCTCTATAAAGAATCTCACACCATTTATGATACAAGCTTGAAATAGTTTTGCATTTCTTTATGGCCCCCATGATAGAGCAACTAAGTCATCTGATAGTTCTTGAGGACTTACACTTTTCATTTTTTAAATTTACAAAATATATGATAAACAAAGTTTTTTTAGAAGAAAAATATAATTATAGAACTTTGATGTAATTGATTGACATTGATTAAATATGTATGTAGAAAGTTTACTTTGTTTTGGAACCTTTGCGAGAATTGCCCACTCATGTCATTCTCAATGTTTTGTGAATTATTCACACATAAGACATCTTCAAACTCCCTAAAAACATATGACATTATGATTAGGATAGATACAAATTTATAAGAAAATAATAAATTATAGTTTATAGCCCTTACCGCATAAAAGGTTAAGCTTCCTCACAATTATTTCGCACATACCAATGTAACTTATCCAATTTAAGTTCAACACTAGCATACTTGCATCCACCAAAAGTATGGACCCGTTGCGAAAACACTTGAAAACCACCACTAGGCATTTCTTGTGGCTCCTATTATCGAGGAAGACGATTAAACCTTGTCTCAATATCTTCTAAATACGTGCTTTCAACCATTGCTTTCAATCCACCTAGATACCTCTCTATCGGATACATCCATCTATACTGCATTGGTCCACATAAATGGGCTTCTTTTGGCAAATGCACTGCTAGGTGGACCATCACATTAAAGAATGCAGGTGGAAAAATCTTTTCTAATTTACAGAGGGTTTGGATAATACTCTTTTCCAACATTTCCAACAAACTTAGCTTTAATTCCTTAGAACATAATTCTCTAAAAAAACTACGATAATTCAAAAATTGCACCATATACCTCATCATCCAAAAGGCCACATAAACCGACTGGAAGAATCCTTTGTAGTAATACATGGTAGCCATGACTCTGTAAGCCTTTTAAAGATGCATGTGACTGCTACTTTAGAGAAACCCATGTTTGCTCAAAGTGATTTGATATATTAGATGAAGATCCATCGGGTAATTTAACATTTTTAACAAAATCACAAAATAACTCAACCTTATCCTATGCCAAATTATATCTTGCCATGGGCATAACTAGTCTATCACCTTAGCGAATTCAATGTTCATTCTCTCAAATGTTCATCTCCTCAAGGGTTATCCTTACCTTATCGGTGTCTTTGGTTCTACCTTTTATGTTCAAGAGAGTTCCAACAACATTATCACAAATATTTTTTTCAATATGCTTTACATCGAGATTATGTCTTAAAACCAACTTATCCTAATAAGGCAACTCAAATAATATACTTTTTTTACACCAATTAGTTTCATCTATATTTCATTTTCTATTTATATGCCCAACAACTTTTCCCATTGTGACATTTTCATAACGACTAAGTTGCATTAATATATGTTCACCAATGAAATTTCTTAGGGGTAGCCGATTCTCAATATTACCATCAAAACTTTTACTACAACGTCATGGGTGGTTACTAGGTAAAAACCGCCTATGACCCATATAGTGTAATTTGTTTTGTGAGTGCACACAACTCCCATCCACATTGCATACTGGACAAGCCTTATAACCCTTAGTCGTCCAACCTAATATATCACCATATGTAAGAAAATTATAAATCATCCATACAAGTGCTGCATGCATATAAAATAACTGACTTAATACCACATCAAATGTTTTCACTCCATCCATCCATAACTCCTTCAACTCATCAACTAAAGGCTGTAGGAAGATGTCAATCTCTTTCCAAGGTGATCTAAGACCCAGGATTAAAAGGGATAAGAACATATAAGGATCCTTCATACACTTCCATAGGGGCACGTTATATGGGAAAACTATTACTAGCCATAAACTATATGTTGTACTCAAGTTCCCAAAAGGATTGAAACCGTCAATAGCAAGACCTAATCACACATTACGTACATTAAAGGCAAAATGAGGAAATTGTCGATCCAAGGCTTTCCACACTTTAGAATCAGAAGGATGTTTTAGTACATTTTCCCCACCAACATGCTCTTCTTTATGCCATCTCATCTCAGATGATGTTTTCCTAGACATAAATAGCCGTTGTAGTCGTGGTTTCAAAGGAAAATATCATAACACCTTTGTCGGTGTTTTCTTTCCCTTTCCTCCATTATCAATCTTCCACCTAAACTCATGACACTATGGACATTGATCTAGATTTTGAAACTCCTTCTAAGATAACACACAATTATTCCTACAAACATGAATGAAATGCACATCCATTCCTAACTCATGTAGCATCTTCCTCACTTCATAATATGACGATGGAAGCCTCTCACCCTCAGGCAATATGCTTTTGAGAAATTCCAACCACATGTTAAAACTCTTAACTGACTGTCGACCATCCACCTTCAAGTGTATCATCTTGATCACAATTGATAACAATGAAAACTTCTTACACCCCGAGTACACCTCATGCTCAGCATCATTTAATAGGATATTAAACCTATCTACTTCTATTTCATTGCCTACATCATCATTGAAATCATCACTATCGAAATCACTAACCATATGAACTATGTCCTCTAAAATTTGTTGGTTAGCTTGATCATTAAAACCGTGTCACTCAATATTAGTGGTCTACTCAACCTTACCTGCTTCGTTCATATCAAGTTCATCACAATCCAATTCATCTGATATCACTCTTGACACTATCTTTCAAAACTTATTTACATGAGATGTCTCTCCATGGTACATCAAAGTCTGATGGGACCATGCCATTCCCCTAGTTATTAAATGGTGCTCATTGCTTCTATAGTATGCATTTTATCAAACAATCACGATAGGGACACTGTATTAAGCCCTCTATAACTCACCCATGTTTCACTGCCACCTTAAGAAAACTTTGGACTCCATTTATATACTCTTGCGAATGGCAATTAGATGTTTGGATCCAGCTTCTATCGAAAATCTTGTTAATAGTTGAATTCACTCAATCAATTAAAATTTACCAACTTCTATAGTTGTCAAATCAACTTTATGTCTTCCACAAACTACAAGCAAATTAATAAGTAATTAGCCTTTATAACTAAATCTCCACTAGCATTTAAATTGACCACAATTCAACAATAAATTTTGAGTATTATTTAAACTTTACATAAATTCTCTCAATAATAATCCAGCACATACGTTTACTCTTTTAAAATTACATGAAATGGCATTTAATAAGTTTGCTAAGGTCATCCAACTAAATTAACATATTAAATAATAATAATAATGATATAAAGATTATGTGCTCTCATTGTCTAAGTAAAATAATACAAATTATAATAATTACTGATTTTTTTGTTTTAAATAGATCATCATCAATCAATACTTTTTTTTTCTTTTACTTCAGAAAATAATCATATAACATACGAAAAATGAGAGAAGAATTGTACTTGGAAATGATGGTGATTCAGATAGATGAGTAGTGAATGGAGATTAAGCAAGGATATGTAACCTAAAGAGGGAAAAAAAAAAAACAAACAAACCATAGTACATAAAATCAGAAGAAAAAAAAAAGACCAAAAATATTATTGACTTCAAAATATTAACTAAAGAAAAAATAGCTCTAAATTCACTACCCTACTACAAGTGTAATGTTTAACAAGTTTCTTTTTCTTTGTGTATTGCTATTGCTAGAGCCTGTGTTTGACAAGTTGGCTTGATGTATTTGAAATGGTAATGCAAAATCAGAGCGTGTGGTTCTTATATGGAGAATGATTTCCAAAATTTTTTAAAAAGGAGGAAATCGATTGATTGAATGACAAAAGTATACTACAACAAATGCCAAATGTTTTTAGTGAAACTAACACACTGATGACTCGTAAAAAAAATCTAAGTAGTTTAGATGAGTAAAATGATTGAAGACATTTAGGATTGATTCATTTCTTTAATTTCCATCTAATATTAATTTTGGCGTCATAGAAATCTATCATTTGATAAACAAATTAGGGTCTTTTTTCCCCTTCTTCTCCATGCAAGATAAAAAAAAAAAAAAACACAGGATAATTCGTTTTGGGGTCAGATGCTATGCTTGAATTCGGTAATGCTTATGTAATGCACTAGTTTTAGTAATTACTATGAAACTTGTTAGTTTCTTCAAGAGTTTTTCTTAGTGTTACTGGTCTTTATACCACAAAAAACTAAATTAGTAACTTCTTATGGTTTCAAACTTGCAATTAGTTTTGCTTATGCTTTATACCATAAAACATGTTGATTCACTTCATTGAACCAAAGGCAAGTGAAGAGATTGGAAATAGCAACATGCTCTCTTATAATTACACATCATTTAGGAACATTCGCAAAAAAGCCATACAACAGAGAGTTTAATCAGAGTGCAAATGAGACAACAAGCAAAATAAATATGGTAAAAAAGGAAGAAAAAAGAAAAACCTAAATGTGCACTTACCACTAGTAATAGGTAAATTGGCTTCAGAATATTGAGTTAGACCCTCCTTTTTGTAAAACTCAACCTAAAAATCTATAGATGCATTATCATACTTGCCAACAACTTTATTTGCTCCACCTTCCACAAAAACATCAAACTGTCTGTAATGTTGGGAGAGACCAAAGGTAACATTTTTCCTCCATAAGAACCTAAAAAATTCTAAGAAAGCACAATATTAAGGTACCGAAAATTGGTTATGCCAAAAGCAAAACCAGAACACTTAACCAAATTGTAAAATAATGCAAGAATAACCTTAAGTAAGTCCTAGTAAGACTCAAAAGACAATCTACCATCAGAAAAGGCAAATTAACCATTTTCCATGATCATCATTGATTCCCTCAAATCAACTAGCAAAAAATCATGAATAGGTTTAATAAAATATGTTATTTACACTCAAAATCTGCTTATAGGAGAGTTGGTTCGCTTTCCTTGCAATTCTGCATCATGTCATGCATTGCAAATACACAATTCTCAATCTTTGCTATACATTCATTTAATTGAGTGCTTTTTTGCTACATCTCTGTTAATGAATCCTCTGTGTGCTAACAATGGTGAATTTTTTCATTAGCAAAGAAAAATGCCTAAGCCTACAATTGCAGTGGTTACTTTTGTGAATATGAATATCTTCAAATCAGATTTATTTTTGTTTAAGGATATTCAGTTAGGAAGCACAGCTCCTTATAAATAACCAAACCAGGGGCACTGACTTTCATTCCCGAAGGCTAGGCAGCAAGTGCAGAAAGGACTTCAGGGGAGGACTCATTTATGTGAGAAAGTATCTTATGAATGAGATTTTACGGATTCAATTACAGCATATGACAGATGCTTTAGTTTACTTTATATCTGGTTATTCTAAGAGGTAAGTAAGCTTCCTCTTTCTTTCGGTCTTACGATCCCCTTAGTTCTAGTAGAAGTTATTCCGATCATCATAACATCAATTGGCAATTCCATTTGATGCAAAACCCTAGATATATTAAACCTAGGACTCGGCAATCTTTACTTGAATTTGATCCCCAAGAATCATCTTAAACAAGCTATGAATGGAACTAGACCCCAATCACACCTATTGATTGAAATCTCAATTATCAATTGATTTTCCTAAGCGTTTAGATCGAAGAAATCGATGAGTTCATTCTCAAAGAACAAGAGAGAGTATCTCACAATTTGTGTATTCAAAACAAAATGATTAAAAGTGATGTCACCCCCTTTCCCTCATGAGGAGCTTTTATAGTCTTACACAAAAAACCTAAATTTCCAAACATAACAAACCGACCTTAATTTAAGAAGGGTCGAAAAAAAATTTACAAGCAAATAAAAACAAAGGCACAAAACCGAGTGGTCTTCCTTCAGTTCAATTTCCTTTTTTAAAAAAAAAAACTAATTTATTATAAGTCTCTCATATCTTTGTACACCTCTGTGGAACCTTGAAGCAAGTTAATAAAGGTCGATTCTCCTTTAGTGTAACTTGGTTCCTTCTCATGTAGATCTATGACTAATCCTTGCAAAGCTTCACTCATCCGCTTAGCTCTAACTCGTGTCATTGGACCTCCAATACCATGTAGTGGGTCATTGGACTTCGGCTCATTAACTTTTGATGCTAGTTGATCCTCATCATTCCCTCCTTCCTCGAAAAGATTCGTCCTCAAATCACCTGCATCATAAAGAGTAAAGTTAAAAACATTAAAAGTTGCACTTACATTACCATAGTGACTTGGTAAGTCAATCTTGTAAGCGTTATCATTGATACGCTCCACTACTTGAAAAGGTCCATCTCCCCTAGGGTGCAATTTAAACTTCCGTTGCTCGGCAAATCTCTCCTTTCTCAAATGCACCCACCCAGTCTCCTAGATGAAACACAGTCATTACATGTCCCTTATTGGCCTATCGAGCATAGTGCTTGTTTTTCTTCTCAATGTTGGTCCGAACCTGAGCATGTAATTCCCTAACAAATTCTGCCTTTGTCTTACCATCAAAATCAACAACTTCGTTAATGGGCAAAGGCAAAATATCTAATGGGATCAAAGGGTTAAAACCATATACAACCTCAAATGGAGAATATGAAATAGTGGAATGCATAGTTCTGTTATATGCAAATTCTACATGAGGCAAACATGTCTCCCATTGTTTTAAATTCTTATGAATCATAGTACGCAACAATGTTGAAAGAGTCCTATTGACTACTTCCATCTATCCATCAGTTTGAGGGTATGCTACAGTAGAGAGCAACAATTTAGTACCTAGCCTATTCCACAAAGTTCACCAAAAATGGCTCAAGAATTTCACATCTCTATCACTCACAATGGATTTAGGCAAACCATGTAACCATACGATCTCCTTAAAGAACAAATCAGTCATATGTCATGCATCATTAGTTTTAGAACAGGCAATGAAATGAGCCATCTTACTAAATCTATCGACAATAACAAATATGCTATCTTTACCACTTTGAGATCATGGTAACCCTAGTATAAAGTCCATAGAGATGTCAGTCCAAGGTTGATTAGGCACAGGTAATGGAATGTATTCCCCATAGGGCATTACTCTGGACTTAGCCTATCTACATGTAATGCACTTATCACACACAATTTACACATCATGTTTCATCTTAAGCTAATAAAAATGTTCATGCAAAATATCTAAAATCTTTTTAACACCAAAGTGCCCCATTAACAAATATCTATCGTGCCTATAGAAATCAGAATATCCAGACTCAACACAAGTGGCTTAAATTTGACCAAAATCAGCATCATTCTCATACAATTCCTTAATGAATTCAAATCCAAGCAATTTAGTATGCAGAGAAGTCAAAAGAGAATACTTTTAAAAAAGTGCATCAGCTACCACATTTTCTTTTCCTTGCTTGTATTTAATCACATATGGAAATGTCTCAATAATTTCCAGCCACTTGGCATGCCTCTTGTTCAACTTACCTTGAGTTTTCAGGAACTTCAAACTCTCATGATCGGAATGAATAATGAACTCCTTAGGCTATAAGTAATGTTGCCACGTTTGTAAGGTTCTCACAAAAGCATACAACTCCTTATCATACACTGGATAATTTAATAGAGCAACATTGAGTTTTTCACTAAAATAAGCGATCGGCTTGGACTCTTGCATCAACACACCACCAATACCTTTCCCAGAAGCATCGCATTCAATCTCAAAAACTTTCTCAAAATCAGGCAAAACTAGTAAAGGTGCTTTAGTCAACTTACCTTTTAGGGTCTGAAAAGCCTACTCATGCACTTCAATCTACTTAAATTCGGCATTCTTCTTAACAAGGTCATTTAGAGGAGCAACTATGGAACTAAAATCCCTCACAAATCTCCTATAAAAACTTGCTAATTTGTGGAAGCTCCTAACCTCACT
This sequence comes from Laguncularia racemosa, assembly GCA_037954665.1. NCBI lineage: Eukaryota > Viridiplantae > Streptophyta > Magnoliopsida > Myrtales > Combretaceae > Laguncularia > Laguncularia racemosa. The sequence continues at coordinate 1,364,703 of JBBMOL010000072.1, forward strand.
TGCATTCCTTAGTGTTGGTCACTCTCAGATCACCTTCACCTTTTCCTCATCTACAGCAATCCCATTTGCACCTACAACAAATCCAAGAAAAACCACAGTTTCCATATAAAAGGTACACTTCTTTAAATTAGCATATAACTGGTTCTCTCTCAAAACAGTGAACACACACTGCAAATGCTGAACATGATTATCTAAAGTCCTACTGTAAACTAGAATGTCATCAAAGTATACAACAAACTTCCCAATAAAATTACGAAGAACATGATTCATTAACCTCATAAAATTGCTAGGTGCGTTTATTAATCCAAAAGGCATTACCATCCACTCATATAACCCATGTTTAGTTTTAAAAGTCGTTTTCCATTCATCCCCTCTTTCATGCGAATTTGATAATAGAAATTCTTTAAATCAATTTTAGAAAACAAACAAGCACCATGTAATTCATCAAGCATATCATCTAGTCTAGGGATGGGATGTCTATACTTAATTGTGATATGATTGATTGCTCAACAGTCAACATACATTCTCCATATTCCATCCTTCTTGGGAACTAGGATGATAGGAACTGAACATGGACTGAGGCTTTCTCTCACAAATCCTTTCTCTATCAAATCATCAATCTACCTCTGAATTTCCTTTGCCTCCTTAGGATTAGTCTGGTAAGCTAGTCGATTAGGAATAGACGCACCTGGCAAAAAATCAATTCGATGTTCAATACCCCATAGTGGGGGTAGACCCTTCGATAAGGAAACAAATCTTCATATTCCTACAAAAGAGACACCACCATACTAGGCAATAAAGAGTTAAGGTTAGTGTTAGTAAAATACACATCCTTATACATAAGTACAAGTAATTGTTTCCTTGCTAACATTGCACTCTTTACTTTACTTTTTCTTGCAATTTTCTCTCCACTCAATGTTTCATAATCTTTTCCCTCATGGCTCACCAGTGTTTGTCTCTCACTCTTTCCTTTTTTCTCACCCTTTTCTTATACACTCACATGTTTCTCTCTAAACTCTTTTGCTATTCGAACCTGATCCTCACAAGCCTCCCATGGTTTCTATAGAGTTAGAATCACTTTCCTTTTGTTTAGAACAAAAGAATATTGGTTTTTGTACCCATCATACATCATCTTCCTATCAAACTACCATGGTCGACCCAGTAATAGGTGACTAGCCTGCATGGGAACTACATCACACATCACCTCATCACGATAACTCTTGATAGAAAAGGAAATAAGAACCTGCCCGATTACTTTCACTTCCTCACACTCATTGAACCACTGCAATCGATATGGCTTTGGATGTTTCACAGCCTTTAACCTCATCTTATCAACCAACAAGGTGATAGCAACATTAGTGCAGCTACCACTATCGATGATCAAGCTACATATTTTGTTCTACACATGACACCAGGTATGAAAAATGTGCTCACGTTGAACCCCTTCACCATCATTCTAAGGTTGAGTGTTGAGGACTCGTCGACTAACTTACAACTCTCCACTCACGGGTCCTTCAAAATCAACATCATCATAATCCTCTAACAGTGATGTATTATCGTCCTTAAAACTAATACTTTCTACATCTCCATTATCGCAAATGAACATAGCCCTTTGATTTGGACACTGAGATGCGATATGTCCATACCCCTAATACTTGAAACATTTGATATCACGAGTTTCAGAAGATGGTTTAGTGTCAGATTTACCTTTAAAAGAAGTAACTAGATCTTGGCCTTCACATCCTCTTTTGGTTTCGCATCTGTAGTGTTCTTTTTCCAATTTGACTTCCATGAAAAGTTGGAAGTCGTCCCAGATTTTGAAGTTCCCCTATATTTTAACTGCTTTTCTACCTTGATCGCCCTATGCAACAGCTCCTCTATATCTACATAGTGATGTAAATCTACTACGTCAGCGATCTCCCGATTCAACCTATTAATGAACCTAGCCATTGTAGCCTCATCATCCTCCTCCACTCTGGCTCTAATCATAGCAACCTCCATTTCCTTATAATAGTGCTCTACGCTCCTGGACCCCTGTGCTAACCCTTGGAACTTCCTAAGCAAATCTCTATGATAATGACTAGGGATAAAGCTCTTCTACATAATGGTATTCATGTCATCTCAAGTACTAATAGGCCTCTCACCATATCTATGCCTATTATGTACTAACCAGTCCCACCAAACATTAGCATAATCAGAAAATTCAACTGCAGCTAATTTAATTTTCTTCTCCTCAGCGTAATTATGGCATTCAAATACATGATCCACTTTTCTCTCCCATTCTAAGTACAACTCTGGATCATTTTTCCTTTGAAAAGATAGTATCTTCATTTTGATACTTCCCAGGTTACTATCTCGCCTTTAGGTATTTCCTCTCTCCCTCATGTAGTTATACTCTCCTGACTCCGTTTCTTCACCCTCTTCTATGCTTATTCCCCCTCTCAAGGGTCTATTCGCTCCTTGCCCTACAGTAGTGCTACTTGATGGTTCCTTACACCGTTCCATCTTATCCATCCTCTCATGAATTTGTTCAAGTTCACTACCCAATATTCTCTTCATATCTCTCATTAAAGCTTCAAACATTAATTTATTTTCCCCTCCTCCATTCTCTCCTCCAATTGGACTTTGCCCCAACATATCTCTACAATCAAAGAAAAGATTAATAATAACACAGATAATATAATCCTCACAATTCACTCATATTTTGCTCTCAAGTATAGTGTTCCACAACCCACTCTTATAATTCTTTGATATGAACTCGAATTTGAAACCTCCTCAACGTAAACTACTAAGGTAACTCAACTGACTAACCAATGGGTTCCAAGTCACAGCAATTAACGGTACACAAACACGGAATCAATGGAGACACAAGATCCACCATAGAATTGGAAACACAAAATATCACTTATTATGAATTTAGAATGGACAAGATTGCACCGAACATATAATTGGAAAGACAATGTAATATGAATACAGAATTGGAAGGATAATGTATCACGTAATTATGTAATGCAAAAGTAAGGGAATTACCTTGGTAACTCAGCAATTGAAGAACGTGATAGCACTTTGCAATAGCTGGATTCGTGATGCAACAATTTCAACTTGCTAAAATAAATAAATTACTTATCATCGCCAACAGCAATTCTACGGACGAATTTGTAATTGTTTTTTTTTTATCTTTAGCCGAATTCAATAGATGCAATTTATAAATATGCTAGTTTGGGTAATTTGTGACCTTGACATCGATGAAATTGATGAAACAATCCAAACTTGACAAATGGACTATAGGACGCCAACAACAAAATTCCACAGAATAATTTTTTTATTTTTTTTTGAATTTCTAAAGAGATGAAACAAGAACAAAGAATTGAAATGAAACAGATAAGATAAATGATAGGTTTACTTGATTCAAGAAACTGAACCTCTGATACCAAATGATGCAAAACCCTAGGTATATTAAACCTAGGACCCAGCGATCGTGATTTGAATTGGATCCCCAAGAATCATTTTGAACAAGCTATGAACAGAACTAGACCCCAACCATACTTGTTGATTAAAACCGTAGTTATCAATTGATTTCCCTAAGCGTTTAGATCAAAGAAATCAGTGAGTTCATTCTCAAAGAATAAGAGAGAGTGTCTCACAATTTGTGTATTCAAAACAAAATGATTAAAAGTGGTGTTGTTCCCTTTTCCTCATGAGGAGCTTTTATAGTCTTACACAAAAAACCTAAATTTCCAAATATAGCAAACCGGCCTGGATTTAAGAAGGGCGGAAAAAAAAATTTACAAGCAAATAAAAACAAAGGCACAAAGCCAAATGGTCTTCCTTCGATTCAATTTCCTTTTTTTTTAAACTAATTTATTATAAGGCTCTCATATCTTTGTACACCTCTGTGGAAGCTTGAATCAAGTTAATAAGGTCGATTCTCCTTTAATGTAACTTGGTTCTTTCTCTTGTAAATCTATGACTAATCCTTGCAAAGCTTCACTCATCCGCTTAGCTCTAGCTCGTGTCGTTGGACCTCCAATACCATGTAGCGGGTCATTGGACTTTGACTCATTAACTTTTGATGCTAGTTAATCCTCATCACCATTCCTACTCCTTTGTATGAGAAGAGGTCGTTCTTTAGACCTTTGAAAAGTAGTTTAGTTGCCCATATTTAGGCCCCCTCTTCCCTTCCCTAATGAAAGAGTCCACCCCTACCCCGACAGACACGATGGTAGTGGCAACGGCATCGTAAGTAGCGTAGAAAAAAAGAAACCAAAGATTCAGTCCTACAACTACAAGGAGCAAACTAATAGTCTCTCAATAGAGATTTCTTTATGCTAAAGCTTTGATTCCCTACTTGAACCCATAATTTATAAAAAGAATTTCATACCGATAGTTCATAAAACAGAATGGGCATGGTCAAAATCTAAAACCCTAAAATAAACAAACTCTAATTGATTTGGAAAAAAAGAAGACGAAGAGAAGACAAGAAGAAGAAGAAGCAATTACCTAAAATATGCAGTCGTTGATAGTGGAGATGGAGAGGTGGTGATGGCGTTTTCCAGTGGAAAAAAGGGAGAAACTATTCACGTTCCCCTTTCTCTGTTTTGATGACAAAAATAAAGGAGAGTTTTAGGAGAGTTTCTATACAATATGTGGGTGCTAATATTCCGTGTTGTTTCAGATAATTTCTCCTCATGAATGTAACTTTAATCCGACGAATAAAAATTCTCTTCAACTATCCTAATTCGACAGTCACTTTTTCCTCTCATATAAATTGTTGGATGAGCAAAATTCTATTGTAGTGTATAATAAAATAAAATAATAATGACTATAAATAAAGTTGAGATTTTCAGTTTAAGTAATGTGTCATTATAGTTTTCTTCTATATTTTCTAGATCCCATCATTGAGAAAGTAAATAGTAAGTACTATTATAGAATGGAAGACCGAATCTCCAGAAAATCTCTTGCTTTTGCTATGAATTTATTGCATACAATTTAATTATATTATAATTCCTTAATTTCACATATAAAATCTTAAAATATTTATACATCAAAATATAAAGTCTCTATTTCCATCATTAGTTATAGTTGCTTCAAACCCTATCACTAAGTAAGGGGAATAACCTAGGTGCCAAGAATTATAAAACGAGAAACAACTCGGGCCTCTGCATTATATCTCGGGCGACCACTATCTATCCAGATCAACCATGTACGTCTAATGAGCAACCATCCTTTATGACGGTTTGCTACCCCATGCAACTTACACTTGGACTTTGCCTTTTGCCGTCCGTATCTTTTACTCCAAAATCTATGTCTCGTATATATTTGAAATGCAAGCTCAACAACTTTTAAGGACAGCTAAGCCTCATTGCAATCAGTAACTACTTTCCCCAAATGATGGTCATTATTAGGTCACAACATTGTCGTACTAAAGGCTCGTTCCCTTCACAATCGACGAACTGATAAACGTCCTTCATTATTATTATTATTATTATTACTTGCATTTCTTGTAAACTACTCCTCAAAGGATGAATCGGTCATTCCAAGGATGATGTGGAACCCTTCTATGAACCAATTATGTACCCTACAAACATGTGAAGCAAAATAATGAGTGGCGTTAAGTTGAACAAATTATGTACCCTACGAACATGTGCCCATTGATATATATAAATCAACGAAGGCCTTTTTTATTTGCTTTTCTTAATACGTGATGATATCCAATCAGTTGAAGTAAAAATTAGAGCATATGTGGAGAAAATAAATATAAACTAAGCCCTCTTCCATGCCAAAAGAAGAACTGATAAATGAACCGGGGATTTGTATTGAAAGATTGAACCGAACCAATATTTTTATAACTTTTGTTAATATATTGGTTACATTTTTCTACATGCTTTTCAGTTATTGAAGTATCATCATTCGGATTACACAACTTCAACCTGTCTAGTATTTTCCGTGCCAAAAATAGGACACAATTGAAATAATTCTTGTTGAGTTAGGTAAAAGGACACAAAGGTGTGCTTAGATCATTGCAACCGTCAAATGTCTGCATTATTTAGAACTTTGAGAAAAGAAACTCATAGTATTGTCTGTTCTTTACCTTACACTGGTAGTTGTAGTCGATGATGCAAAGTACTGCACTGCCACTCCGCTTGAGACTCCGCAATGAGCGAAGAACAGGACCAAAAGGGATAGAGATGCAAAAACATGGACCAAACTTTCTGTCCTTTGAGACAGAGAGTCCATCATACAAGTTCAATTGATTGTAATCTACACCAAAAGTATGACTGGCGTAAAAAAGAAGCTATAATTTAATATGTTGTTTTAGAACCTAACATCTTGTTATCTTGTTTTTTTACTTTTGGAACAAATTACAAAAACACACTTAAAAACTATTTATCAATTTGCAAATAAACAACCTAAACTTTAAAGTATAATTTAACATTCTTATAACTTTCAAATAAAAAATATGCAAGTAACTCCAAAACTATTATTTAAACCCCATAACTTTTAGGGCTTTAGTAACAATTTAGGTGTTATTTCTTATAGAATGTAAAATAATACTTTAAATGTTTAAGAAATTTATTCATATTTGGAAAATATTTTAAAGGGTATATTTTCCATAATTTTTTTTTTTATACTTTCATTTGCCAACTTAACCTTTTCAAGTTGGAATAAGTATGTTAAGATTTCTTATATTGTATCAAAATTTAATTAAATACTTTATATTTTTTGAAAAAATACAATAAAATCCTCTTGTTGTAAGTGCATCATTTAAGTCTCTCTCTTTTTTGTGTCTTTGCACCAAATAAAATTTATATATTCATGGTCATGAATCATAGGGATACTAATGGAAAGACTCATATATGGTGTGAAAAACAAACATATAGGATTTGAATAACTTAGTTAAAAATAAAATACTTGTTGAATTTTGGCACAAATATTATATAACTCAAACAATTCATTAATTCAACAATTTTATTGAATAATTTATTTAAAAATAAAATACTTGTTGAATGTTGGCACAAATATTATATAACTTAAACAATTCATTAATTCAACAAGTATTTTATTTTTAAATAAGCTATTCAAATCCTATATGTTTGTTTTTTGCACCATATATGAGTCTTTCCATTAGTATCCATTCAGCAAGTATTTTATTTTTAAATAAGTTATTCAAATCCTATATATTTGTTTTTTGCACCATATATGAGTCTCTCCATTAGTATCCCCATGATTCATGAACATGAAAACACCTAACTTTGCATGGATTTTGATTTATATCATATTTATATCAACAACAATAATATATGTACTTAAAAACTATCATAATTAATATACAACCAATGTATATCTCATTATTTTTTTAAATATGATACAAATATTATTATATAGTATAAATATATTATTACGTACTGTAATTTTACATAACCATTATGCAAATTCAATATGATATAACAAGAATTATGCCAGTTTGCTTTAAGTTGTATAAAGCTTGCAAACTCTCTATAATAGCATGCTTTTCATAAGGACATGACTATTGCATATAATTAAAAGAAAACAATTATTAATGGTCATAAAAATTAGTATTGTGTATATATATACATGTGTCATTAATGAAAAAAAAAAAGTAGAAGTTGCATAAACAAAAAATTTAAACGGTGGAATATATCTACATACACACACTTGCAAACAACTTATATATTGATATGGTTAGTAGTCCTAAATTGCAACAAACTTCACCATTGATCAAATAATTTCGTGAAGGTTTCTTTAAAAATACATTTTTCAGTTTGAATCTCCACTCCCATTTCCAAAATCTTGTACCGATGAATCTGTTTTCCCTATATAGGGACTAGAAATGAGGCTTTAGGTCCTAAATGTACTCTTTCATATGTGGCCACTTTATGGGAAGAAAGCACCACCTCATTCATTTAATGAAGAAAAGAGAAACGGGATTTCAGGTAATTGGTCAGGACTAAAGAGAGACGACTGCTACAGAACCCTACTTTATAATCAGATCAAACATTGTTGAATTATATGAAACATGTTTCCATAATGTCAATCATTAAGACTAACCACCATTCGGTTCCTAAAATGTTTGGTGTTGGAACTTATAGGTGGCATGATGAGTGCTAAGAATGAAAATTATAAAATACATGGATCGTGAGAGTTATCAAAAGCAACAAAATAAGTGTGAAGTATCCAAACCCGACATTGGCAAATGCTAGTAAGATTGGAACATCCCAAATGATTAATTTCTTATCATCATTTGATCAATGGAAAAGTAAATATATTTACATGCTGAAATAAATTTGCATTTCGTATCAATTTACTGACGGCCATTTGGTTCATGTAAGTTTACATGGTCATCCCAAGTAATAATGTGGTGAGAAAAGAAATTGTTGTCCTCTAGAGTTGTGACCCAAGTACTAGATTCTAGTGAGCTCCTGTTTTATCCAAGCTAATTAGCAAATTGGTTTTTTAGTTAAGAAACTAATTAAACCAAGCTAAAAAATGATAAGACACAAATATTTGAACAAGACTTCAAATTAAAAGTTGGCTCACTACCTAGCTTCACCAAGATTTTCATTAAGGTACTACTTAAGATTTTAGACTACATATTTTAGGTTGAATGCTATTGATTCACTGAAAAATTCATTAATATCTTTTAATTGTTAGGAAGCCTACTCTTAAGGTACTATGACCCATGTTTTGTGGCTAATAGATACCTTGTAAGTGCATTAAAACTCCTAAGATTCATTTTAGACCTTATGAAATAATTAAGTATTTTTATCATAATTTATCTTATAATGCATTTCAATGGTACTAAACTATAATTTTATTCTTAGAATCAGTATAATTCATGAATTAAATCAATAGGTTAGTCAAATCATAGATTGCATTATGATATCCAAAATGCATGCATGCAACACATTAATCATATACTCATACACAAAAACACTATCTTGGCTTCAAATTCAATGTTTAATTGCAGAATGACCCAAATATTTGCATATACACTAATAGATACAAAAAGAACAAAAATTAACTCAAAAATACTAAAACAATGTCTAAAGACAGGATAGGAGCATAGTTGTCAAAATCACGATTTTACCTTGAATTAAACAGTATAAAATCGATAGAATCGGATAAAATCGATAAAATCGGTAACTTGTAGAATCATATATCTAAATTCATAATTGTATCAAAAGTTTATACCTAAGTAATTTTTCTTCCATTTTGATTATGAAAAACTTGATAAAATTGCAAACTCATGGAATCGTATAATTGACTCGTGATTTTAACAACTATAGATAGGAGTGCATAAATGTCTAAAGACATAAGCTTAAACATACACAAAATAAATCTTTTACTTACCCTTGAATAAAATAAATGTAATGACATTGAAAGACATTAATGTGACCATGTGTGCTTCGTGCTCAATTGAAATGCAATGAGCATAGTAAGTGTATCCAAGCATCTTATATTATCATTTTAGGATTAAGAAATGATAAGCCAAAAATGCACTCAATCAAATACAATTGTATTATGGATAAGATACCAAATGTTCAAATTTTATTTTCATTCAAGTCCATATCCAAATATAAGCTAGGCACACCAATTAATCATTCAATCATCTCATCTTCTTTGCTTTTAGGAAGCAAATTGAGATGTTTTTCTTTTTAATATTTTTGGTCTTTTTATTTTATTCTTTTTCTTTTTCTCTTTATTTTGATTTAATGAGAACTATCATCTAATCACATAATTGACCTTATTATTAATTTGTAATGCTTCATTTCCAAAGGAGGATTTGTGCTTCAGAACTTCTTGATTATATAAAAACACTTAATAGATGCCCTAAAATTGATAAAGCTTATACCTTACCCTTTTTTTCCCTTTTGTTTTTTTCCATAGTCCAATTTACTTAAACCTTTTCCATTTATTTGAAGGAAATAATTCAATAATAATTTCAATGCTTATAATCCTAGTCAAACACAAAAATTCAGTGTTCATATCATGGGGATACGAATCCCTATATCAACAACTATCCACATTATTTTAAGGGATATTTATAAAGGCATTATACTTTTTCTATTTTAAATATAAAGTATTTGAATATACAAAACATGAGCAAGCACTCCTCACTTAAATAATGCTAACTCAATCAAGAATAAATGTATATCAAGGAACAAATCACCCAAACAATGTTCCAAATTCTCCATGTCAAATTAAGTATAATATTGCACATATAAATAGAAAAGGGAATGAAGAATGTCACCACCATTGTATTTGTGTGCTTTAACTTCAAAATATCCCGGTTATATTATTTTGAGAGTTCAATCTCTAACTCGACCTTCGACTCCATCCCTAAATAATCAAACTTGACAAAAATAAGATAAAACTAAACCCAACATGTACAAAAACAAAAATAGATCTGCAAATAAAATAAAGCGAGGTTTGCCTCCTATAGAGCACTTCTTTTAGGGTCACTAGCTTGAACTCTTCTTCTTTCATGCTATCATGGAGGATCTTTAAGGTTAATGGCTTAATTTCCAAGCACCACATCTCCTACTTAACAAGGTGCATTGTCCATCTACTCTAAATGCTCAACTTTCCTCACTATGTATCTCAATAAAACCTTCAAGATAAACATCAATGATTATAAATTACCCAATCACTTTGATTTGAGTTTTCCTAGAAAGAATTCAAGACATGAATTACAAAATAATACCATGTGGCCTATCTCAAACTCTACCCCTAAGGTTATGCCTACCATGCCATTGTTTCAGCTTTTCCTATAGAAATTTAGGCATATACATAAGTCTTTAGTATAAATTCATCAAGTTTACTTAGCTATAACAACCTCTTTTCTCCATCTCCTTAAGAGCAAGGTTTAATGCTCTAATTGACCAATAGGACCAATGATCTAATTCTATTGGCAAATAACGAGACCATAGACAAGTTGGTAGGGTGACATGGCTATTGGAGTCTTGTAAGTCATCTTATAAACCCACAATGCATCTTCCATCTTATATGCTTAAGCTTTGCTTAACTCCCTATTGTTTTCTTGAACAAATGCTTGATCTCACGATGTGACACCTTCGCTCATCTACTGTTTTCTCTAAAAGCCTTGAGTGGTATGGGATTACTGCCTTATGTCTTGCTCTATATTTTTTCAACAAACTCTCAAGATCTTTATTGCAAAATTAGGAACCTCCATCACCAATTGTGGCCCTTGATATACCTAACCTAAACAAGATGTGTTCTTTCACAATACTCATTCTCACTCTAGCATCATTAGTAAAATAAGTTGTGATCTAAATCTACCTTCGAACATAATCAACAACCTCATGAATGTGTTGATAACTAAAAGAGTTTACAATGGACCCATGAAGTCTACTCCCTCACAAATAAAAAGAGCTCAACCTCAAGGATAGTATAAAGTGGTGACTTACTTATTTAGACATGTTTCTTATCCTTAGGCATCTATCACATTTCATTACACATTTCCTAGCATCCCTATATGTAATAGGCTAATAAAAATTTGATTGCAAATTTTGGCAACAGTGTTAAAAGCTCCAAAATGGTCTCAATGTTCCATCAAGTGGCAACAATTTAGTATACTCTTGACCTCGTTAATAAAAGGCACACATCTTCGAGTGATTTTGTTTGAAAAATGCCTATATAATTGGATTCCTTCGCCTAAACAATGCTTGAAGTCCAATAAATAGCTTTTCTTTCATCAAAAAATCGATTCCTTTAGTGAGAAAAACCATAAACTACTTAATTAACAATATCTACATATCATGGATCCCTCAGGATCAAGGCTACTAATTGCTTATTTGAATAACATTCATTCGAGTGAATCCCTTCCATCTCATTCACATCGTTTTCAAGTCTACAAAGATGGTCCACAACAAAATCAATGAGACTCTTTTATCACGGATCTCTAGTTCAAATTCTAGCAACATTAAAACTCAACGGACCAAGAATGGCTATGCGTATTTATTAGACAACAAATACTCTATAGCTGAGTGATTAGTACAACGATGACCTCTGATCCAACAAGGTAAGATGAGAAGTCGTCAAATGCAAAAACTACCGCAAGCAACTCGCCTTTCCCAATGTAACAATTATTTTGAGCATCATTTACAGTTTTGCTTGTGTAGTTATAGCAATACAATTTTTTTCTCTCTCCTCTAGCCCAAAAGCGCAACAATTGCATAGTTACTCCCATTTCACATTATTTCAAATTATAAACTCCCATCCACAGCAGCCCAAAGTGTGTGTGAGTTGGGGGGGTTGAGCACGGGGTTTGTGTTTGTTGTGGGCGGCATAACGTGGATTTTGATTCGCATTTCAATTAATGCTCAGGCAGAAAATCATGCCTAGGATGTAAACGGAAAATTGAATAAGTTTGATTGGGAAATTCTTTAAAGAACAATGGAAGTCCTTAAAAACTAGCATCCTTGGTTTGATAAGATGTTTGAGGTTTAAGAAATCCCAATATATCATATACTATCACCTGTGAAGATATCACCTTTTTACTTGTACATGTCAGGAGGTTCAAGGATTAAAACACCATTTGAAATGAAACTTCGCCCAAACGGAGCAAAGGAGAGATTTTAAAAAAAAAATAAACATAAAAAAAGTAAGTCATAAACTCACTAGAATAAAATTTTTCAAGTCATCCAAATGGGCCCATGGTTGAATCGTTCGAGTGTTTATGATTTTTCTGCTAATGCTGTAATCTTTCGAAAGTGAGGCGTACTTTTACGAGCCAACTTTTCTTGAAATGATAACTTTTGGGCATATACTTAGGAACATGTAAAATCGATGCAATAAAAGTGTAAACCCAAATGGTGAGTTCAGGCCCATTAATTTGCCAATACTTGGCCTCTTTTGACGCATCCCCCATGTAGCACTTTCTAACTTTTGTAATGAGCATTCAAAACTTTAAAAAATATTAAAATAATAAAAATAAAAATAAAACAGACAGAAAAAGAAGCATCACATGATGAAATACATATATTTTTATTGATTTTTTAATATAAAGTAATACCATCATGCGTGGTCTTACTTTTTTATGAGAGTCCTCATATATCTAAAAATTAGATATAACTAATTACGTATACATGTTTCGTATTCAATTCCCCCTAATTAGAAAAAAGAATGTTCTAGTTGCTCCAGTAGGCCATGGTAGAAAAACAAAAACCAAAATAATAAAGTAAACAAAATGGAAACTAAAACTGATTTTAAAAAGAAAAGGAAAAAACAAAAGGCCAAGTCAATGACTGCGCTTTATGAACGATCTTACCTTTAGATTAATTTTGCCACTAAGAAAATAATGGCGATTATAACCTACCTTCCAGGGTGGAGAATGCTTTACTACGAGTAATCATCTATATATAAATCTAATGGTAAGTATGAACAAATAAAATTTCAACATATAATAGTATATATAACATCTATGAAAATTTTTATGATGATACACGTATTAAATCCTTATTCATTATTGTCTATCGCTAAGCTTTACATATGAGATATTATCCTTATAATACATTTTGTTAACTTCATAAAAATAAAATAAAATAGTTATCCATTTATAGCAAACCCGTTGTTACATTCCGTTTACAAATAACAATTCTACGATATTCTTATAATTAAAAAATGAGGAATCACAGATCCTTCACAAAAGCAAAGAAATACTTATCTTTCGATTTGTTCTAATATCTCTCCATATTTGTGAAACTATAGCTCAATAGTCAATACATGAATTAAGATTGGTAATTTTAGATGTATTACTAATATTATTTCAAAGACTGTCAAATAAAATAATAATTATTTTTTTATTTTATTTTATTTTGCAGAACTTGCAATTCTATTTTTTAATCATTACAGTTTTATTTTTATTTAATTTCATTCCATAAATCAAATTAATGATTTTTTATTTTTTATTTTTTTTGATTGGGATGAACAACTTATGCTAAGTGGTTGTTGAGTCATTCTAATGAACTTCTACCCAATTATAAAAATTGGTAGATTTTGTTTTTTCAATAGTAAAAACCACCCTAAGGAGGTCACTGATCACATTACGAAGTGGATTCTAGTCTTCACTGGTACGTAGAGCCACGAAAATATGGAAAAATTATAAATAGCGTACATTTAGATACCAGTTAAAAAATCGTTACAAACACGGGTTATATTTTTTTTAATCTTTTGTAAAAATAAATAAATAAATAAAACCATGCAATGAAACAGAACTATATATACTAATTACATCTAAATCGTTGTCATTAGTCATTTACAAAACAAAATTATATCGGTGCCATATCCATAAAATAAAACTATTTCTTTTCTTTCTTTAATTTCGTCTTTATATTACATGACAAATTACTTAATTTAAAAATTCTAAAATCTTGAACTCGATCACGATCATGAACTGCTCAAGAACTACGATTAGGCCGTTTTACTGACAACTGAACCGGAATGGACCGACCCGTACCTGTCCCTCCACAGCTGCTGCAAGCCATCCGACCAGACCCCGCACACGTCCTACAGCCCACGTCTCCATCGGACCACCTCGAGCACAGGCAACTCACCCGACCGGTTCCATTGCAAGTTGGACATCTGGGGAACGGGCCGGCCATAGGTTTCTGGTCCATGACTGATTTGACCAGGACCGCACCGGCCAGCACGCTCAAGCCGGTTGCCAATTGAGTCAACACGATCGGACCCATAATTCGGAATCTAGAGAGAGAGAGAGAAATGGAAGAGATATGAAGAGGAGAGATCGTTTGAGGAAATTCTGAATCTGGTATAAAATGGGATGTTTTGGTTATTTTTCTTTTCGGTGGGATTTTATGTGTTATTGGAAAATAAAGTGGTAATAGGAAGGTACACGTAGGCGTGCGAAGTGTTTGGTGTTCGTGTATGTGTGTTTTTTGGAGCGTAGCTGAAGATGTTTTTGAGTGGCTTTTGTTCACCCATCGGTTCTTGCGTGTACTACTAAATCTCTCGAGATCTCGGATACGGTTCTTTATTTACTTATTTTCATTTATGGAAGGTTCATTATATACCTATTTGAATATAAATATTTATCTTGAAATAGATTAAGAAAAGATTTAAAAAAATATATACAAATTAGAAAGAAAAAAAAAGCAAATAATTCAAATAAGTTATAAATCATTTACACTCTTCATAAAAAGTTAGAGACTTACACATGGGTACCCGTTAGCCCGACTGATAAGCTACTGAACTAAAGAATCAAACAAAAATTATAAGCCTTGAAATTTATAAGCATTTAAATTGTTCTTACTCAAGTCTCAAAAACCGCAAAGTCAACCATTTTGAGCCCCTTCAGTTGTTGTAAGTCTAAGTATATAATATTGTTAAAACTATCTATTCTTTTTCTTTAAGCATTCTGTAAGTGGTTTTATTTAAAGCTGCCATCTAAAATTGCATCATTCTTCTTAAGTCAAATTCATATTCATCACATGATATCGTTCTATGATAATATCGTTCTGTAATCCTACACAAGTTATAATTATCAACATTCAAATGTAATCCGATCTTGATTTTCATGTGCTTTAGTGCCTATAGAGTATAGTATCTTTATTTGAAAAGTCTTAATTGTTTATTTATTTTTATTAGTAGCTTACAAGAAAGTAATTTCACGTTATCATTTTATTGGTTAAAATATCAATGGATATTTATTTTAATTGAATATTTGAATAATTTTGACCTTTCTCCTCATATACTGAATTGAACCAAAATAATTGAGTGGACTATAGCTTTAGTGATTGTAAAGGGAACTTTATTTATGTTTTGTGCCTTCACAATAGACTTTGTGGTTGCACTGCCAAACGTGTTATGATTTATAAACATTTATATGCTATGCGTGTAGCTATACATAAAGAAATAAATTAGAAAAGCTTTTACTAGTAAAATGTGATGGCTAATTAAAGACAAGTGCTTAAGAATTTTATAAGCATGCAATATGTTGTTATTAGAATTTGTACGTATCATGACATTATAAGTGAAAGTTGTAAATATATAATCTATATTGTTAGCCTGATAATTCTTGAAACGTGATTTTATTTTTTTAATAATTATTGAGAATGTGGACATATTATCTAAACAACTCTAAAGTACTATATCATTGCTATTTATGGTTTTTTTTTAACAACAATTTTGAGGTTCTACAATAATTTGAAATTTATTTTTATATTTTTAAATTTAAGAGAATTAGAATAGTGAAATCACGCTATGAGAATTTAAATAGTTGAAATTTATGTTTGCAATTTTTCATAATTTTGATGAAAGGTGTAGTTTTCCAAGTTGGAACCGGCTACACCCAGTAGATTTGAACTTCAATATTAGTATTCAATACAAATTAATTCACTGCATAGTCATGAATAGAATTCTAGAGTATAGTTGAACTTTTGCCATTCATATACTCATCTCCAAAGTCCCAATGTCTCTGTGAGCTGGGTCCACTCAATACGTAAAACAAAGAGTGAGGACTGGCCGCCGAATGGGTGAATGTGTTAATGTAATGCTCGGTATGGATTGAAAAGGAATCGTAATTTTGGGATTCATTTTATTTTTTATTTTTGGATTATTTCAAAAAGTCAAATTAATGATTCCATCCCATTCGTTAATTAAGATTTACAAAATTGACTATTTAATATATATTGTATATTATTTCATTTATAAATTATGGGCAATTTTAATTCGTTATTTCTTTTTTGATTTTATTCTATTTCTTTTATTTTAAACTATTTATATATATTAAACATTATATAAGAAATGCTAAATATCCATGCACCGATAAGCATTCCTAAACTAGAGAGGGGACCGACTGAACCATATCCAAAACCAAATTTTTCATTGCCACAAATGTTCATGTAATCAAACTTTCAAAAGCAAGCTAAAAAAGAACACGTTGGTAGTTCTTTTATGACCTGTTTTTTAATAGCAATTTTAGGATTGATTTATTAAAAGAAAACAATAACTATAAAAAAAAAAAAAGTGAACATTACAAATTGCAATAAGCAACACATTTCTTGGTAAAGTCTTTTAAGGCCATCTTTAATATGGGCTTCTTAGCCCAAGTTATTATACTAAGCATCTTCTTATGAAAGTTTTTTATCGAATAAAGTTGAATTCTTAAATAAACATCAATTTATAATTATAAATTAGCGTTTGATGTAATATTTACCGTACTTTGGTTATATTTATATATGCAAAATAATCATCATTAAAAACTTCTTTTTAAAAAACTCATAAATAAAGTATAAGGTTATTTTAAGAAAAAGAAAGAAAAAAAAAAAAAACTCTTTAACTTGCTGATTTATTGCTTTAAAACATCTGCTAAGGCCATTAAAAATGAAGATGGCCTAATGTAAAATAAATTTCACAAAATCACGCACTTTACATGGATGGCTTAGTCTTTCCATCAATTACATTTCTACCTAAAGAAATGGCATTGTTTGCAAGATTCAACCGTTTAAAGGAAATAATAATTCAACTAACGTTGAGCGTGGTCTCTTTTGGCCTATATGAATGGTGTTCAATGTGTCTTTCCTTTTGCAATTTTAGGTGGACCAAATTCTCCCCGTTGGACTGGTAACGCCGACTGGCGACCGTACACGTATGGGTATGGGTGTCTATATGCACAGATCGTTTTCTGAGGTTCCTTGGTCAACACGGGGACTTGGGTCAATGCGTGAAGGAAAAATAATAAAGTTCTCATGTCAGATTTTCCTTTTTTCTTTTTTCAAAATATTCTCGAGTTTGTAGAGGTTGGTCACCATTTTGGAAGTGAATGTAGCAAAATTATATATGTATGTCTGTATAATTATTTATATTCTTTTATTAATAATACTTTTTAATTATTTATAATGGTTAAGTTGTTTCTTTAAAGGTTTTGATAATAATAAAATGATCTAAATATTACTAATTATTTTGTTAAATGTGCTAAATGTTTGAGTAATAATTTGAGTGTGGTTGATTATGAAAATGATTAAATAGTTGGAGATCAAAAGTTAAATCAGGAAGTGCTAAAAGATTTAAGTATGACTTATTCCCTTAGGGGATAAGTGAGATGGTGCAATTAATGTTTAGTAGAAATTTAGAGGATAAGTCTAAAGGTTTACTTGATAAAAATGAAGCAAGAATAGAGCAAGTAATTTATAATTTAAATTGGACAGCTGATTAAATTGAAGCTCATCTCCACTTATTGAATATATTTGATAATATATTCAATGCATTCCACTAGGGTTGGTAATACATCCATGGGGATTGTTTTACAAATATTTCATCAACTAGTTTGATTATGAGATCAAAGTTTTATTTGAAGTTATTATATCAATTCAAGTTTCCTAAATTAATTGAAGTTATGCTCAACATATTATTTTTTTTTTAAAGCCAAATGAAGTTCATTTGAAGTTCATATGCTAAGGTTGAAGATATGAATAAGAATAATTTTTTCACAACAACTTTATCTCCTAAATATATGGTTGATGAATTAGTTTAAAGATTTGAATTCAAACTTAAGAGGATTTTGTGCAAAATTGAAAGCAAAGGATTACTTCAAACTCAAGATATTTACATGAAGAGCATAAGTACTCGGACCTGTTTTGTTACATGAAGAGCTCTCTTGAGCCAATGTAACTTGTAAGGCTTTAGATGTTTTGGGGTAGATACTTTCAATTGCTTCACCATAAAAACAATAATTACGTTGGTGCAATTTCCTCCATCTACAATTACTACACATAGTTGGCCCTTAACCATATAGGCAATATGAAACAAGTTCTCTTGTTGGTCATCCTCGGTTATAGGTGTGACGCTCAATGCTCTTTGCAATATGATATTCAAGAAATGCCCTTGCTTAGCATAAACAATAGTATCTTCATCTTTGAGAGTCATCTCAATACACTCCACTCCTCCTATCTATTCATTTAACTCATCATGGTTAGCACTATTAACCTCTACCACAAGTGACTCTCCCTTCAAAATCATAGCTTAATTCACATGTCCAAAACCCAAGCACTTGATCTAACTAGTTTTCCTTTCTAAACCCTGTCTATCATGTCCCTTTTTGTGCATCTCCATGCTCCATAGCTTTTCCTTTAGTCTCTTGCCTCCTCCTATCATGCCTTGGTGAATTCTCAAGTAAGTTAACACCTTAGCTTAGCCAATTCCTTTCTGGTCATTAAACACTAGCTATAGGTCGGTTTGGCATCATAATTCGATTACTCATGGTCATGGTTCTATTGAGATTGTTGCACCTCTATCATTTTACCTTTGGAGCCAATCAAATAGCATCATTTTAAGTGTTCATACACTACAGCTCAACCCCGCATGCAATTTTCTACTTCAATCTAGCTAAGAAACAAGCAATAGTTTTGTCATTGGATTCTTCCGCTTTATATTAGATCATTAACATTTGAAATTTTTTTATATAGTCATCAACACACATTCTTCCTTACCTAAAGGTTTGCAACTTCTTTGAAACCTCTTGTGCATAGTATTCATAGATGAATCTTTTTCTCAAAATCCTTTATGGTCCAAGATCAAACCTCTTTATTCTCCAACTTGTCTCCAAGTAACCAATAAGTTATTCCACCACAATACCACATACCTAGAAAACTCCAAAGTAGCTAACCTCACTTTCACAATCTTGTTATACTTATAGCATTCAAATAACTTGTCTACCTTATCTTCCTAATCCAAATAGTCATTCTCATCCCCACTACCTACAAAAGATGATATTTGCATCTTAACATTATCAAGTCCTTTAGAAGCTCTTATACCCCGTACTCCATACTTCTCATCAAAGTTATCCTTTGCTTCTTGATCAATTTCCTCTATTTCCACTGGTCTCTTTGTGCCTCAATCTCATCTCAATTTGCCACCATTTAGGATATTTCGAGGTAGGTTTGCTCTCTCTTCACCATTGTGAGCTTATCTATTACTTGCGTAATCTTTGATAAGTTGGTTGTCCCCTAAATGTTGCATAGTAACTGCAAAATTGGCAACCATAGTGGCTAGCTTTTAAATTTACACTTTAGTAGACCTTGTATTTTGATGAGCATGCCTTCCTCTTCCTTAAATCACTCTCATAATCCCCAATGCAACTATGAACGCTAGGACTCAACATTTCCAATAGATATAGCAACTAACTACTTAGCTTAATAAACACATAAACAAGAACATTAAGTGCATCAACTTGGAACTTATACCAAAATAAAAGATGATAATCCTAGGAATTAAATATCACTAAGATATCACCTATGGGATAAGTAAAGGTGGTGAGGTCCTTCTAGATGTGGAAGAAATGTGTAAATGAATGAAGATGGTTTAGCAACTCGTGAGTTACTTGAATTGATATTATGCACCATATGAGTAGTCACGTAACCCGATCTCCTAATTTGATATAACTCACAACGTAAGCAACTAGGGCACTCACCACAATCCTTACAAAAAGGATTGACAAAAGTTATATATTTGAAAGCGAGAACTCACAAATGAGAGAGGTATATTCAATATATTCTATGTGGCGATTCCGGCTATGTACAAATGATTATTTATAGTAAGTCCGTTAGGATAAATGATAAAATGGGAAAAATAAAATAGTACACCCTTGAAAGAGTAAATTACAATGTTTTATGAGTATCTAAAAAAGGGTAAAATAGTAAAAACACACAAACACACACAAAAGATAATCTAGAATTTGTTATTTGTCAAACATAAGATGGACACATGTCACTAAGCTACTAGTGGTTTCCTTAATAGATAAGACAAAGCAGTATGGAGTTGGTTAGGGATTTTGTTGAGCTAAAATGTGGTGACATGGAAGTGAGTAGTTTAGAGAATGGCATGGAGGAGCTCTAGACTAGTTGCTAAACAATAGAACAAATTGGTCCTGGTAAAGGTGCTGGCACTTCGATATCAGCTCGATCCTAATGGTTAGAAAGTAGTTTAGTGCTCAAAGCTTCAAGAGAGAATTGAGACATGGCGATTGAGAAGATGGGATGATTAAGGAAGAGGTAAAGCCTTTAATCTTGGATGAATGGAACCTCATTCTCAAAGGGCTATCCAATTAGAATCCGTCAAGTTGAGTTCTATAATCCTCAAGTACAAGCTTGAGTGATTAGTCTAGTAAAGTGATTTCCATCATTTTCAGTAATAAAAGCATGCTTAGTTGACTTCATAAGGGTATAATAGAATACACGCTCTTTATTCACGGATCTATTGCTATGTTTAGTACAAAGTAATTATTTCACAAAATTTCTATTGTTGAGAAATAAGGAATTACAATTCCTTTATCAAATTGAAAAAAGTATCTACTCATTAGTATTTTTAAGCATATTCTACCTATAATATCATAACCCAATAGCTAAGCTATTGATTTAGGTAAAGGTATGTTGGCATTTTTAAATATATCACTAATTTATTGCTAATATTATTTTAAGTGCAACAAATAAAGTAATAGTTATTACTTCCCTTTTAATTTTTTAAAAATTGCAATCCTCTTTTTATTTTATTTTATTCTATAAAGCAAACTTGACATGATTACCATTAATTTAATGAGGAATATTCATCTATTGAAAGAATGAATATGATAGGTACTTTAATAATCAAATGATGAACTTGATAACATCATTGATTAGATGATAGAATAAGGGATCCATTGAATTTTTCTTTGTTAATTATACAGTATACACCACTAATGAACATCGGCTTGGGTGGGGAGGAGGGCAAGAAAACAAGAGGGAAATTTAAGTTTTCCGTTGTTTGGTTTAAATAGGAGTTTAAAAGGAAATGGGTCATGATAATTTCCTTGGTGCCCGTCATTTTGTGTTTGCCCAATAGCGAGAGGAAATCAAACGAAAATTGATGAAATGATAAGTTTGTCCGTCTCGTTTTTTCTTTTAGACCAGGCAATTTTGATAAATAATGGTTTTCTTTCTATTTTATTAAAATTGGATAAACATATAAGCAACTTTTCCTTTTACTTTCACCCCATCAATTCTCCCGTTATCTAAACAAAAGATGTATTATCTAACTTAATGATATAAATATTAATATTTTAATGGGATGAATCAAATTCAATTACTTCCACCCAATAATTATAATATATATAACCAAAATAAAAACAAAAAACAAAAAAAATGTAAAATCATTCATCTGGCTTTTTTTCCATTATATTTCTTTCACTTTACTTTATCTCCTTTTTAATTCACTCCTTTTTACCGTACATAAATTAAAAAAAAAAGCAATAAAATTATGGATCAAACTAAATTGAGTTGGTAGTTCAACCTTTTAATACTACTTTGAGTATCTTTATCTCTCCTTATATCACTTACCACCCATTTGTCAAAGAAATATTAGATGTTATGTTGGGTTATTAAATTAATGAGAAACACTAAAGCGGTAATAAAATTGTGAGCATGCTGGTTAAAAGAATGAAAAAAAAAAAGGGACAAACATTGGAGTAATATAACAATATGGGTGTTTTATCTTTTGTTGCTATAGTGTTTGATACTCAGCAAAAGTTTGCATTATATAGATTGGATAGTCAAGCATGTCTATCATAATAAAAATGCAAATCGATCGATAAGCAAAATCTATTTTGTAATTTGTCACTTCTATAGTCATTATTTTGTTGACTTGTATACCATGTTAGCACCCCATGGTACTTTAAGTTACTTGTGATATGAAAGTTCTAGCTCTATATCATGAAAAATTAATAAGTTTTAAGATCTTTTGTGGGTTTTCTTTTTAATTCTATTATGAAATCTAAGGAAAAAAATAATGTAACTATAAAATAGGAAAATAGACCTTTTCTATTGTATCCCAAGAAAGAATAGTATCTTTATCAATCAATTGGATTAAATTGCAACTTTTTTTTCTTTTTTTTAATTATCATATGCTAGGTTTCCAATCATTTCACCCAAAAAAAAAAAAGCAAATTTATCTCCATAACCCACTTTCAAATACTATGTTCTGGGATTCCTTAGTAGATTATGGAGCTAAGTTTTATTTTTTTGGTAAATTTTATGGAACTTATATACGCATTTCAGGAGTAAAGTAGGATAAATGCACAAATGTAATGGTTGAGGAAGGGTAATAATTTTCATGACTTAAGAAGGAAAAAAGCTCACATATCACCGGACGAAATAACTGAGGCATCGGATACAGTGGACAGAAAAAGACAATAATAAAACAATGCAAAATTTTTGACAGTAAGTGGAGATGGCCGAGTTGGTCTAAGGCGCCAGATTAAGGTTCTGGTCCGAAAGGGCGTGGGTTCAAATCCCACTCTCCACAATTTCGCATTTCTTTTGTAACTTTACTCCCCGTCACTCATGTCAAATTCATTTCCAAATCCCATGCAATATCATACATTGGTGGTGTATAGTTTGCCATATATATATATATATATATAATTTAAACCCAATATATCTTATTGAAAAATAGATATTTATATAATTAATATTAAAAAAATAATATTTATATCATTAAATTATAACATTTTAACCGTAAATCACTTATTATCTTATATTTCATTTGTCTTATTAATGTTGGGAATCAAATTTCTGTGTTAAAGAGAGAAGTATATCCATATCCCATCAAGGCTAGAAATTTTATCAATAAAATAAATCCAACGAAGCTTGGCTAACATACATGTACCGATTGAAATAGCTTAACTTATTGAAAATAAATAATAAAATTTTTTCTTTTTTTTTGTTGAATATACAAATTAGTGAACAGCAAGGATAAAAATTAGAATGCAGATTTTTCAGAACTTTTGGGGATAACATTTTGTATTCCACCAGAGATTACTGTAAGTACAAAAATTTGCCACCAGTTTTTCATTTTAGAATCTAAATTTTCTTTACTTTTTCATCACAAACCTATATTTTTATCTTTTTCTATTTCCTAGGAGCTTAAATTCTTTTAATAATTTTTCTTTTTTTCTTTTCATTTGAGGATAAGCAAGAATGTAAGAAAGACCTTGTCAAATGAAAATTTTTAAAACATAATCTAAATAAAAAAGAGGACAAAATCTTATGTTGTTTCGGTGCATTTTTCCTATTAGCAAGTTAAATGTGGATATTTGCAAAAATACGTAATTTTAGAAATCCAGCTTCTGCTTTGAGTGGAGTGGCCGTACAAGTTGCTACTGGGAGTCTGAAAATCGAGAACTTAAAACTCAAATGACACAAATGTCCCGGCAGGAATACTCCATCATTCTCAAGCGGATAAGGCTAAAATGGTCTTAAAGTTCCTCTCTCCGAAGAAAAATCTCGCACGATTTCCATTTTCCTGGAAAAGTTTTACCGAGAAAGATAAAGCCTCACATACCACTACTGAGGCCAATATTAATCTCTCTCTCACTCCCTCTCTTTCTTCTCAACAACACCAATAACAAAATGGCGTGCAGGACAGTGTTACGATGCGTGTTCTTATCAGAACCTTCAGTTTCACGAAGACCTTTCAACCTCCATGCAATTCCATGCTCGTCTTCTTTTCCATACAAGAATAACCATAATAATAGGATTGTTCGCTTTTCTTCGCGGAGTCATCGTAATGTTAGGGCTCGAGAATTTCGGTCCGTAAAACGGTTTATTTGTTCCGTTAGTGATGATAGCAACAATACGCCGTCGTATTCAGGTGAATCATCTCACGATGATCAAGACCAAGGTCCTCCCCAAGAAGCTGTTCTCAAGGCTATTTCTGGTAGTTTTAGCTATTTCATTCCCAAACAATTCTTTACTGATTTGTGGAAGTTACGTCTTGAAGAAGATTTAGGTCTTATTAGCTATTTAGCACATCGTTGCTAATCTGTTGTGTGATTTTTGGTAACGAATGTCCATTGCGGCTACCTTTCGGCGTACAATTAGCATATGTACTATGTTACCACATCTGTCTTTTAACTGAAAATAGAAGTCGTCCATCATAATTTGTTAACATTGTCTAAAGGTGACCTGTTAATCAATTACATTTATAAATTCTTTGCCACTTGCTAATGAAATACTTGTGATATATAGCATGTTCAATGCGGCCGTGCGGTAGTTTAGTAACCAATTTATGATTTCTTATCACAGAAAAGGAATTGGCATGGCTTGATTTGATTGATTCACTAGTGGGTAATCTACCAATGGTTTGTTATTGAGTGGCTAATTGTATGAGGGCACTTCCCAATAAGAAATTTTATGATGTGTAATGTGTTCATTTCACGGCGTAGACAACTGCATTGGAAAATATAAGCTTCTTTGTTAAATGTGGTTTACGATTGTATAGGTGCTCTTGTTAATGCAATGCATATAGGAGAGGACGCTAAGTTTTGCAGTGGTTATTGAATTTTTCTCGCAAGGATGTGAGTCGAACTTTTATTAGTGAAATTTCTAGAAAATGGAAATCAAGTGCGGCTAGCTGCCCAGCCCACGATTACCAAAAGGGGGGGGGGGGGGGGGGTGGGAATTGCCCACGCCATGCGTGCCAAAAACTGAAAAATGTTCTTCATACTTTTGAGACTATTGGAGATTGTGAAAATTAGTTATTTAAAGTCTGAGGGAATATGGAATCTATTTCGGAAAATTGGAAAATGTGGAAAGTGATGGATGATTGGAGTGTGGTTATTTCTTGACCGAGTGGGTGATTACTCTAAAAGGGTAATGCTATAGCTGGTGGTACAATTGAATTTAACAGTTTCTTCTCGGTTTAGGATTTTTATTTTTGTTTTCATAATTGATTGACCAAAAATCAAAGCATCTTGCTGTAGAAGCTGCATAGATGGTTTAATGTTCTATTGCTATAGGAAAGCAAAGTGATAAGAAGGTTTTGGGTATACCATTTTGTTTGTGTTTGTAGAGATACTTTTGGATGACTAATTGATAACAACTAATAATTTGTCCCTTTAGTAGCCTACAAGAATAATTTGACATCATTGGCGCAGTTGATTAGATGGCATGTCTATATCTGTTTACTTTCTTTACAACATTTTAAATAGTTTTGTCAATATGATTGATATTTTACCAGAGGTATCTAAAACGGATGGGAGGGTTGGTCAAACAACAAATATGGTTATTGGAGGGACCGTAACAGATGATTCTACCAATGAATGGCTTGCCTTGGATCAGAAGGTATGAGTTAATCAGTTCTGTAGTTCACTTGTGGACTCCTTAATGAAATTCTGCAGTATATAGGATAGTGAATTGTTTCTCTTTCTGCATGGGCCGACCTGACCATAGCTGGTGATAAAATTTGTTTTTGACCTCGTGGACATGCAAGAAGAGAACTAAAGAGAATGCACATGATGAGTTGTTAGTTCGTGCATCCCTCTCTGTGCATGAAAACCCTTTTTGTGCTGCAGCCTACTACTAATCTGAATCTGCTCTTTTTTTATTGATTAAAAAACCTGAACAGAGAATGTTAGAGATTTTTGATGTATAATACTTATCAGTTTATATATCTATATTATTAAAGGCCCTAGGGCTTTTGGTGTCTTTAATATTCTTAGAATTTCTTTATTGTACTTTTACAAGACAGCTCTTATAGTCTTTAATGTGAAAAACTGGGACTATAATCAATTGCCTTCACAAACCAACTTTATATCCCACGTTCCCTCGGTTTTAGAAAACACCAACACACATCTCTCATTTGAGAAACCATCTACTGAACCACACAAGGAAGATTAACAACCGTCATTGGAGAAGCCAAAACCCATAATTCATGTTCACATCCAATCAATCCTTCATATAGATTTCCTAGGGACTAATCATTGGACCTGTAAGAATTTCTTGTACTTTCTTTTTATATTTTTAGGGTTGTTTGTTGATTGTTTTCATCTATATTTTTGCGTAAAGATGGCAGTGTAAAAATCCATAACACTATACATGTGTGATGTGTTTTTCTTTTCTAATCCCAAACCCCCGCCCCCCAAACAAACATATGTGATGTTGAAATGAAGTTTACGAAGGATGATTGTATATGAGATGAAGAGCATATATAAGTTTGGACATTTGGCTGGATAATGAAGTAAAAAATGAATTGCAAATGAAAGAAACAAAGAATTCCATATAATGTTTTGAATTTTATATTGCAAGAGAAAAGGGGGCTTTTGAAAAGAAGAGACTTGCATATTTAATCATGGTAATAGCGATCTTGTAATTTTGATTGGCCCTAGCTGTCCTTTTCTTCATCCTACTAAAACAAAAATGCTATATTTAACTATCCTCAATCCTCAAGACGTATGTTAAGTAGTATTGTATTCTGCCCCTCTGAAAACAATTTAATATTTATTTAGTTTTTTCCATATTTTTTATATTGGCACATGCCAGGAAGTATGCATCCTTTTAGTTTGACACTATTGGCTTCATACATAATCTACTGGACCTATTCTCAACCAATCCTTCTGGAACTGTTGACAGGTGAACACATACCCTACTGTTAGAGGTTTTACTGCTATTGGAACTGGAGGTGATGACTTTGTCCAAGCCATGGTTGTTGCAGTAGAATCTGTCATCCAACAACCGATTCCTAAGGTGTGTACTCTTAATTTATTTAAAAAAAAAAAAATTCTGGTAAACAAAAGTTGTTTTGTCTTTGAGCACTTGGGATATGTTTCGGTGACTATTCAATGCAAGTATCTCAACATATTGACAACATTTTGCTTTTTCCTGAGGTTAAAACTTTCTTTACTACTTTTGATTCACCAATTAGTCTTTACTTGCATGACATCCCAGGTGTTACACAAACCTTACTATCACAAAAATCAAAGCACAAAACTTATGTAAGTAATAAGTACTTATCCTAAAGAAAAGCCGAACTTAAGGTGAGGTACCTCAATATTTTCTCAGCAAGAAGTAGAGAAACAGAGTGCATCTAAATGAGGCAACACCTCCCAATTTCTTACTAAATTTTTACATGAATGAGGAGAATAAAAGAAAATAAGCAGAAATGTAAAATCAACAGAGGTTGGTTACCAAAGATAAGAATTAGTGACCCCAAGGTGTTGCCTAAAAAGTCCAAAAACACTCATGACTAACTGTATGATACCCTGCTTTTAAATTCTGACAAGGTCATTTCTTGAGGATCAAGAACTGGAGGGTATTAGTAATGAACAGAGTTGAATCTTGACATCACCAAATGCAGTAGAATGATGTTGCAAAGCTGCTCCTGATTTGAGGAAAATAGGGCAATGGGAGATTGATGTTGCAAGAGTGGCTGAAGTGACTTGCAATAAAATCATTGGACCATGGCACAATTGGGGCGTTGGGGATGACCAAGCCCTTGGAAAGCTCCAGCATGATCAGGGCATTGGAGAGCTTGAGGTCAGTGGCATGCTAGACCCATTTCAACATCACCAAATCTGGAATTAGCTTGGCGAAGGCAAACTTGCTGACCCCAAAGCCTATTTGATCCCAAGAGGGGAGGTTTCAGGTTCTCCAATTATGGTTTATCAACGGAGGATGGGAGGATGATGGGCATGTTGGTAAGTGTAGCATGCTATTAGTAGATAATGTAGTATATAATATAGTAGAAAGGGGTGAAATATAGAGGGGTGTTATAGTATGATGTGTTATAGTATTGTGTAGGATATAGGGGTGGCATACTAGTAAATAATTCATAGTTATAAAGGTACAAATATGCTGACGTGGAAGGAACGAGGAGGGCATAAACAAGTGGCATGATCGGCTGATGTGGATTGACTGACGTGGAGGGGGAGTTGGCTTATAAGAGGTGTGAGAGAGGGAAAAGCGGTTAAGCAATTTGTTATTCTGAAACTAAAGTTGTTGCGGAGAGAGAGACTTGATCTTCGACTGAGCCTTAGCTCAGGTAGATTTCCACCTATTTCTATTTTTTGATTGCAACTACGGTGGCCTTAATCTGGTGGCTACCACTATTGCACAATGATATGTAACCTTTAAGTACCTTCAAAATGATATAGAGAATAGCCAAAATGCAGAAAGTAAAGATTTATCACTAGTTATAGGAGAACTCATCTCTTCCAGGAGTGAAGGGAGGCAATAGATGCTAAACATAGTGGATTTGGTGATGAGAAAAATATTCAACAAGAAATAATGTATAGTGAATGAAGGATGACTAACATACAGAAACCAAATGTTCCCATTTGTTATACATTGATTCTCACTAAAAGAAGCCAATCATCTTTCATTTGTTATACATTATTTCTCGCTAAATACTTTTCTCATGGCCAAATCTACTCACTGTATCTGGCGTTGTTTGCATCCCTTCACTCTTGCAAGAGATGAGTTCTCCCATGGCCAGTGCCATAATTCTTACTTTCTGCAACTAAGCTATTTTCTATATCATTCGGAAGGTACTTGAAGGCTACATATATATATATATATATATATATATAAGTTACTATGTTTGTAAATAGTATCATGTAATTAGGTAAATGATTGATTGTAATTGATTATAATTGATTAGGTAAGTATAGAATTAGGAAGTTACTATAAATAGGAGATTAACCTTTACTATATATATAGGAGGTGTAACCATACTATTCAATACATAATAAAAATAAGAATTTTCTTAGTTTTTTCTCATGGTATCAAAGCTGTAGGATTTTTTTTTTATTCTTGTCCATGGCCTTCATTGCTGGAGAGATTTTTCTTCGCGATTCTAGCCTTCATTGCCACTGTTCAACCTTTGAATATGTCCAAACACCACTGGATTTTCCTCGAAAGCTGCCGGTGAACATTCCCAAATTGACCGAAGCCTCACCGGCAGTCCCACGCACTGCTGGAAATTCGTGATTACCGCCCCACTCACCGGCGCATGAGAGCGCGTGAGCCATCACCGATCTCCCATGTTCTCCAGATCTGGTCGCTGGACTTTTCTCTCACTTACCCAGGTGTCTAATTTGTCATTTCTACAATTTTTTTTAGGGCAAATCTGTCAGAGAAAAAAAAAGGGGAGGGGGGGACACTGTTTTTTTTTTTTTTTCCCTTTCAGCTGGTGTTAGTATTTTTTCTTACTTGTATGACGTCGGAATTAAAAGAAAAACAAGTCACCTCTCAGCTTCAAAATGAGGCAACGATTTTCAATCCAATTGGAGGAAACTTGCCAAGTATCCAAACAGCCTACCGGTTGAATGGAAAAAATTACATGAAGTGGTCTCAACTAGTTCAAACTTTTTTGAAAGGGAAAGGGAAAGGAAAAATAAGCCATCTAATTGGAATTGGTCCTGTAAAGGACGACCCAAAATTTGATGCATGGGATGAAGAGGACTCTATGGTTATGTCCCGGCTCTGGAGTTCTATGCTACTTGAGATTAGTGATACTTTTATGTTTCTTCCATCTGCAAAAGACATATGGGATGCTGCTAAACAGACGTACTCCAAAGCTAGGGTTGCTGCCCGCATTTTAAGATTTCCGGTATTAAACAAAGAGATCGCTCTGTCACGAAGTATGCCAATATTTTTAAGGGTTTATGGCAAGAAATGGATCACTATCGGTGCATTGATATGTAGTGTAGTGAAGATGCAGCAGCCTTAAAGCAATTTATTGAAAAAGAACGAGTTTATAAGTTCCTTGCTGGGTTAAACATAGAATTTGATCAAGTAAGAGTCTAAATATTGGGGAGAAGAGAACTGCCCTCACTCAATGAGGCCATTTCTATCATAAATGCTGAAGAAAGTCGTAGGGGAGTTATGTTATACTCTCCACCTATTGAGGGGTTAGCTATGGTAGGAGAGAATAAGGAAAAGAAGAATTCACCCTTGAGTTTAGATAGTGGAAAAACAAAAGGCAAGTCTTCTAGCAAGGATGGTCTCTAGTGTTATTATTGCAAAAAACCACGTCATACTAAAGAACAGTGTTGGAAACTTCATGGAAAGCCTCCAAGTTATCAATGGAATCATAACTCCCAAGTATAAACCTCAGAGGAGCTAGGGATATATGACTCAGACTAAGGAAGAAGAATCTTAGCCAGGCAATGAAAAGGAAAGTGTAATCAGTGAAGAAGACATTGGGAAGCCGAATCACTTCTGGACTCATTAGAGAAAGCCTTAGGTAGATGTTCTTTGGCAAAATCAAGTAACTCTCACTCTTTATATGCTGCAAATGCCTGGATTATTGATTCTGGAGCTATAGATCATATGACCTATTTTTCATACAAGTTTGTCACATATCAACCATGTCCTAGCAATAGAAAAATCATCATTGCTGATGGGTCATTAGCCACTATTTCTAGACAAGGAGACATTATGCTAAGCCCCTCTATCACCCTTAAAAATGTGCTCTATGTACCTAAGATGTCCACCAACCTTGTGTCTGTTTATCAACTATCTAAAGATTTGAACTGCAATGTTATCTTCTCTAATAACGCCTGTTTCTTTCAAGACCAAGTTACGAGGAAGACGATTGGGCATGCTAGGGCAGAACATGGGCTTTACTACCTTGAGTTACTTGATGAACATGAGAGCAAGCCATCAAACCTTTCTTTTTTGTCTCATTCCAATAAAAATCAGATCTAGCTCCAACATTTTCGTTTTGGGCATCGTTCATTTAGTACTCTAAGCTTTATGTTTCCAAACTTGTTTCAAAATACTAAGATAAAAGACTTTCATTGTCATGTTTGTGAGTTTACTAAACATCGTCGTGTTTCTTTCTCTTTGAATAATGAAAGATCCTTTGTTCCGTTCTCTTTAATTCACAGTGATATTTGGGGTCCTTCTCGTGTTCCCAATATTTCAGGGACTCGTTAGTTTGTTTCCTTTATAGATGATTGTACCCGAGTTACTTGGATTTATCTTCTTAAACAAAAATCTGATGTAAGCAACATTTTTCCCATTTTTCATAACATGATCAAAACTCAATTTAATGTTGGGAATCAAGAGAATAAGGACAGACAATGTTAGGGATTATTTTAATCAAACCTTTTCAGCCTACTTTCAAAAGGAAGGCATTGTTCATGAATCTTCATGTGTTGATATACCTCAGCAAAATGGTGTAGCTGAAAGGAAAAATAGTCATCTCCTAGCATCTACACGAGCTCACCTATTTCAAAATCATGTTCCAAAGCGTTTTTAGGGATAAGCTGCTCTAACTACTTCTCATGTCATTAATCGTACTTCTTCTCGGGTACTTGACTCCAAAAGTCCAATAAACACCCTTGCTAGGTATTTTCCCAATGCCCATCCCTCTACTAAATTGCCTCCTCGAGTCTTTGGCTGTATTTCTTTTGTGCATGTTCATTCTCATAGTCGGAGTAAATTGGATCCTCAATCAATCAAATGTGTCTTTATTGGATACTTTTCTACTCAAAAAGGCTACAAGTGTTACCATCCTCCAACTGGCAAAACCTATATTTTTGCTGATGTTACTTTTGCCGAACAAGAAAGCTATTTTTCTAATCCTTATCTTCAGGGGGAGCTAGTTGGATTGGGAGATAAGGATTCTTTTTTGAGAGAGCCATCCATCCTTAAAAAAACTTATTGGTCTGATCCTACTCCTAATCCTCAATCCACTCCCAGTGAATCAAATCCCTAATGAACCATCCATTACAGAGTCAACCATTTCCACCATTCCAAAACCATTACAGGTATACTCAAGAAGAGCAAAACCAATGGACAGTCCTGTGCATGTTCAAGAATCTGACTCTTCACTTGGGACTAAGATAAGCCCTTCTATTGAGATTTCCCCATTTGTTTCTGATTTGGACCTACCTATAGCTGTAAGGAAAGGTGTGAGAAAATGCACCTAACATCCTTTGTCTAACTTTGTGTCCTTTGAAAGTTTATCCAAATCACATAGAAACTTCATCACCCAATTGAACTCTGTAGCTATTTCACAATCTTTATCTAAGGCACTTGGCAAGGAGGAATGGAGACAAGCTATGAGGATTGAGATGGAGGCTTTGGAAAAGAAATAAAACATGGGAATTGGTGGAGTTACCATCTGGAAAGAGACCGGTAGGATGCAAATGGGTCTTCACAGTAAAGTGCAATTCAGATGGATCCATTGAAAGATATAAAGCAAGACTAGTAACTAAGGGGTATACTCAGACCTATGAGGTGGATTATCAAGAGACACTTGCACCTGTGGCAAAGATGAATACTATAAGAATTTTATTATCCTTGGTTGTACATTATGACTAGCCTTTACAGCAGTTTGATGTGAAGAATGCCTTCTTACACGGAGACCTTGAAGAAGTGATCTATATGGAGATTCCACCTGGTTTTGGCATGGAGAAAAGACGAGGTCAAGTGTGCAAACTAAAAAAGGCATTATACGGGCTTAAACAATCTCCCCAAGCATGGTTTGGAAGGTTTACCAAGGCAATGCAACAAAGGAAGTTTAAACAGAGCCAAGGCGACCACACACTATTTATTAAACATTCGGCCTCAGGGAGAGTTACAGCTGTAATAGTTTATGTTGATGACATTATTGTAACTAGAGATGACTCAGAGGAAAGAGAAGCCCTTCGAATATATTTGGTAGAGGAATTTGAAATTAAGGATCTTGGGAATTTGAAATACTTTCTAGGAATTGAAGTGGCTCGATCTAAAGAAGGAATTTGCATCTCACAGCAAAAGTATACTTTAGATCTCTTACAAGAAACAGGCAAGTTGGGATGTAAACCTTCAGATACTCCAATTGAGTCTAATCACAAACTTTGGGAATGTACAAAAAGTGAATCCATAGATAAAGGCATGTATCAACGCTTAGTTGGAAAATTAATTTACCTATCTCACACAAGGCTAGATATAGCCTACGCTATAAGTGTGGTAAGTCAATTCATGCAAAATTCTAAAGAAGATCATTTTCGTGCAGTGAACTGAATTTTACAATATTTGAAAGGCAATCCAAGAAAATGAATTTTTTTCAAGAAGGCTGTAAGGATGGAAATAGAAGCTTACACAAATGCTGATTATGCTGGTTCAGTTATAGACCGAAGATCAACATCCGGATACCTCACCTTCCTTGGTAGTAATCTAGTAACTTGGAGAAGCAAGAAACAACTTGTTGTGGCAAGATCAAGTGTTGAGGCAGAATTTCGTTCAATGGCCTTAGGAATTTGTGAGGTGCTATGGCTAAAAATTATTTTGGAAGATTCGAGGATCAAATGGGAGATACTTATGAGACTATACTGTGATAATAATCTACACTCAACATAGCTCATAATCCAGTGCGGCATGACAGAACTAAGCATGTGAAAATTGATAGACTTTTCATAAAGGAGAAGCTTGACAATGGCATTATATGTATCCTTTACATTTCTACAAAAGATCAGTTAGCGGATGTTTTGACTAAAGGATTGCCTAGTTTAACCTTTCAGGAGATCACAAACAAGCTGGGATTAAAAAATATCTATTCCTAGCTTGAGGGGGAGTGTTGAAATATCTATATATATATAGATATATATATAGAAGTTACTATGTTTGTAAATAGTATCATGTAATTAGGTAAGTGATTAATTATAATTGATTATGATTGATTAGGTAAGTATAGAATTAGGAAGTTACTATAGATAGAAGATTAACCTTTATTATATATATAGAAGATGTAACTATACTGTTCAATGCATAATAAAAATAAGAATTTTCTTAGTTTTTTCTCACATATCATTGCAAGATAGGCTTTGGGGTCAGCAAGGTCACCATTGTTTAGATTCAGCCATGTTGAAATGAGTTCAGTAGGCCACCGACCTCAAGCTCCCCGATGCCCCAATCATGCTGTGGTGTCCCAAAGGTCTGGTCATTCCCCAACACCCCAATTGTGCTATTGTCCAGTGATTTTATTGCAAGTCACTTAAGCCATTGTTGCAACCTCGACCTTTCATTGCCCTATTTTTCTCAAATTGCAAGTAGCTCTGCAGCATCATTCTTCTGCATTTGGTGATGTCAAGATTCAACTCCGTTGGGTATTAAGAATGTCCTCATGTATGGGAAGATGTGTGATTGTTTGGTATCTCGTTATGGAAGTGCTTATACATGAGATGGCTTGATCAGGAAATTGAGACCTAAAAAAAGTTCTTTTTTTTTTTTACCCTGAAGTGGTGTTTGGTAATAATCTAACGGTAGGAGGGCTTATGGTACAGGCTTATAAATTACTCTTGTTGGACAGGAGGTTAAGTAGTGCGTAGGTTGGATGGGGAAATAGCTTGGTTGGAAAATCTGAGACTGAAAAGGTCGTCTTTTTATATTTCCCCCCCTTTTCTTTTGGAAGAGATGAGGGAGGATGGTGGGCAAAGTGAAAAGACTTTGCATCTATGTTACTTTATTCAATATGGTGAGGCTTACTAGGCATGGGAAGTGATCTCCATAGAAATGCAATATGTCCAAAGAAGGATCTTGTGGTTGCAGTTGTTGCCTTAAATAATTGAGTGGAGTTCATTGGTGGTGAGATTTGTAACTTGCATCAATTTTAGTTAACCCAATAAACATCTTGACACTTTCGAGTTATTTTCAGATGGCCACCCACCTCAATGTTTAATATTTGAAAAACTGGATGCTGCCACCTTATGAAGGCTTTGGAGCCTTCTTAAATCTTGATTACTTTTGACCTTATAGTGCCTTCCAATATCAGTTTCCCATGAATTTTGGTTTCCACTGCCATATGTCAAGTCTTCTAGAACTTTTAATAGGGATAAGGATTACAAGCATTCATAGTAGTGGATAAGAATTAATTCATATCCAATACTTTTTCTTTTCACTCATAAGGTCGTGTTGTTGTTTTGGTAATGCTTCATCTGAAAACTGAAAAGTATACTTCCAATAGATTATTTGAGAAATTTTCCATGTCCTATGTTCTTTAGGAGAGCTCTATTGCCCATAGAAACTTTTCTTGAGCAGCCATAGTAGATTGGTCATTGCCTCTTCAGTGGTAGTTCTATCTGACATGGCCTATGATTGCAATAGTTCGATAGGTATCTGCCAGATTGACTCTATCTGATGAAATAGTTTGATAGGATAAATTAGAATACAGATATAAATTAAGTAAATCAATCGATAGGCTTGGTCCTATTAAAAATAAGAGTTGATGCAAGTGCTAATGTGATTATTCCAACCGTGTTTAGTCTCATACTGGGAATCATCATTCGTCAATCCATTCTTCAGCTAACCATAATTCCAATAACTAAAAAAAGAACTTTCTAGTTCACTTGGTAGAAAAGGATAATTGTCAATCTCAAAAAATTTGCTTTTCAGTATCAAAATATAGGGAATAATATCAAAATATTGATTCAATGGGGTCAAAAACAAATAAAGTTGCTTTAATTTGTGAGAGGATTTCTCCTAATGCTTTCCTGGCAGGGCAATGTGAAGCAGAAAATATCATCAAGGGGCAAATACGTGTCTGTAAATATTGGCCCTGTCCATGTTGTGTCAAGTGAGCAGGTCTCTATCTCTCTCTCTCTCTCACACACACACGCGCGCGCGCGTTAGCATTAAATCCATGTTCATCTTGAAGATTGGACTTGATCTTGCAAATTGTTAGTGGATACAAACGTGTAATGTGTTCTGAAATAATGCAAAGTATTTTCTTGAGTGGTTATGAGTGATTAGTGAAGCTTCTTTTTCCTCTCTTATTAATTCCAGGTTCAAGCAGTATATAATGCGATGAGAAGAGATGACCGGATGAAATATTTTCTGTGATATTATCCTTTGTTTTGTATAGAATATCTACATGTCTGATTGATAGTTCAATTCCATTGGTTTCTTACTAATTATCTTTCATATGTTTTACTTTTGTTCTTCGATCATCTTGTAGTAATATTCTAGATAAAAGTTTCATGTTTTGAAATCATTTAATTTCGCATAGGTAACATCTGATATCAATTTGATTCGAAAAGTATTGAGCATTACACTATTTATAGGGATATAGTTTTGGGGATATGAAATATTTTCATTAGCGTATCATAGATATAGTTTTCGGGATATGAAATATTTTCATTAGCATATCATTTGAAATGGTAATCGGGATATTTCTCTTCTATCTAAGATTTGTGGATGCTAGACAAGAATTGGTTATCAGTTTCTTAATTCAATTAGACATCGTTTGGGCATTTATCAATGATATGATTGTAAGTTTTCTTTGCCTTTATCGGAGAGGTAGACTTAAAGATGAGTATGGTGGAAAAAGGACATTCGGAAGGAATATTGTTAAGATCACATATTTTGTTTCTCCCTCGATTCAAAATGAATATAAGTCTCCTAGAAATTCTGGAGTTGGGAAAGAAAGGAAAAGAGAGAAACTAAGACTTGTTTTTATTTTCATGAACAAATCCATTTTACAAGACCTATCCATACATTTAGTTGATGACCTCTTTAATCTTATTAAGTTGGCTGATTCTCTAACTGGAAGCTAATATACTAATGATCCACTGATATGGTTTTTTTGCAATTATTAAAACACTAAATGCTACACAAATCATCCGACTTTACTTCTCGGACCATGACAAGCATAATGCAATCTCAAAATCTTAGCTCAAGAGCATCCTTCTCGTCTGTTTTGTTGAGATAAGGTTGGTGGTAAGCCGGTAGAAGTAGCAGCGTATAAAAGTAAGCACTTCTTGTAAAGTGCTGCAGCCATGAGAACTAAGAGAGGGGTATGTTAATAAGTGGCTTTGTATATATTCCAGCTGAAGTTTCAAGTACAAAATCACCTAAGGCAGCATTTAACCCTTTTAGGATCTGGAACCTCAAGAGCAGGTGAATAATTTTTTTGAGTTGTGTAGTTAGCTGCTGTCTAGCCTGAGTGCCATGTTTCCTTTGAAGTTTAACTAACCTTTTTGTTGTTTACTTCATGCTGCAATAATTTCAAGCCATATTCCCATGCTGGAGTAATAACCTCATAGAGCCGGGAATGCGGGCCGACCCATGGGTTGAAGCGGGCTAGCTTGCATTGACCCGCACACGTTGTGGGTCCAAAAATTCGGTCCGCCCCGCATAGAATTTTTTTTTTTTTTACAAAATAAAAAATTATTTTCATCATCAACTCTTTTTTTTTTTTTTTTTTTGCAATCATTTAATTTGTTTAACTCTAAGGCAATGTTAACATTTTTTTTTCTTTCATCTTCTAGTGGCAATGATTGAACACGAAATCTGAATCTGAATATAGAAGTTTCGTGTTGTGTTTGTGTGTTACATCTCCATTTTAGTTATTACTTTTGCTTTTTAATTTATTTACTTATTTTACTTTTAGTTTTACTATTGATATTGGACAGTCTAGTGAGCTAATTTTATTTTATTTTATTTTATTTTTTTTGCGGACCAACCCATGCCCGCAGCGAGTTGGCCCACCTCAACCTGTGGGCTACGTCGATGACCCGTAGCTTCCCCCCCACCCCCCACAATTAATGATTCATTTGTGTTGGGGTGTACGCAATAATATATTGACTTGTAAGGATTTGTGTGTGCTCATTTAGATTACCTATTTGTTCCCTTGAACCAATTAGGATAGAAAGATAGTGTTTTCTCTCCAATAGTGTGTTTTATGTAGGGTTGGAAATTTGTATTAATGGATCATATTTTATATTCGAGTTTTGATATGTTCATATTTGAAAACATTAAATTTATAACACAATACATTTATTAATAGTATTTGAAAACCTAAACATAACCTACCTTGTTTGATAAATATGATTTATATTTATGTTGAATATGTTTATCAACTAAGAGAATCCTAATATGTATTTATAACAAAACTATCATGTCTCTATTTAGAAAAGCTTGTTTCCCCTATTGTTTTGAATTTGCTAAATGCTCATAATAAAACTTCACTAAAAGGTATGAAATGCTTGCAAAGACTAGCCTAATTTCTAGCCTAACCATATGGATAAATACTAGCAAGAACATTATAGCTTAAGAATTCAACTCAACAATTTATTTAGATTCCAAGTTAAACAAACTTATGATAAGAATGCTTTTGAGGTTAATGCATAGTATATTGTAACTAATTTTTTTCATTTTTAAAT
This sequence comes from Laguncularia racemosa, assembly GCA_037954665.1. Classification (NCBI taxonomy): domain Eukaryota; kingdom Viridiplantae; phylum Streptophyta; class Magnoliopsida; order Myrtales; family Combretaceae; genus Laguncularia; species Laguncularia racemosa. The sequence continues at coordinate 1,403,662 of JBBMOL010000072.1, forward strand.
TACACATTCAATTTGCTTATTATAAACTATAAGAAGTGGTTATACTATTGAGATTAGAGTTGGACAAGTTATCTCTTGTAAATTGTACATAAAAGTGAAGTTAGAAATTGCTTCAAATTATACCATGATTTTGTTTCAAAGCGTGAGAAATCAAAGTATGGAAAAATCAAGTTAATAGTGTAACTTCTATCATAACTTGAGTCAAAATAGACAAAGATGATAACCAATAAAATAATTGCAATAACTAGTGAGATTGGAGCAAAGCAAAGCATGGCAATGGGAGAGAGAGAGAGAGAGGTGGTGTTGTTGTAGAGGTGGACACTAAGACTTTAGTAAATAAATGAGAGCATAAGATGTCTTATTCAAGCATATTTATAAATTAATCATGTTAAATTTTCCACCATTGAGTTTTGATGATAACAAAATAATTAAGTATTTTACTAATAAATTTATAAAGTGTTGTACATGATAAAAACTGTTTGTTAAGTAAAAATAGAGTTATTCAAAGAACATATCAAAAGATGTTCTCAACTACAATGAACAATGTTGATACTTAAAGAATAGCTTAGAGACTATGTCTAAGAAATGAAATTTGAACAAATTAATTGATTTGGGCTTAAGTTGGATAATATAATTAGATTGAAAGCTTAACTCTACTTATTGGATGTATTTGCGAAATATATCAAATTAAATTCCATTTAAGTTGGTTCATGAATCCATGGGAATCGATTTTAAAGAAAATTATTAATTACATTTATTTTTTATTAAGAGCAAATTATTTGCATTGATTCAATAAAAAATTATAAGGGTCATGAGTAGTATAGATATTTATAGAGAATCAATAGAAGATGTAACTACAATCAAGAATATTTGACCGAGTTCTTTTTTAGATATAGATGGAAGTTAGAGGCATATCTAAGTTGATTAGATCAATTAAAATATTTGTTTGAAATTCAAATTAGTTAATCCAAGTTTATTCACTAATAATGAGGAAGCCTTGAACATAACAATATGATCTTATCAGATAAAATTCACACAAAAAAAGAATCAAAATATCAAGCAGTAGCAAGGCAACACAAGTTAACATTCAAACTTTGAAATTCAAAAGAGATAAAAGATCAAGTTCAAGATTTGAGGGATAATAGCTTCAACGAATAATCAAAGATAATTTTGAAGATCTTTGTGACCATTTTAGAGGCTTTAGGTTGAAGACAAAATAAATATCCAAAAAATTAAAAATCAAAGCAAGTAGAACAAAGCAATCAAGAACCATATACTATTACGAACCGATAGACTTCCTTAGAGACTTTTCTAAACTATATTGTTATTCAATTTGCCGTTCTATTTTGAGAGCTAATATTTATTGAGGACTTTTATTGTTATATTTTTCAAAACTTTTTGATTTCTTAAGAATTAGAAATTATTGTTAGAGAAAAGTTATATTAGTTATCTATAGAGCTATAGATTAGGTAAGTTGAGGACTAAATAGGCAAAGCAAAGAGTGTGAAATGCCAGAGTTTAACAGATTTATTGTAACTTCTCATTATTTCTCAATTATTGAATTAGTGGAACGGCACTAGTGTAAACAATCAGGTCCCTAGTAGTAGAGCTGAAAGAAATGATTGACGCACAAAGTGAAACCTCTATAAAGTCCTACGCCTAATCTTCTTACCTTATCTCCATGCTTTTGTTGTTTAATTATTTATTTATTCATCTTATTCCTTGAACATTTATCATGCTATAAGCTAACAAGAATATTATGAGGGGTTAATTTTTTTTTTAAATAATTTTCAAAAAAGTTAAATACTTAATATAGATATCAATTCAACAACCCAACTAATATCATTTAGATTCAAGATCTAATGGTTGAAAGTAATCATGCAAATGTAACCCGAAAAAGCTTCATTCTTTTATGGCACTGACTTTCTCTATTGGAAATACAAGATGGAGACATACATGTAGGAATCAAAACCAAAAATCTCAAAGTTCCAGATCTAGTTGTGCATTTGGATGATATCACAAAAGCATAACACAATTTAAAGACTAAGAATTTACTTTTGTCTACAATTGCATGATTTGAGTTTTATTTAATTTCTTCTTGTAAAACAATCAAGGAGATCTAGAACACGTTGGAACAGACCAACGAAGGCATGGAGTCAATCAAGGAAATAAGGATTAGTTCATTAATGTAGCAATATGAAACATTTCAAATGTTACCAGGTGAAAAGATTAAGGACTCATTTAGCAAATTTACTATAATTACTGGCAAGCTTTCTTCTCTCGATAAAAATTTTGATGATGCAGAGTTAGTCCATAAGATGCTAAGAATTCTTCCTAAAGTATTGAATGCAAAGAAAACTACAATAGAGGAAGCGTACAACATGAAAAGTTTGACCTTGAGTCAATTGCACAGCAAATTAATGCCATATGAAGTTGACTTCATAAAGGTATAGTATACCTTAGTGGAACTTAAGAAGAAGTCAATGGCATTCACGGCTCAAGACTTAGAAAATGACTCAGAGGATGAAGAGTCAACTGATGAGGAGGAAGATGTCATGTTCTTGGAAAGACGTCTAAAGAAACTGCTCAAGAAAAGAAGTAAAAAGTCATCTTCTAAAAGTTTAAAAGTAATAGGAATAGAGGGATTTAAAGAAGACAAATGAGAAAAAGGAGTTAGTATGCTAAAAGTGCAAGAAACCCAAGCACATCAAATACGAGTTTCCAATCATTATCAAGAAACTAAAAAAGTACAAGAAGATAAGTAGGTCTTTGCTTGCTACACGGAATGATTTAAATGAATTAGAGAATAAGTTAGAACCTATTGATGTTAATAAGAATGAGGATGCAAACATCTGCTTAATGGTGCTATTAGAGATAAGTTCAAAATTTGATACTGAGTGTGAATCTAAGGGAGAGTTACTTGACAACATTTGTGCTAAGATAAGTAAATTATTAAAAGCTCTATCAAAGGCTAATAAAAAGATTTCATAAGTTGATGCTAAAAATAAAGCATTAAGAGGAGAAAAAAACATATTAGTACAAATTAATAAGCTTCTTGTAGATGAAAATGGCATACTAAAAAATGATATTAAAGGTTTGTATGTTGCTAGGGAGACTTTAGTGAATGAAAACTTGATCCTTAATGAAGAGATAAAAGGATTAATGGTAAGAGTGAATGAGTTGTTAAAATTGAATGAAAACACATGTAAAAAATTCAACAAAAGTGATAAGAAACTTTTAGATGTTAATATCATCATAACATGTTGATCAATTTAAAATTGGTCTGGATTATAATAAGTCAGAATTGTCTAACACTAACAATAAGACAATCTTTGTAAAACCCAAAATGAAATTGGTTAAGGAAAATGTTAACAATAATAAAGATGTGAAAGGAAAAGGAAAGGTTGTGAATGTTAAGGAATGTAGAAGGCACATTAGAAGGTATCTAGAACAAAATGGGAATTATTCTGTTAGTAGGATACATCAAAGGTTACTATAGAGGGTACATTATAAGGTATCTAAACCAAAACTAAGGGAGGATGGTGAGTGATAGGTATAATGTTTAGAAACCCTATACTTTTTTCTTTTATAACAAGTTAGGACATGTCGAAAAATACTACTTCCACAAGAATTTTAAGCTCAATTGCTATCAAGTAAAGAATCAAAACATGAACTTGAATTTTAATGGACCCAAGCTCTGTTGGGTTCGTAAACAAGTTTGATTTATTTGTGATATGTGTAGGAACACAAAGCCAAGATTAAAGGGATGTGGTACCTCAATAGTGGGTGTTCGAGGCATATGACAGGTGACACTTCATTGTTCACAAGTTTAGAGTGGAAAGAAAATAGTTTTGTAAAGTTTGGTAACAATAGTAAAGGTAAAATAGTTGCAATAGGTATAGTTGGATCTCTTTCTCATATAATAGATAATGCTTCTCTAGTGAAAAGTCTTAAGCATAATCTAGTTAGCATTAGCCAATTGTGTGACAAAGGATATAAAATAATTTTTGAATAAAACAAGTGTATAGGCTATGATGTAAATGGAACTAAGTTGTTTAAAGGATCTCATAAAAAGAATGTATATTTAATAAAACTTTCTAAAGTAGATTTTGAAAAGTGTTTTTTAACCATGAATGATAATGTTTCCTTATGGCATAAAAAATTATGATACTTAAATTATCATCAACTTGAAAGATTATCTAAGAAAAATCTAATTCATGCTCTACCAAAGATGAATATTTAGGAAAATCTTTGTTATGCCACTTGTTTAAAAAATAAGACGACATTCGTTACACACAAAAGTAAAAATACTATTTCTACAAAACGACCGTTAGAATTTCTTCACATGGACTTGTTTGGGCTATAGCAATTTCTACGGCCTGCTACATCATTAATCATGTTTATATAAGGCTCTTGACAAATAAAACTTCATATGAAATCTTCAAAAGAAAAAATAAAAACCAATTGTGTCATATTTTCATATGTTTGACTACAAGTGTTTTGTGATGAAAATCGGAAAAAATTTGAGAAAATTCAAAGAAAGAGCAAATGAGGCTATCTTTCTTGGATATTCAATGAATTCTAAAGCTTATCGAGTCTTTAATAAATCTACTAAGATCATAGAAGAGTCAATAAATGTAAGTTTTATTGAAGAATTTGATAATGGTGAATCTAATGATGAATCTCCCCTAAAATAGAAAAAGAATCAATAAAATGAACAAGAGGAAATTAAGGTGGAAATCAAATCAAAAGATCCCTTAGAATGATCTACTAATGTCAATAGATCAAAACTTTACTCAGATGGTTCGACAAAAACCTATAGCATGCCTGATGTTGCCTATAGGTTAGAACCTAGACCAAAAGATCACTTAAAAGGTACCTTAGAACCTTTACAAATAATACATCATCCATCTAAATCAACCAGAATATAGCTTAATCACCTAATAAATAACGTCTTAGGTGATGTAAAATCTGAGATAAGAACTAGAGTCAGTTATAAAAACACATAAAATCAATTTACTTGCTATTTGAAATTGAACCATCATCTATAGAAGAAGCTTTAAGTGATAATAATTGGATTAATATAATGTAAGGAGAATTAGATCAATTTAAAAGAAACCTACTATGAAATCTAGTTCTTAAGCCTTTGAATAAATCAATAATAGGCACTAAATGGGTCTTTAAAAATAAACTAGATGAAAATAGTAAAATAGTAAAGAGTGAAGGTAGGCTAGTGGCCAAAGGCTACTCATAAGAGGAAGGTATTGATTTTGAGTAGACATTTGCATCCGTTGTAAAGTTAGAAGCTATTCGTTTACTTCTTACTTTTGTATGTTTCAAGAAGTTTAGGTTACTTTAAATAGATGTAAAAAGTATGTTCTTAAATGGATTTATTAAAGAAGAGGTCTATGTGCAATAACCTCATGAACTTGAAAATCCATTCAAGTCCAACTATGTGCTTAAACTTAAGAAAGCTCTTTATGATTTAAAACAAACTCCTCGTGTATGATACAAGATGTTAAGTGAATTTCTTGTAAAAATTGACTTTCTTATGGGTAAAGTGGAAACAACTTTATTTTTTAAACATTTTGGTCAAGATCTTTTAGTTGTACAAATTTATGTAAATTATATAGTTTTCAATTCTACTGATGAAGAATGCTACAAAGAATTTTCTAAGATGATGCAAGTCAAGTTTAAGATGTCAATGATGGGTGAGTTAAACTATTTTCTAGGGTTACAAATAAAGTAAACAAATGATGTCATTTTCATACACTAGGAAAAGTATACTCAACAAATTATAAAAAAGTTCGGCTTTGAAAATACAAAACGAGCAATTATTGTAATGGGTATAATAATGAGGTTAGATCTAGACTTAAATGGTAAAAAAAATGAATGAAAAGCTCTATAGAAGATTAATAAGATCCTTATTATATCTAACTGCTTCATATCCTGACATTCTTTTTAGTGTGTGTATTTGTACAAGATTTCAAGCAAATCCTATAGAAACACATTTGGTTGTAGTTAAATGTATTTTTAAATGCATTGCACAAACTGTAAAGTTAGGTATTTTGTATCATAAAAATTAATTTTTTTTATTTGATAGGACATTCAAATGCAAACTATGCAAGGTGTTAAATTGATAGAAAAAGTACTTCTAGCACTTACCAATTTTTAAGAGATAAGTTAATTTCTTAGTCGCCCAAGAAACAGATTTCAACTGCCCTATCTATTACAAAAGCTGAATATGCTTCCATAGGAAACTGTTATGCTTAAATACTTTGGATAAAACAACAATTGAAGGATTATGGTATAAATTATTTAAATTTGACAAAAAAAAATCCAGTTCATCATTCTAGATCAAAGCATATAGAAGTAGGCACCATTTTATATGTGATTATGTTTCATGTGGTGACATAAGTATTGAATTTGTATCCACAAATAATCAATTTGCAGATATATTCATAAAACCTTTAGATAAATTTTGATATAAAAATATTAGAAATGAAATCGGTGTGTGATTATGCACCATTTTATATGTGATTATGTTTCATGTGGTGACATAAGTATTGAATTTGTATCCACAAATAATCAATTTGCAAATATATTCATAAAACCTTTAGATAAATTTTGATATGAAAATATTAGAAATGAAATCGGTGTGTGTAATCTTTTTTTTTTTTTAGTTTATCGTGTTTAATAAATAATTGTTCACGAATTAAATGTGTAAAATAAAATTAAAAAAGTATAATAAAATAAATATTTGTTGAATTGTGTGTTACCCACATTTTTTATGTAGTGGGCCACAAATTCTATTAGACCAATTTTTCCATTTTGGTTTTGTCCACATTTATTAGTGGTCCTTCTCCTTTTTATTATTATTATTTCTTTAACTTCTTCTTCCCTATTGTTATTTGACCTTCTCTCTCCATATCTACTACGCATTCTAACCTTTACCCTCCATAGAACTCTCTACCTTGACAATCAAACCCTAAAACATGCTACTTGCACCATAGCACCTAAGAAATCTCAACAGCTTATGAACAAGTCATTTAAAAACCCCCATCCAAATTGTTAATGACCTTACTAATTCATCCAAATTGGAACCTAATCAAGAACCCTCAAAGACTCTAACTCTTGTTCTTGAAGAAAATAATGCGAATTTAGAGAGAACAATCTTGAATCCAAGCCTCAAACAAGTTTCTCCCAAAAACCCTAACCTACATTGTATTGAAAGGGTAGATGAAAATTTAGAAGGTGGTAATGACGAACAAGACAAGCAAAGTGGTGATACTGAAAAACTTGAGGTTCCTGAGGATCTTAGAGAAGAATAGGAACAAGAACCATTTGATCCTAAAAGAACTCTTGTTCAAATGACCTAAAAATCACATTCTTTAGAGAGTCTTGTAGGAATCAAAAGTAAAGGAAGTGAAAATCCCTAAGTGAGCATGTTAGAACAACACACAACTAAATTTGAGAAGCAAAAAAAGGCTTCTTAGAAACATAAAGGGGTTATTCCACCAAGAAAAGTGGTGTTAAAGCATCCACAATTAAAATCTTTGAAGAAATCTACTATAGTCTTCAAGAATAAAGGTAAATTTGATGAAGTTTTAGACAGTTACTATCTTGATTTCAATTATTTTAATAAGCATGGGTTTTATTGTAAGGAATTTTTAGATAGATTAGGAGTTGAAAATTTATGTACTGTGGATAAGATGGTATATGGTGAATTAGTGGTGGAATTTTATGAAAATTTGAGGTTAAATGATAAAAATGTATCGGACTCTAGAGTATTAGGAAAGAAGATTTTAATTATCCGAGAGAAAATTTTGGGTTGTCTTAAGTTAAAATCCTTGAAGGATGATTTGAGCTTGGTCAAAATGTTTAAGAAAGATATTTTTAAGGAATTGAATGACGGAATTGAAGTAACTTATGCAAAGGATGTCTTTGTTTTTTAGTTTGAACTACTAGTTAGAATGTTGTATAAGATGGTTAATTTGTTCATTTTCTTAAAAAGGGGAGTTTAACTACAATATCTAAAGAGGATGATGTAGTTATCTTAGGCTTACTTGAAAAAAGAAAAATGGATTTCACAGCTCATATCATAAAGCACCTATTTAAAAATAGAGGAAGTAGACCATATGGAAATATTTTAATGAAATCATTTAAATTCATAAAGATTAAATTTCCTTCTAAACCAAAATGTCCAATTCTTCCCAAGAGGATGGGAGAATTAAATTTCAAGCATATATGTAAGAAATAAAAAGTGGGAAGCTAGTGATAGAGGCTTATATGTGCATCCTGCACATACTGGATCTAAGAGAGAGAAAGGGGATGTTAATGATGAGTTGATTGAAAAAAGAAAAGGTAAAGAAAAAGTAGTTGAAGAAGAAAGGAGAAAGAAGAGAAGCTATGAACCAATGACAAGTAGGACATTTGAAATAAGAGAAAGAGTAAAATTATACTCAAATTTTGAGTCAAAAAGTGACTCAAAGATTAATTTAACACCAAGGAAAAGTAGAAATGAGTAAGAGCAAGGAGGACAAAGTTTGATTTTTGCAAAGATAATTGGACAAAATGTACAAAAACTACTAGATCAAAGGTTGAAGGTTCTGGATGATATGAAGCAAGATCAATAGAAACTAAAGGAAAATATTGTAAAATCTCTTCATAAAAATCAAGCAAAACCAACATCTTTGCTGACTAAGAGAATTAAACACCTCCTCTATCCTCTCTACCAAGACTTGTATGTCCTTACTTTAATCAAATTCATTCTTCTTCTCCATATGAACAAGAACCTCCAACTCAAGTCTTTCCAGACCTATTGTTTAATAGGATAATTCTACACAACCATCAACTATAGCAGGACAAATGCCGATCATCCTTACACAAGATTTATCCATGCAACCTTATAGGTCTGTAAGAACATTCAAATGTAGTGCTATAAAAAAGGGCATTAAATCGAAGAATTAATTAGTTTGTTATTTTTATGTAATCAGATTCTGTGGTTGTTCTATTTTTATGTAATCAAACTCTATGAACGTTTTATGATGACTTTTTAATTTTAAGTGTTTTATTAGTTTTGATTATTATTTGTTGTTTAATATACCATAAATTGAAAGAAAGTACAATATTAAATGATGATAACAAAAGGGGGAGTAGAGATAAAAACAAAAATTTAAAAAATGATTGTGATTGTTGAACAGTCTTAGTAGCTATGCACATTGTAGTTATGAATAAGGAATTTAAAAAAAAAATTAATTCTGTTTTTGAGAAAGAGGTTTTGTTATCATAAAAAAGGGGGAGAATATTTAGTTCTCTACCATTGAGTTTTAATGATAACAAAATAATTAAGTGTTTTATTAACAAATCTATGAAGTGTACAAAATAAAAACTGTTAGTTAAGAAAAAATAGAGTTACTTAGAGAATATATTAGAAAATGTTCTTGACTATAATGAAAAATACTGATACTCAGAGAATAGCTCAAAGATTGTATCTAGGAAATGAAATTTGAACAAATTAATTGATTCAAACTTAAGTTGGACAATATAATTTGACTGAGGCCTAGTTCAATTTATTGGATGTATTTGGGAAATAATCCAATTCCATTCTACTTAAGTTGAATTATGAATCTATGGGGATCAATTTTAAGAAAAATTATTAATTATGTTTATTTTTTATTAAGAGGAAGTTATTCACATTAATTCAATGAAGAATTACGAGGATCATAAGCAACATAGATATTATAGAGAGTCAATGGAAGTTTTTATTGCATTTGAGAAGATTTGACCGTGTTCTTTTTTAGATAAGGATGGAAGTTAGAGGCATATCTAAGTTGATATTAGTTAAAATATCAAATTAGTTTATCTAAGTTTATCTACAAATGACGAGGAAGTCTTCAATGTAACAACTTGATCTTATCAGATGAAATTCATGCACAAAAAGAATCAAAATATCAAGGTAACACAAGTCAACGTTCAACTTTTGAAATTCAAAAGAGATAAAAGATCAAGTCCAAAATTTGAGGGATAACAACTTCAATGGATAATCAAAGATAAGTCGGAAGATCTTTGTGACTGTTTTAGAAGTTACAGCTTGAAGACAAGATACATTTCTAGTGAATTAAAAATCAAAGCAGACAAGACAACTCGATCAAGAACTATATACTATTATGAACTCAAAAACTTTCTTGGTGACTTTTCTCTACTATATTGTTATTCAATTTATTGTTTTGTTTTAAGAGCTAATATTTATTAAGGGCTTTTATTGTTGTATTCCTTGAAACTTTTTTATTTCTTGAGAGTTAGAAATTGTGGTTACAAAGAAGATATAGTAGTTCTCTATAGATCTGTAAATTAACTAAATTAAGGGCTAGTTAGGCAGAACAAATAGTATGAAACATTGAAGCTTGGTAGACATATTATAACTTCTTATTATTTATTTATTTTTTTGTTGTATTCGTGGAACAACACAAGTATAAACAATTGAGCTCCCAACAATGGAGTTAGAAAAAAGGATTGCCGCACAAAATGGAATCTTTATAAAATCTTATACTTGATCTTCTTACCTTACCTACTTACTTTTGTTGTTTGATTATTTATTTATTCATCTTATTCCTTGAACATTTATCATGCTGCAAACCAACAAGGATATCATGAGGGGTTAGTTTTTGTTCGAAATAATTTTCAAAAAAATTAGATACTTAATATAAATATCAATTTACCCCTTCAATATTTAATTTGAGACCTACAAATCTAAATCAATCCGATTTGTTTACTAATCATATCAAGTTTTACTTATCAAACCCTCTATACTCGTGCCGTGTTGTATGTGTTTAAATCAACTGACAGCAAATTGTAAATCTTATCTTTATCAATGTCTGACTCCGCTAATCATGCATAGACCTGTAACTTAAGTTCGGTGTTTCCTCTGTAATTTTCATGGCTTTCATTATGCTACTATGCTGCTTGTGGAAGTGCTAAATGCTTACGTTTCTTCCAACAGAGATGAAAAGAACAAAAAGATATAATTGTTTTTCGAAACCCGTCCTATAAGTTTGGCCAAGAAAAAGGAACTCATATCATTATAAGAATTGAGAAGTATAGAAGGGAGCCATGACTATAGTAAATACTAGCTAGAGGGGCTTCATAGTCGTAGATGCTCTAGAGCAAAGATCCAAATGTTAAATAATCCATAATAGCCAACGTAGTGGCTTGTCGGCATTTTTGACCCTGATGGTCCTAGTTTGTACGCTTGCAGAACAACCGAGCCTAACCGCTGCAGTGCGACTGACTGTAGGTGAAAAGAAAATCTCGAAACATATGCTTGTGGCTATCTATGATTTCATTAGAAATGATACGTCTTATAGAATATAAATTATTTAGTTGTAGGTAAGAGTAAATAATGTTTTGATATGTCACGGATTTTATAACACTTATGACAGTTTACCTAACATTATAATACAAATATAAAATTCTTATTTGTTTTTGTTTACCATTAAAATTTTTATATAATATATCACCTTTAGTATTTTTTTTTTCTTTTTTCCTTTCCATACCGCGGTGTTCTTTTGCAATCGGTTACTACCTTTTAAGAACTAAGACAAAAGATGATGGCAATTTTTTTTTTCCCTATATCCTTCCAGAAATGAGAAGCTTTAAAACCATTTATTTTTGTTGGTGTACGGACAAACATAATTTGTGGGTTTTCTTTAAGAAAATATTTTTAGCATTTTTCACAATCCAAGTTATACATACTTATGCCCTTTATTGTAATAATTTCAAAGAGTAGTGGGAGACAGATGCATTCACCAAATTGATACAAACCATATTGTAAATAATATTAAGTTGTATGACAAAATTTTTATTCCACTTTTTGTAATCATTATTTCAATTTAGATCCATTTATGTTGCTTTAATTATTATAGAATCTAAACAATTCTAATCTTAGAGATTCTAATATTTATACCCCTTTATGTGTAGTCTTTAATCAAGTGGGATATATCCAAATGATGATTCAAAAGTAAAAATTTAGTTTAAAATGAAATAAAGATTCGATATATCAAAATCAAACTGTAAAAAAGATGTAAAAGGAAAAAAGAAGAAGAAGAAAGAAAGAAATGTGGTTTGAACCTCTTCATGAATGTTGTCAACCTAAAGCAATTTAGTCCCTATCTAGATTGTCTTTTTTTTTTTTAATGAATGTTTGTATTTGTTAATATCTACTCTATGTCTATCTAAAATCGTTTGAAAAACTATTTTATTTGTTTCTTTTCATAATTATTTTAAAAGTGGTGATTGAGATATATAAAGTGGAAAGTTAAAATTCTTGTATTTTGAGAGAAAAAATTTTAAAATATTATATTTTATGAATTAGAAAAGGAAATTTTAATTAGTATTTTTATAAAAATAAATAAAGTAAAAAATAAATCCAATTTTGTGGAAATTTATTAGGTATTCAATTTTGTAAGAGGAGTGTGTATATGTGTATATATATATATATATATATATATATCTATATTTTTAGTAGTTTATTCTTGGTAAATATACTATTTGAATGAATATTAAAAAGATATTAAAAAAAAAGAAATAAATAGACCCTTAATTTAAAGAGGGATGAATGCTAAATCATTTTTTCCCCATCCTTAAAGGAAAAGAAAGATAGAGATTGATGATCAATAATAGTGATTAACTATAATAAAAATCATCAATAAGAAATGAAGAAAATGATTTAGGGGCAAAAAAATCGGGAATCTATTTATTAATCATTGCTGTGGGTGATGCTTCAGAATGCAATATGACTTTTCGACCTCAACATATAATAAGTTGACTTTGTGAGAGTTGTTGAGCACATTGAACTATTTTTATATTTTCTGATTATCTTTCGATTTCGGTGGTGTATGGTTGTTTACTCCAAAGTTAATCATTATTAATTATTTAAAAGCCAAAAGTGGCTTTCGCTTTCATTTTATTGTTTCAATAAGGAGGTGACGGAGGCATCATTTCTACAATATAATTAGAGGCCATTTTCTTGTACTGTAGAACAAGAGGTTAGTCTTTCTCAAGGCCTAAAAGATTCCCCAAACCCCTATTTATTTATTTATTTATTTTCCTGATGCAACCCTAATGGTTGTGCCATTGTACGTCTTTTTATTTACTTATTAATTGCTCAAACATCGACATCAATTCTTAATATTATAATCCAAATATGTGTACCAATATTACTTCTATGCAAAAGCTTAATTGTATATCTTTTTAATAATTAAACTCGTTAATTTTGTTATTTCAGCTGCACTTATACTTTTCATCGTTGATTATTTATTATATTATATTTTTTTATAGACGATAAATAAGTAGTAAATAAAAATTTAATTGAGTATAATATGATATGATATTTAGTAACATTAAACTATAAATATTAAATTCGATGAATTAAAATTTAATTGAGTATAAACTTTAGATACAAAATTAAAAAGATATAAACAGTAAACGTATCATCAAGGTCAGGTAATATAGACCTAATAATCATTAATCAAAGTAGCTACATTTTATTGGTTTCATTTCATGTTGTGGGACATCCATTTCGTCATTGTTGGCATTTTCCCCTTTGTCGCTAGTTTTCTTTTTTTTTTTAGGTTGTATAATAACATCACATCAACTTGCTCATGTTCTTGCAACGCGTGATGTTTTTCTTTTGCTTTCTCTTTCTTCCTACTTCTCTCCTTTTCCAACCAAAGTAGAGGAAGATTTGAGGACATACTAGATTGCTCAATTATGGGTGAAAACATGGAGGTAAAGTTCTTGCCAAACGGAGAATCCAAGGTATATATATCATTCTCCACTTTTTATAGTGATTATTATTGTTATTATTGTGTTTTCTTAGGAGTGTGAAGTTTCATATGTAAGATATTTAAAAGTTAAGACATTAAATTATGAAAATCTAAGACTATAGACATTTGTGGCGGTGATTTATACCCCTCTTGGGTTCTTGTTTCATTGCATTTATTTTTAATTTGTCAATGACAGGATGAGAGAAGTGGTGAATTTGAACAGCTAAGTAAATCCCCCAACCAAAACAGCAGACCAACCAGCATGGTTTTTAAGGCAAGTATTCTAGTCTTGCAAGTCCAACAGTCAATACTTCCTAGAAAATTTTCATGATAAATCCATCGTAAGTATGTAAATCCATTCATAAGTGTATATGTACTTTCAATTTTTGATAATTTAGTAACTAAATTTATATACTTTTTTTTTATAATTTAGTATTGATATTTCAATTTGATTTGCAGTTTACTGTTTATATTTTCGATTTGGTTGATAATTTGATATTTAAATTTTTATTAAATTGTCAAAAAAAAAAACAATAGAAGCATATACACTAAATTGCAAAGAACAAAACTTCAGTCACTAAACTTCAAAAAATCGAAGTGCAGACACTAACGATGTATTTATCCCTACAAGTTTCAATTCCTAAGGTTTGTGTGAGCTAATTACGGGTCATTTGCTTCATCGAAAAAAATCGGCAGAAAGCGAACACTCTGATTCCTGCCCATATAGTAGCTGAAGCAATATCAACTCTCCATGGACTGGACCTTAGATGGTCAGGTCCGATCACACCCAGCGAAATGCAATACGTTGAGCAATACGTCTTTGCGAAATACCCTCAGTATTGCAATGGCCTAGTAGAGACAGAGCATATCGACATGCATAGCCTCTCAATCGGCGACGAGTCCGATCTTGCAACCGACGACAAGCGAAAATCCCCCAAGAGCATAGGCTCTAAGGAATCATCTTCTGCTTCATTTAGTAGGAGTCTATCCGATGTTGACCGAACCCAATTGGAACCTTCAAGGCTCCTTGACATCCTGGCTAAGAAGTCATCCCCTCAGGGTAACTTTATTTCCATTCCTGAAATTCAAGCCAGAAATAGGGCACTGAAGCATTGTGGTTTAAGAGAAGATGAATACTTGGTACTTTTCATTCCAAATTACAAGGATGCTATGGTTATGATTGGAGAGAGCTACCCCTTTTTCAAGGGATCTTATTACATGACCATAATGAATGAAGTTGATGATAAGATAAGAGAATTTGCAACCTGTAAAGAAGCCAAGATCATCCCGGCACCCGAAACATGGTTGGATTTAAGGATCAAGGGATCGCAGCTGAGTCAGCATTTCAGGAGGAAATGCAAGCACATTCCTAAAGGATTGTTTGCTTATCCGGCTGTTGGAAATGGCACTCGCCACTCGCTGCATTGGATATCGGAGGCTCATCGAAATTCATGGCATGTCTTGCTCGACGGGACGGGGCTGGCGTTTGGGGCGGATCACCTAGCTCTAGCGCTGCATCGGCCTGATTTTGTGTTGTGTACACTTGATAATACTCATGCTCAGCCATCTAAGGTATGTTGTCTGTTGGTGAAGAGAAAGTCATTTGATACCATGGCAACTACGGCCTGATCTTTATGTACTAATTGAGGTATCAAATTCAAAGTATATGAGTTTCTTTTTCATATTATCTATATAAGGCTTGTATTTATATTTTTAGAGAAATCAGAGAACCGTGTAGATTGTTGCTACTGTGCAAGAGAAGAGAAGCACCTTCGGGTCCTAGAGGGTACATCGAGTTTAGTGTAAAAAGCCAGTGCCATTATTGATTGCTCCACGAAACTTGTGAAGCTCCATTGTTACTTTCTAGGTCTTCACTCGCTCATTTCGTCATTCGTGAAGAAAGCACTCGCACTTCCTTCCTATCCTTAGCTTTCCAGGAGTACCACATTCTATCATAAATCCAGAAGACGAATGAGGAGCAGGATCAAAATCCTTGTTATGTGCTTTTCTAGTTTCAAATAGAATAGATTCTGATCGAAAAGGAAACAAAATCGACAAAAATTTTGCAACATTTGATGAAATTCTTAATACGAATCGCTGGGCAGACAAAATGGCATCGATATAAGTTGCATTAGAAATATTTCCTTTTTCGAAATCGTCCTATATCCTATCGATTCTATCCCAGGTATTGCAGAAATAAGTTGTTCTTCTTCCCCAACCTATAACCATCCTTGCGTATCCATTAATTATTGATAAATTGAATTGTCAATGATGTGTTGCTAAAAGGGATAATTTAATATGTTGAACTGGCAAGACCAGGAAAACCTCTCGTTAGCTTTGTTTATGGATGTGTTTGATGTGTTGAACTGATGCAATGGATTAAGGAAAGCTGTTGGATTTACCCAAAAAATAAAAAAATAAAAAAAAAAGGATTATTTACGTTTGCAACCAAATGGCAAAAAGGGATTTACCTTCTCAGTGATGGAAATAGTAAATATTCGATAAACTTTAGGCATGTTGATGCAAATATTCTTAGTGATACAAATTAGTAAGGAAGAATATACAAAAGTTCCTTGAAACATGACTGTGGAATGTTAATAACACAGGCTCTAATAGACCACTTTGTTTAACATTTCCTTAACTATTTGCACATTAAAAGTATACATGTTTTTGCACCAACCTGAGATATTCTTCAACACCTATTTATAGCACTAGAAGTATACATCACCTTATGCGCATGGAACATAATGTATATCACCTTCAATATAATTACAGCTGAACCATCTCAGAATATGTAACACTAAAAATATATATATACACATGTTTGCCCATGTTTATATGATGCATATACATGTGTAAGATCATAACGGAAAATAAATATAACTTCCAAATGAAAAAAAAAAAACGAAAAATTTATTTGTTGACTTTTGATAAAGGAACTAAGACGCTATTGATGACCGTCTAATGAGAAAATAAAACCTCAAAAGTCCTCTCATACATATTACTAAAAAAATGACCCCTCATTGTGTTAGGATAGTGAAGCACACCCACGAGGTCAAATCAAATTTCAAGTAAGTTTTTAATCTAAAATTCTTTTCGATTACAATCTCAATTTTCTATAAGCAACAAAATCCCAAAGATCTAAGCTATATTAACATTAGATTCAAGCCTTTGAACAAAAAGAAATGAAACTCTAGCCTCTAGTAGATGAAAACATGAATAATTGATAAAAAGGTGGGGGAAATGGGACAGTATCAGGTAAAAAAAAAAAGAGGTATTATTAGATTTAAAATTACAGTAGGATGTTAAGTAACTAGATGCTTAAACCTACTCACTTCATATCACAATCTGAAAAATTACACACATTATCACAAACCAGAACTATAGAAGTGAATTCTATTAGTAGCACTTATTATTTTGTGCTCATCCCACCTCTATAAAAATCTACAAGAAAAACGCTTGTTAACCTCTGTTGGAAGCAGCACCATTTATAAATTCAAATAGATATTTCACTCGATATGCACTCAAACATTCAATTAATAATTAATCTATTAAGAAACATTAAAATATCCCCTTTCTAAATTCATATATCTATTTGGACTTTTACCACATCAACATATGCACATAAAATTGCAGAAAATGATAAAATCCATTTCTTATCTTTTAATACATCAAACCCAACTTAATTATTTGAATCCGGATACTCTGTATTAAAAATAAATAGATTTGAATTCTTTAAAATTATTTTTTTAAGATATATTATTATATATAATTACAAGTTGAGATTATAAAAAAAAATAACATTATGATAATTTCAAAAAGACATTTTAAAAAATGAAAAAATTTTAATTATTAACCTATAATAGTAAAAGACTTTAAAGAAAATTAATTTTAGTGGATAAGATTATACGGTTCCGATATCAAAGCCACAAAGGACGAACACCAATCCACATGTCAAGGCACCATCTCCTCTACATTAGATGTTGGTGGATATTGATGACCATTGATGGATCGGTTGTTAGGATTATTGAATTCGGTATATTAATTGAATTGTAGCCAGGCAGACCGGACAATTTATTACAGTTTAACACGCAATAGTAATTGCATGGACAGACACGTTGAAAAGTTCCTAAAATTAAAAAGAGCTCATGGATGCTCCGTTGGCGTCAAAAAGGCTTTATTAGGAATACCATTTACATCAACTATAATACGATAAGTGAATCAGAGCCGGGAATGAGAAGGCCGCATAAATTTTGCAGGGCGGGTCAAAAATTTTGTTCCACGAAAGCTGCGTATCATTTTGATTGGTGCTCTCGTGGCCTACGGATTGGCCCACAAGGCCCGTAAAAAAAAAAAAAATAGCTCACTAAACTATCCAATATCAATAATAAAATTAAAAATAAAATAAGTAAATAAACTAAAAAGTAAAAACCAGTCACCGCCATTAGAATATAAAAAAAAATTAATATTATCTTAGAGTTAAATAAATTAAATAATTCTAAAAAAAAAAAAATTGATGATGAAAATAATTTTTTTATTTTATAAAAAAAATCTATGCAGAATGGGGTGGACCGAATTTTTGGACCCACAACATATGTGGGCCAACACGGGCTAGCCCGCTTCGACCAATGAGCCAGTGCGGATCGGCCCATTCGACCCGCATTTTCGACTCAATAAGTGATAACTAAGAACAGATAAAGTTTAATATATAGAAGTATTTACGGCCTGCTAAATGGAATAAAAGGGAAATGAATTATTACTATTTTGAAATGGAATAGAGATGAAATAGATCTTGAATAAATATTATACTGTTCAGTTTGTTGTCATTGAATAAGTATTACATTATTTACTCCATAGGTACATGAATAAAATTAGAATGTCTTATAAAATAATCAAAATACTCCTACTTTATTTATAATATCATGTTTCTAACTTTGGAATAGCAAGTTAAAAAAAAAATTAGCTTTAGTTCTCTACAGGACATATCCTTGCTCTTGGAGGCCTTACGTCCACTAAAATGTCTTGTCATATAGAATTGGGATTTTCTCTTAATTAATGCAACAACAAATGCTAAGACAAGACCATTTGGCAACTAAGATTCTCTTCTCTTGAACTTACTAAAAAGGCTAATATATCAATACTAGTTCAACAACTGACAATCAAATTGAATATAAGATAATTTGAAACATATCAAACTTCTTCTACAATCTTTTTTTCCCAATATCACGTTGGTCGGGTTTTGCTAATAAACTTGTAAATAATTTGATATTAATATAGAAATGAAAAGTAATCATTTTAAATACCAAAATGTCTATGATTTTAATAATTATATTAAAACCCCCTAAAAAGATATTAATGATGTAAAACAGCTAACGTTTTTCCTTGGTTTCTCTTTTTTTTTTTTTCCCTCTCTCTTTAAGGGTAAATGCAGTATAAATGTATGTACTTTAACTTTTTGACAATTTAACATTCAAATAGGCTACAAAAAGTGAATATTTAGCCATTGATGATTAGCAAATGATATGAGCACAATACAAGTTAAAAATACCCATTCAAAAAGAAGAAAACTATTAATACAAGAAGGCAGCATAAGATATAGAATATGAATTTAATGGCTCACCTACTGTTGGCGTTGAGTACTATTCCTTCTTAGAGTGTGGCTACTTCATCGAGTGTGTGAGAGAGAGAGGAGAGGAGATAAAGGGGTAGATTCAAATTGGGGTTTCTTCAATCTTTTATTTATTTATTTACTTTTTTTTTTGTCAACTATCTATTCTTGATGAACATGTCTTTTAGATTTGAGGATAAATAATGTGTTAATTACATGAGGAAGAAAGAAAAATAATAAAGTGTGCAATCGTAATTCATGATTTCATGTAAAGAATTTTAATTCCATATATTTTGCAATATCAATACCTCATGAAATTTCTATTACAAGATTTAAAATCAACTAAACACTATAATAGAAATTTTATAAAAAAACAAAAAGGGGATAGAATTACCATTACAACGAACAAAATAGACCATTATAATAATTTGAGGTAATTATCTTAATATAAAAAAACTTTTATTAGATCTTATATATCATTGTTACAAATAGTATTTTACTTTTATTGGTTCTTTTTTCATTCAATAACCATGAGCATCTATAGAACAATATCCTTCTAGAATTTTTTTTTTCAGTTTTAAAAAGTGTTTTCAATTAGACAAAAATATTATCCTTTTAAGGTTTTTTTTTTCTATTTCTAACTATTATATAGTATAACTGATTTAAAAAAAGAAACCAAATTTAATCAATTCCATTAAAAAATTAATATTTATATCACTCTATTACAGCACGCATATTGAGGAGTTGATCGTTTCATTTACATGTACTCTACTTTAGGATTATGATAGTTTTATGCATCCTTCTCTTTCTAGTTTCCATTGGAGAAAAACATGTTATGGATAAATGCAGCATATTAAATGCATTGTGGCTGTGCCTATTTCCTCTGATCTTCCCTGTTGTCTTCTTCTTCTTCTTTTATTTGTTTAAGCGTAACCAATTTGGATCATTTCCTAGTTTTTGGTCCCCTTTAAGGGGTCAAATTAATCTTCTCTTAATTTCATTCTATGGAATGCATGCCCACTATGAAAGACACATTCTTTTAAAAATTAAAATGTTGCAGATAACCACATTAAGTTTTCTTCAATTTTTGTTGCATCGGGCTAGAAGTTTCTTAATCCCGATGGATTTTATACTATCTAATGTTATATGTCCAGATTAGATTTTTATTTTTTTAATGTGTAAATTAAATGTGCCGTTAACAAGCAGGTCAAGATATTTAATAATGACAGTCCAGCCCTACCCCGACATGGTGATCCATGATGAAAAGTTTTATCAAAAAGAAACCTTGATTGATGGGCACTCTTGGAAGGGCACGCCAAGAGTTAAAACAACTAAAGTTTACGAGGGTCGGTCCACCAAACAAGGCTCATCGAGAGGCATTTGCAATCCAGAACGTTCATTGGCTAATAAATACAAATAGAAATTTTTATAGGAGTAAAATTAATAATCATATTATACATTGCTTATCATTTCAAGGGATGTGTTAAGCTTCATTCATTCATGTAGAAAATCATATCATATACAAAAATATTTATATAGTCCCATCACTACAAAGAACTAATCTTATTGTGATAAGTAAGCAAAATTCGTTCAAATGGAGTTATAATTACCGTAAAGTACTACTATAAAAATATTTTTTCAAAAACTTGCTATAATAAAATTAAAATGGAAGCATAAAATATGGATGGACAGACTTACAAACCTCCAGATCTCCAACAAGAAAAAGAAAAAGAAATAAGGAGGATTTGAAGAATAAAAGTATTGTTTTAGTTACGAGTACGACCATATATACCGTGTATAAATAGAGAAAAAATTATTATTATGATTATTCATTTGGTTAAGGAATAGGAAAATAAGGATAATTTGAATTCTAATTTTTTTTATTTTACAAAATCTAGCGTAATTTCTCAATCTAATGATCATGCCTCTATTTATTTCCTATATAGATGAAATATATCTATTCTTTTTACACATCAACATGTGCCCTAAGATAAAATAAAAAGAGATGGTGCACTTCTAAATTATCGATCAGGTGGAGAAAGATCAACTAATGTAATTTAACCTTCTTACACCATTTACCAATATTCAAAATGATTATCTCCAAACAATTACTAAAACCATAAAATAGTTGCTTGTAAATTATCATAAATAGTGATGATTATGTAACTTTAAACACATTTAGGAAGATAAAAGGTAAATAAAATGTTTGTACTTTTGGATTTTATCAATTTAGTACCACAAGTTTCGTTCTTTTATAAATTAGTGCATGTCAAATACAGTAAATTGTCCAAATTTCAAAATTTTAGATATTAAATTATTAAAAAATAAAACAATAAATATTAAATTATCTAAATTAAAAAATATTGATACTTTTGATAAATTTTTTTCTTATATTTAAATATATATGTATATGTTTTAAAAAGTTACAAATAACTTTTCCAATTATATGAGTTAAAATTACATTTTAAAAATTTAAGGCTCTATGTGCAGTTAAAAAAAAAGGATCCAACCACATCATTCGAATCCAGATAGAGAGAGAGTGTGTGTGTATTAAACACAGCAATAAGATTCAACGGTTCCCATTAAAAGCTTTCTAGCGGCCTGCTAGTGCCATCCAGCCTTCTCCTTCGCCATCCCATTCCGTTCACACTTGCTACTATATAGCCACAGAAGAACGCATACACCATTTCACACATCCATTGACACGATTAGCCTCTACTAGAATCTTGAGAATGACAACAAACGTTCATTTCCTACTACTACCACTACTAGCTGTCGTACCTTTTGTTTTGCTGCCCGTTTCCAAGGCAGTGGCATCCCCAACCACAGCCACCGGCACTCACTGCGGAGAGGAATTCAACAAGGTGACAGCGTGTCTCAGCTACGCTACGGGGGAGGCGAAGACGCCAACGAAAGAGTGTTGCACCGCCGTAACGGAGATCAGGGAGAGTGATCCAACCTGCCTCTGTTACATAATACAACAAACACATAATGGAAGTGCAACTATTAAAAGCATGGGGATTCAAGAGCCTAAGTTGCTCCAGCTCCCTTCTGTATGCAACATTCATAACGCCAACATCTCCGAGTGCCCCAGTGAGTTCTAATAATTCTTTTATCATCATATTTACGTGAGTTTCATTAACAAGCGTGGTTATGCAACCGCCTAAATTATCTTTTTTTTTTTTTTTACGTTTTTCAGTTTCAATTTTATAAGAAACCAAAGCATGAAAAAACAATAGTTAGTTAATAATATTTTCCTATCTATATACAGTATTATAGAGATACATCACCATGTATTTTACATCCTTTTTAATGGATTTTAGTGGGGTTTGAATTTCAGCTAAAATATATTTCACATCTTAGTTACATTTTTTTTTTATCTCTCTCTTGAAATTATAGGTTATTTTATGACACCATCAACATGATTAAGTTTCCAAATACTAAATTTCCATCCTCGGATTTCTAACTATCTGGTAGTGTGTAAATACTAGGTTATATTCAGGAATTTATCCACAATTTCTTTTCAAGCACTCTAAAAGAAAATAATATTTCCTTTTCTAAGTTTCAAAATTTAAAGCTCAGAGAAATGTTTGGAAAGTTTATTCGTTTTCTTCAAATACTCGTTTTGGGGATTTCGTTCTCATTGATTAAAGTATAAAAAAAATTCCTAACAGGATACATTTATACGAAATAATTATTAGAAATCAGCGTGCAATATATTTTTAATACTGCCAAAAAAGAAAAAAAAATCAAACTTTACTGTGGAAATAATTTATTTTCAGTCTTAGCTAGGTAATTTCATTTTCAGTTTAGAAAGCTATTTTATTAGCATATCCGATTTATTTCGGTTTTAACCATAATGTTTAGATAGATATATATGTATATTATTGTGTTGTATTATTATAGTGAAGATGGTGAATGGAAAATAAGAAAGTAAAAAATCTATATATTTTTGGAGAAATGACTTTAAGAAATATAGTTATTCATTAGAAAAATATTTTTTTAAACTAAACAATATTAAAAGGGTGAATAAATATAAATTTATAAGAATTTGTTAGCTTTTTAATATAACTTTTTATTTATTTATTTTATTATTTGAAAAAGATATCCCTAAAAAAAATACATCGATGTAATTACTTAAAACTGATTATATATAATTACAGTAAAATGTTTTAAATTATAATAAAAATAAGATTTATTAATAATAAAAATAATAATTTTTTTTAATTGTAATTGATTCCGAATTATCATAAATAAAAATCGTTAATAATAAAAAAAAAACTTTTAAAACCGTAAAATCAGTTTGTAAGAGATCTGATCAATGTAAGAATTTTCGATGACTAACCATTTTAATATGATTATAATTTATGGGTGTTTATGGCAATTGTCAGATAGGCTGTTAGGGCTTTTATAATTGCGATTATACTTATCGAACTGTAGCCACACACGGCCAAGCCAGACAGTCGCCGTCTCTGGACAGTGCAACTTATTACAGTTTTCACACTCGATAGTAATTAATTATTTGGACAGACCCGTTGGAGTAAAAGAGTCATCGTGTCATCTTCTTTGTATCGTTTCATTTCATGGAATGCGTGCCCACCGACCGCCCACCCTTTGCATTTACCCTTTCGGGCTTATTTTCAACACCACTTTTAGATAAATATATAAAATGAGTATGATAGAAAGAGTTTCAAGGGAAAAGAACAATGATATATGATCCGGTAATGCTGCCCTTGCATAAAAATGGTATACATTTGACTTCTTTCATTTTCACTGTAATTATTGAAAAAAACAAAGTAAAAATAAATAATTAGAATATAATATAAGATAAGTGGATACATAAAATAAATTTTGACCGGCAAAAGATATCCAAGTTTCAAGCCATATTATTAGTAAAATTCACTTCATGCGAAATAATATAAGGACACTGTGGGGGGATAATCTTCGTATAGAAGCCATATTTGGATAACATAAAACTAAGAGGGATGGAGTAAAATTGATTTAAGATAAATGATGTGTATCTTACTCATATGGTGCGTCTGTTTTATGGAAACTATTTACCTTTTTTTTCTTTGATATTTATCTAGGATTAGGAAAAACTATTCAAGAGTTCATACTTATTAAAAAATTCTAATGATAAGTGGTATCTGAAGGTAAAAGGCAATAGCTAAAGGCTACTAGTATTGGTTAATGGCCATAAAAAATGCCTCTTGACACAAGTGATTATCATAGGTTTTGATTTTAGCATCATTTTGCTCGTTTATTATAGTAAGAAGAGTTTAATATTACATCCACCTTACTTTTGGACATACTTTATTTAATTCAACGGTACGTAGCAAAGCCGTTGTAGAATATATAAATATAAATTACTCCCATATGTACTTCGGTACTGATGCCCGTTTACCTTGCTAATAACAGGAAGTCCTTTAAAGATTTAATATATTGCTCCTCCTCTCAGTTTCGATGCGATGATTCGGGTGTGGTCAAATATAAATCCAACTTTTTATTCACTTGTGAGGATTGGGTGGTCCGAAAGACTATTATGACTACTTCTTTTTTTTCAAAAATCCATACATCCCCTGTCAATATATGAACAGCTATTTTTTAAGCACTGGTTTAAATAGTAAACCGAGGAAAATTGAGAGAATATAAATGAAAAGGATCTAATCAGGTATGGTAAGATAGAATTATGGGGAGTTTCGTGGTCCCGGAACCATAGTCGTTGAACCAAAAATATACCATGTATTGTTCCTGCTTTCATAGGTGTGTAACATGCTTGAGTTGCTTGTCTGGACAGAACTTTTGGGCATACCTTCAACATCACCAGACTACGCAATCTTCACGAATGCGTCTTCTCTGGCGCCACCAGCAACAACCCTAGGAGCAACCCCATCTTCAACGTCTGCTAACGCGGAAACCGCTAGCCGATCACCGCGGGTTCAACCTCGGGTTGCCTTTGCTCTGGTTGCTGCAATAGCCATCTTCTTGGGGGCTTACCCCATCAGTATTACGAACCCTCTATTTTCCGGAGGGTGGTGAAACATTTTGGGGGCAGATAATGCAGCACTATTTGTTTTCTATATGCAAATTTAGTAGTTGCTTTCTTCTTATATTTTGGGAGATGTTGACTGGTTATTGAGATGTTTTGGCTTTTTAAGGATGTTTCTTCGCTTGTTTGGAACTTGTTTAATGCTATGCGTATTAATCTCAAAAATGGTGTGGTGATCATCGACATTCAGTCCGGTGAAATAATGATTTTCTTTGCTATCAAAAAGAAAGAAAGAAACAGATATGAAGTACTTGTGGATTTTTTTTTCTTTTAAATTTATTTTCGTAATCTATAAACATTTATTTTTACTGCCCCCCAAAAAAAAATTAATTTTAGGTAAGATTCATAGAAATAAATTTGTTTTTATTTTTAATGAGCACATGATAAGGATATAAGCATGAGAATGGATATTTCTCATAACTTGAGTTCTCTCTAAGTCTCTATAAATAATTATCAGAATTTTAAAGAATTGATTGCTATAAAACCATATTTTCTTTTATCAAAGGCTTTGTATCCTTACTAAGCTTTTATTATATAAACTAAGAGCAAATCAATTTCCATGGAGGTTCACTATATGGAATAGAACAAGTATAGCCTTAGGCCTCTTAGAATCGGCATTCAAGAAATCGCTAATGTTTTTTTTTTTTTAATTAGTATCAATCCTTAGGGTTCATGAAGCGTTAAAGTTTTCATCCCCATTCCAATAGAACTACAAGAAATTCAAGCCATAGGGATTACAATTGATAAATAGTTCTTTATTTAAAAAAAAAATGATAAATCATTATTGTAGTTTACCAATTTATGATAACAATTCTATTTTAATAATTTTTTTTCGCATATTTTAGTTATAACTTGTATATTGTGATAGTTTTCAAAATTTACAATATAAGAGTGTTAGATATATAATAGTAGGAAAATACATTATGTGGTGCCTTTTAATATTTGCAAATTTTGGAAAGTATCTCTAATGTCTAAGTTATGGCTATAACAAAGAAAAGAAAAAATAAATGCCATTATAAATTGATAATTACAGCTCATTTCGAAGCTGTTGCAAAAAAAGACAGCAAATTATATTTTACGGAATACTACTTTATTAACTAATCTAAACAAGTTTTATGAATAATACCAATCAGTTTTTTCTTTTTTTTTTTAATTTTCGATTCATATCATTTTTAATATGATCGCAAATATCATATGAAATAGAAAGATAGTGTTAGCATTACCATAAAGGGGAAAATTATTTATCAAAAGAGGAAGGATATGTATATACAAAACCATGGCGATGCACACCAATAGATAAATTTGCCTTTTTCTGCTGATTGTCTCATAACAAAATTATTTGCCTTTCGTGCATTCTTAATGAGTGAAGGGAAAGAACACAAGGATAATATTTTCTAAGTCCACAGCATTCGAATAATATACACTAGATGTAAATCTTCACCGATTTTCTTTCCTCACGAATGTGTTAAATGTTGATAGAGCATTCTCTAAATCATTCAAAGTACTCCATTAATTCTTGTTCACCAAAAAATAAATAAAGTACTCCATCAAACCGATTATTGTAAATTGTCGTGCCCCAAAATGAGGCTGATAGAGTTAGTCCTATAAGTTGCCCCATCTTGCATGTACCCATCATGAGAAAGCTGCATTATATGTCGGAAACACAAAGACTAGATTTCAGATTTCTTGTGAAAATTAATATAGAAGTATATACATGTGTACATATATTTGTGTATAATGTCTTTAGAAAATATGAGCATCTTCACAATGTTATGGGGTTTCAGGACTACAAAAAAAATGGGAATCCACCACAAAATAGTAGAATGGGAATTCACTATATCATCCATGATGTAGAAGATAAAAGAAAACTTATTTTAGTCCCTATGGCAAAGGGTATGAAATACAATTGTATAACTAATCTATCTAGAATAACCCATACTTCCATTATGATAATATGCCTTCCAATTATTATTATTGGATGTTGATGTGACTATCATTCACTCAGAGTCTAAACCCATTCCATGCTTCTTCAATACTAACTTGCAAAAGAAGACTATAAAGGAATGAGCAAAGAAGCAACAGGCTTAATAAGCAACGATCATAGCACATCATCAACGACGGTTAGCATTCAATCTAATATGCAATGTATGAACAAGCAAATGTAATCCACACATTGTTATCTAGTTTGATCCAAAATTAGAGAAATTGACTCTACTTTAACTTAGGCATTGAGCAGTTTTTGTTTACATATGCACCATTTGTATCAAAACCAAATAATAAAGCAATGAGGTCTAAGTTTGCCTCACTCAAGGACCTATGTAGGTATTGCTATGAACTTCACCATGACCTTTTTACTTATCACTTAGTTTAGCTGAGGTTAAAAGAAGGTGTCACATCACACCGCTCCTCTATCGAACAACACCTTAATGACTAAGTTTATGCAATGCATATTTCAATTTAGATTTTAATTTGAACTTGTTTATATATATAGAAATAAACTCATGCAATTAAAAGGGCAAACTTACCTTATTTAAATAAATATTAAAATTACTCATAAAAAAATATCCATATGTTATTACAATTATAGTGTGTACATGTGTGTGTAAGTATATATATATATACAAGATTTTTTTAATCAAGTGTACTTGTGATACTTTATAATATTCAATAAGAAAAAAACTTTAAACTTTTTTATGAAATGATTTTTAGTGCTTATTGTATACTGTAAAAGGTTAAATAGTAAATTTCTTACCATTTCATTAAGGCATAAATATTGATTGAAATTTAAATATCAATTTATAAAAAGAATGGAATTGGTCTATAAAACTTGTGATAAGCTTTGTTACCGAAAAAAATACATCACAAGAATAACTAAAAAAAAAAAAAGTAGAACAAAAATAACAGCCTAATTTAAAAAAAATATATTCTATAAACATTTTATGATGAATTTACCAAATTGTTGCATCAATATTGTTGTAAAGATCCTTTTTAATATAAGTTATTAGATGATGGTCCTTCAAGAGCTCCTGTTCAATTTAATAATATTATTTTTGTTAAAAATGTTGATATATCAAGTAATAAAATTGTTTTATTTACTAATGTTATGTAATAAGATTGAAATACTTATACTTTTGATAGTATAATTATTATTCATAGTATAACTACTAGATAATAAATGGCATGTAATGAGAATTTATTTAGTTGGTTATTATTTTTAACAAATGAATTTTTATTTTATTAGTATTGTAGAAAAGCAAAAAGAAAATGAGTACCATTTATATGAAGAGACAAGCAATAAATGCAATGAAAAAGTAAGAATTCTCTAAAGGGTATTGATCTCATGACTTCATGTTTGAAAAAGATTCATTTAAAATGACCTAGCCATGTTTATCATTACATTTATTATTGTTCTTTAAAATATAAATATAATACTCATTTTATCTTTTAACAAATTTAAATAGTTAAATTCTTTTTTTGAGCTTAGGGGGTTGGGGAGCCTTCTTGTCCCCCTTAAGATCTATCCATGCTAGTTTATATCCATTTATTGGTGATAATTCAAATTGCAAACACTCAATAAAAATGCAAGATGTAGATGCATTACAACAAACTATGCACAGTACACTCAAAGTGCTCTTTCGTTAAGTAAGGTCAAACACATGCATTGTATACGCACATTTAATCTCCTTACAAGCATATCTAAGCATAGTGACCCATCATTACTAGAGTACTTATATAGTATCCAACATGTATGTCACAACCCGAAACCAAGGAATGTGAGCTGTTCACCACATCCAAATCACCACCCATGAGCGAACTTCAAATTTTCCTTTGCAATTAAACATACATTTTAGAATCTCACATTAACATAAAGATCAAATTAACTCATTATAGATCTTTAACTAAATCAGATTGAGGAACCCTAATTCTCTTAGGGTCAGTGCCATCAACAAGAAGCACCAATATTGAAATTCTTTGGTATTAGCCCCAAATTTGTGCAATTAGACTTGAATTTATTGTAAATCAAATTCAATGATGTATCAATTCTTACCTTTTATCATGTCACTTCAATCACCTAAAATACATTGCTGCAAATACTTATTCCTCAAAAGTTCTTAAAACCACAGAGGATAGGTGAATTAGAATCTACTTCACCTGGGAACAACATAATGAAAATGGATAGGAAACATAATAGAATCTCTTTATCTTGATCAAACTCAAGACAGCTAACAAAGCAAGAGGGTTCCTTTTCTTTTCTTCTTATTATTCTATTCAAGGATTTCCATATGGCCTATGCTAATTATTGTGCAAAGGCACACACTAAATCACCATAGTCTAAAATTAAATATGAAAAACTAACTTTTTTTATACTACATAACTGATGAGGGAAGATGGATTCGAACATATTCCAGCATAGAAGAAGAATAGTATTCATGCCAACTAGACTATAAGATCTTGACAAAAATATAATCTTGTTAATTACACGTTTTTTAATGAAGGAAATATTGAAATGCCCCCCTTTTCTTTTAATTTTATTTTATGAAGCATTTCAATACACTCGGGTTTAAGTAAACCTACTTTTTTTTTTTAGTAAATAGAAGATATATTGCATAAAATAGGAAGTTCATACATTAGCCATTTACAATAGCTCTTACATCAATATTAGGGCATTGGGTACTAGATACAGTATGTCTATAGTCTTTGTACATGCCAAATCCAAAAAGATCATTAAACAAAGGAGGACTTAATTCCTTATGTGGGACGACGAAATATTGTTCATCTTGATCTTACTATTGAACATTTCCAACAAGTTAATCTAGTACACAATTGACCTCCGTTAGCACAACTTCGATTTTCTTGTCCTAAAGGAAGGAGAGGTTTGTCCTACAAGTAGATATGGTATTATGATACTTAAGCAAGTAATCGTGTTCACTGTTCCTAATTGGATAAGATATGTATTGTTGCTTGATTATCTATGTTTATTTGCACTTTCACAAGTCATAGATCTAAACAATGCCAAACTCCCCAATTAGCTGCTAAAATATCTACTTGGCTAATTCTTTTCAACAAACCAAGCATCCGTCTTCCATGTTGATCTCTAACCACCCCTCCTATAGCAACAACTTTCGTTTGCTGGATTACTAAACCATTTGTGTTAAGCTTAACCCAACCAGATTCAAGTGCCTCCCAAGCAAGATTAATCTTCTATACAACACATGTTTTTTTTTTTTTTGTTTCATGTATGCCCAACATTCATGTGCAACTTGTCTAATATGAGACTTGTTGAGCATTACACTTTGATTAGAGTTGAAAATAACTTTATTCCTATGATGCCCTATTTTCCATAAAGCAAAAGCAAAAATAAAACTACTTTGGAGGAACATTTCAAACGCAATCTTTTTCCCTAATAATATAGTTCCATCTAATCCAACAATTGAAATCATTTTGAATTATACTATCCTCTTTTGTGGTTGTTTGCCACTCCTAGGTTATATCTTGCACTTGAGGACACATATAAAAAAGAATGCCATAATTTTTTGTTTGAATCATTACAATAAGGACAACTTGCATCCAATTTTATTTTACTATACCGCAACACAAATGCAATGGATAAACTATTGTGTTACATTCTCCATATCAACAACTTAACCTACTGACCTAACCTTTTTCTCAATCAATTCTAGCAATCTCCAATGTTACCATAGAGAAAGCATATAGCAATTAGATACTATGCAAAACTTACAAAACATAAACCTAATACACTTACCTCTTCCCCTAAACTTAGTCAACCATACTCATTATATATGTGTTCTATATCTTTTATTAGACATGTGTTTAGGTTATTGTTAATGTGATTATAAACGTGATATGTGAAGTTCATAGTATCTCAATGCACAAGACAGTTAGTCTAGTTATTTTATGATAAATAGTAGAACATTATAAGTTTTACACCGTATATGATGCATATTACCTATCATATCATTCTTGTTATACTTAGTCCATTGTATATAGTATGTAACACAAATTCTATAAAGTAATATACCAATTATCTTATGTGTACCTTATATACTTGTGGGCGTGTCATATATTGAACTTATTATTCCAGTATGTTTTGACACATACTACCATTGATGTTACATATAAGTTATTGTACCAGGCATTGTAATATATAAACATTTATATTTTATTCTTATTATTGTGCTTGTTATACAGTTTTTAAAGACTATTAAGTAGAAGGAATTGGTATTTGAATATATATTTTAATTCGTACATCCTAATACTATTATTCATTGGCAGTGTAATTAAAATACGTGTATACACTTTATTATAAAAACATACTAACAAATAACACTAATAATATATCTAACATATTATCGAACCAAAAAATTATATATTTTTTCTTAACTTTAATCCATACTAAACTTAACCCATTTAACATAATTTTTTTGGCAAAAATTAAGGAAATGACCTTTTATGAAGATGCCTTTGAAAATATTTTTCTGAATTCACCACTAAACTAAATAAAAAAAGGTTAGAATCTAATGAGGAAAAAAGATCTCGATAAGCACCTAGTTACTGACCTAATCTCTATACTGATTACTAGAAGGCTTCTAAGTTTAAAATTGAAAATCTAGGTAGGAATTGAGATCATAAGTCATGCTGAACAAGTATTGAATTGTACAGATAATGAGAGTCAAGTTACAAGATCCATCACTAGAGCATGAGCGAGAAGACTTTAAAGACTTGCACTTAGGATCATGCATGATCAATCGCTACTAGACAAGTTTTCTTTTATTAGTTTTTTCTCTTTACATGATTCAAGTGTTTGTAAGACTTTAGTTAAGTGTCGAGTGGATCTCTAGGGCTGTATTGTGAATTGTGATGCAGGTATGAAAGAAGGGATTAAAGGATAGAAAGATACACAGCTTTTCAACGCAACTGTGTTGAGGCAATGTTGTTCATGAGAGATATACGACCTATTGACACAACCATGTAGGGGTTGTGTTTATGTAACATCTGACTAATGAGATATATGACCTATTGCTACGGCTATGTTGGGGTCGTGTTGCTCATAAGAGGTACACAACCATTCAACACGACTATGTTGAGATCGTGTGCCACTCGTTAATGGCTTTTTCCTTTTCTGATTAATTATAACTTTGCCATTATTATGTTTATACATTGTATTTGAACCCTAGTGGCATTCATTGGTGAGATTTTATTACTATTGAGACTTTTTTCATTTATCCCCAACTCTTATTAATCCTATTGATTGTGACAAGTTTTTTGAGTGAATTGTCTTATGAGTTATATCAAAGTGATCCATCATTGATGAGTCTAATTCATTGGTAGATGAAACAATTTATCATTCTATTTTTATTTGTTGCTTATTAAGTTTATATGATATCATAGCGGTTGTTTCCTTAGCCATATCAAATCTTAACCAAGCCATTAGCCAAACGAATATAAAAGACTTCAAGATCTGATGACGTTAAAATTTAAAACCAAACAATCGGTTATAAAATAAGACTTTCCATAAATAAAGGATATTTACTATCTTAAAAGTTTTTTTAACTAACATAGAAAAAGCTTTTCTAGTTCGGATCCTTTTGTTTGGGTTGGGTTTAGTTGTTTGTTGAAGGCTAGGGTTTAGACGGGTTATGATGGCTAAGATTTAAAAAAAAAATAGAAAAAAAAAATAGACAATATTGCCATTTTAATTGTATTGCTATTGTATGTGTGTGTTTTTTCTCTTTTGACTGAGAAGGTTATTATAATTTCATTCCTTCACAAAATGAATAAAAATTTTATTATAACTTATGAGTTGATGTGAAGTTTGTTGGAGTGGACAAACTTAAGATTTTTTTTTTTTTTTTACTTCTAAATGAGCTTTAAACCTCGGTCCGTGATATTTATGTTAAAGAATAAATCATATGTTGATATATAATATAGTTACATATCATCAAAATTAAACATGATTTGTTCATAATGTGTGTGCTAAAACAACACACATATATCCTTATGTATAGAGTATAATATGTATAATAAATAATTTTTTTTATTATCTATAATATTGATTTTATCTTATACCTCTTAAAAATTAAATTCTTACAATAAATTCGTTCCATTAACCTTCTAATTAAAGTATACTTCTTATCTTATAACAAGTTGAAATTTAATTCTAGTAAACCACCTTTTTTTTTTTTACTTTGGCAACTTTTACTATGCATTATGTTGTTCACCTTAAATAAAAAAAAAATGAAATTCCGATGAATCAAAATTTGTAATAATCAAAAAGTTTTTAACTATTATGAAAACTTATGGTTTTATTTATTTATTTTTATTTTTAGACACTTGCACCGGGATGCATTTTCATATGGGATATATATGGTTTTGAGTTTTATATTTTTGTTATTTACTCTGGCCAAAAAGAAGTCACTATATTTACAAAATTTCACCGGGTCTAAACAAAATGTGACAATAAGCAAAACGCACCGAAGCGCACCAGTGAATAATCGGGTAATTCAAGCTCCATTTTCCTTAAAACAAAACTAAAGCCAACTCTCTAATCCGCCCAATCGAGCAACAAGGCGTTAGGGCAAAATATCAAACTCGACTCTCCCAACTCTCTTTCCATCTCTTTCGCGCTTGAATTCCTACAGCGATTCCTTTATCTTTCTCCATCGCCTCCGCGAAACCCTAATGTCTCAGGTAAATTTCTCGGATTGCGAATGTCAAGTTTCTCCCTTAACAGTTTCAGCTTCCTCGAGAAATTAATTTCCAGATCCAGTAATGGTTAACCCTAGTTCTGTATTTACCTTCTATTCAACTTAGTTTTGATGAAATTTGAGTGGTTTTTTTATATGAAATATGTTAATTTGTTGTCGTTTTTGATCGGTTTAGATGAAATAAGCCCTAATTTGACATTAAAACATTTTTTTTTAGGTGGATAACAGAAATTCTTCCGCCGTGAAGCGTGCGAGAACCGATGGTAATTTTATTATCGCCTAGAACTATTGTTGCTTAATTTGTTGTTTGATGCAGTAGAATTGAGTTATCTGGGATCAATGGGGAGCTTGTGGAAGTGAATTGAGGGGTAGATTAAATTGCATGCCATTGGGTGTATTAGGTCTTGCAAGTATTGTGTTTGTACTAGCACCGCTAGAAGATGTTATCACTGTATCTATTCGCTATCTCCATCCATGTTTTTGTCATCACATGTTGTCATGTATAATAATGTATTTTATGCTGCCCCATCTTTCGGTATTTTTACTTGTATATGACAGCAACAAGAACACAAATAAGATAGTAATTGCTGATAGGGAAATTTTTGTTCCTCACATGTCACCAGCATCGTTCTCTTTGCCTCTGCCTTGTTACCCTCAATACTACCTTACCGTTGCTTATCATCATTGTCTTGCAATTATCATTTCATTCGAAAGTGGTGATGAATTACAGTTTATTTTATGCTATTTCTTTCTTTCTTTTTTTTTTTCCTCCTTGGCAAATGGTGATGAGAATAACTTGCAGTATTGAAATGTAAATGAAGTTAATAAATTCTTTAAGCAGGTGGAATGGCGTAAATTAGAATTTTTTACAAGGTAGATAATTAGAGGAATTAAATATGTAGTTTTATATGAGTTTGGCAGTTAGGTGCATGCTTCTTTCATATTGTTTTTTCTGGATATAGTTTTTTTTTAGTGTAGTTACAATGGTCTAAGAACGTACACATCTGGTATAATATCATCTGTTCAAATACAGGTAGCCGGAGGGATGATGATTGGACTTGTCCCAGCTGTGGCAATGTCAACTTTTCATTTAGGACCACATGCAATATGCGTAATTGCACTCAGCCACGGCCAGCAGACCATAATTCAGTGAGAAATGACTACTAAACCACTTCTATTTTCAGAGTTGTCCTAGATGATGATATATAGTCATGGTGTGCATTTGTAATAGGTTTTCCTGTCTTGTCTTCCCTATTGGCCTTTTCTTCTGGATCTTAGTTTGAGCCACTTCTTTGGTTTACCACATTGCCTGCCGATTACATGTTAAATGAACTCAGCTATTCTTGTGCATTTTGATATACTGCTTTAGTCATTAACCGGGTGAACTAGATTAAATGCAAGAACTAGTAAAATCCCTTTTGTCTGTCACTGAGACCATTCAACTGTGACCTGCTTTCTTTTTCTTTTTTTTTTGGAAGGGGGGGGTGGGGGTGGGAAGGAGTTGAGAAAAGCTGCATTGATTGTAATTGTTAAAGTGTACATGTATGAAAATCAAGGAATTTTATCCTTAAGGCGTAAATAACAATTTAGTTCCATAGATAGCTGAAAGATTTTACACATGCAAGTGCTATATTACACCATTGCAGGTACACTGGCTATCCAAAACAAGGAAATTGGAGTAACCGATAGTTTTTAAGAAGTGATTTTTAATGTTGTGTTATATTCTTCTGGCTACTACTTCAGAGGGTGTAAAGGGGTTTCCTGTATACAAGGAGTTCCTTTCACACTCTGAGTATCCTGCCTTTGGGTAGCTGGGTAGGTTGAAATATCATTTACATCTATTGCATAATGAAAAGGAGAAATAATGGGATTTATGTTTTCTAGCTTTTGGTATGCATAAAATTTTTAATGATTATCAGACGAAAGTTTCTTATTTCTTAAAATTCATTTTTTTGGTTCTGACATCCGCTTTTTGGTCAAGTTAATTAGTACTGGCTCTTGAAACCTCTGTCTGGGTTTTTTAACAACATATTTAGATTCTTGTAAAAGCTAGATCATGATCATTGAATTTCAGTGAAGATATGGTCATTATAATTTGGAAGATATTTTGCTACTGATATTTCACTTTTCCACTCTTTTTCTATTAATTTTTGCAAATGGTTTTGTGGAATTTCTTTCTGGTCTTTATCTCACCTACCTTTTCTTTATTGTTAAAGAAAATTCTTGTATTTTCCGTGTGATGAATTTGCCCTCCTGATCTAAAAGTTGGCAAAACTTCCTGAAGTTTAAGGAAAGGTGAGCTGACGGCACAAATTAATCAAGGTGCATTTATCAAATGGGAAGTTAAAGTAGTATTATGTAGATATTTAGCAGTGGCTTGTAACATGCATTAGCCTTCTTGCTCTCCCTCAAGTTCTCATGGCTTGCCACTCTGTTAGATTCCCTAAAGCTGTCATCACTCTGTATTAATATTTTGATTTGGTAACGCTTATCTTTTACTAAATGTTTTGTGGCCTCCATCCCTTCTACTTGATAAGTTGACTCCATGTAGTTGGAATAGGACTTGAGTGATTTTTGTTGTGCCTTGATTTTCTGTTCAAGCTGTTTCTCGTTTTACCTGAATTGTATTTTTAGTTATTCCAGTTTTGGTTTTGTAAATGTTCTAACTCTAGTTTTATATGTGTTAAGAAATCTGCTGTGAAGCCCATTCAGCACCCTCCACTGGGTTTTTCTTCAGCATCCCCCTACTTGGGCTCTGGCGCACCTCCATCCATGTATATGGGCATTCCACCCTACGGATCTTCCATCTTGAATGGTCCCTCAGTTCCCCACTATGACATGCCTTTCGCAGGAGGCTCAGCCTATCCTTATAGCTATGGCAGCCGCCTCGGTGGTGGAAGCCCATACAGACCGTTGCATTTATCTGGACCAGGACCTTATCCAAGTGGATCTATGCTGGGAAATGGTATGTTCGATAATCTTTGCTGTCATAAAGAATAGTTTGAAATATTTGGTTCTTCAGTTGATAATTATGCCCTGGAATTGTTACATTTTTATCTCATTAAATTGAAAATATTCTTTGGTAGCCTTTCCCTGTATGTCTTCTGTTCCCCCTTTATTTCCATTCCCCCAAGGTTTTATAGGGTAATCTGTTACACGCGAGGTTAAGTCACGTTCACATGAGGTGATAGCACCATTTGAACGTGTATATTCACGAAGGAGCCTGGAACAGTTGGTTGACATTTGGTGTTGGGCCCTAATTGTGTATCTTTATGAGTGTTATGTCTTAGTCATTTATTGTCTTGTGTCTGTTATTGTACTTCTGTAATCTTTTATTGTACTTTTGTAACTTGTTAATAGTAGGTCATAATGGGTCTGGTTTAGTGAATGCGTGGGTTCAACTAGTGTTGGGAATGGAATGTGACTAGGGGGAGGAAGAGGCAATTACCTTAGTAGTGGGGAAAACTACCAATATCTTGTACAAAAAGGTGTTTAACTCCAACAATGAAGGTTACGTTCATTTTCCAACAAAAATCCTGTGTGATTAACAATTCTGAGATCATTGGGTTCTATCTCTAGCGAGCTCGAGCCCTAATTATTCACCATAGGTAGACGGGGAAGAAAAACCCTAAAATTTAAACTAGAACTTGATTTTGTAATTGACAAACTGGAAGAGAGTCATAGAAAGATCTTGTAACAAATTGGTATTAGAGCCAGACATTTTGGACAGCATCAAGCAACTCCAGCACCAGTTTGAGAGTTTCCTGATCTTGTACAAGGCTGATCGAGCACAAGTCGAAGAACTATCTCTACAATTGACTAACCTCTTGAAGGAGATGTCGGCAAGGAAGGGGAAATCAAAGGAACAGGAGGAGAATAGTGGGGGAAGTTCACCACCCAACAAGACACCAAGGAACTTAGCGGTGGTTGGTGAAGGAGAGAGAGGAGGTATGTGAGGTTGGATTTCTTGAAGTTTGATGGTAAGACAGACCTGATTGGATGGCTGAATCGGTGCGAACATTTTTTTAGACACTAGAGAACTTTGGAGGACGATAAGGTGGAGCTAGCGGCCTACCACATGGAAGGAGAGGCCCAACTTTGGTATCTTAAGGTGGAAAGGGATTGGCCTGAGATCGTATGGGAGGATTTCAAGAACTTGTGTAATGCCTAGTTCAGACCCTCGCTATGAAGCAATCTGCTGGGGGAGTTGGCCAAGCTATGATAGATGGGATTGGCAAAGGAATACAGGCACCAGTTCATCCAGGTCTTAGCCCGAACACCCTCTCTCACACCGGAACAGGAAGTGGCCTTGTTTATTAACGGGTTGAGGGAGTCTATCTTTGTGGATGTGTTAATTTAGAACCACAAGGATATGACCCAAGTTGTAGTGCTAGTGAGACTACGAGAGGAGGAGTGTGGTGATGAGGGCAGAGGTGGAGGCACGGAGAAAGACATTCGTTCCAATAGTAGAGGGAGAGGCATCAAGAAAGAAATTTGTTCCAGCTTCTAACTCGGTTGCGAACTCCTATGTGAAGAGGTTGAGTAGGGCTAAACTGGAAGAGAGGAGGCAAAAGGGACTTTGCTTCAATTGCGAGGAGCCGTTTTCCGTGGGTCGTCGATGTGAGAGGCTGTTTTGGCTTGAGTGTGTGTGTTAGCGGATCGGTTAGAGAACCTAGTCACTATGTTGTGAGTGTGGTGTTCGGGTTCAATCCCCTTGGCGCGGGAATCCCTTCCTTGCTTACCTATGTTTACTAGTGGGGTTAAGGGCTCGTTGTGAGAGAACCCTTCGATCTCTAGAACGTGTTTTTGAAAAGAAAACTCAAAGTTTGCCTTTTTCCATTTCATTCCATCATTCAAATACATCTGCTAAGGGACGGTTATTATTTTCCCAACCGCTCCCTACTTTTCCGCCCTCCACTACCACTTGCCTCTTGCCACGTCTAACAGTTTCCCTAGTGGCCTGGCAAACTAACTATCTAACTACCCCCTTACACTCTACGTCCCTCTTGCTGATCTGTCAGCTGGGACTTCGAAGAAGACTTCCTATGTTTGCGGACATAGACCTTTAGGGGCTGTGTTGAAGGTTGACCGCTAACATGGCTCCCCTCCTGCAGATGGCGCCTGACCTCAGGCGCAAAGTGTGGATAGCGTGTCTGGAGCATGTGGGCATCTTCCCATGAGGCTTCGACTGAAGAATATCCTTCCCAATGAACTAGGACGTTTGAAGTTGAACCGCGGGAACAGGTTTGGAGGATGGCTTGTGGGTGTGGAATAGAGTGGCCCTCGGTAGTGAGCGGTATTCTGGGATTGTCCGGGGGAGTTCCATTGAAGTGTTTGAGGTAGGAACCATGGAAGATGGGGTGAATCTTGGTGTTGGTCGGAAGCTGGAGTTTGTAGGCGACTTGGCTGATTTTTGCAAGGATTGGGAATGGCCCATAGTAACGCGGTGAGAGTTTGTGCAGTTTGATGAGATCCATGATGAGAGCCAAGCCGGAAGAAGAAATGTGGATTCTCTTGAAGTGCCGCTTGGACCGATCACAAGAAATCAAGCGAAACGATTCAAGGAAGCACTTAACGGGTTGATAAAGGTTGTCCATGAAGCCGAAAAGGATTGGAGCAATCATGAAGTTGGAACGGATTAGAACAACCATGGGAAGACCCTTGCTTTTATACAAGTCACACCGGACACGGGTTGAAGAGGGCGTGTATGTTCAAGGCACGGCCGTGTAGGAATTCCAAGATTGCACAGAATCATACACGGCTAGATACACGGCTAAAAGGCACGGCCGTGTATTGAGACAAGCAAATCCACAGAAAGATACACGACTAGAAGTACACGGTCGTGTATGTGACCGAAATGTGCACAGAAAAGTACACGGCCAAAGTACACGGTCGTGTACACGGCCGTGTATCCCCTGCCGGCCAGCTTGTTCTGTTTTCGTGTTTTTACGCAACTTATTTAAGCTACGTCGTTTTGGACTTATTTTTCACGAATTGTAACCCCAGTATAAAAGCTCCTAGGGTTTAGAACAACTAAGAATTTACATCTTTGAACATTAAACACTTTTGAAAGGCACCTCTCTTGGTTCTTCAAGAACTAAATCGAACTTATCGGATTAATTTCCGTGGCGTTCATCCCGACTTATCAATCGGTCTTTCATCCCGATTGTGGCGTCTTCATTTTATACCAAGGTTCTTGTCTCGCTTATAGACAACAGGTTGCGGTTTTTCGCTTTAGGTGTTTGGGCGTCTTAGGCAACGAATTCCGAACGTATTGGTATTGGGTTTCGTCATGGGTTGGCGTGGTTCGTATCACAGTTTGGTGACAGCAAGTGAGCGTTGACGATGGGGCTAGAGTTGAAGAAGGACGGAGTCGCCTGGTTGGAAGGAAACTTCGCGATGTTTGGAATCATATTGTTGTTTCATGTGGTGTTGAGCTTGGAGGAGATGAGTCCGTAATTCATTGATGGCCTCATCACGGTTGAGGAGTGCTTGGTCCAAGGCTTCCAACTTAGTGATTCCTGTTGCGTATGACAGTAGTCGTGGTGGGGAACGACCGTATACCACCTGGAAGGGTGTGGCTTTTAGCGAGGAGTGGAATCCGGTGTTATAGTAGTACTTCGCCCATGGAATCCAGTTTGCCCAAGTGCATGGCCTGTCACCTGCAAAACAACGTAAGTACATTTCGATCGTGCGGTTGACGACCTTAGTTTGGCCATCCGTTTGGGGATGGTAGGCCGAGGAAAAAGCCAGTTTGGTGCCACTCAGCTTGAAAAGTTCCCTCCAGAATAAGCTGGTGAAGGTAACATCTCTGTCGCTCACTATGGTCTTCGGTAATCCATGGAGGCAAAACATGCGATCAAAGAAGATCTTGGCGACGAAAACAACATTATATGGGTGACTCAGCGGAATAAAGTGCCCATATTTGGAGAAGCGATCAACCACGACGAGGAGGACTGTTTTGCCATGGGATGGGGGTAAGGCATCAATGAAATCCATAGAGATGTCCGCCTCGACTTGCTGCGGAATTGGCAGAGGCTGTAGAAGGCCGGCTGGTTGTAGATGTTCACTTTTATGCTGCTGGCAAGTGGAGCAGCTCTGCACGAAATCTCTGACTTGTTTCTTCATTCCTGGCCAGAAGAAATCTCTGCTGATGCGGTAAAGTGTACGCTGGGGGCCCTCATGACACGATTCATGGATTGTTTGCATGATGGTGGCACAGAGTTCCGAAGTAGCTTCTAAATATACTCGTCCCCTGTACAGTATGAGGCCATCCTGTAGCTGCCAGTGAGGTCCTTTTCTGCTGTTCTTGACCTGTGTGCTGAGCTCCTGGAGGAATTTGGAAGAAGCGGTTTCTTTGCGGATCAGGTCAAACAGCTCTAGCTGAGGTGTGGATAGAGTCGTGAGGGTGGCTTCCTCCTCGTTGCGCCTGGAAAGGGCATCCGCTACCTGGTTGTGACGCCTCGGTTGGTATTGGATGGCAAAGTCAAATCCCATGAGCTTACTGACCCAATGTTGTTGAGGAGAGGTGGTGATGCGCTGCTCTAAGAGGAATTTTAGACTGTAATGATCTGTCTTTACTATGAACCGGCGCTCCCACAAATATGCTCGCCAATGTCGCACAACCTTGGTCAATTCAATCAGTTCCTTTTCATATGCCGGAAGTTTCATATGTCGTTGCGCAAATGGCCTACTGAAGAAGGAAATCGGTTGGTTCTCCTGCTGTAGCACGGCTCCAATCCCGGACTCGGAAGCGTCACACTCCACGGTGAATGTTTGGGAGAAATCTGGAAGGCGTAGCACCGGGTTGTGGGTGAGTGCTGTCCACAGAGTGAGGAATGCCTCCTCCGATTCTGGTGTCCAATGGAAGCTGTTCCTCCGTAGCATCTTGGTTAGGGGTTCCGCAATTACACCATAGTTTCTAATGAACCTTCGGTAGTACCTCGTTAATCCTAGAAATCCCCGCAGTGCTGTGATCATGGTGGGTTTCGGCCAGGTCTGCACGGTAATGATCTTCTGTGGATCTGCCTCTACCCCTGCGGCAGAAATTTGATGACCTAAATATGCTACCCGCTTCTGTCCGAAGGTGCATTTAGACTTCTTTAGGAAGAGTTGGTGTTGCCGAAGTGTGGTTAAGACGATGTTGGTGTGCTGGAGGTGCTCTGCCCAAGTTTTGCTGTACACTAAAATGTCATCGAAGAAGACTAATACGAATCGTCTGAGGAAGCCTTTAAAAACTTCATTCATGAGAGCTTGGAATGTTGAGGAAGCGTTGGTCAGCCCAAAGGGCATTACCAAAAATTCGAAATGGCCATGATGCGTGCGGAAAGCCGTCTTCTCCACGTCCGACGGTCTCATTCTGACTTGATGGTATCTAGAAGCTAGGTCTAACTTGGAAAAATATGCAGCTCCGTGTAGTTCCTCCAGCAGCTCCTTTATCACTGGAATGGGAAACTTATCCTTGATTGTCTTCTCATTTAAGGCTCGATACTCAATGCAAAAACGCCATGTTTGATCCGCCTTGCGTACCAGCAGCACGAGGGAGGAGTAGGGAGACCTGCTCGTCCGGATGATGCCTTTCCTCAGCATCTCTTCGCACCGTCGTTCCACCTCATCCTTTTGGTGATGGGGATACCTGTATAGCCTTACTACGACGGGGGTGGTGTCCGGTAGTAGGTTAATGGCATGATCACACGCTTGTGGTGGCGGCAGACCTTGTGGCTCGCTAAAAACCTCCTTGAACGTGGTTAAAAGCTGCTGCAGCTCATGATTCTGGTCAGCCTCCTTCATTTCAGCAACTAGTGGTGAGTTTTCCCTTGTCTCCACCTCGCCTTGTAGCGTGATTAGGGTCCCTTCCCTCTTAAAGGACATTCTCATAGATGAGAAGATCGTTCCCAAGGATTTCAGCCAGTTTACCCCAAGAACGACCCCTACTCCACACAATGGTAAGGAGTACAAATCGAGTTGGAAGGGAAGAGCATCCACCACTAACTGGACATTGCGACAGATTCCTTCGCTTCCTATTCTTTCCCCTTTCGCCACCACCACCTGCAGCTTGGCGTGGCTTTCTATTTGTAACCCGACTTTGGCGGCTAATGCTGAATTAATGAAGCTATGAGTGCTTCCCGAGTCAACTAGGACCTTCATCTCGAGCCCCCCGATCTGTTTGATGATCTTCATGGTTTGAGCTCGTGTTACCCCAGCCATGGCTTGCAGTGAAATCTCCAACTCCCCCTCAGCTTCTTCCCGGAGGGCCCTCTCACCCTGATTCGGCTCTTCCAGTCCCTCCTCTTCACATTCCAACCAAAACAATCTCTTACATTTATGTCCCACTGTGAATGGTTCATCACAATTGAAACACAAGCCTTTCGCCCTTCGTTCCTCCACTTCGGTCTTACTCAATCTTCGGATGAAGGGTGGTTTGGTG
Source organism: Laguncularia racemosa (assembly GCA_037954665.1). Taxonomy (NCBI): domain Eukaryota; kingdom Viridiplantae; phylum Streptophyta; class Magnoliopsida; order Myrtales; family Combretaceae; genus Laguncularia; species Laguncularia racemosa. Next base: position 1,447,298 of record JBBMOL010000072.1, read on the forward strand.
TTCGTGGGGTGTGGCGCTAGCTGGCGCGTTCTCCCTCCCGTGGCCTCTGTTTCCCCTGTTGTTTGCTGGCCTCTCCTCTCATACAGTCGTGCCAAATTCATGGCTTCCGAAAGGCTAGAGGGCTGGTGGAGTTCCACTTCCACCGCGATAAAGTCCTTCAACCCACTGATGAAGATACCAATCTCATTCTCTTTTGTGAGGGTCTCAATTTGCGCCGAAAGTTGCTTGAATTTGTGTTGGTACTGATCTACGGTGGTCATTTGGCGCAACTTGGCCAATTCCCCCACCTTGTTACTGCGGATGGGTGGGCCAAACCTTAAGTCACACAAGTGTTTGAATTCACGCCAACTGCCTACCCGGTTCTCCCGTTCTAACTTCATAAACCACAACTGCGCGTCTCCTTCCAGATTGAATGCAGCAAGCTCTACCTTATCCTCGTCCTTCACCAATTGGTGCTTGAAGAATTGTTCACTGCGATTCAACCAAACGAGGGGGTCTGTGCTTCCATCATACCTCGGAAAATCCCACTTGGAATACCTTGGAACCACCTGCCCTCTGTCCCTTCTCTCTTCTCCCCTCGGATCGCCTCCAGTTTCCGACGCCAAATCTGGCTGCCTCGACCCTGTTCCTTCCTTCGAAAGGGTCTCCACTTGATGTGCCAGTTGCTCCTGGCGAGCTTCCATACGGGCCATTCGTGTCCTATCTTCTTGGTACATGGCCACGAGCGCCTCAAGTTGCTGCTGAACTTTGTGTAAGTCCTCCATATCTGGCTCTGATACCAATTTGTTAGCGGATCGGTTAGAGGACCTAGTCACTATGTTGTGAGTGTGGTGTTCGGGTTCAATCCCCTTGGCGCGGGAATCCCTTCCTTGCTTACCTATGTTTACTAGTGGGGTTAAGGGCTCGTTGTGAGAGAACCCTTCGATCTCTAGAACGTGTTTTTGAAAAGAAAACTCAAAGTTTGCCTTTTTCCATTTCATTCCATCATTCAAATACATCTGCCAAGGGACGGTTATTATTTTCCCAACCGCTCCCTACTTTTCCTCCCTCCACTACCACCTGCCTCTTGCCACGTCTAACAGTTTCCCTAGTGGCCTGGCAAACTAACTATCTAACTACCCCCTTACACTCCACGTCCCTCTTGCTGATCTGTCAGCTGGGACTTCGAAGAAGACTTCCTATGTTTGCGGACATAGACCTTTAGGGGCTGTGTTGAAGGTTGACCGCTAATAGTGTGGAAGAGGACCAAAAGGGTTAGGGCAAGGAGGCAGAAGGGATCAATGTGAGCTAGGGGGAGTCGGCGAAAATATCACTCTAGGCTATGGTTGGTTTGAGCAAATCCCAAGCGATGAAGCTTCAAGGTTGCATTGGGGATAAATCTATCATTGTACTCGTCGATTTGGGCAGCACGCATAGTTTTGTGAACGTTGGAGAGTCAAGAAGGATGGAACTGACCGTGGAGCTGAAACAAGATATTAAGGTGGTGGTAGCCAATGGGGAAAGCATGTGAAGTGGAGGAATCTGCAAGGGTGTAAACCTGATTTTAGCACAACAGATGTTTGGAGTGGACCTTTATAACCTTCCCTTGTGTGGAGTAAATGTGGTGTTGGGAGTAAATTGGTTGAAGTCCTTGGGGGCAATTGACTGGGATTTTCGAGAAATGAGGATGAAGTTTCATGTTGATGGAAGGGACATTGAGTTGCAAGGGCTACCCAATAATGGAAAGGATGACTTGTCCTTGGTGGCAATGCAGGAAGTCGAGAAACACTATGAGTTACACCTACTAATGGCTAAGTTTGATTTGGTATTCCAATCTCTTCAAGGGCTCCCACCAGCAAGACCTTGCAATCACAAAATTCCACTACAATTGGGGACTGCTCTTGTAGTAGTGAAGCCTTATAGGTACCCGCATTACCAGAAAGATGAGATAGAAAAGCAATGTGAAGAAATGTTGACTAAAGGCATTATTCGAGTAAGTCAATCCTCCTTTTCTTCCTTTGTGTTGTTGGTGCAAAAGGCTCATCATAGTTGGAGATTTTGTGTGGATTATCGCGCACTTAATGAAAAGATGATCATGGACAAATTCCCAATTCCTATCATAGAGGAACTTTTGGAAGAGTTGAATGGAGCTAGATATTTTTCCAAGTTGAATTTAGCCTTAGGATACCATCAAGTGCGTATGCGTGAGGTAGACATAGGGAAGACCGCGTTTCATACACACCATGGACATTTTTGAGTTCCTAGTGATGTCCTTTGGGCTTACAAACACACCGTCAACCTTTCGGGCCTGAATGAATGCAGTCTTCAAGGGGGTTCTACGGAAGCTTGTCCTAGTTTTTCTTCGACGATATCCTGGTATACAGCGGCACATGGATGGAGCATTTGCAACACTGGAAGAAGGTATTTATGCTTTTGAGTGAACACCACTTATATTAAAAAAAGACTTAAGTATGCTTTTGCTCAAAAACAGGTGGCTTATTTAGGCCGTACAATCTCCAAGGAAGGGGTACAAGTAGATCCAGTGATGGTAGAAGCCATGTTAAAGTGGCCAAAACCCATGTCTATCACCGCCTTGAGAGGATTTCTTAGGTTAACTAAGTATTATAGGTGATTTGTAGCAAGATATGGCAAGATTGTGGAACCATTTTCGAAGATGCTCCACAAAAACAGTTTTCAATGGACCAAGAAAGCAAAAGTGGCATTTGAGAGGTTGAAAACAACAATGATTGAGGCTCCAATCCTAGCTTTACCTGATTTCTCTCAAATGTTCATAGTGGAATGTGATGTGTCCAAGGGAGGAATTGGTGTGGTTCTCCAACAGCAAGGGCGGCCAATCTCTTATTTCAGCTGCCCCTTTGCGAAGCAACACCTCAAATTAGTAGCTTATGAGAAGGAACTGATCGGTTTATCAAAGGCAGTGAGACATTGGAGACCGTATTTGTAGGGAAGGAAATTTCTGGTGAAAACTGATCACTAAAGTTTGAAATATTTGCTAGAACAGCAAGTGACCACTTCTCCCTAGCAACACTGGATTAGTAAGTTGTTGGGATTTGATTTCGAGATAGAGTATCGGGCAGGGTGTGAAAATAAGGTTGCTAATGCTCTCTCCAGGAAGGAAGAAAATATAGCTTGTCCCTTGGCCCTTTCATGTCCTCAACTGTAGTTGTTTGAACAGATCAAGGAAGAATTCAATCAAAACCAAGAGTTATAGAGGCTGAAATCACGAGCAGAAACCGGGGAACTTGGGCTGCAAGGGACGGTAAAGGATGGGTTATTGTTTTTTCGGAAAAAGGTTTATTTGCTTCCCTAGTCAACCTTATGTTAATTTATCCTTGAAAGCCTTCCAATCCTCATATCATGAAGGCTATCAAAAAACTCTTCACTGAATTACAAGAAATTTTTATTGGAAGGGTCTAAAACAGTAGGTGAAACAATTTGTGTAAGCTTGTGAGATTTGCCAAAGGAGTAAAACTCAACAGCTAAAGCTTGCGGGGCTCTTGCAACCTTTGCAAATACCAATGCAAGTATGGGTGGATATATCTATGAATTTTATTGAAGGCTTACCATTATCCAATGGAAAATCAGTCCTCTTTGTTATTGTTGATCAGTTTTCAAAGTATGCTCATTTCCTACCCATTAGTCATCTTTATACGGCGGTTTCGATATCATGAGTATTCTTTGATCACATCTTTAGATTACACGGAATGCTTGAGTCTATTGTAAGTGACCGAGATGCAATCTTTACGAGTGCCTTCTAGGAGGAGTTATTTAAATTGTAGGGAACACAATTGGCCTTCTCTTCTTCTTACCATCCCCAAAGTGATGGACAAATGGAGGTGGTAAACCAAACCATTGAGATGTACTTGAGGTGCTTTATGGGGGACCGACCCAAGAGGTGGACAGAATGGATCGCATGGGCTGAGTTTTGCTATAATACCGTGTTCCACACGACATTAAAAGCAACTCCTTTTGAAGTGGTGTACAGTAGATCACCTCCACGCATGCTGTCTTACTACTCAGGAATGGTGAAGCTAGAAGCCGTGGAACTCGCTCTAGTTGAAAGAGATCAAGTTTGGCAGCAGCTTAAAAAGAAGTTAGCACAAGCTCAAGCAACCATGAAGGACTTATCCAAAAAAAAAAAAAACCATGAAGGATCATTATGATAGAAAGCACCATAAGGTAGAGTTTCAGGTGGGCGACTTGGTTTGGCTTCATCTACAACCATATAGGCAGATGTCGGTGGCCACTAGGCGAAATCAGAAGCTTGCACCAAAGTTTTATGGCCCTTTTCCAGTGGAAGCTAAAGTGGGGACAGTAGCTTATCGCCTTACACTACCTCCTTAAGTGAAAATACATCCAGTTTTTCATGTTTCCTACGTTAAAAAATTTGAAGGAGCTCCTATGGTCCAGCCAATCGTACCTACAGTGCAGCAAGGTATGGTGGTCCCTCATCCTAAAGCTGATTTGGATATACGACAGGCCAAGAACTAACCAGAAGTTCTCATTCACTGGGAGAACTACTCACCAGTTGAAGTATCATGGGAAACAGCCGAAATGATTCAACAGAGGTATCCCACCTTCACGCATGATGTCATGCTCGCTCTCGAGGGGGGAACAAATGTTACATGTGAGGTTAACTCGCGTTCACATGAGGTGATAGCACCATTTGAATGTATATATTCACGAAGGAGGTGAAAGAAGGATCCTGGAACAGTTGGTTGACGTCTATTGTTAGGTCCTAATTGTGTATCTTTATGAGTGTTATGTCTTCGTCATTTATTGTCTTGTGATAACGGGTCTAATCTATTATTGTACTTTGTAATCTGTTATTGTACTTCTATAACTTGTTAATAGTGGGTCTAGGTTAGTGAAGGCGTGGTGATGGAGAACTCGGGGTCAAGTTCTTTGTAGGTCGGAGAGAATGGTGGAGAACTCGGGGTCGAGTTCTGTGTAGGTCGGAGAGAATGATGGAGAACTCGGGGTCGAGTTCTTTGCCGGTGGGAGAGAATGATGGAGAACTCGGGGTCGAGTTCTTTGCAGGTGGGAGAGAATGATGTGGACATAGTGGAAGACAGAGGCTGACACGGTTCCAAGCATGGCTTGAGACATGGCCTGGACATAGTAGGGCTTGGACATAGTGGAGGACAGAGGCTGACACGGTTCCGGGCACGGCTTGAGACACGGCTTGGACATAGTAGGGTTTGGACATAGTGGAGGACAGAGGCTGACACGGTTTCGGGCACGGCTTGAGACATGGCTTGCAGAACTGTCACAGACTCTGACACGGTTCCGGGCACGGCTTGAGACATGGCTTGCAGAACTGTCACAGACTCTGACACGGTTCCGGGCACGGCTTGGGACACAGCTTGCAGAACTGTCACAGAAGCTTACACGGGTTAAGACACGGCTTGGGACATGGCCGTGTACTGCACTCGTCACGTGCCCAGACGCGTATATTATTATTTATTTCCACGTGTACACTTAGATTTTCCCCTTTTAGGTATTTTACTGGGAAGTATAAATACTCTTTTGTCAGACATATTAGGGTTACGTCTTATTTTATTCTTGAAATACATTTCGTGAGAGACTTCTCGCCTTTAGTGGTTGTCCGCAACCATTGTTTGTTTAAGAGATTCATTCGTTGAGTGATTCTCTAAGCTTTCTACGCTAATTCGCTGCGTCAGTTGGTATTAGAGCAAGGTAATTTCTTGCGGAGATGTTGGCTAATGACGGTGTTGACGGCGGTCGTATTCTTGACGGTGTTCGAGGTACGGAAGTCCTACGATACGGTCAACCAATACGAAGGGCGGTAGAGGAGACCATGGGTCAGAAAATCCGGCGAGAGGAACAGCGTCGTGAGGCTCTGATCTATCGATCCAATACCAACGGTAGCAGGCCGATCTATTGGAGATGACCGGAAGGCGATCCAAGGAGCAGTTCTGTTACTTATGATACGGATGATGAAGACGAGATTTTTAGTAATCTGCCTAGGAGAAGAGACCATGGTAGCATAAGACGATACAACAGATGTGATTATAGGTATAAAGATGAAATCTTTTCTCAATTTAAATATGTTGTATCGGAGTTTGATGGTACCGAGAGTCTGAATGAGTTTTGGGTGTGGGTAGAGGATATAGAAAGATTCTTTGACCATATGAGGGTTCCAGAGGGAATGAAAATAGAATTAGTGGAGAGTCGTTTGTGGGGTGATGCATTGTATTGGTGGGAACGACTTCGAGGAGTAAGACACCTTGAGAGTAAAGAACCGGTGAGGACTTGGTTTATGATGCAATACTTGTTAGAACAAAAGTTCTTTCCCCTTGATTACGAGCGAATCCTTCCTCAGAAAATTCCTCAAACACTTAAGCCGATAAACTTAATTCCGAAAGTGCTTAAGGAGGAGATGGTCAAACAAGAGGAAAACTCAACCTTTGACGATCATAGTACATTGATTGATGATGGTGGAGGCAGTGGAAAAGCAGTTGAAGCCTATGAAAATTGTGTTGGTGAAGAAGCTATTGAGGACTCACCATTGTTGAATGACAAACAGGTGATGATGGTTACTGAAGAGTCGGAGATTGAGGATACTTCGAGTCGATTCATTGCACCAACGGAGGAGATTAAGGATGTAGAGTTTATTGCTTTGCCCAAAAACTTATATTCCAACCCAGAGGAAGCACTAGAGGTAATAAGTACAACTGTTCTATTACTCCCTATCGACATAGAAGATGATTCTCCCATTAACATTCAAATCCATCTGGATTGGACGCGAAGGAATTTAATAAAAGGTTCGGTGACAAGTGTTACTCTGAGTGTGGTGGATGATGTAGTGCGACTCACGATCAAGCGACAGGATAAATGGGATAAATCAAGACGATTCAAAGAGAGGGAACGACATGGAAAGCATATTCACAAGAAGAGAACTCGGGTCGAGTTCTTTGTAGGTGGGAGAGAATGATGGAGACACGAGGCATTGGGCAGACACACGGCTTGTGTCACGGCTGTGTAGTGTTTGGAAGGAACACTAAGAAGTATACATGGCCTCTACACACGGCCGTGCATTTTACTAGGATTTCCACAGAGACATACACGGTTCCCATACACGGCCGTGTATAACGACCGTGTATCCGATCTGGGTATCCCACAAAGGCTGACACGGTTCCGGGCACGGCTTGGGACACGGCTTGCGGAACTTTCACAGAATCATACACGGCTTCGAGGCACGGCCGTGTATGAGACTGTGTACTAGGCTTGTCACTTGCCTAGAAACATACACGGCCTGGAGGCACGGCCGTGTATGCGACAAGTTATAGACGTGTGTTTTATTATTTATTTCCACGTGTACGCTTAGATTTTCCCCTTTTAAATATTTTACGGGGAAGTATAAATACCCTTTTGTCAGATATGCTAGGGTTACGTTTTATTATACATTTGAATACACTTTGAGAGAGAGTTTTCTCCAATTTCCGGGTTGTGCGCAACCTAATTTGCATCAAAGCGTGTGTCTTTGTTGTGGGAAACCAATCCAATTTCGGATTCGTTTCGATTTCGCTTCCGCGCTGCGTCACGTGGGGTCAGCAAGTGTAGGGAATGGAACGTGACTAGGGAGAGGAAGAGGCGGTTATCTTAGGAGTAGTGGGGAAAACTGCCAATATCTTGTACAAAAAGGAGTTTAACTCCAACAATGAAGGTTACGTTCATTTTGTAACAAAAAATCTTGTGTGATTAGCAATTTTGAGATCGTCGGGTTCTCTCTCTAATGAGCCCAAACCCTAATTATTCACCATAGGTAGACGAGGAAGAAAAACCCTAAAATCTAAACTAGAACCTGATTTTGTAATTGACAAACCGGAAGAGAGTTGTAGAAAGATCCTGTAACATAATCACAAGCTTGAGATGAGTTATTTATCTAGGCAATTGGGCATTTCCAACTGTGACAAACTGTCCATACTGGACAATCCTGCTAAATTTCTGTTGTATATTTCCATGCTTATTATCATAACTTCTAGGTACAAGGTATTCTGATAATTGATTTTTCACATGTCTATTGCTTTCTTAGGTGGAATGTATGGCATACCCCCTATGATGGATCGTTATGGATTAGGATTCTCCATGGGACCTGGTAACATGGTATGTGAGAGAGTCCATTCTCTTTGGTGGAGACAAATGCTCTTTTATTGGTTCTTTTATTTTGTTTATATTTTAGGAATATTCATTGCAAGATGTGATGCTTGATTAATTGTTCGCTTTTCTTTCCAGAGTCCTAGGCCAGGGTTTTTTCCTGAGGATAGAACACAAAAGAAAGGTACAATTCTAGGTCATCTTAATTTCACTTGTTAAGTTCGGTTTCATGGATTTGAATGGTCTGATGTCTTACTTTCTCACTACTAATTGCAGATGGAACACGTGATAGTGACTGGACTTGCCCAAAATGTGGAAATGTCAACTTTTCTTTTAGAACAGTCTGCAACATGAGAAAGTGCAATACCCCGAAGCCTGGATCTCAGGTTTGTTATTTACCCGGTGTTCATAGATGCTTTGTTCATCTAGCTCTTTGTTAGTTGATATTTGATATTTCTTTTGCTATCTCAGGGTGCAAAATCAGAGAAGAATCCTAGTAAGTACTCTGACATGTCATTTTTTGTTGTCTACAATAAAGTTTTTTAGTGGTATTTATAGATTTTGTGGCTTTCAGAACAAAAGATGCCAGAAGGGAGCTGGAAGTGTGAAAAATGTGGCAACATTAACTACCCATTTAGGACTAAGTGCAATAGGCAAAGCTGTGGAGCTGACAAACCAGCTGAAGCTGGAGAATCTCCCTCTGGGGCAGAAGAAGCAAATGATCAGGTCTGTTGCAGTACATGCTTTCTGTATGCTTATTTTTATGCTGGATGTCATTTTCTTTTATTTTTTGGCTGTATCTTGGACAAAATGAATTGTAAAATTATGACTTTCAGTTCGTGGAATCATGCAAAGGCTAAATGCAAAATCCCACTGTTAACCCTTCAGTCCTCTCTTTTTGAATGTCTTGCTTTATTTTATTCTTATTGATTAGTAATTATTTACTGTTCCAGTGAGTTCTAGGACATTTTGAGGGTTGAGAAGGTCCAGAGTTGTCTTCCTGCATTGCTGAATTCGGGGGTCTCGAGTCAGTCCTGTCGTCCTCATGTTGCAGCAATTGTCAAAGTTAATCTATATTCACATGGTTCGTGTCAGATAGTTGTATAAGATTCATTATTTAGTCTCTGAATCCTACTGGTATATCACGTGTCAACCCTTGATTGCTGGGATAATTCAGGTTGGTTCTTATGTTCGTACTGTAGATTATTCTTTTCCCTGATAAATTTATCTGTGGCTCTTTTGGGCTATTTTCCATTGTTGGGGAAAAATAATTTCTCTGCTATGTTATGAAATTTGTGCACCTATTCATAGAGCTCAAATGTGGCAACTTTGCATTCTGAAGTTCCACTTCAGTTGCTTTTTTCACAAGCCCATCACATTCCTGTCCCTCAAAAGCTTCAACGTGAGACATGTAATGAGATGGGAGTTTATTACTTGAAAAAGCAATGAATTGCAAGCAAAAGTGGGTGGAACTTTCAAATTTAACTAAGGTCAAAAGCCACCTAAGTTGGAAACTCATGGAAGAAATTTAATGTCAGATCAGATCCTTCTTTTTATGCTTTAGAAAATGTCCTTTTTATAAGATTTATTGTGTGAAGGTGTTCTCGTGGTTTGATGTTCCATATGCTTGTCCAATCTTTGGTCTTTGGTTAGGCATACTCATAGTGGAGTTGAGTTTTGGCCAATATTTCTTGGGTCAGGTCATTGTGTTTGCTTGTAAAACCTGTACAGTAGCATACTTGTTTTCCCTCAGTCCAGTTGCGTGCCAACAGAACTTTGTCCTCAGTTTGTGCCTCTTGCAATGTTTTGTATAAAGAATTCTTTTTTGGCCGATATAATGATGGACCTGATCTAGATGGGAGTACAGGCCAATTGGATTTTCCATTGGAACAAATTCTGTTCTTTTCTATAGTGAAATTGCACACAGGACGGATACTTGTATCAACAAACAAGAAATTTAGGTTTTATCATTGAATAGGGGCTAAGCCATAGACGACAAGATGAAGAAAATGTGCATGCAGGATGCAGACTTGTACCTTTTAGTTTGGCCGCATTGGCACTTAGTGGCATTTAAATACAGCGTCCCCATGACTCGTAGACCTCAACAGCTAACTTTCTAAGATGATGTAATAGAGCTACTTATTCATGTATGTCTGCAGGCCACAGTTGTTTCTTTTTCTTTTTCAAATTTTAACTGTTGTAGAGTTATGTGGCTCTATGTGCTCATTGCAGTATTTGCCACGAAAGCATTTGTTTTTTAGTTTCTAAGAGGTGCCTGGGCCTCGTATCTTATTAGTTTGCAACTTCTGAATGGAGAAGAATTAATTACACCATTCTTCCTAGGATTCTTGGACATTACCCTTCTGAAAGGAAAATGGCTTGGGGTGATACGCTTCAGATTTTTCCTTACGTTATTTTGCACCTATACATGTGAATAGGTTTTAAATAATAGATATAACTTTTGCAGCTATATCGGGTCTGCCCACCTTATCAATAATTTCATTTTGTTCTCTAAATTGTTCTCCTTTTTCTGTATTCAATGTAGTTCTTTGCAAATGGCTAAAAGAATTTGACCTCTGTGGGCTACTATTGTAATTGTAGATTTAAAAAACGTGACGATTACCTTCTGTTTAGCCTCAATCGTCTTACTGTTGCTAATGCAGACACATGCATGGTAGTAGTCTAGTTTTTTGCCTGCTATGGATTGATCCACTCCGGAGTGTCCTGTTTCTAATAAATTTTTGTTTCTCTGCTTTCAATCAAGTCCATCCCAGAGTTCTTTTATCTGTAAATTTTTGTTTCACTATTACTTCCAGTAAAAGTAGAATATTACTTAGTTGAAGACATATCTGTGGGATTTTGCCAACCGTCATGATTCACGACAATTTCTCGAGAAAAAGGTAAGCACTACCAGTTATATCTGTTTTAGGGTGTATTTTCGGGTTCACATGAGGAAAATTTAGGATTAAAAATCAACTGAAGGTGTATTTATTTCCACATATTACCCATTCTGTTCTATGGAACTACAATCATCGGGGGGTTTGGATGTTGTCCACCGATATTCTTGATATGCACACTTAGGTATATTCTGAAATTCTTCTTTGGTACGTCAATAGCAGTTTTGTTAGAGTGATCCGTTGAACCTTGAGTTTCATTTGTTTCGCCTTGGGCGTTTACGTCACCACGAACGAGTCATCTACTTTTCGACATAGTTGTCACCGTGTTAGTATACCAAAGTTTTCATTTCTTAGCTACGTCTACGTACGTCGGACGGTTTCGAATTGCTGCTAGTGTACGTTATGATGATAGAGATGACTCTTATATGTTAATACTGTAAGAAAATAACAGTGCATCATTTTCGGCGTCTCTTTAAGTGAAGACAGTTTTAGCGAAACAAAACCGTCATTTTAAAAGAGAGAAAATATGTGAAACAGAACCAATTTGGGGTTACTTTGGTGATATATATGATTATGTATCTTGAAAATGTCTAAACTTTGTTTATCCTATTTACATAACGTGCTTGTAGATAAGTAAAACCCTGAAATGGATCCAAAATGTTCAACCACCATTGTTTGACAATGCAAAATGCCATGAGAAAATCTCTATTTTCATGTTATTATTGCCGCTTTATCTTTTGCAAGCTCTGGAAGAAAATAATGATTCTGAGTTTGTTTGGGGGTTTATATGCCATATGCACGTCAAGTGATTAGGATTTATAGAGCTAATGGTTTGAGGACAAAGGATAGCGTCAAAAAAAAAAAAAAATGAAGTCATGCGGGCGGATAAAGAATTGTAACACGTCCCATCAAATGGATTCTACCGTTATGTATTCGGAGGTGTAGAATGTAAGGCAAAGGCATCTTATATAATGAAATTAAAGGGGATGTGTTTGGCCCAACACATGAGAAACTGTTAATGGTATTAACAGTAAGCCAATAGCAAACCTTCTCATTCAAGTTTGCAATAAAGCATGGTGGTGTTTGTTATTTTATAACTCTAGCCCAAGGTCGGTAGTAGTGTCATGGAGAGCAGTTATCTGTAAGACGAGAATAGTATAGTAGAATATTCTTATAGTATGTTTGGTGTGTGTAATATAAAACCTAGTTTTTGTAATGTTTACTGTTTATTTTAAACACATATTGCATAGGGTGTTATATTTTAGCATTTATACATGTACTGTTCGATGTTAATTTGATAAAACGTTTTATAATTTTCAATAGGTATAACTTGAAGAGATTATTTAATCCACATAATTGAATATGTAATATATAATATTAAATATAGAATTATTGATTTGCTTAATGTGCATATTTTAACATTTTGACCCATATTATCAATTACAATAATTTATCTTAAAATTTAATGTAAATTACAAATACACGTCTTACTTTATATGCCCTTAGATCATTTATTTTTGAAATCAAGCTCTCGAATCTCTATATCATTAAAGATCATGTTTTTGGACACTATTGTACTGTTTGACCATTGAATAAAATGATTAAAAAAAATTGCTAAAGCACCTTTGTTATTTTTAAATTGAAAACCACATTTTTGAAAATATGAGGTACAGTACAATACTTAATTTTAAATATATAATGGTTAAATGTATATAGAGGAAATAGAAGAAGATACATCCGCAATTTTTCCTATTTAACAACTACAATGTCAATTAAATCGTCATTCGTCAATATTAATAACTCCAAAAAGAAAAAAAAAAAAAGGAAAAAAAGAGGAGGAAAAACACTTTGCTTACAGCTCACTTCATCCTCTGGTCTCTAGATTTACAATTCACATTTTCACATTTAGTATATATAACTCATAATAAGAACACGGTGATCTCCTTTATAGTTGTGACAAAACCACCATACCAAAAGCCTGCAACCACTTGCGCTCACTTTCACCATCCCGTGTCCTCGTACTTCCTTAATTCTTGCTCTTTGGCCCCTATTCAATCTAAGTGAGCAAATAACAGGTAACAATACAGGCATATATAAGTATATATCAGATCAATCCACACAACATCAAACACCACTTATATAATGAATACATGCCATGCTAATGCATATAATTTTTATTGCACCAACATCCTAAATGAGTGACATTTACTGGCTCGAGCCAAAATGATATAGAGTAGCATTTGGCAATTCAAACCGAAGATAAATTCATATGGACATATAAAGTGAGTGGCACTTGGGGTGCCTATTTTAGCCATAATATGAAACTTGGCAAGGCAAATTAGAGCAAAGTTACCGAAAATTATCAACGAATCAAGCAAACTTGACTCTGAATGCAGAATCGATGCTTCACAAGTTGGGAGTGCTTTTTTTCTTTTTCTTTTTCTTTTTTTCGGTATCCTTTTCTTTTTCTTTTTCTTTTCTCTTGCAAAGAGGATGATGATGTATAATTTCCAATGAGATTGTTGTAATATTCTTTAAAGTATGGCTGTAGATTAGTCAAATTGAGATGATGTAGTGAGAGCTCGAGCTCAAGTTTATGTTTAACTTGAAATTTTAAAGCTCAAGCTCAATCAAGCTTATAACTTTGAGCTCAAGTTCGATTCAAAGTGGCACTTAATGGATTACAAATAGACTAAATTAACTTGTTTAAGCTCGATTTATATAAAATTTATTTTTTCTTTAATAAAAATAAAATCAACATTCAAACTCAACTTGAAACTCAAACAATATTTGAATTCCACTGAAGCTCAATTAGATTTGTAAGTTAGTGAAGCCAAACATTATGAAATTCAAGCTCAACTTAATAAACTAGTTGAGTACTCAAGCTCGGCTGCTATCAAATCAAATTTGAGTAAATATTCAGGTGAATTTAAATAAATATCAAGGCAAACTTGATTAATTTACAAGTAAGCTTGATTTATGTACACAGTAATTTGGAGTACATGTGTAATAATGCCACTCAGTAATTAGTTACAGTGTACACATGCTTGCTTTTCATAAGGATGCAGGATATGTAATTTACTTAGTGCTAATATAATGCAATAATAATAAGACCCAATACGTGGAGTTTATCTTAGTATGATACTAGATAAAGGTGGGGAAAAAAAATCATCAAATTGCAAACTAAATGGAAAATTGGAGTTTTTTTTTTTTTTAAAAAAAAAAATTATTTGGTTTGGTTCATGGTTTGGTTTGCTTCTAATGTATTGATTTGCGATTTTGTTCAAGAATCTGAATCAAATCAAATGGTTCAAACTGAACCGAACTAGTTTGTTATTTAAAAAAAAAAAGGTAAAAAATATATACCCCTTCTTGCACATTCAAGACTCTTTGGCTGAGTGAAACAGTCCTCTATTCCTCCAAAGTCCAATGTGTTGTGCCCACTGATCTCTCTATGATACCCAAATTGAAACTAATTATCCAAACAATATTGTCTCGTAATTACATATTTGAGTAACGAATTGGATTGTTGAACATCAGGAGAAGAGAGATCGATGCAATTGAGATTTTATACTTCCATGATCCCAGCATCGCCGTTTTCATCATTCTTCTCCATGTCACATTGCCTGTATGTATGTGTATTTTCCTGTGCTGTAATGTATGTGTGTGTTCGAGTAATAAAGCCATGGATCTAGCAAGTACAGATTCCAAGTCAGAAGCTTAGGTATCAACTATCATATCTGGGTAAACATAGAGTAAAAAGGTAAGTAGAGACTAAACTAAACACTAAATTTTATAAATCGAACCGTTCGGTTTGGTTCGAATATTGAAAAACCAAACTATAAGATACGGATTGGTTCGATCCGAAGTGGCAAACTGGATGGAATTGGTATAAGAATATGATACAGCAAGTGTCGTTATCCTCAGGCCCAGGCCCAACTTCCTTGCCTCACCCAAGGTCCTCATTACAGTCAGCTAATACCTTGCCGACAACATTTGAAACAAGAACTCTTGACCACATCAACACTTCAGTATTTTTTTGGGGCTCCCCCCTCTTTCGAACCTTCCTTGGAGTCCTAGATTCGAAACCTTCTTTTCATAATGAGGAGGAAAATACTAATACATGAGTTAGCGATTCATTTCAAGCAACGCACGTAGCATAGCACTACTTGGATTTTCCTAAATAAGTAGATTTTTGCGATTACAATTTTCAGTTATGTGGCTCAATCATCATCGATTCTTTCTTAAGCACGTCTTGAGAAAAATCGAATGTTTTCCTTTTAAGCACGGGCTGCGTTCTTCATTCCCATTTAAACGATCAGATTTTCAATTACCTGATTTTTCTTGATTAATTAAGATATGAACCGTTTTTAAACAAGTAATTTCCATAAATCCAATTGAAAGAAGAACACTTATAAGCTATCACCAATTAACTACCTACGTGAACTTGGTGATGGGTAAATTAATGGCTTGGGACACGCACCGGGGCCCCAAGAGACACCTATACAAACGGCAAAGGACACAGTTTGGATCAGGTTTAATTGAGTACTAAAATTGGTAATTTTTAAATTCAAATAATTAATTGAAAAATACTTAAAAAATGATATAAGCATTTTTTGTTATTTTTTAAAAGGTAAATAAAATAGTAATTTTTTTTTAAATAAAAAGCTTAAGCATCTAAACACTGGATTTTTACAATTTAAACTTTCTTTCTTCCCCCATAATAGCTCACCAACCCTCAAGTGAAATCCTAGTCTGCCAATGATTAAGATGCATGAGCTATAGCACAAACACACACAGAGAGTAAAGAGTTAAGAACATCCTCCACAGAGAAAGTTGGAACTGTCCTGTCCTATTTTCCTATACGTTAACAAGCCAGTTGAAATTGTATTAGCCTATACACGAATCCTATTCTAATCATTCAACCACATATTTGATTAAAAATGGTCTCAGGTAATGGCTGTAACAGTTATTCGTGCACTTGCATCCACAATCAGGAACATCAAGGAGTGGCAGGCAGGCAAGATCAAGTATGTGCCTGCCTTACCATATCAACGTGAGTTTCCACTTGCTGTTTGCCAATGCCAACCACAGAATAACCAACCAGGAGAAACACATGTGAATAATGTCTACAACACGTTATTAAAATTGGAGAAACAGAAACTTACCAGAACAATAAATTTGGTAGGTCTTAGTTCAATTTTAGGCGTAAACAGCAGTTTTTGCCAGAAAATTCAGCAGAAATAATTACACAAAAAGCCTGGCAGCTGGCTTAAGCCAGTTAGATGCGAAGAATAGTCTAAATGAAATTTTACCAAACCTTGCAGCTACACACAATTATTTTTCCATTGTCATTGCAATATCTACTTGGAATAGCCATCTTTCACGCCACTAGTTCCAGGACCTCAAAAAACCGAAATGATGAAAGATAGCATATTCCTGCATCCAGCCGCATGACAAGTTAGTACAAAAACAACATTAAGAAGTTTCAGAATATAAATTAGAAAAGAGAATACATGGAGCATAAGTGCAGGGGAGGTGATACAATCAGATGAGAACTCTCGATAAATAGAAATACCACGCGCTTAGGAAGTATCAAAAGATTGACTGACAGACTTGCAAGCAAAGCCGAGGCAATTATGAATAAATGCATGTGGTTGCAAGCAGATGCTACAAACTTTACTGACCAACCTGGACAAAAATCCATCATTGGCCAGCAGCAGTGTCAATTCAGCTGGACTGAGTCATAGTTGAAGTCACGCCGCGCTACGGGAAGAAGACAGTCTTCAATGTTGTTATCGTTGCCAAAAGAGTTGTGTGGAGCCAAATTACTTGTCTGGATACTGTTTGACCTATGTCCTGCATGCCAGTAATCAGGAGATGCAAGTGTGGAGCTTTGAGAGACTCCATATACTGAAGGCTGACACATGCTTATGCTGATATCATTCGGCTGGAAAGAATGATCATGTGAAATAGATCTTGGTCTACAAGAATCACGAGAATCAGTTGACAGAAGAGAGAGAGCACGCTGATGATCTCGAGGTGCATCCAACTTGGAAGAAAGCAAAGACCCTTCTGAACCTGCAGCAATTAACCAAAAATGTGCTTCATTACATTAGCAATACATCAGTAATGATTTCAATGCTTTATTAAAGCCCCAATTCATTAAAAGAACATTCGTTAGATAAAGAAAAATATGATCTATAAAATGAATTGTTTTGATTTAGTCCTAGATGAACTACAAATCTCTTTGTTCCCTGCATGCTTCAAGGCACAGCCTGGAAGAAACCTGTACCAGCACTCTTGCAACCCCAATTCAAAGTCCTCCCTGAACTATATAAACAACTTCACATGAAATAAACAATTTCCAGGATACTCATAACTCTGCCAAGGGGTTAGAACTTTAGGCCTTTGCCAGAGGTTAATATCAGAATACATTCAAACAAAGCAAATTGCAATTTTCTAAATTAGACAGAAAACTACACTTAGTGCTTTCTCAATAACTACTTATTGTTAAATATATCATCTAAGAGGAAAATAAATTATATTTATTAGGTTATTTTTGGAGTTGTGAATCTTTACAAGTAGATTTATATTTATATTTATTTAGAGAAAATTAACGACAAAAAGCTTGTATAAATAAGTTTCTTCCCAACAGCAATAAAAAAGCAGAGTAATCATTCAAGTTACAATCCTAAGAAGACCAAAGGTTCAATGTCAGCAAGCTTTCAAGAGCTTGGTGGGTTAACAAACCTCAAAACCTAATCACCATAGGTTCCAACCAAAACAGGAGGAACTCTAACAAACCTAAACACAAACTTGTTCTGGATTTTGACTATATAGTTTGAGTTGGGTTAGTAACATTTTCAGGCAATGTATCTTAAGTGAGTGCGGAAATGAAATTATTGTAACAGAGATGAGATGCCATAATGAAAGAGACATGGCAAATTTTACCTCCACTAAGAACATTACTTGCTGCGGCTTTGAATGATATGAGACAACTGGAGCCATCATTTAGTCCAGGTGACCTGACAGCATTTCGGAGCCCATTGGTGGGCATATGCAGATGCTTATTACCATCTTGAGCTTCTGCAGTGTTTGAAATCTTTGCTTTTGCATGCATAAGCTTGGGGCCAGATGCATTCACCCATGTTAGATTGTCACTAATATGACCCTGCATGATTGGACCAGTACTTAAAACACGATGAACCTGTTGCATCCCACCTGGAAAGATTTCCATTAAAAGCAGATACATAATGGTGAAATTAGACAGTAAAATATACAAACATATATTACATTGAGTAAATTATCTGACAAAAAGTTGTTAAACAAATATTGTCAAATCTAATGCGATGACTAGGTGGGAAAATTTTAGAGAGAAAAAAATGAAAAGCAGTTTAATTGACACAGTACCATACAACATATTTGACAGCCTTGCTGAGTTCAGCTGTGAGACATCAGGCTGTGGCTTGCGCCGCCTAGCATTATGATCAGATAAACGTTTGCGACAGCTCCGCTTCTTCTCATCAAATTCAGACAGCCCGTGAAACCTTCACCAGGACAACCAAAGTACTGACAATTTAACTAATTCATTATGCTTCACATAATATTAATTTTTAAATGAAGATCAATAATGATCCTATTCACAGATCTTGAGAAATTCATGAGAGAGAGATTTGACATTTCAGCCGAAACCATACAACAAAAAGGATATTTTTGGTATGTTCCTAGCTTTCAAAGAGGAGCAGAAGTTTCACCTGCTGCATTGCTGACAGAACCGACGCTCTATGCCATTAACAGTAACTTTTGGGCTTTTGGAATGATGCTCGCAAACTCTATGCTTTCGATGGTAGTCTTTCGCTGAAGAGAGATCAAGGTTACAGCCCTCAACTTGGCATCGTGGGGCAGATGTATTCTGACAGCTTGGTTTGGTTTTCTTTGGTGGATCTGGTGATTTGGTAAATGATGAGTTCATTGTAGTCTGCACATTGCTTCTCTCACAAACATCATCTGGATATGCACGTTTACCAAGTTTAAGACTAAGCAATGGCTCACCAGAGCAAACTGAAGACTCAAGCGTAGGAGATGTCCCAGTAAATTCAGCAGTTGCTAAATCTTTCTTGCTCATAAAGTCTTCAGGATAAACTTCACGACCCTCGAGTGAGAATTTGGAGATTTTTGTATCATCCGGAGATGAAGAATTCAAGGAAGCAGATTTCGAGCTCTTTGATAAAGAAGCATATCCACGATCAAAGCTAGTAGCACTGCTACTGCCACCATTACCACCATAAGAATATAAAGATCCAGAGTCAATTCCTTCCTCCACCTCAGCTCCCCAGTCAGCTGGATGCAAGATTTTCGGTTGCTCAGTTGGTCGTGAATTGAAAGACACTAGATTATCCCATTCCCACAGCAAGGAAGGTTTTGCATTCCACTCCATCACTGAAAGTGAACTCATGGAATAATTTTTAACCAATTTAACAGCGACCAAGCCGTAGCTCCTGCATCAGTTGATCTTTTCTAAGTAACTACAAGCTCATCGAAAAGTATTGCCAGATTATTTAGGAAAGAAACAAACAAGGATAAAAAATGACAAAATACAAAAGCTCAAAAGAAAGACGTCTGAACAGAGATATTTGGAGCGTTTAGGTATTACTGCAGCTAGAAAATAAAGAAAGCTCTTTCATTAGCATGACAAGTCAGTAACAACTTGCGAAATCTGACAGCTACGATTCGAAATCGTGAGTTGAAAGGAAATAAGTACAATACCATATGCATGATTACATATTATTTTCACCAAAATCAAAGCCAAAAAGATAAGTATGAAGAGGTCAACAACTTAGTTAATGCTAAGAAAACCCAAAACCAAAAAGGTAAAGCCCTTGAACTCAATAATCATATTCTCACATTGCAAGACCTTAAGAATTGAACCTGCAGCAAAACATCAAATTCTAAGCAACCTCATATTCTCCTAAACAATGTAATCTTAATTGTGGTTAAAGCAAACGCACAAAAGTAATCGCATACCAATTTCAACCCCAATTCCAAAGAACTCAAAAAAAAATAATAAATAAAAAATAAAAGTAAGGAAAACAAAAACCCTTACACTTCTTATTCATCTTTAACAACTACAAAACCTAAGTCAATAATTGATAAATAATGGATGAACATCATCAAGTTCCACGCCCACAATAATATTAACCCCTTTATTGTTACAGTTATCCAAACATCAAACCTAATGGTCAACTTCACCATACTACAATGTTTCACAAAGACCAGACCAAGAATAATTCACCATAAAAGATAAAAAATAAAAATAAAATTTGCAAGAAAATCTCCATCGTCATTTATTATGCCCATGTCCTACTCAGTTTGTTTTGAAGCAGAAACAGTGCAAACAACACTAAAATCATATACATAAAACTAGCTGTATTGCTTTATTGCTTTGCCAACGAAATGTCAACTTCTTGCTCTTGATTTTCTGAATAATTGGTTGTCATTTTTTGCAATAATAAATAGATTTGAACTGGGAAAAAAAAAAAGAAAGAAGGAAAAAAAACAAAAAACAAAGAACCCAAAATACTAAACAGCAAAAAAGAATCGTTTATTCCTTTTTTCTTTCAAGTCCAAATCAAAACACACTAATACGGACATCATTAAAACGATGTTTCGATCAATAAACTAATGTTTCAACATAAAATTTATCACATAAACGAACAAATAAACAAATTAGTATTTTAAAGGTGTTTCTCCAGATTTAGAAACTTTACTATTCACTTACCATTATTACTTTCTATTCTGAAAACAGGGAAAAAATTATATAAAACAAAAATCACCTAAATAATAAATACCCAACATTTAAAACTGGGAAAAAAATCACAACAAAAGCACAATCTTTTTTTTTCCCCCTATTCGATCCCAAGGAGAAAAAAAAAAAAGAAGAAGCAAATCTCTGTCTTTCTACAGTTGGAAATTAGACCTATTATTTCTTACCTGAATGAGAAAAAAAGCTGAGAACAAAATTTTCCCCTTTTTGTGTGTTTTTCAAAAATGAATTTTGATTTTTTTTTTTTTTTAGTTTTTTTCTTTAGAAGAAGCAGAAAGAAAGAAAGGAAGCAAACAGTAAAAAGTAGAGAGAGAGAGATAGAGAAAAAACCTACTGCAAGTGCCAGAGGGAGAGAAAGAGAAGAGGACTTGGGTATGAAAATGATTACATATCTGTATCCCTATCATATCAACTTCATGCTTCATGTACACTGGCCAAAAATAAAATTTAATAAAAACTTGGAGGAGGAAAAAAGGCAGGTCATGTGCAGTATGGCCACTTGCTCACAATCACATTTTTCTAGTATAGTCCACTACACGTCAAAGCACATTGCCTCCCCCCCCACCCCGGGCCTTTTCTTTAATTTTTCATCCCCAATTTCCATTTTTGTCGACAACCTCGGATTTTTTTTTCTTTAAATTAATAGATAACCTCGGATGTGTTTTTTTTTTTTTTCCTTTAAATTTTTTGATAACGGATAACCTCGATGTTAATATCATTTATCGATGGATTTCCAAACCATTACGTAAAAATTGTCATGTGATATTGATATACTGATTGTATGAAATTACTATCATTGCTTCGGTTTTTAATTTTTTTTTAATTTAAATCTACACTTTTTGAAAGTATTTTCATATAAAACCATGTTCATAAGAAATTATTTTATGTTACTTTTAAAAACTAAATCTATCATCAAATTGAATCTACAAATCTTAAAATCACGTATTATTGAATCTAAAAATATCAAAACTTTATAGTATTGAATTCAAAGATTATTAGACCTCATAGGGATCCAAAGATTTTAAGATCTTATGGTGTTAATCAAAAGATTTCAAAACCTCAAAGTGTTGAATACAAACATTCCAAGACAATTCCTAAGCCTTTTTCTTATTTTCCTTCTTAATGGCTTGATTAGGCCTCTTAATTAACCAAGTCAAACACTTGTAGGGTTATTCAATTGAACTGGGGTTAAGGGCAATTGATCATAGTCGTGAGGTTGACCATTTGGGGGCACAATCGATAAGGTAAGGCTAACAATTGATTAAAGAGAGTGGCAATCAACTTGTGATGTGGTCATGACTTGAACTTTGAACACCGATTAAATGCTAAGAAGGTGAGCCAAAATAAGTTAAGATTGAAACCTCTCTCTCTTTTTAAGCTTAAAAATCAAAGCAAGAAGTGCAGGATTTAGCCTTACCATTTAGCTAGCAAATTCTTATAATTGTGCTGGTAGTTTAGCATTTAGTTTGTAAGCCTTACCATTCGACTTGTTAGCATAAACATTCTCGTTACAAAAAGACACCACGTTATCATTCGAATAGCAAAAGTTTACCGTTTCAATGATAAACGCTATTAGGTGATTCTTTGAGTGTTTTGCTTAGTTTTATTTTATAAAACTGATTTTTATTTACAAAAAATGCCCTTAAGGCATGCTAGGCTTATATATTTAAGACAAGTTAACGGTTATTCTTCATTAGTTTTGAGAGTTTAATCATGTAAGAGACATTCTCATTATTTCCCTTAGACTATTAAGTATTTATCCTTTTAAATCCTTTTGAGTTTTTATCGATCATTCCATGATTATAGTAACCAATTATCTAGATTCAATTAGTAATATTTTTTTCAATTTAATACCTGTAGTTATTTTAACAATCAGGAGTCATATAAATCAATTCATGTTTGATATTAGTGAGTGTATCTATGTATTTATTTACGGCCATATCCAATTATTTCCATGCATTTACACCTAAAAACTCTAGAAATATCAAAGTTTCAATTTGGTCAACCAAGTTGAGTGCATTGTAATTTGATATCAAAGTATTGGTTCAACACACTATATTAGTAAGTTTGAAAATTTTTATACTTTTTTTCTCATTAGAGTTTGTAGGTAAACTAATATTTAGATTGAGCTTTGTGCTGCAAATTTATTGTTATTGTAGTGTTGTAGTAGTGTTGTTGATTGGGAAGGTTGTTGTGTTGAGATTTATGTACTTGTTGTTGAGAGTTGAGAAAATATATCAAGTGTTTGATGACATGTTTGAGTGAAGAAATTGTGTTGCCTAACCAAAAAATTACTTCCTCTCTCTTGAAAAATCATCCAATTCTAACAAAAATTATATTGGTTTGTGATTCCTATAGATTTAAGATTCTCCCAACATTAAGAAAAACCCAAACTTCAAGTTAGATCCAATAAAAAACAAGTTTGAATCTCAAACCTAAATTCAACATTCCTAGGTTGTTGGAAGTCACCTTCATGTGCAATTTATTAGTGAAACATCACCACAAAAAAGGGTAGCTCGACGACTCTACGGAGTCCAACAA
Source organism: Laguncularia racemosa (assembly GCA_037954665.1). NCBI lineage: Eukaryota > Viridiplantae > Streptophyta > Magnoliopsida > Myrtales > Combretaceae > Laguncularia > Laguncularia racemosa. Next base: position 1,470,683 of record JBBMOL010000072.1, read on the forward strand.
CTACCTTTGTCTTCCTCCCGACATCAATGGACCTTCTCCAATTCGTGAATTTCATTTTTTCGTTATTAATTATTAAAAATATTATAATATTCTTTTTTGAGAAAAAGGAGAAATAAAATTTAGTTATAATTTTTTTAGAGTTTTAGTATTTATTTTTGGTCAAATTTTAAAATTAAAAATTATTCTTATTGCAATATCTAAAGCATTTATTCATAAAACTCAAAAATCAAATTTTTAATAAAAATGTTTTCTTTTTTTTTTTTTGAAACATTAGGTGAAGTTCTTTTGCAAATAATTAATTTTCTAATAAGAGTCATTTCTCAAGTCAAATAGAGATTGAAAATGCAGAGAAGTGTCGAAAAAATAGAAAAAATTTAGAAAATTAAAAAATAAACAACCACTATAAAAATTTTGAGAAAAAAGAAGTACGGCAGCCTAATCTCTTAAAGCGGGTGCATAGGCATCCGAAAATGGAGCTGTCGTAAAAAAGGAAAAATCCTAAAAGTAATAATAAAACTTTTTTTTCTTTTTCTTTAAAATAAAAAATCTTCTTACAACAAAAATGTTAAAAAGTGGAATTTTTTCTTTTAATGTTTTCATGCGTTTTTTTTTTTTCCGGTTAGTCAAATTTAAGGGAAAAAATAAAGTTTCAAAAACTTTACTTGGTATCCTTTTATGCTTTAAATTTCCACATCCCCAAACCTTAAATTTTTTGTTTTTGGAAGACCAATATCCATGTTAATATTGGTACACCAAATCAATTTTAAACTTTTTCACTTTTTTGGTTATGAATAGTGACAACTCCAAAAATATTTTCAAAAGGATTTTTTATATGACATTGTATTTTCCTTAATTTTTTCCCAAGCAGTTTATAATATGTGAACTAGGTTTAGTATGAGCTAAAATCGAGAGAATAATGAAATTTTAGACTATAGACCACATCATTACCACCATGCTACCAACATCACTGGCAACATTGCCACCATACTACCTTCACTACCATTATTACCATTTCAAGAACCTTATTCATCAACAATATTATTACACAACATCATCATCACTCCCATTGCAGTTTACCATCCCAACTGGCATAATCACTATAGTTGCTAACTTACTAATGCCTTTGTCCATTGCAATATAACACTATTGTCACTATTGCCCTTACATAGTTACCACGCTTTCATCACCATAGCAACTACCGATAGACCAATACATGCCATTATTATCATAGTGGTGCTACGCTAGTGGCAACGAGTCAACAGTATTGGTGGCATCATAGTGGTGATAGTGGTGTAATAGTTGTGGTAGTGGCAATGGTAGCGACAATGATAAGACTAATAAAATAGGGATATGTCGTTAAAGTAATTACAATATAGTATAAATAGTATAACTATTAAAATCATTATTTGCATATATTACTTACAAAAAACATATAATATTATTTAAAAAAAATTATACCTAGCATACCAATTTATATTGTATTGGGAACAAAATGCTACCTTAGAGAACTTTTATTAAATTTAAGAAATGATTTTATTATTATCAAAATGAAAAATAAGTTCAATTACACTAAATACTCTCTCTCTCTCTCTCTTAATTAGAGCTTCAAACTTTGCCTCTCAAACTACTAATTGGTGTGTTCTTGTGCCTTTTGTGTGAGGCAAAACCATCCAGCCTTTAACGGGAAAAAAGAAGTATATATGAAATTACTCTTCTTTGTTTTGGTAAAATTTGAAATAACAACTAATTCCTTTTCATCATTTTAATCATTCGTGAGTTTTGTGTAAATAATTACAACCGTCGGTGTAATCATTAATCAAATTCTAATATTTGCAACTACTACATGTTATTTGCACAAAATGACTAAATTGTAGTGACTTCTCAGCGTTTGTTGCTTATGTTGATAGTGCTCTTGCTTATATCATGGTTAATTGTAGCCATAACATACATGAATGTTCAAATTAAGAAATTTATGTAAGAATTTAAACCACATAATACTTTCTCATGAAAAATATTACATTTTAGGTGATAGTGAAGGCATGCAAATCTATTTGAGAGACAAGAGATGACAGTAAAGGAAAATAAGTGAAGAGGCTGAGAGTGAAACGAAAAATGGAAAAAGACAGTTTGGGTTCAAGTGATTTAATTTTGTTTGGCCTTTCCTAAATTGAACTACAAACCATTTGAATATTTTCTTAATCAACTGTGAATCAAACCAAAACATTTAAAAAAAAAAAACACATTTTGTAATTTGGTCCAGTTCAATTCGGTTCAATTAAATGAATAGCTCTACTTTTATATATTTAATGGTTTTCTTTTTTCTTTTTTCTTTTTTTTTATATCGATAGACTTAAGTTTTTCTTCTTTCATCTTCTTAAAAATTTTAACAAAATTATTTAATCCCAATGAATTGATATTTCTTTCTCAATAATATAGCCGAATATTAATCAAATTTAAAAATCTGTAAATTTTGCATGCTAAATGGAGTCCCCGGAGAGTTGACTTCAATTCTGGGCTGAGTGGCTTTGGTAAGGAAAAATAAATAAATAAAAGAATTTAGGGCTGAGAAACGGAGAAGTAAGAAATTTTTAGGCCTTTCATTGTTTTTCAGTTCGTTTTTCCTTTTTAGGATTTATATTTTTATTTTGTGGATTTGATCACCTAACTTCAATAATCTTGTAAAGAGAGTGACAGAAATTTTATTCTGATCCCTTTTTTTTTTTTTAAAAAAAAAATACAACTTTAGTTGTTCCGTCTTCGTCTTCGTCTTCGTCTTCTTGTGCACATTATTTTTTTCTCAAGTGTGTTTTATTAATTTAACAAGTTGAACTGTTTGTTAGGATTAAATATAGTTAATTGACTGATTATTTTAATTGAACGTATCTGGTGGGTCGGATATGTGATCTACAATTAAAAATTCGAAGTTTTTATAATTTTTTTGGGGGGCATCAAAAGGTCTTGGGCACTTTGAAGAAATATATTTCATTATAAAATGTATGGTTTTGTTAGTATTAATATAACAACTTGCTAATAATAAATTAAGCAACTTATGTGGATTGAAGTTGGCACCAAGTAAATTAATCTCATAAAATGGCCACTATTCCAATAATGATGCCACGCCTTGATGATGATTCTATTAGGCAATACACATGTGGACATCCTAAGTAATTAATTAGTTTTGTATATTTAATTTTTCCTTGCAAGAGTATGAAAATATACACATAGAATTTGTAAACCATTGTATCGAATAATGGGCATTTCGCGACAATGGTAAAAAAGCTAAAATTATATATATATATATATATATATATATACATATTCTCGTCATTATTACTTTTTTAAAGTGCATAATTAATCTTTAAAAATGTGAACGTTTTCTTGTTTTCTATTTTAATTTTAGCTAGTACATCGAATCCTAAATATAGCGGAAACGAAAATATGTATATTGTAAAGCACCATGTTTATGTATTATGAAAGCGCAATAAATGCTTCTTCTTTTTTTAATTTTTAATAAGTGTTCTGATCTGAATATAATAAGAATGAAAATATTTATACTACAAAGTACAAAATGGACGTATCATAAAACAAGTGTATTAAAATATATAAAATTTTATTTTGTAACGTTATATCAACAATATAAACTTTAAGTGACGCTTTTGATAATATAAAACTTATATTATTAGGGTTTCACAACGAGTATTTTAAGCATTTATTAAAAGTTTAAAATAAAATTTTATATATTTTTTAATACTTATCACATATTTTGTGAAAAATAAATATATAAAAAGGTGTAAAAAAAATTTATTTGACCTTTTAACAAGTGGTTCTAAAACATCATTAACATTTTATATATTTTAATAAAGTCCAATCAAAGGATATCTTGCCCTAAATCAATTAAATAAGATTAGAACACGCTAGAGGAAGATTGAAATCGACCGTGATATGGTGCATGAAAAGTAGATTCAATGTCACATTTTATAATATGTGTGTGGTGGTCCCAATTTAAGGTATATTAAGCTGGTAAAGTAAGATTATAATAAGATATAAGCCATGATGTCTCTTCCTATTTCCACAAGTCAGCATTACAAAGTGTTTATGACTATCATTCTATGAGGTTCTATTGGAAGTAGAGAATGGGGAAGAAATCTAGGGACATCACTGGTTCATATCAATCCTTACGATTATAAAGATTGTGATTATGACTTGTAGCGGGTTAATTTCGTATTGGTTCGGTTCAAATATATTTCTTGGAATGATCATTTATGTTGGTAGTAGAGTTTAAGGAATAAAATTTCTTTATAAAAGATATCTTAAGGAGATTTGATTTGGTAGACTTAAAATAAGAATTGTTAGATTAATTTAATCACTTTTATCCTTTTTAGTAAATTTATGCGCTCAGTAGACTTCTCAATGGGTTTTAGACTATGTGGAAAGGTTTTTTTGGGATTGAAAACCCAAAGGCTCAATCTGACCTATCTAAGTCTAAGAGCAAGCTTCATGAAAACTCATCTTATCTACTAACAATTAGAGTCATTTAGTGGAGGAGGATGAGTTCCAGAATTTATAAATAAGCACCTTTCCTTTCTCCTCATTTGCAAAAATTAAGAAGATTAGGCAATTGCAACCATGTTGCTAAAGTTTTATTCTCAAGGATTAAACACTTGATTAGATGAAAGACGCTTAACTCTTACTCAAGAGTAGTAACATCAATGTTCCAAACTTCTTCACCAATCACAAACGCTAGCTAGCTACTAAGATTGTCTTCCCATGTCTCTCAATAAGGGCCATTTTAAATGAAAAGAAATTCCTATGAAGGATAACAACATATTTGTCTGTATTATTAAGTGAAAGCTTACTATTGGGCTCCACATATATTATAATATAGTTTTAATGATCTTAAACTCTTTATGTTCGTATATGCAAGTGTGACTCTCTAATGGTTATTAAGGGAAAAGGACCACCGTTTGAGCATTTGACTATTTTATAAGCATAGGATTAATTATAGCATTAGTGGTCAACTATTTTATGGATATTTTGAGAATCTTAAAATTTGGTATAGCTAAAATAGAGCCCCTAAGGCAATGCATTGTTGCCTAATTTTTTTCTAAGTACAAGAAATTTTTTATTTGATACATTTATTTCCGTCTTTAAACTCGTAGTTTCATATTTTACAAGCATCCTTTTTATACTCCTAGAGCTGGTCCATGCAAGGGACGACATCGCTTCTCAATATCATAAACGAAGAAGCAAAGTATAACTACATAAAATAAACACACTTCTTTTATGTCTTGAATCGTAAGCCTCGCTGGTAGATCAGCGCCAAGCTTTTAAAATATCCAATTGATCCTTCAATTTTGTGTTTTTTTAAAGAGCATCAATATTCAAGAGGCAAGGAGGCGTAAGGATTGGCTGGCCTTTTCAACCCTCAACCGCCCAATGTCGATATTAGCACGAGTTGTGAGAAGTCTTGGTTTCGAGTCTAAGCTTTAGTCTTACTTTTATTCAAGTTGGATAATGGCATCCCCGTCGTCTAAACTATCAAAATGTTTCTTTTTCAGATCAAACAAGGGAATTCATTTCAGCTTTGCAAATGATCGAGGGACAACAGCTTTGCCCTACAAGCATTGATCACACGTGGAAATTTTGAGAGATTCTTAGTATCTGATGTTACAAGATGTATAATCGTTTGGATCCATGCATATTTATCCTGATTTCCATCATTTCCATCTTCAAGTACTGCTAAATACCCCAAAATAAGGCCCATAGTTCAACTGATAATATATCAGCATAGCTAATAAACTTGGAAAATCCCATAGTCTAAAGGCCATATTCATCTCTTATCATTCACAAAAAGCATCCATATTAAGTTTAATCCATCCTAAATTGGGTGGTTTCAATGAAATGTATTTGATAAATTTCCTTCCATAAGCTTCTTCCTTCTTAAAGCAATCCAATACTCATTAACCATATGTGATTTGCTTGTTCCATAAATGAATTTTGTTGAAACATTTTCTTCGAGTACTTTTTAAAAAGGCTATAAAATGAAATGTCGCACTTTACAATATGTTCATCTTTCTCGCTAAATGCAGCACATTAATAGTTATACATTGCCTCATCAAATAAATTTAACAAGTGGACTAATGCACACAAAAATAAAAACCATTATGAATATGATTTTCTTAATAAATTCCTAATAACACGCTTGTTAGATCAATTTTTATTTTTTTTTATGAGAAAAACAAATCTTCTTTTAGCCTCTTAGCAAGAATTTTCACAGCATCCTCTTATCAAAATTCTTATACTTATCATCTTATCATTGTTTGTTTGCAGCATGACAATATACCAAACTCATTGAAGTGTTTAGTAAATTCCTATATCCGTATGCTGTCATCTACCTTTTTAAGCCGACTCACCAAGAGGAGGATCAAACTACAACTTCAGTATTGCCAAGATATCTAGTCCATGTTGACATTACCAAAACCTACAATTAAGTATAACACTTATCCCATTAAGAACATTAAACATCCTTGAATTAATGAATCGTGTCCTGATGCAAATCCAGTTCTCCTATAGACATACCAAAATAACTAATAAATCCTATCATATGTGTACTTAATCCATATAATCATCCAACTTTATTTATTTATTAATCGTTTTAACATATTCTTCCCATATTAATATTACTTGTATGAATTAATTTGATGTTAAATAAGTAATGGTTGACTAATCAACCTTTAGTTGACATGCTATTAATGTCGTACCATATCGACCTAACTATTAAATTGATGGTAGATTTCGCATCAAGATTTGAGGATAGCCCTTTAAACTTTACTTTGCCATTGCCCACCGCTCTACTCGAAGTATATGTGCAAGTGGTGCTGATTTGATGGACGATATGCGCTTGGGAAAAGCAATTGTTAGTGTTCCTCCTTTTGCCTAAAGTGGGAAGGGATCTGATCTAGAGAAGGCAATGCCGTTACCGGTTAGCACATACTCGATGTCATTGACATCGGTGAAACTATAGTTGGGGATTAATATCTGAACAGAAAGACCATGCAGCCGCAATACATATTCTTAAAAACATACTGCTGGTATATATACCTGTGCTATATGTGCTTGGAAAATAATCCTGACATTAATATATTAGGATAATGAAAGATAAATAAGAAGAGTGAATTTTCATGGGTTCAGTATAACTATCCTTAAAGAGTTTTACATTAACAGCCCATTTCATTTTTTATTTATATTTATTTATTTTGCCTTATAGGGCCTAATTAATAAAAATAAAGTAAAATTATAGAAAGGTTAAGGCACCAAAGAAAGTCTTACCCTTTAATATCAGCATAAAATGCCCTTGCAAAATATATGTATAAGGATGGGAATGCGGGGCGTACCAAAGTTTTTTGCGAGCTGTTTTGGCCTGCTTTGCGTGGCCTGCGAGCATGAGTTGGCCTACTTAGCTTAGACAATTTTTTTTTTTAAAAAAAGGAATAAATTGAATTAAAAGTGATTTTGTGTATAATATATCATAAAATTAGTAATACAATACTTTATAAAAACTTTGTATGTTTTATTTTTAGTTTAGAAGTTATATATCCTTAATTATTATTTATTATTTTACTTTCATATTTTGTGACAAAAAAAAAAGTTAGAATAATTTAAGATGAATATCGATCTTTTAAGTATATATTCACCTACTACATTTTGTATTAAATTTAAGATTATAAATTTGTCAAAATGAGAATCTTTCAATTTTTCGCTTAAACTGAATTTAAATAGGTTTCTTTAGATTTTTTTTTTAACAAAATATGTATTACCTCATTTTTAAAGTTATATTAAACTTCAAATTTGATTTAAACTTATTATAAATATTTCATATTGAATATAAAATGCAATTTAAAGTATTAATCAACTACATTAATTTTTTTTTATAATAAAAAAAATTATGTACAAGGTGAGCCGACTTCTTCGACCTACATCATGTGCAGGCCATCACAGATTGACACACTTCTACCCACAGGTCTATGCAAATCGAGGCAAATCAACCCGTTCAGCCCGCTTTCTCAACTCTATATATATATACTCACACGCATATGGGACCATAGTTCATTAGCTAAATAATGGGATAATTATATAACTTAATTATAGATTGTATTGATTATAATAATAGTAAAAAAAGAAGAAGAAATATGACAAGGTATTATATATCAATTTTTTACATATATGCTCTTTTTGCTCCACTTCTTTCTCTATTTTTTTAGTTTAATATTTTTTAATTTTCAAGTGCAGTTAAATATTCCACAAAAAGTGGGGTTGTTGAAACTAGAGTAGCTACTTTAGATTTACATAAATTCTCAGTAACAGCCTATATTTGATAAAATCAAAAGCGAATCTATTTTTATAAAAGCTTAAGGCACCAAAGGCTGTCTAGATCTTTAATAATATAGATAATATCCTTTCCATTTGCACACCCACATGATATCATAGAGCAGCACAAACCGTTCCTAGGTATAAAGAGAAGTTTTCACATATGAATTCAGGGAAATACGAATGGTTTTAAGATCACAAAAGAAAGCAATCATTATTATGCCTATTACTTGGAAGAAAGTCAAAGAAGGAAACAGTTATAAGAGACTAAAATGCAACTGCTTGAGGTATCTTTGTCTTCATCTTCATCTCCATCTTCTCCATGATCTTATCTTTAAGCAGCCTTCTCAAAATTTTTCCCGATGGTGACTTGGGAATGGAGTCCACAAACTGAACCAATCTCACCTTCTTGTAAGTTGCAACATTAGAGGCAACATAATTCATTATGTCATCTTCACTTTCCTTGGCACCGGAGTTTAACACCACACAAGCAGCCGGGATTTCCCCTGCTTCTTCGTCAGGAAGCCTGTCAACGTTAAGAACTTGTTATGAAAAACATCTCCAATTTCTGTTTTTATAATAAGGATGGTAAATGAAGAAAGTCGGTTGCTCCTGTAAAAACCTTTTCAGTTGGATGAGAACGATTGAAATAAAGAAAGAATAACAAACTTAAAATTTCTCAGCCAAAACTACATGAGAGAACTAAAGCAAGACTATAAAAAATTCAATAACTATTGGCTTGAAGAAAATTACTTACGGCACAACAGCAGCATCATCAATAGAGGCATGTGTAAGGAGTATCGCCTCTAATTCGGCTGGAGCAACCTGCAGACCATCTTAAAATTTTACTGAACTCTTGTACCACGTTAATCAGATTCACCAACATTGTAGGAATCCTTTTGACTACTTTTCCCAAGTGGGGGCAAAAAGAATGAAAAAAAGAAAAGAGCAAACAATTAGTGCATAACAAAAGGCAAGATGAGACGCAATCTTTACTTGGAAACCCTTATACTTGATTAATTCTTTGATTCGATCCACTATAAATATGTCCCCATCATCATCTAAATACCCAACATCACCAGTATGCAGCCACCCATCACTATCTATGGTCCGTGATGTCTCTTCTTCGTTCTTGTAGTAACCTGAAAATTCTTAGAGGTCAGATAGGAGTAGAGATAAATACTCATCACAAAGTCTACTAGATGTTTGCTGCAGAAGGGGCTGGCACAGCAACTGGTTAACTATACTAGATATCCACAATTATATGTACCTTGCATCACACATTGACTTCTGACACATAATTCACCAGGAGTATTCCTTGGGAGAGATAGCCCAGTATCAGGATCAATGAACTTGACTTCCAAATTGGGGAGTATAAACCCTACAGAGTTTTTCTTTGCAACACCATGCTCGTTTCTGGGATCTCCATGAGTGAGAGTAATGCAACTGTGCTCAGTTAGACCATATGCCTGGGAGTTGAAAATGGAAGCAACTTTTAGGAGAACTGCAAACACAGTTTCAAAGCAAGAGATGTACATTGTTTAAACCAAAGAGGCCGTGCTACGCATAAATTAAGAGTAAAATATGCCACCCTGGAGACAAATTAGACACATGTAACTCCTTGCTTGAAACTAGTATAAGCTTTGCTTACCTCCTGAACTTGTACACCAGGGAACTTCTTTTCAAAGGCATCAAGGAGTTCTGGTGCAAGTGGTGCTGCTGCAGTCATGATAGCCCTTAGTTTGAGCTTTGAGAGGTCAAATTCCTCCACAATGGGATTCTTAACCAAGTTCAAGATAATTGGAGGCACAATTGGTGCAAAAGTGACCTCTTGTGTTATCAGAGCATGAAGGAATGCCTGCAGGTCAAATCTATTCATCACAACAACCTTTCCTTTGTTCCGCAGTGTAGCACAACATATTCCTGTAATTCCATATATATGGAAGAATGGAATCAATCCTAGAGTGGTGACCTGACCCAACATTTCTGGTCCTACACTGAAGAGCGTGGAGCACAAGTTAGCTACTAGATTTCTATGGGTCAGCATCACCCCCTTTGACATCCCTGTGGTGCCTGAAGAGAATGGAAGTGCACATAGATCATCCTGGTGAACACCCTCACTAATAGCATCAACACTTGCACGGTCTCCTGCTTCAAGCAGTTCATCCCAGTTTATGGCCATGTCAATTTTTGTTTTCCCCAGGACAATGACCGGTGAATTCAAACCTTTCACCTGTTTACGTAAAATAGAGTTTGTTTTACATCCAATATGCATTACTAAAATACACAGCATAGCCATAGGATCTAGTATTAATAGTCATTCCAGATGAGACATAGGACCCAAATACTCATGGATCCTCTTCTTCTATCAGATTTTTGACAAAAAGTTCTCGTTGAAAGAGCAGAAGCAAAATTGATTTCAAAGCAAAGCAAGACTGCAGCCAAAACCAACCAAATAATTATGAAATGATTTTTGCTATCTGCAGAAACAATAGCCCCACAGAATGCATACACCCATTCATAAGCAGAAATAAATGGTGATATAAAAGTTCATTCACATACGTAGAATTTCTTGATTAGAGATTCTAAATGAAACACAATATACATAATCAGATCCTAATAGACACAAATCTGAAAAGGCCAGCATCTTCTTGATGATGCCATTTACGAGAATCATCCTCACATAGAAATTTGAGCGTGATAATATGAGAATAGCCTGAAAGTAGCCAGATCCAGCAGTTTAATGTTTGAATTGCCATCCTTCCTAGTCTAAGAGACTGCATACATGACTAAATTCATAATCTGCAAGGGGTCTTGTGCTAAAATATTTTCACAGTGCCAGGCTACAAAAAAAATACCTTTTCATAATTTGATTCATCAGTGACAATTATCTTTGCATCAGCAGCCTCCACCTGTTTCTTGATCTCTGATGGATGCAAAGCAGGATTAGCCCCTGAAAAGATCCCACCTGCGGCCATTATTCCCAGAGCAATAATGGCATACTCCGGGACATTTGGCAGCACAACCACCACCACCACACCCTTCCTCAGGCCAAGAGACCTTAATGCTTTGGAAAACCTCCTAACATCCCTAACCACCTCAGCATAAGTATATCCATTTCCACTAACTCCATCCACAAATGCTACCTTATCTCCATACAGTTCAGCATCTTGAAGGACAAATTCTGGCAGTGTCAAATTTGGCACTGGAACATCGGGATATCGGCTTCTAAAAATGTGCTCACCATCTTCCACCAAAGTAGTACCCATATTTGAAATGCGAATGTATAGTGTAGTTGCAGCTATATTTTAAAGGCTAGCAGATGGTCGTCCTTTTCATGCCACGCACATGGATCAACAAACATGAAAGGGACTGCTAACAGTATGTTAGAAGTGGTTAAAAGTTTTTGTTGGTAGAAGTTTGTTTGGTATAGAGTAGGGACATCATGAATTAACCCAAAAATTGGACACATATTGCATACTCAAGAAGACGAGCACACAAAGAAAATATGAAGAGCTATGCTGCAAGAAAAATGCTATCACAAATAGAAATTTAAGATCCCACATAACATAAGCAAAAGAAAGCATGAATCAACTCCTATCATTGCCTGCAAAACTATACCTGTAGACTATTATTTTTTTGGTTAAATCTGTGGACTTTATCATTGTTTAACATATGTTCAGAACAGCATTAAAACCCCATTAGAGGTGCAAAATTTTCAAAATATTATGATCCAGCATCTTTTCCTGGTCAGTTGTCACCATCTACAATTAAAACCATGCAAATCTTTATTTGATATCTGCAGTATACAAATCCTAGTGCCCCTCTAATTCTACACCCTCCATCAAATGCACCACTGAAATTCATTGACGTGAACTGGAATTCCTTCTAATTTTTTGGCCAAAAGTATGTTCAGCCATTAATCAACCTGCTTCAAGCTTGTTAATTTGCTTTCACTGGATGTGTTCCAAGCTATTTATCTCATTACTTATGCCCAGCTCTCTGCTTCTTGGCTATTGCTGCCATCTTGAAACTTTTTTGTGCATTTTACACACACTAAAGAGCTGCCATATTGAATTATTTTTTTATGAATTTATACACTAGATTTGCCTTTAATATCAAAATAGACAATTAAAGCAAGCCTTTTCTCACTTAAATGTTAAAGAAAAGGGAAATATATCAAAAGTTAGAGAAGGGGAAACTATCAGAATTGCCTACACACAGTGCCCCCATTAAGTTTCTTCTTTTCAAATCTCCATATCAAATTTGAACAGAACTACAAATGTTGAAAAGCAACAACAGATCGCTCTCTTCCTCATCATTGTTATCAATGGTGAATGTTACAGATAACACAAAAAAACACTAGGGAAAAAACCTTGCCAAAAGGGAGTCAATCTCCAAATAGAATAAAAGAAGTTTTTTGGCAAGACAAGAAAGGAACTAGCCCTTTACTTGCAAGATACTCGAGCCAACTAAATATCTGCTCTGTTTCAATTTGGTAGTAGTTTATCAAGCAAACCTCAAGCTTGAACCTATTTGACTCAATGAGCCCAAAGCCAAAGTGAACTCGAGTTGAGCATGTTCAAGTCAAGTTCAAGCTTTAAGATGAATTTCATTATAAGAAATATAAATTTTTCTAAATAGTCAAACCAAAACAAGCACAATTAAGCTTAGCTCAAGCATGTTGAGTAGCTCTTCACATTGAGTTTGAGTTCAAATCTTTATGCTCAATCAAGCAGGAGCTTAATGCCCCATAGCAATTTAAATGGATAGGCTAGGAAAATAGAAGTACTTGGACATTGTATGGAGTATATTGTTTGTTGAACCAGTATTTTATTAAAAGAGATGTTCATAAGTCACGCCAAAAATACAAGAAAGGTTTTTTGAGAATAGATAAAAAGTTACTACATGAGAGGGAGAGATTGGGAGGAATAGCTGCACTTTATTCAAACCATAATGAGTTTTTTACATCAGTACTGGTGTCACACATATATGTAGTGTTACTTCCCTACACCTACACCGAAGGAAGCCAACACCATAAACTCAAAAGTACACTTCCGGGATTACGCCATGCCTCCACTAGTTGCTGTTCTGATTATTTGGAATAGGGCTGTCAAAAAAGAAGAGAGAAAATCAGACTCTATAGGATACTAAATGCCACAAACATGCAATAGCTCTAGAGAAAACAGTGACCAAACTAGCAATTTCTTTCAGTAACATCAGCCTCAAAGAATCCAGGTCCTCTCCCGCTCTCTCCTTGCCCATCTCAGGCAATACGTAAAAAATAAAAGAAATCCATGATTGCATATACTTCCATGCCAAAATGATTACTATATTGTGAAAAAAATGCATTCTGTCACACAAGAAGATCTGACACAAAATTTCCAACCCACCAAGCAGAATTAAGTTTTCACTTAGATTGTCACCATTAGCATGGGTGTTAAAATCTTCAATTGAATCTTATAATTCTACAGCTTCAAATCAAAATTACCCAAAGAATTAAAGGGGATGGTCTTAATTTTCTAGGAATGTATGGAATTCAACTCCTAGACAACCTTCCATGGGCACGATTCAATCATTTTGCCAAGATGATGACAAAGTACAAGTCCCCTGTAGCACAAGACTGTAGTTCTCAAATAAAAACCATGAGTTTCAACAAAGTGGTGGAGATAGATTCAAGCTATAACATGATATCAGAATGGAGGTTTGCTGAAACCAAATCCAATTGTTACTATTGCATCTTATAGCTCTCAAATGTGAGGGGAATATTGAAATATTTAAAAATAACTTATCAACTTATAGCATCTAACTTTAGCAGTCTTGATAGGATATCGGTTTCATAATTCAATCATCGTTCTATTCTGCCAGTCATAAGCACTTCCTACTCTAATCCACCAACAAAATACCAAACTATGCCATAAAAACTGTATGACATAGATAAAATGTGGATATAAGAATTGAGGTAACACAAAAGAAGACTTACATGAACCAATGACAACAAATATAAAGAAACCAAGCAGAATGGGGCCAACAGGATAGTCCTTTCCCTTCTTGGCAGTTTTTTCAGGAACAGAGCCCCTCTTTGTAATATTTTTTTCAAACTTGTATACCTTCCTATCAGCAAGTCGTCTTGATGTTGTCTGCACAAGTATATGCTATAAATTAGCCAATCAAATTTAATCATGAAGGAATAGGACTTTTAAGATAATGGGTGCACAAAATTAGACAAAAGCACACTTGACACTGTTCATGCAGCAGAAAATTAGTTTAGAAGAAATATTCTTGCTCACTGTCCTTGCATGAAAATGATTGTTTGATCACTAAGAATGAGGGAGTGTTAAAATAACTATCCCCTATTTTCATGTCTGTGTTCCAGTAAATGGAGATATGTCCCTGTAGCCACTGCTAAATGCTGGCAAGCAAGCTTCCCTTTCTCCTTTTCCATATATATGTCATGCATGACACTGTATAAATGTGAAGGCATATAAAAAAGGAAGCACACCATGGAGATGAGAAAAACTACTTCCCTTAGCTCTTTGTGACAATTTTAATTTAAAAATAGGAGCTTTTGAAGGGTTTCCAAATTGCACTTGCTAAGAAAATATGTCCTGAAATTCAATACATCTCAAGTGGGGTTATCTTCCATGCTGCATTCATATTGTGTTACATCTGTGCCGTGCAGAAGCCCATCAACACTTAAACTATGTTCAAACCCTATGTTTGGATAGGTATAAATCGATGCATATGGAAGGAAGGAAGGAAATATTGTGTTTGGTAGCTTAAGTAAGAGTGGAATAGGTGGAAGTGGAAGGAAACAGGTGGAAATCCCCAAATGGGGATAACTTTATAAAATACCGACTAATCAAAAGAAATGAAAATTATTTTTCTCAATTTCCTTCTATTTCCTCCTTATATTCTTAAACACAAGGTGGATATTATAATACTATCTTTTCCACTCACTTCTCTCCATTTGGACTTGCTTACACCAACTGTTTTTTTCTATCAAAAATTGCCAAACATAGTGGAAATACAATTACATTTTCTTGGGAAGTACCCTTTAGGACACCAAACAAAAGAACTCTTCGAAATAAAAGAGTTATGGCTTTTTGTTAGTGACAGGGAAGGAAGGCGGGGAAGGCGGTGTGCGATAATCTCAAATACTACCCTAACTATTGATTAGCTGGGAAAAACCCTAAACTTTCAAAATGTTGATGTGCATACACACCTCAAAGTATAGCTACAGCCCAAAAGTGTCATTAAAAGGACCACATATAGCAACACTTTAGGGGGTTTTAATGACGCTTTGGGTATATGTGCACGTTCTCAAAAGTTACAGGAGGAGGTAAAAGATACATTTTTAGGTTTACCTCTATTTGCATTTCGCCTTAAGGTATGGCTTTCACATGACAAGGAGAAATACCAAAAAGAAACAAAAACAAGGACGGGAATATCCAAACAAGCCCTTCCGCATTATTCCACAACTATGAACAAACATGAATTCCAAGTTATTGTCTATAACTTACATAACCTACTAGACAAGCGAATTAGGGTAGGGGGATGGAAACCCAATTATATGTAGAGCTCAATATGTCTAAAAGATCAAAACTTGAATGAGCAATATTAATTGAAAGGTGTTATAGATAAATTATGTCCATCAGCAAAATTACAATCATTCGATTTTACAACACAATCATAAACATAAAACAAGCGAAATTTTCAAAACTCGATCGTGCGACAAGGAAAAAAAAAAAGAAAAAAGAAAGAAACGAAAAGAAAAAGAAAACCCAACAAGAAACCATTTGAAAGCAGAAAAGAGTAGTACCATTGTTAAAAGTAGAGGAGAGACTCGGTTGCCGGAGATCGTCGAGGAATCCTCTTTCTCTCTCTCTCTCCTCTGAAGTGCGTGTTTTTTGTTTAGCTTTTCGATGGATGTTGGGCTGTGTGGTTGATGCGTTCTATGGGCTCTTACTGGAATTAAAATGAAACCAACTGCTGATACGACGGCGTGAGGAGCCTCACGACACCGCCATTTTCGGGGATGGAAGGAAGTAAGAGTTTGGACACGTGTTTTGCTTCTTATTGGCCGCTATGCTGACCATGCTTTGAACGTTGAACCAGGAGTAGAAATGCAACCAGCCGACGTAAATCATAATAGGTATTCGATCTAACTAATTCAATAAAACTTTTATAGGATTTCGAGAATTGAAATAAAATTTTATAAAATTTAAGATTGAATTATAAAATTTTAAAAAATTTAATAAAAAAACCTAATTGGATAAATTTTTTAAATGATAAATTATTATTATAATTTATAATTAATATATTTTATTATTTTTATATTTTTAATCAATATATTTTTATATTTTATTTTATTTTTATATTTTTAATTTTTATATTTAATTTCTCTCTTCTTTTTATTATAAGTAAATTAATTATAAATTAAAAAAATTACATATAAAAATAAGTTAAAGTATGAAAAAAAAATTAATTGTCTTTTAAATCAACATCGGATCAAGTTTGAGTTTTAATGAACCTATCACAAACTCGATACGTTTACATCTCTAACTAGGAGCATAATCTAGGCTTGAATTACGTAATAGATGGTAATTTGCACTTCAAAAGTAAACAAAAAATATATTATATTTATTTCTATTTAATAGTTTTTATTTTTACCATAATCTTATGGTAAACACTAAGAAGTTGACAATCTTATTTAACAATTTCATCATATTTATATACTTTACCATATTTATAAACAGTCATTAATGGATAAAATTTTCTTTTGACCATGTTTAAATTTTTTACCGCAATTAGTAAAAAATGAAAAAAATATACAAAAAAGAAAAAAGGTAAGCAATCCAAATTCAAACAGAGAATAAAAGACTTTTGACTGTGTGAAGAGATGATGGACAATATTAGAAGTTGCACAAATAGAGAATATTATTTATATGTTGCCAATTTGGCCTGTTAAAAATCAAAATGACGATACCAAACAAAGTTATAATAGTGCCATGACAATATCTTTCATTTATAACATTTTTAATAATTTTTATTTCCTTTTATACTATTAAAATTAAAATATTTCATCCCTTATTTAAATTTTAAGCCAAACATTTTGTCTTAGGTATATAATTTTTCCAAAAAAAAAATGATTAGCAATAACTATAATATTATGACCTACCACAACGTTGGTAATGATTTTACCATGTTGAATAAAAGTTAGTAATGGATTTGTATTAACCATCCAACGCAACAAATTAATTTGACCACAATTAATGTATTTTTACGATAATTTAGGAGAAATTCATAATGAATATAATTTCAATATTTATCACTTTGAGATAATTTTACCACATTTGACACATTTTTATCGTATTCAACTAAAAGTAAGTAATAATTATGATTTTCATAATTCTCCATTTTTGAACAATTTCACTATCTACATGTTTATTTGAGGGGAATAGCTATTTTATTTCTCCATTCCATATGATTTTAATGTTACGATATTTACTTACATTTTAAATATCATAATAGTTATTATTATGCAAAATAATAAATAATAATTCTTATCTTTACTCTTATGAATTATTATTCAATACTTCATTCACTATTTTTTCATTAATATCCTCACCATGGAGATACTATTATCATCAAACATTGTTTATCCATTATAAATAATGTAACAAACATTATGTTATTACTAGAGGTATAAAAGATATTTAGCTTTTATTATAATTAATTCCCTTCCTTTTTTTCCCTATATTAACTAAACAATATAATAAATATTTAATAACTATTACAGCTCTATTACATTCATATTGAATTACAATTCAATTTTCATGAATAGGTTGTACATTCAAAACACTTCAAACACCATTTGAAATACATCATACAAATAAAATAAAATGGCCAATAACAAGGTTTGTCCCAATTTTCTTTATTAAAACCTTGAATTGTTATTTTTTCTTGCAAAAATCTAAAAGTTAGAAAAGAGTCGATGCTCTCTTTTTAGCTCTTGCATGTGTGGCATCAATTTCTCTCCCTCTCCTTATGCTTGATTTCATATGAACTTCTTCAAAAATTCAAGGAAAGAAAATAGTTAAACTTCTTTAGAAATTCAAGGTAAGAAAATTACTTTCATGTAGGATTCATTTTTCAGTAAAGGTGTTAATATTCTTCGATTGGTGTGTGAATAGTGTGTAAGTGGAGTATGGCTTAGGTGGTAGTGGTGTTGATTGTGCTCTTGTTTCTTTTCAATTTCGCTAAAAGGATAGCTACTTATAACTTTTCCTCTGTTCCTTATAGTGGCACAACAAATAAGTACTTAAGTTTTTTTATTTTTCTAATTGTCAATTTTATTAATAGATTATTATATTCTTAAAATTTTACAAGTTTATAATTTTTTTTTAAGTTAAAATTTACATTACACAATATGTTTTCATCTTTTCTTACTTTATACTTGCGTTTTACTATTGCTTTATCACCTTCAACTAGAGGACATGTGTCGGTTTTGATTTGTTCATTGTAAT
The DNA here is from genome assembly GCA_037954665.1 of Laguncularia racemosa. Classification (NCBI taxonomy): domain Eukaryota; kingdom Viridiplantae; phylum Streptophyta; class Magnoliopsida; order Myrtales; family Combretaceae; genus Laguncularia; species Laguncularia racemosa. Next base: position 1,489,579 of record JBBMOL010000072.1, read on the forward strand.
TAATTTAATAACATTTGTGGGTTGCATTTTTTGCTAAAACCTATTAAGTAGAGACTCAATTAGATAGAGTCTAATTGATGATATAATGATTTGAACTTATCACCCTTTACTTCGTAATCATGTTAATGGTAGTATCACAACCATCTAATATAAAATGTTAAGCTTGTAAATTTGGTGCAAGTTCTATGTTTATTACTTAGCATGTTTTTGATGGAACATTCTAACCCAACACCCACTCTTACTCTAACTGGAGAGGAAGATTTTAATTGTTCTTAGGTGCTGATCCAAATTACAAATTACTATGGCCTAATATTGAGGGTATGATTAACCTAATACTTAAAGACTAACTATTCCTTATAAAGAGGGAATAGAAAATTCATATAGAATAAAAATTCTCAAATTAATTAGTAAATAAATAAGATAATAAAAAGTATTTCATAAATAATTATTTAATTTCCTTTCTATTACTACTAAGTAAACGGAATCTTTGATATTTCTCCAATAATGTTAACTTTGTTGTTGGTGCATATGTATTGCTTAATAAAGACTTTAAACTAGATTATGATGAATTTGGGATGGTCGACCAAACCCCCTTATGGTTTTGATTTTTTTTTTTAATACCAGTTTTTCTTTTTTTTTTTCCTTTTCATTTTTTTGGAAATTTCATAACTATCTTTTATCATATTATTAATTTAATATATCTAGTAATATTAATTTTATAAATTAAATATTATGAGTCAATTAGAAACTCATGTATACATTTTGACTAATGATAATAAACACTGATGAAATGCAGATATATATATAAAGTATAAAAAATGAAAATACCGATATGGAAAGTATCAAAAACAAAACAAGGGTATGTAAATTGATAAAGGGTAAAAACATATCCATATAAAATGAAATAAAAAATTATAAATTAGAAAAGAGTTATAGTATATGTATGCTTTAATAACAATGGTAGTAGTTGTATTTTGAGTAAAAGGGAACTATCTGTTTTAGCATCTTTCTCCATTAAGATTACAACATATAAGAAAGTGGTTTCACACCAAAAGTCATAAGTAAGACCACTTTTCTACATGTCATATTCTTATATTAAGTTTGGTACATAAAAATGATTTGAAATGAAAGGAATCAAAATGAAACAAAATGGAGCAGCGTCGAATTGGCAATGAAATGTTAACTTCATTCTTGTGCTTGAAAAACATTCACTGAATAAAATATAAAGGATAATATATACTAGAATTTGTAAAAAATGCCTTTAATTTGTGAACATAGTATATATACTCTAACGGGACTAAAAAAATTTATTTAAGTAATTATCATTAATGAAGGTAAAATGAACCTTAAATGAAAACATTTGATATGCTAAAATGAATCTGAGCGATTGTAATATATATATCTTAATGAATCATTATAATAAAGGTGGGGATGGAATCATGATTCCGCTTTCTTAAAAATGGAATCAAATTCTCATTAAAGCTAGAATGGTTCGTTTTAATGAATCACAATTTCGATTTTATTCTTAAGGAATCCAATTTAGATTCATAAAAATTGCTTTCAAACGTGAAAAAGGTAATAAAACTTGAAATCGTAATTTCATTCAATATAAATTCTAACATATCAAAATATAATATAAGGGGAAGGCGAAATCATGACACTACACCCCCATTGATGAAAATTACTTAAATAACATTTTTAACATTATTAATGTATATTTATTACATTATAAGAGCATTTTTTTTTTTTTTTACAAATATCATGATATATTATTCCTTTCATGGACGTTTCCAAACTAAAAAAAAAAAGTACCTGGTATTCTAATGTTGTTTCTATTACATCCCAGTTGATTCCAATCAATTTTTGTGTACTAAATATAAAAATAATGGTAGGAGTTATTTAAGGAAGTGGATCTTTAAATTTTATTTTTCTTAATTTACTTATTTAAAATGATGCAACATATACTTAATTGTTAAAATTTATAATGATATAAAAAATTATTTAAAAAATTTAAGCTATCTTAGCTATTAATTTATAAATTTAAAAAAGTTTAGAGGATCCAATAGATAATCCCATGAGGTACCTGCAATTTTGTATTCAAACATTTTCTTTTTAGTGCCTAAGCTCTTCTTTTTAGATTTGTTTCCGCACTCTCTTTTTTTTTTAATCAAAAGTTTATGGACTTGATAAATGGATTACATACTTAAATATAGTAATTTTTTTAAAAAAATATTAAATATTGTACCTATAATAATTATTTCTAAAATAGGTTTCGAAAATGCGAACCACTTTTGCGACTTTAGGGACACAAAAAAAAAAAATAAACTGAAGGCGCAAACCTAGTATGCATCTTCAATACAAGCTTTATTATTATTTTTTTTAATTTGCAAACCTATAAAAATTGTAAGAAAAAGTTTATTGTAAATCTATAAAATTATTATGAAAATACTGCTGCAAATCTATAATAGTGATATAGTAAATTTATAAAGTATCATAACACGTGATTTGTAATATGTAGGAAAAATTTTGTATTGACAATTTGTAATATAAAATACGAATCCTCAGTTCATATGTTTACATTTCCATCTTTCAATTTCCTTTACAAATTTCACTCTATCTCATCACTTGCAAATATTTATTTCCATAATTTCTGTTTCACGTAGGTTTTACTTTATTGAAATATGTGTATGCAAATATCTTCATTAAGATCTTAGTATGTTTTCTTAAGAAAAAAAATATTTTTTTTGCTGTTATACTACTTCGGATAAATACAAAAATAAAATAAAATTATATATACTACACAATTTTTATTAAAATAGTCATTATTGTTAATTAATTATTAATTAATAATTAATTATTTTTTAATATATGATTAATTAATATTAGTAAATGAATTATGTTTATATGTTATTATAATGTATTTTTGTAAACGTAGTCGTTAAATTAAGTTGTTGTTAATTAACTATTAATTAGTAGTGATTAGTCATTCATATGTAAGTAAATAATTGTTAGAAAAATAATTTGTAAAAAAATTTGTGTTGATTATAAATGTAAAATATATGAATGGTTTTGTATAATTAATTATAAAATGAAGTATTTATTAACTATTCATTAATTAAAGGTGATTATCTGTTAATATATCGTTAATTAATTATTATAAAATTAATTAGTAAAAAATTTTATATTTATTGCAAATGTGAAATATTTGTATGGTTTTATATAATTAGTTATAAAAGTAAGTAGTTATTAATTATCTATTAATTAAAGGTGATTAGTCGTTCATATGTCGTTAATTAATTGTTATAAAATTAATCAGTGAAAAATTTTGTATTTGTTTGCAAATATAAAATATTTGTATGGTTTTATAGAATTAGTTATAAAAGTAAGTAGTTATTAATTATTCGTTAATTAAATGTGATTAGTCATTAATATGTCATTAATTAATTGTTATAAAATTAATTAGTAAATTTTTTTGTACTTGTTGCAAATGTAAAATATTTGTATATTTTTGTATAATTAGTTATAAAATTAAATAGTTATTGATTGTCCCTTAATTAAAGATGATCAGTTGTTAATATGTCGTTAATTAATTGTTATAAAATTAATTAGTGAAACTTTAGTGTTGGTTGCAAATATAAAATATTTATATGGTTTTGTAGAATTAGTTATAAAAGTAAGTAGTTATTAATTATCCCTTAATTAAAAATGATTAGTCGTTAATATGTTATCAATTAATTATCGTAAAATTAATTACTAAAAAAGTTGGTATTGATTGTACATGTAATATCTTTGTTTGTTACTGTAAAAGTAGGTGCAAACTTTAGTTACCGTTAACTAATTATTAATTAGACAGTAAATAGTCGTTAAATAGTCATAAATTAATATATTAATGGTAACATATACTAATTTTTTTAATATATATTCTATTTTGCATAATAGATAAAGCTTGGACCTTTCAATCTTTCAATGTTGACGCAGCAAGAGAGTTATCGATCACAGGCTGTCTGGGACGAAAAGGTAAATGACTTTTCACTTATCAATTAGTTTATGTTGCATTAGAAATAGTAAAGCATTTCATGTGTTGTCAGCATAGGATCAAGTAACTCTTGCTATTCGACGGTGTGAGTTGTCACTCTGTTGTGACGAGCGTGCCATCCCCCTCGATACTCGAATAGAGCCATAGTTGCATTTGGTTGGATTTGAAGGTACAAGTTGTCTGCTATACACACCTCTGGATTGGCACATGATTACAGCACTAATGAAGCGATAACATCTAAAGACGCATAAATTCTACATTCCAATGAGAGAGTTTACAATTACGCTGTAAGATGTGGGGATTCAATTAAGATTCCCAGTAAATGGTCAACCAATTACAAGGAGTGGTTGCTTGGATTAGGGAGCGATATGTGAAGAACTGCTAAAGCCAGAGCCTAAGGGGCTGCATTAGTATGACATGAGTCCGTGATATGTTATGGATGATCCTACTGGATGCCAATACTAAGCAAATCCATCGAGCTACTCATGTGTACATACTGTAGCTATTGGGAGGATTTATCTTTGCCAATAAATTCAACGCTCCCATCCACGCAATGTGGTTACCTTTGCTGGAGTATTTCAACATTGTTGGGACGTATAGCTGGGGGTTTGCATATCTAGCATAGTTGTATCACCCACTTTGTGTCGCGTTATCATCGTTGGCACATGAGATTAAAGGGGCTGTCATTTTGCTACAAGTGCGGGCTTGAGATAGATTTCCTCATATCACACCCATTGGTTGACACAGACTATTTATAGAAGTTGGATGTCCACCGGCGACACGTTGGAACATGTAGAGGAACATGCAATATCACCCCACCCACGTTGTCGGCACATGTTGGGATGTGTTGGACAGGCATAACATGTCATAGGTACTTCAGTAACCTATTTTTTTTTCCTTGCAATTAATCATATTTATCATTTGAAGTCAATATAATTTTCTATTTTTAGGTTGAATAGGAGTTGTAGGATGGGAATTTAATTAATCTTTTACTTGATTTCTGTAAAGCTAACATGTATATTTGGACAACTCGGGTGCCATTGATTTGTTTCCACATTGTTGAGTGACATTTTCCATATTGAGTGGTCAGGAAATTTGGTAGGTTCCAATATATCCTACAACTGGTGAACACGCATTCAAAGTTTTATGAAATCAACCTGCATGACCAAATTGATATTGATTGGATGGTTTAGCATACAATGTATTTAAACATATAGGAATAGCAGATTGGTCAAGTCATTCATACGGATGGCTTTCGTGGTGTGCATGATAGTTACCTGCAATGGTATGGATCGATTAGTAAGTGATACATTAGACGCATAGGGGTTGTTCTTGGATTTGTGGTAAATATGATTTATATCAACACTTCGTAATGTCCAAATAATTGCATGATCTTGTTAATCTTGATTTACATTTTGTTCATACTTGCAAGGTAACACCTTACGACAAATCTACTCATCGCCAGATATAGACATGGCCGTAAGATTAGTTGCTTAGGGTCTTAAGTTCATGCTTCATCATCGGGGGGGGGGGAGGGTAACGCTGTACTCGCAACCACAACAGCTTAACACCCAATAGAAGGCAAAACCGATTCCTGCGTGGTGACTAACGAAGGGACAACGATGACCCTGAAACCGAGGTGAGCCATGGGAAAATCCAAAATAGGACCAACAAATGTCTATTGATTCTAATGCAATTTATGCTAGCTTAGGGCCAACTTTTAGCTAATACGAAACACCATATCAGCATTTTATAAGTGGTTTTATCCCAACATCGCTGGCTCCACAGAAGAAACGCTATAGAAAACAACCTATGTACTAAAGTGAATCATCAAGTCAGCTTACAGAGTGGAGTCCCATGCCTCGACTATCGTTCGACAATACTCCTTAGCAGCATCCAACATGGGAGTCTGAAGCTCCGCTAGCTCTACGTCAAAGGCCAACCAACGCCTTTGCTCGACTAGTTAGACAATTCATTATGGGAAGGAGATAGGAGGGGATAAGGATAGGAGCCACCGATTTTTATTCATTTCATATGTATATGTTAATTGAAATAATTAAGTTGATGTATTTTCACATGCAATGTGTACATATACCAATTTACAACTTCAAATTTTTCAAAACAAATTAACAAATGTCTCAATAAATTACCATATAATATAACTTGTCAATAAATTACAAAATTGCAAATATATATATATAGAATATCAAGCATCCCCCCTCTGTCGTGCCATTATAAATTGCATGAAGTGGTTGAGGATTCACTTAACCTACAAAAGGGAAAAAGATAATGTTAGCATCACAAATGCAATGTTGAACGTAATGAAATATGTATCGGTATCCATTAGTTACTGTTATTGCGTCGACGTTGGCACGTTCTTCTATTATGCCCTCTTGCTTCGCAAAGTCCACATGTGATTTGATTTGGACGTTTTCTAATGTCTATCTCCATGTGGTATCTTTTCCACCTTGACTTTCCCTTCTTCCATGTGAGGTCTCCCCTTAAGCGAAGTGACGGGAAGTATACTAACTCCCAGTCCAACTCGTCCCCTATAGGCATGAAGTGCATCCTATATGTTTGCTCCTGATATGTCCATTTGTACCCATCAGGTATAGAGTGCGTCATATCAAGCATAAGCGAGGTGACTATTGCATATCCGTGGGAGCATGGAATTTTGTATATTTGCCACTTCTAGCAATTGCATTTGCTGCGGGCAAAGTCAATAATGTGCGTTTAACCCCTTTCCCTTAACCCATTGGTGACACTACAACTACCGATGAGGACTTCAAAAACTCTATCGTATTTGCTGTAGTCGATGACCTTGTGGTTGCCGGCTCGTGAATTCCATCAATCGATTTTTTTGGTTGGATATTTAGTGAAAATTCTACCATTCGCCATATTCTTCAATGCCTTCGTATGCTTCTAGACAAAGCACCCTATGCAGTTGTAGAATGTTTTCTTCACCAAAGCAGTCACAAGTAACTCCCAAGCCCCCTTTAACACAGAATTGTAACTTTCAACAACGTTGGAGGTTATATACCCAAACCAATAGCAACCGTCATGAGCTAGCATCCACATATCCAACGACACATCTTCAAACCAGTCCAATGCATCCAGCTTAATCATTACCACTTGCTCCATCACATAATTCAACTTGCGAGATTGTGTTTACAACTCGATGTATGCAACCAACCTCTTGCATTGGGTGTTTTTTATGGAAGCCACCATCCATTCTAATGTGCCTAAAACCAAGATTAAGCACATGCAAATGAATCAAAGAAACAACTTCAATTCACAAGATCAAACCGGTTCAATGGAATCAAAGATTGCGTGAACCCTAATGGAGATGTAACGAAATCTGAATGCTTAAAGTTGCAATTAACAATCCAACAATGATAATTTTCTCCAATAAACAATAATCACAGGTAATTCCACGTGAATTACACACAAGAACAACAAGATCCAATTCCGTGATCCACGGTGTTCAAAATGATGTTAAATTGAAGGTTAAAACTGAGGCTAAAATCAATCAATTAAGCAACAAGAATTTGATTACAAATGCAATCAAATTCGGTCAATAAAACATCCAATTCAACCCTAGATACTACTCACTAAAGAGGAAAGGAAATTGCAACAAAGTAAATTTGATATTACTCACAAAATTAACCTTGAAGCCACTCACCACAACCTCAAATTGGGATTTGAAATTGATAAGACCAATTGAATTAAGAATAAACCCTAACCCTCTCACGTAAAAGTGAAGTTCTATTCTGAAAAATTTGGCCCCCCGATCCCTATTTTAAGCAAGTATTTATACTTGCTCCATTTAAGGTTAGAAAATACACAAAATTACAACTATGCCACTTTTAAGGTGGCCAGTCCTAAATGGAAATTACAATTAAAATGAAAGTGTCCCAAAAGAAAATACAACATAAAATAGTTCATAAAACAATTACAAAGTACAAAATATCATAAATCTTCATGAGTCAATGCTTCGAAATGGAAATAATCGCAGTGGGCCTTTGATTGCAAATCTGAATATGTCCCGTGGCCATTAACTAATGTAGGACATATTAGCATCCCATGGAGAATTATTATTGTACCTGTAAGATTATTTCTCAAATATTTATTAGATAAAAAGATATGAAGTAAAATATGAGCAATTTGGATCATCAACCAAATCTAGTTCTGAAAGCATAGGCGGTGCCGGAAAATTTCCCATCATCTCTTCGGGCTTCTGAAAGATTTGCCCTCAAATCTAGATGATCATTTTTGGAACTGAACCCTGCTATCCTTGTTGGCCTGTTCTCTCGGCTATCAAATGTAGTGGAAGTAGTTCTGATCTGTTCCTGAAACTAATATACCTTAGATGGAGTCATTGGTGACGGTACTATGCGAGACTTGCCCATACCGAACATGTAGGTGTTTCTAAACCCATCATGTAACACCTGCCGATCAAACAACCAGGGTCTACCCAATAGCAAATGGAATGCATGCATAGGAATTACATCACATAGGATCTCATCATAATATTTCCGCCTAATACTCATAGAGACCTTCGCCCTTAGTGTAACATACATACTGCCTCTATTATCCAACCAATGCAAGTTATAAGGGCTAGGATGTGGGATGGTAGGCAGATGTAATTTTTCTACTAGTGCAGCAAATATAACATTCGTGTAATTATCACTATCGATCATGCGTACACAAAGGTTACCTTTGATCCTGCAAGAGGTGTGAAATATGTTCTCCCTCTGAATGTCTCTAGTATTATGAGATATGGTTAGAGCCTTACGTATCACATTAATAGTTAGATATTGTTTACCTGTATGCTCCTCATGTGTTTCTGCAATCTGGTCATCATAATACTCCTACAGTGCTATTGGTAAATCTGTAGGCTCAGTTTGTTCCTCGTCATCCTCAACATCTTCCCCAACGCCCTCCACAACAGTCATCACCCCCTTATTTAGACACTGTTGCCATATGCCCAAATCCTATGCATTTAAAGCACTTGATCTGGTGTGCCTTTCCACTAGTAGATCCGGGAACAGTCTACCTCACATCTGGCGCTATTACCTCTTTACCTTTCTTAGTGGGTAGATTTTCTCTAGTAGTATTTGGGGTAGTTTTATTCATTACTCTCACTGCCTCACCTACCGCTTTTGTTCCCCCTAATCGACCATCGGCTGCTATGGGTTTGGTAATAGTATTGGGCCTACTGCTCGGAGCCCTAAACAAGTTGGTCTTCCTTTGCCTCTCCACTTTCAAGGCCAACTGAATAGCCTCATCAAGTGTACTATAGCACTGCAGCTCAACAACACACGCTATTTCATATTTCAAGCCTGAGATGAAGCGTGCTACGGTTTGCTCTAGAGGTTCGATGGACCCACATCTAATCATGAGGGTTTCAAATTCCTGCACATAATCATTCACTGTCTTGCCTCTCTACCTCAAAGTCTGTAGTCGCATAAACAGTTTTTGCTTGTAATGCTTAGGAATGAATCTTTTTTTCAAAACCCTTTTCATATCCCTCCATGTCTGAATCTCAGCCTCTCCATCCCTACCCCTGCTGATAATCAAATTCTTCCACCATAGTGCAGCGTATCCTATAAACTCAACAGCAGCTAATTGGACTCTGGTATTATCATCTATCTCATAACATTCAAAGAGACCCTCAACCTTGTCCTTCCAATCCAAATAATCATCAGTTAATCCCTTGCCATCATAAGAAGGCATCTGCAGTTTCACATACTCTAAGCCCCGAGGTAGCCTGAAATCCTTATTCTGATATGGATTAGCCCCAAAGTTGTCATCCCTTTCTTCCCTATATGGATGATAATCCTCACTCATCCTTCTATTCAGATTTCCATCTCCCGACTTAGCCCATAGGACAGGATGGCTGTCTCTCTCTCTCTCACTTATTTATTTCTTTATCTATTTATTTGGATCTATCTATGCTCATGGTCCTAGAAAGGTCTTATATATAAAAAAGACGAATTTATCTGTGATATACCGGTCTGCTTCACCCCATGGGCCAATGAAAGCTGGCCTGCCTCGCTCGTAATTTTTTTTTTACAAATTCAGTATTCTAAATTTTTAAAATTAAACTTATAAAAGCTAGTAATCTATTATTGATCTAGTCCAATGGAAATGTAATAGTAATATATTACAAAATATATTCAAATCTATCCAAGAGAGTTACCTTGCTTTTTTTTTTTTTTTTTTTGCAGGTCAGCAGGCCAACCTGCACCCGCAGCAACTTGCCTGCCTTGCCCCGCGGGCCAAAATTTTTGGCTCACCCTACGATTCCTAGTTCTATCGATATTGGTGTTTGCTTTTACACTCTGTTTGGCAAATTTTAAAAAAGAAAAGAGAGAGAGATTGGGGAAATGGTAAAGATCAAATGAAAAAGAAAGGAAAGAAAAGGAATCTGATTTTCCATTTCTATTATTTGATTTATACCATATAATGGAAATCAAAGGAAAAAAATATTTAAAAGGTAATATTATCCTACTTTTAATTTAGTAAACTTAGATGTTATGGTGTTTTTAATTTTTTTCATAATTTTATACCTTTTTCGACTTGATTTCACTAATTTATCTTTAATTTTGAAGAGAAATAAAAAAAATTTTAGAAGTGGAAAACTTTTCATTTATTTCTCCTTATTTCCTTATATTTTTAATCTTACCCAAACCACCAAACATAAAATTTCCACCATTTTTTATTAATTTTTTTTCTATTTCCTTCTATCAAAACGTAGTGTTAGTTTTTTTTTCTTCACCAAATAATCTTAAAATTATTTAAAAGAGAATATTATTATAAAATACCTATTAAACTAAAAGTAAAACCACCCACCGTCTCTACAAAACCCTTACTATCATTATATTTCCTTTATTATCTTAATAGGCTGATGCTATTATCAATTTTATCGTATTAATTTGAGTGGTAGATTAATGTTTTAGCTTAGAAGATTCAATTGTGCTTATTTATGAAAACGTATTAAGGATAAAGCGCAGAGTTTTCTATAGTCTCCACATGTAAGTCCTCTACCAACTAACCTCTTAAAAATATTAGCAACGGCTTTTTATTATTGAAATTTATTTAATGATCAGATGTTACTGTAAATTAATAAGTAATTTTATATCTCATATTAAATTATCGACAAAAGAATTTATTTATTATAAAATTTTACAAAGGTTAAAAGGTACATAGGAGCACAAAATTCCCACATAAAACCCAACAAGAAGACGAAAATAGTGTGAACCGGCCCGATACCGACATGGGGCCCGATGCCCAACAATTTCGAGCAGGTCCCGGCCCAAAGAAGGGGAAAGAAAATGCAAATCACGCACGAAAACCCCGAGCCTGTGATGCGTGTGCTTGTCCTAGCGCTTGTAGTTTCAACCGCAGCCACCTGCACACCTCTCTCTCTCTCTCTCTCGTTTCTGCTGAGTCAGTTCAATCAATGGATCCAGATTCTCTAGCGAAGGCCTTCGTGGAGCACTACTACACCACCTTCGATGCGAACCGAGCCGGTCTAGCCAGCCTCTATCAGGACCTCTCCATGTTGACCTTCGAAGGTCAAAAGATCCAAGGCTCTCAGAACATTGTCTCCAAATTGAATTCTCTGCCCTTCCAACAGTGCCAACACTCGATCACCACCGTCGATTGCCAGCCTTCTGGTCCCGCCGGCGGTATGCTCGTCTTCGTCAGTGGTAATCTCCAGCTCGCCGGTGAACAGCATGCTCTCAAGTTCAGTCAGGTTTGATTATTTACATTCTCTATTGTCTTCTTTGATTTCTCAATGTTAGATTAGGGTTTTGATACTGTACCTTCCGATTTAGGGTTTTATCAATTGTTTAAATCGAACCCGTAGTCTTTCGGTGATGATGAATGAAACCCGAGTTGCTTACCTAATAATGACACAATTGGAGGTTTCCTGGAGCTGTTATTATTTTGGAAGTTTTACTTAGTATTGATTGAAGCATCCTCTTATGCTTTCATGTATGGGGATTTGCATTCGAGTTATATGGCTTGGCCGCATTTAGTATTTTTCTAGATAAATTGTGAATTGGGTTGAGCCTGGTTCCGTGATTGAGAGCCCAGAAACGCTGCTGATCTTGCTTGGCTATTTTAAGATATGGAATTATGACTCATGGTTTATTTGTCAAAGAAGCTTTTCTGTAAACCCTATTTGTCCTTGAAAGGGAAAATTAAAAGGGTTAACCCTTTGTCCATTGTTAATGTCGGGATTAAAATATGAACGTTTTATAATGTGAAAGTGACGCAAATGATCCGAGTTCAGTGGCCTGATGAAGTATCTCCCAGTATTACACTAATGGAAAAACAGAAAGGGTGAAAGCATTTTTTTAATCGTTTAAAGGTGCAATTTCAAAGATAGTGGGGGCGATGCATGCATGAGGCGAACATAAGAAGCTGTATTTGCAATTTACCTGAACACACACTAAGGCATTGTTTTGTTTATTGGGTTTTTCCTGGCCACTCTTCATGGACACATGAAGTGGCAGTGCTGTATGGCAGTATGCATTCTTTGAACAACAATGAGTATTATATTGTTTCAGGGAATCATCTTTATTGGGTGCTTATATTTTGTGAAGCTACTGTGAATTAGTTTACTAACTACTAGGGTTGGTTTCTTTTGTAGAAGACTTTCCTCAATCTATATTAGTATTTTGTGACATTCAAAGTTTAGAACAGTTAAGTTATTATCAATTATGGTGATAATTTAAAGCACTTATGTTAATAAGTAGCGATGAAAATTACTGAATTGCCCTTTAATTACTGAAGTAGTAAAGCAATAGTTACTATGAGTGACAATTCAGGGGGAGTGGGGATCAACCTGAGAGTTTGATGGCTATTAAGAATAAGAAAAGTGATTTCATTTTCATCTGATTATCAGGAGGAAAAAAAAAATTTAAATAAAAAAAGGAAAACAAAAATTTTTAAGATTAGTACATCATCATTATTTTTCTATTTTTATCTTTTCTAAATAAAGCATTTTACACATTAGTTAATCACCCATTATTGTTGTTGGCCGCTACCATTCCCTCACACTGCATGCCACCGAAAACTACTAGTTTCCTGCAGGCTGCAATCACTTGTCATTACTACAGGCTGCAATCATTTGTCATTACTACAGTTATATTCAACAATTATCTATCCTAGATTATAACAGACTTAAAAAATCTCAGAAAAATGTTTTCTTTAAAAATAGTGCATCCTTAGTGTTATTTACTTTTCAGGACTATCTTTCTCTTGGCTATCGGTTGCAGTAGCATTTTGTGGGTTTTCTTTTGGTGTTAATGTTGTTTCAAAAATGAATGCTGGAGTAAGGGTTATGTTTGATTTATTGCTATCTGTCTTGGTTCTTTTGGACCTCTGGTGATCATGAGGTAGATGTACAAAGCCTGCCATAACTCACATTTGATATGGATCTGGTTAATCTAGCTGCATGCAAGTTGTCTCATAGATTAAAACGTTGGAGCCTCTAGGACTGATGATAATGAATTGCTATTGAACTGGTGATTTAGAGGATACTTTCTGGTATTCGATTAGTTATCCTTGACATATCCTGTAATCTAAGCAGTAAACTTATCTTGTTGAGGAATGAACATCTACTGTTTAAATTAGCTGTCTTGACAGTATCTTGATCACAGATGTTGGGAATAGTATATGATTGTATAAATTTGACTTGCTTGCATGTTATGATTGATGGAGAGACATCATTGAGACAGCATTTCTAGACGATAGATATGCGTTCCTTGTTGAGCATACCTATTTTGCGGGGGAAGTACACAATTTTTTTTTTGGTAAGTAATTTCATTAAATAATAGAAAGAGAATTTACAACCGCTAGATGCAAGAAGGGTTACAGTAAAATTAGTCCTATAATTAGAACTTTATAGAACTAATATGGAAACTAGTGTAAACCAAATCAAGGTATAAGAAACTTAGAGTAAGCTAAAATTTGTTTGGCTAGAGACTGTGTTGAAGGCTTAGGAGATCCAAGATGGGTGGAGTTCTTTGTTCTCCAAATGTAATATACTACGGCAGCAAAAGCAACTGTCCATGTCAGAACCATAGGATTGCTAAAGAGTGTTGGGTTCATCAAAGCTAAGTATATGGTTTGCCAAGATAAGTAGGATGATGGGCATTTAAGTTCCCCTAGAAGTTCTGCCCATACTTAGGTGGAAAATGGGCAATCAAAGAATATATTTTCATGATTTTTTTTTCTAGCTGAGTAAAGATAACACGTAATTGAGGTGATCACTCCCCAAGTACTGAGCTTATTTAGGATATGTAATTTCCTTTTCCACGCTAGCCAAAGGATGAATGCGTGGCATGGCATCGAGTGTTTATTCCAAATTAATTTGGATCAAGGGACAAAGCCTTTGCTCGGTGTCAAAGCTTTGTCTGCACTTTTGATAGAAAAGGTACTGGAAGAATCTTTGCTCCAAATGAACTTGTTAGCCTTCTGTGGAGTTGGAAATATGTTGGAGGGAATTGTAAATCCATTCCAAAAGTTGTTTGTTGGAAATTCCCAACCATTGTTATGGATAATAGAGAGCATAGTTTGGCCTTCATAGGGAGGCTAGATTTAGCAATCACTCTAGGGCTGTGAACCAGATCTAATGGCCTTGATGGAAGCCAAAAATCTGACCATAGGGATATAGAAAGACCATCCCCAACTTTCCATTTAAACATGTTTCTTACTAGTGGATGAAGTTTTAAGAGTTTCCTCCAGCTCTACAAACATATAGAGGGCACTTTAGCTATCCAAAATGAGGATCCCTTGAGGAAATTAGATTGAACTCACTCCGCCCATACTCCCCTTACTGTATCTCCACACAGATGCCATATATGTTTGAGTTGGGTAGCTTTGTTCCAAATTTTAAGTTTAGGAATTCCCAAACCCCCTTGGTCCATTGGGGAGCACATCTCTTGCCACCTAACCTTGGTTTTTGTTGAAATATTAGGTCTCCCACTCCATAAGAAATTAC
Source organism: Laguncularia racemosa (assembly GCA_037954665.1). NCBI lineage: Eukaryota > Viridiplantae > Streptophyta > Magnoliopsida > Myrtales > Combretaceae > Laguncularia > Laguncularia racemosa. The sequence goes on from JBBMOL010000072.1 coordinate 1,504,635, forward strand.
ACATAAGTCTGTCAATAGTATCGCTTATCGTTTTTGGTAGAATAAACATGGATGCCCTGTATACTTGCATCGAGAATAGGACTGACTTAATAAGTTGCAAGCATCTAGCAAAAGAGAGAAACTTAGCTGTGTAAGAGTTTATTTTTGCCAAAATTCTTTTGATAAAAACATCGCAATAAGCTTTACGGAGTTTGGAAGCCATTATTGGTAGCTCAAGATAGTAGATGGGGAGAGTTCCTTCTTTGTACCCCAGTAGGTCAAGGAGCTCTACCTTTATTGAAGATGGTACACTAGAGAGTAAGATAAGGCTTTTGCCACTGTTAGCCTTAAATCTCGAGATGGACTCGAAAATTTGCATAGAATCCTTAATCACCCCTACCAACTCCACATTCCCTTTGCAAAAAATGAGGAGATCATCCGCAAAACATAGATGTGTTAGCCGTTCCGTTTTACATCTCCGTTGATAAGAGAACTTGGGATTGATTGTGAGCTTCCTTAAAATATCAGAATATATTTCCATTCCAAGGACAAAGAGGTAAGGTGAAATGGGGTCTCCTTGCCTAAGTCCTCTCGAACTAGAGATGAAACCCAGTAACTCTCCATTGATGTTGAAAGAGAACTTAGGAGTAGAGAAACATTGTACCACTAGTTCAATAAAGTGTGGTGAGAAATTCATACAAGTTAAGACCACCTCTAGAAAACTCTAACTAATCGAATCATAGGCATTATGAATATTCACTTTAAGCATACATTGTGGAACACCCCCGTTATTGTTGTATCCATTGGCTAGTTCTTGTGCATTAAAAATGTTGTTAGAAATGCAATGACCTCCAATGAATGCCGATTGTTCTTTTCCCATAAGCATCGGTAGAACTGATTTAAGTCTAAAGGCGAGCTCAGAGATTGCTTTATAAATAGTATTACAACAAGATATAGGCCTGAAATTAGAAAGAGTAGTGGGGTTAGCCCCCTCCACTATGTTTGCACCAATAATAGGTCATGTTGCTTTAAAGAACCTGGCAAAAAAAGCATCCGGACCCTGAGCTTTACTGTCTAATTGACTAAAGAAAGCCCATTTTATTTCCTCATCCAAGAATAGGGCATTAATTTTTGTAGCTTGTTGATTCGAGATCCTTTGAGAAACAGTCTTGGACCCCTGAAATAGATATTAAACTTTGCTGGCCTCCCAACATATTAGTGAAATATGCAACAAACTCTGCATGAACCTTAGAATCGCCATGAACTTCCACTCAATCCTTCTTTGTTAGCCTATGTATAGTATTCCTATTCTAGCAATGTTTGACCATTTTGTGAAAATAACCGGTGTTCTTATCTCCCAATTTGAGCCACCTAACCCTTGACTTTTGCCTATATAAACTCTCTTTAGCTCCTCTTAGCAGATAATATTCTCTAAAAGCTTTTATTTCTTGATTGATAAGAGAAGTATTTCCACTCGCAATTGAATTTTGAATGGCTACTAAGTGTTCCTTAGCCATCTTGACCCTCGCTAAAAGGTGAGAAAATTTGGAACTATCCAATTTTTTAAGCTCCTTCTTGAGTAATTTCAACTTTGACACTACTTGGAAAAGTTTGGAACCCTTAATCTCTTGTGACCAAACCACCATTACTTTCGGTATGAAATCCGAAGATTCTATCTTGAACTCAAAGAATTTGAAAGGATATCTTCTCCTAGGTGTGGAATTCTATATGCATGACTCCAGTCAAATGATTTGAAAGTACTGGAGGAATAAAATTGGCATCACAGTTAGGAAACCTAGTTAACCAACTTTGGTTCACCAATATTTTGTCCAATTTTTTCAAGATAGGGTTATTTGCTTGCTTGTTTGACCAAGTGAATAAATTTCCTTCAAAACGAAGGTCATTTAGTTCCACTTCATAAAAAAAACTCACAAATTCCATCATAGTTGAAGTTTGCCTCATATTTCCTCCATTTCCCTCATAGGCTGATCTAATCACGTTGAAATTCCCAAGAACTACCCACAAGTTATCTGCCATAGATGGAGACAACATAGCTAAATCCTTCCACAGTATCTTCCTCTCTTGATTCGAGTTTGAAGCATAAACAAATGACACATAGAAAGAAATGTTAAAGCTAAGGTGTGTTCAATTACAGTGGGAAAATTGTTTGTGCTCCTTCTCTAATCTAATGGTCTAAATCCTCGAATCCTACATTATCCATATTCTCTTCCTTGCCATGGAATTAATGCCAAAATTCCAATTAGCATTAAGGTTTTGTTTAACTCTATTTTCATTAATTTGGTTTACTCGAGTTTCTAACAACCCTATGAACGTTACACCATTCTCCACACTAAATTTCTAACCTCTGTACACTTCAATGGTTCAATTAGACCTCTTATGTTTCATATAGCAGTATTTATTATATTTGAAGGTGATGGATTAAGTGTACCGTCGTTGGTGTTTGAAGAATTTCTTCTTCTTCTTCTTCCTCTTGCCGATTGATCCAGAGGAATGCTCACTGCTAGAAGAAGCTGAGCTAATCATTTCTCTTCTTCGTGATGAGCCCAGACAATTTCAAAGTGGAAGGGGTGATTTCTGGCTTAGTTTCCTTCTGTTCCTCCTTTTGATCCACCTTACCATGCGCTTTCTCCAATTTCTCCATCACATTATTTGCTATTTGCTTGCCATTAGTACCATCGGACATCCCCTCAGCCAATTGAGTTACTGGAATAAGTGATGGGGTTGGGTCGAAATTGTCTTTGCTTGTCATGATATTACCCGAATCCTGGTCCTCCTCAGGTCCCTCTGAAACTTCAAACTGTATATCCCTCTCTGAGGCAGTTTGCTTGATGGGAGAGGAAACCTCCTTGCTTAGTTCCGGAGGATTTTGTTTAGAGGATGGCGGGAGCGTGGCTGATGGTCAATTATTTTTCCTTCTATATTGGACCTTGACCCATATTTTATTTTTCGCAATAGACTTTTCCTTAGATGGTGACACCTCCATGGCTGGTGTTTCCCTGGATATTGGTGCTTCGGAAGGCGGACAAGAAGTGCAAGAGTATCTGAATACCTTGCATTTGGAGCACTACAGAGGAAGCCATTGATACTCAACCCCTATTTGGATGGACAATCCGTCTTCCCTTTCCAATTCCACCAGGGGAACAGAGTTCTCCACTGCATCCACTTCCACTAGCACATGTTCCTGATTCGCTTTGGCTTGGAACATTGCAAGCGTGTCCACTTGAAGGGGAGTTCCCACTGCACTGGCAATATGGCTTACTCCCACAGCATCTAGGTACTCACATGGGATCCCAGAGAAGACCACCCAGGCCGGGATACGCGAGGGTTGCGGCTTGGTTAGTGACATACCTATCTTCCACTTCTGAAGGACTAGAAGACGTTTGGCAAAAAACCACGTTTTCTTCAAGATAACGTCAATGAACTTGTCATTGACAAACCTGAAATAAAAGAACCCATCTCTATTCCCAAGGACACTTAAGATACCATAGTCCTTCCAAATTCTAAGGGCAGTGGTTCAGACAAGGGAGAAAGGGATTTTCTTGCCCAGAAAAAAGCCGACTAGCGTATTCTCCCATTTCTTTGCTCCTTGCACTGCAATTGAAAGAGGAGGTTTAACTCTTGGGACTGACCCTTGAGAGATCAAAGGATGATACTTTAGCTTGAAGTTCGGATGTTGGTGGAAGGCTGGTGATGACTCGCAAGCTTGGGTGAAGCTTCAAGGCTGTTTTTTTGGATTCGAAGGGTGGTTTTCCTTTTCAATTCTATCCATCAAATCCTTCACTTGGTAGAAAAGTCTTGCTCCTTTTTTCCGAAAGGACTATCCTCAAAAGTAGCGTTTCCTTCTCCTTTTTGGAAACCCAAAGTGACAGAGGTTTTTTCTCCAGAGTAGCAGGTCTTAGGTATTGGAGCTTGTGTAGGGTCAACGCCTAAAGGGGAAACTATATCAAAGTCCTTGGAAGGAGAGCAGTGGTTTCTTGAATTCGGATTAGAAAAGTAGTTTGGGGGAAATCTAGTCCCCAAGGTGTGGTGTAAACCACCAATGGGATTACGGTTAGAAGAACCAGAAGCCATGATCAGGGATAATGGAAAAGAGAAAGGTCAGGGAAGGAAGGCTAGGGGGAAGAGATGGGCTCTGGGCAGAATTGTGAGGAAGAATAGAGGGGTTGAGGGTGGATAGGAGGAAGTACACATTGATTAGTGAGATTTTGGTAATAGTGTTTAGTTTGATGATTGTAATTACTCTTGTATGTAGTGCTTGCCAAAATAGTATGACTGCCTATTAGTTATGCCAAGTGATAAATATAGAAGCACACATCATATCTACAAACTTGAGTGTTTGAATTGATTGATTATGGAGTTAAATTTGATATGGAATCATAGCGGGAGGTTTTGAGTTTGATTCTGTGTACTGCAATTTCAACCCCATTCAATTAAGTAATTCACTTGATAAGCTTCTGTCAAAGCTATAACCATCAAGCAATAATATGAAAGTGCACACCATATAAAAGTTTAAGCTTTTAGTATGGTGATTATAGTTGCTTGTATGTTGTGCTTTACCAAATGGTACTTCTGCCTACTGGTTGACCTCTTGTGATGACAGGTCGTTCCTTAGACCTTGATACGCTTTTTTCTTTGTATTGGTATGCAAGATATTGTGCTCTACAGATGCATTGAGTAATTGCGGTGATGGTATCCTTGCAATTATCTGATGGATTTTATGCAGTTGTATGTTCCTATGCGTGACCCACTCTAGTAGTCAATATATATAGCTAATATTTCTGGTAACATGCTAGCCAAATGGCGGTCATGGTGGTTTTTACTTTGTCTTTTTATTCCTTCTTTTGATTAGCCATTCTGTTTAACGCCATGTTTTCTTGCCTTCTTTTGGCAGATGTTTCATTTGATGCCTACGCCTCAGGGAAGCTTTTACGTGCAGAATGATATCTTCCGGTTGAACTATGCTTGAAGTTAGACTTGGCTGCTCAGATTACACACCCGTGATATGTTTTGTGCGAAGGCCAAAGAAAGAAATGGTATATTATGGGTCACATTGAGGATTGAAATCCATCCCTTTTATTGTGTGAGAGGCATCCTGATTGCAGATTGGACTTTGAAAGCACGGTCGTGTTCATTTTATGTTGTTTTGTTGCACGAAGATGTTATTTTGTATCAAGGGTTGAATTAGAAGCTGCTATAGACAATGAAACTTATAGATATTACTTTGCATCAATGATTTTGTGGACGGAAATTCATCGCTGCTCTGGGGATAACATTATATAATCATTTACTTTTAGCTTCGTTCCACATCAGTTGAACAGGGTTATAGCTCTCTCGTCGTAGCAATGGAAGTCGACAAAAAAAATAATTTGTGAATCTACCTCACGTATGTGGCAATTCAAACTTACATTATTTTGTGAGGGATCAACCCATTACATACCTTGTCTTCGGATGATAAGCTTGATTGCCTATGTAAGGAAATAAATTCAATTTGGTGCCAAAAGGAAAAAGAATTTTAAGTGTTGCAGGTGTTTATTGCTGATAGCATATAGTTTGATGAGAATGCTTGATTAAATTCAGCCATTTTTGCCCGTTACTCTCACGTCTACTGCGATGTCAAAATGAGGAAGCTCTGGCAATTTGGGAGGGAGCTGAGGCGGCTCTGTCCTGACTAAAATTCGACATCAGGCCTCACTGTTGGAATCTCCTAGTGGTCATTTATGGCAGCAATCTTTGGCTTAAACAAACCGGTTATTATACTTCCAAAGGATCTAAATGGGCGCCTAATACCCTCCATGAGTTTCAAGATAAGGGAGACCTTGGGAAAGCTGCTAAGCAACTGTGAGAATGATCATGGTCGAAAGGAGGCAGTGAGTTATAGTGTCGTCTCCTTACAAGCCGGAGTTCCTTCGCTATCTCTTCCGTTGCCATCCCTTCTCAGCTGCCACCGTCTGACTCTAGACTATCCTCGTTCTCAATACCACTTTTGGGTTCATCAGCATTCACATCTAGTGGAGGAGCTTGGTCTTCGTCCGGCACAAGCACCTCTTTCGAACCGGCCTTAGTCAAGAAAATAGGGGCTGGGGCGCAGCAGTCTAAATCTCTTCCTTATCTGCTGCTGTAGCTGCCTTCCTCCCTTCGTCTTCGGCTTTCAGAGTTGTGAACTAACCTCTTCCTTTTGCAGCCACCGTTTCAATGATTCTAGCTGTGAAACAACGATAGTATTAGATATATGCGGGCGGGGCTGTTTGGTTACTATCCTCGTTCTCAATACCACTTTTGGGTTCATCAGCATTCACATCTAGTGGAGGAGCTTGGTCTTCGTCCGGTCCCTTTAATTTGACCTTCCTGTTTCAATGATTCTAGCTGTGAAACAACGATAGTATTAGGTATATGGGGGCGGGGCTGTTTGGTTCTCCATGACTTCGTAGCTTATCAACTTACAAGGTGTGGTTGCATTTCAGGTACTATATTTGTTATGAGCTTAATTGTTTTATAGTGTCAGTAATTAGCTGTTGTTGTCTTAAGTCTATCTTTTTGCGCAACAAGAAAATATTCTCCTCGTGCGTAGGGGCAAATACTAATGAAAAGCTCGCCTAGATATGAGAAAGAGCCGCTTAGATTTATATTCTTAGACATGGGTTTTGACAACTCACACATCATATTATTGATCTGCAGCTCAAGTTATGACTGTTGTGAATACCATGACCATGACATATTTAACAAAAGTGAATACCACCTGCACGTGCCCTGATTTCACCCCTATTAGTAATTTACTTAACGAGCTTCAATTAAAGTTAAAAGCCCACAGGATAGTTTCAAGTAATCATAGAAAAGTTCACCCCATATCTAAACTAAACTTTTAGATATGGTGATTGCAGTTGCTTGTATGCGTGCTTTTCAAATCGTACCTGTGTGTACTGGGTACCCTCTCAGGATGACAGGTCGATCGTTAGACCTTGGCATGCTTTTCTGTATTTTCAGACAATGAGAACTTCGGATTTTACCTTGCATCTATGATTTCATAGATGGAGGTTCTTCGTTATTGCTCTGGGTAGCATTATGTAGTCTTCTACTTTTTTAACTTCTCTCCACACTGAATGAATATTTTTTTCTTTCATTTTTAATGGGGAGTTTGGGAGACCAGCATATATGTTACGAATGAACATTGTCATAACTATATTTGCGAATATGCAGAGGGAAATTTTAAACTTACAAAACCCTTATATGAATCAACCCATTACATTACATTAATCTAGATGAATCAACCCATTACGTTACATAGCCTGTCTTTGCATGATAAGTTACCTAAATGAACCCTGTAAGGAAATAAATTTAATTTAAAGAGAAAAGAAGAAGAAGAATTTAAGAGTTTACTGCTGATAACATATACTTTCTGATGAGAATGCTTGACACAAATTCAATCATTTTTGCCATTTACCCCCATCTCTGGGATGTCAAAATGGGGAAGCTCTGGCATTTTGAGAGGAGGGAGCTGAGGCGGCTCCGTCTGACTCAAATCCGACGTCCGGGCCTCAGCGTTGGAATCTCCATTATTGCGGTCCTTTATGGCAGCAACCTTTGGCTTAAACATACCGATTATTATGCTTCCGAAGGATCTGAATGGGTGGCTCATGCCATCCTTGAGTTTCAAGATAAGGGAGAATTCGGAAAGCTGCCAAGCGACCGTGAGAACGATCATGATCGAAAGGAGGCAGTGAGTTATGGTGTTTTGCCTCCTCACATGCTGGAGTTCTTTCACTATCTCTTCCGTTGCCATTACTTCTCTGCTACCACCTTTTTTGTCCAGACTATCCTCATTCTCGATGCCCTTTTTGAATTCATCACCAGCATCCCCATCAGGTGGAGGAGCTTCGTCTTCCTTCGGTCCCTTAATCGAACCTTCCTGTTTCAATGATTCTATCTGTGAAACAATAAACGTATCAGATATATAGGGGGTCGTGCTTACAAGGCTTGGTTGCATTTCAGGCACTATATCTGTTATGAGCCTAATTGTTCTATAGCAGTAGCAATCAACCTTTAAACTCATGTATCTATAATCATCAATTCGATCCCCCGAGTGAATCGGGGCAAAACACCTACCAAAAGATCGCTTGGATTTATATCCTTAGACATAGATTTTGAAGTATGGATCTGCAGCTCAAGCTATGAGTGTCGAAAAAATCATGGAGACAACCAATGTCAAATTAACCCTATCTATGAAACTGGGAAGAGTGAGACACTTGACCATGTTTATTGATGTAAGAGTATTACTTACCTGAGAGAGTAACTTGGAAAGCAGAAGCTCATCTTCAACTTCATCAGGGTCACAGCGATCTTTTCTTTTCTCTTCCACGAGTCTCTGGATTGCGACGTTCAGAAGCTCCATGTTTTGCTTGTACTCCATCTGGCACTCTCTCACACCCGTCACAGCCACGGTAACTGCTAACACACAAAGAGAGAAAGAGAGAGAGAGAGATGGAATTTGGACGTCGAGAATATCTCGAAAGAAGGTATATTTCCATGTGGACACGTTGCAGATAGACTCTTGACTTGTGTGTTATCGGCGTGTAATAGCACGAGTCAAAATGCATCCTTTGCATTACTTATTATGCATCCATACATAATATGGACAGAAAATTACAATTTTTCTAGACAGAATTTTTGGTCCTTCGGTGCCACCTTTTAATTTTGACAAATTAAAATTGCAAGAGAAGAAAGCATTAGTCTTAAAATTGCAGAAGTTGTTACGTGGATGATCACTTCCTAACAAAATTGTACGTAGAATTAGTCTTAAAAATTATAAATTAAATGCAAAATGTCTAATCTTTCCTATTTCATTGATTCTTTTTTGCTTTCCAATTAGGGTAATCAACAAGTATCCCAACGAATTAGAATCCTAGTAAATACAAGGAGCAAAACGATAAGGAATTCAGGATTACCATGACAGACTACGCAAGCATTTGTTAAGAGGCTGCTAATGGCATATATTTGCATTGAAGGGTGAGATCTTGAATTAACGATTCGGATGGAGCCTTGCGACAAAACTAGAGCATAATTTTGTTTGTGATGCTTAATAGCCTCCTATAATTTACCCGACTAGTAATGTCAAAAGGGCTCATTGAGCACCACTAGCAATAACCATGTCTTATAAATTTAAAATAGGGCACAATTAGGTCCTAAATGATTGTAATACTAAAAACATGTTTCGTTATCTTCTCATTCACATGGCATCGATGTGTGAAAAGTACTAATTTTAGTTTTAAAATAATATATATATATATATTAATAACTAAATGGATTATTTTTTTTTTAAAAAAGCAAATCCTAGGTGAAATTGATAAAGATTAGATACTATTGACCCATGGACGGGCCAATCTAATTCACTCCTATAGTGGGTCACTATCTCTTATTATATTGAAAAAAAAAATAGAAAATATTCCATTTGGATCAATTTTTACCTCACATGAGCATTTTCTCCCATGGAGTGGCCAATCTAAGTCACCCCTATAGTGGGTCGCTACCTCTTATTATATTGAAAAAAAATAAAAAAAATATTTCATTTCGATCAATTTTTACCTCACATGAGCATTTTCTTTATTAGCGTTCATGTGTTGGTCATCAACCTATCGCTTAAGATGGATTACAACCGCTACTAATGCCATCCAACTTAAAATGTTGATCAAGAGACCTATGGTTTGTAACACATAAAATTATATGACTTTATCCAATTTGGTATGTTGATAGCCTCTATAAGGGGAAAAAAGTAGGTAAGATAGGTTGTACTTAAATATAGATAAATCTTCTATCGGATTTTTATCATATGAGGAAAAATGACTTGCATGTTGGTTTCACTTTTCTTGTAAAGACCCCAATTTCTTATGTCTAAAAAGATATAGGTACAACCAAGTGTATCTAATGTTTACTTCCCTTTTAAAATGGCTTTATTAATCACCTCCTAGGTTTCATCAATTAGCCTAGCATTTTTCTTTTCCTTTTTTTTTTATTCTATTGTATTGGTTAATTATAGATGTAACCCTAGAACTATTATTTAGGTTTTAATAAATATCTAAACTCTTAAAGTATGACTTTAATTCGTTGTAGGTTTTGAAAATACGCTCATATCCTTAAATCAATTGCTAATAGTCAAAATTATTAAAAAAATGGTAATAGTTTTGAGGGTTTAGCAATAGCTTGAGAATTTATACATGTTTTCATAAGTTATAGGGAGGCAAAAATACACTCTAAGAATAAAGAGTATTTGTGTGAGGGTAACATTGCTAATAGTTAATCATATGCATATCAAGTGATGACATGCTTTGGATAACCTTGGAGAAGCCTTGATACAAGACTCTTGGAATGATGTAAATAGAGAGATGTATGAGAGGACGAATAGGTGACCTTAGTAACTTGCTAGTGTATGTGATAGATGAACGTTATTTAGTGTTCTTAGTTGGGTTAACAATTTGATTTTTTAGAGGAAGCTTGCAATAGCACATAAGTATTTGTTTGACTCTTCTGAATGTGTCAAATAAGAAGAAAAAAAAGGCATGAGGAGCGTCTCTACTTTTTAATTTGTAATTTAGTATTCAAAACTTTAAATGGTTATTAAAATAATATCTCTATCGTGTTAGAAGCTAACATGAGTTAATGTAAATATAACTTGTCATCTTAGGTGGCAATATATATATATATATAAATATGTATTAGCTGATTTGGTCATTGAAATTACTATAATACCCATAATTTAACATACTTTTGTGTCCCTTTATATGTAAAACCGTTGAGGAAAAAGTAAAAAATAAAAAGTTGAAATTATTATTAATGTATTTACACAAAATGTCTACTCCTTTCTCTTATATTTGAAAAACATCTGTTAACTTCTGACATAATAGAGACATTCTTTTGATTAGCTATGTTGATAGTGTACAATTTTATTAATCTACAAATTGACACAAACAATTGATGTATCTTGTCAATACTTTCTTTTTGAAATATGAGAGAAAGGAGCATACTTTTTGTGTAAATACAATGATAGTAATTTTACCTTTCTATTTTTTTTTCTCAACGGTTTTCACATCGAAGGAAATAAAAGTATGTTATTTTAGGGGCATTATAGTAATTTCAATAGCTAAGTTAGCTAACACTTATCTCTATGTAGAAAAAATTACCACATCAAATGCCAAGTTATATTTACATTAACATTCGTTAACTTTTAACATAATAGAGATATTATTTTGAATAATTTTTAAAGTTACGAGTACTAAATTGTAAATTTTGAAACTCTAAAGATTAAATTGATTAAATAAAAAAAATAGAGACACTTACTCAACCTCATAAGAGTCTACACTTTAATGTATGTTAAATTTTGATTTAATGCAGACACTATTTTGATCAATCTTTAAAGTTACGAACACTAAATTTCATGAATCGAAAAGCTCAAACACTTTTGATACCTTTTTCCCAAGAAGAAAAACACCTATTTTTCTGGGTCGGCCCCTTCTAGCAGAGAGTAATTATTTGTAAAAGAGTGGATTAGGTTATGACTGGAATAGGAATGAAACCTCTTCCTTCTCTTTTGTTTTTTGACTTTGTTTCCGTAATCCATCAGTAGGGCAGGCATACCTTTAAGTTGACGTCTTTGCCAGTTCTTCTCGTTCTAAAGTCAGCAGAAGTTTAATAGGAATTGGGAATCCATACTTATTCTGAAAGATGAATTTCAAAGCTCATCCTTGGCCATTGGATGGCTCCATAGATCGATGGACTAGATTAACCTTTCATGAAATCCGTTATATCATTCGCTTGATCAGTGGATGGGATGCATGTTGACATGAGTAAAGAGATAGCTATCAATAACAGAAGGATAAGAAGATAAACTTAGAAAGATTTAGTTACTCCTAAATGTAATGCAGTTGTTTAGATTTATATCATATCTTTTCCTTGTAACTAAATATATATATCTTTTTCCTCCTTGAGAGAAGAATAACAGAAAACATTTTCTCTCAAAATGCAACATGGTATCAGAGCACAAATTGATCCATGAACACCACAATCATTCAATCCCGTCTTCCCTTTCTCCCTTTATAATCTCGAAACAAGAGATTCAATATGGCTGAAGACAATAGAGCTGTCACGGTCATAAACCAAACCCCAAACCAAATGGAATTACACAACCCCAACAACTTGCCAATCGGTTTCAGATTAAATGAGAAGAACTTTAAGATTTGGTCACGAATGATAGAAGTCCATGTTGCAGGATTAAACAAACTTGGCTATTTAAATGGCCAAATCCCAAAGGTGGACGAGAATACTAGTGAATACTTAAAATGGTATACTGAGGATGCAATGGTGCGTGGATGGCTGCTTAAAACGATGGAACCCCATCTACTTAATCTATTCATAGATCTTCCAACAGCAAAAGATATCCGGGATAGTGTCACTCAAACATTTTATGATGGAGCAGATGAGTCACAATATTACGAGCTGCGTTGCAAGGCAACAAAAACCAAGCAGAATGGACGTCCCCTTCACCTGTATTACGCTGAGATGAATAGCGTGTGGCAAGAAATGGATAGACGGCGTCCCATTAAAATGGTATGTACCACAGATTTGTGTGCCAGATAGGAGGAAATTCAGAAAGATAGAGTCTATGACTTTCTTGCAGGTCTGGATGAGATCTTTGATTCTATCAGGAGTGATCTTCTCCGAATGAAGTCTTTTCCAAGTATTGAAGAGTGCTTTAATATGGTTAGAAGAGAATCACAACGACAAGTAACCATGCTTGGAAAAGGGGAGATCGGAGAAGGCTCACAGATGGCAATGATTTCTAAGACCTCGAATTACAAAGGTTTTTTTCGAACTACTGAAGATGCTGAGAAAGACAAGTTGCGTTGCAGCCATTGCAATGGAACACGTCATACTAAAGATACATGCTTTGAAATTCATGGTTATCCTGACTGGTTTTTTGAAAACGAAAGCAAGGTAAGGGACGAAATAGCAAACGATCAGCCCAGGCAAAGGTAGCTAGCACCACAGATACAGAACCAAGTGTAGCTGCTGTTGCAACAACGACAGTTGAACCGACTGAATCTGGTGAATTGCTCTCTCCAACCAACCGCATATCATTGGACGATTCAGGTAAATTAGAAAAAATTCTTTCCGCCTCTACAGCACAAGATGTTGGTTGGATCATTGATTCAGGAGCAACAGAGCACATGACTTACAACAAATCCCTATTTCAGTACATGGCACCACCGCCTAAGAAACATGTTGTAACAGCTAATGGAGAGACCACCCATGTGGTTGGCGCAGGATCAATCACCCTCACTCCCACTATTTCTTTACATAATTGTTTACTTGTTCCTGCATTGTCTAATCATCTGCTATCAGTTGGCCAAATCACAGAACAATTGGAATGTGTTGTCCTAATGTTTCCAAATTTTTGCTTGCTTCAGGATATCCGGACTCGGGCGATAATTGGGCGTGGTACTAAGAGGAAAGGGTTGTACTATGTAGATGACGTCGCAACCAGTTATGTTAATCAAGTGGAGAGTCGCAGTGATGGTGATTTGAAGAATATTTGGTTATGGCATCATCGATTGGGACATGCATCTTTTGGTTATTTGAAAAAGTTATTTCCATCTTTGTTTGGCAATATTTCAGAAACTTCCCTTCAATGTAATGTGTGCACTTTGGCCAAAAGCCACCGCACCTCCTATCCTTTAAGTTTAAATAAGAGAACAACACCATTTGAATTAATTCACTCAGATGTTTGGGGACCTGCTCCTAATAGTTCTAAATTTGGAATTCGATGGTTTATTACGTTTATTGATGACTGCACTCAAATGACTTGGTTATATACTATGAAACATAAAAGTGATGTATCTGCTATTTTTCCAGTCTTTTACAACATGGTTCGAACTCAATATTCTCTTCCAATAAAGATGATACGATCTGACAATGGTGGAGAATATTTGAACGTTGTACTGTCACAATTTTTCCAAGCAAATGGCATTCTCCATGAGACTACATGTCCTCATACTCCACAACAAATGGAGTTGCTGAACGCAAGAACAGGCACATACTTGAAACAACAAGGGCACTTCTTATTGGTGCAAATGTGCCCCAAACTTATTGGGTCGATGCTGTCACTTATGCCATATATCTCATAAACAGGATGCCATCACGAGTTTTGTCATTTCAAACCCCACTAGAGGTGCTTGCCAAACATGTTAATGTTCCATCCTCATCACAGTTGGACCCACGAGTTTTTGGGTGTGTTGCTTATGTTCATCTGCCCAAGCATCAACGCACTAAACTTGATCCTTGTGCGGTGCGATGTCTCTTCCTCGGTTTCCATCCTCAAAAACGTGGCTATAGATGCTACCATCCTTCCACCTGCCGTATGTATGTCAGCATGGATGTCACCTTATCAGAGACAGAACATTTCTTCACTGATTAAACCATCTCTAGTTCTCAGGGGGAGACACTTCATGATAACTACAGTTGGATTGACCTTCCTCAACTAAACGAACAAAACCTTCCTGTTGTCTGTGATAAAGACAGTGGGTCAGGGGGAGACATTCATAAAAAACATGGACATGACATTCCTAGTGTAATTGTCACTCCTGATGAAGACGCCCTATCCTCTCCTCAAGTACACGCTCAAGAGCCAACGGATATCCCTGAGGTAAGTACCCCTGAAAACTTTAATCTATTACCTACATCAACTTTTACTTTACCTCCTAGACAGAATCGTGGGAAACCACCGGATAGGTACTCTCCTAATGGGAAAGCAAAGTATGCAATCACCAGGTATGTTTCCACTCACAGGCTCTCATCACCACATAAAGCATTTGTAACTCAAATGGAGAGTATAAAGATACCTACAAATGTCAAAGAAGCTCTAGAAAATCCAAAATGGGCAGAAGCAATGCAAGTTGAAATGGATGCACTGCAGGAAAATGGCACGTGGAACATTGTACCCCTTCCACCAAGGAAAAAACCAGTCGGATGCAAATGGATATTCACACTCAAGCATAAAGCAGATGGAACGATTGAGCGATACAAGGCAAGATTAGTGGCAAAGGGATACACACAATCATATGGTATTGATTACCAAGAAACCTTTGCTCCAGTTGCAAAAATGAATACAGTCAGGATCCTATTATCATTAGCTGCAAATTTCAATTGGCCACTCAAGCAGTTTGATGTAAAAAATGCTTTTTTACATGGGGACTTAGAAGAGGAAGTGTATATGCATATTCCTCCTGGGTTTAGTACTTCACAGTCGGGAGACAAAGTGTGTAAGTTGCGGAAAGCTTTGTATGGGCTGAAACAGTCACCAAGAGCATGGTTCGGAAAATTCACTGATGCTATGAAAAGAAATGGGTATCATCAAGCAAATGCAGATCATACCTTGTTCATTAAACACAATAATGGCAAAGTTACTCTTCTCATCATTTACGTAGACAATATGATTGTAACAGGTGATGATAGAGAAGAAATAAAAAACCTACAAACCTATCTATCTGCTGAATTTGAAATGAAAGATCTAGGAGGGTTGAAATATTTCTTGGGGATAGAAGTGGCAAGATCTAAAGAAGGTATATACTTGTTACAACGAAAATATATATTGGATCTCTTATCGGAAACAGGTATGGTAGACTGCAAACCTGCTCAAAATCCTATTGTTCGGAATCATCACCTGGCCATTTACCCGGATCAAGTTCCAGCAAACAAGGATCGATATCAAAGGTTAGTTGGGAGGTTAATCTTCTTGTCTCATACACGGCCAGACATTGCCTATGCTGTCAGTGTGTTAAGCCAGTTTATGCACGAACCTAGTGAGGATCACATGGATGCCGTTATGAGGCTCTTGCGTTATCTGAAAGGGACACCTGGAAAGGGGCTAACCTTTAAGAAGCATGGGCATATGGAAGTAAAAGGGTATACTGATGCAGATTGGGCTGGAAATATCACAGATCGTCGATCAACTTCTGGGTACTTCACGTTTATTGGTGGGAATCTTGTCACATGGAGAAGTAGAAAACAAATTGTTACGGCAAGGTCATCAGCAGAAGCAGAGTATAGAGGCATGGTTCATGGAGTGTCAGAATTATTATGGATTAGATTGTTACTTATCGAGATAGGTATTCCGCCTCAAGAACCAATGCTCTTATATTGTGATAATAATGCAGCGCGAGAAATAGCAACTAATCCAGTACAACATGATCGAACTAAACACATTGAAGTAGATAGACACTTCATCAAGGAAAAACTCAACCAAAGGCTGATTAACATTCCTTTTATTGGTTCTAAAGAGCAGTTGGCCGATGTTTTAACACATGGAGTTTCAGTAGAAGTCTTTTAGAGAACACTAGACAAGTTGGGCTTAGAAGACATCTTCGCACTTACTTGAGGGGGAGTGTTGACATGAGTAAAGAGATAGCTATCAATAATAGAAGGATAAGAAGATAAACTTAGAAAGATTTAGTTACTCCTAAATGTAATGCAGTTGTTTAGATTTATATCATATCTTTTCCTTGTAACTAAATATATATATCTTTTTCCTCCTTGAGAGAAGAATAACAGAAAACATTTTCTCTCAAAATGCAACAATGCATCCATCATTAATGTATATATAGCTCCTCTTTAGGTTTTAATATCTATGTAACTTCTTATTGGACTTTTTATAGCCAAGCTCATTGGTAAGCTTATTAAGCATGCAAGCTTATTGAGAAGGGTCAAAAGTAGTCGAATTGGTTTGATGATCCTTACTCGAAACCTACAAGGCAAATCTCCATAAGACAACTCTAAATAAATGGGATGACTCTTTAAGCCCGCTGCTAGCCTTAGGAATCGATTCATGGCATATATCTAGGTCAAACTCATTAATAAATAAACCCTCTTACACCATTTACATGAGAAATAGTTTTAAGGATGTATTTGCAAAATTTTACGCACCAATTCCTACCATATCAAAAGAAGCCATTGGAGATCTAAAACGAAAAGACATGGCCCTCCCCTATGGCCTTTCCCTTCCTTTTGCTTGCTTGGATTCCACACATTCTGCCAAATCATTCAAAAAGCAGAGTTTTAGTTCTTCATTATTCTCCTTAACAAACATGACCTACATTATACGTAAGCTTCCCTTCCCAAGTTATACTCTCAAATTTTCAGTGTATCACGTGCCCTCCCTTAAACTCTGCATGCCATCCGTCACCTTCTGTGTCCCCCCATCTATATAAACACCTCCACCGCAACAAGCAACGATCGGTCCTTGAATAAGGCAAGTATACATCAACTCAGCTAGCTTTAACACACACACGCACACACATGGAGAACTGGGGGCCTGTTTTTGTGTCGGTATTGCTGTTCGTATTGTTAACGCCAGGATTACTATTTCAAGTTCCTGGAAGGCAACGTTGTGTAGAGTTTGGGAATTTTCAGACCGGAGGAGCATCCATTCTCGTACACTCACTCCTCTACTTCAGCCTCATTTGCATATTCTTGCTAGCCATTAAGGTTCACTTGTATTTTGGTTAGGCATATAGTTTGGTTGATGTCATCAAAGTATGCTTACTACTCCTTTGTTCCATTTTCCTATTTTGTGTTTCTTTCATTTGGATGATTTTGTTTCACCATCACCTATGTTACAATAAGAGTTCGTCTTTAATCCAAAGGTTTGTAGCCGTCTCTCCGTCAACGAAATGACGTTTAAGTTAAAGGCTTGTTGTTTTATCTTGTTTCTTCAGTTTTCTTTTTCTTTTCTTTTTTATTTTTCTTGCTTCCTTTTGTCATCCCTAAATGGGATTTTCCTAGCTAGAGTTCTGGGTTTTCCACGATTAGACAGAAATTTATTTTGATTGATGCTACTCATCTTTATATTAAAAAAGAGATGAATGCATTTCTGATTGGATCATTGTAATCCCATTTATATTGGTTTATTTATATAATTATATAATTACTATGTCCAGATAACATATTATCCAACCTTTAAATAAGATTCCCCCAAAAAAAAAAGCCTCAATACTGGGCAATGAATATTGTGCTATTTGCATGAGGGCTAGTAACTTGGTATACGATATGTGATTTTAAATATGATACAATATAATTATAGATCAATTAAGATTTTAAAAATTTAACATGCTTAGACCTATTTATAAATAGGTTGCGGATCGGTTTCGACAGCAAATCTCGTTTGCAGATCCACAAACCTGATTAGCATGGCCCCATATGATGTAATGATGTAGCTTGACTTTCTTCATGTGTCGGACTTTAATTAAAGAAAGACTTTTGTTGGTTTATGATTTGTTTATGTGTGTACGAGTATATGATGGTGTTTATTTAGATTTAGGTACCTTTTACTAGACATAATATAAATAATTATATAAATTAGTAAAGGGTCAACAATAAAAAATTTATTAGAATTGGAAACTATAAAATCTCTTTTATATACAAAGAATTGGTTTTATTGAAAAAAGTTTTTGTTTGATTCAATTGTTTTTTATAAAACATATTTACTAAATTGCTAGGTTAAAATTTTAAATATGGTTGTACTTTTAAAGCTAGACATGATACATCACCTGTTAACATAAATTGATGACCAAAAATCATATAAAAAGGCAAGAATATTATATGACCATAAATAATTTTCATTTTCAAAAGTTCTTTGTTCATATTTAGTTTTAACCTAAGAGAAAGAAGAAAATGTCTCAATGTTAATAGTATATTCTTTACTTTCACACCTCAAAACAAATGGGATGCAACAATTTTGCTACGTATTCCTACAAATGGTAGTTCACAATATAATAATGTGTAATTTCATCTTTCAAGCTCACAAATAGTTATTTGTTCATAAATTCATAATTCATAGTAAGTCATGACTCATAAGGAATCCTACACATAATAAATTCATCAATAAACTCCAAACAAAAATCCATCCAAAGATTAGCAACTTTTAGATTTATGAACTAAAGTCTACTATTGCTCATAGTCATAAGTTATACTATCTTCAATCTTGTTCCTACATCATAAGTCATAGTTAAGGTAATAACAATGGTTAACTCCTAGTAACCCGTTTGCATATGAAAGAACATACAGCAAACATGGGTGAGATCGCAAAGCCGAGTGCAAGAATATTGTGTATAAATCACACTTCACATGCACATGATATATTGCATATATACCTAAACAGATATATCAGTGCATAAACAACAACGAACAACATATGTAATCTTAGTTAACTATTTTATTTAGGTGGAGACAATAAGGCAAGCATCCTAGCATCTTGAGGTTGAGATCAAAGTTAGATTTATATAACAAAGATCATATGCATATCCTCAAATACTTATAACCAAGCACTAAAATCAAAATTTCTCATATTAGTCTCACTACAATACTAAAATCAAATTATCTCATATTAGTCTCACTACTTCTATTAACCACTAATCGATCAATCCATCATAGTCATCCACAATAGTACCCCATTACACTAGTCTGCCTTGGTTATAACTTCTCTTTGGAAGGTCAAAGTAGTTAGCCATTCTACTGATCCACCCACTTGCTTGTGATAATTTAGCAACCAATCTACTAGTCACTTCATTCCAAATGCTTGACCCACAATAAAAGATGAACATCCACTCTATAGCCCACCTATATGATTAATTATGTCCTTATGCACATGCAAAGATCAATAAATAGTTGAATAGGTATTAGATTGTTTATTTAGACCTACACATGTCACTAACAAATTGCTTGGTGATGTGCCTTGAGTGGAGAACCACTAAAACATAATGAAGAACTCAAAAAATAGAAAGTTAGTATTTTTAGGGTTTTGTAATTTGACATGATTTGAATGACACTCCTTTGGATATGACTCACCCATAAAGATTACACTACACTCCCTCAATTAGATATGATTCATGGGTTGACATAATGGTTTATTTGTCACAAGAATAAAGATTGATAACTAGGTTTGAGAGAGAAATTATTCAATCATGAAACTTGTTATACAATAAGTGAAAAAAAGATGATTTTTGATTTATAATTAAGGGGCAAAAATGGAAATGAAATGGTCTTAATCTTAATATAATATTTGTTAAATTGTTGTTACCCATTTAATTGGGCATATAGATCCAATCAGATGGCTAAAGCAAAAACTAAAAAAAAAAAAAAATTAGCATTCAAATCAGGTATTTGGATAGGTAACGGAACCCGTTCAAATGTATAAAGAGAGAAAGCATCATATGGCTTAAAGAGCATTGGTCATTGAGACGGCTGAGGTCCTCCATTTGGATAGCTACTCAAGTCCCTTAGTTGTTCCTATCGTCTTCTAGTCCTAATCTTGTATAACGGAGAAACTATAGCATGTTGGAATGGTGGAAGTATGGTCCTATTTTTTAGGAACCACAAACCACAACTTCCACTAACTACAATTCCCATGTTTCCACTATCCACTTAATCCTAATCAACCATATTACCCACTAACCCATTAGCATGATTTTAGGAAACTTTGATGAAAAGTTTCTCTATAAATAGCTATTGGATTCAAGGTCCCAGAGCATGAAAAATTCTATAAAAACACATTACCATCTTGTGAGTTTTTTGAATGCTCTGAAGATCTTAAAGGTTCCGGGACTTGACGGTTTTGTTCCTCTCCGTATTAAGCAATGGCAAGAGGTTAGTGATTTCCCTATTTCCGCTGCATTTTCTGTGTTTGTATTTAAGTTACGGCTTTCATTTGGTATCAGAGCCGTAATTAAACCATTGCCTTGCGATTTCGAAAAAAAATAATTTTCTCCTTTTTCAATTCAATTTTAATTTAAATTGGTTTTGATAAATTTTTATCAAATTTATGATACATTTATTTGTATCATTTTTTCTGGAGAAAATTAATTTTTTAAATTAGAGTTTTATGGTGCAAATTAATTTTTTATTAATTTTGTACTTAATTTTACTCAATTTTCAAGTATAATAATTGAGTAATAATGTTGGATTTTATTTGCCAACATCAAGTATTATCCTTTTTTTTTAATAAAAATTTCTGACATGTTAAATTGGAAATAAAATTATTTAGTATTTTTCTTAAATAATTTTTTCTTGAAATTTAACATGTCAATTTTATTTAACATTTTCACTTACAGTTTTGTGAAAAACTTTTATGGAATTTTATTTTGTATTAAATTCTGTATTTATTTTAAATAATTTGTGTATATAGAAATTTATGGTTTATATACACTAGCTTGTTAATTATTTAAAATATCATTAATGAAATTGCATTAGGATTTTGCAATTTTAGTATTTGTTCAAGGTGCTTAAATTGGTATGTGATTGTATGTATGTTTCGAATTTATTATGCATGCAATATATTGTTCATGTTTAAGTACATTTAGAGTTATTGCATGATGTTTAGCAATAGCAATTATTGTTGTCTTGTGATTAAATAATTCTAATAAATTTTGGCGTAGCCACAGCAGCCTTATTTAGATTGGATTATTTATTAGAAATCACATTTAGTATTATAGACATTAAATAACTTCATAAAACATTAAGTTAAAAGTCTAAATTGAGTCAGATTAATTTTGTCTAAGGAGACATTATCGTGGGACAAATGTGACCCCTCCACGTCTTTCCTGGGAATTCGTTCGAATTCTGTCTAAGGAGGCTGGATTTTAAGTGGGACCTTTTGTTTAACCTATGCGTCTTTCCTGGAAATTTATCTGATCTCAAGTGATAAAAATAATTTTGTTTGATTGAGGTTTAGCTAAAGCAGCCTCTATTGAACGAAGTTATTTATACGGTATCACATAAGAAATGTTTAGACTTTACATTTATTTTGTTTGATGATCCATAAAGCATTGAGGTATAGCCACAACAGCCTTATTAAGGACGGATCTCATAAAGTGATTATGAAGTAAAAGAAATATAATGTCTATTATAAGGAATGAATCTTATTGAATTAAAAATTTAGCCCACAGGCAATTTTTATGTCGCTAGATTCATTATTGCATGATTTGCATTGGTAAATTATGATTTATGTTATAGTCTCAAATTAAGAATTAAGCGTGTTTGTGTTTGCAGCTATGCAACCTTTGACTGATACTAAAGTAGAAATCCCTATTTTAACAAGTGAAAACTTTAAGACTTAGAGAGATAATATACTTCTTCATTTGGGGTGTTTGGACATTGACTATGCCACTATTAAGGATGAGCCACTTCTGAGTGAAGAAAGCACTCAAGCTGAGTTTGATCTTCATGAGAAATGGGAACAGTCTAACCGACTTAGTATCATGTTCATTAAGAGCAAACTCACTGCGGATGTCCGTGGCTCAGTGGATCAATATAAAAATGTCAAAGAGTTGCTAGATGCCCTTGAAAGGCAATTTAAGACTTCTAAGAAGTCTCTAGCTAGCACCCTGATTATGAAGTTCACATCTGCTAAGTTGACTTCTGTGAAAGGCGTTAGAGAACACATCAACAAAATGCGTGATTTAGCAAATCGCTTGAAGGCTCTAGAGATTGAGATGTCGGATGCTTTCCTAGTGCATTTTATTCTGACGACCCTTCCATCACAGTATGGACCTTTTAAGATCTCTTACAACACACATAAGGACAAATGGACAATAGATGATCTATTGACCATGTGTGAAGAAGAGGAAGCCCGATTAACTCTGGAGATGGGAGAAAATGCAATGATGGTTACTCAAGGAAAGAAAACCGGCAAAGTCAAAGGAAAAGGGAAGGGTAAAATCCAACCCAATGCTGACATCAAGAAAGAGTCCAAGTGTTTTTTCTGTAAAAAGAAGGGACACATAAAGAAAGACTGTGTCAAGCATAAAAATTGGCTTGAAAAGAAAGGTAACTTAGTCTCATATGTTTGTTTTGAGTCTAACATGGTTGATGTGAATTGTAACACATGGTGGATTGATTCTGGATCTACGATCCATATTTCCAATTCCATGCATGGTATACAAAACCTGCGGAAACCAGTGGGAGCTGAGCGATTTATCTATTCTGGAAACAAGATAGAATCGCATGTGGAAGCTATTGGGACATGCATATTAGTACTTAAGAGTGGCTTTAATTTAATTCTTGAAAAGACCTTTTATGTTCCTAGTTTTTTTAGGAATTTGATTTCAGTTTCAAAACTTGTACCTTCGGAATTTACTTTTAACTTTTCAAACAATGGTTTTGATTTATAAATCCAATCATATTAGTGATGGTTCTTCAGTGGATGGTCTTTATTTATTAAATTTACATAATAATGCTACTCATGATGTTATGCATGTACAAGCTGGTACTAAACGATGTGTTATGAATGAGGATTCTTTTACCTTATGGCACCGTAGATTAGGTCATATCTCTATAGAGAGAGTTAAAAGATTGGTGAATGATGGTATACTTAGTCATTTAGATTTCACTGATTTTGGTACTTGTATAGACTGCATAAAGGGAAAGCAGACTAACAAGTCAAAGAAAGGTGCCAAAAGGAGTTCGGCCATATTAGAAATTATCCATTCTGATATTTGTTGTCCAGATATGGATAATCAAGGTCAGAAATACTTTATCACATTTATAGATGATTACTCACGATACATGTATCTCTACATGCTTCATCATAAAAGTGAAGCGTTGGAAGCCTTTAAGGTTTTCAAAGCTGAAGTAGAGAAATAATGTGGTAAGCAAATCAAGATTGTGAGAACCGATAGAGGTGGTGAGTATTATGGTAGATACACTGAAGATGGACAAGCACCAGGTCCTTTTGCTAAGTTTCTTCAAGATAACGATATAGTTGCCTAATACACCATGCCAGGTTCACCTGATCAGAATGGTGTTGCGGAAAGAAGAAACCAAACATTAATGGAAATGGTGCGAAGTATGTTTAGTGGCTCTAAACTGCCTAAATCCTTATGGATTGAAGCATTAAAGACGGCTGCGTATATATTAAACAGAGTTCCAACCAAGGCTGTTTCTAAAACACCATTTGAGTTGTTCAAAGGTTGGAAACCGAGTTTACGTCATATGCGTGTATGGGGATGCCCGTCTGAAGTTAGAGTTTACAACCCACAAGAAAAGAAACTAGATCCTCGGACTATAAGTGGGTATTTCATTGGATATGTCGAAAAGTCCAAAGGATACATATTTTATTGTCCATCTCACACTACTAAGATTGTGGAATCAAGAAATGCAAAATTTCTTGAATATGACTCAATAAGTGGGAGTGATCTATCTCAAGACATAGTTCATGAGCAAGATCTACCTTCCACATCAGGTGAGAGATTGGTTGTTGTTCACAACACTCCTCGAGTTCAAATAGGTGTTGAACAACCAATCAATGAAAATCCACAAATTGCTGAGGAAATCATAGTAGATCAAAATCAAGAAATGATTGAGCAACATGATCCACAAGAAAATGTTGTCCCAATTTTAAGGAGATCTACTAGAGAAAGGAGATCAGCAATCCCTAGTGATTATATTGTGTATTTACAAGAATCTGAGTACAATATTGGAGCTGAAAATGATCCCGAGTCTTTCAAGGAAGCTATGAATTGTGATGAGTCAAATTTATGGTATAATGCTATGTTAGATGAGATGAATTCTATGAAGAGTAATAAAGTCTGGGATCTTGTCCCGTTGCCCAACGGTGTAAAAGCCATAGGTAATAAATGGGTCTTTAAAACTAAAAGAGACTCATTGGGCAACATTGAAAGATATAAGGCTAGACTTGTTGCTAAAGGGTTCACTCAACGTGAAGGAATTGATTACACAGAGACCTTCAGTCATGTATCTAGGAAAGACTCCTTATGCATAATATTAGCATTAGCAGCTCAATTTGATCTTGAGTTACAACAAATGGATGTGAAAACAGCTTTCCTAAATGGTAATCTAGAGGAAGAGGTTTATATGAAACAACCTGAAGGATTTTCCTCTAGTGATGGTGATCACTTGGTTTGCAAGCTAAAGAAATCCATTTATGGATTAAAACAAGCCTCCCGTCAATGGTATTTAAAATTTCATGATGTTATCTCTTCATTTGGTTTCGTTGAGAATATCATGGATCAATGTATATACAAAAAGGTTAGTGGGAGTAAGATTTGTTTTCTTATCCTATATGTGGATGATATCCTACTTGCATCAAATGATAAGGGTATGTTACATGAGGTGAAACAATTTCTTTCTAAAAATTTTGATATGAAGGATATGGGTGATGCATCTCATGTCATTGGGATTAAGATTCATCGAGATAGACATAGAGGAATCTTAGGTCTATCTTAAGAAACATATATTAACAAAATTTTAGAAAGATTTCGGATGAAAAATTGTTCACCTAGCGTTGCTCCTATCATGAAGGGTGATAAGCTCCATTTGGACCAATGCCCTAAAAACGAGTTTGAAAGAGAGCAAATGAAGAACATTCCTTATGCTTCAGCTGTTGGAAGCTTAATGTATGCTCAGGTTTGTACTAGACCTGACATTGCATTTGCTGTTGAAATGTTAGGAAGATATCAGTCAAATCCGGGACTTGACCACTGGAAAGTTGCAAAGAAAGTCTTGAGATATCTTCAAGGGACAAAAGATTACATGCTTATGTACAAACGGTTAGATGATTTAGAAGTAATTAGCTACTCTGATTCAGACTTCGCCGAATGCGTTGATTCTCGAAAATCAACATCAGGTTACATTTTCATGTTAGCCGGTGGAGCCATTTCATGGAGAAGTGCCAAGCAGACTTTAACTGCTACTTCTACTATGGAAGCTGAGTTCGTTTCGTGTTTTGAGGCTACCTCACAAGGTGTATGGTTGAAGAGTTTCATCAAAGGGCTTAGACTTGTGGATTCTATATCTAAGCCACTGAGGATGTATTGTGACAATTTAGCTGCAGTCTTTATGGTTAAAAATAATAAGAGTGGAAGTCGAAGCAAACATATCGACATAAAATATTTGGCCATAAGGGAATGTGTTAAAGATAAGAAAGTGGTCATTCAGTATATTAACATAGAGTTGATGTTAGCCGATCCTTTGACTAAAAGCATGCCACCACAAAGATTTAAGGATCATGTTGTCAGTATGGGACTTGGTTCCATTATGTGTTAGTGAAACTCTATAGAGTAGATATTTCTCATATTTGTTGTGCACATTTTGTTTATTTAGAGAAATATCAATAAAGTTTGGACCTAGAATAAACGTTGGGTTTATTCATTAAGCTGTTGGGAAAGAGGTTTGAAAACTTGATACATTGTAATACATGGAAGATACTACTCGAGTAATAAAGGGAAAATATCGCCATGATTCGTGTATTGTGTTTTCTTAAAGTCTAAGGATTTGTGGTATTAAAGTAAAATATACGGACCAAGTGGGAGAATGTTGGAATGGTGGAAGTATGGTCCTATTTTTTAGGAACCACAAACCACAACTTCCACTAACTACAATTCCCATGTTCCCACTATCCACTTAATCCTAATCAACCATATTACCCACTAACCCATTAGCATGATTTTAGGAAACTTTGATGGAAAGTTTCTCTATAACTAGCTATTGGATTCAAGGTCTCAGAGCATGAAAAATTCTATAAAAACACATTACCATCTTGTGAGTTTTTTGAATGCTCTGAAGATCTTGAAGGTTCCGGGACTTGACAGTTTTGTTCCTCTCCGTATTAAGCAATGGCAAGAGGTTAGTGATTTCCCTATTTCCGCTGCATTTTCTGTATTTGTATTTAAGTTACGGCTTTCATAGCATATCTTCCTAAGGCTCTATGATGTAATTCAAATAAGATCGCAAAGGCTTTGTCATCTTTAATAGGTTGATTCATTAAGATCTTGTAAGTGAGGTTTTGCAATCCTCTTACATGGGCTCTAATTGTCGGTCATGTAGAAGCTTGACTCCTATCACTTGGAGCCACAAATAGAGGTCCAATAGGGGGTCAAGGAGAGTGGCTCGAGTTTTATTTGTGGTCCAATATTGAAGTCTACCCAGAAGCCTTGCAGAACTGATTGTTTAGATCTGATGTACGTTAGTAGATGTGGTAAATAAGAGTAGATGAAATTATTAATTATACTAATAGATATTGATTACTTATAACCGTTAGGTTAGATTAGATAAATCTTAGCCGTTCAATTGAAAAAACTTTTTTATATAAATGAGTTATCTCTCATTTATAAATACTTTTAAAATATTATCTTAATGTTTCAACATGTATATAATTAGGAATTTTGCTTTTTAACAAACAATGTTTTCATAACATTTTAAAACAAGATCTTCCCATGAGCAGAAGAAGAAGATAGGTAAAATTGATTGTATTTACTTATAAATATATCTTCTATTACCTTTATAGATTCTATTTTTATATATATTAAAAAATTAATATAGGAGACATATTTTATTAACATAAAATCTGTTGTTACTCATTATTTTCTTTTTTCTTTTTTTTTTCTTTCCTCGGAATCAAATCTTAATATTCTCACACATTCGCATGAAATCATGAATAAACAATCTTTCTAAAGGCAAATTTTACGTTATCTATACTAGCAAACTCTCCAAGCCTCCGGTTTAGACACATACTTCCAATAAAAGTAGCATATGTGCTAGAAGTTGAACACAAGGGACCTAACACCTGGAGGAAATATATCCTTTAAATAGAACTCTACAATAACATAATGAATTTCCTGATAAGATTACCAAGACGTGTCATGCACTCACGCTTTCATGGTATTGGTTCTATCCGCTTGATACCGCCAAATGACGAACACCTTTATGTCCATATCTAGTTGATAAACCCTAGCTCCTTTTTCCACCAAATCCAATAACTTCTCCTTTTCATTGTAATCCACTTGCTTATGCTTTTCCCATGTATACTTGTAATAATAATAATAAAAAAAAAACAAATACAAAACCAAACCGGAGCATTGCATGCACTTATGAATACCATAAAAAAGTTGCACATTCAATCTCGTAATTTTCTCGAATAATTTTAATAGTATTAATATATCATACGTAAAAACTTATCTTTACGATGTATCTTCAATACTAAAATTATATTTAAAATCATTAACAGTTCGAATGGAAATATGAATTAGTAAATCTAGTTGCTTTTATATTAATTTTCCTATATATAGAAATTTAAGCACTTAATAAAAAATTAATATAGAAGAAGGATGTAGATCTCATTTTCATATATTTAAAAACAGCATTATCCTCATGGAAGTAAAATTCTATATGAATTATGAAAAGGTGTCAATAGTAGTTTATAAAGTTAAGGTAGTAAATATTAAGTTAATATTAATTAAAATTTTTTGGATTTGATGGTTAATAAAAAGAGTAAATTACAAAAACATTTACCTGTATTTTCGTCTTTTTGTTAAGAGATTTTACTTGAGTTAATTTTTTTGACAACTAGGTAATTTGAGTTTCATAAAAAAATTAATATTATTTTTTATATATGAAGAGATATGTGTCAACATCCTATAGTTAATATAATAATTAATATGTTACCTATTGTAAGTTGATATAGCTATTGACTATTTTTAAACTGATGTGTTATATTTACACGGTCACCTTCCATGCAAGAGAGACTAGAGAATTTGAATTTTTATTATTTTCTATAATTTGCTTTGTTGAAATTATTATTATTATTATTTCACAATTATACAATGGTAATCTTAATTATTTTGTTAACATGTGGCATATTGTTATCGATTGAAATGCCAAGTAGAATATGCATATCAGCATATAGCTCGTGATTTATTATTTTGGAATTTCTTTTAATATTAATATTTTGCTGACATGTTATCCTATGAATGGATTAATATTATATACATAAGCTAACAACTAAACTTCAATTGGACATATAAGTCAGCAAATTTAAAGCTTAGCCGTAAATTTGAAAAATATATATATGTTAAAAAGAAAAGGAGCACTATTTCTTCCTTTGGATAAAGCCATATTTTTAAGAAACCATGGCGAGTATAATAAGGTTATTCACTTGCTTTCACAGTCATATAAATGATATAATAATAAATGATTGCGTAAATAACTAAACAACATCAAAGGTGTCAAAAGTTGTCAACCCAGGATTCTGCCACGTCGCTCTTCTGCATGCCTCCCATTGACAACTCCCTCCTTCCCCACTTTATACACTTTTTCTTTTGTCCTCATCACGCGGCTATTTTTCCTTGAGAGCCGAAGTTAAAGAGGTTCTGGCGCTATCTAGGGTTTTGAATCGGCTCTGAACTCTCCTTGGCATGAGATCCCAGCCGAGCTGGCCTTATCAAAACCTCTATTTCATTCCATAAGTAATTTATAACATCATTTAATATCAAAATAAATAATATATTTAATAATACTGTTTGAATTATACATTATAAATGCAAAATTAAATAATAAATAATATGAAAAATTTAACCTATTTGCATTTCTTATCAAAAATTAACTTTATTCTAAATCTTGATCTAAAATCCTAATAAATCATAATATTTTAGTCAAAATCTATCCATACTCTATGGTATATTACTATATTGGGTAATTATCAAGTTTAGGTGAATCAAGTATCCTATAGAAATTCACTTACTTCCATTCAAGCATAAGCATGAGCATGAGCATGAGCATAAAAATGCCTTATACAGGCCAAATGTAGTCCAATGCCCACACTAGCCCATCTCTAACAACTTTTACTATTACTTTTTTTTTTCTTTCCTATTTATGAGTATAATTTTTTGTTTTTTTTTTATGTGAGCTCTATTTTCTTATCATCTAAAAATTAATCATAGAAGCTATAAAAATAGAAGGTCCAACAACCATTTAAATGTTAGTTTGATTTAGTTTGACTTGATTCAATACTTTGGTTTAAAGTGCCCATTTTGACTACCAACCCCTCTCTTCCACTTTCCTTATAAAGTAAAATGGTTAATGCCATATGTAGTACATAAAATTTATCTATGTTTATAATTAATTACCTAAACTTTAAAATAGTCAATTTACTATCCGATAAAACTTTTTAATATCACTTAGAGTACCTTATGTAATTCCATTCAACTTTGTTAAATTACATGGCTTATTCAACCAAGCACTGCCTAACACATGTATTATATGATTAATTTAACACAAAATAACGCTAGGTAAACATCCATGTAAAATATATGGGAAAAAATTTATGCATCAGCAAGGAAAATAACAAGCATCTCCTTTCTCTTTCTTCCACACCACCACCTCTCTCTCTTTCACCACTCTTTACCATGACAAACGGCCACACCATCAACAAACTCACCAACAACCATAGCATGAGAGAGAGAGAGAGAGAGAGATGCACATAAAGAAAGCTATAAAGGATCTTGCTTAGGTTCGTTTGGTGAACGTCAATGGAGGCAATCTTTTGCTTCCTCGAAACACCTGAACTATCATTGAGGCAAGTAGATGCATCGACAACAATACAAGGTCAATGGTTTGCTTCAATAAAGAACTGTGGCGATAGTCCTCAAATACTCACAAAAGATCAATTAAGGCTTCTGATTAGATACAAGATTGAGGGAATTGAACCTAAAGGTAGGTTCTTTCTAAAAGAACTCAACTTATAAAATCTACTAAAATTGATTTCATCCTTCAAAATTGATTAAATTAGAATAAATTTTAGAGAGAAGTTGAGATGGGTCTCCACAAGGCTTAAAGAGAGAAGGCCAACTCCAATTTAAATCATGAGAATAATTGCTAACACTTTTTTCTTATTTTTTAGTTGAGCATGTAGCTCATGTCCGGAGCTCAAATTGGATTTTTCAAGGATCAATTAAATACTTAGGTTTGATGTCCACGAAAAAAGAGGCTATTATTCTAGTGAATAGGAGGAAATAGTTGAGGCATGTTGTAGAAGAGAAATTACTTAAAGAAGAGGATGATGGGGATTAAGGTTTTTTAACGAGATTGCACGATGGTGGTGGCAAGGATTAAAGTTTTTGTAGCCACTAAAAAAAGAAACAGAAAGGTGAGAGGAAGTAGTGCAAAAGAGTTGTATAGAAGGCGAGAGAAATTATTTTTTTGTGAATATTTATTTATTTATAATAAATGTAATTGTTTGAAGTTAAAATATTGAATAATAATATTAAAATAATCATCTTATTTTTTTAACTAGACTCCTACATAGCTTGCTTTTTGTAAAACAATTTTATTTACCACGTGACATAGCATGATTGATAACAAATTCATGTAAACTAACAGACTTAAACAAAGATTGTAGGGGTAATATAAATGATCATAAAAAGTTTAATTAAGTAATAAATTGATTTTTTTCAAGTTTAGATATTTATTTGTAAATTTAAAAGAATACATTATTTATTGGTAAAAAAAAACCTTTGTTTCTTTTGTTAATAGTACGTGTACACGTAAAAAGATGACCCCTAAGGATGCTTCGCTAAATTAATATTCCAAAGATCCTACCACAAGTATGTGTCAAGCATTCATGTGAAGTGTTGCTAAGTTTTATAAGTTTGTTATATTCCTTTCTTACTTCTCTCTCTTCCCATCTCTGCCCTCATCTCCTTTCATTGCCGAAGCTCATATATACATATATATATATATATATACAATTGAATTAGTGCAGATCTGTAGTTCCTTATAACTATATATATATAGAGAGAGAGAGAGAGAAAGAGAGAGAGAGAATGGCGGATTGGGGGCCAGTGGTGATAGCAGTGGTGCTATTTGTGCTACTAAGTCCAGGCCTACTTTTTCAGCTACCCGGAAGGCATAGGGTTATCGAATTTGGGAACATGCAAACAAGTGGGATTTCAGTTTTAGTGCACACCGTCATCTTCTTTGGTCTTATCACCATCTTCCTTGTTGCCATTGGTGTTCACATCTACACAGGATAGACTACTTCACTATATAATCTCCCCTTTCTGTTTAATTTATTTCCCTTTTGCATGTTCTTGCTGTATACTTTGTTGGGTTAGAAAATGTATAGACTTGATATGTATCTGTTTGGTTCTGGTTTGGGTCTTCTAGAGTTGCATTTGTTCTTTGTTGATGATGCGGGTTCTAAACCGTCTCATGTTTCATAAACTCTGTTTGCTTTCATTTATTCTAATAAAATTGCTTTTGTCCCAAGAAAACAGAAGAAAAAACTGCTTAAATTTTAGTAGATAGAGATACTTCTGAATAAAGCAATTGGTGGATGGCTGCCGTTTGAATATTTGGGTTCTTGTTTGCTTTGGATTCGTGCCGATATCGAAAATATGTAAACTTAAATATAATTTTATTATCATTATTATCATTGATAGAGAAAATAGCCAACAGAATCGGTTGGTCCATTGTCCATTTCAATCGGACTTTGCATAGGTCCCCGGCTCATGATGAGCTTACGACCATGGCCATAGGGGGCTAGTTTTCCGGTTATCCCAATAGGACGACTAGTTCGGCCCGAGTGACACATGATCATGATGTTAGACTAAATAAAGCAAATGCTACTGAATCCCCATATCACAAATCCTTTTCCCCTCTAATCATATGGACATTAGGGGTTGAAAAAAAAAAAAAAACCCAAATAAGACCGCAAATTGAAGATATGATTGGAATTTTTTTTTTAAACTGAAAGCTTATGGCTAACTTGAAAGGGTAAATTGAATAAAATTGAAAAATTGAATTGTTTTAAGAAATAAAGTAATATTTTATATATAATTTAAAAATTCTTTTGCCGTCATATATTTTAAATAAATTTAAATTTATACTTATTAAAATATATATATGTATTTAACTTTCATGATTATAGGTTATCAAAAAATATGTATAAGTTAGCTTAAATTTTTGTACCATATGATAGTTTTATGTATACAATTAGTTGTTAAGACACATTTAAAGCTCCTTAATTATTTAATATATTGAATTCATCAACCTCTTATACGGTGTTGTTGCATATTATTATTTAAAGAATTCAATAATTAACCTAGATCTATTTTTCAAGTGTGAATTTGATGAAAAGTGATACTCCATAATTTCAAGCATGGAGGTTGTTGGAAACTTAAACTTACCTCAAAAACTAGCTTAGAGGTTGTTGGAAACTTAAACTTACCTCAAAAACTAGCTTGTGAAGTATTTGAAACAAATATATAAACATCATACATGATTCTTTAGAAGGTTATGTGAGATTCTAACATTGATCCTTTATAAATATTGAATAGGATCAGTTGAATACAATAATTGCATTATAGGTGCCATCCAACTAGTTACAATTAAAACTAGTTCAGATGGCATATTAGAATTTATCATAAAAGTTAACTTATAAATTAAGAGGTCAATAAATATTATACTAATAATTGGTCTTTTGAGAACAAGTATCATCCAATTAGTTACAATTAAAACTAGTTTGGATGGCAATTTAAAATTTACCTTAAAAGTTAGCTTATAAATTAAATGTTCAATAAACATTATACTAGCGATTGGTCTTTTAAGAATAGAATGTAGGAATTCTACATATTTTCTTATTTTTTATAATTTTTTTGCTATAGAAAATATAGATGTTGCATCAAACCTTAATCAGATCTCCACTTAAACCATAAAAGGCTTACATCGACTAAAGTATCTAAATTTCAAGCTTGATTGAGAAGTATCTCAATTAGATAGTTTACGTGCCTAACATGACCGATTTATACCCTCTTCCTCTTTGACATAGGGACCAAAGATTATACAATATAGATTGACATCATGTAGCGCACCAATTTTAGGAGCAACTATGCATGGTACAAAACTTTCCGATACATTCTTTTTTGTTGCTGCCTATCTCGCCCATACACATCTTACTTTTACTTCACGAGCTTGCAGTCAAAGGTTGGAAAAAATCAAACCCTTCATAGTTCATTAAACCTAA
The DNA here is from genome assembly GCA_037954665.1 of Laguncularia racemosa. Lineage (NCBI taxonomy): Eukaryota > Viridiplantae > Streptophyta > Magnoliopsida > Myrtales > Combretaceae > Laguncularia > Laguncularia racemosa. The sequence continues at coordinate 1,538,482 of JBBMOL010000072.1, forward strand.
ATATAGATAGGACTGAATTGAACAATTCAATTCAGCAAAGGATTTACTCAACTAACCAGTAGGTTCAAACTGATTCACCATATAAATTTATCAAATCAGTGGATTCATATAATAAACCGATTAATTGAGGATCAAAATAAATTTTTGAGCCTATTCACCGTAAGACAATGAATCGATTCTGATTCATGCATTTATAATCCAAGAACCGACAAATCCGTACCAATTCAAACCCAAATCGATGACTAAATAAACCCAAAGCAGCATCATATGAGATTCTGTGCTGTATATTTTTGTCAATAGAATCCATCCTCGAGTCGGATTGCAGACTGTAACGTGCCAGCACGAATCGCATTTTGTTTTACTTAGTGTAACCGACAAAACCATTTCTTTCTTGTGGGGACAATATACGCTCCTTTGCAAGCTATCTATTTTCGCGTTTATTCCAAAGTAAGTTTCAAGACCAAGAGGGTGGGCCGCATTTCTGGGGTTATTGATTGCATTTGCTTTCGCTTTCAATTTGACTTTTGATACCCAATGGCATCGAGAAAAAGTGATTTTGTCTTTGTTGAGTGTTAAACGCGATGAACACAAACTCAAAGCAACGCTTGCGTGCCCCAATGACTAAGGAAGAAATTGGTTTGCTTCTTTGCACCTGAATTGAAGTGATGAGGTGGCAAATGAGGGAAGTAGAGCTCCTATTGAATAAAGGTTTGTTCTTCGATTTCCTTTGAAATGAAGTAGCAATGACGGCCCTACTACTTCACTTACTTTATAGGGACGACACAGTTAAATTCGAAAATAAATCCTCTAAAATATTTTAAGGTAAAATTATAAATTTAAGAGTAGATTTTTTAAATATCCTACGAGATGCCATCTTTTTTTTTTTTTTTTAATCTTAACCATAGATTATCTTGTAACCTTGCCTCCGGTATTTAAGAATATCCAAATCCCTTAAACTCCTGTCAGTAATTGCCAATAATTGCAACTACAAATATAGCAGGAACAAGAATAACGGAGAAGCCGATGTTACAAATTCTGCTTCCCCTTCATTGCCAAGCCAACCTAGTATACACCATTGTTATCAGAAACGAACTAGAATCTTTGTACATGATACATTCTCAGGCGCAGTGGGATGAGTATACCGAGCAAAGTTTCTGCATAATCTCCGAGTACGCCCACCTGTTTCATCAATCAATTTGCATGCAGTAGTACATGATTGGCAGAGTCTTAATAGTTGCGAGAATTCGCAGCCGGGACTTTTTTTTTGGCTGTTTATGAGCACCTTCCTCCATCTTATCATTAGCATGGTTATCCAAGATGATGCAGGAGAAAACATAGAGAAGAAAATACTCTCTGACTACCATGGAGAAATTTCTGCTATGCAGTCAATCCTGTATTAATGTAAAATCCTAATAACAGGATATATCTTCCCCGAGGTAGGGAGAAAGGGACATACAAGCTAACATAATAGAGTCAGAAATAGGATAAATTCAAGACATTTTTCAGATGATCACCAAATGCCTCTGACCATTCCATTTCAATAAGAGAAAAGCTGTATTGACATACGAGTGTGGCACCAAGCAGGTATCCACAGCTTCAGCAGCCAACCAAGAGTGCATAAAAATTTCAGCCTACTATCAACTTCTTTAATAAGGCACCACCAGCAGAGACTGCAGGAATGCTCGATTTTCTATGTACAAATTCACCTCAAGGTTTTTCCCTTCACAATAGCTTCCATGCTGCATCAACAGATATTTCATGAACATTGATATTAGATAAGGTTTTCCACAACATGTACCCACATCCAATAAAGGAAATAAACCAGGCAAAGAAATTTAACTACTTTTGAAATGTTTATATGGAATTTGTTGATATATGGAAGATTATTAATAAGATTGTAATCGCACAAACAGCAACACATCTGTCTTTGTCTCGGAAGAATAATGTTGCAGCAACTTCATTGACAGAAGCAACAGGGAAAAACAATAAAACCACTACCAAAGCTTACACATTCTCAAACTACCTTTAAGATAGCTGCATGAATTCATCTAGATACAACTCTCCCTGTCTCTCATGCAATATCTATTGGAGCTGTTCCATATGAAAAATAAATTCAGGGTTTCCTTCATATGGAGTCCTAGATAATTGCAACAGACTTCAAAGGATAGGAGTTTGCATATTCTCAAACTCTAGTTTCAAGACCCACAAAATTGAAGAAAATCCACTCAAAAGCACTTCTCCCTTGAAATTCGACCATAAAAAGAAAGGGATGAATGCACCAAAAGTACCTATACTTTCAATTTTTGATAATTTTGTGTGAACTTTTGCTTTTTTGCAACTTCTTGTTTATACTTTCAATCCAATTGGCAATTTAGTATCTAAATTTTCATTAAATTGTAATCAAATTGAAAGTACAAACAAGGCAAAAATACAAAGGTTTTATTAAATTGCCAAGATTAAAAGTACAGCACCTGCGGTGTATTTATCCCTAAAAAGAAGCTGTTAAAAACAGGAGACGACCAAAAAAAAAAAAAAAAAAAAGAAATTTATCAACCAAAACATCCGTGTGACTAACACAAATGATAGGATAAATAATTATCCAAAAAAAAAAATGATAGGATAAATATCTGGACAGCTTCTCTTTTCAACAAATTTACTTTTTTTTTTCTTTTTACCTTGTTTTGTCTTGAAAAGAAGTATACATTTGAAAACATATACCCCTCTGGCAGTTGTCTATGAAATATGAAATCCTTAATGCTTCGTATCTATTTACAAATAAAACAATTGATAACAAAAGATCGGCACCAAAGAGAAGGTCTGAATTGCATCAAGTCGCATCAATTGCAAAAGGGAATCACTCCAGAACAGAACAATTCAACAGAAACAAGCAACCTGATAGTCACACTGATACTGATTGAAAGCTAAAGCAAACAATTGAACGAATCAAAAATCATACTCTTTCCAATCTCCAAAACGACATGTTTGCACAAGTGCATCTATTTTGCGGAAAAGGGGGGAAATCCCGCTTCTTATTGTGTTCATTTTAGTTAATCTCATGGAATCTAATTTGTTCCTGTTTTTAATAAGAGTCTTAACAAGAATACAACCCAACTCCTAAAAAATGTGATTCAAGCATCCTCTCATAATCCGATTCCTCCCTCCCACTAATTGATGAGATTCCGGAAAACCATACTCCATATATTATCCTGATCCCTCTATCCTCTAGTGATTCGTCAAAAATAGCAGTTGATTACAATAAGATACACGATGGCTTATTCTAATGTCCATCGACAGGACCGCAGAAAAAAACACCCGACTGTATATTGTTTTCATCCAAAATATACGACGCATGCCAAGACACTCGTAATGTTTATCTCTATCTCCTAACATGTGCAATGGCACTTGGAACCCATTATTAGGGCGAAAAAAGAGCCAGACTCCACTAAATATACGCAAACCTCCAATAGACAAAATGAAGTAATTAAAGGAACAATCGCAGCGTGGAGAAATATAAAAGAGATTCTCACAATTGATATCCTTGTTAGGGTTAGTGGAAGTGGAAGGACCCATAGCATAGCAGAGAATGGATCTTCCCAAAACGGAAAGAGCAGAAACAACGCCAACAACGTACAACACCATAACCAATCCGATAGCCCAGGGCATCAACATGAATCCTATAAAGAAGGTCAACGATCCACACACCATCATACTCAACGAAACTCCCAACAACATCGAAGCAAATCCCGCCGGCGTTATCTGCCCTGGAATCACCCGATTGTTATTACGCCTCCTCCTCCTCAATGTTGAAGAAGAAGGACCGTATTCACCACGATCATTATCGTCGGAAGAGAATGCGGTCGGTGTCGGTGGAGATCGAAGCAGGTTTAGTACAATCGAAGAGAGGTCGTATAAAGCCTTGGAATGATGGTCTTGTCGGTTTCTATCTCGTCTCATCATGTTCGTCGAATTTTGGGAGTGAAATTAGAGTTTTTCTTATTTATTTTCTCGAGAAAACTGACAAAGAAAGAGAAGGGAGATAAAAGGAGTGAGACGAGGCGGTGGCAGGAACAGGATAAGAGCTGATGAATTTCGTGTTTGGATAAAGAGAAAATTTCCGGAATTGAGTCGTTTGGGAGTTTGGAGTTGAAATCGGATGAGTGAAGCAAAGAGAACGGTGATGAGGTGGGATTCGGTGTGTACCGTATGTAGGGTGGAAAGAAGGTAAGGAGGTGACACGTCATTGGGATACAAAAATTTTATTCCTGGGGAAGTATGATTGAAAGAGCAGTTTTTTTTTTTTTTTTCAATATGGTGTAAGGCAGCCGGAGCCGGATAACATTCGTAAATATTATATTTAAAAAAATAATAAATATTATATCTAAAATGATTATTTCAAAAATAAATTTCATTTTATAACTTTAGTTTTATGAAAATTTACAAAACTGAAGGCATACATCGAATTCACACCTTCAGTGCAATTATACTAAGAAATATTTTTTTTACTATAATGAAATCTTACAAATCTATAAAAGTTATTACAAAGTAATACTATAAACCTATAAAAATTATTATAAAGTGATATTATAAATTTACATAATATTATAACATATGATGTCTAATGCATAGGAAGAAAAAATCTATATCGACAGTTTATAATATAAATAAGAATTCATATGTTCATTTTTACATTTTTTAATTTCCTCTGCAAGTGTCGTTCTTTCTCATAGTTTCAATTTTTTTATTTTCTTAATTTCTTTTTTACGCAGGTTTAACTTGTTAAACTACATGTGTAAAAATATCTAAAAAAAAAATCAACTTATTCAACAAAGCAAGATTTTGATATGATTTTCTCGAGAGAAAAAAATATTTTTTTATTATATTACTTTGTATAAATGCATTAAAAAAAAAGTAAGTGCAATTATTTATACTCCACTATTTTTATTAAAGTACCAATAGACCTGAGAATGCGAGGCAGGCTAGGAAATTTTAGCCCCCAAGATGTGCGGGCTATTTTAGCCCATCCTGCATGGCCCACAGGTTAGGGAGAGCTAAGTCAATGCAAGCGCGAGTTGGCCCACATGGCCAGCACAATTTAAAAAAAAATAAAGAAACATTGGAAAAAAGAAATTGAAATTAGATCAGCCAGGAGGACCTTAGGACCATCCTCGTCTCAGTCTCTCATTAACAACTCACAAGCTCATCTCACTCTTAAGTCTCACATTCTCTCTTGTACTCTCATCTCACAAGCTCATCTCACTTGTCGATGTTCTCATTCTTGTCTCGGTCTGGCAAACCTCATAACAATCATAGGTCATGACTCGATCACAAAATAGTACCACGTGCACGTAGTGGTTGTAGTGGTTAATCGTCGCCTCATTGTCATCTCAACCGCCTATCATTGTCGTCACTATCTACTTATCGTCGTTGTCAAGTAGCATGGTGAGTCATCTCCTTGAGCTCATATCATGCCATACCTGTTAGCTATTGCGTTTGAATTTTATTTTTTTTAGTTAGCTAACTGCTATGTTTGATTTATAAGTTCGTTTTAAGTTAAGGTTTAGGGGTTTGGGGTTTGGATTTGTAGTTTGGGGTTTAGGTTTGGAGCTGCGATTTGGTTTTAGAGCTGTAATTTGGAGTTTGGAGTTGGAGTTTAGGGTTAGGGGGTATGCATAAATAGAACTTATGGTTATGTATTTAAAGAATTGGAGTTGTGGTTTGAGGTTTAGATTTTGGGTTTATAGTTGTAGTTTAAGGTTAGGGGATATGCATAAATAGAGCTTTATGGTTAATTGGTTATATATTTGGAGAATTGGAGTTGTAGTTTAGGGTTTGGGGTTTACGTTTGGAGTTGCGATTTGGGGTCAGGGGTTATGCCTAAATTAAAGCTCATGGTTAATTGGTTATGTATTTGGAGAATTAGAATTGCGATTTGGAGTTTGGGTTTGGAGTTGCGGTTTAGGGTTTGGGGGGGGGGGGGGGTGTAAGCATAAAGAGAGCTTATGGTTATGTATTTGGAGAATTGGAGTTTCGGGTTAGGGTTAGGGGGTATAGCATAAATATAGCTTATAGTTATGTATTTGGAGAATTAGAGTTACAGTTTGAGGTTTAAGGTTTGAGACATGTTATCTTAAATTCAATTGTCAATAAATTAAGAATAAGAAGGATCCATTTGATATGTGACTAATTGTAGGTAATGTTAGTGGTATTAATTCAATATTATGATATTTTCTTGTTTTGATGTATTTTTAGAATAGATCCTACAAGCAATGAGACTATTTATACAATACAACTTATTAATGTAGACGATATGTCCGAAGTCGGTGGGCATAATGATAATGTACAACTAGAATCTTCTCAATCTAAAAAACCTGCAGGTAAAAAGACTCGAGCAAATGGTTTTTCTTTTGAGGTTTGGGATATATTTGCAAAAATAGGTGTTAGGAAAAATGGTAAAAGTAGAGCTAAATGTAAAGCGCGTGAGAAAGAATATGTTATTAGAGGACATAGCTATGGAACATCATCCTTACATCGACATATAAGAAAGTGCCGTTTGAATCAAATTTCTAAATATAATGATATTGATGATATGATGATTGATCATGCCGGTAAGATAAGATCAAGAAAACCATATCCTAAAGTTGCTCATGAGATAATGTTGATAGCTATTATTGAACATGATATGCTATTTTCATTTGTTGAATATAAGAGGATTACATGGTTTATAAAGCTATATATTCCTACTTATAAGCCAATTTCTAGGAAAATTGTTATATTAGATTTTTTGAATTTATATTTGGCTCAAAAGGATAAATTGAAACAAATATTGTAGAATATTCTAGAGAGAGTATGTTTGACTTCTGATGTATGAATTATCTCCACTGGTGAAGAATATATTTGTTTGATTTGTCATTATATAGATGGCAAATGGAAACTCAATAATAAAATTCTTGCTTTTTGTAAAATGCCCTCTCCTCACTCAAGGTTTGAGTTATCAAAAAAAGTTTTTGAATTTTTGAAAGATTAAAGCGTAAGTAAAAAGATATTCTCCTTCATGTTGGATAATGTATCTGCAAATGATCGCATGCAAGATTTATTGAAAGAGTAACTAAACTTGTAACATAGTTTATTATGTGGTGGTGATTTTTTTCATATTAGATGTTGTGCTCATATTCTCCATTTAATCGTTAAAGAGCAATTGACGGTAAGTATTGAAGCCTTACATAAGGGAGAGTGTGAAGAGCTCAAGAGTAGAACGAAACATTTTTTTTAGTGTGTTCAATAGGTTGGTATCATTGATACTAATGTTGGTTTGTGCTTGGGTGTAGCTATTAGATGGAATTTCACTTTCCTTATGCTTGATAGCGCACTGAGGTATCGACGTGCTTTTTCTTGCTTTTAATTGAATAATTCTCATTATAAATATTGTCCAACTATTGATGAGTGAGGAAGAGCAGAAAAGATATATAACTTCTTGACCTCTTTTATAGTATCACCAATTTGATGTTGGGATCCTCGTATCCAACTTTAAATCACTATTTTGTGCAAATACGGAGAATTGAATGTTTGTTGAATGAAAATTTAAGTAGTGAAAATTTAAATAGGTCGAGGCATTAGCTCTTTTGCAAGTTTCAAAAGCTAATTATCATAATCATTATGCATCTCTTAAGTACATACTTATTATTTTGGACTCCACATTTTTTTTCTCCTAAAATTTCTTTGAATACCCTAATGAAAGTACCCATACACATATCCCATTATCATCTCACCACAATAAAAACACCCAATAATCATTATCTTACCACAATGAAAACACCCAAACACGTATCCCGTCAATAGGTGAGAAAAGACAAATGAAAAAAATTAAGAAAAGTCTAACTAATATTGATAATTAGAAGGAAAAGTATTGTTCTTTAATTCATGTTAATGAAATTTTGGCTTATTCACCTAAACTTTAGAAATTTTCATACCAACTTAAGGATCTCAGTTGATTAAGAGGGATGAAGAAAGTTAGCTACTTTCTATGATATTTAATAAATAAGTTGAATATTTATGTTGTTTTAGCCCATTGAATTTTATTTGATTTTTTTTTCTTCTTTTTTTTTTGTTTTTTGTTTCAAATAAAAAACTTATGCCAGTTAACGTATACTTTAATAAAGAATTTTATGATGTGATTTAATTAATATTGTTTTATTTTCACTTTTTAGAATATTTTTGAAAAACTTATGTTTTCTAATTGAATGAGGGACTTGAGCTCTTTTACAAGTATCACAAGTTGATTATCAAAGTCATTCCGCAAGTTAACTATTGTCATATCATAATGCCTTCTTTAGCATTCCATTGTGTTTGCTTTTTAAAAAAGTCATTTCGCAAGTATCGCCAAGTTAATTATCACTTGAGTTCTTTCATTTCATTTCTTTTTTTTGGTAATTGCAAACTATTGACATCGTGATTTATTACTGATGCTAGAATATATATATATATATATATATATATATATTATTAAAACCTTTGCATGGTCCATGGCTTTAATTAATTATGAATGATAGATGTTACAAAAGAGCTTTTTACATTCAATTTCCAAATTCTTCCACTAGGATATAACCGCTCGTCCAAATCATGGAACTCATACCATACATGCCACATGTTCTAAGCTCAAACATACTTCTATTTTATTACTATTTGTATGATATCATATCTCTACTTGGAAAAATATGCCCATAAAATATTATTAGACTTAACAAATATATCAAAAGGATAATATATTCCACAATTAGGAGTAAACAAAAAGACCGATTGAACCATAAATTAGATTTGAATTATCCTTTTAAATTTGAAAAAATTACAAACCAAATCGAATAGTTTTTTTAAGTTCAAAAATATCATAAATCAAACTAAGCAATTTCAAATTGAATCGAATCATGAGAAGTAAAAAAAAAATAGTAATAAAAATATTAAGAATATATACTTAAAAAAAATATTTTATGTTATTTATTCAATTTATTCTTTTATTTGATATTTAATAAATAATTTGTTATTTTTATAATTTTATATTTTTGTTATTAATTAATATAAAAATCATAATAATAACTCGGTCCTTTTTTTATTCCTCCAAATCCATTTGCCTTGTGTGACACAGCTGTCACTTCATGTTTCCTCATCCTGATGATTCCGTGCTTCCAGCAAAATAGTCGGCATCAATATGCTGTGGGAAATGATAATAGAGATACTTTCTGCATTTATTAAAATATAAATAGCTTAAATAACTCATTTGAAACATAAAAAGACTTCACTAGATTTTAGTATTAATTTAAAGGATTTAAAAATAAAAATCACTCAGAGACATACAAAACACGATTGAATTATAGTAGAAATATAAGGGTTGTAATGTATTAGCTCCACAATATTTTAGATTGTTAACGCGTAATGTTTGACATGTAGCAAGACTAAGCTGATTTATTTAAACTTATTCAAAGGAGCAATAGGCATTTAGTTCAAACATATATATATACATACTAGATGATAGGTTAGTCGTAAAATATAAAAATTTTGTAGATCAATCAATCGTAACACATAATTTTTTTTTTTTTTATACTAGTCATTCGTTAGTGTATCTTTTAGTTATATGTAAATTTGAATTAAAAATTGTAGGATGACATGTTGACATTATGTTTCTTGGGGATAATCTTCTAATTTTTCAAAGAAACTTAAAAAGAAAAAGAATAGTGGAAAAGGTGCGTGATTGGGGTTTATGGATTATTTATCGTTACAAAGTAATTGTTATCAATGGGGGGCCAGATTCGGCTGAACATCAGACAAAGGGCAGAATTAGATAATAATAAATAATGGGCATCGCACCAACTCCAAAAAGTAGAATCCAATGGTTTTAGAAACAAGAAACGATTTAATAAATATATATCATGCATGTGCAAAGCACAGCTAATAATTTTTGGGGGAAAGCGCCATTCATCTTGTGTGGGTCGGCATTCGGCATTCGGCATGGTCTTTTACCTAATTATTCCCTATTATTCCGTGCTTCCAGCAAAATGGGTGACATTATGCTATTTCATTAGATCTTTGCATGAATGTTGATGTAGATATAATTTCCTTGGAAAGTTTGGATATTTGGTCGATAAAGGGAACAGACATCGGTTTTGTTTATTTCTTTTTGTTTCCACTTTGTAACGAGTATTTATTTATTTAAAATCTAATGTCAATTAATGAATAAGCTAATTGAAATCAAAATAAAGTTTATTTATTTAAAAAAGTTGAATTCAAACTCGAGTTAATTCGAGAGTAAACTTATTTATATTATTAACGAGTTAACTTACAAATAATTTTATAAATAAGCTCGCAAATAAGTTAATTAGTAGACTTTTATTTATAAACTTGTTAATAAATTTGTAAATATACTCTCATTTATATTATTAATAAATTGATTCAAGAATAAACTTGCAAATAAACTTTGATTTATATTGTTAATAAGTAAGCTCATAAACAAACTCATAAGTAAACTTATTTATTTAAATAAATTCTGACTTAAGTTCATTTATTTAAACGACCTTAAATTCAAACTCATTTGAATAAACAAGTTTGTACCCATTGATTTAAACGGCCAAGCTCTAACTTTAAATTTCTTAATGAACTTGAACTTGATCTTATAATTTTTAGGCTTTGATAAAAGCTCGGTTTGACTCAATCTTGATAATTTTTCTAATAAGTTAATTGCAAATATTAAAAAGCTTAGCTCAACTCGATTTATTTGCAGCCCTATTTGAAAAGTAAATTACTTTATTTTAATTTTAAATTTAATGTTTGGATAAATTATATTTTTACTCCTATTATGATTAGATACATTACACGCTATATACATGTATGTTTCACCTTTTTTTTATTTATATACTTGCCTTATAACTCTTTGTATATGTTAGAAAACAAGTTTACTTTTGATTAATCTAAGATGATTAATTTGATGAAATAACATTATTAATTATATTTAATTAAATTAATTAAAATTTAAAACGAATCACAAAGAAAAGGAAAAACCTTAATCTAGCTTAGCCAACCACTTCAAGTCATGGCGGTTGATCATCCCATGCCTACTGATGGTCAATCACCATTATTTTGACCTTGTGGGCCCAAAAATTAATAAAAAATGATTTGTCTAAACTTGACATTTTGAGTATAATCCGTAGAGTTTTAAACTTATTTTTTCTTTTTCTCTTTACTTTTAATTTTCTAGATGGGGTGCCCTCCCACTTATATTGCGAATCACAACCCACCAAATGATGGTGGCTGACCACCCTAAAGCTAGGGGCCAAATATTGCCTGTGGAGGATCGCATAAACCCTCTTTCCAAGGTGGTGGCCAACAATCACATAACTTTGGGGAGGCTAACCAAGCTAACCACTATCTTAAATCAAGCTTAAATAAATACCAAATAAAACTCAAATAGCTCACAAGCAGATTCAACTCACGCACATCCCTAATATTATTCATCTACTTATTAAATCAATGTGAATCGCCGCCTGGTTCAGTTTTGTAAGTCAAAACAAGGAATTTGGCTTGTACACCGTCCATTCTTTCACTTCAATGTGGAATTAATACCATAAGAAAAGTGACATCTTTAGAAGGGTTGAGGCCTCATGACAATCGGCAAGAGTACAGCTATACGTTTAGATAGTTTCTTCAGGTATCAATCCTTTGGGCTTTGACTTGCCTCAAGAGCAATAATCATACACGGAAAAACTTTGAAATTTGCATTCCTGATTGATGAGAGCTGACCAAACATTCACGAATCTAGTTATTAAAAAAAAAAAAGAAAAAGATATAATCCATGAGCTTATTTGATTTATCTATTTATCATTTGTTTCGTATCTATTCAAATATCAAATATGCATGTTTACCTCAAAACAGATAGGTAATTATACATATCATATACTTAATCCGATATGGATCAAATAAAGATCAGACAAAAATAAATAAATCCCATAAACTAAATGGAAACTATTTTTAGATTCACCCGACCTACCTATCCGCTTCTCCCATTATTCCTAAGTCAGATAACGTAAGACTAGACAAACATGCGGTTGTATGATAGGGAAAGGATCCACCGAGCATGCATCATAGCCTCGTAGCCTACGAATTTATAGTCAAATTATTCCCGCACTGAGAATGAGATAACATTATAATCGGTTTCATAATAATTTGTTTACAAAGTAAGCATGAATCCCTGACAGTACTAGAAACATGGTTCATGTTAAGCCTTAAAATAACAACATTGACAGCATAATTCTCTTCTATACAGGGACCTCCATGTAAGACAATAGAGAGGATTTTTTGACACTTTTGTTATCCCTGTGTGTGCCCGTTTTGATGGAAAATATTTTTTAAAACTGTTTATAAATAGTCAATATTATCATAATAATCTCAAGAGGGCTTTACATACTAATGGCCTGTAAGGAAAAGTGGTGATGAAAGGCAATTATAATAGCTGGAAACTAGAAACCACAGAATCTCGAGATTGATACAATTATCATTTAACTACTGTAAAGCTCTGATTATAACAACTAGCGGAAAAACCCGAAGACAAAAGAACTATTTTGATGACATATTATAAGTAAATCAAAAAGCAATAGAAAACTACAAGCAATTCAAATGAGACTGGAATAAATGTAGCCAGCCATCTCAACATTTTCTTCCAAACAAAACCAAAGCACTGGCTTGGCTAGAGGTGGAGGGATAAACAAGTGCCTGATTCTTTAAGTTCAAGACTCTGCAGGAAAAAGGAAACTTTTTACCTCTTAGCAGTAATTCGAGCAGACCCTTTAGCTTCCAAGTTCCAACAATTTCTTTTCTTCTGCACCATCCCAAGTGGAATAGGAGTCCCGTTTCAAAGCTTCTCCGTGCATATGCAGCACGAGATGAAATTTCCCTGTTTAAAATAGTGCCTATGTCCATATCTCCACTAATAACATATTGCCAAGTACGATAAAAGAAGTGCAAAGTATGCTTGTATTGTGTTCTTCATATGTGACAGTATATGATTGGATAGAGCAAGGATGATAACACCTTTTGAGAATAGGAATTACGGTGAAACCTCCATTTTGACTAAACTGCAACCACAAAATAAGCAATAATAGACTACAATCCACACCAAGAAAAACTGATAATGCAAATGGAAATGTCAACTTAAATGTGTAAATAATTCAGAAACTGAAACTGAAACAACCTATATGGATATACTACATCACTCCCTTTTTCTCTGAGAAAACCGTAGGATCAAGAAAGTGAAATGGAAAAACCAAATCTACAAACTACCTCAATATTCTCCAAAATATATTACTATAATAATGTAGAAAAATAACTAATTGATTTATTACCCAAGATAAATAACTATGAAAGTGCCCATCATAACAGACATCAACAGGAATAATCAAATCAGGCACTTCACAATTGCATCAAGTTGTGAAATTAAACTTGAAATATCTAAAAATAGTTACTATGACAGTGTAGATGTGTCACTAATGAAATTACGCATCGTAACGAACAAAGACAGAAATAGTGAAATTAGCCACTTCACAACAACAGTGAAATTATGAAACTAAGATTGAACATGCTAAGCTGCAACAACAATACTGCAACATCATTCGAGCTCTATTCTCACTAGATGAGGTGGACTCTAGAATTCGTATATTGTCGATACCCTCTGTCACAAAGCAGCAGTCTACACCACGTTTCTTAAAAAAATTACAGCAATGATATCTAATCCAGAGAATAACAATGCCTTGATCTTCCAAAACAACATCTAGTAAAATAATGCATCATAATGAACAAGATAACCAATCTTGCATTGCAGAAGACAATCAAGTCAGCCATGTAGTGATAATATCAAATGCAGAGATTGAATTGGAACAATCTGAGACGACTAAAATTTACAAGGAAAAACTTCCGATTATGAAACAGCAATTACACGCATTGGCGACGCATACAACCACCCAAACTGAATGAATAAAAACAAAAAATTGCAAGAACTACTGGTTATTCATCATGGAATATAATCGAGCCAAGAAATTTACAGTGACAGATTAAGAAAGACTTATGTAGAAATTAGATAAAATATATACTTACTCATTATTGCTGACAATTGAAAACAAATTTACTTCTCCTTGAACGAGAAAAATCGGAGGCAGCTAATTGTAGCCAAACTCTAATTCCACCATGTAAGAATATATAATTACCAAAACCAAAAACCCAAAAATGCAAAGAAATCAAGATAAGAATTAACAAGCTTAGCCCCCCCAAAAAAAAAGAGTTAAAACAAAAAGAAAAGGTTAATCTCAAACTACTAAATAAACCCCTATACAAAATGGCCACAACATCACTGTCCACAACCCGCCCCGCCTCAACCCGGAGCGCGATTCCCCGCTAGACCCTGGTGGCGACCACAATCGCGAATCTGGTCCATCAAACCCAGGCAAATTCTCAGGCGAAAAGGCAACCCCAGGCGGTGGAGCCGTACTCATAATTGCTCCGCCGCCACCACCGGAACTACTATTACCACCAGATTTCATCCTGAATATTTCCTTGGGTAGAAGAACTTTCGACACACCGAAAATCACAACCGGTTTTTCATCGAAAACCGTCTGCGTTACCGACGCCTGAACCAACCCAGTATCGATCGTAACCGAACCGTTAACCCGCGAGATATTGAGCGTGAAGCTCCCCGCTCCCATAGCCTCCGTAGCCAACGTTGGCTGAACCGGATTGACAATTGACTCGAGGGAACCTAAAGGATAGTAACTATGCAATACATGGTACCTTAAAACAACAACCTTTTTGTCTGCTGGCAAAGTCTGGAGGCTCACTGAGGCCGGCATTTCGGAGAATGCGGTGTCGGTGGGCACGAATAGCGTGATGCCAGCACCGCCTTCGTCTGCTTCGAATTCCTCCACCACTCCCGAAGCCGCGAGCATCGATGCGGCGACGTTGAAGTTGTGCCCATCGATCAACGCGCGCGTGATGTTCAACCCGAGTGTAGGGCGCGTCTCGGAGGCCATGAGATCAAAGTTAGACGGAATTAAGAGGGAATTTACAGTGAATATGCTTAGGTTGTACGGAAGGGTTTTGATGAGTTCCAAAACTGTGGCGTTTGAAGGTGAATAAGGGGTTGGGCTTTGGACTGTGACGACTGAAGTTTTTGGGTCGCGCGTGAGGTTCACGGATCCGGAGTCAGAGGAAGCACGTCCGGTTGTCTGGTAGAGAGTGGTGATGAGGCGGCCGGAGAGAGTGAGCTTGGTGAGGTCGGTGGGGGAGAGGTATTGGAGGAGTGTATGGTAGCGAAGGACGTCGGCGAGCGAGGTAGGTGAGAGGCGGCGCGTGCGGTCGGTGGAGGAAGATAGATAATTATTCGGTACGGCGAGGATTGTGACGGAGGAGATTTGGGTTAGATCTGATGAGATGGTGCTGGAGAGAAGTGAAGTGAAAGAGGAAAGAGAAGGATAGGAAGAGAGGACCGAGGTTATATTTGGAGAGACAGAGTGTGTGGGTTTTGTGTGGAGGAGGAGGAAGATAGTGAGGAGAGAGATAAGGGTAGTTCGGGGGATTAAAATATGTGGTTGCAGTGGTGGTGGTCGAGGTGGTGGTGATGCTTTGGCTACTTTACTATCACCCATTGTGTTTGCGGGGAGTGGCTGAGTGAGTCGGAGTGGCGAGTGAGCGAGTGAGTGGGGTGAGAGGGTGGGAGCAGAGGAAGGGAGTGACAGCGAGAGTGTGGATGGATGAAATGGATGGTGACGATTCTGGGCAATGAGCATGAAGATTTTTGTTGATGAAGTTAGATGTTGGATGCATGCCAATTTTCCACCTAGTTGATTTAATAGGTTTCTTTTTTTTTCGCTTTTTGGGCCAAGGAAAAAAAAGATTTAATAGTTTTTCTTTTTCTTCCTTGTAAGAATAATATAAATGTATACAATCATCGAATGCTTGATTTGCGAATAAAAATAAAGTAATAGTAGGATTACATTAGGAAAAAAAAAGACAAGTACTAATTATTATTTATAATTCTTTTAGATTTCATAAATAAATATAGAATTATGTTGAAAATAATTAAAAAATAACTCTTCCATTAATTTTGTAAAGATATTATAATTTCGCTTTTCACATCAATAGTAATTTTGTGGAGTACTCAATCATAGGATTATATCTACAGGAATAATTTTTCTCTTTCACTCTTGGTTCCTTAAGTAGTCAACAAATGTGATATTAATATTTTTCCATAGCTTGATGTAATTTATAGAATACATTCATTGAGACATTTAAGTATAGCAAGTATCCTTTTGGCACTGTTTGTATCTTAGATTTATAGGTATTGTACTTTGTATGCTTGTAATTTTCTCTATTTTTTTCATTTTATATACTTAGTGTGTTTAGTTCTTACAATTAACATGTTTGAGCTTTACACCGTTATGAAAATGTTAACACCAGTAAGTTTGAAAAAATAGAAAAAAATAAATAAATTGCTCTCCTTCAATCTAGCATCTTCTTTTTTCCAAACCTTAATAAATTCCAACTTAAAATCTCAAAGTTGTGGCATAACTCTATAATTTGTATTTGATGTATTGTTTTATGAACTACAATATTGCTGATTTTTTCCTTAAAAAAGAAACAGTAGATATAGCTAGTCTATGAATGACCAAGCATCACACTAAAAATTAGATAGGTTTGACCCATGGTCACTTGTCCTCCTAAATAGATAAGTGCCAAATTCAATGAATTATTTAAAAGAGTGAAAAAAAAAACCAATTATAAATGGAATTTGTTGTTGGTCTTTGTAAAATATGCTTTTGGATGGAGATTTAAAACACATTATAAGCTAAATTTGTGTTGAGAAATAGCAACTCGTAATGAATAGGATGGTATAGTAACGTTATGAAATACCTATAATCGAACAATAATAACTCATGCAACGTTGTAGCTAATACATTAAGTATCTCGCTTTGAGAGTGCATACATAGTAATGGAACTTAAAGGAATTGATGGGGACCTACACAAGCAATAGAGCATGTGGTTTGTTTCAATGCAAAGCAAATAACTTTACTAGGACTTGGCATGTCACCAATCCTATTGAAAGGGAGGTATGCCTTTGAGAATGTAGACACAGGTGATGCATGGCTGTCTTTAGCTTGTGTTATAATGTGTTAAGTTAGTTTCACAAAAAGAGCAACCATCGTGTTTAATTATCGCTATTGAATTCAAAACCCCCACTTCTTCCCCAAGCCATTACTATAAATCAAGCTTTTTAAGCCGATTAAAACTGTCCCAATAGCATACACAATGGGGTAGTCAAGGTTTTTAGGGTGGTTAGTATATGTGCCTTATAGGTAGGGTGTTGCAATACAGTTAGGAGTTGTTATAGCCGCCCTAAAAGATATACCTTAATAAATGGTTATTACAATGGCTAAAACAGCCCTAAAAAGCCCATTATATTCTATTTTATTTAACTCTATTGATGTAGTCATAATTGCTCAAGTAGCTTGAATGATGCTACTACATTAAGTTATCTATTGGGGTTGTTTTAACCACCCCAAAAGCTTTTATATAGAATAGGGCAGCTATAACTTTTTAAGACACCAAATATTGTGCAAAAAGAGTTATATATATATATGCTACACTGCCTTGATACATCTTTTTCAATTAAGTATGAAAATAAAACATTTCATGAGAATAGAAAAAGAAATTGAGATGAAATTTAGTATTTAGAACTTATCTAACCATTTAAGACTACAAAATACTTCCAAAATTTTTCCCCTTAACCTAATGAGTTTTAAACATTTTTTTTCCCTTGGCTATAAACCCAACAACTACCAAAAACTTATCACTATTCAATTCTATGCTCTATTTCAAGTTTCACATTACTTGAGAATTCCATTGTACAAAAATTATTACATGATGTGATCAACATCATCGATCCCTTAACACCTAGTTAACAGGTAAGTCAAGAAGTTGAGCAAGATATATTATCAGCTAATATGTTTGCTTAGGTCCCTAATTGGAAGGACCAAATGTGCCTAAATAGATAATGCAAGGAAAAAAATGCATATATAGAAAGACACTAACCTCACATTTGATACAGAGGCAATGTTGCTACTTGCAACTTATTATTAATTGAGAAGAGAAAAGGAGACCAATATAGAGATGACATACATGCAACAATATTAGAGTTGTCTTTTAAGATCATTTAGCTCAACTCCTCCATTACTTGATTAACGTTATGCAATAATAAACTCGTAAAACAACTAAGACAAAATAACTAAGAACACATTTTGCACTATCATCATGTGCATTAGGAAGAAATCTAGGAAGTTGAGTGATATCAATTGAATCCAAATGCTACCATAAAAAGAAAAGAAGGTTATGGTAAGGAAAAAAAAACACAAAGACAAGTTTTTATATATAAATAAACTTAGGCACCATACACAAAGAACTAGTAGTTTTTGTTGCAAAGCAAATCCATTGTAGGTTAAGTAAAAAGTGGATCTAAACACAAATCATAAATGAGTAGCAAAAGCAAAGAGCTATTGTAGGTAAAATTAGCTCAAAACTAAAGAAAAAAGAAATAGAAGTAAAGTATGAATGTTTCAGAACAATATGGTTATGTATGTGGTTTTGTAGGAAAACACGAGAAGGAATATGGCCATATACCTTACTGTGCACGAAGTCTTCCCAACAAGCCTAAGTACATGGGTTGTGTACTTAGCCATGTACTTCAACATAATCATGTACATGCCTATTTACCTAGCTGTGTACCCTATCAGTACACATAACTTTATCCAACTCAACATGAGCAAGTACACGCTTGTGTATCTAATTGTGTATCTTCCTATTTTTAAAATTTCCTTCTTCTTCTTCTTCAATTAATGTTTCAATCTTAGTTTCTATATACCCAAGCAAAATTTATCTAATTTAATCACTAATTCTACACTTTTATACGAAATATAAACATGTACTTGCTTCAATTTGAAGTTCGAATCCCATGATTGTGCTTGTTCTTTCTTCCCCTTTGTTCCGAAATCTATTAACACTTCATCCACACAATACTCAGGCCTAGGAAATTATGATCAGAAAATCTTATGATAACAATCAAGACTCTTACTTAGTGGAAATGTGTCAATCTTGTACAGTTCCATTTGGTTACATTGTGTGTGTCTGTATATGTTTCCGAGGTATCAACTACACAAAATGGAAAAGTTGAGGCAACAAGTCAAATAGGGGTTTAAATATCCCAATTGTAAAAATACTAAAATACCCCCATTCTCAAAGCCTTATTATTTTTCTTACCCTCATTTTTATTTTACTTATGTTGCATATATTACATCCTCCTCCTTTATAGAAACTTTCATCCTCGAAAGTCACTTGTATTTGGAAAAAGTTCTAGATACTTTCTTTGCATTTCTTCCTCTAATTCCCAAGTCACTTCACATTTCATTTGATTGGTCTATTGTACCTTAACATAAGAAATCACTCTTCTTCTCAATACTTATTCTTTAGTGTTTACAATTCTTATAGGTTTCTCAATAGAGGATAAATCCAATTGTATATTTAAAGTTTCATAACAATTACTTTATTCCGATTTGGTACAAGTTTCCTCAACATTGACACATGAAATACATCGTGTACCTTTTCCAAACTTGGTGGCAGTGCTAACTAGTAAGCTACATTGTCAATTCTTTCTAGAATTTCAAATGGACCAATATACCTCGAGTTCAGTTTCCTCTTAGGCCAAATTCGATTACTCCCTTAGTTGAATAAATCTTCAATAATATTTTATCTCCTGCTTGGAACTCCAAGAGGCATCGCTTCCTATTTGCATAGCTTTTTTGACAACTTTGAGCAAAAACAATCCTTTATTTTATCACTTTTATTTTGTCTACAGCTTCTTGTACTATCTCTAGTCTTATCATCTGTCTCTCACCAACCTCGTCCCAATATAAGGGAGATTTGCACTTTATACCATATAACTCTTCATATAGAGCTATCTGGATAGTTGTTTAGTAGCTATTATTGTATGTAAACTCTACTAAAGACAAATGATCATTCTGATTACTTCCATAGTCAAAAGTAGATGCTCGCAATAAGTCATCTTAGACTGTCCATCTATTTATGGATGGAAAGTAGTGCTAAATTGTAATTTGGTGCCCAAAACCTTATGTAAGCTTCTACAAAATCTACTAACAAACCATGTATCCCCGTCAAAGGTTATAGTGATTGGCACTTCATGTAAACCTAAAAATCTACTTTATATATAACCAAGCTAATCTTTCTAACTTGTACCTTATCGTAATTAGCAAAAAGTGGGCTGACTTAGTTAATCTATCAACAATCACTCAAATTGCATCATGTTTTTCCTTAGTTCTTGAAAGAGTTGTGACTAAATCCATAGTTACATGTTCCTGCTTCCATTTAGGTACTAGAAGTGATTGTAACCACCAATTAGCCTTTAATGCTTAATTCTATTCTGGTGGCATGTCAAAATTTGGATATAAATTCAGCTATCTCCACCAATAATAATTTTTTAGATCTCTATACATCTTGATACTTTCGGGATGTATTGTGTACCCTAAAGAATGAGCTTCCTTCATAATTTATTTCTTTGGTTCAATATTATCTAGTACTCACAATCTTATGCCATGTTTCACTACACCTCTTGCATCCACCTTAAACTCGATTGTTTCTCCTGAATTTATTTTTTTCTTAATCCCTTGAATTATGGTTTCTCTTTTCTATGATGCCTTAATTTGGTTAAGAAGGGTTAGCTGAATGCGCGAACTAGCTAGTCTAGTCCCACTTCATGTGTAACTACCTCTAACTCTAAAATGCGCATGTCTTCCAATATTTCTCTCTGTGAGGTAATTAAAGTTACTATATTACCTTACTTCTTTTGAATGAAGGCATCTATTAAAAGATTATATTACCCTGCTTTTTTAACTTTTTAACTAAAGGCATCTGCTACAACATTTGCCTTCTCGAGGTGGTAGTGGATCTCCACATCATAGTTATTAATAAACTCTAACCATCTTATATGCCTCATATTTAACTCCTTTTAGGTGAATAGGTGTTTCAAACTTTCATAATCTATGAAGATTTTTCAGTTCTCACCATATAGGTAGTGTCTCAATAGTTTTAGTGCTAAGATCACTACTGCTAACTCTAAGTCATGTGTTGAGGTAATTCCTCTCATAGGATTTCAATTGATGAGATGTATATGCAATGACTCCCCCACTTTACATGAGAACACATCCTAACCCTTGAGTTGATGTGTCATTAAAAATTTCAAACTCTTCCCTTGTTTTATGTAGCGCTAACACTAGAGCTATTACTAATTTCTCCCTCAATGTCATAAAGCTATTTTCACACTTATCATCCCACAAGAATTTCACTCTCTTGTGTGTTAATTGGGTTAAATGAGCTTCTAAACAAGAGAACCCTTCCACAAAACACCTATAGTAATCAGCTAGTCCCAAAAAGCTTCTGATCCTATCACTGTCCTTGGTTTTAGCCAATCAACTATAGCTTTTCTTTTCTTAGGATTTACTAAGATATCATCTTTATTTACCACATATCCTAAAAAGGATACCTACTATAATCAAAACTCACACTTACTAAATTTTGCATGTAATATCACATCCTGCAATCTCTCTAAAACTAACCTTAGACGCTCTTCATGTTCCTCTCTACCCTTGGAATAGATAAGCATATCATTTATGAACACTACCATAAACTAGTCTAAAAAATTCCTAAATACTCTATTCATAAGATCCATTAAACCAACTGGAGCGTTTGTCAACTCAAAAGGCATCACTAGGAACTTGTAATGTTCGTACCGATTTCTAAATGCGGTCTTCTAAATATCTTTTTCTTTTATTCTTAGTTGGTGATACCCTGATCTTAGGTCTATTTTGGAGAAAACTTGAGCTCTGTATAACTAGTCAAATAGGTCATCTATTCTAAAGAGGAGATACTTGCTCTTGATTGTAACCTAGTTCAACTCTCTATAATTAATACATAACCTCATGCTCCCATTTTTCTTTTTAAGAAAGAGTATCAGTACACCCTATAGCAACATACTTGGTTTGATAAACCCTTTATTTTGTAACTTTTGAAGCCGAGTCTTCAACTTTAACAATTTAGTGGGGGTCATTCCGTAGGGCGCTTTAGAATCTTTGAATCTTGATCCCAACATCTTTACACATCTGATCTAACCTTTTTTCAACTCCCAAAGGAGTATTCATATTCATAAAATCATTCAGCAACACGAGTTTCAAACCATGCACAGGCGTAAAGTTAGACAATATGCAAGAATGTGTTGCACCTATATCAAACAACACATATGCAATAGTTAAGTAGACAAGTAACGTACCTTCAATGGTATCTTGGTCTTAAGTATCTTAATGATGCTGCTATTGTAGAGCAAAAACATGACCCGGTGCTCTCTGCCTCTATCCTATGTTTTAGGGTTTGCCTACCAATGCTCTAGGTAGAGGTTTGACCGACCGTTGCCTTGAAATTAGTTATGGCATTGTAGCCATCTAATTGATAGTAGCACTACACTCAAGAGATCTATGACCTTTATGTTTGCAATTATAACAAAAAAAAGTCTATGGTATGACTTTCTTAGTATATGTTCTGTTAGTGTGTCTTGTTTTATCACAAGATAAACAAGCTCCTTCTAGCCAACTATATTGACTTAACTCATGTGGTCTTATACATAAGGCACATCTCCTCCCTGGTCCTACTTGTGGTGGTGGAGGTAAAGCAAGTGGTGTAAGTTTGGCTTGAATAGGCCTAGGTGTAAAGGCCACAAGTATGGCTTAGTATATCATAGGTCTCTTCCCTTTATTTAAATAAATAGCACTAGAAGTTAGCATCTTCCCCAACATCACTACAAACCTACGAGATAACTGCTCTTTCGTTTTTGTCCTACCTTGCTCTATAAACTTTGCTTTGTTTACCACCTCATGTTTGAGGTTAGGCTTTAAACCCCTCATAAACCTTCTAACCTTAAAAGCATCATCAACACAAATAGTTTCAGGTATGAATTTAATAAGACAGTTTGACTCTACTTCATACTCTTCCATTGACCGATTATCTTATTGGTAGTTATAATATGTTGCCTTTATATTTGTCTCAGATATTGCTAGAGAAATATTTTTCATAAAATAATTTCTTGAACCATTGCCAATTAACAAGTGCTCCTACCAGCTTAGAGACATTTGCCTACCAATTTGCAATCGACCCCTTCAGCATGAAGGTTACATAATCTACCTTCCTATCCTCTGGTACTATGTATGTAGCAAAAATCTTCTCAATTTTTAATATTCAATGTATGGCATCCACTAGATCATCAACTCTAAGATTAAACTCTTTTGCTGGTCTTACAAACTTATTTAAGCCAAGTTGGTCCTTGACTAACCTAACTGGCCTCATAGCTTCTTGTTGCTACTACTAAGTAATCATTCCTATTAATGCACTAACTGTCTCTAGTAACTAAATCGTCATGTCAGCTACTTGCCCTTGAATTGAAGCCCTTTGTTGAGGCAGTCCTAGAGGGAATCTTTCAATTGGAGCATCCCTATCCCGCCTAACGAATTTAATACCTAGATTTTTCTAATGATCATAACTTAAATTCTATTGATCAATGCATAACCTTTTGATCACTTGCTTAAGTTCTATAGATCATCACAACTATGTCATAAGCCATAAACTTAAACTTTAATTTATCATATACCTTAGTCCTCTAGGTTGCAAGCCTATACTCTATTGATTATAAACCTAAGTAAACATATATTCTATTGATCATAAACCTAAGCTTTAATACCATCTAAGTTGTAACGCTTTAGAACCTATAACATTACAACCTACCACATGTCCCTATGGTGTAACAACATGCTAAGGCTCTCTTTCACCCTTATAACTTCAAACTTGTCCAACTTCCAACTTTAATGTATCATTTACAGCTTTAATAAATAGAAATAAAAAACTTACAGATAAGTCATTCTAACCACAAATTTAATTAGAAGTAAACTACAAATTCTAATTCAGCTACACATTTAAACTTTAGTCATCATAATTATAAATAGTCAAAACTAATTATTTGTACGGTCTCTAGGT
This sequence comes from Laguncularia racemosa, assembly GCA_037954665.1. NCBI lineage: Eukaryota > Viridiplantae > Streptophyta > Magnoliopsida > Myrtales > Combretaceae > Laguncularia > Laguncularia racemosa. The sequence continues at coordinate 1,562,647 of JBBMOL010000072.1, forward strand.
TCCCAACTCAAACATCTCTAAGTCTTTCAATAGTCTTTTCAGGTACTTTCTCACTGTTCATCACCATAGTAATAATAAGAGTCTCCCCCATTCTCATCCTAATAATAGTAGTATACATTTTCGTACTTGTCATACTCAACGTGTTTGTTATACCCACCTACAACCGAAAAAGAAAAAGGTTGAGCTTAAGCGTAATACATGAGTACCACAAGCACATGCGTATGTTAACCAGATCACATCATATACACATAAGTATGCAATATCAATACTATAAACAATCTAATTATTCTCTTTAATTAACCTGTCAACCATCATAAGAGTACTCTTGACCCTACTACACTGTATATCATATATAATATAGTAAATCTTAGAGTGGAAACTACCACTACAAGCTCCATCTATTCCTAAAATATACTCTAGATTATTTTGGTACATGATTTCACTAGGGACAATGTCACATATCAATCATCAAGGTGCTTATAGGGATTTGCCACTATGGGCCCGTAAGTCAAACAAATCACAACCAATATACACATTTAAATCCAATATTGATTAATTTAGTTCAATTTACAAAGCTAACAATCATAAACAACATACATGGTAAACACATATATGAAAGAATAGTTCCAAAGTTAACTTTTGTGTAACTATCAAAGGTGTCAAAATCTGTCAAGTATCGAAGATTAAATTTAGTAATACCTTATGACATAACCTAAGTTCACTAAATTGTTGATTATATACTAGTTGCACATTTCCCTCCCTTGTTATGTTATTGTAAGTGAAATTAGCTTAAAATTGAATAAAAATGAAATAGAAGCAAAGTAAGAGTGTTCTAGAACAATACGGCTATATATGTGGTCAAGTAGAAGAACATGGGAAGGAACACGTCCATGTAAATGGTCGTGTACTTTATTGTGCACAAAGCATGCCCAAGTATACGAGTCATGTATTTAGCTAGTTTTATAAAACTAGCTAAAGACAATGGGTAATGCATCCATTTATTTTTTCAAGGATTATGCTATAGTTTAAATTCTTACTCCTTATATCCTCTTTGTTATGTCTGCATCACAGAAGCCAAGGGAGAAAGAAAATAGCTTAAGGTACATTACATCCTTACTCACTTCACTTAGCTTGATGATGTTTTGCTACCCTAGAGTTGGCTGACTAAGTATTAAGGTAAGAGTTACTCCTCCACCAAATTGATCTTGTTGGAATAATGGATTAAGGAGGATTTTAACTAAAATTTGTTTATGTTGACAATACATCTAACAATGCTAGGCATTAACCTTGTGATATTTGGAACAACATAATGTCTAGGAATCATTATATTAGACCTATCACCTGAGCTCACACTTAAGAACGGTAGAACATAACCTAAAGGAATATAATCAAGCAACCTTTTGAAGATGAGGTTCCATTCATCCAAGGTTGAGAACTTTACCATTTCCTTGGTCGTCTTATCCTCTTTGTCACCATGTCTCAACCTTCTCTTGAAGTTTCAAGCACTGAGCCACTCTCCAATCACTCAGATCAAGTCGATACCAACACCTTAACCTAACCAACACGATGCGGTGAACTATCCCTAGAGTTTAGACAGCTTGAACCAACTTGGGGCTCTACTATACCATTCCTCGACTTACTCACTTTTGTGTCGCCACCTTTTAGCTTAGCAAGACCCTTAACTAAGCTCTGTATAATTTATCTTGTTTGTTAACACGACGACATGTGTCCATCCTGCATCTAACAAATAATGAATTAAAAATTGTCTTTTTGTGCTTTCGTTACCATTTTACCCTTTCTAGATAATACTAAAGCATTATAATTTACTCTTTAAGATTGTACTGTTTTGATTTTATCATTTACCCTAATGAACTTACTATAAATAATCTATTTTATACTTAGCTACAATTATCAAGTTGAATATATCGAATATACCTTGCCTCCATCTATGAGTTCACCTTCTCAAATCTCTTACTCTTATCAATCTCTTTAGTAATGATTGTGGTGACTGCACCTAGTCGCTCACTTCATACATCATATCAAAGTAGCTACTAGACCTTGTGTGGTGCATAATATCCATTCAAGTAGCTCGCAAGTTGTTAAACTATCTTCATTCACTTCACACATTTCTTCTATACTTGGAATGACCCACTACATTTACTAGTCTCAAAGGTGATATCCTAGTGAAAATTAGCTCTTAGATATATTAATGTCTAAGTGCTCTACCTCCTTTACTGCTTTCATTATTTTTGCTTCTATTGTTATCTAAACTATCTTCCTAATTAATCTCACTTTTATTAATTAAGCTAATTCTTGGCTCATGAATCTCTCTTAATGTTCTCTTCATCTTAAGATTGAAAAGCAAATACCCATTAGTTATTTCATGCATGTAATAAAACAAAAACTTTGATATAGGCTTAATTACTTGTCTGTGAACAAATCAATAATCATAAACTACAAGTTCCATGTAATAGTCTTTCAACTTCTATCTTCTAAGTAAAGAAGAAAGAAAAAAAGAAAAAACTAACCTATCTTATCAAGGATATCCATTCAACATCAATGGCTTAAGGTTTAATGATTTAAAAAAGAAAAAGAAACGACGACACCGTAGTCTTAAATCGATAATCCTCAAACTAACAACATTACCCTTATCACTTCTAGCAAAAACCAAAATCAAACAGAAAATGAACTAAAAGTAGAAAAATACTAATTAAATTTAACTTGGCAACGACATTATGAACTTAAGCTTGAGAATTCAAATTACCTTAGCCTATAAGCACACGAGGGTTGTCAAGTAGTATAAAGAAAATTGAGTTTGAGTATTATACCAAGAGAAGTATCGTAGCAACTACTAAGCCTACGTGGTTTCTATTTTGTTAAATAAAATTAAAGAAGGTAATTGAAGCTAACTAGGATTATAAGTCTAAATAACACTACAAAATTTAAAAAAGGACAATATAAGCAAGGTTAATACTCTAAGTGGTAGCTCTACTTTAGGGATTCATGATCTAGCAAACAGGCTTAAGAAAAAAATAAGTGCTAAAAGGATCTCAGTTATTCACAAAACCTATGGACTAACCTTTATCGGGTGTTAACTAACCCAAATAATAATTCAATAGTCGCATTAGCAAATTTTAAATCACATTAAGAGCTAAGGAGTTTTAAGATTGTATTAAGCTTTTTGGTATTCTCATCCAAAGTTACTCAATGCTACTAATATCAACGCTAAACTACTAACTTAATTCTCAAATCTTGTTAGTAATCTACTAAGAGATTTTTAAGATGGGTCAAAATAGGCATAATATAATTGAAAATGAATTTTAGTAAAAATCCGTTAGTTTTGGAAAGCTATTTAACTAAAGCGATAAATCAATTTATGCTTTAACTCAATATTGTGATCAAAGTAAAACAACAACAAGAAAACATTAAAATGTATAGGCCTTTTTATTTAACTAGAAATCAAAGTTTTAGAGAAACTAAAAATATTACAACTACATTAAGAAGACAACAATTAGCATTAATTAACAATAAATAAGCTATTACAACTATCAAATTAACTAATATAGGCTAATACAAGGTTAAAGAGAGTGTATGAGTTTTATGTTTCTAGAAAGGCAAACAAAATAAGATTAGTAGCTATGATTTTACATTTATAATAAATTTTACTTGAGTTGCAAATCTCTAATAATATAACCATATGAGATATCCATTGCAGGCATGAGTAATAATTCCTCATGTGGGCATAAAAGAAACAACATATCAATTGACATCATTCTCTTGAAATTTGACATAGAATTTGCACATCAAATCGCCTCTTTGAACGCATAATAGACTTTACATCTATCAAACTACAATTACATCTCCTTTGAAGCAAAAGTGATCATGTGTAGATTTAGGGCATGGAGCTCTATGGTGACTTTTTAAAAATGCATTCAGAGTAGGAACCTCATCACTAAGTACAGTAAATTAAATCTCCTTAGTCTTCGTATATGTCAAGACGATATTCTTAGCAAAACCAATAGTTCATTTGACATCTTGAATCACTCCACAATCGCTAACTTTACTTGAATGGTTTTAATTGAATCATGTTTTACCAATCCGTCTAATGAGAAGCATAACAAATAAAAATGGAATAACTACATAAAAATTCACCTGAGCTATTAACGTTTTTTTTCCCATTCTATTAAGAGTGCTTAGACGTTTTTACTTTCATGCTTCACTTCTCTTGCTTCTTAGTGATTAAAAAGAAGTATAAATTAGGCACATGTATATGTAAGCTACAGTTTCTTAAAACCCCAAACTTTTCAAACGGTAACAATCTATCTATAATATCCCTTGTTCTATTCACTAATCTCCATCTTAGTCATTGAAGAAGAATCCTCATACACAAAATTATAGCCAAATATAAAATCCCTAAACTAGCTTCTTATCAAGAACATTAGCATGTCCATTAGTAGCTTTGGAATTCATATGAAATAAAATTTCTATTATTTTATATTTAATGAATTCTCACTCTCTCCCTTTCTTCTCTTGCTAGTGTCTTCTCTTAATTTTCAATTTATTTATTAGGAAAATTACATATTTAGTCATCAACGTTAACAATATTTTTTTTAAATGAGTTCTAAACTTTTTTTTTTTATTTCAATCTTCAATATTTTCAAAATATTACAAATGAGTCATTCTGTTAACATTGTTAACTTTTCTGTTTAACGATGACACGTTGGACCTTTTTATTTTACATAAATTCTTATATTTATATAAATATATTATATATATTTATGTATATATATTTTCCATTTTGAATTTTTAATTTTTTTTCTATATTTTCACCTTTTTTTGCATATTTTTATTCAATTTTTGTAATTTTTATTATATTATTTATTGTTAAAAAAGTTGACTAATCATACAGTGTCAAGTGTCATCGTCAAACAAAAAAATTAACAGTATTGATGGAAAGACTCATTTGTTATATCTTGAAAATGTTGAGAAATGAAATGTAAAAAAACAAACATTTCGGACTCGTTTATAAAATGTGCCAAACGTTAATAATTAAATCTGTAGTTTTCCCTTTATTTATTATTAAATAAATACTAGCCCATTCGGCCCAAAAAAACAAAAATGAAAAACCAGCCCACCTTAGCCGGTCGAAGGGTAGCCTTACTATGCTGACGTGGGGACATCTCATTGGCTATTATGCAAAGCCTCGGATTGCATCCGCGTCAATCCAGAAAAAACTCTCCAAACCGTTGGATCACGTGTCCCATCTGCGGTCATACTTTCTCCTCCCCGAAAACCCTCCAAATCGACTCACAAAACAAAAAATTTCAACTTCCCGCCTCTTCAAAATCCACCTTTAAAGCTACCACCAAACCCTGCAGTCTCCTTCATCAGTCATCACTCGGGATCACGCGCATACAATCTTTCGAAACCTTAATTCTCTCTTTTACTCGTATTCATTGCAAATGGCTCGTACCAAGCAAACCGCTCGCAAGTCCACCGGTGGCAAGGCCCCAAGGAAACAACTCGCCACAAAGGCCGCTAGGAAATCAGCTCCGGCGACCGGAGGAGTAAAGAAGCCACACAGGTTCCGTCCAGGAACAGTTGCGTTGCGTGAGATTAGGAAGTACCAGAAGAGCACTGAGCTTCTTATCAGGAAACTCCCGTTCCAGAGGCTTGTGAGGGAGATCGCACAGGACTTCAAGACCGATCTGAGGTTCCAGAGCTCCGCCGTGGCTGCGCTCCAGGAGGCTGCAGAGGCTTACCTCGTTGGACTCTTTGAGGATACTAATCTGTGTGCAATTCATGCGAAGAGAGTTACCATCATGCCTAAGGATATTCAGCTTGCTAGGAGGATCAGAGGAGAGAGAGCTTAAAGAAGATATTGAGTTAAGGATTTAGATTTGGTATGGTGAATGGATGTAGGCTTCGGTTGTTTTTGAGTTTCTAGGGGTTCGGATCTCAATCTCTGAGATTCTGTTGTAACTGTTATTGGTTAGTTGGTGATGTTTATGCTCTGGAGATGTAAAATTGTAGTTTGTTTTCAAGTGTTGTTGTTACGTTTTGCATGTGATTTGAAATTTACTAAGTTTTAAAATTGTTTTATGCTGTCTCCGATGTTCTATTTGGTAACCGAGCCCTGAAGGTATTAGAATCATACAATGTCGATACTACTGCGTCGACTTCTGTATAGAAGGTAAGGTGTAGGGGTTTACGCGTGGACATAGTATCTACTTAGGTGCATGAGTAGCGGAATCTTGTCGTGGCACGAGTGAAGGGATGGTTTACTCTTAGGTTATGGAAGATTGTAGAGCTGATCAATGTGGCATAGTTTTCAAAAATGCCAGAAGGATTTTTTGTTCTATAGATAAGGAGTAAGCTTTTTTTTTTGGTTGGTTCTATAAATAAAGAAATGAAGAGTCATCAATAGATAAAGAGTAAGAATTCCTTATCGTTTTTGTTCTATGCATAGGGAAATAAAGAGTCATCCATGTTAGATAGATTTTTGTTGGTGACACGGTCCTTTGACTGTTGGAGATTCGACTGCAATTTCACATTGACGGGAGTGGAAACAGATCTTTTTCAGGTCTATGTGAAGGAGGTGATGGTTGTAACGGTTATTTTAGTCTTCTCTCCGATGCCTTGAGGCAGACCTGATGGCAGGCTTGCGCGAGAATTGTGTTTCATAGTCTAGAAAGGAAAATGAAAGTTTATGTAATTTTGGAGTTTTGTCTTTCCTATTGGTGAGATCCTGGATCCACCAAATGATATGGTACAGAGATTTAGACTGGGGAAAGGCAAACAGTTGTTGGTCATGGAGTTGTATGTGGCTTGGATTAAAGGCTTTCAAAGGGAGAGATGCATAAAGATGTAACGGCTCTGTCAACGGTCGGTTGCCTATTTACCATTCTGGGACGCGAGCGTTGACGAGAATCCAGCCCATGATGAGCTACTTGCTGTATTAGATAGTTTTTAGCCATGTCTTTGTAGTCCTGGTCTACGTATAAATGTTTCTTTGCAACGAGCCCTGAACAGGTAAATGCACCCAGTTGGGAGTCTACTTCAACGACTAAGAGCCAAGAATCAACACTAGGCTATTACGGTTCAACGGGTGCAGAATAGTTGATTTATGTAGGGATGCCGTAGGGTATTTGGTCTACCTAATTCGATAATTATTTTATAGGATATTGCTTTAGGATTTTAGGATAGGTTTAGGTATTATTTTAAAATTCTATCTAGTTTTAAGTCGAGTTTTTGATAGTTTTTTATTTTTTATTTTATTTTAGTTACATTTGCATCTTTTATTTGCATATATAATTTAATATATTTTTTTCTTTTATAGGTATAAATATAATTGAGAAAGATGATGAATTGAATTTTGGCTAATTTTAATGAATGTTTAGGACAAAGATGAGATGAACTTTAATTTTTGAAATTTGGTGACTTATATTGTAAGAATATGTGATTGATAAGGTAAATTTTATTTAATTTAGAATTTGAATGGATGTCTATAATATATTGAATTCTCTATTACAATAGATTTTAAGTGTGATTTAATAAAATTTATTCCTTAAACTTTAAGTTTTCAAATGTGATTTAAACATTTTTATGAGATTATTTTATAAAAATTATAATTATAGATTATCATATTTAATATAGTTGTTTTCCTATAAATAGTTTATACTTTCATATAATATGATGCAGATTGGATTTGGATTTTACAAAACTCATCTCAATCTCGACTTGGTGGCATCCCTAGATTTATGGTGGATTGGATCTATGCAAGAATTTTTTCTTAGAAAAAGGAATTTCACACCGTAACGGCTCATATGAAGATCAGTAGAGCATGTATTACAACATATACAAGGATCCAGTCTCCATGATGCTGTAAAACAATTATTAAATGTTCTCTCGGCGACCAAGTTGTGCATGGATATATCCTTACACAATTCACACGTTATACAATATGGTTTTACTTCGCTATTTCTATGGAAGTTGTCGACGAGCTTCATTTCAGCCTGCAATTGGATATCACGTTATTGTAGACGTGGACGCTGGCGTTTCCCAGAGGGTTTACTTCGTTATTTTTATTCCCGGGCCGGCAGTCTGCCAACAATATCGGATAAATGTATTGGATAGTAAATTGTGTTGATATTCCTAACAAATATTGAAATAATGGTGACCATCCGAGTAAGAAAGAATTAAACGCTAGACGTCGTTTTATCAGTCCACCTTTTATTTGAATGTATGCTATTTTGATTCCCACCTTACGGCTTTGATACATGTTGTCATTTCAATTCTTTTAAGCAAAGTATAATCAACTCTATGTGATGCATAAAGTTAATTTAATCGGTGAATAGTTTGACGATTGCATACGGGGGTGTATGTGGATCGGCATGCTTCATGCCTTATGTTTCCTTTCTCTGATAAATATGCTTATTTATTTATTAGAAAAGAAAGCCTTAAGATACATATTGATTCTGGTTGGTTCATATGTTCAAGAGTCTTACTTTGCTGGCTTTTATGAAGGGTAGAAGTAAACATTGTAATCGGTGGGTATATTTTACTATGTCAAAAGGACTCTTTCAAAGCCCACTCCATCAAATGTTATATACCTCATACAATCTTTTATAGTAAAATGAAGAAAAGAACACGAAAATAAAAAATTAGGTTTGGGCTCAAATTATATCTCTAAGTTAACTCAACGCATAATGTTATTAAGGTTCACTATATGTTTATCTAAGATGCTACTATTTGAATTTAGAACTTCTCATAAAAGTCAGTATTGCCGGAATATATTCTTACTATACGTCCGTTAGAATGAAATATGTTCAATTTCCACCTAATTAAAAAGAATTTCAGGTCATTTGTATAGTATTATTGATGACTTTTATTTTTCCAGCATGTAGTTAATCTTTATGAATGTATAAAATTGCATAGACGTCTATCATTACTTTTACATTTACCCTCAATCTCAGACATGTAGGCATAAATTTTGATGCCTGATGTCAACTTTTTGGATATTTTGAAGTGCCATTTTAAAGTTCTTACACAGTGTATAATTAAGAAATATGAAATATTTGTGCAATTTCAAAAGATGGGATGTAAATGAATGGATTTAAGTTAAATATTACCGAGTACAAATTGGAGCTTAATGGAAGCTAAGCTAGAAAATTGAAAGTTCCAATTTAGATTTTTTATCTCAAGCTTCGTTCGTAGTGTTACTTAGAGAGCTAAATTTTGACTTGACTAAATTTGTTTAAGTTCAATTATTTAAAAAAATAATTCCTTTTAATATAATTTACATTGAAGTTTAATATACATATAATAAAGCTCTACTTGAATTTGATTAAGTATGCAAACTTATCAAGATAAATAGATCAAAGATTTGTTTTTGTAAATTACTTAAACAACTTCTTTGCATTTGATTTTTCTATATTGAATAAGAGTTAAACTCTAAATACTTAAAAATTTATTATTTTTTATAATTAAAACAATCGCTTACAAAATTAAATCACACTATATAAATTACGAAAAGAAAGCACCAACAAATATCATGGCAAGAAGCCTATTATGTCCACGAGTTAGGATATTTTTTCCCATCAAAATCAGCTCTCAATCTCAACGTCCAACGCCTTGTTTGGTTTCTTGGGCAAGGAAACCCCTAGGATATTACGATTATCTTTTCATGACTTACGTGGAAGAGACCAAGCCTTGAAGTAACTGGTTGTATAAACAACATTAACGTGTTAAGATCAAGATCTATCCACGTGTGCGGTGGATATCCATCCTTTGCATGCCCACCAACAATATAAATAGCTCGATGATTTAACTCTAGAAGTACCTGTCTAAGCTTTCTTGTGATATTGCAAAACCAAGGCTTCCAAATACTCTTTCGTGAAAGGTTTCACTTATCGTTCGACTACAAAGGAAAAATGTGTCGCTGCGGAGCAAACTGCAAGTGTGGCTCTGGCTGCAACTGCAGCAACAGGTAATTTTTCTTTCCAAGTTTAACTCTCGTGCTTTAGATGATTATTGAAGTAGAATCTTTGACATCTTTTATCTCGGACCATAAAGTCTTAGGATGGATATTAGAAAACCTAAGTAGATTTCCATGCCCACGAGGGAAACAAAAGCGATGTTCTACTTACCCCAAATTAAGAAACCTGTACGTATTTTATATGTAGTTTAGTATTCCATATAGGATGACATATCTTAGAAAATATCAGTACTAAACATAATTAGATTTGTTGAATGTTACATAAAACCTATCTAAGTCTACCTAACTACTACAGTAGGCATTGACAATTATCTTAGGAAGTATTAATATGAATATCAGAGATCCTTTAGTTTCTTTAATATTAATAGGGAGGCAAAAAAATCATAAATTCCATATAGTTTCTTATATCTTATAGGCTTTACTGATTTTCAGTTAGCTTCGTATCCCATGTACCCTATCTCGTAGGTGCCAGCATGGTATCAAGCCGTCGTGATGCACTTCAAATATGATGATGTAGAGCTTGAAAATTCCTACAACATAAACCATCCTAATGGAGAACAATTCTGACTCCACATGTGATTTTAGACTTTATACCATGTCTTATGTTATGATATCATAATACTTACCCTATGATTTCTCATAATATTTGACAAATTAAATCTTATTTATATCTTTGTATTTCGTCAGGCAAGATGTGAAGAGCACTGAAGGCTGCAAGTGTGGATCAAACTGCTCTTGCGACCCATGCAACTGCTGAGCCACTGGCATTTACACATAGCCACACAATGCAAATGATGGTCTTCTCTGTTTTATTTTCAGTGTCTAGAACTGCTCGAAAGGGCTAATACCAAATGTGAAGTTGCTTGTGATTTCGTCTGTAACGGACGTTTGTTGAGCTTGGTGTGTCAATAATAATAAAAGGCCAATGTAAATCCTAGGCTTCTGTGTAGTGCTTCATGTGCTTGATCCCCAGGTGTCTATGGGTAAAATATTGTGTCATGAAGATCATGATGTACTTGTAATTGCTTGTTGTGGCTATTAATAAGCGTTGTTTTTTAATCTTATTGTCCTATACAGTTTTAATTTATTCCTCATGCCTATCTTATTTATTTTTTTCATACACGGTCTAAGTTTGAAATACCATTGGTATAAAAAGTTTTCTTCTTCAATAATATGATTTCTTCACTACAAGATGTGAGGCAATTGTTTAAAAGTACATTTTGTACAACACTCCTCCCTTTCTCCGTTAACTTATGCTAAGATGCTAATATTGATTCTATGATATCAATTGGTTCCGAAATATAATTCATTTCACTCTTACAAAAAAAAAAAAAAAAAGATAATGTAGACATTAACTATATATTTATTTGGAGGAATGACTATTTTATTTCTCTAATTTTATTTTTCATCATTTTATATAATTTGCTATTATGATGTTTACTTGTATTTTATACACAAAACAATAAATAAAAATTTATGCTCCTATCATTGTGAGTTGATATTTAATGATTTATTTACTTTAAAAACATTACTACCACTATATACATTATCTAATATAATAAATATTTATTATTATCAAGGGCATCATAGATATTTTACTTTTATTATTAATTGATTCACTTCTTTTTTTTTTTTTCAATATCAACTAAATATTCTAAATAAAATACGCAATAGTTATTACAATTCTATTATATACTTATTGAATTACAATTCAATTCCCTTTTTATGTATGAAATGAATGGGTTGTAAATAATATAAATAACCAATGGCCTCTATTAAAGAAACAAACCATGTCATAAATATAGACTAAGATATTTTTTGTTTACTTCCAAAATACAAAACACTGAGATTAAGTTAATGAAATGTACAATTTCAGCTCAAATATTTTCCCTGAGTAGGTTGAACACATAAACCCTCATAGGAGGAATGTTACAAGCGACCAAGAATTATTTTCTAGAATATTAAACGAAAAATTAAAACCTTAGCTATGCCTCACTTTGGAAAAGTCATGTGCAAACTGCAACATACGGCCACAAATGGCATGATATACGATAGATTGTTCTCTCTGTGTTTGTTAAATGCCATATGTCACTTGATTTGCAGCCATGTCTCTTATAGACCCGCCAATTCAAGCACGTCCCAATTCTCAAAAACTTGCTACCAGACATTTTATTTATTTTTCAATTACTTCATAAGAATATGATTTGAGATGCAACCTGGGTTGTCGTACAGCAACAACTTACTAATTATCTTAGAGTTTTGAGATAAATTTGGGTAAAACTTTATAAGATTTTGTATTTTATAAAAAAAAATTAATAGAAAAACTCAGCCTACTAAAACATTTTAAATATTAATATTTTCAAACTTAAATTTTAAAAGTTAATAACTGTAAATTATTAATCTGTTATATTGCACTAAAAAAACTATATATATATTTTTATTTTATTGGTTAAATTCTAGGAAATCCTAATCATATCTCTATTGTTTAATTTCATTATTCCTATTTCCTAGGCACATTCACACCCCTCAATGTCATATCTCTTCTAATGTATTTTATAGAATTTTTTCCCTCTTTGTAGGTATGAATATTATTGAGGAAGAGGATGAATTGAACTTTAATTAATTTTGATGAATGTTTAGAAAAAAGATGGGATAAACTTTAGTTAATTTTTTAAAATTTAGTGAATTATGTCAAACTCATAGTAATATATGGTCGATGAGTTGAACTTTATTTAATTTACAATTTAAATAAATATTTATATAATATATTGAACTCCCAGTTTTCGAGTGTGATTTAATGAAATTCATTTAATTGAATTTCAAGTTTTCAAGTATAATTCAATAACATCACTATGAGATTGTTTTATGAGTATTGCAATTAAGGATAGTCGTATTTAATACAATTATTCACCTATAAATAATTTATACCATTATATAACATGTTATCACTTTACCCCCTAATATATGTTTGTATTTTTAGCAAAAACAAATTGTAAGAGTCTTGATAATACTTATCTCTTTACTTCATATAAAGGTATTTTATACAAATTGTAATAATGAGTTGGCGAATCGGGTTGTAGGTTTATAGTATCCTCAATAGGGTGAGTTTTTTTAATATTGAATAAAAACCCTATAGGATTTTGGGGCAAATTATATGTAGCTTTATATTGTAATGGATCAAATTCGAATTCTATAAAATCCATCTCAAACCAGACCGTTGACATCCCTAAATATGATACACATCGGAAATATTCATCTAGGGGAATAACTTAATGTAACGGATACAATTGGGCCATGATGGCAAATGAAAATAAGTCCTAAATTGCTCATATAATTTTATCAAACTATATGCCTCAACATCTCGCTTGGATCGTCCCAATATCATTCTCGTTAGAACTTTGCCTTTACACAAGCCTTTATTAACGTGTTAAATACAAATGCATACCTATAGTATATAGCTTGGGCAAGCTCTTGACACAATCTCTCAGCATTGTCTGTGTTGCCTCTTTTTTCATGAAAATATTCCAAGTGGATACATGGGTTGCCACCATATTATGTCGGATGGAGTAAATTGCGTTGACATCTAAGGAAAGCATGGAAATGAGTCATAATCCCAATTAAGAAAATACAGCGTTGTACAATCTTACCAAATGTTATCTAAATATGCTATTTTATTCCCTCCTCCATCGGAGTGTTATATTTTATTATTTAAATTCAATGAGCGTCTATTATTTCGGTATTAACTCCATAATATATAAGTTATTTTAATTAGTCCTAGTTTGATATATGCGCACGGGTATATGTGGAACGGCATGCTTCATGCCTTACCGAAAAATAGCGTTTACTTTCTTGGATAAATATGCCCATATATATATATATATAAACCTCATTTCTGCTTCATTTATCTGATAATCTTACCTTTGTGGCTTTCATGAAGTGGAGAAAGACTCTTTCAAAGTCCACTCCATCAAATAAAAAATTCCGCATACAGCCATATACAGCAAAATCAAGCGAAGAACGCAAAAATAAGATATAGGTTCGGGTTAAAATTATAATGCCCAATCACCATCCCATCATAGATATATAGAATTTAGGATAATTTGTAATGATTTAGAACTGCAAATATGATAACTCACAGTGTATCACTGCTATTTAGTGGCATGTAAAGCTCTTAACTTGCTTAACCACAATTTTTTAAGTAACCTATAGACCACATTCAATTAAATAAACAATCTTCATTGCGTTCATTATTGCAATTCATTCACAATTAGAATCTAACTATCATAAATATAATAATTGTTATAACACTCTCATTATATCAATAGTCTCCTTATTAAGAAATAAGTCTTCTATCTACGATCAACACTTTCACTAATTTTCATAATAATAATAAAAGCCTACTCGTTCATCATTTTGCTTGTAATCTATCCCTAACTCATCGTAAAAGGAGGTGTAATTTGAACTTGCAATTAAAAAAAAGATCTCACAAGATGTGACCTAATGCCTAGCACATGCTACCCATAAACACATGCGCATGACATGCACCAATAAGATTCACATACATTCAAATGCAAGCAGGAACAACCAACAATTTTATTATCTTTATTTTAAATCCATCAAACAACGTAAGGGTTATCATAATTCCACACAACGTAGCCGTTGAAAGTTTTATTAATATATATAATCTTATATTTTTAGGATACTGTTACTTTTGGCCCTAATACTACAGTGTGGGAAACTGCCACTCCTGGTCTTAGCACTTTTGAGTTATCCTAAACCTACCTAAATTATTTTAATGTATGACTCAACTAGGAACATTATCATAAAAAGATCATTGTGTTGTCCTTTAGGGATTTGCCACCATCGACCCTTAGGCTAAGCTAAGCACAAGCACAAGCAACAACCAATTCTTCACCAAATATCATTTAAGTGCATTTTAATACTATGCTACCAAACACAAATCACAAACAAGGTAGTCATGTACCAGGAAACACTATTTCAAGGTTACTAGAATAACAACTACAAGCCTTAGTATGACCTGTTATACATAAAGAACTAACTTAGTACTAATTTGCAAGTCAATATAGATTCACTTGGTTTGAAAGTCTAACCGTGGTTTAATGATTTTTCTTCCCAATGACTTAATTTGGTGCAAAAGGGTTTTAAATTTCATAAAATTCAAAAAATAGGGAAGAAAAATCATTTTGGTCGTGTTGTAGGTAGGGGTGGGAATGTAGGCCAAATAGGTTGCCCACCTCGATTTGTACCAGCTCGTGGATCAAAGTGGGTTAACCTGCGATGGCTTGCACCTTAGGCAGGTTGAAGAAGTTAGCTTGGCTTGCCAACTTGCACAAAACGTTTTTTTTTTTTTCATATTACAAAATTACGAAGTTATTTTCATCGACTCTTTTTTCCTTTGTCACGTGTCATTTTCTTTTTACAACCATTTAATTTCTTTAACTCTAAGGTAACGTTAACACTTTTTTTTCTTCCATATTCCTCAATTGTCTATTATTAAGTAGGGTCTCATCCTTTCTTTTATAAGATTTTAAATATTTAACATTTATCTAATATCGAATTAGGTTAGCTTATTTTTAAGTTAGTTTAAACTAAATTTTATTTAATGTAAAACATTAGATTATTGATTCAATTTGAATTTGGAAGATCGATTGTTTGTTTAATCAAAATTGATACTTTCTAAGGACACAATTAATTACTCTAAGGTCCAATTTCAAAATTTAAAAATAAAACAAAGGTTAAAGTATAGTTAGAGTTTCACAGTTCACACTTCACACCCTTTTAATTCGTATTTACTTGCCCTTAAATTTCATATGATAGAAAACAAAATAACCTCAAACGGTAATTAAGCAAATATAGCAATTATCACACAGTCTTTTTTACTAATTGTACAGGAAAACAGAATTAATAATGAAGGAAATAAAATCACACATATAAATCAAGCATCATCATTATCAATAACAATAAAATTGGAGTCTCCCTTTGATGAAGTAGTCCCACTCTCACTATCTTCTTCTCCATCTACAATTTACCAAATTACACATATAATTAGATGTTAAAAGCTTGAAATAATATGGTGAAAGAAATTATTACCAAAAGAATAAAAAAAAAACACCTTCACAAACAAATGCTTGTAACCAATTACACGTATAAATTAAAGCTTTCACATTTGATAAGAGCATAGAACCGAGATACTTATTAAATGCATAGATACTGATATTGAAAGCTGACTTAGACACTATCGTGGTAATTGGAATGCTAAGCACATTAGAGGCTATGATTCATAAATCAGGATACCTCTAGTTTTGAGTAATCCAGTATTGTAATACATCCAATTCTAAGTAGAAGTCCGTATCCATTACTGGTTCATCTAGATAAATATCCAAAGAAGACTTACAAGAACTTTGTACTTCTACTTGACGATACTTCTATATTATTAAGGAAAAAACTAACTAAATGTTCATATATAATACAAAAAAATATCATTAAAAAAAAATAAAGTTATTATTAAACTTACATCAAAAGTAGCAAAATCAATTGCCAAAGATTTTCCAAAATTCAAGTGTTGTGGTGTTGCTCCTTTATTATCACCTCTAGATGTGTGTTGTGCTTGAGAAGATAATCTAACCTGATGACTTCTAGATATGTGATTTATTTTGATCTTCTCATATTCTTTAAAGAGCTTATATAACTTGATCTTTATGTTAGTTGACTTCTCTTCATAAGCGAGGGAATCAATTTTATTAAAGCAAAACTTCAAAAAATTAAACTTCATCCGAGGATTAAAGACTACTCTAAAAGTAAGGACAATACTATATTCCGTTTAATATTTATCAAACTTCTATTTCATTTTAAAACACATTTCTCTTATGACATGATCTTTACTATTAAAATTTTCATTCAACAAACATTCAATTCTCCATACTTGCAAAAAATAGTGGTTTGAAGTTAGATACGAGGATTTAGACATTAAATTGGTGATAATATAAAAAGGGCTAAAAAACTTACATATTTTCTTTACTCTTCCCCACTCATCCATGGTTGGACAATACTTATAATGAGAGTCATTCAATTGAAAGCAACAAAAAGCACGTTGATACCTGAGTACACTATCAAGCATAAGGTAAGTGAAATTCTATCTAGTAGCTACATCCAAGCGTAAACCAACACTGGTATCAATGCTGCCAACCTGTTGAACACACTCTAAAAAATGTTTCGTTTTACCCTCAAAGCCCTTCATATACTTTACACTCTCCCTTATTTTATGCAAGGCTTCAATACTTACTACAAATCCTACTCGTTGAATTTCTTCGTCCTAACCCACATTAAATTGTAAGTTATGTAGGTTGGCCCATTGCGCTCGCCCCGCATTCCTACCCTTAGTTATAGGGTAACATGGTCATATATGTGGCTATGTATAGGTGCATGGGTAAGAACATAGCTGTGTGCATAGCTATGTACCTTTCTATGTGTCAAGGCCTTATGACACACCTAAGTATATGGTCGTTTCCTTGGCTGTGTACTTTAACATAGGCAGGTATATGGCGTATACCTGACCGTGTACCACATTTTTCATAATTAGCCCTTATTTTCACTATAGGAAAAGTACATAGGTGTGTACCTTGCTCATATACCTCTCTAAAGCTCACGAAGGGCTCGATTTCTACACAATTCATCCCCTTTTCCAAGCCAATCCTCACCCATCAACTTACTTGGTTGAATTGTTGAATTGAGTCCAAAGTTGCTCCACTTACCCATACCCCCAAATTTGCTTATCCTAATTATGTCTGAATTGTAGCAGAAATTCATCCTTAAGTTAAACATTTATTAACATGGGAGGGCTTACCATAATCTAAATCAGATTAACATTTATTTTGTGGATTTTGCGTATTGAGTTAATAGGTAGAGACTTGCAGCTCACTTGTTTAAGCATTGTTTGTAGAGAGAAGTGTAGTTCAGAAAAGAGGGACCCCCCTTACAAAAACTTTTATTATTAAAAGTTATCTTAATTTAAGAAGAGTCTTGAATATTTTCTTCATATCTCATTTTCCATTTGCCAAGTTGCCTCACGTTTCGTTTGGTTCGTCTATTATACTTTAATATAGAGAATCCCTCATTTCCCTAGTACTTATTCTTTGGTATCCACTATCTTTACTGGCTATTTTATGAAGATAAATTTAGTTATACGCTCAGGGGCTCCAATGTAACAACTTGATTCAAATTTAGTACAAATTTCCTTAACATGGAAAATGTGGAACATATCATGCATGCCTTCTAAACTTGGCAGTAAGGCTAATTTATACGCCACCTTACCAATTCTTTTTAGAACTTCAAATGGTCTAACATACCTCAGGGTTCCCCTTTAGTTGAAGAAATTTTCAATAGTACCTTGTCTCTTATTTAGAATTCTAAGGGATGTTACCTCTTATCAGCATAGTTCTTTTAACGGCTCTAAGCAATCTGTATTCTTTGTCTTATCGGCTTTACCTTATACACTGCCTCCTAGACTAACTAAGATCCTAACACCTGTCTTTCCCCCACTTCATCCTAATGTAATAGGGATTTGCATTTCCTTCCATATAAGCTTCACAAGGGGCCATTTGCATGGTTATTAGATATGCTTACAAGTTAAGCATTTCGCTACATACTTGGTTATCTCTCATTTCATGTTCTTTCACTAGTAGTGACTTTTCAAGTTTTTGTACATCTTAGTACTCCCAAGATGGATTGTATATTCAGAGTAATGCGCTTCTTTCATGATCTCTTTCTTCAACTCTATATTTCTTGGCACATACAATTGTGTTTTATCTCTCAAAATATCTTTTGCATCGACATTAAATTCTATCATCATACCTTGTTCCACTTTAATCTTGGTGTCCTATATATTTGTATCCTCAGCCTAGGTAGCTTTAATTTTCTCTACTAAGGTGGGTTGGATACACAAACTTGCTAATCTTACTCCTAAATCTTGTGTTATTATCTCCAAATCCAACCTGCGCATGTCCTCTAATAGGTTCCATTGAAATGTAATCAAGGTAGCAATATTACCTTGTTTCTTTTTGCTAAGAGTATTTGCTACCACATTTGCTTTTCCTAGATGGTACTGGATTTCTAGAGACGACTACAAACTTATCTAGGAAGTCCCTAAACACCTTGTTAATCAAATCTATAAAAGTTGTGGGTACATTAGTAAACCCAAAAGGCATTACCAGAAACTCTAAATGCTCATATCGAGTCTTAAAGACTGTCTTTTGGATATCCTCTTCCTTAATTCTCAGTTGATGGTATCCCGATCTCATATCAACTTTTGAGAATACTAGAACTCCTTGTAATTGATTAAAGAGGTTATCAATTCTAGAGAGGGGATACTTGTTTTTAACAGCGAACCTGTTTAAGTTCCTATAGTCTATACAGAGTTGCATACTACCATTTTTCTTCTTAACAAATAAAACTAGTGCACCCCATGGAGACACACTGGGCCTAAGGAATCCTTTATCTTGCAACTCTTATAGTAGTGTCTTTAGCTCTACTAGTTCTATAGGTGCCATTCTATATGGTATCTTGGAAATTAACACTGTACTGGTACCAGATCAATGCTAAACTCTCTTTCCCAAGTTGGGATAATCTAGGTAATTCATCTAGAAAGACATTTGGGAACCCTTTCACTATGGATACTTGTTCCAACCTTACTATCTCACTTGACTCTACTGTTACTATTACTGGCATACTTTTGCCCCATAATTCAAAAGTGGACAATCTTGCTAGTCTTTGAGCATCTAATTTAAATAAAAAGAATCTTCACTTGGGATGCTAAAATATACTATCATACTATGACAGTTTATGGTGGCATGGTACTTTGACAACTAGTTTACTCCCAATATTACATCAAAATTCGATATTTCTAACATTAACAGATTAGCTAGTAACACTTTGCCTTCCACTTCTATATTGACACCACGAAATATTTGATTCAGAATTCTCCCAACTCCCAAAGGTGTATTCACATCCAAATGTTTAGTATTCAAACCACACATATGCATAAATGTATAAAAAATACAAGTGTGTGTCACACCAGTATCAAAAAGCACATAGGCATTATGAGAGTATACTAGCAGCATACCTACTATAGTGTTTGTGTCTGAGGTGTCCTAATGCTACTATTGTAGAGTAAAGATTTTCGTTGGTGCCCGTTGTCTCAAGCCTCTTGACTAAGGTCCATTCACCTGAGCTCTGGTTTGTGGTCTCACTATTTGTACCTGCTGCATTAGAGTGATATAACCTTCCATATTACCACATTTTGTCACTTTGTGTCCCCTTTGTTTGCATAAATAGCAAAAGGTGAGAGGGATAGACTTCTCTATGCAGTTCAGCTAATTTGTCTCAATCTCTCACATGAGAAACAAGCGCCTCCAGGCCATCTACAATCTTTTAGCTCATGTAGCCCAAAACATCTAGTACACTTAATAGTGGGGGTTGCAAGAAGGGCTAAAGGAGCTAGTTTAGTTTGAACTAAGGGAGTCGTTATGACCATAGGTTTGGTCTGTTACACCTAGGGCCTCTTTCTTTTGTCCTGGATTATTACTCCTTGTCCAAGCCTCTTCCACAAAACTATACCTGATCTATCCGTTCTTTTTTCTAGTTTACTCCATATATTTTGCTTTATCTACCACTTTTATATAGGTGGATAACTGAAATGACCCCACTTTATGCTATAAATTGGGTTCCAAACCCCTTACAAACCTTCTAGGCCTGGAGATATCATCAGCTCTAAATGCTTCGAGTAAAAACTTGATCAAGTGGTTCAGTTTCGCTTGATATTCCTCTACAGTCCGATTATTTTGCTAACGGTTATAATATGTTGCCTTCATCCTATCTCTGATGCTATTAGGGAAGTATTTCTCATAAAATACTTCCCTAAACCTCTACTAGTGGATGGGTCTTCCTACTAGCTTAGAGATGCTAGTCACCGGTTTGCAATTGATCCTTTTAACATACAAGCGACATAATTTACCTTCCTATCTTCTGGTACCCTAAATGTAGCAAGTGTTTTCTTGATCTCTACGATCTAGTGCTCAACTTCTACCGGATCATCAACTCTTACGTTAAACTCCCTTGCTAGCTTAACGAACTTGTTTAACCTAAATTGGTGTTCTACTAGCTTAGTAGATCTCATGGCCTGTTATTGCTGTTGTGTTAGCATCACCACCAAAACATTCACGGTCTCTAGTAGCTGTGAAGTTATGTCAGCTACTGGTACTAGAGCTCCTTACTATGGAGGTTTTGGAGGGTACCCTTCACTTAGGGCATCCCTTTCTCATCCAACACTAAATGAGTTAGGTCTTATGATTCTTTTGGGAGACATTCTACTTCAAAAGAGGCAACCAAATAGACTCGAGAGTTAAAGTAAGTTTAAAATGTTAATGATGGTATACAAATATGTATACATACATCTACACACACACATAAGTAAAATAGAGATTTAAAAGAAATTGCAAATAAGATAATAATTAAAATAAAATCAATTGTTGAACAAAAACAATTGGCTCGTAATTTTACCCACTCCTTTCATATCTCATCATCCTACAGATTTAATGCCAAATCTATCCAAAGATCACAACCTACTTTTTACTGATCGATGCTTGTATTTATTGATCATTAGCCTAGTTCTTAGGGATCTTCAAACCTAAGCTCTATGGATCACAATCTTATACTCCATCGATCAAAACCTAAACTCTGATACCACCTCAATTGTAATGCCCCAGAACCGAGCACATGACAACCCGCTACGTGTCATTGCTATTTACTAGCACGTAAAGCTCTTAACCTGCTTAACCATAATCATTCAAGTAACCTGTTAACCGCATTTAATTAAGTAAACAATTTCCACAGTGTTCATTATTGCAATTCATCAATAATTAGAATCTAACTATCATAAATAAAATAACTATTATAAAACTCCCATTATATCAATAATCTCCTCATCAAGAAATAAGTCTTCTATCTACAATCAACACTTTCACTAATCTTCATAATAATAATAAAAGTGTGCTCGTTTATCATTTTGCTTCTAGTTTACCCCTAACTCATCTAAAAATGAGGTGTCATTTGAACTTGCAACTAAAAAAAAAAAAAAAAAAATTCCTACAAGGAGTAAGCTAATGCTCAATACATGTTACTCACAAGCACATGCACATGACGCATACTAATAGGATTCACATACATTCAAACGCAAACAAGAATATCCAACAATTTTATTATCTTTATTTTAAATCATCAAACAACATAGGGATTATCATAACTCTGCATAACGTAGTCAGTAGAAATTTTATTAATATATGTAATCTTACACTTTCAGGATATTGTCACTTTCGGCCTCGACACTATGATGTTGGGAATTGCTGCTCCTAGCCCCAACACTCATGAGTCATTAAACCTATCCAGATCATTTCAATGTGTGACTTCACTAGGAACAACGTCATACAAAAATCATTAAGGTGCCCCTAACGATCTATCACCACCGACCCTTAAGCCGAGCTAAGTACAAACAACAACCAATTTTTAACCAAATATCATTTAAGTGCATTTTAATACTATGCTACCAAACATAAACCACAAATAAGGTAGTCACATACTTGAGGAACTGTTTAAAGGTCACTAGAATAACAATTGCGAGCTCGAGTATGACCAGTTATATACAAAGAACTAACTTAGCACTAACTTACAAGTCAATCTAGATTCACCTGATTTGAAATTCTAAGTGTAGTTTAATGATTTTCCTTCCCAATAACTTAATTTGGTGAGAAAAGGGTTTTTAATTTCATAAAATTAGGGAAATAGGGAAGAAGAATCATTTTGGTCATGTTATAGGGTGACATGGTCATGTATGTGGCCGTGTATAGGAGCATAGGTAGGAACACAATCGGGTACATGGCTGTATACCTTTCTGTGTGTCAAGGCCTTAAAACAATTCCAAATACACAAGTGTGTACTAGGTCATATACCATGTTTTTTTACAATTTGCCCTTATTTTCATTACGAGAAAAGTACATGACCATGTGCCTTGACTGTATACCCCTTTGAATCTCATAAAGGACTAAATTTCTACACAATTCATCCCTTTTTCCAAGCCAATCCTCACCCATGTCTTTCTTATTTCTAATCCAATACAGAAAATTGTTTAATTCATAAAATTTAGTATAAGAAGATCAACTTAATTGGTAGAATCGCTGAATCCATTCCAAACTTGCTCCAATTACCTACACCCCTAAATCTGCTTATCCTAATTGCATCCAAACTATAACATAAATTCATCCTTAAGTCAAACATTTATTAACACGGGAGGGCATACCACAATCCAATTCAAATTAACACTTACCTTGTGGATTTCACGTATTAAGTTAATCGGTAGAGACTTTCAACTCTCCTATTTAAGCGTTGTTTGCAAAGAGAAGAGTAATTTAGAAAAGAGGGAATATAGTTTTGTGAAAGCTTAAATATCCTAGAATCGAAAAGTCTAAAATGTTCCATACATAACCACAAAATTAGTTAAATACTCCATTAAATAAAACTTATTTATTTTCTTATTTTTTTGATATTTTACATAATTTACCAACATTAAGGTTATGTATACCAAAAAAAGTTAAATTGGGATTTCACCATCTTCTTAGTGAGATTGTTCAATTTATTATCTTATTATTTATGTAACTATTGGCAGATAATACATCAGTAATGTGAGTGCAATTTTAAAAAATCAATTATTAAATGTATTAAACAAAATTGAAAATAATTACATGATCAAAGAATTTCCAACCATAAAATTTAAAAATATTCTATTCATTCCATTATTGGACTCGTCAAGTTGAACATGTGTGTTGAAATTTCGGCTTAATTAGTTTGGACAACTTAAGCTTAAACTTGATTACACCATTTTACACCACTATTCAAAAGCACACAAGGTTAGCTAATATAATATAGTTGTTACAAATTTCGCCAATTATGTAACAGCAAGGTCGAAATTAAAATGCCACTAGAATAACATAGTTGCCAATTTTTTTTTAAAAAAAGAAAGAACGAAAGAAAGAAAAAAAGGCATTAAAAAATGGACAAGTGACATATTCTTAGATGGGAAATTGTAGTTAAATCGAATTGGATAAACTTTTAAGGTAGGGATTGCAATTTGACGCATTGAATACGTTTAAATTTAAATTATAATATAGCAGGAAGTATTCTAGATGCTTCCAAATAGGTAAGATTTTATTATCTCCTGCAATTAAAATCAAAATGTCACGTCAACAGTTACGTGCGGGATTAACTTTCATTAAGTAAATTACGTAAAGAAGGCCCTAGAAATTAGCTTTCTCAACAACCAACCTCTTGCTTGGTTTCTTGGACAAGGAATGGGAAAGCCTTAGGATATTACGACTATTTTATCATGTCTTACGTGGAAGTGATTGAGACTGGATAAACAACTCAACTGTTTTAAGATCTAACCACGTGTACGGTGCCTATCCATCCTTAGCACGACCCCTAACGCGATAAATAATTCGAGCCTTGGAGTAGTGGAGCACCCGTGTGAGCTTTCTTGTGATAGTGCAACGTTCAAGGCGTCCTATCATTCTTTTCGTGAAGATTTCGTAAGTTTGATTTGCAGGTGAAAAATGTGTCGCTGCGGATCAAACTGCAAGTGTGGCTCCGGCTGCAACTGCAGCAACAAGTAATTTTCTTTCAAAGCCTTAATTCTCTTGTTTTATGGACGTGTATTCATCAGGTTATTAAGAATTTAATTAGTAATAAGGGATGAGACTGGAGAGTCGACATAGAATCCTTTTTTAAGAGTTTTACATCGGATCATGTTCGGTTTGTTAGGTTCTAGCATGGATATTAAAACAGGTGAGTGGATTTCTATATCCCTATCTAGGGCTTGGTAAATCCATGGTTTTTATGTTTAGTATTACTTATATGGTTTCTTTTGTCCTTGTCCAATGTTTTCGTCGAAGTTTGTTATATGATCATGCTGTATCGATTTTGTAATATGGATATTATGATTTTAGGTATTAGCACGTATCATATGAAATATTTGCAAGAAAGTTTAAATTTGTCGTCTCTGTTAGGGCGGATGTGAACGGATGAATCGTTCTTCTTATTTTAATAAAAACATTATATGAAATATCAATTTGTATTATTGAATTTTTTTTTTCAAATTAAAGAAAAAAAATTACTGACAAACAAAATCTTATTTATATCTTTGTATTTCGTCAGGCAAGAGGTGAAGAGCACTGAAGGCTGCAAGTGTGGATCAAACTGCAGTTGCGACCCATGCAACTGCTGAGCTACTAGTATTTACATACCCACACAATGCAAATGATGGTCTTCTCTGTTTTATTTTCAGTGTGTAGAAAACCTTGAAAGGGCTAATACTAAATATGAAGGGGTGCTTGTGATTTCGTATGTAACAGATGTTTGTTGAGCTTGGTGTGTCAAAAATAAGGAATGGTCCAAGTAAATCCTAGGCTTTTCTGTGTACTGCTTCATGTCTTTGATTCCCAGATGTCTGTGGGTAGAATACTTGGTCTTACGAAGATCATGATTTCCTTGTAATTGCTTGTTGTGGGTATTAAGAAAGTGTGTTTCCTAGTCTTATTGTCTTGTCCAGTAATTATTTCCTTGTGTCCGTTGTTAATTTGTCTTACTTATTCTGAGCTTGAAATACCGTATGTGTAAAAATGAATTCCTCTCGTGATATGATTTTTTCTTCGTACAGATAGATATACGATAATTGAGACAGCTGTTTTTTCATAAATTTTTTTGGCGAGCAATCGAGATAGCTATTTAAAAGTATATTTTATACGAGACCCCTTTCTATCTGCTTCATTATAAATCATCAAAAGGAAATAAATAAACAAATAAAAATAAAAAACTTTGCTAATATAAATAGTATAGTGTGGTATCAACTGTTTCCAGAATACAAGAGAAGATGACGCAGACCTTAAACAGTGTAGCTAAACAATGGCCTCTATCGAAGAAGCAAACCATGCCAAAAATAATAACATATATTGGTTACTTCCAAAACACAAAACATCGAGGTCAAGTTAATGATATGTATAATTTAATTTCAGCTCAAATATTTTCCTCAAGCAGGTAAAGCACATAAACCCTGATAGGAAGAATGCTACAAGCAACCAAGTAAAATTGACTGGAACCAAACAGAAATTGAAAACTTAGCTATGACTCGATTTGGAGAGGTCATATGCATACCTTGAAACATGGCCATAAATAGCATGATATATGATAGATTCTTCAATACGTGTTTATCAAATGTCATCCGTCGCCTGGCTTGCGGCCATGTTTTTATAGACCCATCAACCCAAGCATTTCTCAGTTTCGGGAAACTTGCCACAAGACATCTCATTTATTTCTGATTTACTTCACAAGAATATGATATTGTACAAAGGGCATTTTCTTTGAGGAGGATACTCAATATAACTCATACAATTACACCACGGCAGCAAATGAAAATCAAATCCTAAATTGCTCAGAGAGTTTTATCAAACTATATGTCTCGGCATCTGGCCTGGACCCTCCCAATATCATCCTCCTTAGAAGGTTTGGATCATAAATCTTTGCATTCACATAAGCCTTTATTAATGTGTTAAATACAAATGTATATCTGGAATACTTAGCTTGGGCAAGCTCTTCAAACAATCTCTCAGCATTACCTACATCACCCTTCTGTGAGAAATTTTCCACAATACACAGTGTTGTCTCCAACCACGGCGTAGACCTCTTTACTTTTAAGCTTGTTATTGAGCGTGATCCCATATCCAAAGTCTTTAAGGCTTCATCAAATAAACCTGCCTTCAAACAACCTAATGCAAGATGCCGATAAGTTATGGCATTAGGCTTACACCCATTTGCTACCATTTCCCTAAAACAAGTGGATGCTTTATTGATTATTCCATCTTTGCAATAGATGGATAATAGACAATTATACTGTTCGATTGATCTGAGTCCATACAGAGAAGCCATTTCTTTCCAAAGCTCTTCAGCTCGAGTTAGATGTCCAATTCGGCCAAATGATTCGATTGCCAAGATGTAACTCTTACATCTAACACGGGGAAGTTCTTTGACAGTCATCCATACTTTCTCAAGTTCTTTAGCCTTCCCCAAGTACCCATACAATATGATTAGGATCTCAAGTGTAGACCAATTGCTCCCTGTCATTGATTTCTTCACTTCTTGAATATAGGCCTCTGTGGCAGTATACAATCTTGCAATTGCATGTGCAGTACCTAATATGCAGTAACTGACTTCATCAGCCTTGACATTAATTCGATTCATATCGCCAAATATCTTAACCAGACCTTCGATATTGTGCTCATTTGCCTCTATTTTCATGAGAATATTATAAGTGGATACATGGGGTGCCACCTTATCAGCCTTCATTTGAGCAAGGATCTTTGGGATATACTTCCGACGGTGTGGAGACGAATGAAGAACTATAAGGTGATTGAAAACCAGATGTGAAATACCGTAACCTAGTTCCCTCATTTTTTTCATGTAGATCAATGAAGTCATTATAGCACCCTTTTGCAAGCAAGCAATCACAAAATTGTTGTATACTAACTCATTTTGAAACTCTTGAGGGATTCGGGAGAAAAGTTTCTCTCCTTGTGATACACCATGTAATCTTGTGGTGAACTCCAACAGATAGGAATATTCCAACTCGTTAAGCTTGTAAGGCCTCTCCCTGATCACCCACTCCATCACCTGTCAAAACCAGCTTAAACCTGAGCTTAATTAAGCTTTTGTTTAAGTTTTTACTTTTCAACTAAGGGACCATTTCAAAGAGTAAATAATAAACTTTGGCCAAGCTAACCAATGGAAGGCACCAATAAAATGGATTACATGTATGAAGAACATACAGTTACTAACGTGAAAATTCTATAACCGGAAGAAAAATTGACCTTTGACCACAATTTTAAAAGTAATTCGGTGTAAAAATAAAATAAAAACTTTTATGGTAACCTCAGCCCACTTCACGAGATGTACTCAAAACATGCTACTCTATAAAGATCATCAATGCCAGATGTGTAAACTTACCTCAAGTGCACGTTTGTTCCGTTTGAGCTTCCTTAGCCGATTGATGGCATGATAAATATCTCCCCGGTGAATGGGAAATCCATCCCCCATCCAGTTCTGAAAGGCTGAACCAACCGATTCCCCTTTACGCAGCTTCTCGATTCTATATGACAAACATTCAGCCTGATCTTTTGTTTCAGAACCAGGTGAACCAACACTGATTGAGGCTTCATCTTCATGAAAATCAGAATCATCATTAACATGCCACTTACATTCTGAAAGCTTTGGTTCCTCTGATAAACTTGCGGATGAAAAGTTGTCCATGCCACCTTCCCTTCGAAGAGCAATCATTATTTGCTGAAACCCTTCTGTTGACTTAGCATCATTAGATTCTACTTCTCCACACTCCCCCACCTTCACTTCTGTGCTAGTTTGTGCTGTTATGGAATCTGAAAAACTAGACTCAGCGCTAGTTCTAGCACCTTCATCAGAAAGCTCCACTGCTGTGATCTTCTCTGCTCTTCCAAAACAGAGATGTGGTTGCTCAACTGTCCCAGCAGATTCAGTCTCTTCTGCTACAGTTTGATTATTGGACTTAGAAGAAAAATCTAGTGAACGTGGAAGCTCCTGTGGATTTGGATTGATAGCACAAGATTTTTCAACTTGGAAACAGACAGTACCCTGAGGTGCAAGGCTGACCTGCAATAGGAAACTCGGTGATGAATCATTATGTCTGAATTTGCTAAGCAAGAGGGTTTTTCGGTAAAACAAAGACATTAAATATACCTTATCCACATCCCAAGTCCTTATCTTGTCTTTTGAGGCCCCATCTTCCCCTTTCCCTGCGTTCTGAAAGAAAAACTACATTATTTGTATGTTCACTTCCATTTGTCAGGTACCAAGTTTATGCTGCTTGTTCAACCTGAAAACATATTTCTATGGAAGCAGAAACATAGAAATGGCAACTCAGACTCAATGTGATGCTGCAAGTTGCTGAACCATAAGCAATCAAAATGTCACATTGAGTATTGTAAGGGGTGTGCATAGTATGGTATCAATTCCAAATAGTATAGTATGGTATCAACTCTACTTCAGGTTTATGAGCGATGGACTCGTCATTAAGTCTTTAATATAGTATTGTAAGGGGTGTGTGTGTGGTGTATGTGTTGTATTGTGATGTGGTGTCTGTTGTGTGGTGTATGTGGTGTGCGTATCTGTTGTAGTTGTGATATATGTGTGTGTGTCTGTTATAGTTGTCATTGTGTTGGTTTTCTGTTTTTGTCTATGGGAAGGGTATAGTCGGTATTATGCAGGGGTAGTTTGGTATTTTTGGACCTATATATATAGGGAAATATTAAAAGGGAGTTGGTTAAGAAGTTAGTTAGTCAGAAAGGGAAAAATAGCTTCCAGACGAGGAAGGAGAGAGAAAGCTCTGGAATCTGAGTGATTGGACGGTTAAACGCTTGGAAAAAGTCTGATTTCTTCAGGTAATCTTCTACTCATCTAGTGTTTATTTCTTCCGAGGTTGCCATAGGTGTTCTTGTGAGTTTTACAATTCTGGTTGTTGCAATAGGATTTAGGATTTCCTTTCTGTTTTTCTAATACAAATATTTGGCCATGCACCAGCAGTTGGGAACAACTGCCACATTCTAAATTCCCTCTTTTTTTGACACAGCACAAATGCACCCTAGCCCATTTGAAATACGATAATTGACGAATAAAGGAATAACTACCCTAACACAAGAATAACTGAACAGTTCTGTACGCACTAATCCTTCTGGTACAAATCTCACCCTACTAACACTTACAAGACAAAACAATGACAAACACAAATTCAAATGACACAGATCTGCACACATACACTACTGCCTGCACACACACTACTGAATTCCTACTACTTCTATTTCCATTATGCTACTGTTTCCTAACATTACTCCCCCCTTGATATGCGTCGGACCTCAAGCACGAGTGGCCTCTTATTCACCACTTGTGTCTTCCTCATTTACCATCCATGTAAGACCCTTGAATTATTGTTCTTCCATTGCAGCATGCCTAAGATTTCGAGTAAAGGTAATTATCCAAAAAAAAAAAGATTTCGAGTAAAGGAGGTTTGCACTGCTGAAATGTCTCTTGATGAGAGCAATATTTTCTTCTATAGTTTTCACTCCTACAAGTTCTAGAGACGTTCGGCAGTCATTAACTTGTCTTGCTTTCCTTCTTAATTCAACTTGTGGACCATTTGACTCGGGGTGGCAGTAAATGAAGAGGTTACAATTTTATTAACATTTTTTATTTTGGTAAGTGGTTTTATTAACATTTCAGTCTACTTTAGATAAGGATAAGAGCTCTGCATACTGTCCTATATAGAATATTGTGACAACAGGAATTCCCATGTGCATGGATATAGAAAGTGTGCCACAAGGTCATCTTAGGATTCCATAAATAACTCACAGCTATTGCTAATAGCAAATAATGGGTAGAAGGTTTCATTGACTATATAAAAATTCCTGCATTTAGAATGAGTATCTCCTGCAGTTTCAGTAGGCATGTTGTGGCTTACATATTTTAACACCATAAAGTAAACCAGTCCATCAATGAAGAAAAGTGTTTGTACTTACATCATTTTCAAATATTATCTTCATCCTATCTCATCTTATTGAAAGAAAAAAAAAAAAAAAACTTTAGATTTCACTTTTGAAGGTGTAGATGAAATCTAAAAAACTTCAATAGCGAGAGAACATAAATGAAAAAAAAGCATCACTAGTTCAAACATGACCATTTGATTGCATGCACATGAGTATGTCTACAGAGAGAATGGAAGATGGAGATACCCGCAATGGAGCAAGCTGGCCATTTTCTTTATTAGTATCTGAGCATGAGGACAGCAATAAACAAAGCCACGGTGACCCCAAAGGTATCCTCAACTGTTCCAATTGCCATATAAATTTTGCACGGCGTATCATCAGATCTGGATTATGCATTCATGCTTCCAGATTCTCTATAAACCTACAGTATACCATTTAGCTCTACTTCCTTAAACCTAGAAAGAGCTATACACTTCAATATAATGATCACATTCATGCCAAACATAAAGTTACATAAGGACGCAAGATTTAAGGGGAAGGAAAAAAAAATGGCTGCACTTTGATTGGTAGGCGTGACAATGCTTGAAAACTATGGATAACGTTCGCTAAAAATGAGTCAAATGATCAAGCTCAATACAATCCCTCGAGATTAACGTGGTTGTATTGGAAATTTGATAAAGAATAGAAATCTCCCGCAGAACGAACGCGTCCTACATTAAAAATACAAGATTACCCATAAAAAGAGGACATAGCCAAAACAAACAAAACTTTGTAACATTTCCAGCATACCCCGAGTACATCTGCAGGGAAGAAGATATAACCCAAATGACCTAACTGCTGAAAACCGAGTAAAATAACCTAAGAAAAGAAGAAAACTTTTTAAGTAGTCTCAACAAAAATATATGCTACACAGGCATTTCATCGAACGCCTTATCCACAACATCGTCGATTCAAGGAAGTCCATGTCCTAAGTGGCTTAAAGTCAATTATTACAAGTACTAATGAAATAGAATGGCAACTTGATTTGATATGATAATTGAAAGAGGGATAAATAGAGAAATAGAATAGCAACTTGATTTGATATGATAATTGAAAGAGGGATAAATAGAGAGAGAGAGAGAGAGAGAGAGATTACGAAGCAGTTGGAGCGCGCCAAAGGACATAGCTTAAAACATGCTTAGATGATGTCCGGTTTCATTCCCGGGTCACATGGTGATATACACTGGGCCGGAAGAACCGCCCGGGCCTAAGCATGACGGCCCACAGGGTACCGGTACATCTAAATAGTTTTAAGTGCGTACGAACAATTTTATTTTGTGGTTCTTGAATGATACATTAGACACAAATATTAATATATAACATAAACTTATTAATTAGCATTCAAGCCTTATACGGCCAGTACAAAATCTTTCCATAAAAATGCCCTATTTGTATGTGTTACATCCTGCGGTGGGATTAAAGCAGATGCTCTTTATGAAACACGTATCATTTAGTTTACGACTAGTCTCAAACTTGCTGTATAAATAAAAAATTGAAACTACCGGAGACATTTGGGAGAGAGTGCCCTCACATTCTAGCTTGTAATACTCCACCCTTTAACATAAACTTACTAAAAATAATTTCATTAGGGAACATAAAAATTCTCCTATTTAAGTTTTTCTATAATCTTTTTGAATTGTATTATCTAGGTTATAAGTAAGATAAATTCTCCCATAAATTAAATAAATTTCATATTGACATTTATTTGAGTTTGACTCTAGCTTTTTTATGTTCTATTGAAAAATATTTTAATTTATTATGCTTCCATTAATTATCTAAAGTTAAATTTGAATAATTATAGATGGATGGGATATACCAATTGGACTAAATTATTGATTTGATTTATTTATGCATCAAGTCCATTTATAATTTATTTAAGATATAGTTATACGGTTTGACTCATTTACTCTTACAAATGGAACAGATAGAAAAAAGAAAAAAGAAAAGTTATTTCTTGAAAATGACTTTTATCGAGAATAAATTATAAATGTATATTCCATTTATTTACTTTATACAATTTTTTGTTATATGAAATACTAATTTCAACATCTACTCCACCTTATTAATTATAATATTAAATTGAAAATATGATTAAAAATATTAATATGTTTGTGTTTGGTTGTTAAAAAATATAATCGATAATTATTTATTAACAATATAGTTATCAATTACTTAAACTTTTTATCTCCTTTAAAGAGGAGATAAAATTATCACCCCACCAACTGGAATAACTATTCCTGTAGAGAGAGAATAGAAAAATTACATTGAATAAAAATTCTCATATTAATTTATAAGTAAATAAGATAATAGAAAATATTTTGAAAAAAAAATTATTTTATTATCTTTAAATAAATGGGCCAATATAGGCCTTTAGCCTAATAGTTAGCTTGTAATGGGAGGATTTGTTGGGTTATTATAAATAAGTTAAGTTCTATCTTTGCTCTTCATTATCAATAAACCCTAATTGGTTAGTCTCATACAAAGCTATTAGTTAAGAAGAAAGTGAGGAAGACCATGTTACATGCATTAACACCACTTTAGAAGTTAATTATTGCTACAATCAAAATAGGTACACATGATATAATTTTTTGGATATGGTGTTCTAAATATATATATATATATATATATATATAATTTAGAAAAAAATTTGATATATTCGGTTCAACTAGTTTGTAAGCCTAATTAATCTTGAGATTAAATCAAATATTAATCAAGTATATTATTTTAATTAAAATAATAAATTTCTTAAAAATGATCGGGCAAAAACCCAATTAAATGAGTTAAGTTTGAGCTTGTTGAGTCACTTTAGATCGAGCTTGAGTTCAAAACTGTAAATTTGATTGAATTTGATTCAAGTTCAAGTTTTAAGATTTCTAATCTTACTTAATATTATATTGTTTCAACTTGATTTGTTTATAATTTTATTATCATCCATTTTCTGAACATTCAAATACTATAGCATAAAAGTTGAAACACAGTGTGAATCACCTCCCATCATGTAGCTCACCCTTTGCCAAGCTCGATGAGATCGGCTAATTTTCATCCGAACGCCATTTTATAAGTTGAAGTAGCAATTCGAATTCTTGCCCATTTTGCAAGCATTTGCAATGTTGCTCCTTTTTTTTATGATTGTCCTTTATATATATATATATATTTGTCATTTGCTAGTTTCTTATATGTTGGGGATAAATGTATCCAAATATTTATATTTTTAATTTTTGATAATTTAGTATTTAAACTTTTTTTTTAATTTAGTATCGATAGTTTTAATTTTATCACAATTTAGTGAAAAAACACTAAATTGCTAATCAAATTAAAAGTACATATATGAATCACAATCAAATTAAAAGTACATGTATAGTCTTAAAAGTATAAATACTTATTATGCATTTATTTCTATAAGCTATTATGAGAATCTTTATGTATATATATCAACATCATCGATCAAAATGGACGCAGTGTTAGGAAAGTGTAACAACTTTTTTTTTTCACTTATTGATAATTTACTACTTGTAAAACTAATGTTTCCAAAATTTCATTTATACATATCACCATCCAAATGAGCAAAACATTGCTCATCATTTCATAGATGGCTACCTTTCCCTGCCTGTAATCTTGTGCAGCATTGAGCACATAGCCCCTCCATTTTTATCCTGTTTGCTTACAAGCTAACACATTCAAGTTTCCTGTTTGTTTTCCAGGAAAACGTTTATCTGATTTCTTTTTTTTTCCCCATGATACTTGTTATGTTTACAGCTATATGATCCTTAAATATATCAAAGTAATCTTAAAATATTGTAGATATTAGTCTTTTTTAGCGTTAAATGATTGCAAGAGGCAATGGGAATAACTAACAATCAATGAAAATACTAATGGAAAATTAAAAAAAAAAAATTGATTATGAAAACGAAATTCATTATTGCCATCCGCTATTTTACTTATTTCGTGATTTCAATTGACAGCCCAGAAGTTGGTTTCCTACCAAAGCCAACAGCTGCAACCTTTGTCTTTCCACCAATACTTGCAACCGTTGCTTAAGATTAATACAATAATATTTGACAATTGTTAAGTTTTAATCGTAATAAATATGAAAAAAAAAATGAATAAAACACATTTATAGTACCAGTTCTTTTCCCCATTTCCCCAATCCAACTCATTACTTGCAAATTAACTTCTACATTAATACCTCATGGAATACTCATATATAACATAATGATACCACATTAGACTAATGAGAATTACAACTAGAAAGAGAGGGCTCTTCTTAGTTAGTGCTCCAATAGAAAAATTTTGAATATAGGAACTTGTTAACTAAATCCAAATTGAAATGAAAACCCCACCTAATTAAATGGAAACAAAAAAGTTGAGGTGAGATATCAATATGATGAAGCAAGTTCCAACAAATAGTGCACCTCGACCACCCAAGCTCCTACAATCACTATTGGCCGGCGGTGCCACCACGGTTTTGCCTTCATCTAGGGAATACTTGCAAGTTTTGTAGCTTGGATCAACCATCGTGATGAGTCCTGTTTGCCCAAAATCGCAGTCGTAGTCGTGCTGCCCAGAAGCCTGATAGTATGCGTTCATGGCGTATGCTGCATGTGACCGCACCGTATTCGGGTCAAAGCATGCTCCCCTTGCTTGTATTGGCTTGCAATCCACTCCTGTACTGCATACATAATCTATGTTCGCCTGCAAGGATTGATCGCTAGCATCGGATTTAGGTATGCACCATTTTTTACCGGAAGCAGATGGTGCTGGTGCTGCTGGGGATGTGGCTGGCATGGGTGCCACTGCAGCAGGTTCCTCAGCCTGTAATAAGCAATCAACATAAGAAAAGTTGTGCCATCGCAGTGAAGATTCGTATGCGACAACCCACTTGAAAGATACACGCTGGAAACTTTCGATTTAGTAGGGTATGCATTTCAATAGCATGAAAACCCAACTAATCTAAAAATTAATGAATGAATAGAGCACCTGCCATCGAATGTTAGGTTGCTAAAACCAGTTTAGTCAAAATGGTATATTGACATATGAAAAATGTAAGACGCCTTTATTCGAGATGAAATTTTCTCAAAAGCAAATTGTGAATTTGTGAGAGAGAGAAAAAACTTCAGAGAGAATTTTATTTACATTCATTTATCGATGCACCAATCTCAAGAGACTTATTTAGTTGTATGCTTAATGCAAACAAGGACAGGTTTAGGCCAGTTACTTAATAGTCAAATCCATCTTAACTAGGAATTCTACAACTTAACCAATCTATTAAGGATTTCTTAATGTGTGACTCCATTTACAAACGGTAAGATTACTAATAGAACATACATAAAATGTTTATATGTTTTCTTAGGATTTTATCAAGTAGATGGGATTTTATATCCAGTGTCGGCTCAAACTCTCTAGGGTATTAAAAATTTAATCCAAAAACCAGATTATTTACGGTTAGAAAATACCCTATACAGTTCTTATTTGGCTTGTTTTGAGTCGCATACCCTATAGTGCTAGATTCCTAATTGGCCAGCTTAATCAAAGCTCTTAAAACACTCAACCTACCCATATTAAGTGTACGAAAGCATCTTTAATAGGGTTTCCATTAGAAATCCTAATTTAAGGACCTCTTTTAATGATCCCCAACCATCAAAAGGGTTTATGTAAAGAATAGTCTTGGACAATTATGGCTCCTCACTTTGTCTTCCTTCTTCTGACTTTTCCTACTCTGTCTT
Source organism: Laguncularia racemosa (assembly GCA_037954665.1). Taxonomy (NCBI): domain Eukaryota; kingdom Viridiplantae; phylum Streptophyta; class Magnoliopsida; order Myrtales; family Combretaceae; genus Laguncularia; species Laguncularia racemosa. The sequence goes on from JBBMOL010000072.1 coordinate 1,599,087, forward strand.
TTTTTTTTTTTCTGTTTCGATAGAGTATGGCCTACAAATAACCACACAATGAGTCACTGCTGAGGTGGAAAAAGATCCTTAATAGGAAGGTTTTAAGGGCAGTTTGATAGCATTTTGAGAAATGGTATATTTTTTACCTAGACAAGGTCTACTTGGACTGTATATTTTAGGCCCTTAAATATTCAAGATCATGCAAATGCAATCAATGGCACATACCAAATGGTTCAAAACGTATGATCTTGTTCCATGGTAAAAAATACCATGAGATACTTTTAATAAACCGCTAATACTGTCTCTTCCTATTAGTTATTTAATGCAACAAAATGAACTTTGGCAAATAAAACTGAATAATATAAATATAATTAGTACTTAACCAAAGAATCTTTTCTCCAATTACAACATACTGTTTGTAAAGCCAAAAACAAGAGAAAAAGCTTCAGTCACTTCTCCTTGCTGATCATACTGCAAAAGTAATAATTATTTACGGAATAATATCTGACAGAACACAGACTACACTGCAAGCTGAACATGCCTCGCTGTCTCTAATAATTTTCTCATTTTCAAAGGGGAGGGGAGAGATCACATCACAGTTTCAACCAAGTGACACTTTTTGACCAATATACCCCCTTCCCTTCCATAGAAGAGAAAATAAATCCGGTTTATATCAAGGGGGTAGTATGGGGAACCTATCCAATGCATACTGCTAGGTGCAAGAGACGTATACTTCATTGCAAAATCTAGGAATTTGTCAGACCTCAGATATCGAAATGATATCTCGAACGAAGTAAAACTTCGTAATCAAATCTAAACACGTAAAGTTCCACACATTTTCATATACGTACCCACAAAACCGTATAAACAAGTAAAGCAACTGTTCACGAAAATTACAGAAAAAACACACATTGTATTTGTCGAAAATTACACTCCAACAACTACAGTGTTTTGGTACTTTATTAATTGCGCAAGTACATGGATTCTTTCACATTTATAAAACCATCACCATCGCATCACGATCGAAATACTTATGAAGGACTTACAAAAAAAAATTATATTTAAAAAAAATTAATTCCAACTATCAAAAAAGTATGCAACAGATCATACATATGTATTGAAATTAATTTTGTTATCACATACCTGATCATTTCTCATAATCCCCACATCATAAACGGGCGTAAAATCCGGTTTAAACAACCCGTAATTGCGTTCCGAAGTGGTCGGCTTCAAGTCCTCATTGAACAACGCAAAAACGTACGTCTCGAACGTCCTGTTCGGCATCATCGGAGTCCCTTTCCCCGAACTCACGTGCTCTATCAACTTCCTGTTATACCACATCGCATTCTCCAAGCTCGCAGCAATTTCGGCCGGGTCACCCAACGACGGCCAACCCGTTTCACCCACAACGATATCCACGTCCCCATACCCGACCCGCTTCATGGCCCAGTAAACCGCGTCCATCTGAGCATCAAACATGTTGGTATAGTTCACTCCTGTAGTCTCATCCCAAACGCCGCCGTTTGGTTTGAACAACGCGTAATCCAGGGTTTTGTCAGTGAAGCCGAAGTACGGGTATGGGTTCACCATGAAGGATGATTTCGTCTTTTGATGGAATTCGAGTATTGGGGCGAATATCACCTTATCATATCCGCCCCGAAACCGACCCGAGCTCGGAGGCTCCGACTTCGACAGTATGCCTAGTGAGTGCGGCGTCGTTACGTGGATGTTTGTTATGTTGTGGAGTGCCAGAGCATCGTGGAGCGACTTCATGGCGGGTAACAAGTGAGCGATTAGGGTTTTGTCTGAGGTGGCGAGGACTTCATTCCCTACGGCGATTCGTACTATCTTGGTACGTGGGAGGAAAGGGAGGACATGCGAGGCAAGCCATGATTGAGCGTTGGGGAGTTTGGAGAGAGGGAGGATGTCGGAGTTAAGAGTTGTTATGGTTAGGGAGATGTTGGTGTCGGCGAAGGCGCGTAGGATGTCGGGATTTGTGTCGAAGAGTTTGATGCCGTCGATGGTGGTTTTGGTGGCGAGGAGGGATGCGACGTGGGAAGGTGGCAGGAGGTTGTCGGCGACAGTTCCGTAGTTGACGCCGATGGAGTGGGTGGCGCGTGGGAAGTGGAGGAGGTAGTGGGAAGTGAAAATGAAGAGGAGGAGGAGGTGTGGGGTGTTGCGGTTTGTCGAGGTTTTGGGCGGTTTCGAGTCCGACATTCTGAGTAGTATGTATGTTTCGTGACTTCGTGTTGGTGGGAAGTATGTTGGACTTCAAACCTCTTGAAGTGCATGAGATGACTACGTCTTATTATATTATACGGATAACATGTAAGCTGGCTTGAATTAGCCGTCAATAGGATCACAACACAAATATGGAAGAACGATCAAACTCTAGTAGTATAAACATTGGTGTCGATTTCGATTTTTTTTTTCCTCTTGATTCGATTTATTTAATATAAATCATTCGATAAAAATTAAGAAAAAAATCATTTTTAATAAAGCAAAACTTTTAAAAATAATTTTTCAAAAAACTAGAATTCCGTTTGATCAAAATTGAGAAAAATAAATCTTTTTATTAAAAAGGATTTTAGAAATTAAAGAAAACTAAGTACAAAGATTATCTTATTTAAAAGTTTAAGAAAAAGAGGTTTTTTCTCAAATATTCTTATCCTTTTTTCTTATTTCATTCTTAAAAAATCTAATATGCATAATTTTTTCAAAAATAGCTTAATTTGGATTGAATATAAGTTTAGTTTTGTCTGTACTTGATTTAATTTGAAACTTTATTTACTTATAAAATAAGCAATTTAAATCTAATTAAGAAACCATTTGAAGTAACAATCAACTTAACAAATGAGTGAATGAGCTCAAGCTACAAAAATTACTTTCCTCTTTTGCTAAAAAAAGAAACCCATATCATATTAACTCACATATATATTTTTTAACTCAAAAATTGATTTTGACTTTGAAATTTTTTTTCTATTTTCATTTTTTCACTTTTTTTTTTCAATTTTCCATTATATATATATTATGTTTTTGGGCCATTAGGGATTTTCTAGATTAAACTGAAAGAGACAAAAGATTTAAAAGGAAAAAATTGGATATCTATAGCTAATTTCAATGTTAGGTAACCATAATTTGAATCTCAGTGAAATATATACACATAGATGGACTATTTATTTGGTTTTTCTTTTTTCTCACATCATTTCTTTTTTTTTTAATTACTATTACAATTATTAAAAAAAAAAAACAAACCTAATCAATCTCGTTAAAAAAAGATAAATATCCATACAGCTAGGTGTAGTCATTTCTGTAGCTAGGTGATGTATTTTCCCTCCCCCAGTTATTGAATATATATACTAGGAGTAGGACGTTTTCAACTCTAAAATGCGCAATTCTCCCTAATCTAAACCCTCTAGAAATAGATATGAATTAGGGTGCTTGAAAACCTGGAAAGTTGAAAATTTATTTGCATCGCCTTAACACGACCTACATCACATGTAATATATAGTCAACATATAGCAAAATCATGAATATGAATGTTAATACATAGCGATAGTTTATGATAAAATCACATGAACTTCCCTCTTCAAAGCTTTGGCAAAGAAAATCCTCGGCTGCCGTGCAATCTGGGGAATTTAAGAGGAAAGCAGCAAAAACTTGATAATTTATAAGTAATAACACAAATGTAATGGTCAATAAAAACATGAAATCAATGAAATGATTCAATCGTACCATTCTACTATGATTGAGTATAGATACATCTTTAAATTACTCATCCATGCTTTTTCTTTTAATGGTATATTTGGTTTAAGGTAATAGAGAATTATTAGAATAAGTATTATTTAAATAGATTTTTTTTTAGTTGTTTACTTAAAATTTAGTTTGTGAATTTTTATTTTTGGTGTTTTTTCTATTGCCTCTCTAGAGAGGTTAATTATTTTCTTTTTATGAAACTGTAACTAAAAAATTTAATTAATATGATGATCACACTTTAAATGTTTATTAAAGGCACTATTAGTAAAATGAATAATATATTTAAAAATAAAACCCCTATTTCTTTTACAACTTTCAGCTTCATTTACATATTATATCGTAATATAATAAAACATATGTAACAATATATACGTAATGCTATATCATATTACAATATTAACTAAACATATATATATTTACTATAATAAACCATACATGAAAAATATTCATAATGTTATAGTTTATTACAATATAGACAAACTCATGCCAAGATAGCGAGTGTTTGTCTCGAAGAGACTTGATTCAAACAAAGTCTTCATGAGATGAACAAAGTCAATTTTTACAAACTTTTATTGATTTTGAAAGTTATGACTTGTGCTTAGACTAATGTTTTATACATTTAGGATATATTTATTCATAATAGATGATTTAGATCCATTTATAATTGCTGTAAAATTTAAACACAATCCAGCAAGGAAAAGATTAAGATTTTAAGGATCATGACCCTTAGAGCCATAGCACTTATGTTTTGCTTGAAATCTATGTTATATGCATAACTCAATTATGGGCTGTAAAGTAAAATAAAGTCAAATTGTAAATTAATTGAGTAAATGTCAAGCTCAACTAGTAATTAAAAGAAATTCAACTAATTAATTCTAAGGATAAGAGAGGTAGTTTACTAAATTAATCTTACTTACATTTAGCTAAGCAAAGCTATTTAAGTAAAATGCTAATCAAGATATTTTACTTAGAGAAGAATGTTAAATACCAACTTAGCCCTTAATGTGTCAATTATAGTGCAAGGGAGTTTGAGTAATTTTATTTAGTAAAAGAGTGGGAGGGATATTAGCGATAAAAGAGTCTGTTTTAATTAGTTACAATAGTCTAGAAGATGCATAACCTTCCCTAACCCTCTCATGACCATTATGCCATTGTAGAGAAAGAGGGAGAGAGAGAGAGAGGGGGAGGGAGGGAGGGGGGGCACGCTACGTGGAGGGGGGAAAGTTCTTCTCTAATTCAAGCTTCATTCAATTATTAGAAGATTATAGTAGATTTGAGGCTCTTAAGCAAGGTTCTTCATCTATTTCGGTAAGTTTTCCTCGATTACAGATCAATATAAGCTCAATTCAAGATTAATTTGATAAGACATTAATTTTATCAATATTAATTGAAGAAAATTAAAGAAGAAAAGAAAGATCATTTGGAAGACGAGCTTCCTTAGTGCATCACATGGAGGCCTTAGTGTAGTAAGTGGGTTCTTGATCTCTAATAAATTTAAATTTGAATCATATTGTATTAAATTCTCCAATTTGTAGCTTTAGTATACTAATTAAGAGTTGTTTTATGAATTTGGGCAAGGCAAAGTATAAGAAGTGTAGATCTTGCTCAAAGTAGGTTTAATTCAAGATTCTCATTTAAGGTCAGATACTAATTTTATGCAATTTAGGTGTTTGATAATTTGGAAGGGATTGAGTATGATTAGGAGCAAGTTGTGTGACATGTTGCTAGAAATTTTGTGTTCATCATGATGATTATCATGTTTAGAGAGTATTAGATTGATTAAGGGTATAATTGAAGTAGTTAGATATGTTTACGGATACATTTGGTATGTATGAATATGAATAATTATTTGTATCAATGTGCTAAAATTTTAATGTTAGTGATGATATTATAGTATGTCGGTTATGTTAATTGGTTGGTAATAATTGATTCTTGATATATTAGTAAATTCAACATGAATTAAACTTGTTTGGAGTGATTATAGGCATATTAAATGTCATTAGAAGTTGCTGGAACTTTTATATGTCGATGATGTTAACATGTTAGTTATATTTATTGACTATTATTAGTGATTCTTGTTAAGTTATTCGTGTGTTATTGATTGGGAGTGATTGAGTAAATTATGATTATTAGAGGTTCAAAGGAGTAGACTTACAATGTTGATTAGTTTTCCAGAATGTTTCGAAAAATTAGTTAAATGTAAAAAACATGATGAAGAACATTCAATAATATTCTTTAATGGAATTTAAATATTTGAATATATTTTTGAATTGGTAACCTTTTGATCTTTAAAACTCAAGCGATTATAAAATAAGTATGCTTGAGTTCAAAGGATTTTTCAAAAATTTAACACACTTTCAAACTTGTTCACCATGTTCTTCTTTACTTTCAAAGTATTCTTCGTATGTTCTTAGCAAATATTCAAGTTTAATCTTTAATGAGCCTTCAAATTTATAAAAAAAAAGTGTCTATGAACAAGTTTTAAATTATTGGTTGAATTGATTGTATTAAATAACCAACATCATTTTAAGATCAACAAAATCCTAAGATCATGAAGCATTAAAAAGATAATTGATCATAAAGTTTTGGATTAAAACTTAAATGAGAGTTGGTTTGATCTTTACAAGCTAGTTTTAACAAGTGAAAACATGTTTTTGGAAAAAAAAAACACTAAGTATCAATTTTCATAATAATAATAATAATAATAAATAAATAAATAAACAAATTAATAAGAAAATAATAAAATATTAAATGATAGTATCCCCTAGCCATGTGGATCAAACCTATCCAACACATAGCCAATGGAAATCCAAAAATGAATGAATTAAATTAAACATAAATTTATAAATTAATAATTATGAATAATTAATTAATTAAGAAAGGTTGGGCCTAATTAATTTAATTCTAAATTCTAATTACGTCTAACTAGTTAAATGGGTTAAACTTATAATAACGTGAGAATTGGTTAAACTTGTAATAATGTGAGAATTAGATTAAGTGTAAGATATGGGCTTTCTTAACTAAGCTTATTCAATAAACTAAAGCCTTAAACTTAATTAAAGATAATTAATTAACTTTTTAATCTTTAATTGCATATGTATTCAATATTCAACTTGGACTTTGACATTCGCCTCAATTTAGGTTTGTGAGATCTTCAAGTATGTGGTAGCTTAACTGCATTATGCTTGCGTTATAGCTAGAAATAACCTAACTAATAGATAAACTCACCAAATAAATGTGTGTAATTGCGTGTGAATGTCTTAGGTCAGTAGGCTGTAGGCAACACTCTTAAATTGGGTTTACAACCGCAATCATAAATACTAAGACGAGTATTTACAGCTTAGACCATAAAAGTAGCTAATCAAATAGTCAATAGAAAGAAACTATAAATATTATATGGAGGTGCAGGACTCACATATAATACATTATACCTGGACCATAGTCATCAAGGCAAATTGGGATGGCAAATTCCATACAAGAATACTTATAGTTGAAGAAGATTTAGAGGGAAAGCCATGTTATTTTGTTGGAACACATGCTGTGGCTTCGGCCACTAAAGACATGAACCAATTTGCATGGCATATTTACCACAAGAATTCTCTTGCCTACATTAGTGTTTGTTCCTTTTTTCTCATAGGTGGTAAAAACTAATCTAATGCAACACAATAACAAAAATGTAGCCAGCCTGAAAAAATCCATTTTCAACATCATTTAGGAGCTAACTGATAACATTTTGTCTACCCATTGCTTCATGTTGTTTATTTTAAAGTTATGGAGGAACTCCCGATAAATATGAGAATCGTTGGACATGTTCAAAACTGAAAAAAGAACTTGATTCAAATGCTGAAGGAATTAGAAAGAGAGTTGTCTTCCCATCCGAATGAAACAATAATCTCCGCCAAACTCTCACTACGTAACCAATTATATCAGATATTGGAGAATGAAGAATGTTTATAAAGGATGAAAGCTAGAACTAAATGGATCAAGGATGCGGAACAGAACACTAAGTATTATCATGGAAAAAGAATATTAGCCTTGTAGGATAATAAAGAAAACAGGAAATTTGAAGAGCTAGAAATTAATCATATTATCCTTTAGTATTAGAAAGAATTGTTCACAACATCAAAGAGGAGTATAAGAAAAGAGAACCCCATTCCGAAGGCTCTACAATATGGGTTCTCCACAGATATGTGTAGGGAGTTAAGTAAACCAATAGGCAAATATGAAGTCTAGTAGGCCATGATGTCCATTAGGCCTTACAAAACCCCAAGAAAGGATGGCCTATACACCTTCTTTTTCAGAAAATGTTGGACCTTTATAAAAGAATCTATGGTACAATTTATTTAAAATTGTGTCCACTCTAGAGCCATTCCAATGCAAATGAACCAAACTCGACTTGTTTTAATCTTGAAACAAATAGGGGCATCAAGTATCAAGCAGTTCTGACCTATTGGCCTATGCACTATTATTTATAAGATTCTGATGAAGCTTATTACGGGTAAACTGAGGCCATGGTTGGATGAAATTATTCATCCAAATAAAACTAGTTTTATTAAAAGAAGGAAAGCTGTTGATAATATAATTATATCAAATGAAATTCTTCATTCATGTAGACGGAAGAAAGGAAGAGAGGGGTGGAAGATTGTTAAGTTAGATTTGGAAAAGGCATATGATAACTTAGAATGGAATTTCATCGAATGGGTGTTGGTCAGTTTAAAACTTCCACCTTCATAGAGAAATCTAATTAAACAATGCCCTTGTTCAACAGCTATAAAAGTACTAGTGAACAGCAAGCCTTTGCCGTCTTTTATACCAAGTAGAGGTCTTCGTCAAAGGGACCCTATGTCTCCCTACATCTTTATAATGGCATTAGAATTTTTTAGTAGAGCCATAAAACACTAGTTAATGAAGGGATCTAGCAACCTTTTAAAATTAAAGGAAGTGATTTCAAGTTATCACACCTGATGCTTGCGAATGATGTGGTACTATTTGCAAAAGCTACATCGAAAATGCACGAGTAATGCATATTGTGCCAAAGGAGTTCCATAAGCAATCCAGATTAAAGGTTAATGAATCAAAATCGATAGTCTCTTTTCCAAGAATGTACCACAAAGCAATAGAGATGAAGTAGTAAGAATTCTTAGGGTTAAAGCCATAAAAACTTTTGGGAAGTACTTGGGATTTCCTTTAGATAGAGGGAACAAGGTCGCTGCTCAACAACTAAATATTATTGTAGAAAAGGCACAAAAGAAGTTGGATAGATGGAAAGTCAAACATTTGAGTATGGCTAGTCGGGTAATTCTTGTTAAATCAGCACTTGACTCTTTATCCACCTATTACATGCAGGTTAAAAAATCACCTGTTAAAATACTCAACAAACTGGAATCGATTACTAGGAATTGCATTAGGAATGGAAAGGTGGAAAAAAGTAAGACTCATTGGATAGTAGGAATAAAACAACAAAAGATAAAGAGGAAGGAGGTTTAGGTTTAGTTAATCTACAATTGAGGAACAAGGCATGTGCTATCAAACAAAGTATAGAACTCACAAAACGGAAAAAATTTGTTTGGCGAGACCTTCTAAAGGTAAAATATAAACAATTATGGAGGGGAGACGTGCTGCAATTTGCACATCGCTTACCTCCAAGTGCAAAAGAGGTATTAGAAGGCCAAGAATGGCAGGCAAACAATGGTCGTACAACGTTAGGAGATGGTCGCAAGACAAGATTTTAGTTGGATAAATGGGCTAGGAACTTTACCATCCGCGAATTAATCCAAGGACTACTAACATTAGAGGCATATGATGCCACAGTAAGGGATTATTGGCTCAACGCTAGAGAGTGAAATGAACAAAGATTTGGTTTTCCTATATCCAAATTACTGATGAATATAATCAGACCCATCATGTTGAGCGATGATAGAAGTGGTGAACTGGATATGAGTAGTGCCAGCAGAATTGATCCTTCACTATAGGAGATCTATGAAATGTTAAATCAAACTGAGAAAACAGAACGACATTCCTGGTCTTGGATCTAGAAAAGTATTTTTCCCCCAAAAATCAAGCTCTTGTTGTGGCAAATAGGTCACAATAGTCTTGCAATAGCAGTCAATCTTCAAGAGCGTGACATCAAGGACAATGCCTATTTTCCAACTTGTGGAGATAGAGGATTCTTTGCAACATATCCTTTGGATGCGTTTTAGAATTTCTCACATTATACATTCATGGTCTCTTCCCTTTAATGCTAATATAGAGCAATCTATAGATTTTGTAGATTGGATAAAAACAAATTGCCATATTAAAAAGAGAGTTGGATCAAGTCAGACCTCCCAAAGCTTTCATATTTGGAGTATTGATTTAGAAAATCTGGACGACAAGAAATAGAAAAATATTTGAATCACCTTCATCCCCGGAACCACTTGGGTTACAGATAAGGGAGGCAGCTCACAAACTTTGGGCACATCTAAAACACCATAGGAAGATACATGGAGTAGAATGGCAAAATGTGCAATGGCAACAACAAGGGGAGTTGTCCGTGACGAACTAGGGAGATGGTTTTTCAATTTTACTAAACAGCTAGGATGTATAGACGTAGTGGCTACGGAACTTCGGAGTCTTTTTGGGGCTTACGTTATTGTTTGCAAAAAGGCTTTAGAAATGTTGAACTCAATGTTGATTCTATGCATCCAGCTTAGTTACACTGACGGCAAGATAAATGTAAATTTAAGTATACTAATGCATTGAAGGCATATAGGGAAAAACTAATGCATTCAAGCATGCAAGCAAGGGATCGGGATTCTGTTTTGTTAGATGATCCTCCTCCAGAGCTGCTGCAAATTTTGCATCAGGACATCCAAAGCTATGGCCATTATTGGAAAACCAAGAATCGGTGTTAAGGACAAGTTTCAATATGTAAATAGGCCTCTAGTAATATCCCGCTGTGTACAATTTGGTTTTTGTTCTTGAACTTGATGTTTTATATATAATATCAATGTGAATTACCGAAAAAAAATTGTAAGAAAATATATTTGATCAACTGATATAGCCGACACAAGGCTGAAAAAAGATAAATAAATAAACAAATAAACTCAGTAATCTTGTACAATTGTTGCCCTCAGAAACCGAAAATGCATAAGATAAGAATTTGCATTAACAAAATCTAGCTTCATTGCAAATGGCTGTGGAGGTTATGAAGCCATGTCTTCAGTTCTTACTTCTGACGGATGGGTTATTCTACATATTGCTTAGATGGGTCACTTTTAACACGTTGTGGTAATAGGCATTATGCCGCTATAACTTAAAGCGAAGGCTCGTACAATCCAATATGTGCAGTGCGAAAATAAGCACCTAAGGGCTAAGAGTAAAAAGTAAACTAGGCTTCTGAAGGAGTAAGCTTGCTAATTGTATACCTGGAAACAATTGGGATGCCTACGTTGGCAAGGAGATACACAGACCTGTAAAAGGAAGATGCCTCACGAAAAAATACCAACAATAAGTCAAGACTGGGATTAGTCACTCATGTGAAAAAATCAGCACCATTCTCCACATCATCTGTTCTAATACTGCCACTCTGAGCCATAAGTACTCTATACACTCTTTTTGAACACACCTCACCTAACCTTCTATCTTCTCCAAGCAAACCTTCAGTTGTCAGATCTTTCAGTAAAAATTCCTTTTCATGTACCTGGCATATCAATGAAATCAGCAGGGGTTCTATGATTGAAAGAAGAAAAACAATAAACAGAGGGACTATAATCTTGAAAGAGAAGTATATCAAGAGAATGCAATTCCAACAGTACTGAAGCGTAGATTGCAGCATTGTATAAGCAATATCCCACCATTTATAGTCTGGGTATGTAGGCAAGATTAGTGTCTAATAAAACTAAAGGAAAATGGTAGAAACTATTGATGTTAATTGGGAGGGACCTGTGTCCTAGCCTCCAGGTGCACTTTTTAAAAGACAAACGTTAAAACTTCATGCGTTTTCCAAGGCAAATTGTGCACTTTACCCCCCCCAAAAAATCAAGTAAATAGAAAAGTGAAAATTTTCTTCTTTTATGCCTCTTAACAAGTGCTCATTATCATTTTCCAAAATTGACAAAAGATCTAAGATCCAATTACGATAACACCTACAAAATGGCCATCAAATTGACATCTAGAAAAGTTACTTCAAATATAACTACACTACATGGACAAACTCCTCACAAGTACATGCGTGCATGCACATTCAAGGATGTGTGCAATACTTTTTCGTAACCATCATTTCTTAGAAAAAGATGGTCATTTAAGTGTTCAAAAAACAACCTCCAATTACAAAAATGAAAGATATTACACAACTACACTCATGTAATATGAGATATGGTTTATCTAATCACCTTTATGGTCCCAAAGTCACATAACCGAGGGGTTATTGTCTGAATGCACACCAAAGATATATATATAACAATCACAATGACAAACCTTAGTGTGAATGTGGCACCTCACAAGAACAAAAACATGCATTCGTAGGGAAATTTTGTTCCACGAGAAACTTACAGATTTATTTGGGTCCATGTAGATGCTCAAAAGAGATTTCATGGTAGGGTACTTCTTCCATATTGCAACAGCAAATCGTGGTTGTACCTTTGGAATAGCTACTAAAGCTTTTAACCTGACAATCAAAAGCAAGATGAGTAACATTAGCAACCTTACCAAGCCCAATTGCCAACAAAAATATGATCCCATGTATATGCATGCCTATCGCATAAGTGTGATTGAGTTTTTAGTTACGTGTGTGCCCAATAAAACAATTGCAGCAAATGAAGAAAAAGAGGGGGAGGGAAAAAAAAAACCAAAAAGCACCAATTATGTGTTAAATGTACACTTCAACTTCAAAATAGATGCAAGACTTACAAAAATTTACACCTCTCATTCTTACTGCTACTTTTTTAGATTTTTAAAAGGGAAAAATATGGTACAGTATAAAACCAGAAATTGCAAATGGCAGGTCCATCTGGGTCAACTTTCAGTTTTGGATGCAACTTTTTTGTTGGCTTTGATTTGGTAAATCTCAACAAAGTATTTCTTCACATAAGTTGGGTTTAAATTCCCCTGAGAAAAGTTTGTCCATTTTTCAGATCATTCCAAAGGAGCTTACTCAAGTTAATTCATTTAAGTCTGATATTGGACATAGATCAAGACCAACACATTGGTCATTCGCTCCTTTACACGATGCAGCTTAATAAATTAGCAACTAGTTATTTAATTGAATACATAAAAATCAGTTGGAAAAAGTGTTATATATATATATATAGTTTGATGAGGTACATAAAACTTTAAGAGTACCATCCTCCAAGGAGGTTTTTGAATGCTCTATTTTAGGTTAATAAGGTTTTGGAATGTTGAGATATTGTGTTCTTCAAATTGCAGTCATACGGACACAATAAAAATAAATAAATAAAGGAAAATGGACATTTGGCCTTTGATATATAAACAATTTCAGACACTGACCTATGGTTGATGGCCCAACTTATGGAAAAGAAACTAACAACAAAGGCAACAATCTCAATATTGAAATGATCTTATTAAGAAGTTTACCAAGGAAAATATAATTTACCCAAAAAAAAAAATCCAATGATCTTATTAAATTACTCATGGTGATGCAATTGCTATTATCATCCACAAATATCTCAAGCTACAATGACTGAGTGAAGAACGAATATTCAAAGAATATTTGCATAACTGCTGCAAATGACTTATTCAAAGAAAGAATGGACAGTGTGGGTTTGTAAGACACAGCAGAGTGAAACCTAAAATTACAAATGGTAGAAAATTTAATCCAAAATATAATATGATTATTGATCTTACATTCCATAAACTAGAAACAGGATATCATATGAAAGCTTTATGAAAAACAAAATGTTTGACCAAAAAACAGCAAATCAGGACAGGCAAATAGCACAACAATACAGGAAAAGCCAAAGAAGGAACGTTTTAAGTAACCTCTCACCACATATTTTGCTTGAGTAAGTTCCTCTCGGAAGCAGCTTTTGGGATTATGGATCCATTGGCATTTACAGAGAGGCGCGTCAACTTCTTTCTACACATGGAATGCCATCAAAAAGAATGATTCTATGCAATTGCTTGTGGACTCTTGGCAGGGGAGGTGCTTAACCATGAGTTCAGTTAAAGATCTTAAAGGATCACTAATGGAAGATATACAAGGCCTAAAAAGATGATATAAACAAAAACCAAACCTAATAGTTTTATAAAGCTTAAGAGTTGTATGCCATCCAATGAGCAGAACAAAATAAAAAGGTTCCATGGAGCCATTGGCACATGACAGAAACAAGTTCAAATGTTTATCATCTCCTCATGCAAAAGCACTTCTCAATCATTCCTAGGCACATGTTATTGCCTTTTTGTACTATATACGTTTTTGTGCATTTCTACATTCAAGTAAGGAACTCTCATATGTTGAAAAAAATAAAGAAAGTAAAAATGATAGCAGTTTAGTTGATTCTTCACATTGAATCATAAACAGTTGTCCTCTGAGTACTAGATGAGAAGCATAAAAGTAACACGAAATGCATGCACTCCTGAAAACTGTATGGTGTGTGCAAAACTATAATTTTGTTTAAAAAGTACATTACTTTGTAAAACGGGATTGTGAAAAGCAATATGACAGGAATCCGATAGTAAAGAACTAAAAATAAAAATATGATTGAAGTAATCAAAGTCATTGAATTCACAGGCTTCACTACCTAAATTGAGAAGATGCCAGACTGCAACTCAAACCAACAATATGATCAGCTACTTCAGCTTCATCAACACAGTGCCTGGAATGTACTCTGACAAAATCTGTAGTAAATCTTGCCAGTGCCTGTATGTCAAGTTTCTCCAGAAATTAACAGGAAAGCCAAGCCAAGAAACAGGCAAAAAAAATCTTAAAGCAAAAGGTTCCATTATGAATAAGGACAAGCAGTTTAACCTCCTCTACTGGCAGTCGTTTCCACCCAACATTATTTGTCAAGTTCTTGTAATGTTCCTGCTCCCTGACAAATTAGAGAGTCTCAGCTTGCTACATCTAAAGCTTACATTCTTGATGTAAGATCATAAATCAAACATTCCTTGAAACAAAAAATATTGGCTGACTATTCCTTCAACATCTTCTGTCCATATTACTTAGAAATTTTAATCAAACAGCCATTATTTAGTAGTAATAAATACCACATACAAAATATAGGAGCCAGCATAAAATGTAAACGAACAATCCTATTCAATCTGTAAGTCCTCCCACTTTCAAATAAAACAATGACCCATTAAAAAAAGAGTTTATCATTTATATAAAACAATTTTATTGGAAAATATTTTTTCCCTAATAGGACTGTATAGCAAATGGTTTTCCAGATGTCGGAGATGAGACAGTTGATATTAGTGGTAACTATACATGAGGCTATTCCTTACTAGTTGTTGAATATTCAAAAGTTAAAGTTAGGAAATTTATATTTTAGGGAAGTTAAAGTTAGGAAATTTATATTTTTAGGAAAGTTTTCTTTTAGGAATAAAATGAGAGATCAGTTGTGATCTTCGCCTAGGATTCTGTTTCCTAATTTCTAGGAAAGAATTAAGCTAGTTTTTATTTTCTTTATTAGATTTCTTTTATATATATATATATATATATATATATATACAGATGTAGTACTATTTTTTTTAAGATATAATAAAAAATTCAAAATCTCTTCATGGTATCAAAGCTAGTTCTCTGAACCCTAATCTCTTCAGGCCGCCTCTCTTTGGACATCATTCCCTCAGATCGATTCTCGCTGGTCAGCATTTGTCCCAACTTTCTTCTTCTCTATTTCCAACAACCCTAATCTCTTTCTTTGCAATATTTGGAACATGCTAAAATACTAAATGGCTTCATCAAAAACATCTAGCATCATGGCACCAGAATCAGGAGTCAATTCAGAAATTTCAAACCTTGGTTACAGTGATTCTTCTCCTATTCTTATCACAGGACACAAATTAAATGGCCATAATTATTTATAGTGGTCACAATCTGTGTTGCTGTTCATTTGTGGTAAGGGAAAGGATGAGTATCTCACGGGAGCAGCAACCATGCTAGAGACTACAGATCCGAATTTCAGAAAGTGAAAGATTGAAAATAGTATGATCATGTCATGGCTTATCAATTCCATGAACAATAACATAGGTGAAACTTCTTGCTGTTTGGGACCGCAAAAGAAATATGGGATGCAGCCAAAGAGACTTACTCCAGCTCTGAAAATACTTCAGAGCTATTTCAAGTTGAATCTGTATTTCATGACTTCCACCAAGGAGAGCAGTCCGTTACTCAGTATTACAACACACTCACACGGTATTGGTAGCAACTTGACTTATTTGAGACTCACTCATGGAAATGTCAAGAAGATACAGCAACATACAAGCAGATTGTGGAACAAAAAAGGCTGTTCAAATTTTTCTTAGGACTTAACAGGGAGTTGGATGATGTTTGAGGTCGAATCATTTTCTCAGAGGTTAGGCGTGAAGAAAGAAGAAAGAAAGTGATGATGGGATCTAAGGAACAACCTGCCTCAATGTTGGATGCATCTGCCCTTGCTATCCGATCATCCAACAACAATGGTGGAGATCGTCAGAAACGGGAAAGGCTTTGGTGTGATTATTGTAAGAAACCAGGCCATTACAAGGAGACTTGCTGGAAGCTCCATAGCAAATCGGCTGATTGGAAACCAAAGCCAAGGTTTGATAGAGACAGCAAAGCACATGTGGCTTCCAACTCTGATAGTGCTCCTGTTCATGAGCTTAGCCCATTCAGCAAAGAGCAAATGGATTTGTTGAAAAAACTGTTTAGTCAAGTTGACAGTGATAGCATTACTAGGAGTGGTTTGGTTGCTCAAACGGATTCACATACAGTCTTAAATGTTAACAAAGGAGGAATGAGGCCATGGATAATTGACACTGGTGCTTCTAATCACATGACAGGAGATGCTGCCCTTCTCCAAAATTATAAGTCAAGTAGTGGTCACTCGTTCGTCCGTATTGCTGATGGCTCAAATTCAAAAATTGCTGGAACAGGTTCCATCCAACTTACTAAAGAGTTGCATCTCAACTCTGTTCTCCATGTTCCAAACTTGGATTGTAATCTTTTATCCATTAGCAAATTGGCTCGTGATCTTCAATGTGTTACTAAATTTTATCCAAACTTATGTGTTTTTCAGGACTTGAAATCGGGGAAGATGATTGGCAGTGCTGAACTATGGTCTGGGCTCTATCTCCTCTCATGTGGTCGATCCTCAAACCAAGATTCTCAAGCAAGTTGTGTCCAATCTCAAAATCTGTTAGTCTTTCAATTTTGTGTCAAATTCTAATGTCAATAAAGATAGTGAAATTATATTGTTACATTATCGTCTTGATCATCCTAGCTTTGTGTATCTTGCAAAATTGTTTCCCAAATTATTTACCAATAAAAGTCCAGCATCTTTTCATTGTGAAATTTGTCAGATTGCAAAGCATACTCGAACAGTATATCCTCAAATTCCATACAAACCTTCAACTGTTTTTTCTTTGATCCATAGTGATGTGTGGGGTCCCTCACGGGTAACAAATATTTTTAGGACTCGATGGTTTGTGACATTCGTTGATGATCATACACGGTTAACTTGGGTATTCCTTATGAAAGAAAAATCAGAAGTTGGGCAAATTTTTACAACCTTTAATCTTATGGTTCGAAATCAATTCAACTCTAGAATTCAAGTACTCAAGTCAGACAATGCTAGGGAATACTTCACTAGCAGTCTCAATACCTACCTTCAGAACCATGGGATTATCCACATAAGTTCTTGTGTTGACACCCCTTAACAAAATGGAGTGGCTGAATGCAAGAATAGACATCTCTTAAAGGTTGCCTGGTGTCTTATGTTTTCCTCTAATGTTCCAAATTATTTCTGGGGGGAAGCCATTCTCACAGCTACCTATTTGATCAATCGTATGCCATCCAGAGTCCTTACTTTTCAATCTCCACGTCAACTTCTTTTGAAAAATTTTCCTCACACCCATGTAGCATCATCTAATTTACCACTCAAGGTAATTGGTTGCACGGCATTTGTTCATGTGTATCCTCAACACCGTAGCAAATTTGATCCTCGAGCCAATAAGTGCATTTTTCTAGGGTACTCTCCAACTCAAAAAGGGTACAAATGTTATTCTCCAACCAACCAAGGATTTTACACCACCATGGATGTCTCTTTCTTTGAACATGTGTTCTTCTATCCCAAATCTCATGTTTAGGGGGAGAGCATGAATGAACATCAAGATTGGGAGTCCCTTCTTGAGTATGTACCCTTTGTCCACTCAGAGTCACCAAATTCTTCTCAACCCGTGCTTGTGCCCATTGACTTTACACAAAACTTGTCCACACCCATGCATGTTCAATCATTAGTCCAACCCAAAAATGTTTCTTCTTTTGTGCGTACTCAATTTGTGGCTCCACAACTTGCTAATAAGGATTTTCAAGTCTACATCAGGAGGAGGAAAAGATAGGAGCTAGAGCATGGATTACAACCAGCATGTGGCCAAGATATTAACTCAATTTCAAGTCCACTTAAAGAAAACATAGGTACGGATAGGGCTGGAGATATGCAAATTCCTAGCATCGATGACTCTAACATGCCGATTGCATTGAGGAAGGGTGTTAGGAAGTTTACAAGTCATCCAATTGGAAACTATGTTACTTATGAAGGGCTATCATCATCTTATAGAGCATTTGCTACTTCTCTTGATGATATTCAGGTTCCCAACACAATACAAGAGGCATTACAAAATTCAGAGTGGAAGAAGGCAGTACAAGATGAGATTAATGCACTAGAGAAGAATGGAACATGGACTATTACTGATCTGCCAATTAGGAAAAGGCTAGTAGGGTGCAAGTGGATTTTTTCTATAAAGTACAATGCAGATGGATCAATTGAGAGATTCAAGGCTCAATTGGTAGTTAGAGGATTTACACATTCCTATAGGACAGACTATCTAGAAACTTTTACTCCTGTCGCAAAGCTTAACACTATCAGAATTCTTCTATCAGTGGCTGTCAACCAAGATTGGTGCTTGCAACAACTAGACATAAAAAATGCCTTTCTAAATGGTGACCTTAAAGAGGAAGTCTAAATGGAAATCTCACCTAGCTTCAAAGGAAGTATGGCAAAGAATCAGGTTTGCAAACTCAAGAAGTCCTTGTACGGCCTTAAACAATCTCCTCGAGCTTGGTTTGATAAATTCACAAAGGCTGTTTTGAAACTTGGCTACATACAGGATCAAGCTGATCATACACTGTTTGTCAAGAGATCTCACACTGGGAAAATTGCTATATTGATAGTCTATGTCGATGATATTATTATATATGGAAATGATGTGGAGGAATTACAGAATTTGAAGAAGTATTTGTCAGTAAAGTTTGAAGTTAAAGATCTTGGAAATCTTAAATATTTCCTTGGAATGGAAGTAGCTAGATCAAGAGGAGACTGGCATGCTTGGATGCAAACTAGTTGAAACTCCTATGGACAGTCAGAACAAACTTGGCACCGAGAAAGAAAGTACACCTGTAGACAAGGGAAAATATTAGCGACTTGTTGGACGCCTAATTTATCTTTCACACACTCGGCCAGATATTAGTTTTGCAGTAAGTGTTGTAAGTCAATTCATGCACAATCCTACAGAGGAACACATGGAAGCAATCTACAGGATTCTTAGATACCTGAAGATGACACCAGGGAAAGGCCTATTCTTCAAAAAGACAGAAGATCGTGATATTGAAGTTTATTCAGATGCAAATTGGGCAGGAAACATCATTGACAGACGGTCAACTTCTGGGTACTGTTCTTTGTCTGGGGTAATCTTGTTACCTGGAGGAGCAAGAAGCAATCAGTGGTAGCCAGAAGTAGTGCAGAAGCTGAGTACAGAGCACTGGCACAGGGAATTTGTGAAGGGATTTGGATAAAAAGGGTTCTTAGTGAACTGGGACAAATGAGTTCATCTCGCATTCTGATGATGTGTGATAATCAGGCAGCTATCAGCATAGCAAAGAATCTCGTGCATCATGACAGGACTAAGCACGTTGAAATTGACAAACACTTCATCACAGAGAAGGTGACTAGTAAGACTATTAAATTGAACTACATTCTTACCAAGTAACAAACTACAGACATCCTCACCAAAGCTCTACCTAGATCTAACTTTGAAGACTTAATTTGCAAGCTGGGATTATATGATATATATTATCTAGCTTGAGGGGGAGTGTTGAATATTCAAAAGTTAAAGTTAGGAAATTTATATTTTTAAGAAAGTTTTTTTTTTAGGAATAAAAGGAGAGATCGGTTGTGATCTTTGCCTATGATTCTATTTTCTAATTTCTAGGAAAGAATTAAGCTAGTTTTTATTTCCTTTATTAGATTTCTTTTATATATATATATATGTAGATGTAGTACTGTTTTTTTTAAGATATAATAAAAAATTCAGAATCTCTTCACTAGTTAATGAAAATAACTTCAAAACTAAAGAAGTGATTAACTCATTGTCAGTTATCAAACATGTTTGTTGAACTAGACCAGTGAAAGTGCTGCTGTGAGTGTTCAAGGCAGTAGTCAACAGTGAAAAGATAATCCCTAGAGATTGTTATCCATTGAGAAAGATGGTTGGCTGCCAACTGCCAATCAGGACAGAATCAGAGGTTGCAAACAAGTCGATGAAAGATCTATAACTTTAGGGATAAGGAATCATTGTCCTAATGTTATTAGGTTTTTTCACATAAACTAAAATGATTTTGTGTAAACATTACTTGTTTTGCAACAGATTATCATCTTTGATAGTTTTTTGATAATTGTCAAAGTTGATCATCTGTTGTTAGAGAAACAAGTAACATTTACTCGCAAAAAAAAAAAAAAAAAGGATTTTGGGTTACTACACTTGAAGCATGATTCAAGACATAAATAGCATCAAAACACCAAAAATCAAAGAGAAAATTTACATTATTATACTGCCCACTCTACCACACCTATTGGCTCCATGTTTTTAGTCCAAAGTTGCAGGTCATACATTAAAGATGATCATCTAATGTCAATAATATAACCATTTTACCTTTTATTAATGTATGCCATCAATCTATTTGTAATGTAGCAAATCGTATGAGATGGATAGAGACTCCGGACTCTGTTGATGTGGCTTGAAAAAGACCCATCAACAGCATGCTTACAAAAATCTTCAGCATCATATACAAAGGCTATGTATAAGATCTCTACGTTTTGAGGAGAGAGCTGCAAGAGAAATGATAAGGCAAATAGAATCCATTAATCCTTTTTCCTTTTGGGCCAATATTTGTTCAACACTGGCATAAATGCACCTCAACAAAACTTCTATCATTAAGAGTATGTATAACTGTGAATTGCAGACAAAAATAAATTGCATCACCATCGTCAAACATTTTCTCCGCTCATTTTTCATGCATCATCACCACTATACTAAACCAAGTCTTGCAAGCCTGCTACTCCATCAAACTTCTAGCTAAACTAAAGGACATGAGACAATTCCTGCTCATCTATCCGTAATCCAGACAGGATGATCACAGTGAATAAGAGTACATAGAACAATTGGTCAATGGAGCTTTGCTTATCCATTCAAGCCAATTTTCATCATTATAGCCACGATATTTAATACTTTTTTTGGGTAATTACATGATATTTAATACTTGCAAATCTGCCATGGTAATTACTATTATTCCATAATGCCCAGAGACTTCTTTTCTTCTTATCAAAGAGACCAGTTGATAGGTCAAAGTTCAACCATGCATCAACTCCTTTTGTCATTTTTATTTTTTATAGCGCTATTTTTTCAGTGTAGGGTTTTCTTTTCATTTCACCATTGGAAATTAACCTGTCTAATGCATAGCATACTCTAGAAAACCACAAAGCAAAAGTAACCAAACACGTGAGGCCATGTCTTTTCAACAATAGGAAATCGAAAATCTGCTCTCACCACTTTACTTTTTAAAAAAAAAAAACTAAAATGGAGTTAAAAAATAAGTGGAGAAAAAAGAGTTCCAATTATCTCTACCATTTTAAAATTTTAGTCGTAAAGCCATCTAATAAAAGCCATCTAACATCCAACAGCTATTAGTCGCATTTCTCTTTTTTGCTATCAGTGGCTGGATTACCATACTTTCAGTTCAGCAGCATTTTTGTCATTTTACCATATCGTCACAGTATTTTGCCAAGCACAATTAAGCACTCGCAGAAGTTTCACTCTTTAAAAGCTACAGCACTCACAAATGGAGCCCTGGAAGTATGAAATACAATAACACAGATTTGGGAACATCATATATGCAATATTGCTACTATATTGGTACTAGTTGAAAGAAAACAGCAGACACATACTACTATCTTATAGGAAGAGAAGAGTGTGAACTTGAGTGAAGAATCTAGTCAAAAAACAAGTCAGACTACAATCTTGCCCAAATTTTGATTTTTTTTTTTTTTTGATATGATTGATTTTCTCATTCTAACCTATGATTGGTAGGGTTTGAGACATGTTAAGAGAGAACCATCCAATCTCATGACAAAAGAAAAATAAAAGATAGTAATTCTGCTTCTTTTGATCTTGATGGGATGATACATTTACACAAGTCTCTGGATTCTTAACTTTCTTTAACAATAATAAAAGACCCTGACTTTGCAAAAATAGACAATGCAGTCTTAGAGATACTCACTTCCTAAAATAGAGTTGCGACTCCTAATTAATCAAAAAAATCATATTTATAACATGCGCTCATATGGCCCACAAAAGCATCCACAACATAAAGTGATACAGTACAGCAGGTCACCCCTTTCACACGTGTGTACCAACGCCGTGCTCCAGCAATCAAGGACAAGGAAAAGGCAAGTAGTGGATAGGCGTCACGTAGGTAGTGTAGTAGTAGGAGTACGTGTAGGAGGTAGTGCAGTAGTAGGAAGATAGGAAGATGTGTTAGGATAGGCATGAAGGGAGAGGACAGATCATGTCCTAGTAGTGGGGGCAGGAAAGAAGGGCCGTGAGGCCTAGGGCAGCAATAGCAACTAACTGTAATTTCCTTGTACTATTTCTATGAATCAGCAAGTAATGAAAATCAATCTTGAACTTTTTCAACAAACTAATTCCATAAGAGATCTTTGAGTTCTCTCTCAATGAGCCCATAACTGACACTAACCACAGGAAAACTAGGAAGGAAAGCACACCACTCACCTAAGGGACCTCACAACGACTCAGACCAACCACAGACGAGATCACAAACGCTTGCCGCTGACATAAAGCAATAAGAAATTCACAGCTGACACAAAGTTCCAGTAATGCATAAAATTAAAGTTTAGAGGATAATTAGCAGAACAAGGAAAAGTGCAATGACCAGGGATCACTAGTTAGCCATTAATCTAATACCCAGACCATCCAACAGGGGTTACACAATTGGAAAAGCAAACATCATTATTATTCCAGATAGTAACTAATTTCACAAGAAGCAGTAAAAGTCACCCCAAGCAGACATCATGACTATTTCTTCAACACCACATCCACAAAGCAACTACAGGTGTTATGCAGCTTTTCCAACTAATATGTATTAACGAAAAAAGGTTGAATTCTAGCGTGCACTCCACAAAAGATCCTAAGCATCAGCAATAAAGTTTTACCAAACTTAACCCCAGGGGATTGGCCTAATGGATAAGGCTCAAGAACTTTCATAATAATTTCCGCAAGGTCTTAGGTCCAAACCCCATCAAGAACACTTGGGGGTTACCTATGTAGCAAATCCTATGCTTAATCAATGCATGGTTCTTATAGTGTAGTTTATGTGCCCAAAGGTGGCTGGTCAAATTATGGCCGTGGCCCTCTTAACCCAAAAGAAAAGGAGTTTACCAGGCTTGGCAGATTAAGATTGTGTACAAAAATCATTAATTGAGTTAGTAAAAAATTATGCTAATCAAAATAGAAAGCAAAACATCCATATCTATAATAAAAAGGAACTAAAGCTAAGCCAACATCAAAGTAAGACTCCTCCTAAAGTACGATTCAATACAAAAGTTGAAATCTTATGTAGGATGTCTTTCAATAAGTAGCAAAAGAGGCCTTGCCCAATAAAAATATGACTAAGAAGCTCTAGAATAATGAAGCAACAATGTGCTTAACCTATGTGCCAGAAAGATTTTAATTGAATTTTACGACAACAATCTTCAAAGTTTTCACCTCTATATCCCATTAAATAATTAAAATAATGGCATTTACACTTTATATGTATTTTGGCACAAAATGAAAATAGACTTCTTCATCTAAAAGCAGGACCTCTCTTAAATGTCCCCTTTTCCTGGAAAAGATATGCTCAAATAAAAGATCTGCATCCTAAAATATTTGCACTCATTACCTCTAATAATTGTTCAGGAACAGACATGGTCCACACTATTGATCTTTCAATTGGGTTTGACTTGATCCGGAAAGCAAGCCCCTTTTCTGTAAACCTTGTAAGTAAATGTCCTGGAAATAACCAAAAATGTTATCTAAAGGAATGCATCATGCAAAAGTTTATATAAAATTAAACACCCAAGAACAAGGACATCTGGTAAAGTAAATACAATGCTCACCTCCAATTGACCCTTGCTCAACAACTTTTGCATCAATTTCAGCCACAATAGATTTTAGTGCAAATTTTCCTTTTTCCCACTTCTGTTTCTCCTTTTGCAGTTTTTTCAACTCAGTAGCTTCAGTCTTCATAATGGCTTTCTTCAACTTTTCTTGCTGCATAACAGATGGTTGATCATCAATCATCCCATCAAATGAACACAAAATGCAGAAAATGCACATCAACCATCTTGAAAATACTCACTTCTCTCTTTATTTTTCTCTCTTCCATCATGCGTATTCTTTCTTCTTTAGTCATCCTTTTTTTCTTGGTTGCTCCATCCGCACCAGCTTTTCTCTCTTTTTCTACTCTTTTACTTCTATTTTTCTTCCTATCAACCATCTGCTCCATGCTAAAATTTTCTTTGTTTGCACAATCATCTACCTACTTCAAAACATAAACGTTTAAATGGACTTCCACATAACTTTCATACTGAAAATTCCCTTCTTGAAAAGAAACATCAAAAGTCAACAAGTAATAGTATCTATTCATCGACATGAAAAGGGATAAATGAGATTTCAAATAGTAGAATTGTCTTCAACAATCATTCATACATAACAAAGAAAACTAGATAAAGTCTTGTAACATGCACAGATTTTATTTTAAAATATGAAATGATATATCATCAAAAAAAGAATTACAATATTTAAGTTCTGAAAAGGCAGCGTCATGCATCAACAGTTGAGTCATTTCATTTTATGTTATGTAAAGTTTGCAACTCCTCTATAAGTAACAAACTTTGCATAAAAGACATATCTTATAATGCATATATTTATAAGAAATAAATTGCTAACAGCAATGAAAAGTTACAAGTAAAAAAGAAAAACCAAAAGAATCATAAATAATCTAAAGGTATTGCCAATGAAAGGGTACTAAGTGGCAGAAAAGAAAAACTACAATTGGACAGAGGTATCAATCTTTTATGCATATGACGCACATTTTAGAATAGTAGCAACCATTGTATAATTTTATATACAACAGTACAACTTTTTGCATTGATAAAGTTTTGACCTTATATTTTGAAAAATTACAATGCTTTCCAAATGATGCATCATTCCATGGAAAATCAAATCATAGTCATGTAAAACTTATATTTTTCATATAATAAATTAATAGTATTTACCATATTACTATAACAACACATAAATATATAATATTAGCATGTTCATTGTGATAATCTTTTATTAAGAAATTTATTACTTCTACTCATATGTATATTTTCAATAAATGACTGCATACGGGGCAAGTTTTTACCTAGTCACAAATGAAAAAGGTTTCTGAAATATATATATGTATATATATATATATATATATGTATATGTTCTGTAAAATTACAAATGGCAGAGCATCTACATAATATTAGTAGGTTTTTCTAGGTCTTAAAATAAAATTATTCGACCTAACTATATTCTCACCCCATGGCTCTGATACCAACAAGAATTATAGGAAAGACATGGGGCACTCTTGGAAGAGTGGTACCAGATGATTGATCTAGGGTTTATGGCTACCTAGAAAATCTATCTAGTCAATAGCTTAGGTAAGAGATGAATGAATTAGACAATCAGAGGCATTCAGAGTAATCATTGTGCGGAATAATTTAAAGTAGTAAATAAAACAATCTCTCAAAAGGTGGTATAACCAACCAAGGAGAGGAAATATAAACTGCAATAAATAAATTGCAAAAGAACTTAACCACCACAGGCGGCAGAGCCAAGGCTAGTGGGTTTTGTTCTTTTAAATTAAACAAGTAAATAAAAATTATTTACTTTCATTATTCCTTAAAGTAAGGAACATTACAGAACATTAGAGTGCAGACAGAAACAAACAATACATTACAGAAGAAAGGTGGTATGGAAGTATATACGAGAGAGAGATGGAGAGACAGAAAGGATGGAAGAAGATAAATGAAGGATTAGTCCAAAGTAAAGAAAGATAATTACCTAAGTATGTTTATGTACTTAGGGCCTATGGTTCATCAACCATAGAAAGTAAACACTGGTTAGTGTTTGGGATGGAGAGAGGATAGGAGTGTGTGGAAGAACTGGCTGAAGGTCGGTGGCTAGAGGTAGAGAAGAGAAGGGTTAGATGGAGAAGAAAGGAAGGTTAAGTATGTTTGAGTGTGTTTTTTGTCTTTTGAGTCTGTAAAAATTTCTCCCCTTGGAATGAAATGGGAGTTTCTTTTATAGACTCTTTCATTTTACTGTTTCTACAGTAAAAGTTCTTTTTACTGCAGTGAACAGTGTTTTGTCGGGAATATTACTGTTTCAACAGTAATTCCCAGAGAAAGACTTTCAGTGGAAAAGCACCACCTGTCATTCAAACCGTAAATGACAGTTTTTCTATTCTGGCTTTAGGGATGACCCCTTAAGATATTGTTCCATAGATAACAGAGGGATATACATACAGCATTGTTCCGTATTAATACGGAGAAAATACAAAAAATAATACAGTATCTAATACTGTATTTCATTCTATGTATCTTTGTTACAAATGTAACATAAGATACTTACATTTGATTCCTACGAACTACCTAAGTTGATGCTATAGCAATCATCTTCATTGCTTTGAAGTCCTCCGGATGTTGATGCGGAAGAGACATCTTCATTAGTCCGCATTTCTTCATCAGACTTCTTCAATTGAGCCAGGGCCGCTTCCAAAACTTCCTTCAATTGTTCTGAATTTTGTGTTTTGGCCATGGATGACATTAGAAAACCCCAATCATGGAGGAATGGGGTCTGAGCATTGCCTTGAGCAAGGTGTCGCTGCTTGGTCAGCCATTGTTCGATCGATGACTCCTTCACCTTGTTCCACATCTTGAAACCATCCCACCATTTGACCTTAAATCTCCTGGAGAGAACTGGTGTCCGGGTGCATCGGTCCGACTAGTAACCGAAGAACCAAGTCATTACCCATGATATACCTATGTGCATATAGTATAACATGGTCTTCTCAAACATATACTCATGAGCAATTGAATCCTTTTTGGGCATTTTCATGGACTATCTCTTGAATAGCCCCAAATTCATCCCACCAGCGTGCAAACCAGTTGGGAAGGTTTTTTGAAGAATATTTATCAAAAAAGATCAACCAAGTATGAGATCTTTTTTTATTCATTTCGAAGGAAAGCATTGAACCAGGCCTGTTTATAATCAAAATAACTATAAACAGTTAGGTGAGGTATCAGAGGCATCAGCGGATTAAGGCTGAATTTCTGGTTAACATAAGGTTTGCCAGAGCAATCCGAAAGGTTGATGACCTTATGGATTCTGGCGGTCGAATAGGAAACTACTCCATCATTTTCAAAATGCTTAATTGAAACAAAACCCGTTTCAATCAAAATTCTTTCATAGTATTCCATATTTTTTAAATTGTCATATGGAATATAGAAAACATTTTCGGGAAATATTTTCTTAGCAAAATCATAAGGATCATTTTCATGCATCCCTTTCTCAACAGAGAAGACATATTTAAAAATATCCTTCACATACCATTTTTGAGGGACTAATGCCTTCAAAGAAGACGCCACCTCAGTAAGATGAACATTGGTTGATGATTTCTTAATCATCTTGCTGCGGTCTTTCACAGCGACCGTGACTAGCATGTATACTATAAGTCAGGCATTATTACTCTGGTGTTTAAACCTGTTTCTCTCGGTTGTTCATGGTTGGATAAGATGATTGTATCCAATCCTTGATGGTCAAGGTAAAGTTTTAGAGCGACAACAAGCCACGACCGGACATTTGTAAGTCCCTTACGAGGGACTTCCTTCTCCTTTCCCTTATCCCTTTTGGGAGGCATCTCCCTGCAGGAATTCACGGGTCAGGAAGTCGGGAAGAGAATTTGATGTTCCTCGAATATACTCGATATTGAAATCAAAACAAGATAAAATCGCTTGCCATCTAGCAAAAATCTGTTTTGAAGACAAGTTTTGAACATCTTTCTCTAAAACATTTTTTTCTGCAGAGCAGTCAATTCTTAAAAGAAATTTTTTATTTAACAAATCTCCTTGAAACTTGGAAATCGTTAAAACAATAGCTAAAATTTCTCTTTTAATTGTTGAATAGTTTAATTGACATTGGTTCCAGTGTTTGGACACATACTAGACTACATGTTCATTGCCATTGTTAGATTTCTACTTTAGGATTCTACCAAATCTTATATCAGATGCATCAGTCTCTACTATTTTTTGTAGGGATGAATTTGCTAGATGGATGCAAGGGATTTCCTTAATCCTTTGCTTAATTTGCCTGACTACTTCTGTGTGTTCGTCAGATCATTCTGGTGGATTTTTCTTAAGCCTATTATGAAGAGGCTTACACAGAATATTGAGATTTCTAAAGAAATCTGCTACGTAATTTAAGCTGCCTAAGAATCGCTAGAGCTGAGTTTTATCCAAGATTCTATCAGGAAACTTAGAAGCAAATTCTATGGATCTCTGAATTGGTGTAATAGTTCCATTGTGAATATCGAATCCTAAGAACCTAATCCGAGTTTGGAATAAGGATATCTTAGAAGGCGATACTACTAAACCATTGTTTTTGACTTTCTGGATGAAAGCTCTGACATGTTGGAAATGTTTATCTATATTTGGTGAAAAGATCAACACATCGTCAATATAAACAATAATGAAATCTAAATTGTTAAAGATTTCATTCATTATCCTCTGAAATTCAGAGGGAGCATTTTTTAATCCAAAAGGCATGACATTCCATTCGTATTGTCCAAATGGGACAGTGAATGCCGTTTTGGTGCTTGGAAGAATACATAATGCCAAAGTATTCTCCAAGTTTGATATGAAATCTGGGTTCTGGCAAATCCAGATTAAGGAATCCGATAGGTATAAAACGGCATTCACTGTCCCATTCGGACAATACGAATGGAATGTCATGCCTTTTGGATTAAAAAATGTCCCCCACTGAATTCCCGAGGATAATGAATGAAATCTTTAACAATTTAGATTTCATTATTGTTTATATTGACGATGTGTTGATCTTTTCACCAAATATAGATCAACATTTCAAACATGTCAGGGCTTTCATCCAGAAAGTCAAAAACAATAGTTTAGTAGTATCGCCTTCCAAGATATCCTTATTCCAAACTCGAATTAGGTTCTTAGGATTTGATATTCACAATGGAACTATTACACCAATTCAGAGATCCATAAAATTTGCTTCTAAGTTTCCTGATAGAATCTTGGATAAAACCCAGCTCTAGCGATTTTTAAGCAGCTTAAACTACGTAGCAGATTTCTTTAGGAATCTCAATATTCTGTGTAAGCCTCTTCATAATAGGCTTAAGAAAAATCCACTAGAATGGTTTGATGAACACACAGAAGTAGTCAGGCAAATTAAGCAAAGAATTAAGGAAATACCTTGCATCCATCTAACAGATCCATCCCTACCAAAAATAGTAAAGACTGATGCATCTGATATAGAATTTGGTGGAATCCTAAAGCAGAAATCCAACAATGGAAATGAACATGTAGTCCAGTATGTGTCTAAACACTAGAACCAATGTCAATTAAACTATTCAACAATTAAAAAAGAAATTTTAGCTATTGTTTTAACGATTTCCAAGTTTTAAAGAGATTTATTAAATCAAAAATTTCTTTTAAGAATTGACTGCTCTGCAACAAAAATGTTTTAGAGAAAGATGTTCAAAACTTGACTTCAAAAAAGATTTTTGCCAGATAGCAAGCAATTTTATCTTGTTTTGATTTCAATATCGAGCATATTCGAAGAACATCAAATTCTCTTCCTGAATTCCTGCAGGGAGATGCCTCCCAAAAGGGATAAGGGAAAGGAGAAGGAAGTCCCCCGTAAGGGACTTACAAATGTCCGGTCGTGGCTTGCTGCTACGGCTCCCAAAACCAATGTACCCTTGACCATCAAGGAATCGGATGAGCAATCAACTGCTTCATCCAAACCAATGAAGCAACCCAAAGAGGGAAATGAGAGTTTGAACACCAATGTGTTAATAACGCCTGAACTTATTAAGGCTATTACCAATGCTCTAGGTTCACGGTCGCCTGTGAAAGACCACAACAAGATGATTAAGAAATCATCAACCAATGTTCATCTTACTGAGATGGCGTCTTCTTCGAAGGCATTAGTCCCTCAAAAAAGTTTTCAAAAATGGTATGTGAAGGATATTTTCAAGTATGTCTTCTCTGTTGAGAAAGGGATGCATGAAAAGGATCTTTATGATTTTGCCAAGAAAATATTTCCTAAAAATGTTTTCTATATTCCATATGACAATTTAAAAAATATGGAATACTATGAAAGAATCTTGATTGAAACAGGTTCTGTTTCAATTAAGCATTTTGAAAATGATGGAATAGTTTCCTACTCGACCGCCAGAATCCATAAGGTCATCAACCTTTCGGATTGCCCTGGCAAACCTTATGTTAACCAGAAATTCAACCTTAATCCGTTGATGCCTCTGATACCTCACCTAATTGTTTATAATTATTTTGATTATAAACAAGCCTAGTTCAATGCTTTCCTTCGAATGAATCAGAAAAGAACTCATACTTACGTGATCTTTTTTGATAAATGTTCTTCGAAAAACCTTCCCAACTGGTTTGCACACTGGTGGGATGAATTTGAGGCTATTAAAGAGATAGTCCATGAAAATGCCCAAAAAGGATTCAATCTTTTCCTGAAGACTTATGAGCCCAATGCTCATGAGTATATGTTTGACAAGACCATGTTATACTATATATACATAGGTATATCATGGGTAATGACCTGGTTCTTCGGTTACAAGCCGGACCGATGCACCCAGACACCAGTTCTCTCCAGGAGATTTAAGGTCAAATGGTGGGACGGTTTCAAGATGTGGGACAAGGTGAAGGAGTCAGCGATCGAACAATGGCTAACCAAGCAGCGACACCTTGCTCAAGGCAATGCTCAGACCCCATTCCTCCATGATCGGGGTTTCCTAATGATCTTTAAAATTAGATACTCCCAAATTTAGGAATCTAATTATTGAAGACACTCCATCTGAAAAACTTAATGTCTTAAGTGAAACCAATAATTCTAATCCAGATGATTTATCAGATAACTTAAGTCTTGATAATTTCAATGGTTTAGAAGTCAATAAAATTACTTGGAAAGAACCTCAAAAATTATATTATTAGCGAGCTTCTCCTCTTGATATTATGTTCGAGGAAAAACCAAGTAATTACCGAAACAAATATTTTGCAGGAACCACCTATGAATGGAACATAGATGGAGCCTCAAAACAAATTATTTTAAATGTCCTTAATCAGATGATCATGTTCGCAAATACTAACAGAAGTATTCAAAGCATATCTGATTACCAAATTGCTGTACTTTTAATTGCTGGATTTACTAGCCAATTAAAAGGATGGTGAGATAATTATCTCACTGAAGAATAGTGAATGAACATTTTAACTTCAGTTAAAAAGAATGAATTTTGAGTTAAAATACTTAGTGAATTAAACGAACCAATTCAAGAAGTTGTTAATACATTAATGTTTTGTATTAGTCAACATTTCATAAGAGATCCTTCTCACATCCGTGATAAGAATTTGGATCTTCTATCCAATATGAAATGTAAGTCTTTAGGCAAGTTCTACCAATACAAAGACATATTCCTCCAAAGGGTATTGCTTCGAGAACTTTTACTGTAGAAACAATAAAATGATAGAATCTATAAAAGAAACTCCCATTTCATTCCAAGGGGAGGAATTTTACAGACTCAAAAAACACAAACACACTTAACCTTCCTTTCTTCTCCATCTAACCCTTCTCTTCTCTACCTCTGGCCACCGACCTTCAGCCAGTTCTTCCACACACTCCTATCCTCTCTCTATCCCAAACACTAACCAGTGTCTACCTTTTATGGTTGATGAACCATAGGCCCTAAGTACGCAGAACATACTTAGGTAATTATCTTTCTTTACTTTTGACTAACCCTTCATTTATCTTCTTCCATCCGTTCTGCCTCTCCATCTCTCTCTCGTACATACTTCCATACTACCTTTCTTCTGTAATGTATTGTTTGTTTCTGTCTGCACTCTAATGTTCTATAATGTTCCTTACTTTAAGGATTAATGAAAGTAAATAATTTTTATTTACTTGTTTAATTTAAAAGAACAAAACCCCACTAGCCTTGGCTCTACCGCCTGTGGTGGTTAAGTTCTTTTGCAATTTATTTATTGCAGTTTCTATTTCCTCTCCTCGACTGGTTATACCGCCTTTTGAAAGATTGTTTTATTTACTGCTTTAATATATATATATTAATATATATATACATGCAGCTCCCAACTTTCACTTAAAAAAGGAGGAGGATGCATAATATGATTGTCCACCCCATCAATTTTCCTTGTGCCAATGCAAACAAATGTAGATTCTACCAAAAGCTTTTTGGTACAGTTTCACGTTGCATGCAATCTCAGATATGAGAACTACCCATAAACTAAAATTTGTCAGTAGACATAATTTCTGAGTTCCTTACCCCATTAAAGCGCATACATTGAACACTAGCACTCAATGATAAAAAATGGGATTCTTAATGAAGCATATTATTCAAAAAATCAAGGAAAAAGTTGCAATGCTCATTCTACAATAAGAAATTATTAATTTATCAACGAGTCAATCCCCAACTTTCACTCAGAAAAGGAGGATGCACAAAATGATTGTCCACCCAGTCAATTTTCCTTATGTAAAAGCAAAAATATGTAGATTTCACCAAAGGCTTCTTGGTACAGTTGCAAGTTGCACACCATCTCGGATATGACAGGATTACCCATGAACTAAAATATGTCAGTAGACATAAAGCTCATCAAAGCTTTATCATTATAACCCAAAAAAAAAAATCTTACTCCATTAAAGCACATGCATTAAACAGTAGCACTATGAAAAACATTGGGATTCTCAATGAGGCATATTATTCTAACAATCAAGAAAAAAGTTGCAATGTGCCACAGAGCATTGGAAACTACAGGTGCCATTTCTACCACTCAAATAAGCTTGTTACTGGAAGCTTCAGTGTGCATTGACATATAATAAACAACCAACACAAAACTGCACTTCCTAGAGTTGATCAATAAGCAAAAAGGACTACAAAACAGATCATGCTCTTTAGGTTGAGAAAGCATCATCTGAGACAACCATATTGAATGGCATATAAAGAAAAATGGATCCAAGACCAACTTCCAAAAATTAGCAGATATCTATGATATATCTTCATAATTTAAAGCCATGGCTCCCCACCCCAACACCCTCCCCCCCCCCCCCAAAAAAAAACCTATTACCACCATACATTTTGGACATGTACCTGATACTCACAAGTTTCGATTGGAAAAATAGTTTGATAAGAAAAATGTCCACATGCCTGATTTAGATTACCGTATCCTGAAAAGGTCACATTGATCACATTAAAATAAAAGGAAATCGCATCTTTTTGATAGATTAGTAATAGAGAACTAAGGTCAAGCAAATAAACAAATAAAAATGTCCCCATGACAAATCACTGACCAACATGACAGGTAGATTCAGTAAACTCTGAACTTTGCCTTAAGTCAATTCCCTCATCAAAAGAAGAAACGTCTGTCCCAGCTTCTTTCCTTTCTTTCAGTTCATAATTGCTATCAAACTCATTATCAGACTCCAAACATATGAGCCCACTGATTCCTTAATAAAAGTGAGAAGGATAATTAGAAAATGAATGTAACCAGGGAAACTACAAAAGAACAAGAAAGAAAATTGCATATGATTGCATCTCCATCAATGTGCACCTCCATGACTACAAAAAAAAAATGTGCATATCTAATCTAGATCAGATGAACTTATGGAATAGATAATTAACATTTAAAGAATGCAGTTACTGAACGTAAAAAAAGATATTATAGCATGGTTATACATCCTGTGGGAAGTGTGTTTCTTAGGCTTTTCGATTTGTCTTTTTTTCATCTTTTAGGTATGCTTTCACACCATTTACAAATCATGTGTTTGGCAGCATAAGATACCAAAAAAGATGAAAGTATAAGTACATATATTGATATATACCTCTCTTACAAAATTAAATATCGAACAATAAAGTTAAACTTAGGGTTAATTATTGCATTTTTCACCTTTTCTCACCTTTTCTTAGGTAAGTTCAAATATTTTCATTAAATTTTGGAAAAATAGAAAGGAAAGATAGCACCCTCTATCAAAAATAGAGTTCTAATCTCTCATACATTGATTATTCTCCTAAGAATTTATATAGTTACAATATTAATTAGGAAACTTTCCTAAAAAATAATTTCCTAAACTATATTTGTATAATATCTAAAATAAATACATATAATCTCTAAAAAAATAAATACATATATATTTTTTTTTCTTTTCTACACTCCCCCTTAAGCTGGTGAATTGGAACTTCCCATTCCCAGCTTGGACACAATCCTCTCAAATGTTGAACTATTCAACCCTTTGGTAAGAATGTCTGCAAGTTATCCGTGTGTTGATACATTTGGAGTGCATATTAAGCCACTGTCCAATTTTTCCTTGATGAAATGCCCGTCAATCTCAATGTGCTTAATTCAATCATGTTGAACTGAATTATGAGCTATGCTTATTGCTGACTTATTGTCACAATAGAGTTTCATTGGCCTAACCCAATTAATCTTTAAGTCTTCAAGGATGATTTTCAACCATAGCAGTTCACATATGCCTTGTGCCATTGCACGAAATTCTACCTCAATGCTAGACCGTGCAACCACATATTGTTTCTTACTTCTCCAAGTCACTAGATTTCCTCCAATAAAAGTGCAATACCCTGTTGTCGATCGCCTATCAACAATAGATCCCGCATAGTCTACATCAGTGTAGGCTTCAAGAATTATGTCATTATCTCTTTCAAACAAAATCCCCATTCCCGGTGTTCCTTTGAGGTACTGTAGAATCCTATATGCAGCTTGTAAATGAGTCTTTCTTGGGCTATGCATGAACTGGCTTATCAAGCTTACTACATAAGCTATATCAAGTCTAGTATGAGACAAGTAAATGAGTCGTCCAACAAGACACTATTTCTCTGTTCACTATGGCATCTTCTTCTACATTCCCTAGTTTATGATTCGGGTCTATAGGGGTACTTGCTATTTTACATGTAGCTTGACCTGTCTCTTTAAGCAAATCAGTCACATACTTTTGTTGGGATACAAAAATCCCCATTTTTAAATGAGCAATTTCAATTCCTAGGAAATACTTTAATCTCCCCAACATCTTGATCTCGAATTCTTTAGCTAGGCATTGACTCAAAACCTATTGTTCTCTTTCATCATTTCCAATCAAAATGATGTCATCCACATACACTAATAAGGCTATCATCCCTCCTGAAGTTGAGTGTTTGATGAACAAAGTATGGTCTTCTTGACTTTGTTTGTATCTTGAAGCTAACATAACTCTAGAAAATCTCCCAAACCATGCTCGAGGAGATTGTTTTAGACCATATAAAGCTTTATTCAACTTACACATTGTATCCGTACTCATATTTTTCCTGTACCTAGGTAAGACCTCCATATAAATCTCATCCTCTAGTTCTCCATGCAGGAATGCATTTTTCACATCAAACTATTATAACTCCCACCCAAAGTTAGCAGCTAAGGACAAAATGACTCTCCCTGTGTTCATCTTTGCAACTGGCGCAAACGTTTCCAGATAGTCAATTCCATAAGTTTGTGTATATCCTTTGGCTACTAACCTTGCCTTATATCTCTCAATCAACCCATCAACCTTATATTTTACTGTATAGACCCATTTGCAACCTACAGGCCTCTTTCCTGTTAGCAATTTGACCAGTTCCCAAGTCCTATTTTTCTCAAGAGCCTCCATTTCAATATCCATGGCTTGCTTCCATTTTTCATTAGATAATGCCTCAAATAGGGTAGTAGGAAGGGTGACGATGTTAAGGTTGACAAGAAAGGCTTCGTAGTTAGGGGAGAATTTTTGGAAAAAAGGTAGTGTGACAAGGGGTATAGTGGTCTTTTTGTGCATTCTCTCTTTTTTTTCCTAAGGGCAATTGGAAGGTTATGATTATCATCATTATTTTGTGGTTTGGTTTCACTTTGCAAAGCTGGACAATTAGAAACGTTACTTCATTTAAAGGACTCAAGTTAGATTCTTGAACTAAGCATTTTTTACAGCTTCAAAACTAGTATTTCTTTCTACTTCTCCTAAACTAGTTTTGGCATTTTTAGCTATCATGGCCGAGCTATCTGTGGGAGAAG
The DNA here is from genome assembly GCA_037954665.1 of Laguncularia racemosa. Taxonomy (NCBI): domain Eukaryota; kingdom Viridiplantae; phylum Streptophyta; class Magnoliopsida; order Myrtales; family Combretaceae; genus Laguncularia; species Laguncularia racemosa. Next base: position 1,635,761 of record JBBMOL010000072.1, read on the forward strand.
ACTCAAGCATTAGAATCCTCCTACTTTCCTCACCCCTAATAATGGCTATTACCTCATTGAAGCATGGAATCTCCTATTTTCCAAGAATTTGAATTTTGACTTGATCAAATTCAAGATTCAAACCAACAAGGAAATCATAAACTCTATCTTGTTCGATAAAATTCTTGAGAATTGCAGTATCTTCTAAACACCTAGTTTGAATCATCCTATAGTGATCAAGTTCTTGCCATAAGGATTTTAGTTGATTAGTATACTCTGGCACTGTTTTGTTTCCTTGTTTTGCAGCTATCTTCTTAACCTTCACCTCATATACCTGAGCTGCATCTTTAGCCTGTGAGTATGTTTGTTGGATTGCATCTCAAATATCCTTAGCTGTGGCTATAAACATCACTGTGTCACTTATCTCAAGGATCATAGAGCTCCATAACCACGCCATGATCATAGAATCCTCCTCACCCCATTTCTCAAGCAATGAGTCTCCTAATTGTGGTCTAGTTCCAGTGAGATAACTTATTTTTAATTTTCCTTTCAGAATGGTTCGAATTAATTGAGACCATTTCAAATAATTCTTCTCATCCAACCTATACGCTGCTTGAATATGCTATAATTCTCCAGGTTGTTGAAAATGATTTCCATCCTCCATAGTTCGAGTAACATGATCAGATTGTGCTGTAATTTCAGACATCACAACCAGATCAACACACCAAAACCTCTCGCACAATCAATCAACACACAGAGTCAAAGCTGCCTTCTCACATGGATTCCGATGACCCTAGCGACTCCGGCAACCAATAGAAATGTCGACGAACACGGAACACAACGTTGACGAAGATGGAACACAGATTCCGATGACCCTAGCAACTTTAGTGACCAACAGAAACGATGACAATCACAGAACACAACATCGACGAAGATGGAACACGGATTCCAGTGACCCTAGTGACTTCGACGACCAACAAAAACTTCAATGACCTAACCATAAAAACTGACACCAAAAATTGACGTACCACAATGGTTCTTGCAATTCGTGGGTCGATGAGTTCAATTCCTACTAGGCGTTGACGAGAATGGGAAAAAATCCAATGACCCACCGTAGATAAGAGTTGATCGGGGTTACTAAACAACTTAAGTGAGTCAACAATAAACAAAAAAGGAATTCCAACAATGAAGGCCGAAGAAATTAGGGTTCCGATGATGAAGGCCGAAAAAATTAGGTTTTGGCAATGAAGGCCAAAAAATTCCGATTTTATACTCCTAAAGCTCTAATACCATATCAAAAATAGAGTTCTAATCTCTCATACATTGATTATTCCCCTAGGAATTTATATAGTTACAATATTAATTAGGAAACTTTCCTAAAAAATAACTTCCTAAACTATATTTGTACAATATCTAAAATAAATACATATAATCTCTAAAAAAATAAATACGTATATTTTTTCTTTTCTTTTCTACACCCTCTACACAAAATCACATGACACCTCTAGTAATTAAATTACAAGATAGAACTCTTCTTAAAATATACTCAGAATCTAGACTAACATTCCCCACTCTTCTTTCATTCCTTTTGCAAACGTGTGTTTTTGGTTTTCTACACTAAGCATACTTATGTTTACTTAGATATTAAAATTGAGCACATGGAATGAATGTGGGAGAAAAAGATATCCAACAATGTTATGATTAGAGTTGTGAAGAAAGAAAGAGTTTTTAGATCTTTGTTTTTGTGCCCTACATAATATCCATGTGCCCATTTTTAGCCCAAGTTTTCTAAATAAAGGAAAACACAGGTATGCTAAGTGTAAAGAACCAAAACTCAAGTATGGAAAGTGAAAAAGGGAAGAAAACAAGAGTATGGTTTTTGGAATTGACCCTTAGACTTATTCAACCTTTATTTTATTTAGTTTTACAAAAAATACTACATAAATTTTTCATTTTCCAATGAATATAATATATTATCCTTGAACCCATTCCCATAAAAGTATGTAAAAACTTTCATTCCCTTACTCCCATTCCCCAATCAGTATCTTACCATAATTATAATATGATACAAGAAAGACCATTTATATAAACATCAACTTTTAAAACAAAACACATCAAATGTTTTTCCAAACGTCAGATTTCAAATAAATACAAATTGGATACTAAACAAACACAAATAAGATGCAAACAAGAAAGACCCCTAATAGCAATAGAATTATGCTTGTGCAAAGAACACATTGTAGGCATAATGACTACAAAATGGCATGAATACATTGATTGAAAATACAACACATGCTTCAATATGAGTCAAGATTTTGTAGTTGAGTCTTTTAGTAATGAGCCAATAGGTTATCATCATTTGGCAAGTCATTTAGAAGCACTAGATTTATAAATAGAGGATTAGTAAGTAGGAGAGTTCATCCTAGCATTTTCATTTCTTTTAGTTAGGAGAGTTGCCTTTTCATAGCCATTTGCTCAAATAGTACGAATAATGGCTACAAAGTGGCATGAATACACTGACAAGGAATATGATAAACACTTACATATGAGTCAACAATTTGTGGTTGAGTTATCTTGTAATGAGCCAATGGGTTATCATGATGTGGCAAGTTAGTTAGAGGCACTAGGTGTATAAACAAAGGGTTAGTAAGTAGGATAGTTGACTCTAGGATTTTCAATTCTTTTGGTCAGGAGAGTTGGCAGCTGTAGCTCTAAATAGGAGCACATTTGCTCCAGTATGTGTGTTGCTGTACTCCATGTAAGATCCTGCATCCTTCCAGGGCTTCTAATCGTTCACTTCACTAAATTAATCTATAAAACTACTTCTAATATGTAAAAAATTGATGGATACTTACATATAAGTCAAGGTTTTGGTAGTAGAGTCCATAAGAATTTTAGTGATGAGCTAAAAGGGTTTTGTCATGTGGCAAGTTAGTTGGAAGTATTAGAGGTATAAATAGAGGGTTAGTTAGTAGGAGAGTTCTTTCTTGCATTTCTGTTGCTTCCTATTAGAAGAGTCTATGAGCTATCAGCACTAAGTAGGAGCATTCTTACTTTTTGGCCCTAATTCCATCATATTAAAGTTTATAACCACTCTGAGTCTTTCAGTGATTAGTTAATGGGTTATTGCCATTTGGCAAGTTAGTTAGACGTATTAGGGGTATGTTTAGAAGGTTAGTCAGCAGATTCATTCTAGCATCTTCACTACTTCCTGTTAGGAGAGTTACCAGCACTGTGTAGGAGCATTCTTGCTTTGTGTGTGTTTGAAAAGTCTAAGTCCATCACGATAGGGTTTGTAACCACTCTTTCTTCAGTAAAATCAATCCTCTTTTTTTTTTTTTTTAATTTTGGTTATTATCAAAATATTGCAAGCATCTTGGGACGAGGACATAAGAAAGCCTTTCTCTTTAGGTGCAATAAGCTACATCAGTCTTTCTACATGATAAGCAGCTTTTAAACTTGTATGAGATCGTTTTTCTAGAATTTTCTCCATTCTTCTAAGGCTACCCACTCCATCTTTAGCATATACTCCTCCGTATGACACCTTCTTACCAGAGCATTATGCATTAGTACGTGCATCTCACGAATCTAAATCCAATCTACCTAGACTGTGTATCCTCGTGCACAGCTAACTATTATCTATCCCACATAAACACCCTCAAGCTGAGGTTTTACAGGTTCCATTGGCTGGGCAAATGAGAATTTCCATTGCTACGACACCAACAGCAATTATTTGGATATTCTAGATAGGACACAGAAAATCACTAATTTTCATAAGTCCCGTGTATAACATACTGAAGTCTAAATTACCAAAAAAAGATTAAAAAATAAAAAACACGGTGAAGTCTAATTCGTGTGAGGTGTTCCACGCCCAACTACTTACATTCGTTTCCAACATGTGTATCTTTCTCGTGTTATATTGAATATGGAGCACTCTTCAGAAAAACCGATTCATTTATAACCATACAACGAGACAATAACAACAGTTATAGTAATGATCACAATTGACATGTAAAGAAACTAACTCGAGGAACCGGGATTGAATTCGGAAGCCCTAGCATGAGAATCCCCGAATGCATCCTTCGTTGTACATTTAAGAATGGCGAGATCGGACATGGGCGTTTCAGGGACGACAGAAGGCGTGGAAGTGGAGACTGATTTCCGCGGGGTAGGGTCATCATCCAGGATTAGGACCGGCGGGTTTAGGTTTGAATTGGAATCGGAATTAGGGTTAGAGTTGGGGAGAAAACAGCGTTTCTTGGATTGAGGTTCTAGAGGGGTTGAGAGGTCGATTCGGTCTACATCCTCCCCGTCGGAGAGAACAATTGGGTTCGACATGAAAGAGGTAGAGAGAGAAGTGTGGAGATGTACTGAAGGAAGGTTTAGGGAGGGCGGTCCTGTTTGAATTTTGAATTGGAGGCAAGTCTTTCTTTGTGTTTTTTTTTTTTTCACCGCAAGCGCCTTTAAAACCACATTGACAGACGCCGTTAGCACTGAATAGCTACTTAAAAACATTAAATAATTAAATAAATAAGTTACTCGTACAGTAACTCCATGATAGTTATCGTTTATTAATAAATAAGTAAACATATATTTTTATAAATCGGCCTCATATGACTTTTATTATTTTATTTGTTATAATTTTCATTCGATGATTCTAATTCTAATTTTCATGAATTTTTTATTTTTTAATTATATAGATGATATAATAAAATATGTAAGATACTAAAAAGTAAAAACTCTCCTATTCCCTTTAATAATATAGATGCCAAACAATAATAGATAATTTGATATAATGTATATAATAATGTTGATATATAATAATTAAAATTTGACTTTCTACTAGATTCATAATTATATATGACATTATTATGTACTTGTATATATTTTCATGTTTTTACATTTATATCAATAATATTGTTATAAAATTGTGTAGAATATGTTATGTTGCCATATATATTTGTTATGTAGGGATTAAATATGTGTTGTTTATAAATAACATATATCAAATGTAATTTTATAATATATTTAAAATATCCTAGCTTTATAATATTTAAATTTTATTGTTTCAAGTATTAGTACATTAATAAAATATTTTGCAGGTAGGGACATTTTTATAAGTTGACTCTCTTTTAAAATTTAATTGTCAAATCCTATTAATAATGTGTACTATTCTTCTCTTTGTTTTTCTGTTTTTCTTTTCTTTTTCTCCTTTCCTCACAACAATTCCTTCTTCCCATCAAACGCATCTTCCTTCTCGTCCCTCTATTTGTAAAACTAAGGAAGCGCATTAGGTATATTATTTCTTAAGGTCTTTTTTGCATTAATTCATGTTTCTAATTGACAACTTCTAGAGTATGAGTTAATGGTGTGAGAATAAAATGAGAGGTTGATTTATAGGGTGGAATTTCTTTAAGTTTTCATGAATTATGATCTTTCTTTTTGTATTTACAATGTCAATACAAGAAATTTATGATATTAAAGTGTATTTCATGAAGGATCGATCTATGACTTCGAGTTGAAGGACAAGGGATTGTAATGTGTTCATTTTCAAGATTTCAAGTAAGTTTCTTTATTGCTTATAATTCAATTTTTATGAAAATTCAAAGTTTGGTGCAAGTAAAAAATTTGGTTTGTTATTTAGTGAATTTCAAGTGTTGTTAAAGAATAAAGGAAAATCTGGATAAAAGGGAATGTGCAAAATAAAGTTTTGAATATTATATGATCGAAACGTGATAAAAGATATGTGCAATCACATAAGATTAAAAGTTTAGGAAAGTTTTGCAAATTTTCAAACCATAAAATCTATAATTCTAAAGAAATTTCTAAGGCTTTTTAATGTTTTTTCAAGAACAAAATATGCTTAAAAGCATTTATACATAAAAAAGGTCCAAACTCTTTATAATCAATCCAAAGCATTTATTGAGAAATGTCTCAACCTTTTATAAAAGGTCTTAATCCTTTTCATCAAAACGACTTTTCTCTAAAATCTCACCTATATCACTTTATAAGGGTATTTTAACTATTGTAACTACACTCTTATTCATGCTTGATGATGATTAACATTTAGTTACCTCCCCTTATCTTTGTTATTTAATCACATGTAATGTTTTCTCAAAAGTTTTAAAAATTAAGTAGAAGGTTAAGTGGAGGGTTAATAGTGACAAAAGTAATATCTAGTTAACTTGAGGAAAATGCTAAATAGGTAATACTTATACTTTACTATCACAACTTAGTACTAAGGAAATTTAGATGCTAAATGAGTCACTTGTTATAGGTACGTGACTACCATAATTATTGTATGTATGCGCTAAGATAGTTAGTTGATGAATTTAATAGCTATAGTTGATTCATGGGCATACCCAACACTATATATTTATATTACTATGTGTGCCCAGTTCTTGAGATGCGAAGCTTGTATTGATCTATATCACCTTTAATGAATGGATTGTTGTGCATTGGATGCTATGATTGTATGGTTTTTTTTTTTTTTTGCCAACTACTATGATTGTATGTTATGTGCATGACTTGTGATGCATCTGCATGTGCTTGATGGTTATCATGTATTAGACTTTGATTCATTCCTTGTGGGATCTTCTTTTGTTTTTTAGCTACAAGTACATTTGATGAAGTGAAATATTATGACGAGAATTATGACATGAGTGATGACGTATAGTACGTGTATTATGATAAGTAGTTATGGTGAGAAACTGTTAGATGAGTTATGTGTTTAATTATATTTTTCCTATTGGAGATTAGGCTTTCGTTTTGGATTACAAATTAGATATATTAGTTGGTTGAATGAGTTTTGTTTAGGTTTTCAATTATTGTGAGGGTTGATATGGACTCCAATGAGATGTTCATGTTCATGTCCATCTATGGTCCTATCCATTGGATATAGTAAGGCCCTAATGAACCATTTAGATATGTAAGTTTCTAAACTTTACTTCAATTATGAATTTATAGTTATTACAAGTTTAGATAGATCCTAAGTCTTTAGACGTTACAATACCTTATATAGTGTGTGCGTATGTGTGTATGTTTATATATATATATATATTGTCTATGTCGCATGTATATAAAAGACTTATTTTACAGGGTTATATTTCATATTGAACTAGATCATATATATCTATAAATGTTATGTATTCGTAATTCTTATTTTTATGTTATAATTATAAAGGTAACGTGTATAACTTAATTTTTTAGTTTTATTTGATTTTTTTTTTACACCTTTTCCAAATCAAATATTCAGTTTAGTTTGCTTAAATTTGGCTTGGTCTTTTAGCTTCTCAATTTAAAGTGGCCATTGCTACTTGCTACATAAACAAGGACACTACATTGACACAAGTCCTTGAAAAAGAATAATACAAAAATTCACCCAGAAAATTACTTAAAAGATAAAGTATATGACAAGGTGGGAGTCTTTATATAGGATTATACGTTTAGTAATATCATGATAAATTTTTTGAAATATATATATATATATATCACAAAAGGCCATGTTTAAATGCATCCAAATATAACTTGACTTAGAATGACCAATTGGCTCTTACATATAGTTAATGTTATATGTTATGTACTTATTTAAACATTTGTTCATAATGTTTAATTTGAAATTAAAGGTAAAATTGGACATTTAGATTAGAAATGCCCCTTTATTAAATAAGGACCTAATCCCTCTTTCCTTGCCACACAAACCTAAAGGCACTTGCAACCTCCCTATTCATCTACCCTTTTAGCGCCAAATCCTAACCTTAAGGCCCTATGTTGCCTCTCTTTTTCTCTCTCTCTAATAGGGAATAAACTACTAATTTATGGTAAATTAATCAATCTTTTTCCATTTTTACAACCTAGTTATCAACTAAGGGAAAATCTAGAGATGCAATCATGGCAAATTCAAGTTTGGTTTTTTAAAACTTAAACCCATCTTGAGACCCTATAAAATATCTTAGGACTCACCTAAAACTTGGCCCGATAAGAATATTAATAACTCGAGACTTGAAATTATTAAAAAAAAAAAAAAACCCCTCACTTACTTAACTTTTTTACTCATGTTTAAAGGTGAACTCACTAGTTAGACCCGTTTCATCCTTAACTCCTTATGTTTAGATGGAAACCTTAATTACCCTTTGAACATTGCTCTATAGCATCATGTTACCACAATACCATTACACTAGAGGATAAGACAACTAGCCACTAAGACAAAAAAAAAAAATTTGCCTTTTATCGGGTTAGGGTAGGTTTTTATTAGGTCATACGTTGTAACCCAAATCTAACTTGAATCCTATGGGGTTTCAAAACTAAATCTCAAAACCCTAAAAAATCCTATAGGATTTTTATCGAGCCGGGTAGATCGAGTATCCTATAAGGATCCGCCCGCTTGTATCCCTAAAAAAATCAATAATGCTCACATCAATTTTCTTTGTATCTCATAAGGAGGAGTTTCAATAAAAGCTTGAAAGAGAGATAACACGCCTTAGAGAGATAAAAATCTAGGAATCCTTATGTTAAATTTAATAAGAATTTATTAATAAACTCTTAACAAATTTCATTTTATTTGAATGATGAGATCTTGAATAAGGAAATCCAAGTAGAAACTTGTAATATAGCTCGACTGCTTTCCCTCTTAACAATAAAGTGAGTCGTTGTACCATAGAGGAGTTGTCTTTTACTCCACCTTTAGTTTTTAACCACGAAATTGAATAAAAGAACATAATCTAGGGTCTTAATCACAAGAGTTCACTTAAAACTAAGTACATATGAAAAGGATGGAGTTTTACATAAAAGAACAAGTGAAATGAAATTGGAGATACAATATATTGCAAGAGACATTTACTATGAAAATATTGGAAGAAACTAGTTAAGAACACATATCAAGTGAAAAAGAACGAACCAGAGGTAAGCCTAGTATGAATTTAGGGTTTAGAATTACAAATTATGAAGAAAAATCTTGAAAAAGACAATTTAGGATGTTGTACAGTTGACTATACACATATCCTAGCTAATTAGGCTGGTAATTTATGCATGGCTAATCTAGTTGTAAGACCGATCGATTGCCCCTATTTGATTAGCAAGCTTGGTTGAATGACTTGGTCAACCATCCTTACCCTCAGTTTGACTAAGTAAGCTTAATAGGATTTATGAGTGTGATCTTTAAATGTAATTTTTCATAAAAATTTGGATTAGTTATGACACATACTTTTAAAACCAACTAATGAACCTACTTCATAGTTTTTAAATTGACCCATGACCTACTCCATACTTCTAAAATCAACTCTTGAGAGTATATATACATGATTCACACTGACAAAAAAAAAAAAAAAGATTACGTGTAGGATGACCTCGTTTTAAATCCCAACCTAATTAAAGCGCGAAACCAACCATTTTGGAGTTGCCCAAAATGCATTGAATCTAGTCTGTAGAAGGGGATTTATGTGTATGTTGAACCCAGCGAATGGGCCTTAAGAAAGAATTGGGCCATGGACTTTGCAGTGAAAAGGCATAAGAATACTTATGTCCCTATCCTGTCCTCGTAAGATCCAAACAGAACAGTCACATATGGATTGGTTGTTGAATTTAGCACGAGAAATGGGGATTTAAGAATTAGTTTCGTGTTAGCAGTGTTGTAACGACAACGAAAGACCGACATCGTACGATTTGAGACCAAGCGAGTAGACTTTGTTCATAGACTTATAATGGTCGATGTTGCTTGTTGAATTAGGGTTTTTAGTTTTATTTTTATTTTTGGGAGAACCAAAGTTAATGACCATGCCATTTAGCTGGACAGTCTAATGATAAAATGGTCAATATGCTCAGGTATAAATGTAGGATTCAAACCCTTACTAAAGTAAAGGTCTATAACCTCTTCGAGCAAGTGTCTTTAAACATTTACTATTGAAAATAAATAGATAAATTCTATTTCTATTTTATCTTTAAAAGTGTTACAGTTTATATTTATAAGCTATTCTTACCAAATATTAATAACCAAAAGACACAATCAAATACACATAGATAACAAAAGATCACATCCATAAATTTTTTTAGAATAGAGTACTAACATAAAAGTTCATAAGGTATTTTGGTTTATAATAAATTCACGCATAATGACTCATCAAGATATCAATTTTTTAAGTAATATCATTCATTTATATATATAAGTTTCAATTAGAGCTAGACTACATCATCAAAATAAGAATATATAAAATTAGAAATGCAATAAAGTGTATTAAAAAAAATACAAGATTGTAAAAAAGATCCGTTTGATTGATCCATAAGATCTTATTGATCAAATCACAGCTTTAATTTACTATTAAGAATATTGATTAATAATACTTCTTGAGATGGCAAGTTACTCCGCCTTCAACACACAAATTTCATTCAATATATTTCCATTTTAAAACAAGATTTACGGACATCCAAATATGTCAAAATCTCCACTAATCGAACTAGAGTCACACTCAATAACTAGAAATGGATGCGTGTAATCTGCTTGCACAACTGGCTAATTCATATCCCTTCCAAAGAAAAAGAAACATCAAACCCCAACCCTAAAAAAAAAAAAAAAAGAGAAACTTAATCCGTAATCACTACGATGCTGTTCCTCTCTCTCTCTCTCAGTTATATTGTCATGGGAAGCATGAATGCATTAATGGGCGATAGAGCAATCAGACAACGACTCTGGTTAATCTAAAAAACTCCCTATCAAACGGTATGCGTAGAAAGAATGTACTTGCCATAAATTTTAGAGTGAGTATTATTTCTCCGACAAGCCACCGACTAAGATTAATGGCAAAATCAACAAGACACGTAGTTTACGGTCCCGACTTATACATGTTATTTCTTTATTTGTTTTTTCAATCCAATGTTTTTGTTTGCAATGTCCACAGGTCTAAATATATCTCCCAGTATTTGTTTTATATAATTTTGTAGCATTTCCTTTTTTTTAAAAAAAAAATTGAACGTTAAAATCCAAAAAATTCTGAAAAACGTGCTTTTTATACCATATTAACTATTTAACTTTAGATAAAATAATAAAATATAATATAATACAATTAAAAAAATTACTTGAAATCAAGAGCAAAATATTCATATAGAAACTTACTGACACATTTTTCAAAGATTTAAAAATTTAAATGCCCACTTTAACAATAAATGACTTAATACATATAAAACAAATATAATGAAATATATTTATAATTTACTCTCTTTTTTCCTTTCAAAACAACAATATAGCTAAAATTGGAAAGAAGATTCCTTTTGAACAATCCCCATAGAGGCTAAACTTGCTATATTAAAATATAGGGTTAAAGCCACTATTTTTTTTGTGCTTGATTTCTTGGGCTAAATAACATGACTCGAGGATTCCAATTCATATTTAAGATGACTTAGGAATATATGTCTTAGTAGGCTCATCATAGAGATTATTGGACTGATTCACTTGCTAAACTTTTCTTAAGTAAGCTCATAAACTCAATGATGACTCTAAGCTCATACAAAACTCATTAAGGATAACATTGAAGTGAACAAACTTAATCCCATCCATCAATCATTGATATGAGTTCACGGATGTCATCTAACTCAAAGGCTATAAAAAACTTAGTCATACCTTCTTATTAGAGACTTTTGGAAGTCTCAAGGATCAAAGAAACAACATAAGGTGGTGAAATCTCCACTTTAAAAGATCAAAGAAGGCTTAAACGAAAAACAAATCAAGCTTTAATTAAGAACGGTGAGATTGATACTCAAAAGATCATTCACCTATCATTAGTGTGCTTAAGTTATTGAGACCATTTATTCCTTCTTCTAACTACTTATCTCCAAGTCCTCTTTTTAGGTATTATCGACAAGTCACTCTTTTAATGTTATTGATAGCATGAGACTTATGCACCATCATACTAAAAGATTGAACATGAAATAGATCAATCGACTCTTGTCCTTGAGTTGAATTTAATATTAGCAACCTGTCCTTTTGATCACTGGGGGGTATAGGTCTAAGTGCAAGAGTCATGCATGACCTGTGTGAGAATGTGTTACATGTAGCTTAAAAAGAGAAGTGACACATACGAGAATGATCAGGAAGTAAATGAGATCGGGGGAAAGAGTGGGCGATCTCAAATAAGACTCAATACTATAGTGATAGGTAAATGTTCTTAAGAATATTATAATTTTGATCTTTTAAGGAAAATATGGCAAAGTAATAATATTTTTCCAAAGAGTAGTCCTCTTTAAATGATGATGCCTTAGATATTTATAAGATTTAGTTATGGGTTTCATTTGTTACATAGTGATGACAATCAATGGTGTTTAGTGAATGAGTGAGACTTATTTAAAAATATTGGATTGAATTGGCTAATTCAACGAGTTCTCTTCTAAGCCTATTATGCCAAATCTAGCATCTAATTTGTTACTTGTCTATTAATATTCTGCATTAACTCCTATATTTATTTCAAAGGTTAAATAATAAATTGAATGACATCGTACATGTGGACTCGACTCCAAGATAGTCTTTGAGATAAGATTTAGAATTCCTCTAGTTGAGCATGAAACATGCCTTTCAAGTGGACTTCACATTGTTACAAGTTGAAAATGCCGGTTGTTGCAAGTTGAAAATGCGGGACCACGACTCATGAGGACCTACCGTCAATCTCGTTTTGGAAAAAACGGTTAGATAGGCACCCCCCTCCCTCTTGTCTCTTGACCTATGCTTCGTACCCTTGCCTCGTTTTCTCTATTGGCGACCCCATTCATTCCCCCACATTATAAAAGGACAACGTTCAACTATCTTATTAATGCCGACGGCCAAAACAAGAGGGGAAAAATGAAATCCTGTATAGAATGGGGTCTAAATATATATATATAGAGAGAGATGATAGAACTAGGATGAGTGATATACGTATCTAATTTGGTTGGATTGATAAAACTTAAATATAAAAAATATTTTCTTATAAAGTTTTAGAATGAGTTTAATTTGGTGTATATTTTAACAACCTACAAGTTTTAGATGGTTTTGAGAAAAGAAATTAGGTTTTCGGCAACCCAAACTTGTAGTGTTTTTTAGTGTTAAATTATAAGATTATAAATTAGTTAAGTGTGCATGTGAATGGTTCGAAGGATTTTAAGTATATTTTGTCTTATATTGTCATTAAAATAATAAGAATATTAACTTTTTATACATTAAAATGTCTTTGATGGATTTTTGGACGGTTATACATTCTATGATGCTATTGATCGGATTTGAATAGATGTATATTAAGATAATTTATAGTATGAAACGTATTTTAGGACAAGTAATATATTTTCATATTAGATTTAGGTTTAGAAAACTTATCCTAAACCCAATCCAATGATATTTCTTATATATATATATATATATATGATTTGGTGGTGTAGCATATTGAAAAGCAAATTAAACCCAACAAAATCCTCATAATTATCCGATAAATTTAAACAACCAATCTCTTTCATCCGCTGCTTTTAGGATTCTAAAAGTAGATATTTTCACGTTCTAAAATTGCAAACTGTCAAATATTAAAGTCTCTCTCTTAAATATACACTCAACACAAGCATACAAGAACCATAGTAGATATAATACACAGAGTAGGGCCAAACCTTTCCAAAGTTTACGTACGAAGTCCAACCTTCTCGAAGGTAAAGAGTTGTTTCACTATCGGAAATATCAACTTACTATTTAAAAAAGAGTGGGTTGGAGACAGCCAATGGCCACATAATTACTTACTCTAATACGTCAGATATGTCTTTCAAAGTTTGGAGATATAAAGATAATTACTGTCCAGGGTGGCAATTTTAATTCTCCTTTGTGTGAAGAATCTACGATAGTTGCGAATTCAAGATTTGGTAGGGACGAGGGGGAGCCATTTATAAAAGCAGCGAAACTATATATATATGTACATGTACGTATATAAGAAAATACATATGTTTTTAAACTTTTCTTTAAAGTTTTGGTGATGAGATTTCTTTTATGGAAATTGATTAAAGTTTAAGGGTTTATTTTATTATTAAATCCTTTTTATTTATAAATTATTTTAATATGTAAATGGGCTATTAGTTGTGGACTGGCGACAACTTCTATGGTTCTGTGGGTAGGACTGTTCGAGTCATTAGTTGACCACTGAAACGATGGATTGTACCGTACTTTTGATAAAATCATAGAATAACCTGTCGTGGGAATATTATATACTAGAGGAATTTTCATCCACCGAGTATATACAGCTTGATTTGATTCGGGAGTTGCCAGCAAAGTACTAACCAATGATAATCTAATTATTAATTACTAGCTAGTGAGATTATCTAGATTTGGTCAAATGAAGACGACCAAACCATGATACCAATTATATCACATAAATTATCAGAAAAGGTTGAATTTGTTGAAAAGAAAAAGTAAGATGGTGGATTCTTAAGTTATTATATATATATATATATATATATAATATATATATATATGTAATTGAGTCCACCATTATAATTTTTTAACATCACCAATACATTCAATTTGATAAAATTTCAACATTGTACGTTATCAATCATTTGATGATGTTTATAGCACATGAAGTCACAAAATAAATCTTAAGCAAAATATAATAAAAGTCACAATAAATAGTCAACTTACATAAATTAAAGGATAAATTTTACTTGAAGTTTTAAAATATTTATTTATTACTTAAATTTTATCTATTTTTTAAATAATTAATTGTCTAAACTTAACATATTTTTGTAATTAACTATCGTGTCTAATTATTATAAAAATAAAATAAAAAATTTTATAGATAAAATTTAAGGTAATTATTTATAAAAATAAATAAAGTTTTAAAACTAAGTGTAATATTTACCCTAAGATTAAATGGAGAACAGCTAGGCATTACATATACTAATTCAACTCTAGTGTAAACATATATGTTATGTGCCTTCTATCACGTGGTATTAAATATTTGTATTAAGAAATTGAACTCATGGATTAAAATTATTAACATAAATCTAAACACCTATTGATGTTCAAAAGAGATGTTTATATCTTTTTATATAATTATTTTTTTCCGTAAATTATATAATGACGTGGAAATAAGAATTTGGTTTCAAGTTTATCAACGATCGAGTCAAGGAATACATGCATGAACATGAACCTGGATATGGTCCTGCTGGGTGTTTTGTTTTGTCCCTATTGTGATATATACTGTACTGATCGGGCAGAAGTACTCAACTGAAAGTAATGAGTAATAAGTTGGCGCCGAAGTGAAACATTAATAAGGAAAGTAGGGGGGGGGGGGGGGGGGGGGGGGGTGGGGGGTGTGGTGGGTGAATTTTTATAAATTTTATTTTTTTAAAAATGTATAATTAACCATGAAAATTATGAATATTGTAGATGGAGAGTTTTGATTAAAGTAGTTATGTAAGTATTTTGCGGATACCACATCAAACGTAACTTTAAATGAGTAATATAGAGATAGTACGTGATGAAATGAGTACGGGGAATGATAAAAGGAAAAACAACTAATTTTAAGAATTTTAAATGTATATATAACAAATAAGGGAACCTTGAATATTAACCTTGTAGTTTTTGAATAATTGAAGTCGTTCTTTGTTTGGACGCTTGTTTGATTCTTGAGAGTAGATATTATATGGTGGAACATTGCTGTTTTGAATCTTTAAAATTGTGTGAAATGAAAAAGAACGATTAAATATTGATAGACTCTTAAACTCAATGACATTCATCAAATTATCTTAGTGATTGATTAATGAGATGGAATATACTCATTTTAAGGTTATTTTGGTAAGCTTACTATGGGTTCAAAACTAGTAGCCTTCTTTATGAGTGCATATGTTTGCTTGAGAAAGATTTGATTCAAATAAGCCAATTCAATAATTCTTGATTCGAGCTCATCAAGCCAATTTTTTCTTAGTCATCTCAATAAATGGACTTGAATCATTGAACCTTATCATATAACCCAATGAGTTAAGTTAAATAATTAATGAGCTTAATCCAATATTCGGTTATTTTTCTTTTTACTTCTTTCACATGTCTTAAGGCACTACTTGCTAATGGAACCTATTAAATTATTTAGCTTGGATGGGTCATGAATTATCTAAATATGATATAATGGAATAAAAGGTAAATTTAAAAAAATGAGTTGATAGACTCCTATTTTGCAACAAAACATTTCATTATTAGGGGCATTATGATTATTCCATCAAATTGTACCCTTATGCGAGACTTGTGCTAGAGAGCATGGGAAAATTAGAAAATTGGTAGATTAGAGCCTTATAGTGTCTATTTAAAAAATGGACACGTGAAAAAGTATACTCCTTAATCTTCTTATTTCTTGAAGATTACTTATCTCGAGTTAATCGAACCTTTCATTGATTTTTGTAATCTTTTCATTATATATATTTTTGTAAACATGTGAAAATGCTAGTAAGTAAAAAGAAACAAGTTGTATAAACAAGAAAAAAGTGAAGAGATATTAGGGTTCATTTGCTAAATTTTATTTACTAGGCTTAGGAGAAAATAGAAAAAAAGAAGCATTTACATAAAAATAAAAAAGTCTTTTGATTTGAATCAAATACATAACCAATGACATGATCAAACACTCTTAACATGGTCAACCAATGACATCACAAACCATTCATACTCATTTATTTTCCTTATTTCAAGATGCCTATTCTGTAAGTGTTTCCAAATTGGATTTATTTTGTAGGAGTTTTTTTTTTTTTTACGGATTTATTTCCTAGTTTACTAGGATCTATCTACTTATTCTTAGATAGACAAACTTGTAGTAGAAGATGAAGGGAAATTAAATAATACTCTCTCTTAGAAATCGGTGCGATGCTTTTTCTTTTTTAACGGAATGGCTCCATTATAATATCTAAACACGGTACGTCGCCATACGCTCCTTTTATTGGTGTGATTTCGTCAATATTTTGTTGGTATGAAGACTTCAAAAAAACTCCTATTATGGTCTAAAGCCATTAACAATAAATTCGGTGCATACTTGTATAACTATCGTTTAACTTAGTTTTCCAATTGACTTTTGTGTCTTTTTGGAATTTTCTATTCTTAATTTTTGGCTATAGCTGTGCTCACAGTGATCTCAAAGTCTCCACTTTGCCCTTTGGGGGTGGGTTTGGAGAGTATTTCAAAAGCCAAGAAACTTGGGGATATCTGATCAAGTGGGCTTTAGGTTAGGCGAGTTATTAGTGGTGGCTGACCTAACAAGACCGCCACATGAATTTTTCTTCTGGGGTGCTTTAGCGTGAGTATAATTGCTGATTTAGCTGTAAATAAAACTACTGCCACTTCCCGTGACGAATGTCAAATGATATCAGCTTGCTTCAAGCATCAACTGGTCCACAGCAAGATTTGTTAAAAGACAGCAGTAACAACATTAATTAAAATCCTAGGATAAGATGCCGTTATGTTTACCATAGATAGATTTTGTGGTTTGATTTGCAACCTCAAGAGCTAATCGAAATGTTTTATTAAGCGTCTGCAATTCAGTTAGGCAAACTATTCAAGTTGTATTCTGCTTTTTTTTTTTTTTTTGGTTTTAATTTTAATATTTTTCATCTCTTATCTTTTGGTGCATTAGATTGAATTTTGACATTTTAATTATTGTCTACATATTAAACCTTTTTAATTTATTAATGTAGAAAGATGACTGTCTTACTTGCATATTAAGTATGTGTAGTACTTTTAAATATAGTATTTTTAAAAAAATATTTCATAAATATGCATATTTAAAATTTATTTTTAAAATAATTATTTTAAATAAAATATTTTTAAAAAATATTACACTTAACGTGTCGTCCATATATTTTAAACATTTGAGGACCACGAATTCAGGCTGTAAAGCTTGTAGACGTTCCAGACAAAGGTCGACTGCGGAGTTACAATCTAAGCTTTGCTTGCGAAGTCTGCTTCGGCGTCCTATCCACTCATCTCATCACATGAATTAAGGAAACAGATTGTAAATGAAACACCGGGCCCACATCAGACCAGATGATCCTAGGAAATAATTAACCCTAACAGATCAACGTTGGATGAGTGCAAGATTAGCCAAGTGTATGTGATACGTCAAATCATCATAACCTCGTCTTATTTTGTCATGCACGCATGACCATTTTATGAAAAATACTCACGACCATGTAAAATTCAGATTATAAAAAATGGTTTAATAAAATGAAAAAAGGGTCGGGGTTGTTGGCTGAAGTAGGAACACGCTTCACATCCCCCCGCCCCCCTTCAATGTCAAAACTTTGCCATGCCATAATTTTGGACAATCCCGTACTCGATGACTCGCTGTATGTTGCTGTCCACGAGGCTATATATATATATAGTTGACGACGGTAATTTTATAACACAGCTTTCATGTATTTTTACGTCCGATCCCAGAAATTAAGGCATCGTGTCTTTTTTATCACGTGAAAAGTATCCAAGTCATCCTCTTTCCAGCTAACGAGTCGATCGGTGAATATATATATATATACACACGATTTCGTATTGTTTGAGACAACTCCACGTTGTTGGCTTTGCGATGCATACAGCTTGCAATAAAGTTAATAAGGTGGGTTTAAAAGAAAAAAAAAAATTCTAAACTTAAAAAGGTGGCAAGTTTGCAAAATAGTTTACCCATTAGAAGCGAGAGTAAAAATTATAATATGGTAGTTGGCAAAATCCAAAGGTGAAATTAAAATTACAATCATTAAGGAATATAATTATTAGAATTAATAATATAGAGCGGGGGGAGGGGAGAAACCCCGTAAAATACATATTGCAAAATTGACAGCATCATACTTAAAAATGCTCATTGCTTACTCGTATAATATATCATTCATTTATGAAAAAATGTTAAAACTAATATATTTCATAGTTGAAGTACCTTTTAAAGTATATTCTATCTATGTTCTAAATAAAGTTTTATTGTTTCACCAATTTAGTATCATTTTACGCTTGTTTATATTAAACAAAAATATAAGTACTGAATTTCACACGGGAGAGAATTATTTTTAATCGTATCAGAAAAATTAATAACCCAAGAGCATTATTCTAAGGACAGACTTTATCTGTCTTTGCAAACCTTGGTTCCCCAAATAAAAGAAAATCTTTGACAAACTTCCAACAAACCAATTTACCCAGAAATCATCATTAATAGACAATTGGTCCAAAATGATGGGAAAAGAATACTGATCGTTACGGTTGTTGATTGTGATTGTCTCTATTTAAAAGTGGATGATATGATATAGAGAGTACTAAAGTGAATAATTTTTATTATTTTTTAAAATTGATTTTAATTGTTTATAAAATAAAATAGAATATTTATTAATAAAAAATTAATTTTTAAGAAGCCTAATCGGTGAGAATTAACTGGATCAAAAAGAAATCCAAGGATAACATGCCAAAGCAGCCGCCATTCACCACTCATTTTTCAGATATACGAGATTGAAAATGAATTAAAGATCCAACGCGATGTAAGCATTACTAGAGATGCGTCTATGCTTAATATAGTGTAGTGCATATGATGGATGTAAATAATTCAAATTTCTTAAAAATAAAGGAAAAGAAAAAAAAGAAATCTAACTCGGTAAATACAGTAAATTTTCTAAAAATATGTAAATTGCAACTTTTTTTTTATAGATGATACGGTACATAGAAAAAAGATCAATACACAGAAAAAATAGAAGAAAAGAAAATTTATTAATATATATATTTTATATGTTTAAATAAGTGGTAGTTAAATATAAAAAATATTTAAATATATAATATTGATAATAAATATTTTTTTATTAAAATAAAACTAACATTTATACTTATATATATATATATATATATTTTATTAACACCCACTAACTATTAATTTATATACATAACATATTACTATTATCAGCCCTTTTATGTAATGTAAGGCCTTTACAATAATTCCTAAGTTGAAGTACCATCGTGGTGGTGGCCTCCACCAATGTAGTCTCCGAACTTAAAAGAATCCTAAAAGTTACCATTTTTTTTTTTGTTAACCCTCTTTTGTGTTACTTTTGTTTAGTACGTACATTGTGGGTCAATAAATAATATAATTAAATTTTAAGATCTTTTTTTATTTTTTTTAAGAAAAAACCTCAAAGACAAAGTGGATATATTCTAAAAGGTCCTTTAAATATTAATATAGTAATTTAAAAGTCCATTACATCTTTAACATTCAACATGTTCTAAAAAGAAACATTCCTACTCCTGTACAATTTAATTTTCATTTCATTTTATCCAACATATAGTGGAGTTAAGAAGTTAGGAAACAAACATTTGATTAATCGACAAAATTATACTATTTGATCCGCGTATCCAACGGCTCCTAATGAGTTCACCGTCTTCAATCTTATCTGCAATTGACCTGACTCTCCCTCTCTCTCACACACACCATCCCTAGCTAATAGTAATACACAAATGACCGAGGCAAGGAGAAAGAGTATAAAAAGGTTTGGTTGAGAGGAACGTTGGGACCAGCCCGCCATTAAATGCTCTTCTTCCCACCTTCCTCTCCTCTTCACTTCCAACCCCACACCACACCTAATTATTCAAAACCAAGCTGTATCTTTCTCTCTCTCTCTCTTCCTGTCTGTCTCTCTGGGCTGCTTGAAGCAAGTAAAACAAACCACCCCAAGGAGCCATAGTAACACTACAGCTTGAACCTTCACTCTCTCACAAAGAGTGGGTATGAGTAGTTTCATGCTTTTGTTGTACAAAAATTCATGAAGTTTCTTCTTTTTTATATTTATTCTAGTTGTATATAGTTTTATCGAATTTTGAAAAGTGAGAAACTTTAGCTTATAAGCATGAAGCTTTAGATCTGTTTCCTTCTCCTTTCACTGTTCAATGCCGGTTTTATGTGAGATTTTCAGGTTTTTGTGGTATAAATGAGCTGATTATGTTTTTTCGGTCATCATTTGGCAGATTAGTGAAAAGGGGTTGTTTGGATACAGTGATCCATTGGTGAAATTCAATGGGGATTTGCTTAAGTGCTCGAATCAAGGCTGAGAGTAGTCCATCTCATACAGGTACTTTGAAATTCAATGGGGATTTGCATGTTGTATGGAGCTAAATTATATTATTGGTTAAGGCCCGGCAACTGTAATTGCGTATTTGCATGTGTTCTGCCTTCAGTTTCCAGTAAGGCCACTCTGTTGGATATTCGTTGTCCCAAGTTTGCTGTCTCGACGTCGAGTCTCAACGGGTTACGATTAGAAACATAAGTAGTGAAAATAATACATGATCATGTAAATTTGTTCAACTTGCCTATAAATTTGGGAGACCAGATATCCATCCAGGTACTGACAAGACGGAGTTCCTCTGGTGCATGGATCTAGTAGAATGATTATGGGCCCGTATATAGACAATCGCCTTCTCCGTTGTAGAGAAAAACTAAAGACTTATACCTTTAGATGGCTTCCCTCGTACTTGTCATCCGTAATTCTTCAAAGTTGTTTTTTTTTTTTTTTTAATTACTTTCGTAAAGTTGTTTTTTGATGGTTTTGCTTTTTGTCTTGGCGGGTTTGTTGCACTTTTCTAGAAAAGGATAAAGAAGTTGGGGTCTGTTAGTTGTCTTTTTGTCAAATAACTGGTAGTGGAGTGGTTATAATCTTGTGACAATTTACCAAGTTCTATTCCTATATATTATGCTATTATTGGGTTGAACATTTCTTCTTTTGTTGTTTAGAATGATACAAAGTTGTTGGAGCTCAAGAAATCAACTATAGTGAACCAAGGGTGAAACTATTGCTTCCATGAAAGTGGTCTTTTCTGGAATTTAGCTTAAAGTTTGAAAAGAAAATGCTCCAATTTAATGAGCGGATAAAGCTTTCTGTATAAATACTACATTACTTAGTTGATTTTAAATCTTTATGCAGGGAATGCAAAATCCATTGGTGCAGATAGCAATGATCTAAGTGGTGGTAGTGGCAAGGTCTCTTCAGTTCTTGCACCTCCAACTTGTAGGAGTGAGGATGATATCTTGCTGACATCAAACTTGAAGAGTTTTAGTTTAGCAGATCTGAAAATGGCCACCCGGAATTTCCGTCCTGACAGTGTTTTAGGAGAGGGGGGTTTTGGTTCAGTTTTCAAGGGTTGGATTGATGAGAACACCCTTGCTGCGACAAAACCTGGGACTGGCATGGTGATTGCTGTGAAAAAGCTTAACCAAGATGGTTTTCAAGGTCACAGGGAGTGGCTGGTGAGTCCATTTTCCAATTTCTAATAATCATTTGCATCTTCTTTAATTATATATTCTTGAAAAGAAGCAGCGTGGTTATTCTGTGTTTATTTTCTCCATATGATTGATCTCATTGCTATTATTTTTTCTTTTGTCTTCATACACCCTGTTTTCATCAAGCATATAATTGCTGCTTGAGTTTGAGGAAGCTATATTTTTTAAAAATGAATCATTTTGGCAAATTCTTACTTGTTGGAAATGTTTCTCACAAATCTAGTGAATGCTTTGTTCATGCAGGCTGAGGTCAATTATCTCGGGCAATTTTATCACCCTCATCTTGTGAAGCTAATTGGATACTGCCTGGAGGATGAGCATCGCCTTTTGGTGTACGAGTTTATGCCTCGTGGAAGCTTGGAAAATCATCTGTTTAGAAGTAAGTTATAATTGTGCTCCCTTTCTTGGGCTTTTAAACAAAAAATGCTGCCTCTTACGGTATATTGAGAAGTGGCTATATTTGCTACATCAGGAGGATCGTATTTCCAACCTTTATCATGGAAGCTCCGCTTGAAGGTAGCTCTTGGTGCTGCGAAGGGGCTGGCTTTTCTTCATAGCTCTGAGGCTAAAGTGATATATCGCGATTTTAAAACTTCTAATGTCCTTCTGGATTCAGTATGTAAAAGTTTGGCTAAGATGATATTCTTACCTTCAATTCCGTCTCTATTTGAATGTGTATTTACATTAGAAATATCATTGTAACTGCAGAACTACAATGCAAAACTTTCTGATTTTGGGCTAGCAAAAGATGGGCCAACTGGTGATAAAAGCCATGTTTCTACCAGGGTTATGGGAACCTACGGCTATGCTGCTCCGGAGTATCTTGCTACAGGTAAAAACAGAAGTCCAAGTCTTTGTTATTTTCAACATCCGAAATTTGCTCTCTTTCGTATTTTCCTCTCATAATGAGTGGACTTGTGTATTGAAAGGGGTCACGTGATTCAATTTCTCCAAGCATTATGCTCTGGCCATAGAAGGCTGTCCTAATAGGCTTGATCACCATGGATAACTGCCATGGGAAAAATCTAACATGGCTATAAATCTAGAGGTCCTTTAATATTTTGTTCATACCAGTTAGTCGCATGAGTTTCCTTGTTTGCTCACATGTATATTTGGAATTTTACAGGTTACTTATAAAATTTATAATGGCTTATAGTTTTTCCTTACCTTAAATGCCAGTGAGATTAGCATGGGTACACACATAGTTATAGCTGTTTATGATTGCATATCATAAAGCTATCAAATCTTGTAGAACTTTATTTATATTCGTGCACTGACTGTCTGTGGTGTTAACTTTGTCATCTAAGAATACTTTTCATCAAAGCTTATAGCTATTTATTGTGATTGTATGTCCTGATTCAGGTCATCTGACTGCAAAGAGTGACGTCTATAGTTTCGGTGTGGTCCTACTGGAAATGTTATCAGGCAGAAGGGCGGTCGACAAGAATCGTCCATCTGGAGAACATAATTTGGTAGAATGGGCCAAGCCCTACTTGGCTAACAAGCGAAAAGTTTTCAAAGTTATAGATAATCGCCTTGAAAGCCAGTACACCTTAGAAGAGGCTCATAAGGCAGCTACTCTAGCTCTGCGATGTCTTTCCATGGATTCAAAATTTCGGCCAAACATGGTTGAGGTTGTGAAAGCATTAGAAGAGATTGAGCAATTGAAGGAATCTGGAAATGCTCAAGCCAGACCAAACAGTGGACAAAGGATGCGACGACACAGTGCAGATGATGCTAGCATTGAAAAAAGAGCCGTTTCATACCCTAGACCATCTGCTTCTCCACTTTACGCTTAAAATTGCAAGATGACTAACAAAAGTTGGTCTTTGTTGTGTCTGCATATGTAGCTTCAGTCGGTCTATTTGGTGACAATTTTCCTTGTTTGCCAATCACCTATGATTTTCTACTTACTGTACAGTATTTTTAGTTGATCTCTTCTTTTGATGATATGAGTGGCACTTGTAACTGTACTACTGGTCCCGCCTAGGTTGTATGTTTGCTCGCGATTAGTAATTGTAACCCCAAGATTATTCTATAGAGATGAAGGACTGCATCTATGTCAAAAGTTGGTTTGTTTATTTCAAATTCCAGCTAAAGATGCTGTATTTTTTTTCCCCGTTTGTTTGTTTCACTGTATCTTTTTTGCAAGAGTTCAGACTTTTCAACAGAGCTAGAGGTAACATCTCTGCAAGCATTTCCAGATAGGCATGGATGGAAATTACTGCCAGTCTACCATCATTGTAATGACAATGCAAATGATTAAAATGCCTGGCCTGGAGACAAACTAGAGGCAATCAGAATCCATTGTAACAACTTGCATTGCTAGCTTCTAGGGAATACGAATTCCTGGGCTACAATGATATATTGATAAATTCTTCTTCGGTCAAAGACATTGATAAATTCGATTAGATCATCTAGGTCCAAAACGAAAGAGAACTCTCAACGAAAGAGTTTAATGCAACCCAATCCAACCCATCCACGGATATGGGCAGTCTAAACCTTGCATGAATCATGATTGGTTGGCTCAGACCTTGCCCATGGTTCCATGAGGGGCCCAAAGCTGTCACACTCCAAAGGATCGCCTAGCTTCAGTAAGGGCTTATAGAAACAGATTAACTGGTTTGTATCTTTCATGCCAAAGTTCAAATACTTGGGAAAATGCAAGCTAATTGGGGTCGAGTTCAAAATGACTTAGCAGCTTCAACTAACAAATTTTGCAGCAAGTCTTATGAGCTATTTCATAATTACAAGAATCAAATTCCTCAGATCAGAGTCTTAAAACTGTCACAAATCCATTAACTGAAGCTTGTATCTTCTGGGAAAGCCAAAAACGCAGACGAACCAACTTCTTACCGTCTGCAGCAGGGCACTTGTCAGATACAGATGAAGAAAAAACTGGTTCTTGAAGCTTGCATATGGATTACTGGGCTTGATTTGGTAAACAGTTAAGCAGTTTCTCGAAGACTCCATCCTCGTATATACAGTCACTGGAGAAAAGCATGGAGGAGGGAAACAACTCTGCAGCGCTAAGGGATGGCATGCCTCCTATACTTTCCCTACTCGGTATGAATGGTACCAAGTAAAAGATTGGCCAAAGTATTTATAGTTGGTCTTACATTATCACCAAGTTCTGACAACCCCAGGAGTCCAATTTCTCCAATCTAACTTGCCAATGGATTTGTTTCTCAAGTTGACCATCTCTCTTATATCAAAAACCTTCTTCAAATAATTATGCCCTTGCTTACTGGTATCGGTCTGTGTCTCTTCTATGGCTTCTTCTTTCACATCTTCAGATTCTGTGTCAACCGGTCGGGACTCTCTTTCCTCTTCTGGTGATGTTTCACTGATGATATTTCCTAAAATCTCAACTACCTCACTCATCTTAGGACGGGACTTCGGCTGCTTCATCAGGCATTTATTTGCAAGGGATGCAAGTCTCTGAGCAGATTTAATGCAATAATCTCCTTCCAATCGTGGATCAACAATAAGATGGAACTTCTTTGAGTCTGAAACATATGGTCTGACCCATTCCAGAAGCTTCTGTTCACTTCGAGGTAAATTTCTCTCCACAGCTCGCCTTCCAGTGATGAGTTCATAAAGAACCACCCCAAAACTCCAGACGTCACTCTTAGCCGTCAACCTGCCTGTATGAACGTACTCTGGAGCTGCATAACCTACTGTTCCCACTACCTTGAGAAATATGAAAACTGTTAGCTCTTTGCTGAAGTCATGGAGAATGACAAACCAACTAGTGACATAAATAATGGTTCAAGAAGGTTTCTTTGAAATCTAAATGCAGCCTTTAAGGATTAAAATTTGGAAAAAGGATGGAAAAGGTGAGGTTATATTCCAAGCTCGAATAAGCTCTAAATCCTAATATAATTGAATTTCATGAAGATAGAACTTTTGTTAAAAACACCCATGCTTGTCAAGGAAATCTTCTAAAACAAGGAACTTACTGATGTTGACACATGACTCAGCCCTTCAGCTGGTCCTTGCCTGGCCAGTCCAAAGTCCGATAGCTTAGCATTAAAGTCTTCGTCCAGCAGAATATTAGATGTTTTAAAATCCCGAAAAATTAACTGCATAATGCAACAAGGGATAGCATCATAAGAATTGATCAGCAAAAGTTTAGGCAGCTATAAAAAAATGCTTCTATTGCAATAGCCTTATATACTAAAGTGGCAAATTGAAGATAATGGAGAAGAAAAGAAAAGCTAAACAATAGCCCTTCCTGTTCTTCTTCTCATACAGGCCAAACTGCTGAAATTCATAAACCGTGAGATTAACATACCTGAAAATCCATTTCCTCATGCAAATATGCCAATCCACGAGCTGCATCTTGAGCGATTTTCAATCTCATCATCCAGGGAAGAGGTGAGGCTACACGAGCCAATAGGTGATCTTCCAAGCTTTTATTATGCATAAACTCATAGACCAAAAGCCGTTGCATTCCCCTCTCATCATCCTCTGCACAATACCCCACTAGCTTGACAAGATTAGGGTGCTTGACTACGCCAAGAAAATTTACCTCATTAATCCACTCCTTATGCCCCTGAACACTAGAATGCAAAAGCATTGAACCGTGTATTAGCCAAACTTGATGGAAGACCACCGCACCGTTATTAGATTCAAGCAGAGACAGCATGTTTAGACTCAGAAGTTCCACACCGAATTTACAAAAAGAATCCTAATGCCAATGCAGCCTCACCCTCCAAACCCACTTCCTCATATAAGGCATGTCCTATAACGCTATAGTGCATCAGAATCACTCTCCAAAGGAAGCACAATCAGCACGATAGCATCTAGGTTGCATATACAATAAGCATTGGATAAAACCAAGGGAATGGAGTTGAAAAACAAATCAATCTTATTTTAGGCTAAACTACAAGCAATTTTGACAGCATCAAGTTGACGAAGTAGAACTCTTGATACAGAATTAGAAATCCACTTACTGGCAATCTCAGAGGAACAAATTCAAAATTAACCCGGGCAAGAATGCTTAATTACCCCAAAAAATGCTTATTTAACTCTTTTAATTCCAATCTCCGCCAGCGTTCTAGTCATTTATATTTAAGTATAAATGAAAGGCAAAATCGCAACCCTTTTACTATACGTGGCAGCATGAGCATCGAATAGGAACAGGAAAACTAGAATAACTTAGAAGTTAGACACCAGCATACATTGACTAATACTAGTCTTGTCGAACTAGCCCATTTTGCACAGTATCATAATAAATTTCACTATTCTCGTCGGGTGTCACGTCTTTGTCCTTGTCAACTAACTACCATCTAAAACTAAAAGAAAAAAATGAGACTTCTATCAAATGTTTATCGTGAATGACAGCTCATGATTGACAGAAACACAAGCAGGAAACTGTATGAGCAGCAAAGAGAAACTCTGTCCGGAGTTAACTTGCCGAATAAATCCATACATTTACTTTATTCTGGGCATTTCGTTTCAAATAATGTAATCAGAAAATTAATAAATAACGATTGTGAGTTTAACTCGTTAACGAGTAATGAAATTAGCTTATAAATCAAATAAACCAGGAGATAAATACTCATAAATTCATATCACTATAAATAAACAGAGAAAAAATCATATTAAAACGAACATTTACCTACAGATTTGTAGATGAATTCGGAAAACGATATTAAAGCAAAAAAAAAAAAAAAGACTTGCCTGGAGGCCATTACGATTTAACTGCTTAACAGCAACGTTCATCCTCGAATCAGAACCCTTCATGTCGGCATTCGGAACGGTGACCGCACCTCTATAGACACACCCGAACCCTCCTTCCCCGATCATAAGCGCTCTACTGAACCGTCGCGTAGCGGATTTAAGCTCGGAGAAGGTGAAGACCCGGAGATCATTGGCTCGTCGGTGTGTCAACAACTCGTAGAAAGCGATTGAGTCAGTGAAGTCTCTCGAGTCGGAGTCGAACTCGGAGCGTCTGGTGTCGATGCTGCTTGAAGCGACGCTGAAGGAACGGGCCCAGGAGATTTTGGAAGAACGTGAAACGGTGACGGAGTCCTCTTGATCGTCACGGCGTTCACGTTCGCGTTCTCCGTTCGTGAAATGGAAGCACTTCATTTGATACTGTAAGGAGAGAGAGAGTCAGAGCAGGTGAAATGAGGAGAGAGAGAGAGAGAGAGGGGGGGGGGGGGGGGGGGGGGGGGGGGGTGGTGTTATGGATAAGAATGAAACGGTCTGCTGATTGGTAAGTTTGGACAGAAGAAGGAAAAAAAAATAATATATATATATATATATATATATATATATATATGATTTATCTTATTTGTTTACCATCCTCATGTATGAAGTTATATATTTCAATTTAAATGCCGATCATGTGATTAATCTTTTAAAAATAATATATTCCCTTATTTATTATGCTTAACTTAGGCTTAGAAAGGTGTCTCATTTTATGTTTCACTAATCACATCTTATTATATATAAATACATATATAACGAGCGTAGATATATGGCTTTATTAAAGTTTGACACTACCATGTTTTATATGCTTTACGTATAAAAGATGGGTATTATGCTTTGAATGAAACTAACATAAAGGATGAGAGAAAAACCTGTAAAAGAGAGGAACAATCCGATCCCAACATGCTTATATAAGCTCGTGTGATTAGTCTCTAACTAAAGCAACACCCAACCTTTATAAAGACCATAGTTGCTCACATGTTTAGTTTGTAAAATAAAATATAATAGAAATGGAATTACAATACATAAAAAAATATAATAGAAAAGTAATAGAGTTTGCTAAGGAGTCAGTAATAGGCTTCTTGAGAAAACATGTAAAAGTTTAAGTACACATAAATGATTTAAAATTGAATAAAATAAAATGTAATAGAATTAATAATGCCTAATCTATTTTTGTGTTTGAAAACATTCATAAAATTGAATAAAATAGTATATAGTGGTATTTATTAAAATTATCCTTATTAGTAAATATTATAAATATATGTGAGTGAATTAAAAAAATTATTTAAGTAATTATCATTAATAAAGGCGAATTAATGAAATTGCAATTCCCATTGAAGCCAAAATTGTTAATTATAAGAAATCGTGATTTCGCTTTCTAAAAGCCTTTCCAAACATGAAAAAGGGAATAGAATTTGAAAGTGCAATTCAATTCCAGATTTATTCCTATATACCAAACATAGTGTTAAGGGATTTAGTTAATATATTAAGCCTATCAAGAAAGGGTAAGACTAAACCCTAGCCATCATTCTATTGATAACCTCTACCATGTCCATGGCACCATGAGTGGAGATCCAAGGAATCTAGGCCTTGCCAATGAACCTAAATAGCTTACCCTATTAAATTAGGTGTTGCATCCTTTGAACCTAAAAGGCATAGCAGCACATTAAACTCAAGTGTTGCAACATTCTATTCAACCTAGTACTTTCGAAGATGGTATAAGGTCATGTTTTAATAGAGTGGTCTATGGAGGTTGTAGTTCATAACCTTATCTAAATTATGGTTCGTGGTCATTAACTCTAGAGGTTCATGATTTTGGGGGCTTATGGTATTGGATGTGATGGTTCTTGGCTTTAGGGGTCCATGGTTGGTGGATCTATGTTTAGGTTTTAATGCAAGTAATAGATTTGTGGTGATGGTTCTACCTAGTGGTGGTAATGTAACTCATCTCAATAAAGGGTAAGCATAAGTAAAGCCTATGAATAGATCATGAATAAGCTATATATAAGGTCCTAATTATGTTTCGTATTCCTTATTTGGTAGTACCTTTTGGCTTACTAAACAATCATTACATTCAAATAAAATTCGAAATAAATTTAATAAGGAATAAAGGTATATAAAATAAACAAGTTATAGGGGGAGAGGGGGGTGGGTGGGGTTGTATTAAAAAATAATTATACATATCATTCGTGAAAATATAGATAAAGGCATCAAAAGGGTATGAAAATAAATTTATAGGGGCTGGAAAATCATAGTTAATAATTAATTGAAAAAGATAAAAGGTTGGGCGATACTATTGATGAGATGAGCCAAACAACGTTAAAATATAGAGAGTAGGTTAATTGTGTATATATAAATATATAATTCCTTTTGTTTTCATGGTTAGGGCTTTCGCTTTCTTGGTTGCCACTATTTTGATTTTTTAATAGGACAAGCTGCTAATTGCCGTCTCAATCTTTATTTAATATAAGCATGTGTCAATAAGTGACCAGAAAGAGGCCACTTTTGGGAGGGAGGAGATATTTCTATTATCTCTTAATTTTTATTACAATTGTATCCATTTTAATGTACCTCTACGATTAATTTACGTTACAAGGAGATGCAGTCGCAATTCGTACGTTTGAAATAACAGAAACCAAATATAATGTTTAAAAATGAGAATTACCTAAGAGTTAAACATCTTTCCCAATTTTCAGTTTTATTCGTTGGAATTTAGCCGTTTCACCTTAAATAAAGCACGTAATATATTAAAGGTAAAAATTATCCAAATGAAAAAAAAAAGTTTATTATTTACGTGAATTAAATTTTAATTAATATTTTTAATTTAAAGGATAATTAAATGAAATTATTAATAAAAAGTTAACTTTCAATATTTGTAATACTAAAACCTCTTTTTTCCACTTTAATATTACATATAACAAAAGATACATGCATGCTCTTGTTTTTAAGAATGGAAATTTTCGCAGAGCCAAATGCACGACTTCAACTGTAAAAGTTGAATCATAATTCTTCGAAATATGGTTGGATATAGGAACATTGGGATAGTATGTGTATACTCATTCATTTTATTAGAAAAACTCACGGTGATATGAAAAAAATTGCGATTTTTTAACTTTCTCTATTATTAGAGTTTGATCAAATTGTTAATTATAATATTAAGGTAGTGTTTGGTTGACAAAGCTATAAGTATAAAAAGAATATAGTAGTACTATATAATAAAAATAGTATTATATAATCCTCTTATATCATGATTAATTTGTATAGTATGGGACACGAACTTTTATGAAAACATTAAATTATATTTATCATCAATATAAGAACTCACTAAAAAGTTTTGGTGTGAATCCAATAATAAAAAGAATGATGATAACATAAGATTATTTTTTAAGTTTTAAGAATGTACTTATTTTATTTAGTAAAATAAATTTTTGTAACATAATATAATTTTTTAAAGTTTTATTCTATACTTTGAGGTTTCTTTTATCAAATAACTTAGTTCACTATATAAGCTAAACAAATGACTAAACATTTTGTCTCATCTGGTACCATAAAATGAGGGCAATCAAATGTTACCTAAGAGAAAAATATTAACTTGCCATCAACAAAATGATAAGCTAGAAAATTAACATTCGAATCAAGTTTAACTAAATGATTAGATTTTCAAGTAGTTAAAAATAGAGAATCAGCATTATACTAAATGGTCAAAATAGATAATCTCATTGTAACACTGTTATAACACTGTTAAATTGAATTGACGTAACATTTTACAAAATGGCAACAAAATTATTTTATTTTAATTATTTAATATAATGTTGATATTTTATTTTAATTAGAGCGGGTGCACTTTAGTCTAGTCAAGTATGATTCACCCCTTTAAACCAAGCTGAATCTAATATTACAGTTCGATTCATGAACCTTAAAAATATGGTTTTATTCAATTTAGTTCATAGTTTAAACCAAGAATATCAAAATGTTTATAGGAATTACTCACATTAAAAATATGGTTTCAAGATAAAAAAAACTTGAAGCTTTCTAAGAAGCAACATTTTCCACATCTTATATAATCCATTGGGGCACTATACATTGGAAGCAGTTATTAAGTCCTACCACTCAATAGTTATATATTATCCAAATCAATATATATATATAAAAAGAATCATTCTTCATCTATTTCTAAAATCCATAAGATATAGATGGAAAATTTAGAATATTTGGCTTCATATCATTTATTCACATTTTTTTTATTTAAAGGTGAAAAAAAATCTAGACAAATGGACAAAAAAAATTCATATTATTTAGAAAATGACAGTATCATTAAGTTTTCACAATTAGCATAATTATCACTGCAACTGCATTTTTTTTTCTTTTACTTCTCATGGTTTGATTCGTAAACTTTGGAAACATAAAAAATAGTTTGATTCAATTTATAATTTTAAATCTACAAAAATCAATTCAAACTTAATTTACAATTTGGTTTAGTTTGGTCCAAATCGATATGATTTGCAGTTCAATCAGTTTTTATTTTTTCTTAGTCTTAATTTTAACCACTTGAAAGGTTTATCTTTTTTTTTAATTACTTGGTATAATATTGATATTTTATTTAACTACTTAAAAGTTCAATTATTAATTTAAACTTAACTTTAAACATTGATTCACTTAGTTATAATTTTTCCCACTTGCCATCTTTCTTGCACAATTTAAATGAAAAGCAAAGAAGGCCTCTTTGTGGAGGCCTTGAGCCATCAATGAGATACCAACTTCAAAGCATTAGAATTCTAATCTTATGTTAGAACTTACATGCTAATAAACAGCCTTAGGTAGTGTTGATGGAGCATTTTAGACTTGGATCCCAAAAGCCCATTCTAACCCACTTAGATTCCTGTCCTAGCTCCACTTACCCATGCCGACTTGATTCAACATAGACTTGCTCGAGTTCAACTTTACAACTAAAGTTCCTAACCTCTTCTAGCTTGGATCTTTATGCTTATCCTCGCGGTAAATAAACATGAAAGAATGATACAGATAAGGAAAGAGGCAAGTCAAAGTTATACCACCGCCATATTAGGAGAAGATTTTGTGAATTAATGTACTTCGTAAATTGGAATCATCCACAACCCCCTATAAATAAAAGATAAATACTACTGAATAAAAGACTTTTTAAATCTCGGGTACTCTCAATACTCTCATATCCTCTTCATCTTTCAAACGTTCTCACTTAGGTATCAAAGTGATTACGCCGGAATAAACTTCAGCTCTCCCCACAATGTAATTTATTTTTTTCTTGAAGGTGATTTAATCACCTTCCAGAAACTCAGCACAACATCTAGTGCCATCTTTGTGATCTTACTCATGACACAACAAATGGCACCTCACTCCAAAACAACTAAATCCAAGGAAACCGTGGACGCTTTGGCAATGGATCAAACTATCAAAGACACAACTAACTAACACTAATCCCAACCTCAATCTACAAACACAAGTGGTAGAATTGGAGTAACTCAATAATATGCTAGAACTAGAAAATGTATCCTCACATTCACTAGAACCACCACGCAATAATATTACACCGTCTTTACCAGCACCAGTTCAATAGGCAGCTTAAAAAGTTAGGTCCGTAGAAAACCGTAACCTTGCTCCTATTGATCTAATCCTACTTGCGGCATCTCGGGGAAGAGTATGATCCCATGTTGCATTGCTAGCTACATTACGTAACCATAATGGTAATCTTGCTCGAAATAATGCCCTTGAGCCATCAAATGACCGTATGTGGGCTAAAAACCAAGTCAATGAAATGGACATTGACCAAATCGATGATTACATCAAGAGGCTCTCCAACCTGAAAGAGAGTAAGAAGGCCAATCCATCTGCTCAATCTTCAATACATTGAACCCCATTCACTCAAGCTATCCAAAATAAGGTCTTACCTCTAAACATCCATCTCCCACAACTTTACATATGATGGGACCATAGATCCAAATGATCACTTGTATCATTTTAGAACAATGATGAACTTACATGGCCTTAGCAATATGGTCGCTTGCAAAGCTTTCCTAAGCACCCTACCTAAGGCTACTTGTACGTGGTATCACAATTTACCACAACACTCTATCTCTTCATTCAACGAATTAGCCACCTAACTCCAGCAGCACTATTTGACTAGTTAGCACCTTGTGAAGGACTCATTTATCCCAAATCTGGTTAAGTAGGGTTATGATAAACCGATTATGGACTACCTTACTCAGTTCAACATTGTGATGTTATAGATCCCTAATGTTGACAAAAGTGTTGCCCTCAATGCTATCATTAAAGGTTTTAAGCTTGTTAAAGATTTCTTTAAATCTTTAGCTAAGAACAAGCCCAATAGCTTTAAAAAGTTCAGGGGAAAAGGCAAAGAAGTACATTTAGCAGGAGTACTTCATCCTTACTAGAAGGCAGTCTAATTAGAGCAGGTGGAACAAGAAGAAGGATAATAAAGGGTCCATTAAGGATCGCCTGGGCCTAAAGTAGGATGAAGGGTCCTTACAAGATAATGGTGCAAGAGACAAGAAATGCACAATCCTAAGCTTTACAATATACATCCCACTGAACCAGCCAATGGGGGATATTTTTATAGAGGTTCGCAACATGGTTGTCTTACCCAAACCAACAAGACTATGAGGTAATCCGAATAGGAAAAACTCTAACAAATATCGTGCCTTCCATAGAGATAGAGGTCATAATACAGATGAGTGCTATCAACTCAAAAATGCTGTCAAAGATCTCATCTAACACGGCTATCTTAGGGGTATATTGTTAACCCCAATAATTTCATTGAATGACCTACTTAAAGATGGTGGGAAGAATAAATTCGTAATGTGCCAAAAGAGGGAAATAATAACAATTGACCCAATAGAGCTCACAATGGTGTCATTAACACCATCATTGGGAGCCTTTAAAGAAGTGGTTGGCCGAGCTCTTAAAGCTCAGCTAATGCTTCAACTAGCCAGTAGGTGATGAGCCTACAAAAAAGAGAGAGCAAAGATTAGATACATCCGTATCTTTCTTAAATGAAGACTTTGAGAGGGTTTAAACCCCACATGATGATGCTCTAGTGATCAATGCAAAGATCGCCAAATTTGATGTAAGGAAGATCCTAATCGACATAAACGGCTTTGCATACATAATCTTTAAACACATTGTCGAACAGATGCAGCCCAAGCTCAGGACCAATATGAAGCCATACAATCATGATTTGTATGGGTTCAATAATCAATCCGTACAAGTTATTGGCATCGTCACCCTCCCCATGGAGCTCGAAGACGATGATATTGTGGCTTAGCACAATGTGGAGTTCTTGGTGGTGGACTGTTGGTCACCCTACAATGTAATATTCAGATAACTAAGCCACAACATGTTTAAAACGATCTTCTCAACATAGTACCTTAAGGTAAAATTCTCAATGCTTAATGGAGTGGGTGTATGACAGAGAGATGAGGAGTTGGCACGTACATTATATCTAAAGGCCCTAAAGTGAGAGGAGGTCTTCATTAGAGAAGCCAGGTTCTATAGAAGAACCAATCGAGGAGATAGAAGAAATTTAGCTCGGTAGTAGCACTAAACATACCACATGGGTAGAAATGTCAATGCCCATTGAACTTAAACATCATCTTGTCAACTTAAGTCCAATAGTGACATGTTTACTTAGTCCCCATCAAACATGCTAGGCATCTCCCTCAAGATATGGCATACCATCTCAACATCGATAGCAATGCTAAAGTTGTTAAGTAGAAAAATAGATACTTTGCAAAAGCTACTAAAAGCAAGATTCATTAGGGAGGATTGTTACCCGACCTGGCTAGCCAACTATGTATTAGTCAAGAAGTCCAATGGGAAGTGGCAAATGTATATAGACTCCATAGACCTCAATAGAGCCTGCCCAAAGGATTATTTTTTCGCTTCCTTAAATCGACCAACTTGTCAATTCTACCTCCAGCCATGCGCTCCTCGATTTCATGGATGCTTTCTCTAGGTGCAACCAAATTAAGATGGAGTTGGAGGATGAAGTATACACTTTGTTCGTCACCAACTTTGGCACTTACTACTATAAAGTTGTGCCTTTTTACCTAAAAAATACCGGGGGTACGTACTAGAGGTTAGTCATGAAGATGTTTGAACAGCAAATTAGGAGAAACATTGAAGTATATGTTAACAATATGATCATCAAGAGCATAAGGCCTAAAGACTATTTCAAGGACTTATAAGAGACTTTCAATATCTTGAGGCAGTACAATATGAAACTAAACCCTTAAAAGTGCATCTTTGGGGCTGCTTCAAGTGAGTTTCTCAATTACAGGGTCACATAGCACGGTATCAAGGCTAACCCGAAGAAGATATGAGTTGTACTCGATATGCAACCCCCCAGGTCAATAAAGGAAGTATAATGACTCAAGGGACGAATTGCTACATTGAATAGGTTTGTCTCTAAAAGTGGAGATAAGTGCTTTGAGTTCTTCGAGGTCTTGAAGAACCTAGCAAATTTTCAATGGACTAAACAATGTCAGATTGCATTTGAGAGATTGAAGTAGTTCATGACTAGCCCATTTGTACTCTCAAAACTAGTTCTAAGTTAGGACTTGTTTTTATATCTTTCAATTAGTAATTGAGCTCTCTTCTTTGTACTCGTACAAGCTGAAGGGGGAGCATAAGCCAGTTTACTATGTAAGTAATGTCCTCCAAGGGCTTAAACCAAGGTATTCAAAGGTGGAGGAATCCGCCCCCGCAATGGTGATCTTAGCTAAAAGACTACGACTTTATTTTGAAGCACATCAAGTTATAGTGTTGATCGATTAGCCATCATGGAACATATTACAAAAACCAGACACATCAAGTCGAATAATGAAGTATGCCCTTGAGCTGCGTGCTTTTAGAGTATAATGCCAACTAAGAGAAGCAGTAAAAGCCCAAGTCCTTATAGATTTCATAATGGAATACACAGTGGACAATGTTATGACTAATAATAATGACAAGCCACTGTGGATTCTCCATGTTAATTGCTCGTCCACTTAAGTGGGGGAGGGGGAGTGGAGCCGACCTTATGTCGTAGGGACCTCATGGGGCGAAGGTGTCTTACACTCTCAAGTTTGAGTTGCCAACAAGTAATAATGAAGTAGAAAATGAAGCTCTTATTGCGGGTCTCAAATTGGAAAAGGAGATAGGTGTTGAGAAGATAAAGATATATTCAGATTCCTAGTTTGTTGTCTAACAAGTGAACGAAGAATACACTATCAAGGATGTAGCGATAGGTGACTACCTCTAAGTCGTTAAAGATTTCACCTCGGAATTTCCCTCTTAGAGTATCACTAAAGTTTCCCGAACTAAGAATTTCAAAGCTAATAAATTATCAAAAT
This sequence comes from Laguncularia racemosa, assembly GCA_037954665.1. Lineage (NCBI taxonomy): Eukaryota > Viridiplantae > Streptophyta > Magnoliopsida > Myrtales > Combretaceae > Laguncularia > Laguncularia racemosa. The sequence goes on from JBBMOL010000072.1 coordinate 1,673,109, forward strand.
TAGCATTTACGAGTATTTGTAGCTTGGAAAAACGGGAGAAGAAGGTCTTTATTAAATACCTCCTAAAAAAGAGTGTAAAAAAGAAATTGGCTAAAGTCATGGAAATTCATCCTATGCTAGTCGAACTGTGTTGGATAGACTTAATTATGGATTACCCAAAGAGCGACACACTTCTAAAGATAGAAAGGAGGCGAGAAAGATCATGTATAAGGCTGTAAACTATACTATTCTTAGCAATCTTCTCTATAAAAGAGACTTGAGCATGTCACTCCTTAGATGTGTTCAGTTAAAAAAAGGCTAATGATTGTTAGAAGAGTTACATGTAGAGATATGTAGTAATCACGTCAAGAGCAGAGTTCTTTATCTTAGAATACTTAGACTTTATTATTATTAGCCCACCATGAGGGAAGACTTGAAGTTTTTTGTGAGAAAGTGTATGCAATGCCAAAAGCATGCACCCATAGAGCACGCACTAAGCAACTATTTGCAATCTCTTGTAAGTCTTTAGCCCTTTGCTCGATAGGGATTAGACATTATAGGACCCTTTCCCTGAACGTCTGGATAGCAGCAATTTATCATTATCGCTGTAGATTATTTCACTAAATGGGTAGAGGCTGAAATAGTGGCCAAGATTACTGAAAGAAATGTTGAAACCTTTGTCCTTAACATCATCCTTAGCAAATACAGTGCTCCATATATGTTGACAACAGACAATCGAACATAGTTTGACAATCAGACGCTTAAAATTTTTTGTTACGTAATCACACTAAGGTTCACTACACCTTAGTAATGCATCCATAGTTTAATGAACAAGTCAAGACTGTGAATGAGATTGTGCTCAATAGCATTAAAAAAAGGGTAGATTAAGCTAAAGGTAGGAAGGTGGATGAGCTTCTGACTATCTTATGGGAGTACCAAATTATTCATTAGACCTCCATAGGGGAAATGTTGTTCAAGCTCGCCTTTGGCTTTGAGACTATCCACTTCGTCGAATTGGAGCTTCCAAGTATTTTAACACAAAATATTAACTTAGCAACCAACCAATTAGGATTACAAGCTACCCTCAACACCATTGAAGAGATTTGTGACATTGCACGGATTCAATTAGCCGTGTATCAACATTGAGTTGCTTGCTATTACAACAAGAAGGTCAAGAATAAGGTCTTCCAACCTGGTGACCTAGTTTATAGGAAGTTAGAAGTAGTTAGATCTCAAGAAGGTTAAGGAAAGATGGCACCAAATTGGGAAGATCCAATCAGGATTGTTGAAGACTTAGGTAATTGGGCATATAGGCTATCAAGGTTGGATGGCCAACCTATTCCCCAAATCTGCAATTCCAATAGATTTAAGCCCTAGTCTTATTAGTTTTTCCTTATTTATTTGTGTACTTGACATTTTCACAATGAATGAAATTATTGTACATTGTAAATATAATTGTTTCAAGTTATGTTTAATTTTTGTCCCAACCTATCTCGAAGTAAACGGACCTAATTAACGCATCAAGTCCTAACCTATTTTAAGGTGAACAGATTCTTAATCGTGCTAGTCTTGACCTTACCATGGTTAATAGAGTACTAATAACATCAAGTCTATGTTTTAAAGTTGATGAGTAAACAAACTCTTGATAACCTCACATCTTCACCCCTTAAGAAGTAGGCGGACTTTTTCAGCTCTTAGACTGTTACTAAATAATCAAAGCATCTAACCTTTTCAGGTCCTCCTATAAACATTTTTAGGCAACTCGCTGATGGGACTTGAAGCCTAAACATCTAAGGACACCCTATGAATATAGCTTGCAAAATAAAAATGGACCAAAATAGAGATTTAAGTTCAAATGAATATTATGCAATAAATAAATTATAGAAGAAGCACATAAAGAAAGTAGGAAATAGACATAAACTATGAGTTGCAAAAAATTATCCATCATGGTCCATCAAACTTTACATTCAGAAGTCAGAATACCGACTAAAATAATAATAGTCTCTTAGTAGGATGTAGCTCTGATGGTGGCATTGGATCTTAGGGGTAGCTCTGAGCTTGGAGGGAGTAGGGGAATGTCCTCAACCCTGTTATGGCCCGATCCCTTCTCTTAATTTTGATCTTCTTAAGCATGTCCATGTTTCTCAACAAGCTTGTGCTTGTTGCCTTGAGGATCCTAGCGTCTGACGACCACCTCAATTGTTGGCTAGTCTTCAGCAACTTCATCTACAACCTTAGCATTAATGTCTACTGGATCATCACAGTAGTCTAGGCAACTGAGATCGTAATCAAGATGTACCTCCAAGATCCCAATTATGGCCGAATGTATGCCTTCCATTAGTTTGCGCTCTTAGAGGTCAAACCACTTCGGCTCGGTCTACTGCAACTACACCGATGTTCTCCAACTTGAGTAAATGAGCTCGATCTCATTTAGCACCTTCACCCAACCGTCGAATTTTAGCATGAAGATTATCTTCTCTCTCTACATAGGCTACCTCTTAGGACTTAAGCTGCTTGCTGGTGCCTTCAAGCTAGTTAGAAAGCCTCCGGACCTTAGCGGCTAAGCCCCTATTGCATCTCTCGAGCTCAATCACTTTGGTGGCGAGGTCTGTGTTAGCTCCGACCTTTATATCCATCCATGCCCTCAATGCAATGGCCTTGACCTTAACCTCGATCCTTATCTAAAGCTATTCTATCTACGATAACTAACGGTAAGTTCCTCTTGGATTCTATGGGCGGCCTCTTCTACATCCTTTGCTTTCTACAACCTATCGCACATGTTGTTAGAAGGCTTTTCATAGCCCCTGTAGAGATGACGATGTTAGGAGACTAAGGCTCTATGTTTAGAACGAAGCTCCCTTACCTACTTGAGCTCGACCCCCTAAAGATTTGCTAATGAGTTTCTTAGTGCTCTCTCGTGACATTTCCCATAGGTTTCCTTCAATAATGGCCTCTTCTCAGGCAAAATACTATCCCTCAGAACTTCATGACTAATGCACTCATCATCGAGACCGTTATTCGAGGTGTAGACTAACCAGAGGCGAAAATAGATCTAACTTTCCCCTTTAGGTGATTGAAACCTTGAAGCTGAGGAAGTAATCTCTTCCATCCTTTCCTTGGCTAATAAGGCAGGCCTCGTGCCTCGTCATTACATAAGCTGCCCCGTAGATTCTGATTCTACATCGAATTGCATGAAACCTTCAAGAGCTCGATCCTATTAGCCTTCTTCTTGCCTTGCCTTAGCAATATTAATGCGGGCCCTTTTCCTCAATTAAGGGGAGCTCCTTCAAGAGCCTTTCCTTTTTCCTTCGCTGCCACCCCGCAAGCTTTTGGTCGCCTTCCTCCTTCTACTGCCCTTTTACGCTCCTTAATAGTTAGGTAGACTTCTTAGGGATAATGATGCGTGTAACCCTAGGTATGTTAAATCTAGGACCTCAACGATGCTAGTTGGTTTCAATTACCCCGATGATCGTCTTGAATAAGTGATACGTAACTAGACCCCAATCAAACCCGTTGACTGTAACCTAAGTTATCAAAAGTTATTCCTAATAATTCGGTTAAAAATTCTATGAAAAAGTTCTTTTGCAAAAGAATACAAAAAGGTATTTCGTATTTCACCAAAAATATGTGTTTTCATATATCAAAGTTGTCTCTTAACCGGCCCCTAGCATGGTATATATAATACACGAATACAATATGGAAAAAAAATAACACAATATGAAAATCCTAAGTTACCTATTCTATCCTTATTCTTGTGTCACTAAGTAGGCAACTAAATAACATAGAAAACAAACCAACAAATAATAACAAAACCGAATGTATCCTCTAATGTATTGTTCATGCAAATATATAATATTCCTAAAATATTTCATCCTTCTATGGTCACGTGAATCAAGTTGACACATGTATGTTTTCCTTCTGTGTAGCTTGATTCTCGACGTGCAAGTCCATGATTAGTCCTTGTAGAGCTTCGTTCATCCTTTTAGCTCTAACTCGGGTCATCGGGCCTCCAATACCATGTAATGGATCATGAGATTTTGGTTCCTTCCTTTGTGATGCTAGCTGATCCTATTCAAATAAGGAACAAGAGCTCCTCCTGCTTTGCCAACCCTGAGAGGAACTCTCTGTCTTCTTCACAGCAATAGTAGCCTTCCTCCTCGTGATTAAGTCTACAACGCTATTCTCACGGACTTACATATCTGCAAAAGAAAACAATGATAAGTTCACTAATATAAATAAGAAATCAAAAGGAAGTATACTAATGCCGAGTTAGCAGCTCGTGAGGAGACTCATCCTCCTAGCAAGCTTAACTAAACATGACTCTTTGTGGCAGCTCACTTCAACATGGCTAAAGTCGTAAATGTACCTCTTTCCCCCTCCACAACTACACTACTTATGAGCATTTTGTTGTAAAGGTGCTCATCTACAACTTTTAACTCGTTCCATGGACCCTCTGACCTCTTTTGAAGCTTGATTATTATCTAATTAGCCTCTTCCCTATCGCTAGGACCTAATGAGCGTATAATAGAGCTGTAGATCGGCTTGGTCAATTGCGTTTATAAATCAGGTTCAATCTCGCACACTATGACTAAGAACTTGTTCTTCAACCCCTATACAAATGACTTTAGCTTGACCAACAGTTTCCTCCTAGGATAGTTGGTTAGGTAATACTAACCATTATTCGACCTCTTAAGCCCATGGAAATAACATAATGGTCGTGGTGTAGCTCGGACGAGAAAATGCTTGCACATCTATTAAAATGCAATGAGAAGTTTGCAAGTGTTTGGTACAAGCTAAGTTTGTGAAACACGATGGTAAGTGGAAAATTCCTTTTGGAACTCGTTGAATGGAGCTCGTAACCCAAATTCCATGTGCTTAAGGTATAGATAAAATTAATACCAAGCATGAGGGCAACATAGTCATCGACTTGCGACTTCTCAATCTTCCAACTTTTAGGTCATGGTTGGAAGTACTTCCTCACCTCCACTAATTCCTTATACTTCATGAGGTTACGAACTCCATTATGAGTGTTCCCCTCCTCGATCAATGAGTATAGCGGTTATGTTGGTCGACGTTCCACACTGTTGTTAGGATAAACATCCCTTAATATTTAAGTGATTATAACTATGATGTCAATTTCTTTGTCCAAAGTTCTACTTGACTCTTTAGCTATGCTAGAGCTATGTTGGAGGACCTCTTTAGCTACCACCTAGGTGGAGATGCTCCTCCCCTCTCGATTAGTTTGGGTACAAGAGGATGACGAAGAATCCATACTTGCGTAGGTCAAAAAATGAAGATTGGAAATCACGAAGTTGATATTGTAGTTTAAGAAGTTTTGAAAACACTTAAAATTCCGATTTAGCGAATTTGGAATAGCAAAAGTGTGAAAATGGTCAAGATCACCAATATATATATAGGAAGGTATGAGGAACGAAGCAACACCCAATGAAGACAAGTGATATAATGCCCTTCGACTTGATTTTGACACATGGCCTATAATTCAAATGAATAGTCTTGATTACATTCATGTGCATTTCCTATCTACATATCAATTAACGATACAGTTGTATGATGCATTTAATGCACATGCATTTACGCATTAAAGGATAAATAAAATCAATACTTGTTTGGAAAGGACCATAACCCCTCGAATTCCACGTCGTTAGTTCAGGCTACTCAATAGTGCCATTCTTCATAGCAACACTTATCACCCCAGGTTAGTGTGGAAGACTTTCATAACCATTGACAGTCTACAATAGGCAATCACCCCGGTGATGACTGTTTAATTTTCTTTGGCACCTAGCCTACCTACCACTATATTTAGCATAGGTTGATCTAGGTCAAACCAGTTGCTTGCCTAGATGTTTAACTATTTAGCATAGGGAGATCCAAGTTGGATCACTTACTTGCTTAGCCACTCAATAATACTTTTATCATTAAGAGGTCAGAACTCATGACATAGAACTCGTCATAAGTAGCCCCTTGAAGTGCTTCACCCTGACTTCAAGACCTTAGGAGCCTATGTAGCTATTAACTTTCTTTACCAAACTGTCACCAAAGAGAGTGGGCGGAGGAGGCAAGTGTTGATGGAGCATTTTGGGCTTAGACTCCTAAGGTCCATTCCAATCCAATTAGATTCTTGTCCAAGCTCCACTTGTCTAATGTAACTTGATTCAACATAGGATTACTCGAGTTCAGCTTTATGACCGAAGTTCTTGACTTTCTCCAACTCGAATCTCTACACTTATCCTTATAGTGGATAAACACGAAAGAATGATACAGTTGTACCTATTATTATATCCATCTTCTATACATTTATTTACACACAAGATTTATGGGTCCTTATGTAGAAAAATATAACCAAAATGGATCTTGTTTTATATGTTAAAAATCAATAAAAAATATATCATTTTCTTATATAACTCATGTTACTTAATTTTTTCCTCAATGATGCTCTTTGGACACTTCAATAGAATATTTCTTTGAAAAGAAAGAAAGAAAAAAACTCATCAATTTTATAATATTGAGTAAATTGTAAGCCATTCACTCATAATTACTTCATGTTGGACTTAACGTTTTATATTTAAAATTGAATATTTAAATCTTAAAATTTGAAAAATATGTTTTTCGATTCTATTTTATTATTTTATTTTTAAATAAAATAATTAATAAATATCAAAATTAATAAAGAAGATGCATTAAATCAAGGGTTAAATGATTTTAAAAGCATATTGTAAACACCTCATTTTTGCCCATAATCATTAATAATGGTTAATTTACAATTTTTTTTATTTTTAAATTTTTCTTCTAATTTAGCAAAAATAAAGGAAAAATATTCAAAAAAATAAAATCAATAGGAAAAGTATATCATTTTTAGAAAATAATGATATAAGTAACAACAAAAGAGGTTAAATAATTTTTTTAATTTTTTAAATTTCAAAATAATATAAAAATAATAAAAATTATATCGCATATATGTAATTTGCGTTAAATAAAAAAACTGAGAAGTGGGCTAGCCCAACTAGTCCAAACCATGGCCTCATGCGCGCGCGCGGGGGTACGAGGACGTGGGGGAGGCATTTCCACGTTTTGCAATTTTTTCATTTCACTTGGGACATGTGTCAACACTTGATTGGATGGAGGAAGCGCACACGCTGGGCACGTGATCGTCTTCAATCTCTGTCCAAAACAGTTGCCGGCTGCGGAAAATTCAAATATGGCTGTTTTGATGCGATTTTTTGCACAAATCCACCAAATCTTTAACTGAAATAAGATAAACATCATCCAATTAAAATCAAATCGCAAAAAACAATCAAATATTTACATGAATCTAGAGCAAATCGGAGATGGGTTTCAACCGCAAATCCGATTCGTACCTATCGAAGGGAAATCCGAGCTTATCTAGCTCGATTGCTGATGGCTATAAATAGAGCACGGCGTGGGGAAGCTCAAGCACCGATCATAAGAGAGAAAGAGAGTGAAAATACTTAGGATTCAAAGCTCATTGGAGTTCCCAAGCCGCGACCGCTGATCAAGCCAAGAACCACCACTTGGAGGCGATTTCGAAGGAAACCACCACCGCCATTGAGTCCCTTGTCATTAGAAATGTTGAAAACACCCCCTAATCGACAAAAACGGACGCCAGAGCGCCATCTACGAAGACCTCCAACTGCCACCCAATTCGGCTCAATTTTTACCTAGATTCAACCCAACCTAACCCGACCCGACCGACCCGCATCTAGGTAAGTCGATTTTTTTTTATTTCATTTTTTTTTATTTCCTTATTTATTTGTTTAGTTATTTATTTATAATCCAAAAAATAAAAGAAATATAATAAAATAAAAAAATAAACAATGTTAGAATTTTGATTAGTTTTTTTATATATACTTAATTTAATATAAAAAAAGAAAAAAATAATAATGATAAAAGATAATTAAAAATAAAATAAAATAAAATATTGAAAATAAAAATTCAAAAATAAAAATAAAATAATAATAAATAATAAATAAAAATAAAATAATAAAGATTAAGATTAAAGGTAGATTAACAATATGGATTAATGAATTATTTTATCACTTAGAAAAGTATTTTTTTCAAAATAACTTCAAAGTTGGTTTTCCTTAAATCAAATTTTTTTAGAAAACAAGATAATAAAGCTTAGGTTTAGATTCTTTTCCAAAACCTTGAAAATTGTAATAAACATAAACCCAAAGTATTTTCGTAATTAAAACTTGATCTAACCCACTAAATTTTTTCATGAAAAGCGAACTACGACTTGTTTGATCCCGAATAGCAAGTACATAGGCACCCTTATGAGACAACTCTAAAAAGAAATAAAAAAAATCATTTTCCAAATTAGTATGAGTTGATTTAATATTTTTTTAATATGTATCAAAAATAAATAAATAAATAAAATAAGGAAAAATATCAGAATATCGTCCAAGTTTCAAAAGGATAAGATGGTAACTTTAGGGTTTTAATAGGTTAGCTCTCGAGTTGAGAATCTCTGGTTTTCCTTTCTTCTTTTCCATTTATAAAAATAAAAAGAGGAGATTTCTTCGATTAGTTGTCCAAATTAGAATTAATCCGCTCAATTAGTTATAATTTAATAATTTTTCTCAACCTTAGTTGGGTGGCGACTCCAAATAAATAATGAAATTCCTAATTCAAGTCAAGAATTTACATTGGATGAGCATATGATCTGATGTAAATCGGATTAGAAACATAAATGAAAAATAAAAAATTAGACTCGACAGGATGGCGACTCCGCTAGGGACCTCAGTAGGCTAGCCACCTAAACCTTTTGAAATCACCATTTCCAAATGTCTTTTAACTGTTATACTGTGAGATATTACTAATACTAACATTTTAGGGATCTAATAAAGTTTACGGTTTATTTATTTTGTTTCTACAATTGAGTTTGCATGCATGTAATCATGTGATTAGATACGGTCAAACCCAGGCCGTCTTAGGACCTTAGGACGAGGAGCCATTGTGTAGGTTCCGAGCGAAGTGATATAATCACCGTTCAGGGCTGATTAAGCTACCCTACCCAATGCTTCGATATGGCCTAAAAACCATTTCTTCGAGAATGCGGGAGGCCATAGAGCTTGAGGACCTATTAGAACCCACCTATCTGCATACATGAAGTCATAGGCTGACAATTTATTAATGATGTAATTCTTTTGTTCTTTTTTAGAGTTCAGATACATTTATTTATAACAGCATCATTTGTAAAAATTTTGTGTGTAATTAGAAATTTCTATTGTAATAGATGGCCAGTCCCACAATCGATCGTCTCTCTGTAAGGAAATCCGGGTCTGCAAACCTCTAGATCCAAAATTGGTACTGGATCATTGGTTCACTTTGTATGACCCTAAGGAACAGGCCTTCATCCAAGAAAAGATAGGGCCCATTCTGTTATTAATGAAGATGGAAATGAACCTACCTCTGATTCGGACTATCTTACACCTCTAGGAAATTAAGCTCGTAACTTTCTTTATTGGGTCACATGAGATTATACCAACCCTAGAAGAATATACCTAACTTCTGCAGGCTCCATCACTTACCAGCGGGATATATGTTCTAGATCTCGAGGCTGGGCGAGCTGGTATTTTCAGTAAACTGCTGGGTATTCGCAGGACAGCGATCAATCAGGCTCTAGCAAACTGCAATAGATACTGCTCCAAATGGATGAATTAGAAGCTTGGTTTATAGCCCAAAATGATGATGGGAATCGAAAAGATATACTATGTGGGGATCCCAAGAGTTATAAACAGAGAAGAGTTTATGCTTTCATCTTGATAGCATTTGCAACCATACTCTTCCCTACCAGGATCTTTCACATCCACTACAGGGTTGCAGAACTAGTGGCCCAATTTCTAAAAGGGAAGTCTTATATCCTGGCCTTACTAGCTAAACAAATCTGGAACCTGAATTTTGTTAAAAAGAAGGGTCATGGAATCCTCTACTCGAACATTAACCTCATCCCAATATGGTTTGTAAACCACCTCAAATGTTTCGAGTTGAACATAGTTTGGAAATCACTAGCTCAGCAGGTAGATCTCGTGAACTCCTCCATAGAAAGGATAAAGTTATCGGACGATCTTACCAGCCATAGTTGGGTAAAAGTACTTAAGGGCTTCAATGCCAATGACATCCTCTGGACTGCTAGATGGAGTTGCTGCAACAGGGTCATCCTAACTTGCAAAAACTTTCAGGCTGTTCCTTTAATTGGTATCAATGGGTGCACAGGTTATCATTCACACTTGGTGGTCTGCCAGTTCGATACCATCCAAGATATAGTCTACAGGCCGTCGTTGGAGGGAATCACATTTGAATACCAGGATCCAAGTCTGCTAGTGGCTGAGAAGATTGCTAAGCTGGCAGAGGTCAAAGCCCTATGGGAAGCCCGAATTGAGAGCCCCAACATAGACCTCGGAGACTTAGACAGGGAAGTGGGCAAACATCGAGCCACCAGAGATTTCATGATCCACTAACTATATCAGTCGAGAGAAAGGGCGTACCGATCCCGAATGTCACTTAACCCGCGCCAGACAATGTAGATCCAGAACTAAAAACCTACATAGAGCAAGTCAAGGCCTGGATGGAAGTATACTTTGAAGTTGTAGACTACAAAAAGGATGTTTGGAAGGGTAGGTTTAAGGAGTTTGACCAAAGGAATAAAGCTTTGGAAGCTCAGTTGGAGAAGACCCAAGCTAGAGTCAAAGAATTGGAAGCTGTCATCAGCGGGGAACCAGCACCTACACAGCCAAAGAAGAAGAAGACTAGGAGCTAGATTAGCATTGTACTTTTTCTTTTTCGTGTATCGAACTCCAAGTTCCAATATTAATAAAAATAAAGTTTCAGTATTATGTCATTAATCAATTGTTGGCCCCTTTTTCTTTCAAGCATCTGTGTGATACATGCATCATGTTTATGTACATACATCAAAACTAAAAAAATGCGAACCCAGGTGTTAAAGATAGCTCCCAAACAACCAATCCCTCTAAGGAGCCCAATCTACACCCGCTCTAAGACCAAAATGGCAAACAATGGCAACAACAGCGATAATCGCAACAATGCTAACGTTAATACCGCCTTGGACCCGAGGATCGTATCCTTAGAACAAACAGTCCAACAGTTGGCTGCACAAGTCTACCTCCTGACCGAGAGCATTGGCCTCTTTCGCACCACCCAACCAACTCAGGAAGAGCATTCAAGGGCTAGAAAAGGAAGGGCAGTAGAGGGTTAACCTCCAAAGTATGAGGAGATCAATTCCCACCTCAACCTAGCATTCGAGTATGAACCAAGAGTCAACCTTAGTCTGTCCTTGGATGATATAAAAAGGGAAATGGAAGATAGGCAAAAGGAGATGGAGAGAAAGCTTTTTCAGCAATTAGTTGACAAGATGAAGACTTTAGAATGACCTGACAGCTTTGAGTAGGCCGGAATCACCAGCCTACCGGTATATGGGGAAAAAGCTTATCCAGAGAAGTTCAAGGCCCCAGAATTCGAAAAATACGACGGCATTGGATGCCCTAAAATGCATACAAGGCTATATGTGCGAAAGATGAGCAAATATGCCCAATATGACCAGCTCATGGTCCAAACCTTCCAAGACAGCCTCACAGGCCTCGCCCTCGTTTGGTATGCACACTTGGACTTCAGCTAAGTCAACACTTGGGAAAGACTCGCTCGGGCATTCTACGACTAATACAAATTCAATAATGAAGTTGCCCCTTTGGTAATGGATCTAGGAAGCCTCCGAAAGAAACACAGTGAATCATTTAAGGAATATGCTCAGCGTTGGAGGGCTCAAGCCGCTAGGGTAACAACCCCGATTTTTGAAAAAGAGTTAACATTCATCTTTGTCAACATTCTGGAGAAGACTTACTTCTCACATCTGGTAGGCCAGACATCATCCAATTTTGCGGAGGTGGTGGCAGCAGGGTGTCGAATCGAGAATGCCATTACATTAAGGAGACTCTAAATAGTCGACCATCCCAAAGTTGCATCATCTCAAAGGCCCATGGGAGGTAATAAAGCCAAGGAATCCACCGTCAGCACAGTTAATTCAGGCAAAGTTGGCAGGGTTGGGTCCCATGTATCATTTCAAACCACAAATGCCCTAATCCAGCAATCACCAATGAATCACACTCGGGCTACTAGGGTCACGACACAATTCACTCCAATACCGATCCTGCTCAGCCAGGTCTTTGCGCGGTTACAAGCAGATAATTTGATCAGCTTTGAGATTCCCAACGATCGGTGCAAGCCAAGAAATTTTGACCCGAGCTTCAAATGCGATTACCACATGGGACAAGAGGGTCATTCCACAGACAGATGTTGGAGGCTCCGAAACAAAATACAAGACCTGATTGATGCCAGGATAGTGTAGTTAGACTATGTCAACGCACTAACACCCAACGTCAACACTAACCCACTGCCCAACCACAAGCCTACCATAAATATGATTACATCCGAATAGCCGGACTCCAAATCAAAAGAGTCCCCAAAACAGGCAAAGATAAAAGCGCAGCAAGAAAGTCGTCCACGCCAAGTCTAAAAAAAAACCCTCGAATCACATATCAAGAAGAGGTGGTTAGCCGGAGACCCAACAGTCGGTACCCTAAGCGAATCACACGAGAGGTTCGAGTATCTAGTGAATTACTCTTTCAACCCAACCGAGCATAGGCCACCTAGTGGATGGGGGCCCAAATTTAAGAAAGAAGACAGCCTACCGAAAGAAAAGGAGGAGTCCATAAACATGATCAAATCGGACCCCAAGCCGATAGTCATAAAGTGCTACAAGAGACAAGTTACTGAGGTGCAAATCCCGAAGAAGAGATATGTATTTAATGTCCCAATACCCTCAGAGAGGTATAAGGTGGCACCATTCGACTATCAGGCCCTCGACCAAGAAAGGCCTCCCATCGAAGGAGGAATCACCCATTCTGGTAGGATTTATGACCCTAAATACGAGACCTCAATTGAAGAGCTTAACACTGTGGTAGAGAAAGAGGAAGAAGAGGGGCTCCCTGCATTCATGAAAATGATCAAGGCGAGTGAATACAAAATCATGGAACAACTTAATAAAGTTTCAGCCCAAATATCACTCATGGGCCTCCTCACAACATCTGAGCCTCACAGGGAAGCACTCTTCAGAGTACTCAAACAGGTCAAGGTATTAGAAGGCATCGCAATAGAGAAATTAAGCCATGTGGTAGATTCAATCTTCACCATAAATCAAATATCTTTCTCTCCCGAAGAGCTGGAAGAAGATGGAGACTAACACACAAACCACAGTTTATAGTGGTAAAATGCAATGACACGTCTCCAGAGTACTCATAGACAATGGATCTTCCCTCAACGTATGCCCTTTAGCCACCTTTGACCTGCTAGGGGTCAATATGAGTAACATCAAGCCAAGCTCGATAGTGGTTAGGGCCTTCAATGGGTCCAAGAGAGAGATAGTGGGGGAAATCAGCTTGTCAGTGGAGATTGGTTCACAGATGATCCACATATCCTTCCAAGTCCTCGACATTCCAAGATCTTTCAATCTACTATTGGGAAGGCCATGGATACACACCGGAGCCATACCCTCGAGTCTCCATCAAAAGGTCAAGTTCATAGCAAATAGATAGATCATCACCATAGTGGGAGAGCAGGACTATGTTATCTATAAAGAAACCGCTATATCTTACATCGGGGAAGACGGTTATGAGGACTTTAGGCTCCAAATATTCAATGAAGTGAGTATGGTAACAAGCAAGGAGGGCCATCAGTTCAAGGAGGGACAGCAAGGGATGTTTGGGTTAGGGTACGTTCCTACATCCCAAGAAGAGGCACAAGCAAGTGGTATCAGAGGTAGAAGGAAAGAGAAGCTAAGCGATGCCCAGATGCATTTTCCACCCCTCTAATAATCATTTATGCGAGCAAATACCATTCAAGAGCCAAGGATAAGCAAAACCGACGTCAGCAATGAAGGCTCAGCCTCTCGCACGTCCAATCAGCATCTAGCTCTTAACAATTGGTTCTGTTATCCTATTGATAGCACTAGGTCAACTTAAGGATAGGGAACAATTATTAAACAAATTTCTATTGTGATTAATTATTCTTCAAAGTCAATAAATTACAGCTTATTTCTTTTGCTTATACTTATATGTTCTCGCTTCACTTTACCCCATAGATTCTCTATTGTCGAACGTTAGGGACATTTCGCGCAGGTAAGTAATGAAAACATTGACATCGTTTCTGACACTGCTAGGTCAGCCATTAGAAGCGATGTCTTTGACCATGAAATAATACAAGAAAGTTGGCAAAAACATAAACAAAGTAAAATCTCAATTGACGAGACGATGGAGACAATAAATCTATGAAGCATAGAGGAACCCAAAAACATCAAGATTGGGGCCAATTTGAGTGACAAGCAAAAGTATGAGATAACCAAGCTGTTAACTAAATATGCGGATGTATTCGCCTGGTCATATGGTGACATGCCAAGACTCGACCAGTCAATAGTAGTTCACAAGCTTCCTACGAGAGAAGATGTCAAACCTAAAAAACAAAAATTGAGAAGATTTAGGCCTGACATCTTACTAAAGATCAAAGAGGAAGTCAAGAAACTACTAGAAGTGGGGTTCATTGAGGTGTCAGACTAACCCAAATGGGTAGCAAATATAGTCCCCGTTCTAAAGAATAATGGGAAAGTACGGGTATGCATAGACTTCCGAGACTTAAATTAAGCTACGCTTAAAGACAATTTTCCTCTACCTCATATCGATATCCTGGTAGATAATACCGCAGGGAACCATCTCTTCTCATTCATGGATGGTTTCTTAGGATATAATCAGATAAAAATAGCGGAAGAAGATAAGACTAAAACAACCTTTATCACGACATAGGGAACTTTCTGTTACAAAGTCATGCCCTTTGGTTTAAAGAACGCTGGGACAGCATATCAGAGAGCCATGGTCGCAATACTTCATGATATGATGCATCGAGAAGTTGAAGTATACGCTGACGATATGATAGCTAAGTCTAAGGGAGAAGAAAGCCATGCGATTATCCTAAAGAAATTGTTCAAGCGGTTGAGAAAGTTTCAGCTCAAGTTAAATCCTAAAAAGTGTACTTTTTTTGTCACAATAGGCAAGCTATTAAGGTTTGTTATAATCCAAGAAGATATTAAAATCGATCCCAACAAGGTAAAGGCCATACTGGAACTACCCTCTCCGTGCACTATCAAGGAGGTGAGAGGTCTGTTGGGAAGATTGAATTACATAGCCCGTTTCATGTCACAGCTCACAGATAAATGTCGTCCACTATTCCATCTACTGAAAAAGAATGCCATGGTAGAATGGGATAATGAAAGCAAAGAAGCATTCAGAATGATCAAAGACTATCTCACCAATCCCCCAATCTGGATAGTTCCAAAATAAGGAAAGCATTTATTCTTATACCTCACGATACTCCCCGAATCCATGGGGTGCATGTTGGGGCAGAAAGATGAAGAAGGAAGGGAACGTTCCATATACTATCTAAGTAAGGAGTTCATAGATGGGGAACATAGGTACTCTAAAATAGAAATGACTTGTTGTGCTTTGATTTGGATCATGCACCGATTGAGGCAATACACCCTGATACGAAAACCTTCGCAATCACGCCTTGAGAACCCTTTTGATTAGTGTGAACCCCCAATGCAGTAATACGAAAACCCACGACACCAATTTGGAAATCAATCCCTAAGAAGATTAGAATTTAGGTTTGACTTAGGTTAATGATCTAAGAATTAGAACTATGGAAAGCCCTAATTTCGAAACAATCCACAAGAGAAGTCGATCAATCTTCCTTGATTGTTCCTAGGAGCATGTATTCAAATAAGAACACAAAGAACAAAGCGATAAGCTTTTTGGTATTTTCAATATCTCAAAACTGAGTTTTACAATGAGGAGGTTCGGAATATAAAGGAGAAAACCCTAAAACATTACATGGAAATCGCAAAACAAGTGAAAAGTGCGCATAAAAAGAAGGCCGGCCATTTAGGCCGGCAGCCTACTTTTCAAGGCCGGCGGCCTTCCTTGAAAGTGCACCAAAACATCGGCGTTTTCAAGGCCGGCTCCAAGGCCGGCAGCCTTGAGCCGGTGTATCTTCACCCGATGCTATTTTCATCAAATTGAAGTTCTTTTGGCCTTCTTTTGCCCCAAAGCTTTGAATCCCTTGAAGTCCTTCACCTGTGATCTTCATCAAGCCTTGCAAATGAGAATTCAATGTTTGTTGTAGCTTCTTAGCTCTTGATCTCGTGATTGGTCCTTGAGGCAAGCTAATCGTACTTGAAACCCCTTGAACTTCATCCTTAGCCACTTGATCTTCTTCTTGACTTGGCTCTTGAGCTTGGATCGGTGACTCTTCCATAACATTCCCCCTCTCCTCAAAAGGATTCGTCCTCGAATCCAAAGCATCACCTACATCAAACGGACTAAGATCAGCAACATTAAAAGTGGAACTAACATTATACTCACCTGGTAAGTCCACTCTGTAGGCGTTGTCGTTGATCCTCTCAAGTATCTGAAAAGGACCATCTCCCCGGGGGTTCAACTTTGATTTCCCTTGTAGTGGAAACCGCTCCTTGCGAAAATGCACCCAAACCCACTCTCCCGGTTGAAAAATCATGGGTTTTCTGCCTTTGTTCACCCTTGAAGCTACCTTGGCATTCTGTTTCTCAATCCTATCCTTCACCTGCTTATGTAGCTTCCTCACAAAATCTGCCTTTGCCTCGCTGGGATTAGTCCTGTAGGCAGGTCGGTTGGGTATGGCTGCTCCCGGAATGAAGTCAATCCGATGCTCTATGCCCCTAACTGGTGGAAGTCCACTGGGCATCTCCGCTGGAAACACATCTCCATATTCCTGCAGCAAATCAGAAAACACACTAGGAATAGATGGGTTAATATCGTCAGTGGCCAAATAGGCCCCTTTGTACAAAAGTACAAAGATAGGTCTACTGGCACTCAAAGCATGCCTAACCTCACTTGCCCTAGCAATCAAACTCACACTCTTACTTCTTTTCTCTCCAGGCCGATTGTCATCTTGCTTTTCACTCCCCTCTTTCTTTTCACTCTGCTCATTTTTATTACACTTTTTAGTTGCACTCTTATTCTTCACTCCCTCAGAATTGCTTTTTCTACTCTCCCTCTCTTTTCTTTCGGCCTCAACTCTCAACCTATCTAATTTACATTGGTCCTCATACACTTCCTTAGAGGACAGTGGTGCCAAAATGGTTCTCCTTCCATCCTTAGTAAATGAGTACCTATTGAGATATCCATCGTGCACGGTTTTCCTATCAAATTGCCAAGGTCTGCCCAACAAGATATCACCAGCATGCATAGGTACTACATCACAGAGCACCTCATCACTATACTTGCCTATGGAAAAAGAAATGAGAGCTTACCTGTTTACCTTAACCTCACCACAGTCGCTGAGCCACTGAAGTTTGTAAGGTCTTGGGTGTGGTACAGTAGGCAGCCCCAACCTGTTCACCAAGAGTGTACTCACCACATTAGTACAACTCCCTCCATCGACAATCACACTACATGCCTTCCCCTGCACATGGCATCTAGTATGAAACAAGTTTTCCCTTTGCTCTTCATGGCCATCCTCCTTCAACTGGGTGTTAAGTGCACGCCTAGCTACATACAAGTCACCTTTCACTGCCTCCTCAACACTCTCAGCATCACTACAATCCTCCAATGGAGGCATATCATCATCTTCACCCTCATTGTCACTTTCCTCATCATCAGTGACAATCTCACCATTCCTTATCACCATGGTCCGCCTATTAGGACATTCCCGACTAATGTGTCCTACACCCTGACACTTCCAACATTTAATGTCCCTATTTCTACTTTTCTGATTAACAACCTTAGGTTTCTCATATGAAACCCCAACTGATTTTCCCTTTGAAGCCTCAACAGTAGGCTTACTACCACTCTTAACATCAGATTTTCCATAACCTCTCCATGCAGAATTAGAATTAGAAGAAGGTTTGGAAACGTATCGGTTTGGCCCTCTACCTTGGAGTTGTCTCTCAATCTTGATGGCAAGATGTACCATCTCCTCTAGCTCTACATAATGCTGCAACTCCACCCTGTCGGCGATCTCCTTGTTCAACCCACCAAAGAAACGTCCCATGGTAGTTTCCTCATCCTCATCTACATCAGCTCTCGTCATGATCATCTCCATCTCCTTGTAGTAGTCCTCCACACTCCTACTACCTGTCTCAAGAAATGTAATTTCTGCATCAATTCCCTATGAAAGTATCTAGGGACAAATCTTTTTCTCATCACAGCCTTGAGATCATGCCAGGTCTCAATAGGATATTCCATGTTCCTCCTCCTGCTAGTCACCAGCTGATCCCACCAGGATATAGCATAATCCTGAAATTGGGTTACAGCCAATTTCACCTTTTTCTCTTCACTACATTGGTGACATTCAAAAATCAACTCAACTCTCTTCTCCCACTGCAAGTATTCCTCTGGGTCAGATTTACCCTGAAAAATTGGAAGCTTCAGTTTAATACTTCCCAGACCCCTGTCTACTACATCATCAACAAATCAACCCCTACTGGCAGTGTAACTCTCCTGCATTCGACCTCTACCTCTTCCTGTGCCCATGCCTCTACCTACTCCTCTACCACCTCTTCTTCCTCTATTGACTAGCATGGCTGCACTATCCTCATAATCCTCCTCCAGATATTCATTAGTATCAGTCACTTCAGCAGCTTGATGCATAGGATTTTTACCTCCCCTATTCCCTTCACTAGTACTTGACTCCCTCTTCTCAACAACCTGTAGTCTCAAATTCATATGCTCTAGAGACTCTCTCATAGCTATAATGGCGTTAGTCATACGCCTAAACTCTGACTGTTGTGCTTCACGCAACAAAGCATCATCTGCACTTTTATCAGATTTTTCAACACCACTACCTGTCATCTTTACCTGCAAAAACAACAAACGTTAATGCTAAACAAAATTTTGAGTTTCCTCACAACTGCTCCCTTTCGTGTTTTTGCACTCTATTGATGGGGTTATCCACTCGTGTTTCTCACAATCGATATTTAGCACACAGGTATTCCTCACAACTCTCAAGCCCGCTCTTAAATGTTCTTAAGCGAATCACACTCCTAAGAGCAATTTCCAACGAATTTCAATACAAAGACGCGAATTTGGTGTTTCCCACTATCCCTTAAACAAGATTACACTAGGATTGAAGGATATGGTGTTCCCAAGGATTAGCAAAAACAAGACAATCAAATAATTTCATAATTTTTTTTTTTCTCTTTTGGTTATGAACACTGTTCACGAACACTATTCACACTCAAATTTTTTTTTTTTTTTTTTAAACACCAATTGAAGACTAACTAATCCTAAGCAAGGATCAAAATAGCGAAAATCCCCAAATTGATGAACAAACCCTAGAACATGAGAAGTCACAATTTGATCAATCTAATCAATGGAGTACATAAAGATCACAACTTTATATCCTAAATAACGATGGGAAACAAGAATCAAACAAAAACAAGAAAAGATATAACCTGATCTAGAGCCAAAGCTCTGATACCAAATGATACGAAAACCTTCGCAATCACGCCTTGAGAACCCTTTTGATTAGTGTGAACCCCCAATGCAGTAATACGAAAACCCACGACACCAATTTGGAAATCAATCCCTAAGAAGATTAGAATTTAGGTTTGACTTAGGTTAATGATCTAAGAATTAGAACTATGGAAAGCCCTAATTTCGAAACAATCCACAAGAGAAGTCGATCAATCTTCCTTGATTGTTCCTAGGAGCATGTATTCAAATAAGAACACAAAGAACAAAGCAATAAGCTTTTTGGTATTTTCAATATCTCAAAACTGAGTTTTACAATGAGGAGGTTCGGAATATAAAGGAGAAAACCCTAAAACATTACATGGAAATCGCAAAACAAGTGAAAAGTGCGCATAAAAAGAAGGCCGGCCATTTAGGTCGGCAGCCTACTTTTCAAGGCCAGCGGCCTTCCTTGAAAGTGCACCAAAACATCGGCGTTTTCAAGGCCGGCTCCAAGGCCGGCAGCCTTGAGCCGGTGTATCTTCACCCGATGCTATTTTCATCAAATTGAAGTTCTTTTGGCCTTCTTTTGCCCCAAAGCTTTGAATCCCTTGAAGTCCTTCACCTGTGATCTTCACCAAGCCTTGCAAATGAGAATTCAATGTTTGTTGTAGCTTCTTAGCTCTTGATCTCGTGATTGGTCCTTGAGGCAAGCTAATCGTACTTGAAACCCCTTGAACTTCATCCTTAGCCACTTGATCTTCTTCTTGACTTGGCTCTTGAGCTTGGATCGGTGACTCTTCCATAACACACCCTTTACTATCCTATTGAGTTGTTGACAAGACATGACCCTCTGAAATACTTGGCAGAGAAGTCCGTTTTCTTAGTGAAAATCTCTAATTGGAAAATGCTCTTATCGGAATTTGATATCACCTATATAAATCAAAATTTAATAAAAGAGCAATCTTTAACTGATCAGTTGGCAAAACACCCAATTAGGGGAGATCATCGAGAATCACAAGCTCAATTCCCTGATGAAGATATATTAATAGCAAAGGGTAAACCAACAGGAGACTACGGGATAGAACAAAGCCCTAAATGGAAGATATTCTTTGACAAAGCTGCCAATGTATTTAGGTATAGGATCTGGGTAAAACTAAAATCACCAAAAGGAACACAATTCCCTTCAGTGACAAAACTCACATTTCCATATACTAATAATATTGCAAAATATGAGGCGTGCATCCTCGGCCTCAAAATGGCTTATCACATGAAAATCCGTAAATTAGAAGTTTACGGAGATTCTTCACTCATCATATTACAAACATGAGGCGAATACAAAACTAAAGACCCCAAATTGGTACCATATCATCAACATTTGACAAAGTTGATCGACGAATTTGAGACAGTCACCTTCACATACATCCTGAGGACTCAAAATCAGTTTGCAGATGCCCTTGCCACACTAACATCTATGATTTAGATAACAGGGGGAGCCGAAGTCCAACCACTTAAAATAGAAATTGAAAATTGGTCCGCCTACTATTTGATAATCGAGAAAGCACAAGATGATAAGCCCTGGTATTACGATATCAAAACTTTTCTCTAAGAAAGCAAATACCTTAAAATGGCTAGCAAAAATGACCAAAGAGCACTCAAAAGATTAGCAAGTCATTTCTTACTAAATGGGCCTGTGCTTTATAGAAGATCACCTGACACCACATTGCTAAGGTGCGTGGATAAAAAAGAGGCAAGTGAACTGATGAAAGAAGTGCATGAAAGAGTATGCTAACCTCACATGAACAGCTACATGCTAACCCGAAAAATCATGAGAATGGGCTATTATTGGTTAACAATGGAATCAGACTACGTCAAATACGTTAAGCACTATCACTTGTGTCAAGTTTATGCAAACCGAATAAATGCCCCGCCTAAAGAGCTTCATTTGTTGTCTGCACCATGGCTATTCTCCATGTGGGGAATCGATATCATTGGGCCAATCACTCCCAAAGCATCCAATGGTCACAAATTCATACTGATAGCCATTGATTACTTCACCAAGTGGGTAGAAGCTTCATCATACACCAGTGTCACAAAAGGGGTAATAGTCCAATTCTTAAAGAGGGACATAATAGCCTGCTATGGAGTTCCTGAATTAATTATCACCAACAACAGCACCAACCTCAACAACAAGTTGATGACGGATTTATGTCAACACTTCCATATAAACTACAGAAATTCGACTCCTTACCGTCCTTAAATGAATGGGGCAGTGGAAGCAGCCAACAAGAATATCAAGAGAATTATTGAGAAAATGACAATCACTTACAAAGACTGGCACGAGATGCTACCATTCGCCCTCATGGCTTACAGAACCTCAATTCGAACATCTATTGGAGTTACCCTATATTCTCCGGTATATGGTACTGAGGCAGTTCTACCAATTGAAGTTGAAATACCATCCTTCAGGATTCTATCAGAAGCGCAGTTAGATGAGTCAAATTGGGTGAAGAAGAGGCTTGATCAGTTGAATTTGATCAATGAAAAAAGACTCGCTGCATTATGTCATGGCTAGTGCTACCAACAAAGAATGGCCCGAGCATTCAACGAGAAAACGAGACCTCAATGTTTCAAAGAAGGAAATCTAATGTTAAAGAAAGTTCTCCCAAATGCTCAAGATTTAAGAGGGAAGTTTACCCCAAACTATG
This sequence comes from Laguncularia racemosa, assembly GCA_037954665.1. Classification (NCBI taxonomy): domain Eukaryota; kingdom Viridiplantae; phylum Streptophyta; class Magnoliopsida; order Myrtales; family Combretaceae; genus Laguncularia; species Laguncularia racemosa. The sequence goes on from JBBMOL010000072.1 coordinate 1,695,382, forward strand.
AGGGTCCATATGTTGTAAAAAAGGTGTTGTTTGGAGGAGCTTTAATATTAACTCAAATGGATAGTTCAGAATTGAGAGACCCCATTAATATGGATGCTGTTAAGATGTACTATCCTTAAGCAAGAAAATTGAAATTTTGCCAAGATTCATAAATGCCAATATTCAGTGTAAATTTCGTTGAGTTTAGTTTTCATTCCTTCTACAAGAAAAGTTAATGTCTCTGAATGGTCAATTACTTTGCCCAATTCCCATTAAACAAACTTTCATAAACACACACTACCCATTGCCTCACAATGAATAATGAACATTGAAGTGATGATAAATCTCAATAGATTTTGTGATATAATTCTACCTATTTTTTTAGCATTAAACCTAGTGCATTAATAGGATAACACTACAATCACAAGAGTTATGCTCATAAGAAAGAAAGTAAATCAAAGCCCTCAACCCTGCTTTGAAGCAAGAGTAAGCAAAAAAGGAGCAAACCAGCACGAAGGTTCGGTCATTTGGTTGCTATCCGCGATAAACCGATAAGCATTCAGAGTAAATAGCCATCATTCATCATGAATCACATCTTCTAAGTTAAGCAGTCTAAACGATGCCTCTTATCAATCATGTGACCAATTCGCCAGAAGCGTATTTAGAAATGTTAGGTGAGTCAACCCATAATGGGGCACTTTCCTATATATCCTCCCTTAAGGTCAGCCTATAGGGGCACCTTCTTAGACATCTCTTCTTTAGGGTTGTAAGTCTAAAGAGACGCTTCCCGCTATCAATTAGTCAGCCTACAATGGAGCACTTTCCCAAACATACTTTTCTAGAAGTCAGCCCACAATGGAGCACTTTCCCAGATACAATAACCTAAAGTCAACCCACAATGGGGCACTTTCCTAGATATACTTTGTTAAAGTCAGCCCACAATACAGCACTTTCTTAAGATATCCAATCTTATGGTCACAAGTCTAAACAAGACGCTTCCTAATTATCGATTAGTCAACTCATAGGGGTACTTTTCTAGATAATTTATCGTTTAGTTAGCTCATAGGAGCACTGTTCTAGATAATTTATCGATTAGTTAGCTCATAGTAGCACTTCTCCGGATAACTCATTAGTCAGCTCATAAGAGCACTTTTCTAGATAATTGATTAGTCAGCTCATAAGAACACTTTTCTAGATAGTTTATCGATTAGTCAACTCATAGGAGTACTTCTCTAGATTATCCCCTTTAAGGTTATTAGTCCTATAAGGTACTTCCTAATATTTACGAGTCAGCTCATGAGAGCACTCCTCCAAAACATTTCTTCTCCAACAGTCACTGGTCTGGCCAGACGCTTCTGTTAGTAGGTGGCTAGCTCATAAGAGCGCTTCCTTGGACAATCTCTTCTTTACAGTCGCTAGTCTGATAAGACGCTTCTTGTTATCAGTTATTCTACTCATAATAACACACTCTTGAATAATCCTTGAGATGTTTCCTATCATTGATTAGTTAACTCATAGAGCCCTTTTTTATATGGTATCTTACTCCAGGTTGTTAGATTGTTTAAGATCATTCCCTAAATAGTATTAATCATCACAAAGTATTCATAGGATTATTAACTCATGGAGCATTTTTCCTACTAGAACCAAGTTTCAGATAATCATCCAATTAGGTCGTTATCCACTCAGTCTGTTGGCTAAAAATGGCGTTTTTCTAGTCTTTGTAGTTAAGTTTTTCAAACTTTACTATAAAGAGGGGCAGTTGTAAACATATCATTTTTTCCCCTAATCATTAATAATGGTTAATTTACAATTTTTTTCATTTTTTAATTTTTCTTCTAATTTAGTAAAAATAAAGGAAAAATATTCAAAAAAATAAAACAAATAGGAAAAGTATATCATTTTTAGAAAATAATGATAGAAATAACAACAAAAGAGGTTAAATAATTTTTGTAAATTTTTTGAATTTCTAAATAATATAAAAATAATAAAATTGCATCACATATATGTAATTTGCGATAAATAAAAAAACTGAGAAGTGGGCTAGCCCAGCTGGTCCGAACCATGACCTCCTACGCGCGCGCACGGGGTGTAAGGACACAGGTTCGAAATGCAGGGGAAGCATTTCCATGTTTTGCAATTTTTTCATTTCACCTAGGATACGTGTCAGCACTTGATTAGACGAAGGAAGTGCATGCGCCGAGCGCGTGATCGTCTTCAATCTCCGTTCAAAACTGTCGCCGGCTGTAGAAAATTCAAATCTAGCCGTTTTTATGCGATTTTTTGCACAAATCCACTAAATCGTTAATTGAAATAAGATAAACATCATTCAATTAGAATCAAATCGCAACAAAATCAAATATTTACATAAATCTAAAGAAAATCGGAGATGGGTTTCAACCACAAATACAATTCGTACCTATCGAAGGGAAATTCGAGCTTATCCAGCTCGATTGCTGGTGGTTATAAATAGAGCACGGCATGGGGAAGCTAAAGCACCAATCATAAGAGAGAAAGAGAGTGAAAATACTTAGGATTCGAAGCTTGTCGGAGTTCCCAAGTCGCGACCGTCGATCAAGCCAAGAACCTCCACCTGGAGGCGATTTCAAAGGAAACCACCACTACTATTGAGTCCCTCGTCATCAGAAACGTTGGAAACACTCCCTGATCGACAAAAACGGACGCTAGAGCGCCGCCTACGAGGACCTCTGACTACGCCCGATTCAACCCGACCTGACCAACCTACATCCAGGTAAGCCAATTTTTTTTATTTCATTTTGTTTTATTTCCTTATTTACTTGTTTAGTTATTTATTTATAATCCAAAAAATAAAAATATATATATATAAAATAAAAAAATGTTAAAATTTTGATTAGTTTTTTTATATACTTAGTTTAATATAAAAAAAAAGAAAAAATAATAATAATGATAAAAGATAATTAAAAAATAAAATAATAAAAAATATTGAAAATAATAAGAAAAAAATTCAAAAATAAAAATAAAAATAAAATAATAAATATTAAGATTAAAGGTAGATCAATAATATGGATTAATGAATTATTTTATCACTTAGAAAAGTATTTTTTTCAAAATAACTTCAAAGTTGGTTTTCCTTAAATCAAAATTTTTTAGAAAACAAGATAATAAAGCTTAGGTTTAGATTTTTTTCCAAAACCTTGAAAATGGTAATAAACGTAAACCCGAGGTATTTCCGTAATTAAAACTTGAACTAACCCATTAAAGTTTTTCATGAAAAGCGAACTACGGCTTGTTTGATTCCGAATAGCGAGTACGTAAGCATCCTTATGGGACAATTCTAAAAAGAAATAAAAAAAATAGTTTTCCAAATTTGTATGAGTTGTTTTAATATTTTTTTAATATGTATCAAAAATAAAAAATAAAAATATAATAATAAAGATAAAAATAATAAAATAAGAAAAAGATATCAAAATATGGTTCAAATTTTAAAAGGATAAAGTGATAACTTTAAGGTTTTAATATGTTAGTCCCCTTGAGTCAAGAATCTCTGGTTTTCCTTTTTTTTTTCATTTATAAAAATAAAAAAGAGATTTTTTCGACTAGTTGTTCAAATTAGAACCAATCTGCTCAATTAGTTTTAATTAAATAATTTTTTTCAACCTCAGTTGAGTGGCGACTCTAAATAAATAATGAAATTCTTAATTCAAGTTAAGAATTTATATTGGATGAGCATAAGATCTAATATAAATCGGATTAGAAACATAAATAAAAAATTAAAAATTAGAGTCGACACATATAAATGTAATTTTTTACCTATAAGAAAAAAAGAAGAAGTTAAAATACTTATTTTTAAAGATATAAAACTAAGTAGTATAAGGTAAGTATAAGAAACTGTGGTTAGAATTTGTTAGGAAACATTCAAGTGGAGCGCGCTTTTAATTTCTCCTAAAGTTCAAAGTTTGAAAATAAATACATGAGTATCCTTTTTTTTTTTAAGAAATTAGGCCTGCTCCAATATTTCCCAGCGCTGATTTTCGCGTCAATGTCTGTAAGTTGTGCATATCTTAGTTGGACAGGAGTGGTCAAATTACAGTTAATGCCTACAAAAAATTGACTTTATCAAACTAGCATCATATATTGATTTTTTTATTATTATTTTTTTATTTATCATATATATATATATTTTTATTTAGCATCATACATTGAATTTAGACGGAAATGACTCAACCAAATATACTCATGTACTCGTGGATTTCGGTCCTTGGGTCCCAAGCCTTTATTTAGCCTATTAAGCTTGTGATAACAGTAAGGTCCACCACATGGAGCATTTCTTGCTGGCAGAAAGCACTATTTTTGGTATAAGTATTTTAAAATATTTAAAAAAGAAAATTTTGTGTGTAATTATTTTAATTTTAGCGGTTAACTTCGCATATAAAAGATTTCTAAGATAAATAATTTCAAAATCTTTAAATTTTAAATTGATATTATTAATAGAGTTCTTTACTTATACTTTACTGTTTTAGATATCAAAATATTGAGCTATTTTGGCCACCCTCTTACTTCACGTTTGCTTTTTTATGAATAGATTTAGGCCCCACATATCCTTTATGAATCTAAGAGAATTTTCACAAACAACACTACTTAATTCCTATTAACATATAATTGAGTTGAGTTTGAATTTCATTATATTATAATGATTTTTTTGTTCTCTTTTAAGTCAAAGTAAGCTATAGCGAGGTTAAGTATACTCTCTAGATTCATGTTGAGCTTGAGCATAAATACTATTTAGTTAAAAATTTTATTTTAAATAAAATGAGTTTATAAGAATTTAATCAAATTGGATTTAAATTCATAAAGTGTTATTTTGAGTTGAGTTCAAGTTCAATATTATCATGATTTGGGTAAAATTGACTCGCTAAAACTCCTAATTAGTAGTGAAATGAATAATCGAATGCTTTAAAAATTGAATATGTTTTAATTTCTTAATTGGTAACAAAACATGATTTAAATTAAATTTATTATAAGAAGACAGTCATAATTTGATAAAATAAATATTGATTTTTCTATCATATGGGACATGTTTGATTTTTTTTTTCAATTGTTGCAATTTAAAATAGTTTGAAGGGAAAAAAAAGAAGAAAAAAGAACTCTACTATAAATTGAAAAAGCATTATTAGTTCTTATTTGCTTGGGAAAGGTACGTGAAGCCAACTGGGCATCGCCATTGTTGTCAAGGGTAGAGACATGGAGAGAGGCGGTTTGGTCGGTGGATTCGCGAGGAGGCAAGAAGAGTGGAGGGCCCAACCAGCCAAGGTGGGGGCACTGCCACTGTGCATTGTACTAGGTACTAATTGTACTACATAGGGAAAGGTAAAAAGGACAGGAGGAATTATTATATCTTTGCATACTACCTATTTTTTCAATGTACTTAGGGTTAGTATTTTCGTTTTGTTCGGTAAGAAGGAAAAGTCAAGGCATTGGAAGTCCACCTAATATGAATTTTAGAAAAGTTGATTGGTTTCACGTTTTCATTCTTTCCAAGCAATTGGATTTTACAATAAGATATATAAATAAAAAAAACGAGGATTCAAAACTTGTAAGAATGAATTTTATTTAATAAGAAAAAATATATATATCAATCGAATTGATTTTGAAACATTAAATCTCTAGGATTTTTTACAATTTTTTTTCTATTTTCCATGCCCTTCATAATTCCTTACTAATTGAACATGGTAAATATGCAATTTCCTTCTCATGTTATGTTGGGCACGTTTCCTATATGTAAAAGGAATAAATGAAAGGATTATATAAAAATGGATAGTTGTAAGACCATGTTTAAGGTCCAAGAGTTTGTCACGCAATGATGGCAGGGTAAATTTTGAAAGCTCTTGTCAAGAAACATTCATATACTTGCACGCATGGACTTTTGAACATATATAAAAATAACCCTTTTTAAAATCATAAAGAAACACGTTGTGCAAGATTAAGAGTAGTTCAAATGAATCCTTTATTCTAATAATATCGGTTGAATCTTAAAAATAAAGAGAGGTATAAAATTTTGAAATATATGTATGTATAATTTAAAAACTTTCCACCTTTGTAATTCACATTTAATGGATTTGGTTATTAAAATTGTGATCCTCTTTATAATTAGAATTTATGAAATCATTAATATTGTATGAATCGTATACTTAAATTCATAATTCTATTAAAGATTTATATCCAAACGATTTTATATCTATTTTACTTTACAAAAAAAAAAACTTATAAAACTATAAACTTGTAAACTTATATAATTGACTTACAATTTTAACAACTATAAATGAAAGTGCAAGTAGACGTGGTCTATAAATTTGAAAACACTTTGATAGATGTTCTTAAATTAAAATTAAGAGGCTTATTTATATCTTATTATATTTAGAGCTTCTTAATTTTATAATATTCACATAAAATCTGATAGCTAAGGAAATAAATAAAGTTTATTTATCAGTAGGAATTTTGTCACAATTCACAATTATTATAGTCTAAGCTAAAGCTGTAGAAATACATTTTCTAAACTAATTGGAAATGGAGTAATGATGGCCTTCTCTTTTCCTCCATTCTAGAAAGACTGCTGGCGTGGTTCGTTGTTAGAAAATTTTAGCCATCACTTCTTTTCCATCTTGTTGACGGAAGCAGGACCGTTCAAAAATTTCCCATGACGGCTCACCTAATTGATGAGTTGAGTCCTAGCCTACCACCCAATTAATTAATCAAATAAAAAAGGAATGGTATTTGTGTTAACTTTCCGGATTGTTATGACAAATTCCCAAATTAAGTTTTCACGTATGGAAAGGGAAAAGATGAAAGCTATATGCCATTTGGACATGTTGATCTATAGAATTCTAGGCCCAATGGTTGTTCAGGGATTGGGCCCAAGTCACAAAGCCCATTTGAAGAATAAAAATCAGCCGAGAGGCAGCAAGTATACATCTTGTAAGTTGAGTTGTTTATCACAAAGTTTCCAGGGAGCAAACACTTCATTTACTTGCCACAACAAACCATTGCACATCCATCCTAGATTAATTCTCAAATTAAATATCTCATTGTAATTGATTTCCCTCTTTAATAGTTGTAATGTTAATATGTAGTAATCGACAAAAAAAAGAATTGCATATTAGAAAATCGGTCATGGTAAAAAGCTGGAGATTCAAGAATGGCCCACCTGGTTTGCAGAAAATTCTATTGATAGTAAATATAAAGTTGAAAACTCGAAAAAAAAGGAAAAACTTCGTTGATTTTAGAATTTAAGCAAGTTGATAAATTTCCACCGATCTACTGATGAAAAGATGCCCCAATTAGCTAAATCCAACATTTTGCTGCCCCGTTGATTGAATTCTCTGAAAAATTGTTTAATCATTTAAATTATCTTTAATTTATTTTTATAAATATCTAAATGGCCAGATGATGAAATGCAATCTCATTAACCAAAGACTAAATGGTCGATAAACTGAGAAGTAATAAAAAATTGATTTAAATTATTATTAAATATACATAAAATGTCAATGAAAACGTAATTCATCAATGAAAAACGCAAACATCTAATGGTGAATAATTACAAGTACAAATAGAAATGCGATGTAAAACAATTATTGAATATGCATAAAATGTAGTTAATGATAGGTGATGAGTTCTTGACAAGCATGAGGATTGAGTATGATGATTGGGAATCAATTAGCAAGCAAAGAGAAGCAATCCTAAAATTAATGAGCATTATAAATAGAAACCTCATTTTAGCAACAAGGGGAGAACTCATCGTCAATCTCTTTAGGGGAGAATACTAAATGTGATTTAATTGTCATTTTGATAAATTTTATTTTTGGGTTGCTTATAAATAAAGATAACAACTTATTTAAGGTTGTTTCATAATCTCTCAAGTTTTTAATTCCATTAGATTGTTTTTAATCATGTTTTTTCTTCGTTATGAATGTAATCTTAAATTTGAACGATTTATGATAAATATATGTATATGTATATTAATATCCCAAGACTTTGAAGTACATAGGATCTAATCACATAGTGATGGGAAGTGGAATTAATCAAATTTGTTATCTTAAAGTTCCATATAATAAATTATTGATTCAATTTCTGAGAAATTTTAATTACTGTAATTGCAAGCAGAAGAATACACTGGTGGCCGGCGTCAAAAGTAATTAATACAAGCTAAATGAAAAAGCGTAAATTAATTGTGTTTTAAAGTACAGTCCATGTTTGGTAATGATTATTTTCTAAAGCGACAAATCCTTGAAATGCTGGAGAGGAGATGGTATATGTTGATAAAAAATATAATCAAACAACGTTATAAACATGCCGTCTTAGCTCAGCCGGTAGAGCGCGTGGCTTTTAACCACGTGGTCGTGGGTTCGATTCCCACAGACGGCGTTTAAGAATTTTCAAATTTGAAAAAAATCAGCGCTAAAGCCATTTTTGCTCTTTCTCCAATAAGGCTAAAATCGACAAACGACAATCTTAATTCCATCAAACCCAAAGCCAAACTTGAAAAAAACAAATAATAATAATAAAAAAAAAAACCCACTGCCAAACACACTGCAGAAAATAGTGCTCTGACATCAAAGCAGGACTATTAACATATTATATCTTATATTTACATTTAAATGGATTTATATTTAAAAATTTTAATTTATAATATAATCTATTTAATAAATATATTTATGTTTTGATTGAATTCATTTATCAAATAATTTTTTAAAATAATATATAATAATTATTAGAATTTTATCTGAAAAGCATGTTTACAGTAATTAAAAAAAAAATTCCAAACATTGATTTATTCAATTCATTTACTTAGTCTTTCAAATATAAGCTATTATTATGAAACTTGATAAATATAATCAATTTTCATTATAAATTTTTTTTTGTACCAAAAACAAGTGAAAGGTAAAACGCCATAACTAAAAATGTGCCTATTATAAAAATAATTTTTATATTATCTTCAATGTGTTAAATACACACAACCAAAACTAAATTTAAATTATAAAAATTTTTGTAATGCATTTTTCAATTTTCAGGCTAACTTTATGAACAAATCCAATGAAAACTTCGTAATAGTTCAAAAACTTAACTATTAATTCAAATTTTGAGTATTATATAGATAATTTTAACAAAAAATCATGATATGATAATTTTTTACATAATGATACACAACATTGTGTGACTTACTTAACCAAAAACAACTTAGACTTTCAATCTCACTTTTATTAACCATATTAAATGGTTTCATTAATGAAGTTGGAATTTGAATAATGTGTATTGCAAAAGTGAATTTGAAAATGTTGTTCTTGTTTTAAAATGTTTGACGTTGGAGTATGGAGAGAGACAAACAACTATAAGTGAGCTACATTCATTGGAATTAGAATCAAAGTGGATGACAATGATAATACAACATTAGATGATGTAGGAGAAAGGAGGGAGGGGTACAAAAATGGTTATTAGAAAATAATTAGAGTAAGTAGAAAGTAAAATATAAAATTGAATTATAAATATTAAAAATTATAATTTTAAATAGTTCATGAGTCAAATCTAAACACGTTTAAGGAGCTTATTTATTAAATGAGTTTGTAAATGATAGTATACGTTGACAAAACCAAAACACATTTATAAACAAATTCAAATGGTTTGATCAATTTATTAATTATGTCAAGTTTGCTAAGACAAACAAGTTTACAATCACATTGTATCATGATTGGATTGGTAGGCCAAGTTTCGAGTCACTAGTCTTATTTGGAGTGAATAACAATCTATTGCATATTGTTGTCACCTAATAAGCATATGCAAGACTAATTCTTCTTATTCGAATTCTTTAATAATAAAATGTTTTAAAATAAGTTCTAAATGGATAAGTTATGAAGTTTAACCAATGTTTTTATTTTTAAAATTGTAAGTTTATATTACAAATCTTTGTAAAAAGTGCATTTAAATTTTTATATGATCATTTTGCTATAGATTTTATATATCTTTTATTTAAGTAATTTTTATTATTTTACCCAACAATATAGCGGTAAGTAGGGTTTAAATACACTTATTTAAAAGGTTTAGAATTTAACTATACAGTTTCAAAGATGAGTAATCTTAATGCACGTAAAATAAATAATAAAAAAGAATATATTTATAAAGAAAGGTGAAATACGATTCGGTTCGATTTTATCTGGTCCGATCACGCAGCAAGAACCGGTCCCTGGATCACGCAACACCAAACTCATTCCTTGATATCATACACTCCTATACGAGATTGACTTCTTTGTGTACTGTTATTTCATTGATAACATCGTCCCCGGAACAGCACACACAATCGTTATCTCTAACTATCAACTGGATCTACGCCTTCCATCTTCAAATAAAAAACCCTAACTGACCTATCAATCCAAGTATCTTGGGTCAAACTCATAAGTTGATTGTATCGATTTTGGGTATTATCTTTCTTTATTGTTTCACAAAGTATGAAAGAAGGTAAATCAAGCAAGTACAACAATAACAACACGCAGCAACACCACCAAAATGGTCACTTTTCTCCTTCCAAGTTTGCCAAGTTGTTGGATCCAGAAGCTTCTTGGGACAAGGTATTGATTCAAGTTTGTGACTTTTTTTCGTAAATTTTGCTTGTAGATAGGCATAAAGTTACGATTTTATTATAAATGGGTTGTTTGAATTCCACTTAAATTTTGATATAGATTGGTTAATATAAGTGTGTTTCTGTTTTATTTATATATGCATTACTTTATCCAGTGATGTCATTGTAATAAATCAAATTAACTTTGATTATAAAACATGCAAGGGTTAATGCATTGGTCCAGCGTGTGTAAGATCAGGTTTATATTAGTATATGGATTAAAGTTCGGGTTTTGCGACGCAATCGAATTTCATCTGTTGTGTCTAAAAGGGGTTTATTAATAAGCGCTGTGGAGGCATTGTTAACCATACTTAAAAAGGGCGTACCGGGTGTAATGAAGGCCTTTCCCAGCTAGATATGGTAGTAATGGAAGAGGATGGTTGCATGTGTACACACAGCCCTACTTTGGTTAGCCATGCTTAATCGGAAAACTTACGATTACTGATGCATGAGGCACTCAATAACAAAGGTTATCTACGGATTCAATAACTATGGTTCAAGTTGGAAGCTCTTCTTTGAAAGTATCATCAGTGTGGAAGATATAGTCCCTGCTTTTTTTAGTTTCTGTCTATTGAATTTAGACTTGTGATGGCAATGGATTTACATTTTGGGAAAATAAATTTAAGTTATAATCAACAATTCAACATGGATTAGTTAGTTGATCGAGGGAAACTTTTTTCTTATTCAAAATTAGCTATCTGTCCAGACAAACGTGATTTTATTAAGTATAAAAATTGCGAAATTGAGGTTGACACGGACAATGCTAGATTTTTGTTGAGACTGTGATTAGATAGCATCCGCATTGTAAATCCACAATGGGTTGCAAGGTGAAAGTTTTTCCTTTGAACATATTGTCATTGAATGAGATGTTTAGTTATGTCTATTTTCCTTTAGCTGTTGTGGTTTACAATAGAGTGAAATAAGATCCACCTTACATAGTTGTATCAATGTGAGAGTGGTCTAAAATTTTGCGATCGATTGTTATTGGCTTAGTCCATGGATTTACCAATGCTATAATGTTTGTGTTTTTATAGGATCAGTTGGGCGATGTATTGCATTGGATACGGCAAGCAGTGGCCCTCTTTTGTGGGTTGTTATGGGGGGCCATCCCTTTGGTTGGAGGCATATGGCTACTTGTGTAAGTTGTTTTTCTTCTGTGGTTATCAAGTGTTGAACTGATTTTTTGATAAAAAATTGGATGAAGTATCCATCACTTGTCATCGTTTGGTTGCATTTATTGTTGAAGTTTGATATAATATTCTAGTTTTAATCATGTTCTTAAGCTTCAAGGCACATTAGCTAATGATGCTCATACTCCTGAGATTGCTGTAATTGGGGTAAATAAAAAAATAGAAAAGAAAAAAGACAAAAGAACGTTTGTTTCAGTCTAGCTTTATAGTAACCATAAATACAAGCATGTGAAGCATTAACAGAGAAAAAATACATTAGGTACAATATAGAAAGACCTTTTGTGACCAGGTGGGGGCTGCTGAGACCTTTCACATACTTGCACCCATCAAGATTGGAGACAACGCCTGATCTACCTAATCTGATGACCAAATTATGGATGGTCTATGGTGATGCAATAACTGCTAGCTGGATTGTAATTTTTGGTAGTTGATGACTGGTCATTGGTTCGAACGTGTGACATTGAATGAAGTGCCATCGACAAGAGATGGTAATTAGTGCTGGGAAATTGAATTGGCAACTTAGAGGGTTCGGTAAATTTCTCCATTGAGTCTGTCTAATCACATTTTTTTTGGCATGACTAGAGCAATTAGGTGAATATTCACTCAATTTTCACCTTGTGGTTCCCTTTGTCTTCAGCTCTAATCAAGCAACTGTCTAGCTTCTGCTTGTATGACACACTACAAGTGGACCATACTAGGCCAGATATGCACTAATTCATAATTTGTTCTTGTACATGCCCTCTAATACTTAGATTTGGAGTTCGAACATATCCTACTGGTGAAAATGGTTGTCTGAACCCAAAATGAGTTCAAATTGATTAGTATTGATCTTCTTTATACCAGAACATTTCTGTTCCTATTTTTTATCAGATGACAAGTCTGTTCAATCACGTTTTTCTTGCATGAGTAGAGTCGTTAGGTGAATATTCACTTTAACTTACAACTTATGTGGCTCCTTTCGCCTTTAGTTAATTGATCAACCGTCTAGCTTCAATTTGTAACGACACACTACAATTGGATCATACCAGGCCAAATATGCACTGGTGCATGATGATTCATTCTTGTACATGCCTCCCTAATTTTTAGAATCAGAGTTGAACGTATCCTACCGGTCAAAATGGTCGTCCGAATCCAAAATGACTTCAAATTGATTAGACTTTATCATCTTTATACTTGCACTTTGCCATTTATATTTTATATTTTTTTGCCCCCAAAGAGAAGCTGTTGGTCTACTGATAGTCATTACTGTTTTCTGATGCGCTGCAAGACTATCAGATACTCAGAGATAATTTGATTGCCATCACTTTTAGTTTTCTGTTCTATTTGAATAAGCATAGGATAAAGGAATAAAACATCAGATGACAGCTTTTTAAACACCCTGTTTGGGGTGGCTTTCTCATGCCCAATGCACTGAGAGTTTTACAAATTCTGTGTGTTGTAGATTCTTGGCAATATCCTCAGGTATAGTTTATGGCTATTATGCGATGATATTGAAGATTGATGAAGAAGATTATGGTGGTCATGGTGCCTTACTTCAGGAGGGGCTCTTTGCATCTTTGACATTATTTTTGGTGAGTTGAGCCACATATAGACCTAAAACCCCCACGATATATATGTTTCTTTATTTGGATTTTGAATATCTCTGCCTGTTCCTTTTCAGCTTGCATGGATTTTGGTCTACAGCTTGGGAAACTTCTAATTTTGAAGTATGAACTCTTTGAATTTCTCACAATTTTTAAAGTCATCGGTGGTGATGTAACAAGATGGCAGTTTATGTCTTAGAAAACCATGAGGATGTTTTTTTCTAGTTGCCATTATTTGCCTCAATGGAATATAGCTAGTTTAATATTTTAGCACAAGTGTGCTAACTTTGTTTACTCCTTGCCTTACTTTTTACCATGCCACGTACTTTATTCATTCATTAACATCAGTCTCTTAGTTATGATTATAACTGAGATGGCAACAAGTACATCAGTGCGGGTTTCTTTTTGCCATTGTTATGGAGCGACTTACTTTTGGTTGATCTATAGTGGCAAAAACTCCTTCCATGTGACATCCCTGGTTCACTTTGCAACGAAAGCCTTGCCTTGTTAACATCTTGGAAATGCGCTCTGGTACTATAATTCTAATATCATCATTGGGAACGGATGCTGGGAACTTGCCTAATGGGTTGCTGAATACCATGTATTTCAGCATCCATCATTGTAACTGGTAATCCACTCATGTTCATGCTATTGAATTGGTTGAAAACGGGGAAAACAATGCAAGTAAACTCTGCCTGATCATTATATTGATCAATGAGAGAATTAAATCGTGTTATCGCATTAGTCCTATTGGAATCTTTAAGAAATGGATTGTCATGAGATGGCATGCCACCATTAATTGCAATTTATATGTACTAATGAAGTTTGCGTTTTGTTTAGCTTGTGTGAAGAGCTGCTTTTATGTGAACAACTTCAACAAAGGTATTTTCAGCTTAAAACCACCGTTTGCCAAGCTTTGAGATAAGAGTTCTGAGTAAAAGGTGGAAAAAAACAGACAAACAGGAAAAACTCGTGGAATTCCACGTTCCAGACATCTCAATTTCTTCGGTTCAAGCGGTTGTATTTTTAGTTTTATTACAACTCATAAGCGAAATAGAAAGAAAAACATATAAATGCAGAGAAGAAAGCAGCATATTTACAAAACGTTCTCAAATTGGTTGATATAACTTGATATAATTAGTCACTTCTTCCAAATACTTGCATTTTGCTCTTTGCTTATGTTAATGAAAATTATGGATAAAAAGCATTTTAAATGCAACGTTTGAGATGGCATTTACGAATGTGATTGATCGAAACATGAACAATAAGAAAAATGTAATTCCCCAGTCATCGATAGTGCTCCAGTAAGCTATTAAGTATCTAGTAATATGCAACTGAAGTGATTAGAGAACCACATGCAAGGAAAGATTGCCAAAAAATAGACATAAAGCTCCTGCTTGTATCACTCATTAATTAGTGAGAGTTCCATCAGTCAAAATGGTCTAATGGGGACCTTTAACAAATTAATATCATGAGCTGTCCCGCCATTACACCATACAGTTGCAAGTCTAGTGGTATGGAAGTTCACTCTGGTATGATTCGTGAAAGCTTCCCCCCAACTCCCTATAAGACTTAACTTGAAGAAGCATGACCGCAACACCAACCTGATGGAAGAAGGAAGGAAAAATCAATGTCTGATCATGTATCATACATCAATGAACTTGAGTGGCTTAGATTCATCTTTGGCGTCCATTCCTGCCTCTCTGTGAAACAAGGTATATCCGGCCATAAACCCACCGTCTGCCAAGCCTTGAGACAGATTTCTGCATAACATAAATAATTTAGAAACCAGAGAGCTGCAATTGGATAGTCCAGATGACACGATTGAATCGCAGTGCTAGAGGAATAAATTAGAAAAGTTTCGAGGGATGAAAGATGAATTACTTGTTGGCAGCTTTTGAAGAACCAAGAGATATGCTTAATTTGAATAAATTTTGGGTTTTTCAGTACCAGACAATTAGCTCCTTGTTAATTTTGAGTTTCAAATTCTACATGTTTGCTTTATCTGTGTGTATGTATTCAAATTATTACTTGTTGCTGCAACTGAAAATTGGTTCCTCCTAATCAAAAGTCCCTTTTTCTTTTACTCATAGCTTAAGAATCCCATACATTTTTCCCATGGTCACATCCGCAGAAAATTCTCAATAATAATGTGGACAACATAGTGTGAGGATGGGATCATCAATGGTGAGATACACTAGAATGAGCATTGAGATGATAAAGCACCTTGGATTGCAGGCCGAATTATAACTTTTGAGGTTTAAATATTTCATGTAAGGTTTTTTGTGTGGTGAAAGTTCCAACAGTCTCAATGAAAATTAGGATGATTGTTGATTGTAGTCAATTGGTCCTCTCTTGCCCAGAAAAATGCTGCACGTTGAGATTTGAAATGAAGCTATATTCCCCATTCATATGGATATTATGAACTATATCTGAAGTCATTTGTCATGCATATTGATAGATTATCAACTGTGAAAACCATAGAACTAAAGAAAATGTCATACCTCAGCCTTTGTGCGGAATACAAGTGAACATTCACAAACATGACAATCTGCTCTATGGGGAGAGCTATTAGATTGGTCCGATCTCACAAATGCAAAAACCTGCATTAAATAATGCCAGTTAAGTAGATGGATAGGTCAGAATGTCTGACGGTCAAGATTTTCTGGGATAAAGACATAGTTTAAAGTAAAGACTGGTGACTAGTGTCCAGTAATCTTAAACATAAGTATGTAGAAAATTGCATTAACTGACCTCCTCTCCACAATTTGGACATGCCCCTCTCAGTGCAACCAAGTCATTCCTCCATAATCCTCTAAGAACTCCAACTGTTCAAATGAAGAGCTTCAGAAAAATAGTATTTCTTGCACAATAGCAAGAAGGAGAATGCTTGGAAAAAAACAAGTGCAGTGGGCATCTATTTTCATTCATTTGAACAGTATTTTTGGTGGAATTTTTTTTTGTGGGAGAATAATAATTCAATTATCATTCGGGATTTTTCTTTTTACACTATATCTAGCTACATTGAGTTGTATCGCATTGACAATCTTCATAATCCTGGAGCCAACTTCTGAGCTCTCTGTCAAACCGTAATATTAATCTTTAATCCACCATTCTCCAAACTAGTCTTTGCTGAGAATTAGCCATCAACTTAGTAAAAGAATGATACCACTATTTGGCTCAGACCATCAATCTTTATCTAGTAGAGAGAATTTCAACAGGAGTTGCCCTATGTCTTGAATCCTTTAGAAATGCTATCTATGGGTATCCACAAGTAAACCTTTATGACTATATCTAACCAAACTAAATAATGAATTTAGCAACAAGTATAAATAAATCCTAAAGGTAACAATAAAGGTTCAATAATAGCCATGCTCTATGAAAATCACAGTAATCCCAACAGATATTACGGTGTGTTTATCTGAAAGTTTAACCAATTTCTTGAGTGGAACAACTTTTTCACTGATTTGATAGCATGCTCTTGCTTTCACTGGACTTAGATTTGCCATAATCCATCCCTTCAATAAATCTCAGCCAAAGTGTAAACGTCAATGCAATACAAGTAGCCCCAAAAGCCCAAACAGTTGTTGAAGTTGATTATAAAGAAAACGTTCTGGCAACTAAATACAGGTTTCATTTAAAAAATGCAGTCATACCATCAGAATGGGCAGTAAAGCAAACAAATTAGGATCCCTTCTAAAGAAAAGGCATCAATAGATCTAAAGGGCTCCCAAAAGTCACTTTACAAGGTGCTCCCCTGCAAGGTTAAGGAGAGGACTGATGCATATTCTTTTATGATAGTAATCTGGAAGGATAAAGTTAAGTATTGGTGGCTAAAGGATCTTACGTGAGGCTGTAACAATTGGATACCCAATGATGGATCCCAGCACTGCGAAGAGAAATCCATTAAATATTGTGATGTATCCCAGAGGAAAGAGTTGAGAGCTGTAGAGAAGTTCTGATTCGAATGCATCGTGAAAAGCCAGACCAAAGATGTAGATTATAGGAACTAGGCATGCGGAACTTCCAACAGCAAGAAATAGGATCCATATGCTTGCTAATGCAAATGCTTGAGACGAGTCTTCCTGCCCTACATCCATTTCAATCAATCTTCAAGCCAAGAAACGTATACTTATACAATTAAACAACAAAGAAAATAAATAAATAAATAAATAAAAATTATTGTTACCATTCTTCAAGTGGTCACAAGGAGAAGATCCTTGACAAAGTAGTATTTTGATAGGTTCACTAATATCTTAAGAAAAGATGGTATGAAAGGAGAAAAAAAATTGAGAAGATGGATATGTAGACTTGATTCCCACCAAATAATAATCTTGTATCACTGGGCAGTAGTTTCCAAGAGAATTACCTCTGCATCTGCATATGTTGCGTGCCTTCTCAGACTACAACGAGGATACTTTACAACAGACTTTGAACCATATCGCCGTAGTTTCAACTGTTTAGGATAGTCATATTACATTAGCACCAATTTCACTTTCATACTTAAAAAAGAAAATGTGACAAAATTTCTGTCTTCATATTTTTCCATGGTGTCTCCAATAATCACATGCTATCTTTGAGCCCTACTTAATCTAACAAGATAGCACGTGATTGGCAGGTTACCAGTAGAAACATGATTTCGAGACAGAAAAACTTTGTTAAAGAACATGAGATCGAGCTTACAAATTGAAGATCATAAAGTCATTTCTAGAACTCACCTCCACTCTATCAAACATGTCGTCGACAATCAAAGGTTTACCGCTGTAATATGCATCCCGTGCCTAAAGAAAACACAGGTTAGCATTTCTTCGGTGTTCGAAACCGAGTAATATTAATATCCATCACACGAGGGTGGCAGCAAGCTAAACGAAAACACACAATATGGGGCATCCTATAAAACAAACTATCCAAAAGTCCCATATAAAAAATAAGAGGTACTAACGAAAAAACTATTCAAATATCCGATTTCGGATAAAACGGACATAATAATGCCCAACCAAGAGTACTCCAACTCATGGATAATTCTAAATTGAACGTTTAGTACTTCCAATTAAACCTAGATTCAAGTACTCGGCACTCGTTATTGAGGCCCTAGATACCTTTCACAGCTCTTGAATCCGAATAGCAGTTAGCTAAAAGTACTGGATACGAATACAGTTACTAAAATAAGGGAACTTACTTGAATATAAAGAGCTTCGAGGGTTTCCTGACTGGCGGTCTCGACGGGACCGACGAAGATACAGGAAGGAGCTTCCGCAAGCGCCAGCTCATTCTGGCGGCTAGCGGCGGCGGCGGCAGTGATTCGAAGGGAAAAAGGAAATTTCCGGAGAATCGGAGTAGCAGTAGAAGGGGACAGTTTGAGAGACTTGGATCCGAATAAAGGTCCTACTCCTCGGGTGCAAGTACTGCAGGCCATCCAACGGATTTACCAAATTCAGTTAATCTGTTACGTTACGAATTCATGTGCTCTTATTTCTTAGTTAGTTAAGAGTTTAATTCCGTCTGGACTCTTTGTCTCTGTTTTGGTGTAACTTGTAAGAGAGAAAAACAGAGAGAGAGGGAGAGAGAGAGAGAGAGAGAGTTGAGGCTGAAAATGAGCTGGGAGATTTTGATACCGAGACATGTTTCATTGGAAAATGTTGAGAGGGAGGGTGACTCAACCATTCATCTTATCGTTTATCCTCTGCAATATATATATATATATATATATATATTGTTAGATCAGTCAGGAAACATTATGTATGTATTAAACCTACAGAATATATATGCCGTAAACTTTTATTGGATTCTTAGGCTATTATCTTTTTAATGAATTTATCTGTATATTTCGTTTAAAAACAAAAACTTATTTTTGAGACATTTTTATAGATTTCAATATAGTTTTGTTTAAATATTTATTAAATTAAAAATGATAGTAGAAGTATGTTTTTTAAATAAAGATTTGATTGTTCAATTTTAATTTTTTTTAATCAATGAATGGATGCATCATAGATAAGAAATATACTTATTAGATAAATTTAAACTTTCAAACATGATTAATAGATAAATTATAGTAAAATTAAAATTTTCTTGTGTGTACATATTTAGATATCCTCACAAAATACAACCCACAACATATTTATCTAAACTTAACTCATGGTTGAGAGAAGATAGTGATTTGGGGGGTCCTTACTTGACCCCTTTTTACCTATGTTCTAAATAAGTATAGGTACCTTTTCAAATTTCCTCGTGAGGTATTAGTAACATAAACATGGATTACCTTCCCATTCACCAAACAATATTTCTCATCTTCTTCACTTTTAGCTCTTGAAATTGAAGTCCTTCCTTAAACGTTGTAGTAGTTTCAAGATTTCACTTTGAGGAGACAGCAAATAGATATATGAAAGACAAAAACCACAAATAATACATGTATTTAAAAATTTTCATAAAATTTTTTTATGAAAATTGTTCACAACATTTTAAAGCTTGAACAAACCTTGCACACTTATTTCATCCCTAATTAATTAAGTGCTCCCTAAATAGATTTCAAAATCTTGAGCTAGAAGAAAAGTATTAACAAATAAACCTCTTTCTTCATATTTACTAGGTTTAAATATTTAGATCAATTGATTATGATTTACCTTTAAACTCTTACATCTCATTGATATTATTCCTAACAAATATTTTTTCTCATTTTAAAATACCATAAAATTTATAACTATAACCATAACCATTCATTCAATTGGAGGTTTAATGCCTTTCAAAAGCCTCCTCTGATTAAGATTCATGTATTAAAAGTTAGGTACATAAGACATGTAAAAGAATGTCTTTGCATACGATTTTCATTAGATTAGGAAAGTATAGGGTTATTTTTCCATCAATCATGGAACATGTAGAGTGTTTAGGCTCTACATATGGAAAAAAAAAAAAAAAGGGCTTGTTAGAGGGTTTCTATTTCCTACTTGTTTGAGATAAGTGAAACTTGCATTTATTACAAGAAAAGGGCAAGGAGAAGGGTTTGGCTTTACGTTGCTATGTGGTTAAGATTGGTCTCGAGAATGTCATTATGTAGTTTCTGGTGGGTGGTCGGCTTTAGTTTTAGGCGGGGCAAATATCCATGGAGGCTGGGCCAACTACGGGATTTTTTTTGGGGGTAGAATGATTGGCAACGGATTTTGTGCAGAAAAGGGAAAGGGGACCAAACATTTGTTGACAGAAACCTTTTGTCTTCACTCCGTCTGTTTTTGGGCTTCTTTGGTGGCGCATGTGTTTTTAACAATTCCTCATAAATGTGGGAAAATAAGCAAAGTTAGTTGTTAAAACGAATATGTTGCGTTTGCCGGGAGTCGAACCCGGGTCTATTGCTTGGAAGGCAATTATCCTAACCGTTGGACTACAAACGCTAGATGTGACTCTTTTCTTTCTTACTATTCAATTTCGTTCTACAGCTTCTTTGTTGGAGCCTAGGATTATGAATATTCCGATTCCGATTTGTTCAAAATTAATTTAGTCAAATATTTCAATTTTAATAAACTCGAATATGACCCTTCTAATTATAATAATTATTACTAATTGTTACCCATTAGTATCTACTAAATATTTATTATGCATGTAATCATATAAATGTTATTCACATTATGCTTTTTAATAGTGATGTTTTGATGACACATGTTCATTTTATATGTAAAAGATAATTAGAAAATTATGCTAACTTATGTTGGGTTATGTATGGCTGATTGAAATTAAAACTATATATTACCAAACAACTTTACAAGCATATTTTTTATTTCAAGTACTATTATTTCGTAGGTGAAATAATTGAAGCAGTTTATTTACTCGAATGGGGGTGTTCTTCTTATTGTACAATATACATTATTAAATGGAGCTCTTTACTATTTTGCGGATAGTATTGCTTATTTCAAATTTGGATGATTACTATTATATAATTAATATTGAAGATTGTTGTTTAATCACGAATAACAATATTTTTTGTTTAATATAGTAGAAGAAATGAATAAAACAAATTAGATATGACCTATAAGAATGATTCTCTCTTATCATATCATATAAATTATCAAATGAGTCTTTCTATTATTTTGTGGATAGCAATTCTTATTTTAAGTTTGGATGGCTAATAGTTTATAAATGATACTGAAAACTATTGTTTAATCATAAATGATAATTGTACATATAATATGGTGAGTAAAATAAATAAAACAACTTAATTATGAGTATAAGATGTTTTTTAATTATATCATATAAATTTTCAAATGAATCTAATTACTATTTTGCGAATAAAAATTTGATCTTATTTCAAATTTGGATGATCTATACTCTATAATTGATATTGAAAACTATCGTTTAATCATACATGAAAATCCATCACTTGCAATAAATAACTAAAGTTAGGTTTGGAAATTGTTGAAAAACATAGTCCTTAAAACTTTTTGTATGTTATGATGGGATTTTGTGAAATTGAAATAAGTAATTCTAAAAACCTACATTATTTATACTTCTAATCGCTTGTCTTAAATATTTTTCCCTAAAGCAGACGGATCGGTCAAATTAGAAAATATTTACCAACCCACTTTACACAATTATGTTCAAATATTTGTTTATAGTATTTCAATACCCAATAATAAAGAAAAAAGTCTGTATTAAGTGTGAAAATGTAACTTTTAAGTATGTAATATAACAATTGTAGATGGGGGGTTCTTGCAGGAATGGTCACGTGCGTATTATGAGGGTACTGCACTGCACGTAAATTTAGAAAAAAGTGATTCAGAGATGATACATGATGGGATGACTAGAGAGAGAGAGGCAGGGAGGAAGAATAAGTAATCTCACGTGTCTCAAATGCACAAATGATAGACAAGGGAGCTAAGGGGACCTCAAGCATCAACCTTACAGTTCTTGGACAATAAAGATCGTTCTTTGCCTGGTTTTCTATTTGATTTTTGAGAATAGAGAATTCTTGGTGGAACATCGTTTCTTTGATCTCAGGAATTTGGTAAAAGGTCCTTTAATGAGGAAGACTGACTGAGCATTTATAAACTTTTAGGCTTGATGACATTTATTAGATCATTTTAGCGATCAACAGGCGAGATGGAGTTTGCTCAATTTAGGATTATCCTAATGAGCTTGCCGTAGGCCTAAGACCAATAGCCTTTCTCATAAGTACATGGGCCTACCTGAGAGAGGTTGGATGCGGATGGATGGGTCCAATGATCTTTGTTTTGAGCCCACCAAGCCAATTCTTCCTGAGTCATCCTAATAATTGGATCGGATCATTAGGTCCTATTACCCAGCTCAATGAGTCGAGCTAAATAATTAATGAGCTTAGTCTAATATATTTACATAATATTTTTAGCCCTCTACATTTTGCCCCTTGACTAAAATCCTTCGAATGAGGTCAAAGGGTTTGGCCATTAGATAAGCCTTTTTAATAGCTTTGAAATTTTTTGGTGCATGTGTGCTTGTTGAATAGCTGCACTGTTGCCGCATACACGCCTTGTGTGCTTTACATCACGAGAGCTTGGAGCCAATGCAGCATATATATATATATATATTTAGTGCACAAGCTTGCAGTACCATTTAATTGTATATGTCACCTTTAAGTCATTGAAATGACTTTACTCATGAAACAACATATGCATAATTTTTTTTAATAGACAATATATATATATATATATTTGGAGTATCTGGCTTGTCAAATTGCTTTCCATCATTTTTTTTTGTATGGAGTATCTAGCTTGTTAAGTTGTCTTTAGTGTCTCTATTCTCCGTTAATGACTTCAATTGACTTACTGATTCTACTCTATGGAAATATACTAGTAAATCTATGTATTATGCATACATTAATTTTGACAAGAGCAGAAGTTTTGGATAATAATAGTAACTTTATGTTTGGTGTCACCTTAGCATATCGGATATCTTTGGTATATCACTGAACTAAATAACATACATACACATATATAGTATATATATATATATATTAAATCACTCCAAATCTTTTATGAAAGATCACATTTATCTTTCCTTCTTTTTTTTTTTCTTTTGATAAGTAATAATATCTCTAGTAATCTTCTTTATGAAGTTCGCTTTCTTATATACTTCATATTGCGTCTAGTAATTATTTTATTGCCTTCTAAGTTATTAATTGACATTCTTTATATAAGTCTATCATTCAATTGAATGGAAAGTGTATAATCTATCTTCAAACATAATTCTTCTTTTCCTTATTTGTCTCGAAATGATTGCTCCCCTTAACTTTACCTTTGCTTTATAAATTAGTTTGCTCATGCTTAAAGTGTTCGCGTTAGTGGTGTAGTGCTAAAGGTTACGCAATACATACCCCTTCTTATTTTTCGTATATATTTTTTTCATATATACATATATGTATATGCCTTCTTATACATTTTTTTCATATACATTTTTTTGCTAATGCCTTCTTACTGTATGCGCAATGAACAGGTCGGAAAGGCTCGCGATAACCCTTTGGTTAGCATAACAATTCGAGTCTGACTTTGGCTCAAGAGTAGGCAACACCTTGGACAGCAATAGTTGGTCGGCATCGGAGACGGTGCACTGGTACATATATCCCTCCGGTTCGTCTTGAATTTTTTTTTTTTTGAATAAGAAATTCTTATCAAAAGTTTGGATCAAGATAAAAACTTGATCTTCATGATTATCACTACAATGATTGATAGCACATAACAATGATAACAGAACGGGGAACTGCTTTCCTAACAAGTGTCCTGAAGAAAGCTCAAACTCTAATATGGACAGCCTATTCTTCACCTGTAGTTTTCCAATATACTTCCAAGAGTAGCCAAGGCATCTTGGAACTTCCAAATTTTGATAAAACCCCTGATCATAGAAACTTCACTATCAGAGAATTTTGCTTTCTCCATTATCAAATCAATGAGCGTGATTAGAGTGTCTTCCATAGCCAAAGTACAGAGTCCTTCTACCAGAATAAAAAAGGGTCGAAATTAAGGTATATGCCCCTCTTCTGTCATCTTAACCACAAAACCAACGACTTCTCCAATCGGTCCTCCACCATTGCAAAGCCCACGGAAAACAATCCTGTAAGTGATAGCGTCTGGAGCGTAACCCTTCTCTGTCATTTCTCTATAAAGCCTCATTGCTTCCTTAATCCTCTTTCTTTTAGACAGTGCTTGGATTACAGGGTTATAAGCCTGCAGAGTGAGGGTAATTCCTTTCATCATGATACTTCTTAGGAGCTTACTTGCCACATCAACTCTACTTGCCTTGCATAGGCGCTTGATGAGTGTTCCATAGGTGACAATATCAGGCTCACTCCCACTTGAAGTCATTGTTTGCACAATATTAGCTGCCTTCTTTATGTCTCCCTTTTTGCAGTAATGTAAGAGCAGAGAATTAAAGTGAACTTGTCAGGCTTCAAACCTTCCATAATCATTTGATCAATAAGCTAAGCAGCCTCCTCAACCCTTTCACTCTTACAAAGGCCATCAATAAGGGTATTATATGTCACCGCATTTCTGGAAATACCTTGGAGTTTCATCTGATAAAAAATCTCTTCTACTTCTTCAAGCTTCTTGTTCTTGCAGAACCCATCAATTAAAGTGTTATATACAACAACATTTCGAGCACAACCATTTAATTCCATCTCCTTCATCAAGTTCAATGCTTTTTTGCATATTCCCTTTAACACAAAGGTTGTCAATCAATATACTGTAGGTAAATTCATCAGGTTGGCACCCTTCATTTTTCATCTCCCAAAATAGTTCCATTGCCATGTCATGATTACTACTCGTACAGAGGCCTTGAATAAGTGAATTGAATGTACAGACATCTGGTCAGAGTCTGTTACTTGTGAGGGCCCGAGTAAGTTCAGTAGCTTTTTCTATTTGATTCTGCTTACACAGGGTGTTAATCAATGTATTGAAAGTGACAATGTTGGGAGAACAACCTCGGGAGATCATCTGACGGAGAATTTCAACCGCCATGTCAACTTCACCTATCAGGATAGAACCCCTCATTTGTCATCTCCTGTATGAAATCGAGTGCCTCAACAATCTTCCCCTCTAATTCTTAATGCTCCGTCAATAAAACCTTGCATAATCGTGGTGAAGGTTTTCTCATCTGGGGATAACCCATAATTTAGCATCTCTTCCATCAACAATAGGGTGGGCCTAACCTGATGTGCCTTACAAAGAGCTTTTACAAGTATATTAAAGGTCAAAACATCGGGTTTTATCCTATGAGCTACCATACTTGAATGTGCACTTTATACTAATTTCAATCTATTCCCATCAACGAGAACATTCAACACGTGATTATAGAACCGAGTGTCTGGTTCAACCCCATACTCGATATCCATCATGTCCACAATCCTAAGAATGTCATCATACATATCGAAATCCTTAAAACTCTCAACAAAGATCAAGAAACTACCTGAAGTAATCTCACAACCCGCATTCTTCATTTCCTCCAAAACCTGCTTCATCGAATCGAAGGACCCAACTTTCCTAAGCTTGTTAAGAACTTCCTCATAAATCTCTGCATGGGGGGTGAAGCTTGGCTGTTCGGAGGCCCACCCCAGTATCCAAAGGGCTGAAGTTTCATCCTTTTCGCATCGAAGGATTTCGAGGAGTTGCTTTTGAATGAAAATGTTAAGGTAGTTTTTGGAGGGTCTGTTACTGTGATGGGAAAAATGAAGATAAAGGGGCTGAGGATTGGGACTGAGCTTGTGCAGTAGCGTATGAGATGGTGGAAATGGAGGAGGATGGTTTAGGAGAAAGAATGATGGGTGGTGGAGGAGGATGGTTTAGGAGAAAGAATGATGGGTGGTGGAGGAGGAAGAGAACATGGATAACATTTGAGACACATAGTGGAGAAAGCTATTGTGGCAGTTCAACAAACGCTTACCATGCAATAGGGTTTAAGAGAGAAACAAGCAACGGTAGCAGTAAGAGGGAGGATTTGTCCAGGGCTTGTGTTTGTTGTTGATGTATGAAGGCACGGGAGCTGAGAGCGTCTCAAAATGAGTTGTTATTTACTATGCCCACATGGGTTATATCATGCTAATATTGCCGTCTTCATGTCCCTTATGTATAGAGTATTTTTTTTTTTTAATTTTAGGTTTTATTCCAACATTGTTAATATTCTGCACTAATAGGAAAAATGCATAGAAATAATCAAGCAAAAAGACTTAGTGGTGCACTTAGATGGACGTCTATTGTTGATTCCAAGTCATCGGAATGCATGGTTAGATAAAACTATCTCTAAAGATACCTTTTGAGATAAAATCAAATGTCGAGAGCTCTATGCGATGGCTCGCATTAATGGTATGCTTCGCTTTATCAGATGCGAACCCTACACTAGCTCAAGAGACACCATCAACGCGAGTTTGATTTTGTGCATTAGGAATGAAAGGAAGGAACTTCCCCTCTCAGCCACCTAGTTTGCATTCATCAGGCAGCCACCATCTGGTTGGAAATTTTGGGTAGAACATATAATCTCAAAGTCAGAGTATGTGACTCTTTTGAAGAAGGTTAGCATCTTCTATGCCATTACTACTTCCACCCGCTTGTAGTTCCCACATATGAGTAGGTCGAAAGTGTGGCAAGTGATCATTTGTTGCTGAAGTACTCAGACTTACACATTCGTCACTTCTTGGGGGATAATGACTCTGACACTTGAAGATGTGGTTTTTTTCCTGAACTTGACTAGCTTTGGACAGACCAACATTACCTCTATTAAAGTGTCTTACAAGGAGCACACTTTTCGAATGTCTTTACTAAATGCCTTAAAAGCTACTCACAATAGCAAAAGGAAGTCTTGTTTCTCTTCCTGACTCGCATACTTCTTTAAGGAGTAAAGGAAGGATAAACCTCGAGTTTTTGGCTTGGGTCGTGGACATGAGTAAGTATTTCCAGTCATTATTGAGTATACTTTTATAATTTTTTACTTGTACTTTTCTCACTTTTTTTTTTGTAGGTATGAGCTTATAACTTTTATAGCGTATTAGCTCTCTTTATTTGTATTCCTTGGTAGACCGGAAGAAGGTGTGAGCCCTCAGCTGTTTCCCTTGGCCATACGAATTGCTCAAGGTGAGTGCTTTGCACTAAGTCCTTAGTATTTCTCCAACTTTTCTTTTGCAAACGGTTCTAAAAACACTTTACACTTCCTCTCAATAGTGCTAAATCCAACCTTGCTCTTCCTAGAGCATGGGCTTGGGTTAAAGGAACTATTGAGTAGGCACTTTTGAGGCTTATCGACATTGGGTTAGAATTCACATTTCGTCCTTATGTGAAACGACTTGCTGGTTATGAAGATAAGGTGGAATTATATCCTCTAAGCTCAAAGGATAAGGTGACCTTAGTAGATAAGTGTAAGGGCCTCCACAATTTTGAGGTAAGATTTATTCTATGGTGTATTTCAGGAAGTCTACCCTCCCTCCTAGATAACAAAGACTCCTTTGAGTGCTATTTAAAGTAAAGGGTTGTAGTATATTCTCCTCACAAGGTTGTACACCAACTTGGGTTTGACCAAGGGCACCTCACATGACTAATATTACTAACAACTTTGAGTTGTGTTGTTGGTCACTCTCACCAAGTGAGTGTAAAAATATTCATCTAGAAGTGCATCAGTTATACTTTCCTTCTGTAAGTCACTCAGGAGTTGCTTCTCCTGGTTGGTTAACATATTGGTCGAATTATTTGCAAGACTTCTGAGCTTATGCTTTTACTTCAGTAGATCATACACTTCGTGTGCCTACTGTGTGCTGTTGGGAGTTTTGCCTTAAATTACCACCTAAGCCCAAGCCTAAGCCTATTGGTGATGTCCAAGAGACCATTGAGCAGCTGGATCAGCGATCGACATCTCCTACTGATGTGAGATTAGGGAGATCCTCTAAGAATAAACGTCCATTTCTTTCA
Source organism: Laguncularia racemosa (assembly GCA_037954665.1). Classification (NCBI taxonomy): domain Eukaryota; kingdom Viridiplantae; phylum Streptophyta; class Magnoliopsida; order Myrtales; family Combretaceae; genus Laguncularia; species Laguncularia racemosa. Next base: position 1,723,682 of record JBBMOL010000072.1, read on the forward strand.
TTGACAGTTGATAGACAGGCCAAGCATACCTTTATTCATGAGTAGCATCTTTGTATCTTTCTTGTCATTATGTATGTACATGTAGTCTTTTTTACTAACCACCCTTGTCTATTATATATGTGCAGGTTAAGGTGGGCTCTAAAGTTTGTTCTAGCACTTTTACTAATTCAGCGACCATTTCAATTTAAGTTGACGATGATAAAAACTTAGTGAATTATGCGGAATCACCGGTTGAAGATGGCAGAAGTGATGATGACGATTTTGAAGAGTTGCATGACTTTGTTAGAGTTAGAGCACTTACTACTAATACTGATGGGCCAGTCATAGAGATAAACGAGGATAATGATAACACCGATGTGGGTGACCATGCCGATGCGCTGCTTTGTTCTAGCACATATGAAGATGGGTTGTATATATCTCCTATGGATATCTTTCCTCCCCCAGTTGCTATGATGTCTCCTCGAGACATGGAAGCGACTCTGAAGGTTTATGTTGCAGTAGAGGAGACTGCATCCTTTTGAGGATTCACCGTGCCGTCTTGATTATTAGACTCATTGAAGACTCTTAATGCCATGGATAGAGACTTTTAGGCTGAGTCTCCTGTGTTAGGAACTGAGCTAGCTTGCACTATGGTGAAGATGCTAAGGGAGACCGCGTTATTGCTGAATAGGCCTTGGGATTCCTTGTCAGAGGCAAAACTTGAGCAGGTGATTAGATGCATTGAGGGGGCCGACCTTTTAAGCTTCAAAATTAACAGCTTAAAGCTTGTTGCCTCTAAAGCCAAGAGGGTGTTGAATTACTATACTGTCAAGAGGTGGCATGATGAACTAACGAGCAAAGTGCAAGAGTTGCAAGAAGCAGTTAAAGCATTCGATCTTGTTAAAGCATTCGATCTTGAGATGGAGGCACTTTTAGGAGACTCAGATCTTAAGTCTTCAGTAGGCCTAGATTGTTAGCCATAATTTGGCATGACTATGCTTTTTTTCTTCTTCTTTTTTCATTCTATAGCATTACATTGAAATGAATAAAGTTGTTGGTCTTCATTTTATTTTTATATATGTGTAATCATGACTTATTCGCATGTACTTGCCATGAGTGATGCTATTCGCAATCACATCATTTAGTTAAGTTATTATGTCGCGCATCAAAGCAAAGCTTTCACTTGCTAGCAACAATACATTAAATGGTTGAAACGATCAATCGCGCTTAAGCAACGATAGTGATGTTGATTGTGTAGTTCAACATACTAGCATTGATGGTTAAGAGGGTATTACCCAATACATAATCATATATTCTTTGTTTTAGAATTTGTAGATATGTTTTTGTAGGCTAAGTATTTCATTGTGCTCTTGGGAGCACGTGCTCTAACCATATGATAGCAACGTAAGAGGTGATAGTTAATCATGTTTGTGCGTTAAGGAGATAACTCTCTAACTTTGCAGTAACAAGATAAGGAAGTATTAAAGACGAAGCATTGAAAAGGCTCAAACAATGTGAGCCATATATATGATTCATGATAATTTGCAAATACATCATTTATTTCACATGTGAAAATTTTTAATGTATTGAAAATTGATAGGTGTAGTAACTGTATTAGTTGTTGGGTTTAGAAGCTTACAGTAACCACTGTCATGAACCTCATGAACGATGAAGGGGCCTTCCTACTTTGATACTGGAATACCTCACTGCACATGCTTTGTTGAGCGAAGTACAACATCACCTTCCTAAAAAGACCGCTTCTTGACCAAACGATCATAAGCTGCACTTAATCACTGGCAATAGTTGGCAAGGTGATGCTTGGCGGTGGCTTGTCTCTCTTATAGAGCTTTGAGATCAAGCATACGTAAAGTATCTGGTTCAAGTTCAACATTAATGGCTAATCTTGCAGATGAGACCAAAACTTCGATGGGCATCATCTCCTCGCATCCATATACTAAAGAAAAGAGGGTGGCTTGAGTGGGGCTTCATTTAGATGTCTTGTACGCCCATAGTGCTAATGATAGTTTTTCATGCCATTCTTTGTGATTTTCATGCATCATACGACTAAGTACTTTTAAAAGAGTCTTATTCGTTGCTTCTGCTTGGCTATTTCCTTTTAGGTAGTAAGGTGTGGACTTCACATGATCTATACCATAGGAGGCTAATAGTTGTTGTACTTGTGAGTTGATAAAGGGTGTACCATTATCTGAAAGAATGCGCTTTGGGATTTAAAAGCGACAGATGACATGTTCTTTCATGAAGCTCGCTACTGCTTATCCTGTAGCTTTCTTTAACGGGATTGCCTTCACCCACTTGGTGAAGCATTCTGTACTTACCAAGATCTAAATACATCCCCTAGATGGTGGATGTATTGGGTTGATCAAGTTAAATGCTTACGTATGGAAAGGCCATGGAGTGGTCAAGCTATGCAATGTAACGACATGAGCATGGATGGCATTCTTGTGTTGCTAGCATGCGACACATCTCCTGGCAAAGTTAAATGCATCATTTTCCATTGTAGGCCATTAATACCCCAAGCTTAATAGATGGCAATATGGCTTCCTTCCTCCTTGATGTTCTCTACCATCTCCGAAGTGAGCTTCAGCTAGTATAGTCTTTGTTTTGGGTGGTGCGACACACCTAAGGGGTTGTCCCATGAATGATACCCTGTATAGCTGGTCTTTATGCATGATATACCTCCTTGCCTTGGGTTTTACTATGCGAGCATCGGTGCCATTCGTAGGTAAGGTGCTATTCTGCAAGTAGTCTATGTAAGGGTGTCTCCAATCACCAGCACTTGCCATGAAGTGGCATTCTCCTTGATTAGGAATCTCAGAGCATTTTGGGCAACTCATTTGCATTTGAGAAGCATCTTTGGCCATAGTCAGCCAGTAATACCCTACGCATTGTATGCGGTGATACAGGGATGGGCTTTCCTCTTCACACTAGATTTTGTGATATTCATCCAACATCAAGCATGCTTACTTTGCGCCAATACATCGTGATAGGATGCCCTCTGGACCTTTGAAGTACAAAATGCCATTAATAAGGAGAAATGTTTTTAAGGTTGCTAGAGAAGCTGCAGTAGGATGCGTTAGCTGACCCTTAATGGGGGTTCGCCAGTTATTTGGCATTTCTTCTTCCTCATCTAGCAACTGTAGAGCTGTGTACATAACTGATTTCTTAATGACATGAATACTTAAACCATCTTCTTCGGCTTGAATAGGAACTTTGGATGCCAAAGTTGCAAGTGTGTCCACTTAAAGGTTAGCCGATCGTTTAGTATGTTCATATCTCACTGAATTGAATTTGCTAACTAAGGATTGTACTGCAGCCCTATAAGGTGCTAGTGTTGGTTCTTTGTGAGAAAATTCACTATTGGCCTATTTGATAATCAAGTTTGAATCACCATGAATGCATAAGTGAGATGCCCTGGCACTTTTGCACTGAAATGAGTCCGAGTAGTAGAGCTTCATACTCAGCTTCATTTTTGGTGTAATGGAAATCTAACTTAAATGCTAGTGGTATCTCTTAGCCTTCATACGTTATTAATACTACCCTAACTCGTTTTCTAGTATTAGCAAATGAGTCGTTAAACTGTAATTGCCATTCTTCACCCAATTCTATCCTCATGGAATCCTCATGAAACTCTGTTAGTATCGTATTCGTGGTTTGAGTCTCATTTTCCATAAGAAAATGGGCCAAAAAGTCTGATAGAGCTTAAGACTTGATAGCTTTAGGTAATATAACCATAATATTAAATGCCGATAGGAGAAGTTCCCATTTTGCGATTCATCCAGTTAGTGCCGGCCATGATAGCAACTGCTGTCGAGTCTAATTTTTGATTTTCCATTCCTAATCCAATCTATACTAGACCCTATGCTCATTTAATGTAGATCCTCGACTTGAGTTAGAAATTTTGTTTTGTTTTGGAGTCACCACCCAACTGTTGTTGGGAAAGATTGAATTAGGATTAATTAAGCAGATCAATCCTAATTTAGACCACTAGTCAGCGTGATTTCCTCTTCTTGTTTTTTGTGAAAAGAGGAAAGGGGAAAACCAGAGTTTCTAAGTTCGGAGGCTAACCTATTAAAACCCTAAGGTTACCATCTAATCTCCTAAAATCTACTATATCCAGAAATGTCTTTTATTTCATTTTTTGTTGTCTTTTTATTTTATTCTTGAATAACCTATTCCGAGAAAATGATTTTTATTCCTTTTTAAGGTTGCCCCAAATGGGTGCCTACGTACTTGCTATTCAGGATCAAACTTGCCGTAGTTCGCTTTTCCTGAAAAAAAACTTTAGTGTGTTTGTGAAATTTAATTATGAAATTTCTTTTGATTTATGTTTTTACCATTTTAGGATTTTTCTAAAAAAAAATCTAAGCCCTAGCTTGATAATTTGATTTTTGAAAATAATATTTTAAGGAAAAAACCAATTTTGGATTTATTTAAGAAAATGATTTTTCTAAGTGATAAAAATTCCATTTTTTTATTTTTCAACTCACTTCTACTATTATAATTTTTTATTGAGTTTTTTATTAATTTTTTTATTATTTTTATTAATTTTTATTAACTTTTCATAATTTTTATTGAAAAATTTTCTCTTAGATTTTTTTATCTATCCTATTTTTAAATCTAAATTATTATTATTATTTTTTAATATTTTTATTATTTTCTTTATAAATGTTCACATTTTTATTATTTATTATTATAATTATTATTCTTATTTTTATTATTCATACTAAATCAAATCCTAAAAAAAAAATCTAATTTCTAACATTTTTCTATTTTTTCGAATTATAAATAACAAATAAGTAAATAAATAAATAAATAAAATAAATAAATACAAAAAATCGGAAAATCCGACTTACTTGGACCAGGTCGGTGCGCGGGTCGGATCCGGTCGATCGGACACGACGGCTGGGGACGCTCATTGACGGCGTTCCAGTGGCCTTTCGAAACGATTGAGGTGTCGATTTCTAAGTTTCGGGGGTGAGGAACTCAATTGTAGTGGTGGTTTGCTTCAGAAACGCCTCCTGGTAACTGCTCGACGCTTGCTCGGTGGTTGCAGTTTGAAGAACTCCGGCGAGGCTTCGATTCTCTCTTTTTTTTCTCTTTTTCTGACTTTCGATCTGTGCTTCTGCCTCTCCACTTCATCCTCTATTTATAGGCATAAGAAATCGAGCTGGATAAGCTCGGATTTCCACCTATTGAAGCAAATCGGATTTGCGGTTAAAAACCCATCTCCGATTTGTGCAAATCCAATCGATTTGTTGCGATTTGATTCCTATTAGATAATGTTTATCTTATTTCTGTTGAAGATCTGTTGGATTTGTGTAAAAAAATCGAATCAAAACGGCTGAAATTCGGATTTTTCTCCTTGCTGGCGATCTCGGACAGAGGTTGAAGACAATCATGCGCCCGGCGCGTGCGTTCGCCCCGGCCAATCGGATGCTGACACGTATCCCAACCAGAGAAAAAATTCGCAAAACGCGGATTCTGCTTCTCCCGCGTTTCGAACCCCTGACCAAGCCCACTCCCGCACGCGCCTGACCCTGGTCCGGACCAGTTGAGCTAGCCCACTTTCGCGATTTTATTATTTTCGCAATTTGCATATATGCAATGTGATTTTTTATTTTTTTTGTATTTTTTGGAATTTCAAAAATTTGTAAAAATTATTTAATCCTTTTTATTGCCATTTCTGTAATTATTTCCAAAATTGATGTATTTTCCTATTTATTTTTATTTTTTAAACATTTTTCCTATTTTTGCTAAATTAGAGGAAAAAATGAAAAAAAAATTGGAAATTAATTATTTTTTATTATTATTGATCATTAGGGCAAAAATGTGGTGTTTACAACTGGCAAGTACTTTATCGGGTCAGAGTGAGTGACAAGATTGACTTTATGTGCCAAGAAGTAATGACACAACTTATGTGTGGTAAATATCAGTGCAAGACAATGCTTCTCACAGGTTGAATAATTGAGTTCACTACCTTGGAGGGATCGACTTAGGTAATATACAGGTCGCTCCCTTCCCTTAAGTTTTTGTGTAAGTAAAGCACCAATGGACTTATTAGTGGATGTCAAGTAGAGAATCATTGGTAAACCCTTGACCGACATTGTCATTGACTGTGAAGACGTAAATATATCTGTTACCTTTTGAATAGCCTCTTCTTGTAGTTGCCCCTACTCGAATAATGCTCCTTCTTCATGAGTTGCTGTAGGGGATAAGAGATCTCAACTAGTGCTGGGATGAATCGCCTGATATAAGAGACTTTCCCCATGAATGTTTTTAATTCCTTCAAGTTAGTGGGTGTAGGCATGGATTGTATAGCCTGCACCTTTGCTGGGTTAACATTGATCCATTTTCTGTGAACTACAAATCCAAGGAATTTGCCATATGCTACACCAAAAAACGCACTTTAGTGGGTTCATGCGTAGTTTATACAACTGGCACCGCTCAAAAACCTTATGCAGGTGTATCTAGTGATCTGGCGCCTGCCTTGACTTGATAACGATGTTATTCACATAGTCTTCCATGAAGTCATGCATCATATCATGGAAAATAGAAGTCATTGCTCTTTGGTAAGTAGCTCCTGCATTCTTAAGCTAGACGGGCATGGCTGTATAATAAAAATTCCCGACTAGCATCTTGCAAGCAGTACACTTAGCGTCACCGGTAGCCATTTTAATTTGATTGTAGCCACTAAAACCATTCATAAATGAGAATAACTCATGTTCAGCTATGGCATCTACTAACATGTCAATATTTGGCAATGGGAAGTCATCTTTTAGGTAAGCCTTGTTGAGATCACGAAAATCTATATAGACTCGTATTTAGCCATTTTTCTTCCTCACAAGCAAGATACTGGCCAACCATGATGGGTTCTCAATTGGCTTGATGAAGCCAATTTTGAACAACTTCTCAATCTCTTCTTTGATTTAGACCTCAACTGCTGGGTAAACAATGTGTTGTCCTTATTTTATTGGCTTAACCTTGGCTATAATGTTCAACCTATATACCACTAGAGTGAGGTCTAATCCTGGCATTTCATCGTAAGTCCATGTAAATGCGTCTCGATACTTCCATAACAACTCCACTGGGTGGACCTTTAGCTCTTGCAAGAGATGCTTGCCAATGAAGATAGGTCTCGGAGACTCTATTGGTTTCACTAGATCTAATTCTTCAATTTCATCAACCTGTAGCTTAAGTTGATCCAGCATCTCTAAGGGAGGCGAGTTGGGTTTCTTGTATTGGTATGAGATCTAAAAAAGATGAATAAGCTTCTTCGGGTCTATCTCCTTTAAATCCCATGGACTGTCATAAATAGTACACCCTTCGCCCCATCTTCTCTAATGAAACTTTCTATCACCTTGTTCCTCTTTTTCTTCTTTTGGCCTCTACGAAAGCTTCGCATTCTCTTCTTTCTTGTAAGCTTCTCTTGAGTCTCTTCCTAAGTGGGTAGTGGTGTGCTAGAGGGTGTTGTGATAGCAATTTCTCCATCTTCGACATATTTATCAAATAATGCAACTTTAGTGAAGTATGCCTTGTTAAGCTCAAATGGACTATTTGAATACGTCATTTCCCTTCCAATGGCCCTTAATGCATTGATGCCATGTTGAGGGTATGAGATTATGATTGTGCAGCCACTTTCTTCTAACTAGTAGGTGATAGGATACAGGCACATCGATCACATGGAACCTTGTGAAGCTTTGTATAGGGCCCACTTTAACATACCCTACTGTGTTTGTAGATATGTCAGTGAAACTATTGATGGCAATAGGTTGTTTCACTAGGTGCTAGTTGTCTATTCCTATAGCCTTTAGTGTAGACAACGACATTATGTTTATGGAAGAGCCATTGTCTAAGAATGTCCTCTTAATGGGATGCTCATTTAGCATGCTTTTCACATAAAGATGACGGTTGTGATTGGGGTTCTTAGCGCACATGTCCGCATCGGTAAAGGGAATTACATTCTCATGTGCCTTTGGCATTCTTTGTACAGGCAGCGCTAGACTGCATTCCCCATATTACCTCTTTGCAATTTGGGTAAGGGCAGTTGCTACTGCTAGATGTGCATCCTCGTTAAACCCCAGTAAGTGAAAAAAAATTCTAAAGTTAGTCGTTTTCATTAGGGCAGCTACTTTAGGTGTGCATGCATCCTCATTATTCCCAGTCATAATTTCCTGTACATTACGCACTTTGGCTTGCGACATATCTCCTTCTTCAGTGCTAGGATTGTGACTGATGGCACTTGTAGTACCCTGTTGATTATTGTGTGTAGGAAATAGATTATTACGGACATCATTATTTTCTATGATAAGTTCCCCATTGCGGACTTTATCATTGAAAATTTTCTTCAAAGTCTAAAAGTCTTTCGTAGGGTGACCTATGAACCTATGATACTTACAAAACTTAGGATCATTTTTCTCGTTTTGTGTTGGTAAACGATCCACTCTTGGGAGCTTGATATTCCCATCTTGTAACCATTGATCAAACAAAGCATGTACCTTTCCCATTAGGCATGGGAAAGGGGGGGATTGGTGTAGATCCTCGGAATATATCATTCCTTGGCTTCTTGTTGTCCCTAGGGGTCTCAACCTAGGCTGAGCTAGCAGGTGTTGCTCATTTCCTAAACTTCCCATTTCCTCCTCATTGTCTTGCAATGGAATTACTAGTTCTCCTTGTAGTCTAGACTAGTGTAGAAAAGGAACTTAGATTAAGATTTTCTAAGTGGACCGTGTACTCAGTGAATATCCCATGGATGCAAATCTTCAGTAGCTCCCTCTCATCACATACGTCTTGGATGTCTAGTGTTTGCTCCTTAAAGCGTTCTATATAATCTATCAAGTCTTCCTTGGGGTATTGCTATGTTCTTCCCATATCCATGATCGTGTCTCATTCTTGAGTAGAGAAGAATTTCTCCAAGAATAGCTTATGTATAGACCCCCATGAATCAACTGATCTTGTAGGGAGATTGACATACTAAGTATATGTCTTTTTGGTCAGTGATTTGAAAAATTCTTTGAGCTTCAGGTCATCATCCAGCCTGTATACCTCCAGGGTCTCAATAAACTTAAGTAAATGTTCTTTAGTGCTCCCTTTCTTGGAGTCTTAACTCTAGTACTCCTATAGTTGACTTTGCTTGTATTTCTTTTAAGTATATGTCCAAGTCTTCCTTCGTTACAAAGGAAGTTCTTGGGGCAGATACCATGGAAGCAATTGTAGGAGTAGGCTGACTGCTAAACCCATCGAGAGCATTGGGAAGTGGAACATTTGGTTGAGTGGTTTGCTCCTGAAGAATGTTCTCCTCATCTATAGGAGAGTTAACGGGATGAACTGCATGTGATGAAGTTACATGGGTAGCACCTTGCTGGGTAGCAACGTTAGTATTTGGCGGAGTCACACTTTGTTGCATAGCAGTCATGGAAGCCAACCCTGTGACAAGTGGAGCAAGCATAGTCATAAGTTGATTTAGAGCCCATGTGTTCTCTTGCATAGCCTGCATCATTTGTGCATAATCTATGGAAACCTCAAGTTGTGAATTACCTTGACCAGTATTCTGTAGTATTTGAGACAGGTTTTGCTTTATCAGTTCAGTGTTAAGATCTTGTTCTTAATAAATATTGTCAGATGGTCCTCTCTTCATAGGGGGTACCATTACTCTTTTGTCACTTAACTCTGTTCCCCAGTGAAGTCACCAAAATGTAGATGGGGAGTCCCGATAGGAGTGGTCACGTACGTATCACGTGGGTACCACATTGCACGTGAATTCAGAGAAAAGCGATTTAAAGATAGCACGTGATGGGATGACTAGGGAGAGAGAGACAGGGAAGATAGACAGACAATCTCGAGCGTCTCGAATGCACAAGTGACGGCTAAGGGAGCTAAGGGGACCTCAAGCATAAACCTTGCAGTTCTTAGACAATGGAGATCATTCTTTGCTTGGTCTCTTGTTTGATATTTGAAAACAGAGAACTCTTGGTGAAACACCGTTTCTTTGATCTTAGGATTTAGGAAAAGGTCCTCTAATGAGGAGGAATGACTGAGTATTTATAAACTCTTAAGTTTGATGACATCCGTTAGATCACTTAGCGATTAACGGACGAGATGGAGTTTGCTCAATTTAGGATTATCCTAATGAGCTTACTGTAGGCCTAAGACTAGTAGCCTTTCTTATAAGTACATGAGCCTACCTGAAAGAGGTTGGATGCGGATGGATCGGTCCAACAATTCCTATTTCGAGCCTACCAAGCCAATTTTTCCTAAGTTATCCCAATAATTGGACGGGACTCATTAGGCCCTATCACCTAACTCAATGAGTTAAGCCAAATAATTAATGAGTTTAGTCCAATATATTTACATAATGTTTTTAGCTCTCTACAACAATTCAAATACTTAGTAATAAATATTAGTTATCTTTATGGTGAATTGATTATGAGGTTTATCGGAATAAAACTTTTCTCATAAATGAAGTTTAGATTCAACTATTCATTGTCATTTTTTTTAATATAATATCATAGGATTCATTGCTTGATTTTGAAAACAAAAATTGAATAAAAGATATATCTATTTCTACATATAACTATTAGGTCCTATCAAGTTTTAACTCGATCTCATAGAGTTTAGCATAAGAAAAAATATTTAAATAGAAAAATGACAAAACATGCTTTAAGAATACTTATTAAAAAGCTAAAAAGAGAAACTTTTTACATTTTCATACATACCATTACCCCAAAAATATGAAAGGCTTTATTTTTCAAACATTATCGAGTGGAGTTAGAGTTGGGAATGCTGGGGCCGACCCATGTAACTCGCAAAAAATTGCAAGTTGGGTCGAAAATTTTTGGCTCGCATAAGCTGTGGGCTTTTTTATCGCAGGCCAATGTGGGCCAACCTAATGTGGGGAGGGTTAGCTCGTGCTAGCCCACATAATAAAAAAAAAAAGAAGAAAAAAGAGCAACTTGAGTAAGCATCCTACTGGAAGTCATGAAGGGGTAAAAAATAAATAAATAAATAAACAATTCACCAACAAGTTACTCTCTAGTTGTTTCATTCCTTCTTTGTATACAACTACAACAATCAAAGTTATTTTTGACTTTTGAATATAAGATTATTTATATAGGGTAAATTAATTGTTATAAGTTATTATTAAATTAAAAAAATTGCTCAAATTTTATACTTAATAATTGTTTTATCTAATCGTTATATGATATATATATTATCAAGAACTAAAAATACATTATTATTTTAAAAATATATAATTTTCTTAAAAAAAATTATTGTGGATAAATTGTAGGTTTTTAGGATGGCACACCTAACCCGTAAGCTCGTACAAAATGAATTGAGCCATCATTTTTTACCCGTTTTTGATGCAGACCAAGATAGACCGGTTCATTAGGCATACATTACCACCAGCTCTAAGTGGAGTGCCACGGCCAAAACTGAAACGAGCATTTCCTAACTGTGAAAGTTTGCAAGTAAATAAACTGACCAAATCCTCGTTTCAGTTAATGCCAAAAAGAAGAATGAAAAGAGTAGAGAAACTTTTGCATCAAAACAGTTGTTTTCTTGCAGCAGAGAGTGGATAAATCATATCTCAACTGTATCTGCAGCCAACTTCACAAATTCATGCCTACTCAAATCGCTTCTTCTTTATTTTCCTATTAATCCCTTCTTGATTATGCTTTTCCCCTCTGAACAACCATCCCATGAGCTATGCCTAAGTCATGTCAAAACAATTAAAAAAAAAAAATTGTCTACTTTCCATGTACACAGGAAGAGAAAGCAAAATTTTCAAGACCCAAATCTTTCTTTCCTAAATCTCTCTACCCTTTCAAGTACTCCTTTGATTGTAAGATCAAATGCATCTTCAAGGGTTTCCAATTCCGAATCTGGATTTGCATATATCATACTTGGAATGAGTTTTATAACCTCCTCCCTCATAGCCAGTACCCTGTCTCTAGGAATTTGAAGCAAAGCTCTCTCGATGCTAACCTTTCCATCCTTCACGTCGTTTTCCGGTATGAACACGGAATATCTCGTATGGTTGCTAGGTATATGCCATTTGTATTGATTGTAGAATGATCCGGAATGGAAGAAAACAGGAATGCATCCTGCCAGGATTGAATCAAAAGCCGATCGCCGTGTATATGAATCCCCCTGTGGCTGCAAGCAGAACACGGCATTTTGGAAGGTTCTCATCAAAACAGCCGGCATAAGACACTTATTTGCCTTGTTATGACATTCTAGGAAAAAGCATCTCCTTCCTGAAGCTTTACATTGATTGATAATCTCACCGCGGATGGATCTTTCCATGTTTGGTCTAGGAGCACCCGCGAACGTGTACAGAAAAGGCCGCCTCAAGTTTCTAACTTTTTCTTGCCATTGGAAAACGTCATCATCCTTGGAAGGATGGAAATAAGTTGGATAAGGAATAGCAAAATCATTTGCATTTGGAATAAGGCTAGACTCGAGTACTAAAATTGTCATGTCCTTCGTTTCGGGCAATATTGCAAGGTTATTGCCCCAATTTTCACCGTCCTCATTTTCTCTCCTGAAATCCCAAACAATTCTTCCTGCAACCAAGAAATGATCCTTGCCGCGCATACGTCTCCACTCAGGTCTACGTCTCAGCCACCTGACAAGGTCGCTTGGACCGGCATCTCTCCATCCTCTGCGAGCATCCTCCCATAAAAACCGCACGACATCTAGACCGGCGTAATACGGGATAAAAAACGCTGAAGCAATTGAGGAATCGCTTGTCAAGCACTCGTACTGTTTCATTCTATTGTGGAAAATCACTTCCAGAGAGAATTGATTGGTGTTATACCAACCCGTTTTCGACAATGTCCTATCGGGTTCAAGCTGAGGCCCTAGACCAAGGTTTGATAAAACTTGGCACATATCAGTCCATGGAGTGAGGATCTTACAATCTCTAAGCAAGTCGCGATGAAATTGCCTAGGCACGGTATGAATATATACGTATCGGCCTGCACAAGGATCCTTTTCAGGATTAGCAATTTCCTGATTCTCCTCACTCGGTCGATCCTCTGTAATTTCCGAAACAGGATGTTTATTGATCTGCCGGTCTAGATTTCGGGTGGCGGATGAATCATTCTTTTGAATGTCCACCTTCTTCACATTATCTGCGTTGGAAAATTTTTCCTTTCGACCGCTCACTCTCCCTTTAGTTTCTACATTTCTGCTGGAAGATGAACTGTTCTCCTGAACATCCACCAGCTTTTCAACTTCTGCGTATCGCGTGGTGGATAAATCATTCTCTTGAACGTCCACTATCTTTTCGTTCTCTCTGCTCTTGGTGCTGGAAAAATTATTCCATGGAGCATCCATGGCCTTTTCAGCTTCTACATTTCGCGTAGCAGACAGATCACTCTCCCGAACATCCATTGTCTTTTCATTCTCAATGTTCTCTGACCTGGAAAAATTGTTCTCTTGAGCATCCACTATCTTTTCGACTTCTACATTTCGGATGGCGAATAAATCATTGTCTTGATCATCCATTACTTTTTCATTCTCTACATTCCTGGCATTAGAAAAATTACTCTCTTGAACATCCATTTTCTTTTCCAGGTCTGCATTTCGGGTGGAGGACAAATCGTTCTCTTGAATATCCACTACCTTATCATCCTCGGAAAAATTATTCCCTTGAACATCTACTGTCTTATCAATTTCTATATTTCGGGTGCCGGATAAATTATCCTCTTGAGCATCCACCATCTTTTCATTCTGTACATTCTTGGTGTTGGGAGAATCATTCTCTCGAACATTCACTACCTTTTCGGCACCTACGGTTCGGTTGGCAAACATACCATTCTCTTCAATGCCCTCTGCCTTTTCATTCTCTACATTCCCGGAATCGGAAACATTGCCTTCTCGAGCATCAACTACCTTTTCGGCATCCACAACTCGGGTAGGAGACGAATTTTTCTCTTGAATATCCACAACCTTTTGGTCAATATCATGAAAGGGAGTTCCGATATTATCCGAATTGGATGCACCAGAAACTCCTTCCTCAACAATCTCAATGGAATTTTCTGCAATATGATTAGGTCCTGAATTTACATAACCGAAGGACCCATCCTTGGGTTGGTCATACCTTGACAACGTAAACTTGATCCCACCCTCAACCCTTATTGCATCCATACTAATCAAATGAATCAGCAGCAACCAAACTAAGAACCCACCTAAAACAAAGAACCACGCATGATGACGGAACTTTCGAAAACCCAGTTTCGCCATCATCTCGGTCCCTCTTCGTGCACGCTTTGACCAATTTTGGGCACGCTAGCGGATTCGTTGTGCGTATCGCGCGAGCAGAGGCAACTTGTCAAATTTTTCTTAGGTTGGAAATTGATTTTGATTCTGGCATGCAAAAGATATGAAAGATGAGAATCAGATTCAAGGATTGCGTGGAAGTTTCAAAAGGGAGATTCGAATCAAAGAGGATGATAAGATATTAGGCCGTCTATATTGACTCGTTCAATGTTGCTTTCTCTTATTTAGTTTCTTAGTTTAAATATTGTTGGATAGTACACAAGCTGTTTTCATAGGATCATGTGGAAGGAAAATAGAAATCCTTAACAAGACATGGAAAATCATAGTTGTGAGATGAGAACGCTCCTTAATATTCTGACCGTTCCAATTTCCATGCAGTTTTAGCCTAGTGGAGGTTGTCACTCGTCATTCTTGGTGCTTATATTATACGCAACTTTTCTTTGTTCGAAATTACATCAATGTCAATTGTCAACTTAAATTATCGACAAGATTAAGTCAATACGTTACAAGGCGTCCTAGCTCTGTCATCTAGCAATATAGGACGATTGGATCAGTGTTAATTCTTCTTCCCTAATATTCAAATAGCATTTGATAAAAAAAAAATATTGATATTAACGTCTAAACTAGATTCTAAAAACCCACCCTTTAACATTATACAATACAATATATAGGAGATAATTGAATTTATTCAATTGAAAAATCAGTATTTATATTATTAAATTATAAAAATAAGATATATTGATTAAAAAAATCAATAAAATATGGGATTAAATAAAGGCTTGACGATATATTAATAATACATAGTAGCAAGTTTTTTTTTTTTTTAAATCAATAATACTTGAGGTTCAATAATACATTGTGTCTTATAGCTCTTTTAATTATTTGCAAACAGCTGTATTTTATATTTTTATTGGCTTATCCTAAATGTATCCATACCTTAATTTCAAGTGAAATAGTTCTCATATTCAATATTGTATTGTGTATATTTAAAGACTTAGATTGGTTGGTTTCTCTTAGAATAATCAGATAATACTTCCGTGAATATTCTGTTTTAAAAATAGAAAATTTACATGGTAATTCTGAAAGCCCGAAATACATGATCTATAACCTTTACAATTGGAGATTTATGGCAAAAATATACTTGTGTATTTTTATGGAACCTAAATCGGCTAATTTTCCCCCATAATAATTTGATGAAACCTCCATAGCTATTGGCCTTCAAGAAATAGGAATTTCAGGTGTTGACCTGAAAGCCTCAAACACACGATTTGTTGTTAATTAAATCTGGCTTTTATGGCAAAAAAAAGAAAAAGAAAAATACATACTCATGTATTTTTAAGGATCCATATTAGAAGGCTACCTCCTTGATAATATGATAACACCTTTGCGGCTATAGTACTTTGAAAAATAGGAATTTCAAGTGGTGACCTTGGAAGCCAAAAATTCATGATATATACCGTGTCAAAACTAGTGATTTTATGCAAAAATCGTATATTTTTATGGATCCATATTGATTGATTTTCCGCAGAATAATATGATAATTCGTCCACGGCTATTTCTCTTTTAAGAAATAGGAATTTGAGTTAAAAATGCATGATCTGTTGCCCAGCAAAATTGATATATTTTTTTAATTATATAAATTGAAATATATATGCTCACATATTTCTAAAGACCTAGATTGATAGGTTTTCTTTCAAAATATTCTAATATACCTCCATGGTACTCTCATGAAGGCTGTCAACAATTGTCTAAAAGTTATTTACAGTTTCTTTTATAGTAATGAGCTTTATTATCAGTATAACTTAGGAGATTTTACTATAATTGAAATTTGACTATATCATATAGTCACTTTTAAAGATTAATATCGTAGACTTATCCAAAAAGCAAATAGAACATTTTACCCTCATTTTCCTATTTAAGGACATAAGCCTTTTCATTTTTCCTTTGCAGACTTATAAGTGTTAGTTTCAGAAATAGACAAACAACCTTTCTATCTCTCTATTGTCAATATGTGATTTCTCTATTAGAGTGTTAGGTAATAATGGGTTAAGTTTCCTTTGGCTATTCCGTTTTTCTTTTTCATACTTCTAATTAACATATTGGTTTCCATTTTAAGAAGGTGAAAAAATATTGGATTGGCCAGTGATGTTGATGATTGGTGCATGGTGTAAGATGGTATAGTTAAGTAAATCCCTTATTTTTCTTTTCATATCATTTTGTTCATCCTTTTATAGTTTAATATGTAATCTATGAAGTTATATGGAGTAGTTTATTTGAGATTTGGTAAGAGTTGGTTTTGTTTCGAAAAGTTGATTTTGGAGTAAAAAGGGTAGTCTAATGTTTTTTATGTAGTTTGAGGTCGGGAACTTGATTAGCAATACATTAGGCTAAGTCCCAACAAGAGGGTTGAACTTTGTTGAGATATGGCCTAAGGTGGTCAACTACATTGGTAATGTTATTAACTAAACAATAAAAGTGGTTGAACATAATGAGATTAGGAAGGATCACTTGTTTCGCTTCTCTTTGGATTACAGAGTTAGGGATGTGATGTTTATGGTTTTGATTCAATCTAATTTTGTGTATAATTATAGGATTTATATCAAAGTTAGGTATATTGTAAATTAGTGATCCATTTTGGGTAAGCGGGACATTGTTCGATGTTTAGGATTAGAACAAACAAAGACTATTCATCTTTAGAACGTTGTCTATTGTTTATGTTTGCAATGATAGCGGAATTTGCATAGGTGCGTCATGAACTCGGTTTTTGTTGCCTATTATACATCGAATATTTAGGACTAATTAACTAGTAGTTTAAGTGCCGATGATACTTTGTTGTGGATGTACAAGTTGTCCATATGGAGGAGTTGTGGCTGTTTCCAGTCCGGGATGGAGTTGTTTGATGGGATGCTACAATGGTATGGGAAATTATTGTGAATGCTCAATAGGGGACTTAACTATTGATGGTTGATATGAGTAGCGAACTCATGATGTGATTTGCTTGTATTGTGGTTTTAGATATCATGATATTCGAGGATCAATGGATACTTGTTTTCATAGTCATATCCAAGCAGGTGAGTTTTTATGTTTGCTATCCTTCGCCTAATTAAGATAATTGCTTGAGACTACGTGTATTGATTGTATTTGTACTTGTATGTGCAGTATCTCAATTGTTTTAATCTCTCTTGTGGTGTGATATTTATGTGTTTATGCACAATACTTCTTTACTAGGTTTTGCAACTCACTAATGTTTGGAAATTATTATTTTTGGTGTAGGTGAACATTAGGATTATATAGCTATGATAACTATGAATATAATTTATGGATTAGAGGAGTTGTTAAGTTCTCTACCATTAAGTTTTGATGATAACAAAATAACCAAGAGCTTATGAAGTATACGAAGCTAAAGTATTGTGATTAAAAAGATATAAGTGACTCAGAAGATAATTCAAAGAATATCAAGTACATATTGTAAACACCCCATTTTTGCCATAAGGATCAATAATAAGTAATTTCCAATTTTTCCCGATTTTTCCATATTTTTCTCTAATTTAGAAAAAATAGGAAAATGTTCAAAAAATAAAAATAAATAGGAAAATACATCAATTTTGGAAAATAATTTCAGAAATGGCAATAATAAGAGTTAAATGATTTTTACAAATTTTTGAAATTTCAAAAAATATAAAAAAAATCGCATTGCATAAATGCAATTTGTGAAATAAATAAAATCGCGAAAGTGGGCTAGCTCAGCTGGTCCGAACCATGGTCAGGTGCACGCGGACGAGTGCGAGGTCAGGGGTTCGAAACGTGGGGGAAGCAGAATCCGCGTTTTGCGATTTTTTCTTTACTTGGGACACGTGGCAGCATCTGATTGGCTGGAGCGAACGCACACGCCGGGCGCGTGATCGTCTTCAACCTCGGTCCGAGATCGCCGGCGAGGAGAAAAATCCGAATTTTGGCCGTTTTGATTCGATTTTTTTGCACAAATCCAACAGATCTTCAACGGAAATACGATAAACATCATCCAATTGGAATCAAATCTCAATAAATCGATGGATTTACACGAATCAGAGTTGGTTTTTTAACCGCAAATCTGATTTGCTTCGATCGGTGGAAATCCGAGCTTATCCAGCTCGATTTCGAACGCCTATAAATAGATGATGAAGTGGAGAAGCAAAATCACAGATCAAAAGTGAGAGAAAGAGAGAAAAAGGAGAGAATCGAAGCTCGCCGGAGTTGTTCAAGACTGCGACCACCGATCAAGTGTTGGGCAGCCACAGGAGACGTTTCTGAAGCAAACAACCACCACAGTTGAGTTCCTCACCCCCAAAAACCTAGGAATCGACACCTCAACCACTTCGAAAGGCCGCCGGAACGCTGTCCCTGAGCACTCCCTGCCACCGCATTTGATCAACCTGACCCGACCCGGATCCAGGTAAGTCGGATTTTTCGATTTTTTTATTTATTTAGTTATTTTATTTATTTCGAAATTTATTTATTTACTTATTTGTTATTTATATTTCAATAAATAGAAAAATGATAGAAATTAGATTTTTTAACATTTAATGATATAAATATAAAAATATAATTATAAATATAAATAATAAAAATGTAGAAAATTTATAAAGAAAATAATAAAAGCATTAGAAAAAAAAATAGACTCTAAAATAGGATAGATGAAAATCTAGGAGAAAATTTATCAATAAAATAAAAATTATAAAAATTAATAAAAACTAATAAAAAATTGAAAATTAATAGAAAAATTATAAAAAATCAATAAAAATTTATAATAGTAGAAATGAGTTGAAAATTAGAGAAAAATGAATTTTATCACTTAGAAAAATCATTTTCTTAAATAAATCCAAAATTGGTGTTTTTCCTTAAAATTATTATTTTCACAAAATCAAATTATTAAGCTTAGGCTTAGACTTTTTTAACAAAATCCTAAAATAGTAAAAACATAAATCAAAAGAAATTTCATAATTAAAATTCACAAACACATTAAAGTTTTTTAGGAAAAGTGAACTACGACTTGTTTGATCCTGAGTAGCAGGTGCGTAGGCACCCATTTGGGGCAACCCTTAAAAAGAATAAAAAATTCATTTTCTTAGAATAATTCACTCAAAAACACAATAAAAAAACAACAAAAATAAAATAAAAGACATTTCTAGATGGAGCAAATTTTAGGAGATTAAGTGGTAACTGTAAAGTTTTAATAGGTTAGCTTCCGAACTTAGAATCTCTGGTTTTCCCTTTTCCTCTCTTCACAAAAACGAGAAGAGGAAATCACGACGATCAGTTGTCCAAATTAGGACTAATCCGCTCCATTAGTCTTAATTCAATCTTTCCCAACAACAGTTGGGTGGCGACTCCAAAACTAAACGAAATTCCTAACTCAAGTTGAGGATCTATATTAGATGAGCATAGGGTCTAGTCTAGATCGGATTAGGAATGGGAAGTTCAAAAATTAGACTCGACACATACAATGAACAATATCCATACTTAAAGGATATCTTAGAGACCTTGTATGGAAAAATGAAAGATGAACAAATTACGAGATTCAAACTTAAGTTAGATAGATTATTGGATTAAAGGCCTAACTCCACTTATTAGATATATTCGGAAAATATGTTCAATTCTATTCCACTTAAGTTGGTTATTTAAATTCATAGGGATCAATCTGAATTAAGGTAGATTATTAATTAAGATTGTTATTCAAGAGTAGATTATTTATATGATTTGTTGTAGATTTTTGAAGCATGGGAATGAGTATTTGTAGAAGATCAAATGAAGACAGTTACAACCATCTAAGTTCAATTAGAATGAGATAATTCACTCAAGATAAGGATGAGGAATTTAGTTGGAGGAATATCTGAGTTGTTGAAGACCACATATCTTTTCAAAATTCAAATTATATGATCCAGAATTATCTACAATTGACTAAGAAGTTTATTAACATAACAACTTGATATTATTTAGAAAATAACAAGCATAATTGAAGAAAAATAACAAGAAGTATCGAAGAAAAATATCAGGAAGTAGTAGATAAGATCAAGGCACTGATCAAATTTCAAATTCAAAATCAAATGAAAATTTTCTCTAAGATTCTTGCATAACCAACTACAACAGATATCTAAAGATTAATCTAAAGAGTTTTTAATCATTCAAGATAGTTTAAGTGCTTTAGATTGAGGCTAATATAAACATTTGGTCAATTCAAAAATCAAAGACAGAACAATGTGATTAAAATACATATGACTGCTATACTTAGAGACTTTCTTGTGGTACAACTTTTATATTTTACTAGTCTCTTTTAAGAGCCAAAATTTGTTGAGGATCTTTATTGTTGTATCCCTCATTTTATTTGAATTTTTAGAGAGTTTAAAAGTTTTGTTAGAGAGAGGTTATATGTTGTTTTTTGTAGATATGTAGTTAGCCAAATTAAAGGTTAGATAGGTAGAGCAGAGAGAATATAACACCAAGGATTGGCACACTTTTTGTAACTTCTCTCCATTTTTGGTTATTGGATTAGTATAACTCCCTAGTGTTGAAGACTAGATCCCTAACGATGAAGCTGAAAAAGAGTATTAACGTATAAGGCAAAACCTCTATAATTCAAGTGTTTGATATTCTTTTCCTCTCTTTTTTTTTAATTTTCATTTATTTATTTTATTATTGCATAATAGTTTAACAATTACATTACTTCAAGCTATAAACAAGTATCTTGAGGGGTTTCTTAAAATATTTTAGAAAAGTTAAAATTTTAAAGATATCAATTCACAAGCATCCCTCTTGATATCCTATATAGGGTCCACATGAGGGAATGAGGATAGCAAACAAAATTTGATATATGTTTTGATGATGAAATTGTTATGATTTTTGAGAATTTGGAAGATATATTTTGTAAAGGATAAATTTGATATTCTAGATGTATATATGTTTTAGCCCCTTTTTACCAATTTTTGTAATCAATTACCTAAATAGAATTAATCTAGGTATAAATAGTCTCAAAAAATTTGTACGTATTAAATTGATATTTTTAAATTTCAAATAGTTAATTGTAAAAACGAATAAAAGATATGTACCAAATATGATATTTACGCTTTTGTAATTGTAATTGGAAGGATTCTAGAATCTTATATATTTCCAACATGTATAAGAATGTGTAATACACATTTTTTTTATCTTATATAAATAAATAAATATATTTATAAACATAATAAATGACAATGTTGTAAATAGGACAATGGGACAGAGGCAATTTCATCTTTTCTTGGTCAGACTATAAAAACAGAATAACCTAGGGTTTCTCCTTTTTCACACTTGAACAACTTACATCTGTATAGAGAGATAAAAATCAAAAGAAACCTACGAGAAAACCTAAGGCGACTAAAGAGAAGTCAAGCAGTTAATTGAACAAGTAAGGATCTTTATACGAATTTCAAATTACGTGATTAGAATTAGACCTCATGGGTATTGTGTGCACATCAAGACTCGAGATTTGAGTAGGGACAATACGAGAACGAAGAATTAAAGGCTCAAGGATACGATCGTGGAATTTTTTAAGTAAGTAATCTAATCCGTGTAATTTATTTATAATTACATGTTTTAGAGATGTAATTGAGCTTTGGCATAGAGAGGATTGGGTTTAAGAGAAATTGGAATGAAAGATTAGGAGCTCGTAGAAATTGCCGAGGGTAACATGACCTACCAACACGATCGTGTTTTGACTGTGTTGAATTCAAAAGGTACACCGAGAGATACACGGCTTCTAATACGGTCGTGTTGAGTTAAGGGTAATATGATCTCTCAACATGATCGTGTTTAGACCGTGTTGAGTGTGAAAGTTGCATTGAGAGATACACGACCTCTTAACACGGTCGTGTTTCAACTTTATTGAGTCAAAGGTAACATGGCCTCCTAACATGATTGTGTTTGGACCATGTTGAAACCAAGTTTTACACCGAAAGATACACGACCCCTAACACGATCGTGCTCCTACTGTGTTGAGCAACATGGTCCCCAACATGGCCGTGTTGAATAAAGTATAAAGTAATTACATATTTATTTAACTTCAAATTAAACTAATTTCCACGCAACCTAAATAGCTAGTAAAGCCTTAGAGAGATTAAATGAATAGAATTAAGAAAATTAATAATGGTATTGATCTTAGATTGAATACTAAGAAGAGCTTGTTGATGTGTACAAATTTCCAATTAGATTAATTCTAAGACCGGGAAGTGCTTAAAGCTAGGATTTAAGGTACATGTAACTTGTGTGCTATTCTGTGTTTGCTTAAGTTAGTATATGTGTTAAAGTTGATTAAGTTAAACAATTTGGCTTAAATGTTTAAGTTGTATGTTGTATGTGCTTGGGTCAGCTTAAGGGCCCGTAGTGGCGGATCCCTAGGGAGCACCCCAATGATTTTTGTGTGACGTTATCCCTAGTGGAGTCGTGCTTAGAAATAATTTAGGCTGAACGTTGGTTAAGAGGTTAAGTGGACATGGGTGTGAGGCCCATGGTGGCAGTTCCTATCACCGGTTTAAGTGTTTAAGTGTACATGGGTATGGGGCTCGTAGTAGTAGTTCCCATCACCAAGTTTAAGTTTTAAGTGTACATGGGTGTAAGGCCCATAATGGCAATTCTCATCACCAAATTATGCTCCAGTGTATTAAGTGTGTTAAGGGAGTCATGAGTACCCCGTTGCTGCTTATGGACATATATTGTCATATGAAATGCTTATTTGTGTTTAAGTATTGCATAACATATGTGACACTTGTTTATGTTGTTCATGCTATGTGTTTGCGTTATACGTACTGGGCATTAGTTCACCGTTTGGGGAACTTGTTTTTAAATGCAGGTGTTGAGGGAGATAAGAACCTAAAAGATTACTTAAGTTTGGGTAAGCTATAGAGAGAGGAAGACGAAGATTACCATTATTATTATAGTGATTAAGATTTAGAGGATTATGTTATTTAGTTGTGATAGGCAGTAATTTTTTTAGGAATGTTATTTTATGTTCAAAGACTTTCGCTGCGTTAAATGTTTGATATAGTTTAAGTTATTATTTGAATTTTGAGGATATAGGAAATGCTTTTATATAGGAGCTACATGTTAAAGTATATCAGAATTGACTCAGAGTCTTAACGTGTTCTTATGAGATAAGGACACATGGTAGGCAGTAACGCAGCCCAGGATTTGAGGCGTTACAGCTTAGGTGGTATCAGATCTTTAAGTTTTATGATCATTAAAGACTTAAGTTTGAATCTATAGAGAATAGGTTCATGATCTTTATGAATTAAGTTTTGATTTATAGAGCATAGGTTGTTGATCCTTGAGAGCTTAGGTAACGATCCTTAGCACTAAGCGATGATCAATAGACATAAGTTTAAACAATAGAGTCTAAGATATGATCTTTAGAAGGATTAAGCACTGGATCTGTAAGATAGTAAGACATGAAGAGAGTGGGTAAAATATGGGGCGTTTACTTAATTATATAATTATTTTCTTATATTATTACTTTATATATGAATAGACCCATATGTAGTGGTATATGTGTATATACTTACATACTATAAAACCAACCATGACCGATACTAACATAAGTAGATCCGATTGTTTCTTCTTAAATAAAATGCCTCCAAGAAGAATTACCGGATTGGGAACTGGAAGGGGTGCTAGTTGTGATAACCTAAATGAGGAGGAAACTTAGAACTCACAACCACAAGGGGAAAGAGGTCAAATGGCTGAAGAGATAGTGCAGCTATGGACTTCATGAGTTAAGAGAGTGTAGATGGCTAGATGGGGCATGTTTCTCTTGTAGGAAGACTGGGTATATTAGCAGACATTGCACTGAAAGGTTAGTTTCCCTAATCTTCTATCATGTGTGCAACTAAAGGGGACACAAGGCAGTTAACTATCCTCAAAGACAAATCAGAAACCAAGCAGGGCCAGTTTAATAGGTAGCTAGACCTCTAGTGAGATGATAGGGAAGTAGACCATAGGCAGGAGGTCCTAGACAAAGAGTCTCTACCAGGGTGTTTGCCATTCATCAACAGCAGCACCAGGATATCTCAGATGTGGACAACATTACAGGTATGCTTTCAGTACACTCTTACAATGCATATGTGCTATTCGATACCGATATGTCCATGTCCTGTGTGTCTGAGAATTTTGTCTGTGCATATGCTTTAGATGTTGAAAATATGAATGACTGCTTGGCTGTTAATATTCCTTTGGGAGTAGGAGGAAGAATAAGTAGGATATGCAGAGGAGTGAGAATAGAAATACATGGTAGGGTGATGTCAGCAGACCTCCTAGTATTAGAGATGATAGAGTTTGACATTATTTTAGGTATCGACTGGCTATCAAAATATCATGCCACAACATGATGGTACAATTTAATACACCTGGGGATGGATATTTTGAATACAATCTCGAAGTACAAAGACCCACTAGATTGCCTACCTATGATATGCGGGGAAATAGTGTATTGGCAACCATATCTGTTAAAGCTAGTGAAGAAATTAAGATGGAAGAAGTAATGATAGTGAGGGAATTTCTTGATGTGCTTCTAGAAAATCTTCCCGGTTTACCCCCAGCTAGGGAAACAGAATTCAACATCGACTTGGTACAAGGTACAGTACCCATATCAAAACCAGTCTACAGGATGGCACTAGTAGAATTGTAAGAATTAAGGAACCAATTATAGGAGCTACAAAATAACTGTTTTATAAGACCCAATGTCTCTCCTTGGGGTACACCGATGCTATTTGTGAAGAAGAAAGATGGAAGCACAAGACTTTGTATAGACTACAGGGAGTTAAACAAGGTCACAATCAAGAACAAATATCCTATTTCCATGATAGATGACTTATTTGATTAGTTGCAGGGAGCTCAAGTGTTCTCTAAAGTAGACTTAAGATCAGGCTACCATCAATTAAGAATCATAGAAAAGGACATTCAGAAAACAACATTTAATACTAGATATGGATACTACGAGTTTCTAGTGATGCCCTTTGGATTAACGAATGCACCAGCTGCATTCATGGATTTAATGAACAAAGTATTTAGAGATTTCCTGGATAAGTTTATAATCGTCTTTATAGATGATATCCTGATATACTCAAAAAGTACTGAGGAGCATGAAGAACACTTGAGACTGGTATTGGGTAGATTACGAGATGAGAAATTATATGCCAAATTCAGTAAATGTGATTTTGGCTAGAACAAATAGTCTTTTTGGGTCATGTGGTTAACAGAGATGGGATATCTATGGACTCAGAAAAGGTGAGAGCGATAGTAGACTGGCACAGACCGAAAACAGTTACAGAAGTAAGAAGCTTCCTAGGTCTAGCAAGTTACCACAAGAGATTTGTAGAAGGGCTTTCCAAAATAGCAACTCCTCTTACCGGATTGACAAAGAAAAATGTGAAATTCAAATGGGATAACAGATGTGAAGCCAGTTTTTAGATGCTTAAAGAAAAACTAGTGTCGGCACCAGTTTTGACTTTGCCCAAGAGTGGAGAAGAGTTTACAGTGTATAGCGATGCCTCAGTTTAAGGGTTGAGGTGTGTATTGATGCAAGGTGGTCAAGTAATAGCATATACATCTGGACAATTGAAGCCGTATGAAAAGAACTACCTAACTCACTACTTGGAATTGGTAGCTGTAGTGCTAGCTTTGAAGCTATAAAGGCATTACTTATATGGAGAAAGGTGCAAAATCTTTACTAACCACAGAAGCTTGGAGTACATATTTATGCAGAAAGAGTTGAACATAAGACAGAGGTGATGGTTGGAGTTAATTGAAGATTATGATATGGAAATACAATAACATCCAGGAAAAGCCAATGTAGTGGTAGATTCCCTTAGCAGAAATAAACAGGGCAATGTAGCCACTCTTATCACTTCACAAAAGGAATTATTAGAAGACATGCGCAAAATGGAGCTAGAAGTTTTAACATAAGAAGTGGGAGCAGAAATGGATACTTTAAAGATTCAACCAAGTATAATGGACGGAATTAAAGTTGGTCAAATGGAAGCTAAGGACATTCAAGAGATCAAGAGAAGAATGGAATAAGGCAAGGCATCGGAATTCAACTTAGATGCAGAAGGGACCTTGAGATATAAAACGAGACTATGTGTGCCAAGGGATGTAGAATTGAAGAGGGAGATAATGAAGAAGGCACATCATTCCACCTACACAATATATCCTGGAAGTACCAAAATGTACAAGGACGTGAAAAACTGTTACTAGTGGAGAAACATGAAAAGAAAAATAGCAGAATATGTAGCCAGATGCCTCACATACTAGCAGATTAGAATAGAACATTAGAGATTGGCTGGAGAATTACAGCCTCTTCCATTATTGGAGTAGAAATGAGAGCATATGATAATGGACTTTGTTATAGCCCTCCCAAACACCAAGGAGAAGCAAGATGCAGTTTGGGTTATAGTGGACAGACTGACCAAATCTGCTCGTTTTATACCTATCAAAGTATGATACAAATAGGAGAAACTGACTTAGGTATACATACAGGAGATAGTTAGACTGCATGGGGTGCTGGTGACAATCACTTTTGATAGAGACACAAGGTTTATGAGTAGATTCTAGAATAGCCTACACAAAGCATTGGGCACCAAACTACAATTTAGTACAGCATTCTACCCATAGACAAATGGTCAGTTTGAAAGGACCATATAAATATTAGAAGATTTACTCAAGGCATGTGCATTAGATTTTAGAGGAAACTGGAATGAGCATATACCTTTGGTGGAGTTTGCCCATAATAATAGTTACCAAGCAACCATCCAAATGGCACCATATGAAGCTCTTTATGGGAGATAGTGCAGATCTTCACTACATTGGGATGAAGTGGGAGAAAGACAGATGATAGGGCCGGAGTTAGTATAAGAAGCGATAAACAAAGTGAAACTAATTAGGTAGAGAATACAAACAGCCTAGTCTTGAAAAAAGAGCTATGTAGACAAGAGGCGTCCTTTGGAATTCCAAGTGGGAGATAAGGTATTATTGAGAATTTCTCCAACAAAGGGAGTGATCAGATTCAGGTTGAGGGGAAAGCTAAACCCAAGGTATATAGGCTCATTTGAGATCTTGGAACGAATAGGCACAATGGCTTACAGGTTAGCTCTTCCACAAAATTTGGCCGAGGTATATAATATATTCCATGTATCCATGCTGAGAAAGTATGTGCCCGACCCATATCAGATAGTGGCTTTGGAGCCACTGAGTATATAGCCAAATCTAACATCTTTGGAAAGGCTAATCAAAATTTTAGACACTAAAGAATGGGTACTAAGACGAAAAACAATCCCTTATGTTAAAGTGCAATGGACAAAGCAAACAGAAAAGGAAGTGACGTGGGAGTTAGAAGAAGAAATAAAGAGAAAGCATCCAGAACTCTTCCTAATTCCAAGTAACTTTCGAGGATGAAAGTTTTAATAAGGGGAGGAGAATGTAATACACATTTTTTATCTTATATAAATAAATAAATATATGTATAAACATAATAAATGACAATGTTGTAAATAGGACAATGGGACAAGGGCAATTTTGTCTTTTCCTAGTCGGACTATAAAAATAGAATAACCTAAGGTTTCTCTTTTTTCACACTTAGACAACTTACAACTGTATAGAGAGATAGAAGGCAAAAGAACCCTGCAAGAAAACCTAAGGTAACTAAAGAGAAGTCAAGTGGTTATTTGAACAAGTAAGGATCTTTATACGAATTTTAAATTATGTGATTGGAATTAGACCTAATGGGTATCATGTGCGCATCAAGACTCAAGATTTGAGTAGAGACGATATGAGAACAAAGAATCAATGGCTCGAGGATACGATCGTGGAATTTTTAAAGTAAGTAATCTAATCCGTGTAATTTATTTATAATTACATTTTTTAGAGATGTAATCGAGCTTAGAAATAGAGAGGATTGGGTTTAGGAGAAATTGGAATGAAAGATTAGGAGTTCATGGAAATTTCCGAGGGTAACACGGCCTACCAACATGATCATATTTCGTCCATGTTGAATTCGAAAGGTACACCGAGAGATGCACGGCCTCCTAACATGGTCGTGTTGAGTTAAGGGTAACATGGCCTCCCAACAGGGTCGTGTTTAAACCGTATTAAGTGTGAAAGTTGCACCAAGAGATACACGGTCTCTTAACACGATCATGTTTCGACCATGTTGAGTCAAGGGTAACACAATCTCCTAACACGGTCGTGTTTGGATCGTGTTGAAACCAAGTTTTACACCAAAAGATACACGACCCTTAACATGGTCGTACTCTCGCCATGTTGAGCAACACGGTCCCCAACATAACCATAATGAATAAAGTATAAAGTGATTACATATTTATTTAACTTCAAATTAAACTAATTTCCACTCAACCTAGATAACTAGTAAGGCCTTAGAGAAATTAAATGAATATGATTAATAAAATTAAGAATGATATTGATCTTAGATTGAATACTAAGAAGAGCTTATTGATGTGTACAGATTTCCAATTAGATTAAGTCCAAGACCGGGAAGTGCTTAAGGTTAAGATTCAAAATGCGTGTAACTTGTGTGCTGTTTTGTGTTTGCTTAAGTTAATATATGTGTTGAAATTGATTAAGTTAAACAATTTGGCTTAAATGTTTAAGTTGTATGTTGTATGCGCTTGGCTTGGCTTAGGGGTCCGTAGTGGCAGACCCCTAGGGAGTACCCTAAAGATCCTTGTGTGACATTGTCCCTAGTGGAGTCATGCTTGGAAATGATCTGGGCTGAATATTGGTTAAGAGGTTAAGTGAACAAAGGTGTGGGGCCCGTAGTGGCAGTTCCCATCACTAGTTTAAGTATTTAAGTATACATGGGTGTGGGGCTCGTAGTGACAGTTCCCATCACCAAGTTTAAGGTTTTAAGTGTACATGGGTATGAGGCCCGTAGTGGTAGTTTCCATCACCAAATCATGCTCCAGTGTATTAAGTGTGTTAAAGGGGTTATGAGTACCCTGTTGCTACTTGTGGACTTATATTTGTCATATGAAATGGTTGTTTGTGTTTAAGTATTGCATAACGTGTGTGATACTTGTTCATGTTGTTCATGCGTGTGTGTTTGTGTTATACTTACTGGGCACTAGCTCATCCTTTGGGGAACTTATTTTTATATGCAAGTGTTAAGGGAGATGAGAGCCTAGAAGATGACTTGAGTTTAGGTGAGCTATAGAGAGAGGAAGACGAAGATTACCATTATTATTATGGTGATTAAAATTTGGAGGATTATGTTATTTAGCTGTGATATGTGGTAATTTTTTTAGGGATGTTATTTTGTGTTCAAATACTTCTGCTGTATTAGATGTTTGATATGATTTAAGTTATTATTTGAATTTTGATGATATATGAAATGCTTTTATATAAGAGCTATAAGTTAAAGTGTATCAGAGTTGACTCAGAGCCTTAACGTGTTCTTGTGAGATAAGGACACGTGGCGGGCAGTAGCGCAACTCGAGATTCAGGGTGTTATAGAATATGTAATAAAATTGTCAAAATAGGATGATGTTATGTCACAAGCATGAGAATACACAATAAATCACAAAAACTAACAAACTGTAATGGCATAGATGTAGTACTTAGTAGAATAATGTACAAATTTGTAGATATAAAGCAAAAGAGTGGATGTATTGAGTGGGAAAATCAATTAATCCGCAACAAACAAATAAATCAAGAGCTTGTATCTCTATAAATAGGAAATAATAAAGAAGAGAAAAATCTTAGATCTTTTAAGAGAGTGGGTCTCTCGAATTAGCCATTGTCATCTCTTTCATTTGCAAAATACAACACCAAATAGTGAGAGAGATAAGATGAACAAAGAGTTATAAAAAAGTGAGTTTCAAGGAAGGAGAAGAGAGACGACCTGGTTAAGGGTTTGGCATGACTACATTTGAGGAAAAAATAGTCTAAGGTTCTCTTTAATTGCAATATTGGGCTGGGTTGTAATATTTGGTGCTCTCATCACGATGTCATGGACTTAAGAAATTCGTTCTTCATTCTAACCTGCGTATAAGAAGTCATCAATAACATTGCAAGTAACTTTGAATTTTCATTAGAATTACTCAATTCTAGGTTAAATAGTATAAGAATGAAAAGTACCTTTTATGATCCCTTTCAATGTTCTATTTTTTCTCATTTTCTACACAACAACTTCTTGAAATCAAAGAAGACATACCCAAATTTTATAGTGATGATCCATTTGAATGGACACTCAAGATTGGACTTTTTTTTTTTTTCCGTAACATTCAAAAACAACATTTTAACCAGCTTTCCTACTTTGCTATGCAAGCTCTTATGGTACACATGGATGAAGCAATAGAAACAATATTCAATATGGGATGCATTTGTTAAACAAATCATGATCAAATTTGGACCTTTTGAACATTATCTTAGGGAAAGAGAAGAGAGACAACTTGGTTAAGGGTTTGGCGTGACTGATAGTGGATGGTCGTCCTTGATAGATTGACTTGTTTACCGGTGGTTAAAAGAATAAATAAATAAAAGTTGACTTGTTTTTGTTTATTTGTTATTTCTAAAATTTGGAAATTCTCCATTATCGAGTATCAATACACAAATCAATTGACATGGTCCATCGCAAATAAGTTAAACTAGATATTATGCTTTATCTTCTTCTTTTTTTTTGTTTTTTTTTAACCAATCAGTTTAATGTTTGAACATAATTTATTTTTTAAGGAAATTACTAAGAGGAGGATTCATCCTAATTCCTACTCTTACATGGTAGAAAAGGGATAGTAGATAATATTAGGTTAATTTTCTCAGTTTTCTTCATTCATTTTTTTTTTACTTTGACTTTTGAATCAAAATTAGATATTAAAAAATTAAAAACAAAAATTTACTATATCGCAAAATAAAATACCTTGAACGTTCCTACTCTCAATTCTTTTTCGGTTTAATTGAAATAAAAGATGAAATCTTATCTTTACATTGGACAAACTACTTTTCCAAACTTATCTATTTAAAAATTAATCAAATCACCATTTCTTTAAGCTTTCTTTCTCCTACTTGTCACAATCTTGTAATACAAGATAAAGGTAATGCCTATCATCCATCATTTTTCTGCACTCTTTGACATTTTTCAGGAAACTAGTTAGTTTTTATAATGTAACTTTTATTTATTTATTTATAATATATGCTATTAAAAAGCCAACATTCATACTACTATTTTTAATTGTTCCCCCCCATAGCACTTTAACGTTTTCCAAGGAAAAAACAAACAAGAATTCTACTTCTACATCTCCTAGAAATTTAAGTAAAAGTTTCTTTGATTCAACTAATAACAATCTTAAGGGTACCGCGTCGCCTAGCTGGTGTTGATTCACATTGTGGGTCTAGTGCTAGGAATGCATACTGTGGATAATAATATGAACCTATTATGGGTAGTATGAAAGCTGTGGATGGGAAGGCCCATGGATATGATCTGGGGGATGGTTGTTGCTATAACTGGACAATGGACAATGGGGAAAGTCGTGGATAGAGGAAGGCCCATGGATAAGGAAAAGAATACACTTTTAATTTTTAATATATTTACTTAATTTTCTATTTAAGTTTGCAATCTTTTTGTTAATTATATTTTATTCTTTAATATTTTTAAAATTTTATAAAAATAAAAATTTTATTAAATATATTAAATTTTATATTCATTTAGAATATGTATTGGTTTTCGATTATCTTTACGCTGGTTGGTTAGGGTGGTTAAGGTATATGCAAAATTTTGTAGCATTTTTTCTTAATTTTAATTATTATTTTTGTATTATATTTTATTATTATATATTTAAGATTATTTTTTATTATATTATATAAATAAATATATTTAATACTATCATTTATTAATTTAATTATTATAAATTAATGTGAAGTTGATACATGTCATATGAAAAACTTAATAGATTTAATAAAAAAAAATTATAAGGTTTTAAAAAAGTTTGAAACTTAAATAAAAGAAAAAAATTTCAAAATTTAAATTAAAAATAAATAAATATTAAGGATTAAAAATAAACTCCTCCTACCATGGATATTATTTTAGGGGATAGCTATTGCCGAGACCCGAGAGTAGCCACTCGGGAAGGGCGGAATGCGACCATGGACAAGGGGCTATGCATATGTGTCAAGGGGAAGGGAGGGGTTGGTATGACTGGCTAATTGGTGAAGGGGGTGATAGATGGCCACATGACAACCATAGATAATGCAGTATTGCATGCTGAGCATCAATTTGGTGCTCCAGCTCTACACACTATTATTTCAAGTCCGCTAGCTGTTGACTGTTGTCGTATTGGAATCGTTACTCGTTGGATTGCTATGCTATGGCACGGCCACTTGTATTGTATGATGCTAGTGCCAAAAGTTGGGATCTATCCTCCATGAAGATCCATTGTGTTTTAATACCTTTGATATAGTGAATTCTATTTTGCACTCCGTTATTCGTTCATCTAGTGAATTCTTTTATGCACTTGGTATATATACATTGAATTGTAATATTGATCACCATAGATTAGAGTATGCCCCTGCAGCCAATAGTTTCTTTTTCATACATGACCTTTTTGACAGGGCATGCCATGTCCTAATCGACCATTGTTGGCAGATATGGGAGATTTATTAACTCATCGTAGAGACCCTATCAATTTAGTGTCCTGCACTGCTCAGTGCACTATTAAGGATGTGAAGTTTCACTCAAAGTAGGAATGTGTTGACAGGACCACCGAAGACTAACGAACGAATTTATTTCATTTATCCAATGGCCAAACAACATCGTTTCCTTTCTCATTTACAACTTGTGCTTTTGAGTTAGTTAATCATATTGACATAATGTTCCTACTTTAGAAGGACATAAGTTTTTTCTTACTATTGTTGACGATTAGACAGGAACTACTTGGATTTATCTCATGAAAGCTAAATTTGAAGTTTCCTTGATCATTCTTGCTTTTTACAAATAATTCTCAACCAATTTAATCATTATATTAAGATAATTCGTATAGATAGCGGTTGCAAATTTTTCTTAACAGATTTTTACTCTTCAAATAGCATTCTTTATTAAACATTATGTGTTGAAACACCACTGGTATAGTAGAATGAAAACATCAACATTTACTTTCTATGGCTAGACACTCATTTTTCAATCTTCTTTACCTATATATTTTTTGGGAGATGCAATATTATCTGCCACACATATCATCAATTGTATTCCCACTTTTGTTCTTCAAGGATCTACTCCATTTCAACTATTGTTTCAAAAATTGCCTTCTTATTCACATCTTTGTGTCCTTGGTTGCTTATGTTTTGCTTCTACACTTAGAAGAGATTGTCATAAATTTGATCCTCATGTTCATCCTTGTATTTTTGTTGGTTATCCTTTAGGCACAAAAGGTTACAAGTTGTATGATATGATAGAAAAGAAGTATATTTTGTCAAGAGATGTGCATTTTGTTGAAGATTTTTTTCCTTTTCGAGTACCATCAATTTCTACCCTGTTCAAGAATGATACTTTCCCAAAACTATCTTTACCATCTAATTTAACAATTTCCTATACATATCATTCCTGATACAAATCATGCTAATAGTCAGCCTAAACCTCCTGATACATGTTTTGCTCCTCAAGTTTTTGAAGATTCTCCTAATGCAAGTTTGGTTATTAAAGTTTCTGCAAATTTTCCTGATACAATTTTTGATCATTCGCAATATATTCCTCCTTATCCTAATCATTCGCATTTGTTTCTCCAGTTTCTTATCATTCTTTGCCTCTTAGACGAAGTGGTAGATTATCTAAAATTCCCTCTTATCTTGCAAATTATCATCATAACCTTGCCTTGACTAATTCCTCTTCTAATTCTATAGTTTCTTGACATTGTCCCACTATTCATCCAATACAAAATTCTTTGTCTTATGCTTCTTTATCTATTCCATTTTGTGCATTTACTATCTAAATATCTCAAAATTTTGAACCATCTTCATATAATCAAGCTAAGAACCTTAAGCTATGGTGTAAAGCTATGGATGAAGAATTAGATGCTTTAAAAACTAACA
Organism: Laguncularia racemosa; assembly: GCA_037954665.1. NCBI lineage: Eukaryota > Viridiplantae > Streptophyta > Magnoliopsida > Myrtales > Combretaceae > Laguncularia > Laguncularia racemosa. The sequence continues at coordinate 1,758,053 of JBBMOL010000072.1, forward strand.
ATACTTGGACTATAGTACCATTACCTCTAGGAAAACATTCTATTAGTTGTAAATGGGTTTACAAAATTAAAACAAAAGCTGATGGTCCTATTGATCGTTATAAAGCTAGACTAGTGGCTAAAGGGTATAATCAAAAGGAAGGTTTTGATTTTACTAAAACATTTAATAAGATACTACTATTTGAATATTTTTCTATTTAGCTACTATATTCAACCACCATGTTCATTAAGTGGATGTTCATAATGCTTTCTTAAATGGTAATTTATTTGAGGAAGTCTATATGGATGTTTCACCAAGATTAGAGATTAAGGGGGAGTCTTCAAATAGTGGAAGGCTTGTTTGCAAGCTTAATAAGTCATTATACCGACTTAAACAAGCATCATGACAATGTAATGCTAAACTTACTACTTCTCTTTTAGCTTTTGGTTTTCAAAAATCTCATTGTGATTACTCTTTGTTTACCAAAGGATTTAGAAATGATATGATTGTTGTATTGGTCTATGTGGATGATCTTGCAATTGCTAGCAAGAATCTGTCTCTTATTAAACACTTCAAGAATTTTCTTCATATGCAATTTCAGACTAAGGATTTAGGAATTCTAAAGTATTATATAAGACTTGAGCTTGCAAGATTTGCACAAGGTTTGGTATTATGACAACGCAAATTTTCCTTAACTCTATTACAAGATGTTGGTTTTCTTGTTTCTCGGTCTGCAAAAACTCTTACTGTTAAAAATCATCATCCATCATATGAAGATGATTCGGACTTGGTTGATTCCACTTGTTACAGATAGATGGTAAGCTTTTGTATTTGACAATCACTCGACATGATCTTACATATTTCGTTCATATTCTTAGTTAGTTTATCGACAAACCTAATCCCACACATCAAATGGCTTTGGATCAAGTATTATGTTATATCAAAAATACTGTTGGCAAGGAATCTTCTTTTCTAAATCTTCTTATTTGATTATAAGAGCACATAGTAATAGTGATTGGGGAGGTTATCCAGATACTCGACGTTCCACTGCTAGTTTCTGTATATTCCTTGGTGACTCTCTTATTAGCTAGAAAGCCAAAAAGCAATCTACTGTTTCAAGAAGTTCTATTGAATCTGAGTATCAAGCACTAGCTTCCAACACTTGTGAAATTGTTTGGTTTCTTACGTTGTTAAAAGAATTTCACGTTTCTTGTTCCAAAGGACTTATTTAGTTATTTTGTGACAATCAATTTGCTTTACACATTGCTTGGAATCTAGTTTTTCATGAACATACTAAACATTTAGAAATGTACTTACATTTTGTGCATGACAAAGTTGTTGCTGGTGTTATTTTACTTATTCATGTACCGATTAAACAGCAAATTGTGGATGTATTCACCAAAGGTCTTCCTATAGAACAATTCTATTTCTTATTACACAAGATAAGAGTACTTAACATCTACTCTCTATCTTGAGGGGGAGTGTTAGATGTATATCTATATGCGTGTGTATAATAGTATAGTGTGTGTACATTAGTATAGTAATAGTATAGAATATGTAGTGCAGAGCATATATACATTGTTATACAACTGAACTATAATTAATTTTTTCTTGATTTAGTTTTAATACTTAGGGATTCGCTTTCCATTTTTCTTTTCTCTTCTTCCCTCTTCTACGATACTGTTTAAGAACATTTCATCTGTTTTACCTTTTCTTTCTTTCTTCTCAAAGTTCACCACATAGAACACAATTACAAGAACTTATTGTGCTTTGCATAATTGCATTAAGCTAATCACGTTTTGCATATTACTTCTTCCTTTTTGATATTTATTTCTTTAATCTTCATTAGTTTATCTGTTGCCTGAGAAGAGAAAAAAAACCTTAAAATGATAATAATAATAATAATAATAATAATAAATGGGGGGCTTTTGCCTTTAATTTTTGTAGAAAATGAGGTAAAAAATGGGGATTCATTCATGAAATAAGTTGCACTTCGCATGATTATGGGGGCATAAAATGGTGTTCCCACATCTAACAAACGGTTCGATAAAGCTGAGGCAAAGATTGTTGATCATGCCACATGCTGCAATCGTTGCATTTTATTAAATATTTAGTTTCGGTTTGTAATCATGACTTACCTCATGGATGTGTCTTTGCTTATTTTAGAAGTTCCCATTTGTTTATTGTTTGATCATCCACGTCACGGGTGTATGTCTTTTTAGCCTATAGATTAACAGTATAGATTTTGTTGGACGGTTGCTATTTGGATAAGTACATTTGATATCATGTTACTAACATTTATGATGAAGTTAAAATTGCATATTCAAGTGTTAAGCGAGTTGAATAACAAATATTGTATTGGTGCTAAGTACTTTAGATTCCATTGCCGTTAATGTTTTTATTAACATCATTTTTTCTTATGAGTATAACAAGCGAAAGAAATTGAAATTTATATCATAGAAAAATAGTTTTCACACCAACTTTAGTATGGTAACATCGTTTAGAAGGAGTCAAAGTGGCTACAGAAAAATAAATGCCACATTGTTCACCTTAGTAATATCATTTTATCAAATTAATGTAGTTATTAATTAAAGCATATCTCCCAATGTTAATAAACTAATTGAATACTTAAAAGCTTTGAAAAACACATATACTAGACAGGGATGCACTTTCATATGCATGTCTAAAACCAATAAGATAAAACTATGAATGTTTATGAGTACAATAAAGTAAAACAAAATATAAATAACCCATTTGTTTGATAAGAAGGAACCATTAAGAAGAAATAGCCATAACATGCATCGTCTTTATATTTCATTAATGTACCCTTAATCATTTTAAAAACTTTATATTATATAACATCGAGGCTAATAGGGTGTTTTGGCTTATATATATTATAGAAGAATACAAATTCACAATACATGCGTAGAAAAAGTGTACGTGTGTGTGTGAAACAGGATTTTAGTGTCTTTTGCTTCTACACTTTTATTTAGTGCGGTTGCTTTATAACTAACGAAGACAGGACAATGCTTAATGATGTTGCTTATATTTTATAACATAAAATATTTATACATCGTCATTAAATTATCGTGTATATATCTACTTGATTTCGCTTTGACGCTATTTTTAAATTATTATTATTATTATTATTATTAAAACTTATTCATAAAAATAAATGTGTCCAATTATAGATAAAGTAGAAACTAATCACAAATAAAGCAGCTGCTCTATTCTATGTTAATTCTGTGTGAAGCGTGCTGCTCGAATATACTCAAATATTTCTTGTTTGACTTCACAGCATTTACCTCTATTGAACGTACGACTTTTTAAGGTAAAACATAAGGAAATGAGTTGGTTAATTATAAAATAACATAACGGGTATGATAGTTTTTTCTTCTTTTCTTTCAAGTATATTTTATGTTAAAAAGTATAAATTATAAATGCATCCCCTTCTATTGTCTTATGCAGTTTAACCATTAATTTTTTATATTAAGTTATTACATCTTAAATTTTTAAAAATGTGATTTTTAAATTCTATTTTACTCTCTTATGCTCAAATAAAATACTTAAAATTTTAAAAAATATATAAATAAAAAAAAATCATGGTATATGAAACTTTAGATGCACTATTTCTATAGCTTTAAGAGCTTGAACGCAAAATTTCAAGAATTCTTATAAATTTTATACCTCAAGAAAAAAAAATCAATAAATTGAATTTTATATTATTCTATAATCATTATGTTTAACGGTGTTATGTAGCTTTAAGCATATGTTTATACAATTATCACAGCAATAATTTTGTCAGTAATTTTCACACTATTTCTGACATGTTGTTCCCTCTCTTCAGTCAAAGTCACTCAAAAAGCTCTAATGTCTCTGTCCATTTGTTCCTGAATGGTGCAAGTGCAAGCGCTTGGTTTCAGAAGATCAGTCCTAGGGGTTGGCAATTGCAGCCCATCTCATCTCAGCAGCCTGCATCATTGCACTTGTTTGGAGCAATGGAGATGGACTCTCGTGACTCATGAACATCATTGTCATATGGTGATGGGTTAAATCAAATTTATATAGATAAAGCCTATAAATTATGTGATATTAAAATATGTGCATTTCACATAGGCTGGTAATTCGGCATCCACATTCACATAAAATACAGTATGATTATACACATATAACACAATGTGATTATAATTTTTAATATTTAATTTAATTTCATATTCTATTATATATTTATTATACTCTCTTCTCGATTGTCTCCCACATACTACTTCTATTCTGCTGTTGATCTCATTAATTGCTTTGTTCTCTTTTTTTTGTTATTGTTTTTAGCTATTTTGACTTTGGTTTCACTAAGATAAGAAATATATTTTTTTAAAGAATTAAATTATAGATTTAAGTTTTTATGAATGATTAATATAAAAATTATATTATTAGTTGAGATTTTTTGGGTATAAATTTGTTTAAATTGTATCACGGAATACGATTCATTCACGTAAATTAATGCAACAATTGATTTATATTTTATTCTGATTTGATGATATATTTTGGGAATTTGTACAAAGAAAACAATGTGGATTTATTTTGCCAAAGAGCAATGAGGATTTTTGGGTAGTAAAAGGAAAAAAAAATTTATTGATTGATATATCTCATGTATGATGTATATGTGGTGTATAAATATCATTAGAATTTTGACATGTATGATAATGAAATAGGCAATTTCTAAATTGATTACCACCCATGTTTGGTAGAAATTATATTTATTAAAATTTTATTGATATTTATATATTACAAGTACATAACACATAATGCATATTAATCAAAAAGTTTTTTTCTTAAAAAAAAAGTAATGGTTTGTATTAATAATTGCATGATTGTGTGCATTATCATATAATATAACAATCTAAATATGTCAATTACAATGAAGGATGATTAAGATAAATTATTGCAATTATTGTAAATAAACTATAATAGATCATCTAAACCCTTAAAATACAATGTTAGCTTCTTATAACTTAATTAAAATATGCATATACACACTAATTTATCACTATTGTTCCATATCCGCCACTAAAATAACCATTAATACTTACTAGTGTTATCTTTGTAGCTTTCAGCATGGTTTGTAAGTATATATATATATATATATATTAAAGTTATGAGTTTGTAAAATCATACTATAAAAGCTTAAGAATATATCTATACATGATTAATAATTTTTGAAATGTATTTGTAATTTACCGTAGATGTAAAAAAAAAAAAAAAAAAAGATAGATTCTTTACCTTATTGTGTATGAGTAGTGTCTCAACATGTAACTTTTATATGCCAAGTATTATGCAGCTTATAGTCGGGTTGATAAAAATCCCATCCATATAAATATTTTTTTTTTCTGGAAATTTTTATGCAAGTATTCTCCAACAGTGTTAAGGTTGTCATGAACCATAATATATAAGTCATCCATACTTGCAAAAAATTTCAAAAGAAAAAAAGAAAAATGAAAAGGAAAGGGCGTTGTTGGGTGCATATCAGATCACATGAAGTGGAGCATGCACCATCGTGGATAGGGTGGATGGAAAGGGAATGTAGGTCGCATACAACTAGACAGCACATTCATTCCATGTGTGTCTCTTTGAACAATTTTCTTAGCTCACATGCATTGCTTAAGCTTTATTATTATATTTCTTCTTACACTAAAATGGAATTTTTCTTGAGTTGACAGGGCATGTGGACATGATCAGACCAGGTCCTTTCAATCAACCAAATTGATGAATAATCTCACAGAATTTAATCTGCGTCCCATGTGGTTGTGTTATTTTATTTATAAATTTGTCATTCGGGGGCAAGGCCTTGTCCACGCTCTCTCTAGTTGGACCACAACAGCGTCACGGAGACTTTTAGATGGGATTTTGCTTTCAAACCATACGTAGCTAATCAATGTAATTATTATTCTTTTCTTATTTCTCTTTTTTGAGAACAAGGATACAATCCATATTCATTTAATGGATTCATAAAAAAACTAATATTAACTTATCATACTTTCAAAAGGTTTAAATCTAAATATTTTAATATTTAGATCAATAACTAAAATACCTTCTTATAGATTAGAGGAAATCATTTAGTTGAATGTCCCAAATCCAAGAAAGTATTACTAGATTTGATAAATGTGCATCATGTAGTCATTAATTATATTTCATAAGGGCATTGGTAATTGTCCGTGCATTAATTAACTTTTTTATTAGATATCTAGTTACTAGAACCCAAATATGTATAAGTGCATAGACAATTATAACATGCCCTTGACTCTAGTTACTAGAGGGCAACACTCTACTAGAACACAAATATTAGATATTCAGCCAACAAAAAAAATACTGATTTTTATCACCGAGATTTAAAAGGTAAAAAAAAAATACTAATTTTTATCACAAGGATTTAAAAGGTATTCAGAGTTTTAAGTTTTTACTTTTAGTATTTTGACTATCAACTTATATTTAAATTATATACAGATACTTTAATTTTTCACTTGGTACATTTTACCTTCTTAATTTTCTTAATGACGACTTACACCTTAGAAGCTCTCCCAACCAATCCTTTGCCCCAACCCTACAAAAAAAAAAACAAAGTTATGCTTTCAACAAAAGGTAGTAAATAAAAAAAGAAAAAAAGACTTACAATTACAAAAATAAAAAAGTAAAAAAATGGAAAAGAAAATTAGCTAAGGGTGAGTATCAAAACCTATGTGACCCTAGAACCTATTGTACCCTACAAAATTAGATAGGTTTCAAAAAATGTATTAAATGTTATATGATAAATTTCAATTGCAAATTTTTAGAACCTATAACTATAAGATAGGGTAACAAGTATAATCTTCTAATAATTCTAAAACCTATAATCTTGTTTGGTAATAGTGCTTTATATATTACAAACCAAGTTGTAATAAACAAAAGTTACTTAGAAAATATAATGAAAATTCAACAAAGTTGACTTAACTTATAACTCATTGTTTTAGATTAACACTTGATCAAATAGTCCAATCTATTTCAAACCTTTGTCTTATTTCAATATTTTGGTTCATGTCTATTGTAAAGGAAAAACCTATAGATTTACATACGGTACCTTGGAACTCATAAATTTCATAGGCTTTAAGTAAATTTAGAGGATCATAAGTTAGTTTTAGTTCCAAATTTTTAGAACTTGCAACTATATGGTAAGGTATAAGGTAAATTTTAGAACTAATGTAAACCTAAGTTATAACGTTCTAGAACTGGGAGCGCAACAACTCACCATGTGTCACTATTATCTAGTGGCACGTAAGACTCTTTAACCTACTCAATCATCATCTCTCAAATAACCTGTCAACCATTCTCAACTAATAGGACTAAATTCTATATTATTTATTATTATTATTCATCTCAAAATAAAGTCTAATTATCATTGATAAAATAACAATTGCACTACTTCTATTACATCAATAGTCTCCTCAACAGAAAACATAATTCATCCAGCTATTTTCAAATGAATTTTGCTAATTTTCATAATAATAATAATATTCTACTTGTCCCTTATCATGCTTGTAGTCTAGCACTAACTCATTGTAAAAGGAAGTATTGTTTGTACTTGTAACTAAAAAAAAAAATCCCCCATAAGAAGTGAGCTGATGCCCAATACATGCTACCCACAAACACATGCGCATGACACACACTAACAGGATTCACATACATTCAATTGCAACCAGAAAACATCCAACAATTTTATTATCTTTAACTTAAATCCATCAAACATCATAGGAGTTATCATAACTCTACACAACGTAGTCATTAGAAGTTTTATTAATATATATAATCTTATACATTAGGGATATAGCCACTTCTAACTCTGATATTACTGAGGAGACAAGTGATTCCCTATGTTAAAATGCAATGGACCAACCAAATGGAGCATAAGGCAACTTGAGAATTGGAAGGTGACGTGGGAAAGAAATATCAAAGATTTTCCTAAATTTAGATAACTCTCGAGGATGAAAGTTTTTTTTTATAAGGGGGAAGGACGTAAAATACTAAAAAAATAAGAAAATAAATAAATTTTATTTAACAAGGCATTAATGTAATATTGTGGTTATGCAGGAGGTAATATAGACATTTTAACCCTAGATTATATAAGTCCTTACAAAACCCTATTGTCTTCTTTTCTAAAATATGCTCATCTCTGCAAACAACGCTCAAATAGGTGATCTAAAAGTCTCTACTGAATAACTTCATATGCAAAATCCACGAGGTAGGTGCTAATCTGAATTGGATTGTGGTATGCCCTCTCGTATTAATAAGTGTTTAACCTAAGGTACCGTTTGGTTACTGGTACTGGACAGAACAAGAGTATTGGACAGTACTAAAAAAAAGGATTGGACAAAAAATATTTTTGTATCACGTTTGGTTTGTTCAGTACTGGACAAGGATTTTTGTGCTGTCTAGTGTTTGGATTGCAAAGTACTGGACTAAACATAGTAAATTTGACAGTTTTACCCTGGAGAAGGCTTTTGTGCTGTCTAGTGTTTGAAATTGCAAAGTACTGGACTGGACAGAGTAAAATTGACAATTTTGCCTGTGCCTCGACACACGACATATACACGCCCTTGCCTTCAACCGTGTGTGCTTCACACGGCCGTGCCTTCAATCGTGTGTGCTTCACACGGTCGTGCCTTCAACCGTGTGTGCTTCTGTAGATTTTCCAAGATTAACACACGCCCGTGCCTTTAACCGTGTACTCAACCGTGTGTGCTTCTGTGGATTTTCCAACCTTAACACACGGCCGTGCCTTCAACTGTGTACTTCAACCTTGTGTGCTTCTGTGGATTTTCCAAGCTTAACACACGGCCATGCCTTTAACCGTGTACTGAGCATGCATTCGAACCCTAACCAATAAGCCCCCTAAAGCAAACCATGCAATCGAACCCTAACCAACTCTTCTCCATTATAGAGCATGCATTTGAACCCTAAAACCAAAAAACCCCCTAAAGCGCACCATGCATTCGAACCCCAAAACAATGTTTAAGCTTCCCCCACCCCCCAATGGATAGCGAGCGACAAAAATGACAGCATGCGAGCACTGGGGGACTTCTTGACGGACACAACGAACAGCATGTGAGCACTGGGCGACCATACGTACCTGATGGCTACTTCGGGCTTCACAATGGCGATGGGTGAACTTGAGCCGATTCCATAGTGGGCGGCAGTGAAGGAGCGGAGGAAAACACGACCGGTTGAAGCTCGTGCGGCGCTGGAGGAAAAACGAAACGGTTGCTACGAACGAAAGGGGCGTCTGTGCAGCAGGGATTCAAGGTAAGTATGAAGGGCAAATTCGGAATTTCAAAAAAATTACATTTAGTCCAGTACCGCATTTTTAGTATCGAATTACATGCGGTACTAAAATTTCTGATTTTGTCCAGTACGTAATTGGTGTTTAGTCCAGTACTTCCTTCATGTATGGCAACCAAACGAAGGATAAAAAATTTTGTCCAGTCCAGTGCCGAATTTCAATGCCAACCAAACGCTACCTAAGGATTGATTTATGTTATAGTTTGGATGCAATTAGAGTAAGCAGATTTAGGGAGTGTGAATGATTGGAGCAACTTTGGAATCGATTGAGTGATTCAACCAAGTAAGTTGATCTTTTTATACTAAGTTTTATGAATTAAACAACTTACTATATTGGATTAGAAGTAAAGAAGAGATAGGTGAAGATTGGCTCGGAAAAGCGAATGAATTGTGAAGAAATTAAACCCTTCATGAGATTCAGAGAGGTACACGGCTAAGGTACACGGTCGTGTACTCTCTTGTGGTGAAAATAAGGGCAAATTATAAATTAAAAAAAAATGGTACATAGAAAGGTACATGTTTGTATACCTACCCATGTTAAAGTACATGATTGTGTGGGTATGTCAAAAAGCCTTGACAGATAGAAAGGTACACAGTGCATTTATACACAATTACATGCACGATCGTGTGTCATCTTGTAACAAATTCAAAATAATTCTTCTTCTCTATTTCTCGAATTTTCAAAAATTCAAAACCTTTTTTGCACCAAATTAAGTCATTGGAAAGGGAAATCATTAACCCACACTTAGAGTTACAAATCAGGTAGAGTTAAATTGACTTTTAAGTTAGTGGTAAGTTAGTTCTTTGTATATAACAGGTTTCACTTAGGTTCACAGTTGTTATTTTGGTGACCTTAAAATAGTTTTTTTAGGTATGTGACTATCTTGTTTGTGTTTTGTGTTTGATAGTGTAGTATTAAAGGAACTTAAATAATATTTGAAAATGAATTTGTTATTACTTATGCTTGGCTTGGCCTAACAATAAAAGCAAAAACAAATAGATAAGGACATGATTGAGAAAATTGTGGAGAGCACATAAATCAATTACAAATTTTAATATAAACAATAATTATATCAAGAATATTAAGAAATCACTGTGAAATGAAATAAATATTTTTTAAAATTCAAGGGAACATGCAACCTAAAAGATTGTATTGACAATTTCTTGATAGTGTCACACCAACAAGAAGGATAATATGACATTACAATGCACTCGAGCTTATAATGAAGTCACATTATTAAAAAGAGAAAATATGTCACACCAATTTTTAAGAGAAAGTAGGAAATAAAACTTAATGTTCTAGAAAACAAATTCTTAAGGAAACCATAAAATTAGGAAATCAATCAATCAAAATAAGAAAACATTCCTCTAAAAAAAACTAATAATAGGCAATAAAACAAGAAAATATATAAATGTAAGTACAAAAATATCTATTTCAATTGACCATATACTCTCCTCAGTTCACCAAATGGTGTATCCAATCAACCACATTAAGACCCTGTTTACTGCCCTCTTGTTTTTCACTGGATCCGCATTAGTGTATTACCCACTTTACATCTACATACCCTAGCAAGGGCAACTACAAGGTTAAGATACCTAGCCTGGACGAGCCTTGAGGTGATCGGCTTGTGGCAAAACTTGTATTTGCAATCTAGATGCACTTGCATGGCTTGCATCGATTCGACGACTATGGTAGTTGCCATGGCCACGGTTATTGTTTTCGAATATTTCTACTTTTTATAGTGTTAATTATCTAAATTAGAAATTTAAAAAATATATATATATATATTGTGAGGACCTAAACTTAAGCAATAATGGTAAAATTAAAATAATATATATATATGTTATATGCTAAAAGTAAAATAAAATAAAATAAAATAAATATATATAAAAATAATAATAATAATATGAATTATATGGGCATATATATATATATATATATATATATGTAAAAAAAATGTACATATTATATTATATTATAGCTAAAAAGAAAATAAATAAAAGAGGAAGGAAAAAAAATAAAAAAATATAGAACAGTACCCTCAATGTCAGCAAAATTAAGTAATATTATATATAATATATATATATATATATATTAGAATAGAGAGAAAGAAAAATCAAATCATCAAAAATTAGAAAAAAGAGAAACCAAAACCCTCTCCATTTTATCCGAATTTTCTGGGAAAATTGAAGTTGGAATTCCCAACATGCAATCATCAGGATAGGAAGAAGAACAAGATTGAAGTAGGATGCAACAAGAATTTGAAGAAATTGAAGAACAAAAAATCAAATTAAGTAAGGAGAATTTTGTCTATTCGTTCGAAGGGGATAGGGTAAATCTGCTGCTAGGCCAAGCTAGGGTTAAGGTTTTGGGTGGGAGAGGATTCCGGCCGACATAGTTTTTTCTGGCGTTGGTGGCCGGAGGCCGGTGAACGGAGCAGCCCCTAGTAACGCCCGAAACTTCCTATTTTTGTTAAAAATATAAAATGTTGATGAAAAATTATGATTTTTGGTATCTGGCATAATTTTGTATGAATATTAATGTGATAATTTTATTTTTCTTAAATTTGATTCAAAAATATGTGCTCCTTAAGAAATGCTATGTTCTGGTCGTAAATTAAATTGGAAACTAAGGTCAAATGATGTATTTTTGATGTAATTTTTAGTATACAAGATCCTTATATGATTTATTAGATCAAAAAATCAATAATTTTTCAGATTGGAGTCGTTTTCTATTTTTAGTGAATTTTTCAAGCTAATTACCCTGTTCTGGCCGAATTAAATCCTTAGCAAAATAGGAGAATTTGATTTGATTAGTTGAATTTGATGTTCATTTGAGGTTCATTGAAGCATAATATGATTTTGAGAAGCTTGGGTTAGTTACGAAACAAAAACGGGAGTGTTCGGTGCAAGATCGTGATAATTTAGAACTATACGATTCAATATAGAATCATGCTGAAATTTAATTACATTAATATATAATAGAGCGTAGTATACCCGTATGTATATGAATTAGAAATTGTAGGAAAATGGTGGATTATACGAGGTTAAGATGGAATTTAAGGGTTTGGAATACTGAATTAGCAATTTATGGTTCAATAGAGCGAATGAGGTAACATTGATTAGTATACTGATGATTCGGGTATTTCTGTTGAGTAAGGAGTACAAAGGAACTTGGCTGGTGCGACTGTTTGGATTGGCATATATTGTTTCAGGTGAGTACCCCCTTAACTTTTCTCTTGGGTACAAGTGGTTAATAATGTAAACTACTTGTTGTTGGCTGAAATTACCCTATACGATCACTTACTGTGATCAATGCAGGAGGATTGTTGAATTATATTGGTTTACTGATGGCTGGTTGTGTGTCATGATATGATTGGATTATGAGAAAAAAAGGGAACATTCTAGAAAATCCTAGAATGAGAGTTGGGTGCGGGATTTGATTATACTATTCCTGATTGTATGTGATGTAATGAACTTAAACTATCGAATGCTTAATGATTGTGATGTAATGCTGGGTTATTTTTAGCTTATTAAATGGGGTTTATATGACTGGTTGAGTTCATACTATTGTTGTCTTGGTAACGATGAAATATCTAAATGGATAATAAAATGGGAGTTAGGCTATAAGTACCTACTAACCTAAAACACTTAATGTAAGAAAAGTCTCGTTCCCTGCCTAGTAAGTTTGTGGTACGACCTTTGAGTCGACCCGGATGGGTTTGAGGCATGGTCGACGGACCGGCCCGGTTTAGTGACCTATGGGGATCTAGTCACCCCTTTTGTTTGAGGCAGGTGAAAGGCAGAGCTGGATATTTCTAACTAAAAAGGGTATATAAGGATGTCTTAATTAGTTGAGAAAACATTAAGTTTTGAAAAGTACATGAGGGTAGTTTATCTACCAGCTGACAGGCTTTGCCTGGATTAATTGAAAAATATTTGTGACCTGTGAGTAAACAGGAGTGATTGAAATGGTCTCCAATGAAAAGGTTATGAGTTTAGCAAAAATGGAATTACAGGGAAAATATCACTAAGTAAGATCATAGTGATGTTAAAATGTAATAAATTGAATTAGGTTTCTTGCGAGTATAACTTGAGTTGAAAACTTGCTTGCTTGAGTAATCACTTCGAGGTATTTGATAATATTATTGATTACTATTATGTGATTTTGTTGTTTGTTTTTATTGGGTTGCTTGATTTTATTCTCACTTTGCTTCTTAAGAAGTTGAGGGGTTGGTGTTTTTGCTAACCTCAAGTACAGGTACTAAAGAATAAGTTGTTGGAGACTCGGGTTTTTGGAGAGCGTCAATAGAGGCAAAGAAGCCCTTAGTTTCATTTTGGAACCTCTGTTATTTGTAATAAGATCTATAGGTGTTAATCTTCAGATTGTAATGTAAATATTTGTATGTATAAGGTTGGATTTGTAATCTTTTGAGCCACTTAAGGCTACAGGATTAATCATGGGCTATGCCTACTTACCGAGAATGCAGATCTCGATGGTATATATATATGATGTATGATGTGACAGGAGATTTTAAGTACATGTGTTTAGATATGATGTGGATATGAAATGATAGCGCTGTTAGCGCCATTTTACAGGACGTTTATAAAATTTCACACAGGTTGGAGTTACAGGTTCAATATTAGCAGAATTTGCCTTATCTCTAATTCAGAGACGGCATAGCAACACACCTATAGGTACCAACGATAGTTACAGGAATATTGGAACAGGTTCAAGAATCAGACCTAGTAGGTGGGTCGCTACAGGTTGGTATCAGAGCTTAGGTTTAGGCATTATGATTAAACCCGTGTGAGCTTGTGTGGGGTAGTTAGGATGAATGAATACTTTAAGTTGTGTTAATTGATTTGACTTACCAAATTGTGATGTATTTGTGTATTGTGGAATACATATGTTTGTTTAAGAAGTTTAAGTGTTTGATTTCTGATTCAAGTGTACTTATTTATGTAGATTTGATTGCAGTAAATGGAATGTGGAAGAGGTTGAGGCAAAGGTAGAGGAAGGAGGACCAAGAATATGGTCCCTCATGATCAGCAAGAGGATTTACCTCTACCACCTCCACCGCCAGCTCCACAGAATCCAATGGAGCAGATGGTTGCTGTAATGTAAGCTTGGGCTGAAGTTATGGCCGCGGGATCAGGTTGGGATAAACTAGCCAGGGTACAGAGGATTGTAAAGCCCTTTGATGGTAAGAGTCTATACCCCACTACAGCTGTGAATTGGATAAACTCCATAGAAAGAGCTTTCCAGGTACATGATGTTCCCGAGGATAAAAAGGTGGACTATGCTGCAATACTATTAGAAGATACTGCACATGATTGGTGGGTATCACAGAAGGAGCTGATGGAAGCTCCAATTACTTGGCCAGCATTTAAGGATGTTTTCATGAGTCAACATTTTCCCTCATGTGTACAAGATAAAATGAGGGGAAAGTTTTATGAATTAAAGCAGAAGAGTAGAAGCATAATGGAGTATGAGCGAGAGTTTAGCAGATTGTTGAAATTCGCTCCATTGGCCTATTAGAATGATGAAGAGGTAAAAGCTGATAAATTTCGTGTGGGGCTGGATATCTATTTTCAGGCGGAGCTGAAAAGAAGTAAAGTTGCGACTTATGTGGAGATTGTGAATGAAGCCCGTATACTTGAACAGGTGAGGGATATGAAGGGTATGGAGGGTCCTTCACACAAAAGAAAGGATGGAGGTAGTTTTGGGAAAAAATGGAGTAAGGATAAAGGAAAAGCAAAGAAGCAGTATCAACCACTAGTTCGACCTCAGAGGAATCAGACTTATACTATAGTGTGCTGAAAGTGTAAGGGCAATCACAAGGCTAATGAATGTCCTCAGCTAAGAGGAAAATGTTATAGATGTGGGGTAGATGGACACATTGCTAGGCAATGTCAGAATCCTAAGGACCTCAAATGTTACACCTATGGACAGTTTGGTCATACTTCCCATAATTGCCGGGGTAGGAGTGAGGGAGGTCAGCAGACTCAGGCTCAGACTCAGGCCCCAGCACCTAGGCATGATCTAAATCCTAGGAGGGGTAGACCGCGACCTCAGACTCAAGCACGAGTCTTTGCTATACAACAGACAGAGCCAGCTAATGTGGATGATGTAGTAGCAGGTAAGACTACTAAACTTATCTGATAGTTTGATGGTTAAATAGTTGTAATGTAAATGAACCTATATATCTATATGAATATGTAAATGTATAAGTGTAAATATGTATATGTGTGTGAATTTTGATGTGTATGGGATGCTAATGCTTGTTATGAATTGAGTAATTGAATTAATGAATGAATCTATATGTGTAAATATGCATGAATGTGTGTGTAGACATGAATTTACATGTGTACATATGTAAAATAGTTGTATCTGCTTAGGGGTTAAACAGATTGTATTAGTGAATATATGCCTATAAGTACGTGTAAGTGTGTATATGCAAATGTGAATATATAGATGTGTTTATGGGTATAGACATGAAGTAATTAAGATGTAGATGTGACTATGCTTAACTTTTCATTGAGTAGGATGTTAACAATAATTGCTGGAAGTGGAATGTGATGTGTTTGATGATTTCAGGTGTGATTCGATTAGATGATAATCCCGTTTATGCCTTGTTTGACACTGGAGCAACCCATTCTTATGTCGCTGAAGACTGGGTGAGACAGAACATGGCTCCAGTGAAGAGTCTGAAATGTGAATATGTGGTAAGTACTCCTTCTAGAGGGGAGAAGATAGCAAGTTATCAATTGGAGAATGGTATTGTGGTGATTGAAGGGCGGCAATTGCCAGTTGATTTGGTTATTCTTAATATGAAAGGGTATGATGTTATCCTTGGCATGGATTGGCTGGCTAGGTATAAGGTGCATCTAAATTGTCGGGATAAAGTGGCAGAGTTTTGTCTACCAGATGAGGAAGCATTCAGTTTCAGAGGGAGTATAAGGCGATCAATACCTAAGATCATAGCAGCTAACAAAGCCAAGAAATTATTAAAGAAATGATGTATGGGATATTTGGCTTCAGTGGTAGATGTACAATTGAAAGAGAAGAGAGTGGAGGATATCCCAGTTGTATGTGAATTCCCAAAAATATTTACTGAGGAATTACCGGGCTTACCCCTAGATAGAGAAGTTGAATTCGGCATTGAGGTAATGCCAGGTACGAAACCTGTATCCAAAGCTCCTTATCGTATGGCTCCTGTAGAATTGATGGAGTTGAAAAAGCAGTTGCAAGAATTATTGGATAAGGGTTTCATAAGGCCTAGTATGTCACCTTGGGGTACACCGGTGTTATTTGTGAAAAAGAAGAATGGTAGTCTACATTTGTGTATAGATTACCGTGAGTTGAATAAGGTAACCATCAAGAATAAATATCCTTTACCCCGAATTGATGACTTATTTGATCAGTTGAAAGGAGCAGTTGTATTCTCGAAGATTGATCTGCAATCTGGATATCATCAATTGAAGGTGAAGGAGGTTGACATACCAAAGACTGCATTTTGAACCAGGTATGGTCACTATGAATTTCTGGTGATGCCTTTTGGTTTAACTAACGCTCCAGCTACCTTTATGGATATGATGAATAAGGTATTTAAAGAATATTTGGATGATTTTGTGGTTATATTCATTGATGATATCTTAATCTATTCTAAAGATAACGAGGAGCACGCTAAGCATTTAAGAAAGGTGTTGCAAACTCTACAGGAAAAACAGTTGTATGCTAAGTTGAAGAAATGTGATTTTTGGCTAAACCAGATTGCATTCTTAGGCCATATTGTGTCAGGTTCTGGAATATCTGTAGATCCTGCAAAGATTCAGGCCATCACAGAGTGGAATCCTCCTACTACAGTTAGGGAGGTAAGAAGTTTTCTTAATATGGCAGGATATTACAGGAAATTTGTGAAAGACTTTTCAAAGATAATTGTACCCCTGACTCGATTGATGAGGAAAGGAGTCAAATTTGAATGGATAGACCAATGTGAGCAAAGCTTTCAGGAATTAAAGAGGAGGTTAGTTTCAGCTCCTATTTTGGCCATTCCTAGTGGAACAGGTGGGTATGCTATATATTGTGATGCCTCTCAGATTGGATTAGGGTGTGTATTGATGTAGGATGACAAAGTTATAGCATATGCTTCCCGTCAGTTAAAACCATATGAGCAGAATTATCCTACTCATGATTTGGAGTTGGATGCTATAATATTTGCTTTAAAAATTTGGAGACATTATTTGTATGGTGATAAATGTGATGTATATACTGATCATAAGAGTTTGAAATACATCCTTACTGAAAAAGAGTTGAACATGCGACAAAGGCGATGGTTGGAATTGATGAAAGACTATGATCTAGCCATTCACTATCATCCTGGTAAAGCTAATGTAGTTGCGGATGCATTAAGTAGGAAACAGTGTAGCAATCTGGCAACTTTAATCACTGATAGAGTGGAAATGTGGAGGGATTTAGAGCAGTTACAGTTAGAAATTATATGGCCAGGAGTGGAATCTAGATTAAATAGTTTGAGTATTCAACCTACATTGAAAGATCGGATTCGGGAAGCACAGCTAACTGATGAGGAACTGCAAAAAGTTAGGAATAATATGATTAGATATCCCGACTTTATATGTGATGAGATAGGAGTATTAAGATTCAAAGGTAGATTATGCGTACCAGCAATAGAGAAGATCAAAAAAGCAATTCTAGATGAGGCTCATCATACCATTTATATAAACCACCCAGGAAGCAATAAGATGTACAGGGATGTGAAATCAGTGTATTGGTGGCCAGGGATGAAGAAAGACATTACAGAATACGTGGCAAAGTGTAGCACTTGCCAACAAGTTAAAGCAGAGCATCAAAAACCTGGAGGGTTATTACAACCCCTCTCCATTCCTGAATGGAAGTGGGAGCAGATTTCCATAGATTTTGTTATAGGACTACCTGGGACCAGGAAACAGCATAATGCTATTTGGGTAATTGTTGATAGGCTGACTAAATCAGCCCATTTCCTTCCAATTCAACAGAACATGCCACTATCTCGCTTAGCAGTGTTATATATTAAGGAAATAGTGCGATTACATGGAGTACCCGCTTCTATTGTTTCTGACAGAGATCCCAGGTTTATTTCTAGATTTTGGCAAACCCTACAGGAAGCTATGGGCACCAAATTGAAGTTCAGTACAGCTTATCATCCTCAAACAGATGGTCAAACAGAGAGAACCATACAGACACTTGAGGATATGTTGAGAGCATGTGTTTTGGAGTTTGGTGGTAATTGGGATGAACATTTGCCACTAATCGAGTTTGCATATAATAACAACTATCATAGTACTATACAGATGGCCCCATATGAAGCTCTATATGGAAGAAAATGTAGATCCCCGTTATATTGGGATGAGATTGGAGAGAAACAAGTAGTGGGACCAGAAATGCTCCAGCAGCTGAAGGATAAAGTTCAGGTGATAAAGGCCAGAATGCAAACAGCACAAAGTAGACAGAAAAGTTATGCTGATAAACGTAGAAAACTATTAGAGTTTCAAGTTTAAGACTTTGTGTTCTTGAAAGTATCACCTATGAAGGGGGTCAGGAGATTTGGAGTAAAAGGGAAGTTGAGTCCTCGTTATATTGGTCCATACTAGATTCAGAGGAGGATTGGAGCTGTGGCATATGAACTTGAGTTACCTGCTGAGTTAGCCAATATCCATAATGTATTCCATGTGTCTTCATTGAAGAAATGTGTTAGCGATCCGACAGTTGTCTTAGAACATCTACCAAAAGGACTCCAGGAGAACATGACATATGAAGAGTATCCTATTGCCATTTTGGACAGGTCCACTAGGCAACTCAGAAACCGGGATATTACATTTATAAAAGTCCTTTGGAATAGTCATACCGAGGCAGAGGCCACATGGGAGAGAGAAGATCATATGAGGACTAAATATCCAGACTTGTTCTAAACAGGTAACTTCAGTTTCACCCTTAGGATATAAATATGTATGGCCTTACTTAAATTCTAAGTGTTTTGTAATTTAAGTGTAGGATATTAAAATACAATGAGTTGTACCCGTGTAGTAGTTTCGAGGACGAAACTATTTTAAGGGGGGGGAAATGTGAGGACCTAAACTTAAGCAATAATGTTAAAATTAAAATAATATATATATATATATATATATTATATTATTGTGTGTGTGTGTGTGTGTGTGTGTGTGTGTGTTGTGTGTGTGTGTGTGTATAAAGTAAAATCAATATATATATATATATATATAATATGTATATATATGTTATATGCTAAAAATAAAATAAAATAAATATATATAAAAATAATAATAATAATAATATGAATTATATGGGCATATATATATATGTGTGTGTGTGTGTGTGTAAAAAAAATGTACATATTATATTATATTATAGCTAAAAAGAAAATAAATAAAAGAGGAAGGAAAAAAAATAAACAAATACAGAACAGCACCCTCAATGTCAGCAAAATATAATAATATATATATATATATATATATATATATAGAAATATATTAAGAAATAGATAGAGAGAGAAAAATCAAATCATCAAAAATTAGAAAAAAAAAAAAAAGAAACCAAAACCCTCTCCATTTCATCCGAATTTTCTAGGCAAATTGAAGTTGGAATTTCCGACATGCAATCATCAGGATAGGAAGAAGAACAAGATTGACGTAGGATGCAACAAGAATTTTGAAGAAATTGAAGAACAAAAAATCAAATTAAGTAGGGAGAATTTTGTCTGTTCGTTCGAAGGGGGTAGGGTAAATCTGCTGCTAGGCCAAGCTAGGGTTAAGGTTTTGAGTGGGAGAGGATTTCGGCCGACATAGTGGTTGCCGGCGTTGGTGGCCGGAGGCCGGTGAACGGAGCAGCCCCCGATAACGCCCGAAACTTCCTATTTTTGTTAAAAATATCAAATGTTGATGAAAATTATGATTTTTGGTATTCTGGCATAATTTTGTATGAATATTAATGTGGTAATTTTATTTTTCTTAAATTTGATTCAAAAATATGTGCTCCTTAAGAAATGCTCTGTTCTTGTCGTAAATTAAATTGGAAACTAAATAGGTCAAATAATGTATTTTTGATGTAATTTTTAGTATACAAGATCCTTATATGATTTATTAGATCAACAAATCAATAATTGTTCAGATTGGAGTCGTTTTCTATTTTTAGTAAATTTTTCAAGCTAATTACCCTGTTCTGGCCGAATTAAATCCTTAGCAAAATAGGAGAATTTGATTTGATTAGTTGAATTTGATGTTCATTTGAGGTTCATTGAAGCATAATATGATTTTGAGAAGCTTAGGTTAGTTACGAAACAAAAAAGGGAGTGTTCGGTGCAAGATCGTGATAATTTAGAACTATACGATTCAATATAGAATCATGCTGAAATTTAATTACATTAATATATAATAGAGCGTAGTATACCCGTATGTATATGAATTAGAAATTGTAGGAAAATTGTGGATTATACGAGGTTAAGATGGAATTTAAGGGTTTGGAATACTGAATTAGCAATTTAGGGTTCAATAGAGCGAATGAGGTAACATTGATTGGTATACTGATGATTTAGGTATTTCTGTTGAGTAAGGAGTACAAAGGAACTTGGCTGGTGCGACTGTTTGGATTGGCATCTATTGTTTCAGGTGAGTACCCCCTTAACTTTTCTCTTGGGTACAAGTGGTTGATAATGTAGATTACTTGTTGTTGGCTGAAATTACCTTGTACGATCACTTACTGTGATCAATGCAGGAGGATTGTTGAATTATATTGGTTTACTGATGGCTGGTTATGTGTCATGATATGATTGGATTATGAGAAAAAAAGGGAACATTCTAGAAAATCCTAGAATGAGAGTTGGGTGCGGGATTTGATTATACTATTCCTGATTGTATGTGATGTAATGAACTGAAACTATCGAATGCTTAATGATTGTGATGTAATGCTGGGTTATTTTTAGCTTATTAAATGGGGTTTATATGACTGGTTGAGTTCATACTATTGTTGTATTGGTAACGATGAAATATCTAAATGGATAATAAAATGGGAGTTAGGCTATAAGTATCTACTAACCTAAAACACTTAATGTAAGAAAAGTCATGTTCCCTGCCTAGTAAGTTTGTGGTACGACCTTTGAGTCGACCCGGATGGGTTTGAGGCATGGTCGACGGACCGGCCCGGTTTAGTGACCTATGGGGATCTGGTCACCCCTTTTGTTTGAGGCAGGTGAAAGGCGAGCTGAATATTTCTAACTAAAAAGCATATATAAGGTTGTCTTAATTGGTTGAGAAAACATTAAGTTTTGAAAAGTACATGAGGGTAGTTTATCTACCAGTTGACAGGCTTTGCCTGGATTAATTGAAAAATATTTGTGACCTGTGAGTAAACAGGAGTGATTGAAATGGTCTCCAATGAAAAGGTTATGAGTTTAGCAAAAATGGATTTACAGGGAAAATATCACTAAGTAAGATCATGGTGATGTTAAAATGTAATAAATTGAATTAGGTTTCTTGCGAGTATAACTTGAGTTGAAAACTTGCTTGCTTGAGTAATCACTTCGAGGTATTTGATAATATTGCTGATTACTATTATGTGATTTTGTTGTTTGTTTTTATTGGGTTGCTTGATTTTATACTCACTTTGCTTCTTAAGAAGCTGAGGGGTTGGTGTTTTTGCTAACCTCAGGTATAGGTACTGAAGAATAAGTTGTTGGAGACTCGGGTTTTTGGAGAGCGTCAATAGAGGCAAAAAAGCCCTTAGTTTCATTTTGGAACCTCTGTTATTTGTAATAAGATCTATAGGTATTAATCTTCATATTGTAATGTAAATATTTGTATGTATAAGGTTGGATTTGTAATCTTTTGAACCACTTAAGGCTACAGGATTAATCATGGGCTATGTCTACTTACCGAGAATGCAGATCTCGATGGTATATATATATGATGTATGATGTGACAGGAGATTTTAAGTACATGTGTTTAGATATGATGTGGATATAAAATGATAGCGCTGTTAGCGCCATTTTACAGGACGTTTATAAAATTTCACACAGGTTGGAGTTACAGGTTCAATATTAGCAGAATTTGCTTTATCTTTAATCCAGAGACGGCATAGCAACACACCTACAGGTACCAAAGATAGTTACAGGAATATTGGAACAGGTTCAAGAATCAGACCTAGTAGGTGGGACGCTACATATATACTTCATTAAGCATACTCACTGTGGAAACAAATTTAAAATAATGTAAATATGAAATAGAATAGAAATACAATAGAAGGACAATGAAATGGTTTGTATATTGGAACACAAAAATGTTCCATTAACAATGGCATTGGATTTAGGGTTTAATTAGGAAGAATGATACTGTTGGCTTTCTTATTTTTAAAATTTTCCTTATTTTACATTTTTATTTTATTATTTTAAAAAAAGTAAAATAAGATAAAGTTGACAATTTCAAATTTGATATAATATTAGGACTATGAACTAGAAATATGATTATAGACTTGACATAACACATGATACTAAAGCACATTAATGACACAAATGATTATGATTTTGATATGGCTGGATCATTCATGATCTCTATTTATTTTCATCTACTTTTAGCAACCGAGCATTTTTTTTCTAAAAAGCACTAAATCTATCGAGAAGCTTATTGGACAGAAAAAGAAGAATGGAATTAAGTCAAGGATAAATGCCCCGAAAGCTACACCTGATTCAGATCAGATCATACGATTGTTTCCCTACAAACTTTTTGACAAATAGGATAGAGAGATTCCCATTTGCATCTCATAATCCGTTATTAGAAGGGCCTTCAACCCTTATTTAGCAAGGAGGATGAATAATCGTGAAGACCTGCCTTCCCTAGATTCCAGGTTAAGGAAAAGAAACATATTGT
Source organism: Laguncularia racemosa (assembly GCA_037954665.1). NCBI lineage: Eukaryota > Viridiplantae > Streptophyta > Magnoliopsida > Myrtales > Combretaceae > Laguncularia > Laguncularia racemosa. The sequence continues at coordinate 1,781,330 of JBBMOL010000072.1, forward strand.
CATGACAGCCCCTTTAATTTCCCTATGAATGAGGGAAGTTAATAGCAAGTTAACGACAGCAACTTGCAGGTCCCTTGCCTTAGACCGAGGTAATTTGTTGCCATGCACCAATCATGCCTATCCTTATTAATAAATGATATGATACGGATAGACATTTTAAATTCTTAAAAAAGTATACATATAACTCTCACTTTTTTATAGAATTTTAAAAAATATGACAGTTAAAACTCATGAAACATTTTAATAAATAGTGTATGAAGTATATTATTTTCTATTTAGCTCGAGATAAAATGTTTTGAATCCTTAATCACCAGGAAATCTTCCTTGGGACATAGATAGACAGGATTCGGACAACTTGAACTAAATTTCTGGTATGGCGAAACGAAAGGTCATTCGCAATTAGTCAGCTGAGGAATGATGTTCACCTAAAAAACCGACCGGTTAGTTAGCCATCCAGGCGGCAAAGACAAAAAGCCTTCCATAATTCAAATTCTGGTTGGGACCACTTTTCTTCAAAGTGGTCATTGTGTTATGTTAATGCTTTCTCTTTTTCTCTACTTTAATCAATGCCACGTGAAACGCAAATGCACGGGTTGTCCTTTGGTACGATAATTGTGTGTTGTAATTAACGTGAAAGAGTTTTGTTAACCTAAAAAGGGCAGATCCGAGAAGAGCAAACCTTGAGGTTGGGTCCAAAGGAATTGAGGTGAATCATGGGACTTCATAAATACATCATCTATTTGTATCATTGTCTTTTAATTCAACTTAGGGTAAATGTGATATGTAATAAGTATAAAAGAAAGAAATGATATTTGTGTAACGTAAATTACCCATAACTATAGGTATCTCAATACAATTGTAATATGCCTTCCCCGAAAAAGAGATGACATTTCTAATATTAAACTAGACACACTATTCTTTATTTATGACATTAAAGGACTTCCACTTCCACTAAGTTAGAGCGTAAAGAACATGTATGCCCAGTTCATTACATGAAATTGTTCATCCTCGACCCAATCAAAGATTTCGTATAGACGTCCTAAGTGGTTCCCTCACATTTAAGGCAATATGAATAACCGAGGGTGGGTCTAGGGGGCTCAATGAGACCCCAAACCCCCAAGCTTAGAAAAAAAAATTATTAAAAAATAAATAATTATATATATTTTTTAAGAATAAAATATAGCAATTTATTAATAATAGTCTTGTGATAAAGTGTATATATTTTAAAACAAAAGATCATGAGTTTGATTTTCATTAATGTAATTTTACTTTTTTTAAAAAAATTATGTTTATTCTTACATTACTTAAATAGTATTTTCTCTCTCTTTATTTTTCTTTACAATAATTAATGACATTAAATTTCATTTAATGCAAAATCATTGTTAATTAATAAATTCTCTTAAGTTACTATTTATTCATTAATTGTGTACCATAAATAATAATTATATTGTCAATATTATAAATATTTCAAATTTATTGTATAACGTATGAATAAATAATAATAAGCATATATAACTCGATGTACTTTACTTACAATTAATATTATGAAAATAAATGTGAAATATTAAAAAATCGAATATTGATGATTTTGTAGTATTGCTAATAATACAATCTTTTAGAGTCATTATTTAAAAAAAATCAAATTATAGTTATATTTATATCATTTGGTTTTTTCCACTTTACTTATAATTACTTATTTAGTTTTTTTTATTTGTATTGTATTCTTGTTAAGAATAAAAATTATACAAGTTTTATGTATTATTTTTTTAAATAAATTGATGAGTATATTTCAACATTAATATATATGCTACAACAAAAATATAATATATTTATTCTTTAATCTCTTATAAAGTGCATTGATACGCTTAATTATTTCTATAAAAAATTAAAAATTCCCTTTTATTAAGTATAGAAAGTATTGTTAGTGTGCTCATTTTACATAAGATTATGAATAATTATAATATTAATATAAATAAACTCGATCCTCTAGTCTCATAATCCTGCGTCCACCGCTGTAAATAACCACCGAATCATAACACCACATTTGTACAAGCCCATCATCCTTATAACCAAGCTTCACAAGAATCAATAGAGTTAAAGAAACCTAGTCCTTTATCTCGACCATTATAGCACATGTGTTGCCAAGGGCATAAGGGGCATATGATGATCTGACGCCATTCTCACTTCCTTTAGCTCATCACCGGTAGTCATGTGTGATTATCCTCAAGAGCTTCCCTTTTTTCTTTTATTTCAGCTTGCCAACTAGAATGGTCTATTCCTGCATGATTAACTTTGGAAGGGAGTACGTTTCAAGTGAAGAAATAAATGATTGAAGAGAAGAAAACAAACAATTTGAACGAACAAAATGAGAAATTTGATATTTAGGATAATGGGTGCTTACCATTACGAATTGCAATAGGAAGATGAAGATTATAGTGGGCTCATGAAAATCAGGATCCTCATGCCAAAGTACCAATTTTGTAGAAGGTTATGGAGGAATATTAGTAGAACTTTCCCTAGGACGTGAAACATATACCCAACCAAAAGAAGGGGCGTAGAGGTCCAAGCGTTGTCCTGGCCAAGGGCTGAGGATATGATAGTTTGTAGACAAAGCCCTCATCATTATTAGATGAAGGTATAAAAAATAATACTGCAAAATAGAGTAGACTTAAAGAAGGTTACATCAGCTGAGATAAGATACCGATTCAAGCTTAGCCTTTTTGAATTATAGAACATTCAACAAACATAGACTTGGTAATAATCTTAAACTCAGGAACAACCTTCTTCAAATTATAGAGAGACACTAATGTGCTAAGCCAAAAAAATGATCGTGCCATCATCTAATACATAAAGGCCTCCAGACGAATGACCTCCATCAATAATCCTCTTCATCGTAGAACCCTAAAACTCGCAATATTCAAAAAAGAATGAGAACATCACTCATAATTACTAAAAGCTGGTTCACAAATAGCAAATTATATAGAAAATTTGGAAGATATAATGTAAAAGACAATTCATCAACATGGGTAAAAGTATATTTTCTCATCATTAAACAGCTACTAAGCACACATCCACAAAGGTGTGCTAACATCAATTTGACATCTTCCTTCACATGCATGACCAGCTCCACTATATAAAAACTTCGTTAAATTCACAACCGAAGCCACCACCAAACTCACCAGTCCATCATCTCACCATCACCACCTCACCTGTCAACCTCCTCTATCTAGTCAACAAAAGAATCTCAGGGGTGAAAAAAAACTAACCTAGCTCTTTTTTTATTCTTTTTTTATTATTTAATTTTCTTCATTTTCCTTCTTTTTTTATTTTTTAATTTGAATCTCTATGATGCGGACATCGTGGCGAACACAGGTTGAGACACGGGTTGATACACAGGTGGCTACACGGTCGTGTAATATGTCCAGGGAACTTCCAGAAAGATACACGGTCTCCATACACGGCTAGAAGCACGGCCGTGTACTCGGTCAAGATTTCTCCTAGAAGCATACACGGTCTCCATACACGGCCAGAGGCACGGCCGTGTACTCGGTCAGGATTTCTCCCAGAAACATACACGGCCTGTATACACGGCCGTGTACTTCCCAGACAACAGACTGTATACTTATATTTATTGCCATGCGAACATATTTATTTCCTTTTTTACATGTTTTACTGAAAGGTATAAATAGTTATTAGGTCATTCTGAGGGTTATGCTTTATTTTTATCATTGAAACACACTTTGAGAGAGGGTTTTCTCTTAATTTTCAATTGTGCGCAATTGATTTAATCCCAGAATAAACTTTGATTCGTCTTTGTTTATTCTAGAGTTTCAATCCTAGAATTGGTCTCGGTTTTACGCTTTCCACGCTACGTCAGTTGGTATCAGAGCAAGGAAAATTCCTGCGGAGATGTCGGCTAACGATGGTGTTGATGGCGGTCGCGTTCTCGACCTTGATCGGGATGCGGAAGTCCAAGGAGTCAATCAATGGGCTCCAAAGGCGGTGGTTGAAACCATGGAACAGAGGCTTGAGCGTGTAGAACAACATCTAGAGGACTTGGTGGCGCATTTCGATGCCATGGTGATGGACCACAACGGAAACGGGGGTGTTGTTGGGAATCGACTGGGGGTAGCAGTTGCTCGCGGCGGTCCTATCAATGAACTTGCTGCCGGAAATCAATGGAACCGAAGGTTTGTTGAGAGCTCTTCAGAGGAAGAAGAAGGATTTATGCAGAGGAGGGAACAACCACCGAGAAGGGATGGCGTTGGTGGTGGTAGATACCGTGGAGTGGATGACCGGAATGATCAAGCGTACGGTGGCGGGTATCGACGAAACCACCAGGGGTTCGATCATGCTGATGGCGGTGACTTCCGTCTTAAGGTAGACATTCCTTCTTTTAATGGCAATCTCAATATAGAGGAATTTTTGGATTGGCTGGCGAAGGTCAATAGGTTCTTCGATTATATGGAGGTTCCTGATGATAGGAGGGTACGGATGGCTGCTTGTAGACTGAAAGGCGAGGCGTCTGCATGGTGGGATCGGTTGCAAAACCGTAGGCAAAGGGAAGGGCGGCAACCTATTAGAACATGGTACCGCATGAGAAGTTTGTTGCAAAGAGATTTCTTACCACCCGACTACGAGCAAATTCTTTTCCAGCAGTATCAACGGTGCCGTTAAGGACAGAGGACGGTGCATGAGTACACCACTAAATTCATGAGACTAGCGGAGAGGAACGATCTAAGGGAAATTGAGGATCAACGGGTGGCACGGTTTGTAAACGGGTTGAAACCTCAAGTTAGAGATAAGATCGGAGTGACGATGTTCAGAACCATGAATGAAGCCAAAAACTTGGCCCTCCGGGCTGAAATGATGATTCAAGAGCAGAGCGCAAGGTTGGGAGGAGGTAAAAGAAACTACACTTATGATAACCTTGGCAGTAGTAGCAGGGTGATTGGCGAAAGGCCTAGAGGAGTTATTGAAAAACCAATGGGAAGCATGGAATGAAAAGAAGACAAGGCTGAGGGAAAGAAGCCACTGGAGAGCAAAGAGACCCCAAAACAAAACAACCCATATGCCAAGCCAATATTGGGAAAATGCTATAGGTGTAATCAGCCGGGGCATCGATCCAATGAGTGCCCGAATCGACGAGCTATAAACATTATAGAAAGGGAAGAGGAGGAGGAGGTGTGTTGTGAGCCAGATGGTGACGAGGATTACTATGAAGAGGTGGATGATGCGGTGGAGCCTAACCATGTAATTAGGAGGATGATGCTAGCACCGAAACAAGAGGGTAGTTCACAGCGATACCAGTTATTTCGCACTAGGTGCACGATTGGTGGGAGAGTGTTCGACCTAATTGTTGATAGTGGAAGCTGTGAGAACATCATTGGAAAGGAGGTTGTGAAGAAACTCCAATTACCAATAGAGAAACATCCGAGTCCTTACACCATCGGATGAATTAAAGCGGTAGAGCGAATCGAGTTGAAAGAGAGGTGTCGAGTTCCTTTTTCGATAGGCAAATATCGGGATGAGGTATACTGCGACATCGTCGATATAGATGCGTGTCATTTGTTATTCGGACGACCCTGGCAATTCGACGTAGATGCCCAACATGCCAGGAAGGAAAACAAGTATAGGTTAGAAAAGGAGGGGGTGAAGGATACTCTATTACCATTGAAGGATAAGCGACCCAAGACCTAGAAGGCAGAAGGAAAGTCTTTTCTGACGATCACTCAATCATAGAAGGAAATGATCGAGGACATTAAGGAGTCTCGTTTGATGCATGCTCTCATAGTGAAGAATGCAGGAGAGGACACGGGTAGTGCAAAGGCTCCGGAAGAAGTGAAGGAGTTATTAGAGGAATTTAAAGAAGTAGCGCCGGGGGACTTACCGGAAGGACTGCCTCCATTGCGAGACATCCAGCACCACATCGACTTGGTGCCTGGAGCTAGTCTCCCTAACCTCCCTCACTATCCGATGAGTCCCAAAGAAACGGAGGTCTTACAGGAGAAGGTCCAAGACTTACTAGACAAAGGATTCATCCGAGATAGCTTGAGTCCATGTGCCGTACCAGTGCTATTAACGCCCAAGAAGGATGGAAGTTGGAGGATGTGTGTGGACAGTCGGGCGATCAACAAGATCACAATTGGGTATAAATTCCCAATACCTCGCATTGGAGATATGTTGGACCGGTTGAGTGGGGCGGTAGTATTCTCCAAAGTAGACCTCAAAAGTGGGTATCATCAAATTTGGGTCAGACCTGGGGATGAGTGGAAGACCGCCTTTAAGACAAAGGAGGGGTTGTACAAATGGTTGGTTATGCCATTCGACCTCAGCAATGCACCGAGTACCTTCATGCGCGTGATGAACCAGGTACTTAAACCATTTATAGGTCGGTTCGTTGTTGTATACTTGATGATATCTTAATATATAGCAAGACTCGGGATAAACATCTAATGCACTTGAAGGGTGTTTTAACTGTACTAAAAGAGAATAAGCTCTATGCTAATCTCAAGAAATGTGTATTCATGTCACCAAGGCTGCTATTCTTAGGCTTCATAGTGAGTGGTAAAGGGATTACGATGGATGAGGATAAGGTGCGAGCCATTAGGGATTGGCCTACACCCAAGACCATCACCGAGTTGAGAAGTTTCCTGGGGTTAGCGGGATTCTACAAGCGTTTCATACAGCATTTTAGCACGGTGGTGGTCCCCTTGACTGAGTGCTTGAAGAAAGGAAAGTTTCACTGGGACGGGGAAGCCGAGTCGGGATTCGCAGGGCTCAAAGAGAAACTATGTAGTGCACCAGTGTTGGCCTTACCGGACTTCGACAAACTATTCGAAGTTGACTGCGATGCCAGTGGCGTAGGCATTGGTGCGGTGCTCTCTCAGGAGAAGAGACCCGTAGCCTTCTACAGTGAGAAGCTCTGTAAGGCCAGGAGAAAATGGTCCACGTACGATAAAGAATTTTATTCAGTTGTCAGAGCCTTGAGGATGTGGGAGCACTATTTAGTTGGAAAAGAGTTCATCTTATACTCATATTGTTTTGCCCTGAAACACCTAAGTAATCAGACCCGCATCTGCAAAGACATGCATGCCAGATGGATACAGTTTTTACAAAAATTCCCGTTTCGTCTGATGCATAAATCTGGGGTTCAAAACAAGGTAGCCGACGCGTTAAGCCGAAGGGCGGATTTGTTAGTTACCATGAGGGCTGAGGTGGTCAGATTTGAGCAGTTGAAGGAGCTGTACAAAACGAATGAAGATTTCGGAGTTACCTGGAGAAAATGCACCAATAAGGAACCCATTGATAGCTATTACATTCTGGAGGGTTACTTGATGAGGGGTAACTAACTTTGCATCCCTGAGTCCTCCTTGAGAGAGAAAGTGATCAGAGACCTCCATGGAGGAGGATTAGCCGGCCATTTGAGGCGAGACAAAACACTAGCAGCAGTGGCTGCCAGATACCATTAGCCTCAATTGAGAAGGGACGTAGGTTGAATAGTGCAACGATGTTACATCTGTCAGACATCAAAGGGCCATTCTCAGAATACCGGGTTGTACACTCCGTTACCCGTACCTGAGAATATCTAGGAGGATCTATCCATGGATTTTGTATTAGGTTTGCTTCGTACCCAACGAGGTGCTGACACTGTTTTTGTAGTTGTAGACAGGTTTTCCAAGATGGCTCACTTCATTCCTTGTAGAAAGACGTCGGATGCATAGAGCGTGGCCAGGATATTCTTTAAGAAGGTGGTCAGATTACATGGAGTTCCCAAGTCCATCACTTCTGATAGGGACACCCGATTCCTTAGCCATTTCTGGAGGACACTCCGGTACATGTTTAATTCGTCCCTTAACTTCAGCAGCACAGCCCACCCCCAAACCGATAGGCAAACCAAAGTGACGAACAGGACCCTTGGAAATCTGATACGAAGCATCTGTGGAGAGAAGCCGAAACAATGGGACCTGGCACTGTCTCAAGCCAAGTTCGCCTACAACAATTCCATACATAAAACTACTGGAAGATCACCCTTTTCAGTAGTTTATACCAAGGCGCCTTCTCACGCCTTGGATTTAGCTTCTTTACCTAAGGGTGTGGAGACCAATGTTGCTGCTAAACGCCTGGCGGAACAATACCACACGGTGGCATTTGATGTAAAGGAACAAATTGAGAAGGTGAATGAGCAGTATAAGAAAGCCGCCGACAAACATCGGAGGAAGAAGCTATTCAAGGTGAGCGATCAAGTGATGGTGTTTTTAAGGAAAGAACGTTTTCCCGTGGGAACGTATAGCAAGTGGCAATCGAAGAAATATGGGCCTTACCATATTGTCAACAAGATCAATGACAACGCCTATGTGGTTGGTTTACCGGAAAGCATGAAAATCTCCAAGACCTTCAATGTAGCTGACTTGTACCCATTCTATGCGGATGACGAACCCCTTTATATAGAAGAGAACTCAGAGTCAAGTTCTTCATTGGTGGGAGAGAATAATGCGGACATCGTGGCGGACACAAGTTGAGACATGGGTTGATACACGGGTGAATACACAGTCATGTAATATGTCCAGGGAACTTCCAGAAAGATACACAGTCTCCATACACGGCCAGAAGCACGGCCGTGTACTCGGTCAAGATTTCTCCTAGAAGCATACACGGTCTCTATACACGGCCAGAGGCACAGCCGTATACTCGGTCAGGATTTCTCCCAGAAACATACACGGCCTGTATACACGGCTGTGTACTTTCCAGACAACAGACGTGTATACTTATATTTATTGCCACGCGAACATATTTATTTCCTTTTTTACATGTTTTACTAAGAGGTATAAATAGTTATTAGGTCATTCTGAGGGTTACGCTTTATTTTTATCATTAAAACACACTTTGAGAGACGGTTTTCTCTTAATTTTCAATTGTGCGAAATTGATTTAATCCCAGAATAAACTCTGATTCATCTTTGTTTATTCTAGAGTTCCAATCCTAGAATTGGTCTCGGTTTTACGCTTTCCTCGCTGCGTCACTCTAATAACATGATGTCTAATAAATAAAGAAAAAAAATATTTTTGTAATGTGCCTTATTCACGTCGATGGACATCTCAATGTAAATATAATATGCCTCTTGTTGATGGTAGATTTTTGTCTAGCGGAATAGTGGGTTTGGGTTATTTACAAAATAGAACATGACTAAAATAAGTGCCAACATTTTCTTCAACATAATCACTCTAATGGATAAGTTAGTTCATAGGTGATGGAGATAATAATGAATAAGAGTTTAAGAGTAATAATTTGGATATGTCCTAATCTTGTTTTCTCTTTTTCTTACCTCCCTCCAAGCAGTTAGATCATGAGCCTTTTATAAAGGAACTCTTCTTACATGGGTTAACTAGTAATCTCAAAATTAGGGAGTCATTTAAAGTATGAGATTGGTATGGCGTTGATAGGAATCGGATTCCCACAAGACCAATCACCAGAGCACGAGCTAAGGGTTTACAAAATCTAGCTATGAGGATCCTCCATGAACAACTAAACCCTAAATATGTTAATTTAGTATCTACTTCTGTATTACATAATTGTTGTGTATTTCGACAGGTACATTTATCGGTTCTATAGGATGGCGAATAGAAACACACTAAGGATCAAATTGGGGACATTCTTGGACTTACATCCAACAATCCACAATGTATCTACTTGACTTGAAGAACCGGCCATTTGAAGACCATCTTTTGCACTTGTATTTGTCATTATTTAACCAGCCATTTTTGGAACTTATAATTTGTTGTAAAACCGGCCACTTAGTGGCAATGTGTAATTTTTTGAACATTTTACCTTAATTGGAGCAGGTATAAATACTTACTAACTAGGGTTTGTATGGAGCTTTTTTACATTTGAACAAAACAAATATTATTGCCATGAGAGTGAGGAGTCCTCTTGCTAATACACACACTCTTATCAATTTCTAAGAAATTGTAGCGAGTGAGGCTTGGAATTCTTGTGAGTAGTATCAAAAACTTCTAAGTTACTTCCTTTTTTATTACTAGTGTGTAATATCTAGTGATAATAGGTTGTTTTCCATCATTTGTTGTTCACGCCAATTAGGGTTCATGTTGCTCCAATTTTACTATATTGGAATTGCATGTTATATGTAACTTGGTTGGTATTGAAGTCCTTTGTGTTACTTTCCAATTGATTCACGCAATTTAAGTTTATGTTATACTTGGCATCACGACATTATAAGTCCATCTTGTGGATTTGTTTAATTGATTCTACAATTGCAATTTTGTACATGTGCTTGCACTTTTAAGCACATCATCTTTTGGTATTTAAGCACATCATAGGGCTTTTAGCAATTAAGCCCATATTTGTTCATTAAAAGTTTAGGCTTGGGCTATGAATAGCTATTATTATACATTCTCTTTTTCACTTGTAATTGCGTGATAAAAATGAGAGGGTGAGGTGCTAATTATAGTGAGATCCTCTACTAAACGTAGTCCTCATTAACGGGTGAACCAAGATAAAATCTTGTGCCTTTATTTTTTGAATAAAAGCTATAGCCTACAAATTTACTTGAATTTTGGGCTAAACTAGACTTCTCTGGGTTGCATGTCTTCAATTAAGCCGAGCTACTTCCTCTTCACTCCTTCTATTGATGGAAAATAAGACCTTGTAGTAGAAACGTAAAAACGTTAGTAGAATCGTGATTTTACCGATTCCACGTGTGAAATCGTGATTTTACTACGATTTTACCTCAAAAACGTTTTTACATGCGAATTGACTAGGAATGTGCTCACCAACTTGTAAAATCATAGAAACGTGCGAGTTAACTCGTGATTTTAACAATTATGGTGTTAAGGTTGATGAGGAGAAAGTGAGGGCTATTAGAGAATGGTCAACACCAAAATCAGTCGCGGAGGTAAGGAGTTTCCATGGACCAACATCATTTTATAGGCGCTTTGTGCATAATTTTAGTAGTATTGTCAATCCAATAACAGAACTGACTAAGAAAAATGTTCCTTTCGTTTGAGGTGAAAAGGCCAAAAAGAGTTTTGAAGAGTTAAAGGAAAAACTTACTTGTGCTCTAGTATTCGCTTTACCTGATTTTGAAAAGGTTTTTGAGTAGAATGTGATGCTTCTGGGATAGAGATTGATGCTGTATTGATGCAGGATAAGAGGCTTATTGCCTACTTTAGTAAAAAAATGAGTGGTACAACTTTGAAATATTCCATATATGATAAGGAATTATATTCCTTAGTGAGGGCTTTGATGATGCGGCAGCATTATCTCCTTCAAAAAGAATTCATCATCTACACAGATCATGAGTCACTGAAGCATTTCAGGGGTCAGCAAAACCTATCTAAACGCCAAGCTAAATGGGTGGAGTTTCTGGAGAGTTTTTCATATGTGATAAAGTACAAGAAAGGTAACCAGAATATGGTAATTGACTCTTTGTCACGCAGGCATGTACTTATCACTTTTCTTCAATCGAAACTGCTTGGTTTTGAATTACTAAAGGAACAGTATATGCATGATGATGATTTTAGAACAATTATTGAGAAATGTTCTGAGGGAAAGATGTTTGAGGGGTATTACATGATTGAGGGGTTTTTTTATAAAGCTAGGAAATTGTGTATACCTTGTGGGTCTATGAGGGAATTGTTGGTGAAGGAAGCACATGCAGGAGGACTGTCTGGTCATTTTAGTGAGAAGAGAACCCTAGCCATATTGAAAGAAAATTTTTATCAGAAGGGTATGATAAGGGATATTCATAGGGTGCTAGAAAGGTGTAGAGTTTGCAAAAAGGCAAAAGGAAAGAAAGGCTTTCAAGGTGAATATATGCCTTTATCTATACCTACCAAACCCTGGATTGATATCAGTATGGATTTTATATTGGGTCTGCCTGGGACGCAAAGGGGAAAGGATTCTATCATGGTGTTTGTTGATAGATTCAGCAAAATGTCCCATTTTGTGCATCACAAAACAAATGATGCCCTTTTTATTACTAACATTTTTGTGCAAGAGATTGTTAAATTGCATGGTGTTCCACATAGTATAGTGTCTAACAGTGATACTAAGTTTCTTAACTTCTTCTGGAAGATACTATAGAGAAGACTTGGTACTAAACTTATGTATAATACCTCATGCCATTCATAGACCGACAACCAGATTGAGGTTGTTAACCGTACTCTTAGCACATTACTGAGAGCAACGGTTGGCAAGAATCTTATTGATTGGGACTTGTGTCTTCTTATTGTTGAGTTTGCTTACAATAGGTCTACTCATAGTTCAACCAGTAAGTCTCCCTTTGAAGTTGTGTATGGTTATAATCCTACTGTTCCATTAGATCTTATAACAGGACTAGCAACAAAGGAAGAGAGCTTAAGTGGAGTGGAGCGAGCCAAAGAGATTCAGCAACTTCATGAGAAGACGGTTGAACGTCTTTAGAAGACTCAAGAGCAATAGAAACTTCAAGGAAACAAGCACATGAAAACTAGCATTTATAATCTAAGTGACTTAGTTTGGATTAATCTTAGCAAAGACCGGTTTCCATATAAGAAGTCGCAGAAGCTATCACCTAGATCAGATGGACCTTTTAGAGTTGTCAGGCGCATCAACAACAACGCCTACATAATAGAGTTACCAGGAGAGTATGGTGTATCAGCTACCTTTAATGTTGCAAATCCGTCACCATATTTACCAGATGACATTCATGAAGACCTATTAAATTTGAGGGCAAATCTTCTTGAGGTTCGAGGAGATTATAGGAATCAGATTCCCACAAGACCAATCACCAAAGCCCGAGCTAAGGGTTTACAAAATCTAGCCATAAGGATCCTCCCTGAACCACTAAACCCTGAGGATGTTAATTTAGTATCTACTTTTGTATCATATAATTGTTGTGCATTTCGACAAGTACATTTATCGGTTCTGTAAGATGGCGAATAGAAACACGCTAAGGATCAAATTAGAGACATTCTTCGACTCACATCTAACGGTCCACAATGTGTCCACTTGACTTGAAGAACTGGCCATTTAAAGACCATCTTTTGCACTTATATTTATCATTATTTAACTGGCCATTTTTGGGACTTATAATTTGTTGTAGAATTGGCCACTTAGTGGCATATATGTAATTTTTTGAACATTTTACCCTAATTGAAGCAAGTATAAATACTTGTTAACTGAGGTTTGTATGAAGTTTTTTGACATTTAAACAAAACACATATTGTTGCCGTGAGAGTGAGGAGTCCTCTTACTAATACACACACTCTTATCAATTTCTAATAAATTGTGGCAAGTGAGGCTTGGAATTCTTGTGAATAGTATCAAAAACTTCTAAGTTGCTTTCTTTTTATTACTAGTGTGTAACATCTAATGATAATAGGTTGTTTTTCATCATTTATTGTTCACGCCAATTAAGGTTCATATTACTCTAATTTACTAGATTGGAATTGCATGTTATATGTAACTTGGTTGGTATTGAAGTCCTTTGTGTTACTTTCCAATTGATTCACGCAATTTAGGTTTATGTTATACTTGGCATCACGCCATTTGTAAGTCTATCTTATGGATTTGTTTAACTGATTCTATAACATCAATTGTGTACATGTGCTTGCACTTTTAAGCACATCATCTTTAGGTATCAGAGCACATAAAGCGTCTTAATGTGTCAAAATGTCATTTAGCCAGTCACTTCTATTTTATGATCTTCTAAGCTTATGATGTTTTTGGATAGCAGCTATCACCTTGGGTTGAGCTTTTGGGTAGAGGGTTTATAATTTTTGCCTATCAACACATTCTACTAAAAAGAGATGCGCATTTCCATCATGGGAGAGACACTACAATTTAACTACAGTATCTCAACATTATATATAGCACATATCAAAACCCTTTGCTTTAATATGCATCAGTTAACTTACATCTACTATTTGGAGTTAAAGGATCTCCACTATACTTATCTCTCTTTATAAATCCTTCTCCGAACATTGTGATGATTTTAACCATTATTATCTGTCGATAGATTTGAATATGGCAATCATCAAAAACTTAGTAATTTATAAGCATTTTTTTTTCTCAAGTAAAACTCTACAATTACTCATGTGTTAATTTAAATTTATTAAGAGCACCAAGCGGATATTCCCAAGAGACATAGAGCAAAGATGCATATATGAGAGGATCGATATTTGGTAACTTCTAGGGGAAATAGAGAGATGCCAACGCAGTAAGAGTCAAAACTATGTGCTTTAAACTGCAATGTTGGCCAAAAGTGTCAGTAAACTAATCAATATAGGATGATGACATACAAGATACAACCAAATGCTAGCGCTAACGAGCCTTGACATGGAAAATGCTCGGCCTATATATAGCCAAGGCATATCGTTCCAAACGCATATAGGTAGATAACACATCAACTCATCAAGGTCTATTATATATTCATAGGTGTAGTATAGGGATATATCGTTTTCAAAAGGATCAATGAGAACTGTAGTACGACAAAAGGACTGTGCTTTCAGGCTTTTGGGGTTTTGGAATGTCAACGAGTTGAACATTGCATGAGGTTCGAGACATTTAACGAAACACTCGTAACCGGCTTAAAAAGTATTAGGAAACAAGTCCTACGTTTTTGTCCCAAGCAACTGTAGGGGCTGTTCTTAGCTAGTATTCCCTGGCTTCACCACGGAAAGGAAAAGGTTGAATTGGCTAATTCGCCATGGTCGGGTAATCTTCTTCTTAGAAAAGTGAATGGCAGTTTGATTAGAGATTGTTATTATACTATAAAAAAATATCATGATGAATAAACTTTAAGAAAAGGTTAGAGATATAAATAAACCAAATTGGTTCACAAACTACTCAAGTTTTTGAATTCGATTGGATTATAAATAAATCAAGCTTGAACTTGAACATATTTAGCTTGATGAACTTGCAACTCTAATAGAGCTTGAATTTAGTTAAATATATATTAAATTCCATTCAAGTTCAAGTTTTGATAAATACTTAATTAAAAATCAAATTTTTAAGTAATTGAGTCTAAATGAGTCGAGCTTGTCCATTTGTTGAAATTGAACTTCGAATTTTCAAGCCAAAATTGAGCTAATTTTTTCTTTATAGGATGCTTATTACAAATTTGTGTAGTAAAATTTAAAAACTAATAGACAAATTAGGAAGATGAATCATTCCAAAACTATAGATTGAGAAAAGACATTATTGAAAAGAAGTTGTGTACTGTTTAGAATTATTAGTGATAGATATAAATAAATAAGCATTTCATTGATAATTCTCATTCAATATGTTCAAAAAATGACCATAAATTGTTAAAAAAAACCGTCATATATTAAATTTTAATTTGTTTTTATGCCCGGTTATGTATTTGAAGTCGCATTTTACTTGGTTGAAGCTTTCGATGAAGATTGAATATCAAAATTCTTTTGGCCATGTAGGTTATTAAATGCTTACCGAAAAAATATTTTCCTTGTTAGTATGTAAATGTAGATAGATGAAAGGATATTCGTTTAACTGAACAATATCATAAGGATTTAAATATCCGAATGCTAAAGCACATCTGCCTTGTAATCTACACTATGTCAATTTAAAACCACACTTGCAAGTTAAAGTGAACTAAGAAAACAACTATTTTTAGGAAATCTTAGATGGGTGGCTCAATGCTTATATTAAGGTGTTAAATAAAAAAACTTTTAGTTTTTATAAGCTTGTTTTCTTGTAATCAAATCATAACAAATATAGAAATTTTCTTTTCAAGCCTTTAACAAGTATCATAAGGCAAACATTAAAGAAAAAGATACTATTTATTCATTTATATGTCATGATAATTTTCTTTTTAAATTTTAACAAGTAATAAGGTACATCCATTAATGAAGAAGTTATTACTTATTTATTCATATATCATTTAGATTACTTAGTATTGAGCAACAAACAATAGGAAATTGACCGCATACACCATTATATTATGAAAACTACTATAAGTGACAATGGGAATCATCTCCACATTGAATCCCTATTTACTCTATGTATTATAGTAATTTTAATGAAGTCTTTATTTTATAAAAAAATTCGCTATATTCTTCATGAGTTATAATTAATATGTTTTATATATATATATATATAATATAAAATAAAAGTAATTATTATTTTAAAAATTATCTATATATATTAAAATCTTATTAATACTTATATATTTAATATGATTTTTTTTTCCTCTATTTACGGACCTTTGTTTATTCATTGACTTTTGCTGAAGGAAGTGAATGATTCAATTGCTAATGATTAACACTCACATGGACGCCTCTAAGGAACAGGGCTTTGTAGAAGTTACTCAATTAACTACATTATCAGGCTGTCCCCTATTGGTTTCAAAAAAGGCTACTTTCGCAACTGCAGCAATTGTCACATTTGCTCTAAAATATTCAACCTTTGTGATTTGCCATCCAAAATGTCCTCGGAAGCCTAAGGCCTAATTGGAGAATATCAAGTTAGGCAATATTTGCATGCTCTCAAACAGTGTTTTTATTCTTATCTTCTCTAATTATACGTTAACATGTATAAATAAAAGAATATAAAATAAAAAAACATATTGCTTATTCCTTTTATATAACAATATGTGATTGATTGAAATACGTTGAAATAAAAACTTGATCCACTATAATACAATAAAGTACATATATATACTAACTATAATTTAAATGTAGCATTTGATTCACAACATTTTAAAATATTAAACAAAACAAAATGCATTATATAATGTTTGGTTTATAAAATAATTTTAGTATGAGATGAAAATTACGTACAATAAAAGGCAAATCCTAAGATTTTTATCCATTTCACTTGATGGTACAAAAATCTTTCAATGGTACAAAATAAATTCTCCTAATCAAAACCACAAACTAATACTTTACTTTCAAACAATCCCTTCCCACCACCTCCTCATTATAACTACCACCACCACTACCTCAACCTTATCATCTCCACCTTACTACTACCATCACTATCATTGTCGCTACCATCACTATTAATGCAATGATAGCACCAAGTTACTATCTCTACCATCACTTACATCAATATTATATTACCATTTTCACCACCATTATATTACCACCTCAAACAACTTATAAACCGCACTACCATTATTGCTACAACTTTAGCATCACTACTTAATTGCTATATTCACTATATCTCCATTGCAAAATACCATTATCGCCATTGTCTTCATTACCTAGCCATCATTCTATCAATGCCATTAATTATAATGGTGCTATGCGAGTGGTATGAAGGCAACAATATTAGTAATATTATAGCTTGGTAGTGGTGCAATGGCGATGATGGCGATGTTTACAATGGTAAAATAACGATGGAATGAAAAAATATAATGAAAATAATTATACAATAATATTAAAGGTATAACTATTAAAATTATTATTTCAATTTGTGCTATACTATACAGGAAACCAAACTCTATCTCAGGTATTTAAGTGCTTCAACTACCTAAATTTTTTAGCAAAAAAATAAAACCTTTTTACCATGGCAAACAAACTCATATTGCTTAGTCACTCCCTTGTATCTACATACGTCGTATGTCTCTAACTTGCGTCTTTTCCTTACTTACTTTGCTCCTTGTTGAACTTAGAAAGTAGACAGCAAGTCTTGAATCGTAATGCGAGAATTTTACATCCCATCGAGTTTGTCTTTTTCGCAGCATAGAATGAGCTGGCTATCCAAAGCGGCAGAATCGGGCAACAAAACCAATAAAAGTGAAGAAAAGACATCGAATTCTTTTAAATTACAATAGCATGGAAATTCGATCGCAAGGATAATAGAAAAGCTTGAGTAGAGTTATATTGTACACTCTTTTTAAGTTCTTCCAATAATTTCGATTCATGCAACTTTCTCCGATTTTTATCTAGACAAAAATAATGATGCAATGTGACTTATATATAGAAAGATAAATCATTGTAAGTTGATATAAATTAGGATTCCCTACCACAAGTGGGTTTTTTATGATATCAATATTGATTCCACTATTTGATGTACACAGCCTTTCCTCCTTGGGCACTTTTATATTTTTTTAATTTATTTTAAATTTTGAAATAAATTTTAATATATTCAGTTTATGATAGAAATGAACGGTTGCAGAGTAGATAAAATGTGAGAACCTACTTAAACTTTACCCTATAAGATACAAGTTTTCAAATTATGAAATTGGAACTTGTAATATTTTGGAACCACCATATACCCTATATTCTGTAAAACCCATAGGTTGCTCCTTATAAAATTTATAAATTTTATCTTGTTGTTATAAAATTTCATATTTATGTGATATTGAAAAAATAATTTATATGTGAAATTATAAGTTCTTAATATATAAAATTTATAAAACTTATAATAAAATATATGAAATTTAAAAAAAAAAGTAATTTTTCTACCTTAATTATTTCAAGTTTTGCAATCTTACTACTTAGCAAATGAGAAAGAACAAGACAAAAGAATAACAAACCTAAAGTTAGAGATAAAAATGGAAAATAATAAGAAAAAGAAGGGAGAGTAACTTTTAAGGTTATTAACTTATGGATTTAGCTTCTTCTTTTTTTACTAAAATATTTATTGTCAAATAATTATAATATTATCATTTACTATTCATTTATTAATATTATTTAATAACATTTTATATAATAAATACAAAATATCTTAAAACTTATACTCTATATATCTTTGATATAAGTTTCAAGATATGTATAAATTAAAAAAAAAAAAAAAAAACCTTATACTCATAATTTACTCTATAGAAATAGTTTCTCAAAAATCTATCCATAAAACTTATCAAATCTATCTAATCAATTAGCATAAGAGGTTACTTGGTCATCTTTATCTACTAGCATTGGACAAGAAAATCTAATCCATTTTCTCTACTTTTAGTGCAAATTTCTTTTGTACATCGACTAGCTAAGATTACAATTAACTTTGGTGACACGACCGGCATCCGATGCAAGACTGTTTTAGACATGGATTAGTACAATGTTTACGACTTATGAGTATAATGATTAAGCGTCGGCTAGAGATAGGTAGGTTAAAAACATGATACGACAAACATGCTCGTGCACAGTAGAAAGTACTCGTTAGATATGCAAGAGTTAAATTTTATTCTTTCTCTTCATGATGGTCATATTCTAGTATGTCAGATTTATACATGAGAATATGGAGGACACCTCGGTCCAAGCGCGACTGGCATGTAAACCATCGCACCATGTACCAAGAATAATTCATCATGGTAATAGGATACTTACTCCTGGGTCGGAACGAGGCAGGCTTATACATTGTACTACGTTAGCTTAGCAGTGGTAAAGGTTATTATTATTATTGTTCCATGAAGTTCATGATGCCTCCAGCTCATCCTGATGCAGCATAATATGCATTTCTTTAATTGAAAATCGAGTAAGGTTAACTAAAAAAATGAAATGAAATTGGTAACATTTGCAAGAATAAATCTCTAGATATATGCAATAACAGACTATTATCAATGAAGCTTTGGCTAAAACTTTCAAATTGTATTTTAAAGTATATAATTTTTCAAGAAAAAGAAAAAAAAAAAGATTCAATACATTGAGAGACGAGATTTATTAGTTAGCAGGAAGTTTTCCTCCTACCATAAACGGTTCCTCAGTTTGGGGCATCACGAGGATCAATTCTTTTCTCCACCTCATGACCATCTTTACCTCCAATCCTAATATCATAAACCTTTTATATAATCATAAGGAATCATTTCATCTGTTTGTTAGAACTGAAATGAACATTAGGTGCAATGTGATGATGCACTAGGTGGGGGTGGTTGCACATTAGCTTTCAATCTTCAATAAGTGCTTCTTTGAATTTTGAAGTTAAGCTAGGGATTAATGTGACCTAATAAATTTTCATATTCCGGAAATTAAGAAGTCCTTGAACACTTACCAAAACGGTGAGGTTGGTCAAACTATTTCGACTTTAATTTTTGGCCTTTTTTGGATATCAAAGAAGGAGAAAGTTTAATTTGGTGGGGGGGGGTGGTGTAAAAGCGAGTGGCTCGAGATTGTGTGAATTGGCTGGACCCATCCAACAGTTAGACCGGGTTGTACGGACCGCTAATTGCGGTGATTATGTGGGACCCAAATGGCCATGTTATTGTTGGTGGATTGAAGCCCAGGTCTAGCTGGTTGTTGAAGTGATGAGAGAGCTTGGATTCAACGGGATGGTATTAGGATAAATCCATCTGTCAGTAAGTTAAAAGAAAATCTGTGTTGGTAAGTTAAAAAGAAATTTTTTAAATAAATCATTGATTAATTTATGAATGGGTCTTTCATCATTAAATTTTTTGTTTTAGATTTTTTTCTTAAATCTCTACCATCATTTTAAGTAATCAAATAGTGACTTATTCTAGTATTTATTTAGTTTAAGTCGGATTATTATAAATAAATAAAAAAACTTGGCTCATAAATTATTAGAGTATTTCAATTAAAAACATTTATACATTAAGAAAAATGGTTGATTATAAGAAAATATGGCTGGCTATGGCTTTGCATACTTTTGTGCTTGTAAGTACCTATATTATTTCATTTCATTTTTTGGTTATATAATATGATTTTTATTACCCTTTTTAAAATCTAAGTTTTCATACTTCTTTAACTTTGTATGACTATTTGCAGTCACATAACCTCCACTCGACCACCGATACTGAAAAAAAGAGAAAGTGTGAGAAATACAATTGCTCTAGTAAAATTTTAATTTCATTGGCCTTTACATAAGTGGAGGAAAATAATAATATAGGTATGCAAAGAAAGAAAACACAAAAACTCAAATTATATAATTGAAAAAGATATGATATATGGCAGAAAACTAAAAAAGGCAAAAGCTCTTGAAGTTTTTAAAATAACCCAAAGAAAACTAAATTGTTTAATTTATAAGATAAATACATAGGTTTATCATAGAAATTCACTTTCCATCATTGTTCCTTCATTTCATTTGGAAAATCAGATATTGGGGAATATGCTTTCGTTAAGAAATGGAAGTTGTTAGGTTTTTAATTCTCATGAATCGGGATTTTGATTGAAGTATAGATGCTAAAATTTAATAGCAAATTGAAGTCAAGAGCTGTATTTAAAAGTCTCACTATAGTTTCGTGATACAAAGGGAGTTTACTCGTATTTTTGACCTCATTATTGCTTACATGAGCCCTGTCTTTAAAATTGGATCGATCTTACATCAATGCCCCATCAAAATCTTCAGATGGACCCTAAAGGATAACCTTAAAATTAAATCGCAAGCGTTGTTCACGCCTCAACTTCCGATTGACGCAAAGCCACTCTCATGCTGGATCTTTACCCTCTACTCTCTACACTTTTTACTTTTATTATGAAATCATATCATATTTAATTTTCTCTTGAGTACAAGTCCACCCTTTTCTTTTATATTCATATTGCCGTAAGTTTAAGATAGCATTTAATTATCAGAAATAAACAATACAAAAAGAATTGAATAATACTGTACATAGAAAACAATATAGTGCATATCATATTTGAAGTATATAATACAGGATATAAATTTTGATGATGATATAGTATTATTTTTTACGTCAACACGAGAACTTACATAAAGAGTTTTAGCACAAGCATAGTAACAAAAGAAATAATGATGTTATAAGATTATTTTTCAAGTTTTAAGAGTATACTTATTTTGTTATGTGAAATAAACTTTTATACCATCATACATATAGTACAAACTTCTTGAATTTTATCCAATACTTTGAGGTTATTTTGTCCAGTAATATAGCCCAATATACAAACCAAACAAATTATTAAAAATTTTATACCATAAAATAATAGCAACTAAACTCTACTTAAATGTATGTGCAAAAGAAGTAGAGGACAAAAAGATAGATCAAGATCCTGGGAGCATCTAATTGGTTGAAGGGCTATTACCACATTTGGTTTTTTTATAGCAATTTATCAAGTAAAAAAAAAAAGAAACCTTTTTTTACTAATGACCTATAAATTACAATTTATTGGCTATTCCTTGACGGCCTGGCCCTTTCCATGATTGCCTTTTGAAATCTAAGCCCACTAAACCAATCATTATTGTCCAAGCTACTACTACCATTAGATCTACCATTACCCATAAAACTAATGGCATAAATAAGTTAAACTTACTTTCGATCTATTGGAGTTGGATTCAATGTACTAAAACTTCAATTATTTAAGTGGTTTATTGGATCGAACTCAATCTTTATGATTTTTAGCTTAACTAACTTACTAGTCTAATCAAGTTTTAGTTGAGCTTGAATGTTAATTAAGTTTCACTCGATTTTAAATATTAATATGATCTTAATTTAAAATTTTACTCCTTTTTTTTAAAAAAAAAAAAAAAAGTTTAAACAAACTTAATTAAATTTGATTCGGCTTCTTAAGTGTCAATTCAAGTCAAGTTACAAGCTTATAATTTTAAGCTTGATTGAGTTAAAGTCAAGCTTAAACTTTGAATTTCAACTCTAGCTTGGAATTTAGTTTGGTTCGGGTTTACAAGTTGGTTCGATCCCACCCTATACTTTCAACCACTTAAACCCTTTCTAAAGAAAATCGAGAATCAACCAAAATTAAAAAAGAAATCAATTTTACAATTTTATTCAATTTTTAGTTGGATTTGATGAATGATATTACTAGCCATGACATTATGGTCTCCCTTCGTTCTCCGATTCCAAGTTGACATTAGTATGTCACCCGATCCTAATTCATGAGTTTGTATTAATACATCTTCCACAGTATTGATCAATTACTATAATGAGTGACATTATATGATAGCATTTGGATTAAATACTGAACTGTACAAAGAATACTAGATAGTACAAAATAAGAACAATAAACCGGTATAACTTTCTTATACTACGTTTGATATCCATTTTATTAGATAAAAATTTTTATGATGTCAATTGTTTAAATAAATAAAGTACTACACTAAACTCGATATACAAATCATTAGATAAGAATTTTTATACTTTTGTCCAATGAATTTGATTTTTATATCATATTTTAGATAATACAGAATATAAATATTTTTTTAATACTTTAAGATCATTTTTATTCAATAATTAAAAAAATATATAAACTAAATAAAAAACAAAATATTCTATCTAATATAATACTATAAATTTTTTATAACCAAACAATACCTATGTCTTCGATGATTACATTGATCATGTTTTATACGTGCTCAATTAACTTGATGTAGCAAATTTCCACGGTCAAGCCACGAAAAACCTATCAGATTATTTAAAATATAATAATAACATGGACCTTTCATTTACGTGGACTCATTAGACAGTGAGTTTCATTTAATTTAATTTAATATTATTAACCGCCGAAAGAAAAAAAAAATATATTAATTATTAATTAATCTTATCATTCATTAAGTAATTCGCTATTATGCATTTAGGGAAGAAGGATACTAGAAGTCATAAGAACCAATGCAGTGGCTTATTTTCATATAGTCAAACATGCAATTTTTTAATTTATGATCCACGTAAGGAAAAATTGCCTGATTGCGGTACAAACAAATCGAGAAATAGTTAATTAGATTCCGTCGGTGTAAATTAGACCATGGAAAATATATATATTAAAAATAGATTA
Organism: Laguncularia racemosa; assembly: GCA_037954665.1. Lineage (NCBI taxonomy): Eukaryota > Viridiplantae > Streptophyta > Magnoliopsida > Myrtales > Combretaceae > Laguncularia > Laguncularia racemosa. The sequence goes on from JBBMOL010000072.1 coordinate 1,804,984, forward strand.
TCTCCATTTTCATCATTTTCTATAAATAAGTATTCATATCTCAAACTATTATTAATACTATTTGAACACGGGATATGAAATTTTAGTGAGAGAGGGGGATCACACGACGTGGTAGTTATCTACGCGTCAATTCACGCCTCCGATGCCTTTCCACATCGCCAGCTAAAAGGTGATAACTTGTAAATAAAATAAAATATACACCCATTTAACCATCTCTACAACACAGTTGTTACCATACCGTAGGTTCAGTTCATCCATCACTCCTTATAAAGAGCGTGCACTGCACCGTCTCCCGTTAGTTAGGAATCAAGAGGCACACCATTTGCCAAAAGCAATCCCATGGGACCCACGTCACCACGCCCATCCTCACCCAGATGAACATAATTGGTGCGTGCTTTTTAAGCCTAGTGTAAAAGCGTGGCATTGCTCCTTATCGACAATAAAAAAGAAAAAATTTCTTTAATTCCACGCAGTGCCCCTGGAAACGCTCCATAAGTACTTGGACACCGTTCATCTCTTGTATGCCGCTCACCCCAATCACTCTCTCTCTCTTTCTCTTTTACACACAACTTAGGTTTAGTAAACTGGTGAAAAGGAAGATGGGTTTAATTAATGTTTTGTGCATTGTTTCTCTATTTGTCTCGACAATGTGGAATGTCAATGAAGCAAGGATTCCAGGAAACTACCGTGGAGGTCAATGGCAAAGTGCTCATGCTACTTTCTATGGTGGTTCCGATGCCTCGGGCACCATGGGTATGTATGTTCATTAGTTCTTACCTCCCACATTTGTGTGGAGAAATGATGTTTTTCCTATTTCCATTATGCGCATCTCCGTTTATATCTCGTTATTTATATGCTGAGACGTGTAATAATGATCATGTTTATGCTCAATATCATTTGACAGGTGGGGCATGTGGGTATGGGAATTTGTATAGCCAAGGGTATGGTGTGAACACTGCCGCTTTAAGTACTGCATTGTTCAACAATGGGTTCAGTTGTGGTGCATGCTTTGAGATAAAGTGTGCAAATGACCCAGATTGGTGCCACTCAGGGAGCCCATCCATTTTCATTACTGCCACTAACTTTTGCCCACCAAACTTTGCACTTCCTAGTGACAATGGTGGCTGGTGTAACCCTCCCCGACCCCATTTTGACCTTGCCATGCCCATGTTCCTTAAGATCGCCCAGTACCGTGCCGGCATTGTCCCCGTTTCTTACCGCAGGTAAAACCTTAATCACTTTGTCTACTAAGTCTCGGTTACTTTAAGGTTTTCCCTTTGTTTTGTACATTAAATGTCTTTGTGACACCATTTGAGTATAGCTGAGCACAATATGAACAAGTATGTATTAAATATAGAAAATCATGGGAACATACAGAGCGTGCAGATAAAACATCTATTACAAAATTTTGATAAACATTTACTTTACCTGAATCTTATAAAAAAAATAAAAGAAAAAAAAAATTCATAGTATATTTTCAGGTGAAATTTTTTATTTCACTTCTATTGCTATGTATCAGGGTATCAATATTTATCTCTATCTTTTTTATTATCATGTGTTAGAACGTCTCATTATATATAATATGTGAATACATGTATTACGTAATAACTAATAAATTTCTTTATTTTTTTCACAACTGAATTTAAATAGAAGGTCCATAAAACAAACCCGATATAACTCCCACCCAAATCCTGAAATCAGTAAAAGAATGATTAAATGTGAAAGAAGAAAACGCGTTTAGAACTGGGACCCAAAAGTTACTATATATATTCCTAAAAGGATGAAAGGATAGCATGGGTTGCCTTGCCTTGTTACTCCTGGTAGTGTGCAATTTGCATTGGGTATTGTAATGTGGAGGGTGGGGTGGTGTGGGGTCGGATAACCTTTAGCATCTTGGTTGGATCGATGCCTTACGACTTTTATTGCTTTTGTCAGACCAGTCCCATTTTTTCCCGTCTCACGCTTAGCATATTGGCTTCTCCAAAACACCCCTTACCTTTTGCCATATTTACTATGCCTTCTTGTGATGGAGTCGACTTGTGTGTTTCTTCGGTAGTTTGGTTCGTTGATTGTCGTTGTTCATCCTTTGTCTTTTGCTGATTTAGGAAACTTTGTGGTCAATTTCGGCTCCTTATGTTCCTTCTCCCTTCTCCACCAATGTGATTTCAAAGCCCTAGGGTGACGTATCCATGTCTAAAAAAAAAGTTATATTTATTATAATAAGGAAAAAATTTAAAATAAGAAAGTGCATTGATTTAATAAATTTAAGGTTATAAACTTATAATACAAATGGAGTGTTTATTTTTATTATTATAGCTTACATTGTTATATTTAAGGATCAATAATGGGACACAGAGGACATTGATCCCACTCCTAAATTTTAATATATTTTCATAATGGGACAAAGTGAACATTGATCCCACTCCTAAATTTTGTTATATTTAAGGATGATAATGGGACAAAGTGGACATTGATCTCACTCCTTCAATTATTTGCAAGAGATACGATTAAAAAAGTAGAGGTTAGGTTCAAAATGAGTATCCTTAATTTTTTTATTTTTTTTGCGAATTACAAAAGTGGGCTCATTGGTATCTATTTATTTACGCAGAGTGCCATGCCGGAAACGAGGTGGAATAAGGTTTACCATCAACGGATTCAGTTATTTCAACCTGGTATTGATCTCCAACGTTGCGGGTGCAGGAGATATAGTGAGGGTGAGCGTGAAAGGTTCTCGAACAAATTGGATGAGCATGAGCAGGAACTGGGGTCAGAATTGGCAATCAAATGCGGTTTTGGTTGGTCAGTCATTGTCCTTCAGGGTGACAGGCAGTGACAGACGCACATCTACCTCTTGGAACATTGTTCCAGCCCATTGGCAGTTTGGTCAAACTTTTATTGGCAAGAACTTTAGGGTTTGAAATGAGGATAAATAAAATCATAAGAAAACCCTATTTAGTGCTGATAATATATATATATATTGATTATGTGACAATTTTACCCTTTGGCACCACTTCAATAGATGCAATTTTTTGACTTGGTGTTGGAGAATGCAAAAGTTTGGAGGGAGAATATGGGACTTTTTTGACTTATTGGATGGTGGGTCTTTTGTTTTATTTTCTTTTTTTATTATTTCTTTTGGGTGAATTCATGCTGTGACTGAGTGATGGTGGTGTTAATTATGACTTTAATTTGTGTTAAAGAATCGTGATCAAGTTAATTGATTATGATCAGATCAATGTGTCGGTAGTTTAAATTAAAGTGGAGGGAAATGTAGGGGGAGGCTGAGGCGGCTGCACAAACATGTAGCCCGCAGCTTATGGATATACTAATCTCAAGTATGTCAAGTATTAGTATGATATATATTTGAGGGATTGTAATGTGCTCTTCATATCTATAGTGAATATGTTATTTATCCTGCTTCCGAGGTTTTTTGTTTGTTTTCTTAATTCGTCTAATTACTCATGCTTGAAAAATTTTGTATTTGGGCAAATCATTAATATACTTTTAAAATGATGTTAATGGGGATATACTTTCAAACGTTCAAAGTATAATTTTTACATTGTATATACATCTTTTTGTTAAAACTTCAAAATTTCAACTATTTATGATGTTTAGCTATGGTTTTGTGATACTATCAGCAATTTGAATAATGCGCACATTAGGGTGGTAAAATGATTTGGGAGTTTACAAATTCATCCTTACTTTACCGATACTTGATATTAATTGAGAAAGTTCATAACTCTAAGACTTTTTAAATAAGTCTTTTTTTCTCTCCAAAATATAATGAGAACTAGAAAAGATAAATATTTCTTCTCTCAATGTTAAATAAAGAACTCAAAAACACCATAATTAATCTATTCATACTAGCCAAAGAAACAACTGATGTATTTATGTCTCAATATTGTTTAGAATCCTTTTTCAGTATTGTTCATAACCATAGCTTAATGATTATTTAGTATAACCATATAATTGATGTCAAAATTGAAATACCAGATTAAATTTTTCCGGTAAAAGAAGGCACATCATAAAGGAGGAGGGCAGATGCATGTCCAAGAGTCAAACTAGCACATGGGTGGGGTAAGGTGCTTGGTTGATGCTATCCTCCTATCCTATCTCACATCAACTATTAAATTCTCTTTTGCAATCCTCTCTTTAAAGATATAAAATCATATCTGGACTCCATTCCACTACCTATTAGGGTCGAACATTGGATTCTAAAAATAAGTTAATCGATGCCAGTTTCATCAAATCATAAGACAAAAATTCATATTTAAACCAAATTTGTAAATTTATTCACAAATTTTTCAAGCCGTGTACCATGTATTAATACATGTAAATGTGTATTAATGCAATTTGCAATCAAATCTATAAAATTCAAACAATCGAAATATTTTTCTCAAGAAGGATCACAAATAAAAAAGAAAAAACTGAAAACCAGTTTCCCTTTAGAAAAATGGTACCTCCATTTATACGCTTATTTATTACTTCCCACAAAGTCACGCGGAAGGAAATAAACATGGAATCTTAAAGACAGGAAGACAAGGTGTCTCACTATCGAAGAGAAATTTAAAATGTAAATGCTTTGACAAAGGCAACCATTAATAATTAACCAAAAGATCAAGCAACAGTGATAATAAATGGAGCAATAAAGTGGAAAAGATCAACCATTAATAATTGATCCTATTAATCCTGAATTTCTTTTGAGTAAACCATGTCTTGGAAAGGTGCTTTCATTGTTGTCAATCAAAACATGAGTTAAAAATCTTCCAACTCCTCTAATTTTTTTCTTTCTTTTACTTCTCTTATCAGACTTCTGCCAATACTTTCTCCAGTCGCCCATATCGCGCCTATTCCCTTCTGAGTCTTCTCTTACAGTTACAGGCTCAATCTTCCACTCAAGTGAGCTTTTTGATTCGCACTTCCTTTTGTGAGCTCACTGATTTATCCGCGATGCTCTTCTATTTCCCTCTACAATGAACAAGAAATAAGGTTACACATACATAAGTATTTGAAGCATGTTTTCAATTGCAATAGATGATTTTATCGAAGGGGAAAAGAGAAAAAAAAGACCTCGAAAAATTCCTCGTATTTTTGTAACAATCTGAGAAGATTTTCGTCTACTTTCTTTTGCTCCAAACATGCCTTCTCAACCTGAATCTGAAAGATACACGAACTTCTTTCTCTTTAGGTCTGATCCACGGAATAGGATAAAGATTATAAAATTCTATAGTACAGAGAGATGACCAAGAAATACAGATTCAATTAGCTGCCCATTTCATGAAATCCTAATAACGTGGGGAGAGTGCCGATTCTAAGGAACCGAAAACTAGTATTGTTTCCTGTCAATCATATACAAATACTCGTTAAGCACTCCCAAAAAGGTAACAGAAATTTGGATTCTTTAACGATCCTGCTCCATCGAATTAATCATTCGGGATTTTATAGTACCAGGATTGAGTGCAATTTATCTAATTCTAAGGGCTGACGAGGTAGTTGTTGAATGAGCTTAAGCAAAGTCTAACTAAGGTTTTAATACACCAAGCTTTCGTGACAATTGTCCAAACCCGCTCAGACCTAGTTATTAACTTAAAAAACACTTAATACTCTAATCACATCCATCCATAGGAGGTTATGTAGAGCTAACCGGGCTTAGAGGTGGGCATCAGGCCATAATGGACCTATCCGTATCTGATATCCACTTGCTCCGACATTCAGGCCTCATTGGATAGGGTTAAGAAGGTAAATATCCACAATCCAGCTCACAACCCGACTATAATCGCGTTCAAGCTAATACACAAATAAAATGGCTTATGATTTGATGGACAGTTAAGACTAAAGTCATATCGAGCCAGCTTATAAATATACATTGAGCGTTAGAAATTTCAAATTGAGTTCGTACTTCAAGATGAATTTCATCAAAAGCAATACACCTTCTCGAAAGTAATCCGGCATACACAAGCATAATCAAATAGATTATCAAATTACACTCAACTCCATAATATTTAACTCTGCTCTCTCGTCCATCTAACTTAAGGCTAAATTTTTCGTTGGGCGCTCGGACTTGAAACTGCTGGTCTTTTAACGATCAGAAGAGCTATTCCCTTACATAGAGATGAACAACGCCTAACTTTTGCCCCATCATGGAGAGTCATGCAGCCCACGAAAACCAAGTATATATTACAAAAGCATTCCGATATCAGACAGCAACCATAATAATCTACAATGGGATTCAACACAGTAACTTAAGTTGTCAACACTCGATCCCGAGCGCAAGCAGAGAAAGTATGCACCTTTCAGCTTCTTTTAAGAAATATAGTATTTCGTTTCAAAGGCGTCGAGGGGGTATCGACCTGGAACTAAAATTACTTACAATAGACCTCATCAAACCTTCTATACTTGTTTCGGATTAATGTTCAGTTCTCAATGGCACCTCTAGGTTCGCTTTCTTCTATTGTTTTTCCACATTTGAAGAAGGTATCCAGCCGCCTCCTTCAGGGAAGCTTTCTTTCCTTCTTCGTAATTCCAGAGTTCTGGCACTATGTACCTGCCACTAGGGTTATACTCGTTCATCTCCAACAAGGCAGTTTTCACCGCTGTACAGACCTCTTCCCCGAACTCTTCAGATAATACTTTTAACTTCTCATCATTTTTATCAATATCTTCCTACAAGACCACATGCAAAATCACAAGAGAGATGGGAATGCTGAGTGCTGAGGTAAGAAGAAAAGACATCAACAAAAAAAAAAAAAAGGCACCAGAAAATCAAGAAGCCTTACCCGTTATTGGAATAATATTAAATACGATGTAAAAATCACCTTTGTACTTTTAGGGAAAAAGGGATGGCCAGATGGGCCATAGGTGTTAGAATATAATTGAAATTAATATATTGAAAAGAAATTATGTTCTATAAAAATATAAAGAACTTCCATATGTACAAGCATGCCTAGAAATCATAACCGCTTCATGTAATTTAAAAATTAAGTGAGTTAGGCTAATGAAATTGCAAACCTTGCTCGTTTCTCCATCAATGATGATCTTAAAAGGATGCCAACTTGGATCTCTAAGATGATCTTCCCATAAAGAGCATAGCTCAGTTGCTTTTACAGTGGCTTCTTCCTCTGGATACTTCCCCTTTGCTGCGATTAGGAAAGGTTTAGGGTCAAGTTGTCCCATCCTCTTCACCCGGATAAATGCACCGCTAGTTGAGCCAAAAGCCTATATTCAAAGGAGAAAAATTGAAATTTTTAAGAATTAACACTACCCATGGAAACAAGTTCAAACAACTGCTCAAGAAATAGAATCAAAGACACAAAATTAAACTACTGGCATAATCTCGAAGACGCTGTTAAAGAAGATGGCTTCTACAGAGGGAGGGGGGGCACAGTGTTAATAAAAGAAAAGTTTCTTGACAACCATAATGAACTGTTACCATCTTATGAAATGATATAAGTTACAAAGAGAAGAGAAAAGTACCGACCCTTATCAGCTCCTTCCGAGCATCTTGCAGTTCATCATTGGCCTTCCGTTCCTTAACCAACAAGGTCTGGTTAAGAGCCTCCAAGTCCTCCAGCTCTCCTTCTTTCTCCAGCAAATCAGCTGATATTGCATCCATCCTTTTTTTGGTATCTTTATCAGTATCGTCACTCATGTGTTTAATCACTTCTAAAGCTCCTCTCATACGCTCAATCTCCAATTCTAATGCTTGCTTGGCATCAAGTTGCTTCTCTAGCTCAGCAATTTTGTGGCGGTGTTGTTCTTTTTCTTTCTGCCATTAGTAAGAAAGAATAGACAATAATATGTAACAATTGGTGCATGTCTCTCACTAACAAAGATAACCATATCGAAAAGAAAATATAATAAAGTACCTCTTGTTTTTCTACTAATTTCATCATAGTTTCATCTGCTTTCTTTTGCTCCAAAATCGCCTTCTCAATCTGAAAGATGTGCGTAAATGTCTCTTGTTAGTTCTTTTCCTCTAGTAGTAATCTATATGAAAGGGAATATATAAGATATGTGGTGGCTATCCTGCCATTTCTTTTTCATGCCAGAGTTCCTCCCTCCTCTGGTCATCTTTAGTTGCACGATGCTCCAGCTCTCTCTCCCGTTGTTTGAGCTTATGCTTTTGATCAAGCAGATCATTCCTTGTATTCTCACTTTCCACAAGGATTTTCTCCCAGAGACTGCGAGTAATCTGCTGCAGCTTTGTTATTTCTAAACCAAGGTAAGAGGACAATGGTCAAAACATAGAAATTACATTTTGAATATTCAATTCAAAGTGGTCTAAACATACCTTCATTATGGACCCTCACCATATCATCCTTCTCTTGAATCAATTTCTCCAGGGAATGTTCTTTTTCCTTGGTTTTTCTGTCCATTCTTTTAAGATCCGACTTCTTGCTCTCTAATGTGCATTTTAAGTTAGATACTAGCCTCATTGCTTTCTGTTGGTCTTCTGCTTCTTTACCTGAAACCGATTTCAAGTCCCCATTCTTTCTTAGCTGGTCACCAACAATAGTTTTGGAGTTATAATCATCATCCCGAGCCACCCAACCATACAACTTGTCGCCTCTGTCAGTTGCAGCATAATATTGCTGTTTTCCACAACCCTCCAGTAGGTAACTTCTCTCAAATGCCATTGCATTATCAAACCCAACCCAGTCATTCTTAAAATCAACTATTGCTAATCCCGAATGACCTTTATAATCCCACAAAGGTTTAACCTTTATAGGATCAAACCCTTTCTTCACAAGATCCTCCTTCAATTTTGCTCCACTTTCTCCAACAGACTTTTCACCTTTTTTCTCTGTTCTGATGTTTGCAATGATACCCTTACAAGGCCATACAAACAACTGGTTGTCTAAACTGGGTTCCTTTATCTTGCCACTGTTTAAAATTGGATCACAAGATTCCTTTCGTGGCCTTTTCACTGGACTCACCCTGCAATGTCTTCTCAAGTACCTCTCTAGAGCCAAGTGTTTGGCTCTATCTTTAAAACTTGCAGATTTGGAGTATTTATACACATGACATGCGTGTTCTTGAATGTCTTCAAAAAGGTAATCCCTTTGGCTGCAATATGGGCATCTAAAATTTGAATTTGAACCCTTTACCCAATGAGAGTTTCTTTTCAGTTCATCATAATACCTTTCTTCATATTCCTCCATGTCAGGTTCATACTTGTGCTTGTCTTTTGCTGATTGGCTAGACTTAGACCTAAAAAAAATCCCATTCAAAACGTATAAGGTCAATGGATACTACGAAATGATTCTAGATTGCATGTGAGCATCAGCTAAATATTAAAGGCGCATAAGGAATGGAACAAATGCTCTAAAATGATGAAAAACTCCATGTCATTCTTACAGAGAATGGTAACTCATTGCCATTTTTACTTAATAAAAGCACTAGAGATAATCAAAATAATTGTTCCACTCCAACAGACAATAAAAATAAAAGCTAACCTCAACAAAATAAGCATACAAAATGCCCGTTCTAATATAGAAAAACCCAAAAAATTAAAAAAAAAAAAAAAGTCAATGGTATCAAAACTAAAGCTGAAATAATCCATCTATCTAGGCATATGCTTCACCAAAACGGACAGAGAACACATCACATCAACTTGGCCTGCTGTTCAGAGCAAGCTTATAGAATATAGTGAAATGCATTTGTCAAAAAATGACAATCAAGCTACGTATAACAGAGAAAATGACAACGAACCAGGGTACAATGCGAAAAATGAGACAAAACCCTAAATGATGTAGCAAAGGTAACATTTTTTTTTTCAACAATTTATACTTCAACACTTAAATTCGAGATGGCACTGCAAACCATAAACATGAACAAACGAGATACAGTACATTGAATAGCAAAACCTAGAAAAGACAGAGTATCAAGAACTAAGAAAAAGCTTCTTTACTTCAACAGTTTACAGCATACTTCTGTTGATGAAACAAAGCAGGAACAAGCTATATACGTAAAAGAAACCCTCATTCATCTATCTTATTTTTCGCATGTACAGTACAAGAACATAAGACTGTACACACGTAACCCTAAAAAGAAACCAAGAAGGTTTAATTTTTACAACAATTAATACATTTACGCAAATGAAACAGAGCACAAACACTTTACGTGGAAAAACCCACATATTGATCACTTCTTTTTTTTTCACATAACAGTGCAGGAGCATAATAGTATAAGCACGAAACCCTAGTTCGGAAATCCAAAGAACAATGCAAAAAGAGACAACACTTCATTACATTAAAAAGAAAACTATCCAAGGACGCTTGTACATACATTGTGGAGTCCACTGGAGTAAGGAAGCTTGTACAAACGAGTTGATTTTTGAAGGAGAGATTGTGAAATTGACTTGCGATATATATATAGAGAGAGAGAGAGAGAGCGGGGCGGTGGAGTTGGGATGGGTTTTGCAGTTTGACTTGAATATGGGAAGACAAAAAGACGATTATTTTCAGCAAGAGTGGAAGTTCAGTGGGAACATCCTATGCTTATGCTTATTTTGGTCCTCTCATAATCAAAGCTTACGCGGATATCCTGCAATCCAGTTTGCATGGGGGTCTTCCGTGATTTTAATTCCTAGAAGGGCTTCCTCGGAATGGAAATATGGTTTCAACGTGGTTGGTAAGATTATATAAATACTTTAATAAGCTATCGCGAATAAAATGTCAAATTTATTTGGTTTTACCTATATCAAACATTATATTATGTGAGTTTGTCATTGTGCTTATATGTTTGTGTTTGTGGTATTACATATCGAGTTTAAGCTTATTCCTTAACTCTTTCTCAACTACAAATAGTTATAATGAGTTTATCACTTATGATAAATATGAAGATATATATTACTACTATTAAGATAGGAGAGTAGCAAGTATTATTATTATTATAAAGATGACCACTAGGGTGGCATCATTAGGAGATCATATTAGTGTAGTGTGATCATGTTTATGTGGAGATGAGACTTCAAGTGTTTTATGTTTAGTGTGTCGATGTCCTAGTATTGGAAGACTTAATTTATAGTTCTTTATTATTGCACTTGTTGATGGAATGACTAGCCATGACTCATTCAATTTAGTATGTAAATTTATGTTAATTGTTATCTAGTTCTCCTTGGAGATAAATTTTGGTATTGATGGTGTTAGTATACTTGTTTACTAAAGCCTTAACATATCATTGGTTAATAGAGATACATGACAGATTGTAGTATCCTGAGTCTATAGCGTTACAACTTAAGTAGTATCAAAACTTGAGTTATGAATTTAGGAAACTTAAGTAATGGATAAGTAGAATGATAAGGTATGAAGAGAGTGGGTAGATTATAAGTCCATTAATGAATAGGATAAATAAACTGCTTTATAATTTACATGCATCTGTTTACTAATTGCCTAATCATTCCTATGTGTTCCTTGTCTCTTTATAAAATTTCTAGAAGAATTTCAAGACCGAGTTCAAGCTCGAACGCTGGTCAAGATACCCAGATAAATGTCACTCTCAATAGAAACCACCACAGGATGATTAGGGGTGGGTAGCTGGTCAAAATGTCCACCTAATAAAGATGATCCACACTCTAGTCTAGATGCTTGCTTAGTAACAGCAACAAGGTGTCAAGCAAAGATATGCCAAACATGAAGAATAGATTGGTCTAGACAAGTTTGTGAGGTTGGCAAAGGAGTTTAATGATGGAAATCAACTTGGATCAACTCTTTCCTATGACCTACTGGAAGGAGTTGGAGGACCGATGACAAGGTTAAGAGCAAAACACATGAAGTAAGCTTTAAATGAACTTATTCAAGAACACCTGGACCACACTTTGCAGATAATTGCGCCAATAGAGGAGAAGATCGTTTTCAATTTATTAAGCATCTCCACTATTAATATTGAAGATTACTTGGAAGCGGAAGAGGGTCGCCGACTTTATGATGTTGACCTAGCACTCAAGCCACCGACTTGGTCCTTGTAAGCCACCTGCTTACTTGAGCTGGCTTATATATATAAGCCATTGGCTTACTTGATGATTGTAAGCCGTCAGCATAAGCATACTCCGTCGGCTTTGAGAGCCGACTTTTAATTGTTGTCTCGTGATTTCTTGTTATTTTACTCCTTTAATTTCCAAAACTATATATAGTCCTTTAGGGTTTCGAATTTGGGACTTTTGGGATGTATTATTTTCTCTGGGGAAAAATCTCTCTATTGTTCTTCATCAAGAACGCATTACGATCTAATCAAGGTATCTTGTTTCGATCATAATTCAATATAACTTTGGTTTTAATTCGTTTTTCAAGTTAGGGTCAAGTTGTTACTTGGTTCTAAGGACGATTATAGGGCTACTTTTCCATCCGATCAGGTTTTAAGATAATTGCAACCTAGGGTTCGCATCATTTGGTATTAGAGCTTTGGCTCTTGAAAATCAAGTGTTATCTATCCTTTAGCATTATCGCAACTGTTGAGTTTATGTTAATTTAGTCTTTTGAATTCAGTGGTTCAATATTGTTCTTGTGAAAAAACAAAAAAAGGAAAATTAGTGTTTCATTGAATTCATTCTACAAGTTTTAGGAATTGTTCGATTGATTTAGTAGATTACTGGTGTGTTCAAGAGTTAAAACGGGGGGGGGGGGGGGCGGGGGGGGGGGGGGTGGGAGAGAGAAGAAGAAAAGAAAATTCGTATAAAAAAAAGGGGTTGTTACGAAATTTTTCTCTTGGATGGATTAGATTGAATTAACTCATTATTTCTTAGCAATTACGTATCGTTATTTGCTACCTGGTAAAATCGTTGATAAGGTTCTTGTTAAAGAACTTATAGGGAGACGTTTATTGAATACCAAATTATGCACATATTCTTGAGTGATACACAAGCGAATTGAATCCATATCTTTGAGTGTAAATACGTGAGAGAGAGTTGAGAGGAAAACAAAATTATTCTTTCTTGCGTTATTAACAAATTTTATTACAGGCTATTGGAACATGAGTAGTGGAGGAGAACATGTAGATTATGATATGAGGTCATTTATAAAGTCAGTCCAAGATCAATTTAAACTTCTGAATAAACGGTTAGATGATCTTGAATCTCCTTCTAAGCATAGGTCTTTCAAAAGGACTATGGATGAGGAGAGGGGAGATGAGTATTCTGATATTGATATGAATAGTTCTAAGAAAGGTAAAAGGGTTGTTCATAGGCAGGATAATAATTTAGGGAGTATTAAGATGGCAATTCCTACTTTTCGAGGGAAGAGTGACCTTAAGCTGTATTTGGAGTGGGAGAGAAAAGTAGAACATGTATTTGATTGTCATAATTATGCTGAGGAGAAGAAGGTTAAATTGACAGCAATTGAGTTTACAGATTATGCCAGTATTTGGTAAGATCAACTTGTGATTAGTAGGCGAAAGACAAGAGAGAGATCAATTAGGTCATGGGAGGAGATGAAGGTAGTAATAAGAAAAAAGGTTTATACCTAGCCATTACTACAGGGATTTGTCTAGGAAGTTGCAGGGTTTAACTCAAGGTCCTATGGGTGTTGAGGACTATCATAAAGAGATAGAGGTTGCTATGATTCGGGCTAACATAGAAGAAGATCATGAAGCTACAATAGCTAGATTTGTTAATGGCTTGAATAGAGAGATAGCTGACATTGCGAAGCTACATCATTATGTGGAGATGGAGGAACTATTGCATAAAGCTATTAAGGTGGAGAGGCAGTTAAAGTCCAAGGGTACCTCTAGGTAGAGCTCTACTTCTGGCTCTTCGGGGAAGACAAATTGGAGAAATCATAAGGATGCCTCTAGACAAAAGAAAGATGCAAAGTCTAAGGAACCAACTGCCTATCCTAAAGGTAAAACTGAACTTAAACCCTCTGCTAGATCACGTCATATAAAATGTTTCAGGTATCAGGGGTTGGGGCACATTGCCTCTCAATGTCCAAACAAGAGGGTTATGGTGGTTCTAGATAATGGTGATGTAGAGAGTGTCAACTTAGATGAGGGAAAGATGCCACCATTGTAGGAATGCAAAGATGTTGATGTAGAGGGTCCTGTGAAAGGAGAAATGTTAGTTATTAGGCATGCTCTAAACATACAACCTAAGGAAGATGATGATGAGGAATAGCGTAAGCATATCTTCCATACTATGTGCCATGTGAATAGCAAGGTATATAGCATGATCATTGATAGTAGTAGTTGCACAAATGTTGCAAGTTCTTTGATGGTTAAGAAATTGCATCTACCTACAATAAAGCATCCTAGGCCATATAAGCTACAATGGTTGAATGAGTGTGGAGCAGTTAAAGTAACAAAACAAGTTATAGTTGCATTTTCTATTGGTAACTACAAGGATGAGATACCTTGTGATGTTGCACCTATGCATGCCGGACATCTCATTTTGGGGCATCTATAGTTGTTTGATAAGAAGGTCAGTCATGATGGGTACAAAAATGTGTACAAAATTGTAATGAATAACAGACTCATTATGCTAACACCTCTCAAACCTTTGGAGGTATATGAGGATAAAGTTAAAATAGTGAAAGAATGCAAAGTGAGAGAAAACAAAATGAGTACATCAGAAAAAGGAAGGAGTGATAAAAAGAGTGAGGATGTAAGAAATAGTGGGGAAAGCGGTGAAGAGAGCAGTAAAAGAATGAGTACTTTTGCTACAAAAAGAGAGATTAAGAGAGCTATGTTAGCGAGGCAACCATTACTTGTACTTCTGTACAAGGATATTTATTTTACAACTAATGATCTTAACTTATCTTTATCCAGTGTGGTTGTGTTTTTGCTGTAGGGTTTGAAGAGTTGTTTCCCAAGGACATTCCAGATGGATTACCTCCTCTAAGAGGTATCGAGCACTGGATCGATTTTATTCTAAAGTCATCTATTCCTAACAAACTCGCATATAGAGCCAATCCGGAAGAGACCAATGGGATACAAAGGCAAGTGGAAGAACTTGTACAAAAGGGATTAATGTGAGAGAGTCTCATTCCATGTTCAGTTCATGTGCTGTTGGTTCCCAAGAAAGATGGAACATGGCACATGTGTGTAGATTGCCAAGCCATCAACAAGATCCCATAAAGTATAGATATCCTATTCCCAAGTTAGATGACATACTTGATGAGTTGTATAGTTCATGTTTATTCTCAAATATTGATTTAAAAAGTGGTTATTATCAAATTCACATAAAGGAAGGTAATGAATAGAAAACTGCTTTTAAGATAAAATATGGGTTATATGAGTGGTTATTCTTGCCATCTGGCTTAACGAATACACCTAGCACCTTTATGAGTCTAATGAATCATGTGTTACGTTCTTTCATTGGAAAATTTGCTATAGTTTACTTTGATGATATCTTAGTGTACAGTAAAAATTTAGATGATCATGTTAAACATCTATAAGCTGTTTTAAGTGTTTTGAAAGAAAATAAATTATATGCTAACCTGCAGAAGTGTGGTTTTTGTATGGAATCTATTGTTTTTCTTGGGTTTGTTATAAGCTCACAGGAAATAAAAGTAGACGAAGACAGGGGGAAAGTGATTAGGGAATGGCCTACCCCAAAGAATGCAAGTTAGGTAAGAAGTTTTCATGGTTTAGCAAGTTTCTTTAGGAGGTTTGTAAAAGATTTTAGTTCTATTGTAACACCTTTAAATAAGCTTGTTAAAAAGAATGTGGTGTTTAGGTGGGAAGAGGTACATGATAAAGCTTTCAATACTTTGAAAGAAAAATTGACTAATACACCTTTATTGTGTCTGCCTAATTTTGACAAAGCTTTTGAGGTTGAATGTGATGCATTAAGGAGTGGAATAAGGGCTGTTTTGATGCAGGATTCCAAACCAATTGCCTTCTTTAGTGAAAAGCTTAGTGGGGCGGCCTTGAATTACCCTACCTATGACAAAGAGCTATATGCCTTAGTATAAACTCTTCAGATATGGCAGCACTATTTGTGGCCTAGAGAGTTTGTCATTCATTCTGACCATGAGAGCTTAAGATTTTTAAAATCCCAAGGCAAGTTTAATAAAAGACATGCTAAGTGGCTGGAATTCATAGAAACTTTTCCTTATGTAATTAAATACAAGAATGGGAAAGAAAATGTTGTTGCCGATGCATTGTCTAGAAGGTATGTATTACTAACATTTTTGCAATCTAAATTACTTGGTTTTGAATTCATTAAAGAATTGTATAGTAATATGCTGATTTATGCCAAGCATGGAATGCTTGTTTAAAATGTGCTTATGGGGAGTATTATAGGCATGAAGGATTCTTGTTTAAAAATAATATGTTGTGTGTACATAAGTGTTCTTTGCGAGAACTGCTAGTTATAGAGTCCTACAGAGAAGGGTTAATGGGACATTTTGGTGTGTAGAAGACTTTAGACATATTGCATGAACATTTTTATTAGCCTAACATGAAACATGATGTGCAATCTGTTTGTGATAAGCGTCTAACTTGCAAACAAGCAAAGTCCAAAGTAAAACCACATGGGTTGTATACACCACTATCTGTACCTACTCACCCCTGGACTGATATTTCCATGGACTTTGTAATTGGGTTGCCTAATGCTCAAAGTGGTAAGGACAACATATTTGTTGTTGTTGATAGGTTTAGTAAGATGACACATTTTATTACATGTTCTAAAACCAATGATGCAACATGCATTGCTAGTTTGTTCTTCAAGAAAGTAGTACGTTTGCATGGATTACCTAGAACAATAATAAGTGATCGAAATGTTAAGCTCCTAAGTCATTTTTGGCGTACTTTATGGAATAAATTAGGGACTAAACTCCTGTTTTCAACTGTTGCACATCCCCAAACGGATGGGCAAACTGAAGTAGTTAATAGGACACTTACTACATTGTTGTGTGCTATCATTCAAAAGAACTTAAAACAATGGGAAGCTTGCCTGCCTTATATTGAGTTATCATACAATAGAATTGCTCATTCTACTACATCATATTCACCATTTGAGATTGTGTATGGTTTTAATCCTTTAACTCCTTTAGATTTATTACCTTTGCCTTCTAATGAAATTGTTAATCTTGATGGAAAACAGAAGGCTGATTTTGTAAAAGATCTACATGCCAAAGCTCGTACCAACATGGACAAGAAGAATGAACATTATGCTAGATAAGCCAATAAAGGGCGCATTGAGGTCGTTTTTTAGCCTGGAGATTGGGTTTGGGTACATTTTCGCAAGAAAAGGTTTCTTGAACAAAGAAAATCCAAATTATAACCCAAAGGAGATAGGTCGTTCCAAGTGATAGAAAGGATAAATAACAATGCCTATGAGATTGATTTGCCCAACAACTATGGAAATGTAAGTGCTACTTGTAATGTTGATGATTTATCCTTATATGATGCAGGTGATTCGAGGATAAATCCTTTCGAAGAAGGAGGGAATGATGGAAATTAGCTTGCATCAACTCTTTCCTATGATCTACTAGAAGGAATTGGAAGACCGATGACAAGGTTAAGAGCAAAACGCATGGAGGAAGCTTTGAATGGACTTATTCAAGAACACCTGGACTACACTTTGCGGATACTTGCGCCAATAGAGGAAAAGATCATTTTCAATTTATCAAGCATCTCCACTATTAATATTGAAGATTGCTTGGAAGCGGAAGAAGGCTGTCGGTTGTGTGATGCCGGCCTAGCACTTAGGCCGCCCGCTTACTTAAGTCAGCTTATATATATAAGCGATCTTGATGATTGTAAGCCGCTAGCTTATTTAGCCTACGTAGAAATACGCTGCTGGCTTTGGGCCGACTTTGAGAGCCGGTTTTTTATTGTTGTCTTGTGATTTCTTGTCATTTTGCTCCTTTAATTTCCAAGACTATATATAGTCCTTTAAGGTTTTGAATTTGGGACTTTTGGGATGTATTATTTTCTCTAGGGGAAAACCTCTTTATTGTTCTTCATCAAGAATGCATTCCAATTCAATCAAGGTAACTTGTTTCGATCGTAATTCTTTATAACTTTGGTTTTAATTCATTCTTTGAGTTAAGGTCAAGTTGTTGCTTGGTTCCAAGGACAATTCTAGGGCTACTTTTCCATCCGATCAGGTTCTAAGACAATCACAACCTAGGGTATTTAACCTCATGGTGGATGATCTAATTAAGGTCAAGCATTGGACGAAGAAAATGGAGAAGACCTTTGCAACTTTTTAGGTGCTTGAGGAAAGGATAGAGGTTGCTTGTTATAATTACCAACAAGGTAATAGATTAGTGGAGGAGTATAAGGTAAAGCCGAGTCCCCTCATCAAGTTTTTGCTTGAAAATGTGAGAGCTGATGATACCTCTAGAGCACATAGGTTTATACCGGGTTTAAAGCCTAACCTTTAGCATGGGGTAGGGTCTTTCCAGCTACCTACTCATGTTAAGGTAGTGGACAAAGCTAAATATATGGAGTAGAGTAGAAAGATGATTAAAAAACATCTAGCTCGCAGACTGGGAATGATGTTACGGAAGAAACTAGCATAAAGGGTTGTGTTTCAAGAGAGGGGTAAAAGGCCCCAAATGATTTAAGCCAGACCTATGGCTTTTACTCTATCCTTAGTTTAGATGAAACATGTACTTCTAGCTTTACCACCACCTCCAGTAGCTAGGACATAGGTGTTTGAGATATTTTGAATCACATGAGTTGAGCTAATATAGCTAGTTGGAGGGGGTTTATTTTTCATGTGGAAAGGTAGGGCATGCTAATAGGAATTGTAATGAGAAGGCCATTCCGTAGACCTTTTGCTATAATTGTAAACAGTTGGGTCATTGGGCTTTTGAGTGTGGCACCATAGGGAACCAGGTAACCATAATCTCATTGCCAATTTAGGTTTAATAGGCAGTCACGCTACGGAGCTAGGTTTAGTCAAGTAGATCTCAAACAACTGGATCAAGACAAAGAGCCCTAACCTTTGTGTTTACCCTCCAGCAGCAACAACACTAGGACACCTTCGACCAAGACACTGTTGCAAGTATGCTTTTCATACATTCTACTACTGCCTTTATACTTTTCAATATCAATGCAAAACATTCAATCATTTTTAAACCTTTTATGTGTGTATGGTTTGAAACTTGAATTGTTGATTGATCCCCTAAATGTGAGCACGCCTTTAAGAGTGGGGAAGGCATTATACCAGATTTGTAAAGATGTGCAAATAGTAATACGGGAGCGAGTGATGTCGGTTGATCTTTGGGTCTTAGACATAATTGATTTTGACATCATCTTAGGAACAAATTGGTTGTCTAAGTTCTATACCACTATCGACTACCATAACCTAGTGGTATATTTTAGTCCTTTAGATAAAGATTTGATGAGATTGAAGTTAGAAGCTTAGAGACTAACGAGATTACCCACATATAATTTATGGGGTAGAGGCAATTTGGCAGTACTATTAGTGGAATCAAGTCAAACCATGAAGTTGAAGAAAGTGCCTATGGTGAAGAGCTTGAAGTACATTTTCACCCAAAAAGAGCAAAATATAAGGCGGAGGTGATGGCTGGAACTAATAAAGAATTATGATATGGAAATCCAATACCACCTTGGAAAGGCAAATGTAGTAATAGATGCCCTAAGCAAAAAAAGACAAAATAATATAATGACATTGTTTAATAGTCAAAGACAATTACTAAAGGACATGGGGATGATAGAGCCAGAAATTTTTACTCAAGAGGTAAGAGTGCTTTTATCTTGCCTTGATTGATAAGATTAAGGCAACTCAAATGGAAGGTGTCGGTATATGAGAAATAAAGAACTTGTTGGATCAAGGCAAAGTTGTAGAGTTTAATATGGATGCAAAAAGAATTCTGAGATATGAAACAAAACTACGTGTACTAGTAAGACACGAGTAGAAGAGGGAATTGTTGAAAGAAGCTTATTACTTAGGGTATGCCATACATCTAAGAAGTACCTAGATTTATAGAGATTCAAAGAGTTACAATTGGTGGAATAATATGAAGAGGGAAATAGTATAGTACATTGCTAAATGTGCAACTAGTTACCAAATCAAAATAAAACATTAGAGGCTGGCAAGAAAGATGTAGCCACTTTTAGTACCTAAGTGGAAATGGAAGAATATGACCATGGATTTTATCACAGCTCTCCCTAGGCCCAAGGAGAACCATGATGCAGTATGGGTGGTAATGGATAGGTTGACAAATTCAACCCATTTCATGCTAATCAACTTAGGATATAAAGTTGAAATGGTTAACCGGATTGTATATTTAAGAAGTGGCAAGGTTACAGAGGGTATCGGTAATTATAACTTCTAATAATGATACCCAATTTGTGAGCATATTCTAGAAAAACTTACCATAAAGCCTTGGGTATCAAGGTATAGTTCAATTTTGTGTTTTACCCTTATATTGATGGGCAATCGAAAAGAATCATATAAATTCTAAAAAATACGCTACGAGCATGTGCCCTAAAATTTGGAGGCTATTTTAGTTGAATTTACTTATAACGATAGCTATTGGATAATAATACAAATGACTCCATATGAAGTGTTATTTGGGAAGAAGTGTAGGTCACTCATTTATTGGAATGAAGTAGAAGAAACATGACTTTTGGGGCTAAAGCTAATACAAAAAGCTGTTAAAAAAATAAGAATAACATAATAACGAATGCTGGTGGTTTAGAGTTGTTAGAAAAACTGTATAGATAAAATACGATACTCATTAGAATTTAAGGTAGAAGATAAAGTTTTACTAAAAATCTCTCTAATTAAGGGAGTGATTAAGTTTGAGTTAAGAGGAAAGCTAAATCTACAAATATATGGTTTATCTCAGTTTGAAAAAAAAAAATAAAAAAATTGTAGAGTATTAAGTTTCATTTTATAATTCCATAGAAATCTTTTCCAAGCTAATATTATCAATTTTTACAAAATAAGATATATCTATTTTTTTTCTCATATTAAGTCTTTAAATCCCCATTTGGATTAATTTCTTTTACCAGTATCATCACATGGTTCATCCTTCGATTGGTTTCGTTCAATAAAATTCATATTCTTTTTATCTCAATAGTCACGCCCCTCGATGAAGTCTATATACTATGTATATTTATAGATTAAGCAACGTGCGTTTATGGATTGGTGGATATACACCAACATCATTCATTCGTGTGAGCATTAATGGCCAGCAAGCACGGGCCACATGACTCATAAGCTTGTATTATGCGCTTCGTTCCATGTGCATGTGGTTTGCTTTGCGTGATTGATTCTATATTTCGTGTACGGCTAACAGCTTTATCTCGATTCTTCAACTAAATAAAGCAGATATTTACGCAAGGATTGGTCAATGTTATGCAATAAAGTAATATCAACAGGATCATGTGCTACTTAAAAAATAAAATAAAAGATAATCATGATATTAATGTATTATTATTTTTATATAAATAGAATTATAAAAAAATAATTGATTTTTTAACTGCTGAAATATAGAGCATTGAAATAGGACTGCAGGAAAATATTGGATATATTTAAATGGGTGTGAAGTAAAAAATAAAATAAAAAAAGATTCACTCAATATATATGAAAGATACATATAGATAAAGGTAATATATGCTATAAATAGGTGGTAAATGGATATAGTTTTTATGATAACCAATAATTATGCACTCGTCCCTTCCAACTGTATGTTGTTATATACAAGGGAAAAAAGCAAATATCAAGAGTACACATCGTATATGTTTTCATGCGGGCTAACGTATGATTGATAGAAATATGAGCAAAAACATTATTTAGGACAAAAAAAAAAGGCTTGATTTGTGATAAGTCTTGTATAGAATGGTATAAAAATATGCTTGTTTACTAATATAGACGAAATAAAATAATTATTTCTGGAATGCAAACTATTATTTTGTTTACTTATAAATAAGTTTAATAATTTTTATTTTATATAACTTTCATATTTTCATTCTATAGATAATAATTATTACCTTTTGTAAAATAGTATTTTTTATTCCCTCTCTATATATAATAAAAAGTTTAAGTAATTAACAATCGTATATTCAATAAATAGTTGTTAGATATATTTCATAACAATTAAATAAGGACAAATTTGTATTTTTATGTTATATTTCCAATTCAATAATGTGATTAATGAGGTATCACATTAGAATAAATAACCCTTGCAATAAAAAGCTATAAGAAGTAATATTAAAATATTACTTTCTAACTTATTATCAATAAAAGTCATTCATAATAAATAATTTTTCTATTCATCATTTATTCTACTCTCGAAAATAAACAAATACATACAATAATATAAATGTATGGGGTATTATAAATGGGGTATGAGATACACTGGCCGGGTGTTAATGATATGGCTCAAGTGAACCATTTTATCTATTTTTATCACCTATTGTTTGCTAAAAATGCAAAGCATAACCACTTTTTACAATCTTCACAACATATATGGATAACTCAAAAAAATTGCATTCTTTTCACACCACCATATATAACATCCATGTTCAACTTAAAATCGTGTTATTTTTAATATCATTTGGTTGTCAAAAATTTGTGGTACTATATTAGATAATATATTTTTTTCTTTATTTAATTTACATATTTTATCGATTACTAGTTAAAAATGATTATAAAGTATTGGACAAAATACTTATATTTTATATTATCCAAAATATGATATAAAAATCAAATTTATTAGACAAAAATATAAAAATTATTCAGTACTTTGCATATCATATTTAGTGTGGTAATTTATATATCTAAACAGTAGATATTACAAAAATTTTTATTTAGTACTGCACGTATCAAATGTGATATAAGATACTTGTATTATTTTGTTTTCCTTATTTTATGCTGTCTAGTTTTCTTTATATTTTTCAACACTACAATCTAAATGCTACTTTAATAACCTATAGTGTAACTCTTTTATAACCAAATGGGTTTAAATAGCTTCTAGTGTTAAGCTAAACCACTTTCAAATAGTTTGGTTCAATTTTGTTTGAAACCACATTTATTTTCCTTTTACCATCTAGTTTTATGGATTTATTTTAATGTATATTAGATAGTCAAATTCGCAATTTTACGTATATTGGAAAATATGAAATTGATAAAATTGTATAAAACAAATAGAATTATAAGCTTAAGAAATTGTATATCTATGCTCATAATTTTATTATCAGTTTATACTTAAATGATTGGTCTTGTAAAATTATAAACTTGTATAATTGTATTTGTTAACTCGTGATTTTAATAATTATGATGTATATTATTTATTTGTATTTCAATTAAATTTTTAGTTTAAAATCATCCTCAATTATATGTAAAACAAGTAGTTTTTTTCAACCACATAGAAATGAGAGTATAATATGAGGTCTAAATGTTAGATCTCCTAGTGTTTTTAGGTTTAGATTCGATGGAAATATAATGATTAGATATGTTAAAATGACATCGAGGACATAAAAAGAAAAAAGAGAAAAAGAAAAAGAGCAGAAATTCTCCACACAATTGAAATTTTTTTCCTTCCTTTTTCTAAGTAATGTTCAAATGTGTTGAGACAAACTACTTTAAGTGACTTAGAATATCTAACCAAATAATAAAATAAATTGCCATCAAATTTATAGTTTTACTCCAAGTTAAGACGTATGAAATTGTTAGAATTGTGTGAAACGGATGAAATTATAAATTTATAAAATTATATATTTAAACTCATAATTCAACTAATAATTTATATATAAATGATTTTGCATTCTTTTTAACTAAAAAAAATTCTATAAAATCATAAATTTATAAAATTATATAAATTAACTTGTGATTTTAAGTTTTATTTTAACAACTATATATATATATATAATTTATTTATATTTCAATATAAAATTATTTTTTAATCATTTTTTAATTTAATAATATAAATATTAATTTTTTTAATATAATAGATTATATTTGAATCTCTCATTTTCCCTTTTGATAAGATTTGTCCCCGCAGAAAAAGAAAGAAAGAAGGAGAGAGAGAGAAAAAAAAAAAAAAAAACAGAACCGCCAACTCCAAACTCGCTGTTTCCCTGAACAGATCCGTCCCCACGTAACCCGAAGCTCACTTCATTTCTAAATTCCACCCCGCCTCCTTATTTCCACTGCCTCTCCTCTCTCTCTCTCTCTCTCTGCGCGCAACAACGATGGGGACTCCGAAGAATGACCAAAACAAGGGCTTCTTTGCCACTATGAGCTCTGGTCTCTCTATGTTCGGCAATGCCTTACATCGATCCGTCAATGGGTACCTCTCTATGAACCCTAATTTCTCCCTCCTTTGTTTTGTTCCATCTGATCACTTTTTATTTACGTTCTTTAGTTTTTCTTCACATTTTGGATGATCTGATTACAAACCCACGATTTGTTTGGGTTAAATTACGATACCCATAATTCAATTTTCCATCTTTCGCGCTTTTTCTTTTCGTCTGTCTGATTAATTGTTTGACCTATGGCTATGATTGGAAGAGAACTGTTGGGGTTTGATTTGAATCTTGCTTAAAGAAGGAAACTTAATCTGAACTCTAACCTCTCAAGTTGAAAAATTAGAATATCACAATTAATATGGCTTGAGTAAAACGATAGATGCACTGAGCACTTGGAACTGTTGGATGAGCCGGTTTATGGAGTCTGCCCATTAGTTTCTAAATGTTTAATGTTATAGTGGATTTGTATAACTTGACTTATTGGTCTATATACGCAATATAAACGTTTCTCTGTTTTAAATGTACATAATGGACATTATGTATTGTAATATATATATATATATAGTTCCATGCCAATTGTGAGTAAGTAGATCTTGAGCTTACAGGGTCCTTGCCGATGTGGTCTTCTAGATTTTTATCCGTTTCTGCTTTCAGGATTATATGCCCACTTGAAAACAACCGAATTTTGTGGGTGCTTTTGCAGCTCGTCAGTGTTCAGTTATGACTGTCATGTATACTTAAATACTGGACAGTTCCATTGACTTCATCTTATGATAATGGAGTTGTGAATTGTGTGAAAACTAGCTACTTCTACATGTTAACTAAATATGGTAACTTTTGTTATTTTATACAGGTTGCTTGGTTATGAAGGATTAGAAGTCATAAATCCTGAAGGAGGAAAAGAAGATGCTGAGGAGGAAGCTCAGAGAGGAAGATGGGAGCAGGAGGTATGCATATGTTTTGCCTAAGTGCTAGACAGAAGCATTTCAGTTCCAGTGGGTTGGCAGAGTGTACTAGTAGAATAGCTTCAGGCTAATGCTCAGAACTTGTTGCCTTCATGACAGATTAAGAAGATCTAAAGGATCTTATCATTTGCATTGTTTTATTTTCTCAGAGGTTTATTTTTTCGAATTTCTTGGTTCCATTGATTACCTTTCAAGCTAGTTCCCTGTTTGTCTTGTTACTAGAAAGGAAAAAAACAAGGATCCGAACATGAGAAATCATGGATGGTTGTGGGTGCTATCTTTTATGTATCCTTAGTATATAGCTTGCAAACGATGGTTCTTTTAATTGAACTTTGATTAACATTGGAATAAGTCCATTAAGAGCTAGTTTTTCTATTCTTGCTGTAATGAAATATAGCTGCTTCGAGGCTTGTGTTAAATGGGGCAAGGTGGAGCCAGTCAGGAAGTCGCGTAGGAATCCTGTGCCACATATTGCTCATTCAATCTTTATGTTTAGTATCCCACAGGATTTTAAATCTCATTCTGTTATTTTCCCAAAAAAGAGTTCATTCTATTAGCATTTATATAGAGTTTTGTATTCTGATTGATATGATATGCTCCATTAACACATCAAGATAACAGTGACACAGTCAGGCTGCTCTGAGTTGCCATAAAGAATTTGGTTTCTTTTCAAACTTAATGTTGGTACATCCATGGACTTATAGGTTTTGAAAAATGGATCCTTCTTAAAGTTTTTTTTTTTTTTATTGCACATATTTTATACTGTCTACACTTTAAAGGTGTCCCCCCCCCTTTTTTTCCCTTCTTCCAGGATAGGGATAGTTACTGGAAGATGATGCAGAAATATATTGGCTCAGACGTTACATCCATGGTGACGCTTCCTGTTCTTATTTTTGAGCCAATGACCATGCTTCAGAAAATGGCAGAGGTCAGAGTTGCCTTCTTATTCAAAAAAGAGTTGCCTTTTTGTGAAGTTACTCTTGTTCACTGTGTTTTCACCTTCTTCATTATTTTTATATAGCTCAAACTGTTTATGGTCATGACAGTTGATGGAATATTCACACTTGTTGGACAAGGCAGACAAATGTGAGGATCCTTACATGCGTTTGGTGTATGCATGTGAGTGCACTTAGCCACTATAGTTGACTCCTACTTTTCCTGAAGGCACTTGAAAAAAGTTTTTGATCACTTATTTTGTCTTTATGATATGTATCAGCATCATGGGCAATATCTGTCTATTACGCCTATCAAAGGACGTGGAAGCCTTTTAATCCTATTCTAGGAGAGACTTATGAAATGACGAATCATGGCGGCATTACATTTCTTGCAGAACAGGTGAGTTTTTTTGGATAGTTTTGCAAACTGCTTTTGCCTGTTTGCCAATGCTTGAAGTTTGTACTACTGGCACTGTTACCCATACACCTCCAAAGTCCCATTCAGATATGCTAGACCTTGAGATCTCCCTTCATTATCTTACATGCTTGAGTTTTCTTTCCCTTTTCTACATCTCTTTATTCATCCAAGGAGCAAGTAAACTATAACCTGAATTTGTGGTCTTCCTTACAGGTGAGCCATCATCCTCCAATGAGTGCTGGGCATGCAGAAAATGATCATTTTATTTACGATGTGACATCAAAGTTAAAAACAAAATTTTTAGGAAATTCTCTTGATGTCTATCCTGTAGGAAGGTAAAAACATGACTCCGTTTCTTTCATTGATATTTTCTTTCATGGCATATGCCCTTGCATTCCAAGACTTAGTTTAGTATGGGATTTAATAGACCTTTCTATCCCTGGAGGTGCATGCCGCTATTATGGACGGATTCAAGGGTTACTCAATTCTAACAAAAAGTTCACAAAATTTTGTTTCCTTATATATTGGCCAGCTATTGGTGTAGTTCAGGACAGTATCTTACTCTCTTTTTTACAAAAGCATGCCTAAGGAAAGTATGAAGAACTACTGTGGTGATTACTCTTTTTCTTTATTGCTAGGCTTTGTCCTTTTTCTAGCATCATAGTCCCTGCCTATATTATTTTTTCTTTTTGCTGCATTCATTGGATATGTAGTTCCATTTTATCCTTAAGTAGGCTTCCTCATACTGATTTGGCAAAACACATTTTTGACCTTCTTTTTCCTTTTCATTGCAGAACACGTGTCACTCTTAAGCGTGATGGTGTGGTATTAGACTTGGTTCCACCACCCACTAAGGTAAACAACCTTATTTTTGGACGGACTTGGGTGGATTCACCTGGAGAGATGATTATGACTAACCTGACGACTGGAGACAAAGTTGTGTTGTACTTTCAACCTTGTGGTTGGTTTGGGTGAGGAAACCAACCTTCTTCATTTTCCCTGTCAGTTTTTAATATATCAGCATCAGATGATTTTTTTTCTGAGCATTGAATTTACACCATTGATGAAATTATTTTGTCAGTATGGCTAATAAGTTTTACTGCTATCTCTTGAGCTTTGCCAATATGATGATGTCTGACTACATTGCAGAGCTGGTCGATATGAGGTTGATGGATATGTTTACAATGCTGCTGAAGAGCCAAAGATTTTGATGACGGGGAAGTGGAACGAGTCAATGAGTTATCAACCATGCGACATGGAGGGAGAACCTCTTCCTGGCACAGAATTGAAGGAGGTCTGTACTATCTTCCTCTTACTTCTGATTTGGCAGTCAATCCCTATGTGTGAATATCTTGATTTTTTTGTACATTAAAATTCCACCTGATATTTTTGGCATTTATTATTTCAACAATGCTGGTGGAAAAATGAAAAGTTGGTGCACACATCCATGGTCTAAATTTAAATGTAAAGAAGAAGGGGGGTGATTATCTATCTATCTATCTATCTATTTATTTATTCATTTATTTTTGTGGCTAAATTGGGATGGTAATATCTTGTGCAAATGGACTATCTGAAATGCACATGAATTAATCATGCACTGAATTATGATCTTTATACAGGACTGGGAAGACATCATTGCTCATATATTTTAAACCCTAGAAAATATTGTCAAATGGTTTACCAAAGACATCATTTTAATTATTATTGCATTAAATAGTTTGATCTCAAGCTATGGTTGACTACTCAGTTATGTTAATAGCATTCACTTTAACTCAAAACAATATGTTGTGACAACCTTTTGCACTTTGGTGTTCAAATGAAACTAAATGACTAAGGATAGCTTTTTATTGCTTGGGGATACATTCAATTATTTCTGAAGTAAATGCATATTTTCACAGCAGTGTATTTCTTGGAAAAGGGTCTGAGTTATTGGTTAGAGAAAAAAATTATCATTCACATCTTCATGGTCTATGATGGTTTATTATTAACATGTTAGAAAATTGTTACTTGAGCAGTCTAAATTCTGTTCTGTTCAGCATTCTGTTTTTTAGGGAATGGGTGCATTCATATGCAGAAAGCTGTGCAGTTGGCAAAAAATACACAAATACACACATGCACAACCAAAGCTTTCAAGAAATTTCTATTTTATCTTAAACTAAATGGGAACATTTTTGCTAAAAAAGCATTGTGGCATTATTTTCCTCCAGTTATGTAATAGGCAACAAGGTTGAATATCCTATATTTTCCTGCAGCTGTCATATATTTGAGATTTCAAGGTAAACAATCCCATCTTATTGAATTCTACAGGTATGGCATGTAGCTGAAATTCCTGAAAACGACAAATTTCAGTATACGTATTTTGCACACAAGTTAAATAACTTTGACACTGCCCCAAAGAAGTTGTTGGCATCAGATTCTCGTTTACGTCCTGATAGATTTGCACTTGAAAAGGGTGATATGTCCAAAGCTGGTGCAGAAAAGAGCAGGTGCCTCTCTCTCTCTCTAACACACAACCGTGCACACATGCATGCCTATGTGCACACATGTACTCATGCCCATTTACATGGCTAATGCTATAGCCAGTCAGAGTCATTAATCACGGTAATTATATTGGCTACTTCTTTTAATCGTGATAATATGCCCCATGACATGCTCTTAGAGTAGCCTAGTAATTATGTTGCTAATGCTAGCCAGTCAGATCCATTAATCACAGTAATTATATTGGCTACTTCTTTTAATCATGATAATATTCCCCGCATGCTCTAAGAGTAGCCTAGTAATTATATTGATAATGCTATCCTGTCAGATCCATTAATCACAGTAATTACATTGGCTACTTTTAACATTATAATATTCCCCATGACATGCTCTAAGAGTAGCCTAGTGACAAGCATGCTGATTTTACTTGCAAAGTTATGGCTTTAGACTGGTTGTTCTAAAGATTAAATTTTGTAGTGTGATTTTTCCCCTGCCGAAGAAAAATATGGTTACATATAGAACAGATCAATTTGTAGAATTGTATGCAAAAAAGAACAGACACATTAAAGATTAGAAGCATAATTAGCTTTTCAATCAAGCTTTTCCTGCAATTTATTTTAGCTTTTCTGATTATTCTTCTAATCTTCTCTGAGGTAAACCACTGTGACCATGTACCAGAACTGGTCTAATCTTCATAATCACATGAGTTAATTGTAAACACTGAGCTAGTTGTAAGGTGAAAGACAGCATCCTTGTGTATTCACTTTGCGTCGGTTACATTTTTCCAGTTTGGAGGAGAGGCAAAGGGCTGAGAAGAGAGAAAGAGAAGCCAAAGGCCACCAGTTTACGCCTCGATGGTTTGAGTTAACCGATGAAGTTACCCCAACACCATGGGGGGACTTGGAAGTGTACCATTACAATGGAAAATATGCCGAACACAGAGCTGCTGCAGATATCTCGGAAAGCAGTACAAGTGTCGACATAACTTCTGTTGAATTCAATCCATGGCAGTATGGGAACTTATCCACAGAATGAGGGTGAATTCTTCCAAGTTGGCCTGTGGCCGGCCTGCCTTCTGCAGATTGTTATGGGACCGTTGGTGCTTGATACTTGTATCCCTTTCATTTTTATATATAAACTGGTTGGCGGTGAAGGGATAGCTCATAATCATTGTATGACTCTCCGTAGTGTACCTTTCATTTAATTTTTTTTTTACCTTATTTACAGTTTGATGAATCAAGTCCTCCCCCCCTCTTTCCTTTCCTAGTTTGTTCATTAGCATGATATTCTTGTAGCTTTTTTGGACTTATTTTGAAGGTTGTAAGGTTGAAGTATGATGAATAGACGGACTATTGGGTGATTAGACATTCCAAAATGAATTGTTAAGACCTGGAACTGAGTGAGGCGCAAACTAAATGTTTTTGACGTAAATCTGCGGACAAAGGATACATAAGTTTTTATTTATTTTTATTTGTTTCCTGTGTTTGATAGCCAAGCAGTTAGGTCGGACTGGAAAGAAATTATATGCGTTTGAAATGCAAGTGAAAGCGGAGAGAAGTGGAATATTATCGTACTTTTGCTTGTCTTTATAAACTGGGAAAGAAATGTATCGAGCTGACTATAGTTGTGGGCGAGTGTTTATTTATTTATTTTTATATAATAAGATGAAGAACATTTTTCTCCAATTAATATCCTATTCGTGTGGTATAGCATATGGTTCCCACTAATTAGTAGTAAGATCAAGTATAAGTTCCAAACTTAAAATTTTTCCCTCTTGATTTTCATATGAGATATTGTTAAATTAGTAGTGCTTGGGTATTGTTTGACATCGAATCGTATAACATTATCATCTATGCTAGTGTTTTTATAGTTAAAGGACTTTGTGTTTGAAGTCATATGGTACGGGCTCCTGGTTTGGGTTATGCATTTTAGATAATGATTTGAAATTTAGTAATGAATTATTCGAGGCATTTTGGAGATGGCAGAATTTAAAAGATTTTTGTCAATTTTAGCTTCCTTGAAGTTAATTTTAGTTGTCCTGGAAGTTAAAAAAGTTTACACAAAAGTGACAATGCAATTGTTCTACAACACGTAGAACAATAATGATAACTAATTTGAGAGCAATGATATATGAGGTGGAATATCTTCCTAATCCACCTTAACATAGTTAGGTGTGAGTTGGTAATCATATTATATAGGATATTCAGCCATATCCTACTCAATCGAGTGGATAAAGTAAGTTTTAGATATGAATATTTTAAAATATGCTCTTATAAAATGGGGTACGGGTATAAGTCTATCCTGTACCCATCCTAGAACAAGTACTTCATGATATATAGAGTATGGGTTGTAAAGTATCATATATTTATTTTATAAAATGTTATTAAATAATATTAATAAATTATACATGACTATATTGTAAATTTTTTATAATAAATGTTTTAGTAAAAAAAAAAAGGACTTAAGTTCATAAGTTAATAATCCTAAATAGTTAAACCTAATACCAGCCCTCTTTCTTTCCTTTATTCTTCCTCATTTTTCTTTTTAACTTTAGGTTTTCTATTTGTTTGCACTTTTTTTCCATTTGCTAGGTAATTAGATTATGGAACTTAAAATAATTAAGGTCAAAACTTATTTTTTTAAATTATATATTTTTTGTTATAAATTTCATAAATTTTACATATAAAAAATTTATAATTCACATATAAATTATATTTTTAATATCACGTAAACTTGAAATTTATTTAAAATAAAATAAAATTTATAAGTTTTATAGAGTATCCTATACATGTAGGTTTTATAAGATATAAGGTATATGGTGATTTTAGGATGCTATATGATAAGTTTTGATACCAAAAATTGAAAATCTGTACTTTATTGGATAGTGTATGGGTAAAGTCTTACACCCTACCCATTCTATACCTATTCACTCCTAATCGTAGTAGGTCATGCTTGCTTACATATTTTCAACTATGCAAAGAAATTTCTAAGCCCTTGTTCATTTTTAAGTAGCTTGAGTTAGCTTGGCTAGCTTGTCGAAATCGCTTATTTTCACTTTGATAGGTGGTTTCAAGGTTTTAGAATGGAAGAATAGAATTAGAACCAATTCCTTTGCTTATAAGATGGTCCCCTCAGCTAGCAATTTGGTTGGCTTTGCCTAAAAATTTTTAAATCAACCGAAAGACACTTTGTGGTTCTTCTTAGGAGCACAATGAACAAAGAGGTGAGAATTGGATCAAATCATAAATTATGATTTAGTTAACTCATCAAATTAAAAAGTTGTGAATCAAACTTAAATACGTATTTAAAAAAAAAAAAGTTATAGCTTTCATAGAAGAGTATTTTATCCATTTTTATATCTTTAATTTTATTTAGATCCATTTATTTTACTTTTTCTTCAATGAATCTAAACTGTTCTAAATACTCATACTTTCAATATATAGTTTTCCTTCTGAGTGGATGGAAAAATTATATTTAGTAGGGAATGAGAATAAAATAAATATGTCAAAATTTAATTTGAATGCAGGTAATAATAAGATGTATCAAAACAAAATAATAAAAAAATGATGAAAAGGAAAAAAGAAAACAAAAAACCACTTCATTTTACTTCATGAACCAATCTAACTTGAAAGGAAATTGTGAGTCAAAGCCTAATTTCACTTTTACATTAAATGGAAACTGAATCTTAGAACTTTGGAGTCAATCTGGCTCCTGGTTCTTAAAGTGCTAGATCACAGTCTCATTGCAAAATTGGTGTCAAAACACATGGGAATGAAAAGTGATTAAAGTATGCTGAAGTTATGAGGTAGGGCTAGGCATGGGCACAGGTAGGTTGAACCTAGTTAAGTGTGGTCCCCATGGGTTTAAAGATGATACAATTTAAAAAAAAAAATTAAAAAATGTATAAAATTAAATTATAAAAAAAATTAAACTATTTTCATATAAATTAGAAAAGATTTTTTCCCATTTACAATATTTAATAAGCTACTATTAGCAACACAAGAGTTAAATATGCCTTTAATATTGGTCTTGTATGGTATATTTAAACTTTCATAAAAAATATGGCCAAAAAAATCTTTCATCAAAAAAGTTTTCCTTCATTAATAATGTGAGATTGATTTTGATATTTTTTTAGTTTTTTTATCTTACATTATTAGTAGATAGTGTATATTGGATATAGTTTTATATAAATAAAAAAAATAAATTCTTTAAAGCATAAGATTCTTTTCTTTTTTTTTTTCTTTTTTTAAAATAACTTAAGTTGGTTCAACAAGTCTAAGAATCGTAAATCGAATTTGTTGAAATCGTCGAGTCTACGGACCAATAAAGAACTCGCCTAGGACAGGCCGGTCTAGGTTCAACAATTTGGGGTCTTGTGATCCATCGATTTTAATCGGGCTGGGCAAGGTCCTATGCCCATGTCCTGGTAAAGCAACATATGAATTTGGATTGTACAAGGGCTAATGTTTTGAAAGAAATAGTATTTTTCCTTTCTAAATCATAAAGAAAAAAAAAGGTAAAAAACATCTAAATTTTGAATTCAATATGAATATACTTTTAACTTTTAAAGTGTATTTTAAGATACTCTATAACTTTAATAAAATGATAGACAACCCTCAAATGTTATAAATTATAGTCCTAAACTTTGTCCTTGATGCAAGATCATATTTCGAATTTATTACAATACACTTTAATATTTCTTAAATTTTTATCTTAATGTAGTTTTTTTACTGAAAAAATAAACATTATTTATTTTATCAATTTAATAGAGTTTATAAGGTATTAAAGCGCACTATATAAGTTAAGTGGTATATTTATACCAAGATAAAAATTTAGAAGAATTATTTACATTTTCTCTAAATTACAACTCATAAGTATTACGACATTTATATGCCAAGATTATGTAACTTAAAAGGTATAATCACTATTCTTTCTTTAAAATGAAATAAATTCCATTCAATTCATTTTTGGTCTTTGTAAAACATATAAATTGCAAAAGAAATACAGGACCGCAGATATCATTAGGAAAAAGCTCTATTAATTTTATTTATTTTTTAAAGAAGAGGAAGAAGAAGAAGGTACGAAGCTTTACATTTGCATTTCATGTTGCAAAAAATGCATGCATTGCATGACTTCTTTACTAATGCAGTTGGAAACATGGAAGCACACAGAATGGGAAAAACAACATGCCAGAAAAGGCATTATGATTCCTGATATATACACATCAATTTGTCTTTAACGTGTCATCTGAAAATTAGATCAGGTTTTGGCTGGCCACCGTTTGCGAGTGGCCCACTGGCCACACTGCCTAGAGAGTCACGACCCTGACCCTCGACGTTGCATGCCGCAACAATTAGGTTTAGAGCCAGGGTTTCTTCACGTTCTTCTTTCTCATCGTTGCCTGCAACTCCATCACTACTACTCCTCAAAAATCATATCACAGCTACTTGTATCATGATATATTTTAAAGTATAAAGATATTGTATCCTTATAAACTATAATGTCAGAATAAGTTTTGAAAAATTAAAACTAGAATGTATTTAATATTCATCTAATATATATATATATATATATATATATATATATATATATAAATTATTAATACCAATTCATTATATATTTGATTAAGTGACCTGTAAATATTAATAATTCTTTTATAATATAATTATAATTATAATAATAGGTATTTTTTAAAAGATGACCAATTATATTTTTATATATTAAAATTTTATTAATACTAATTAATTTTTTCAAATAGATCAAGTTAATGCTTTCTCTTATTACTTTCCTGTTTTCTTATAATGGATGGTATTTCAACTTTCTTTATAATATTTTCACCAAAAACAATTATATTTTTTAATGACATGTTTATTTCTTACGTTATTCATTGCTATCGGCTGTTACGTCCATCTTTAACATTTTTATCTCTGCTTGTCCCGCATTTAATTCATTTACATAGTTAACTACAATCGAATTCCTGAAATGGATTTAATTTTATTTGGTTAAATTGAGTGGATTTTAGCTCCATTTTATTAATGGCAGACAATGTCCTAGAATTGGATTATTCACGTAGACGTAGACGTAGACTTCATGGCCTGGCCATAGCGAAGCACAAGTTGTTCCTTGATGCTTTCGTCAATTGATTTGCTCGCTGGCCCTCGGATGCAACTCTGCGATCTATCATATTGGTCGGAACAAACAACTTATTTCGAACTCATAGATTGAGAAAAAAAAAATGAAATATATATATATATATAATATAATTTAAAGCTTTTTTATTTTTTTTTAACATTGCAGAAAAACAAAAAAAATGGTGAAATCAAATTCTCAAGCATTGACCTCATCAGAAATAGTGTGTGCTTCAGAAGTTCCATCAACACACAAACTGTAGGATAAATATTTCGGGTAAAATCTTTGTTTTTCTCTTTAAATCATTGTCAATATTATTTTTTGTGATTGCGATATTAACTACAGAAAATGATAATTAATAATAATAATAATAAAAAAAATGATCTCCTCCTCCTCCTCCTTCTTCTTTAATAAATGATAGTAAATTTACCGTATTTTACTAATATTCTTGACTATGGTTAATCAACAGTGTAGGTCATCAGTTGCTGTCTATGCTTTTGATTACCACTCACACTCAATGCTAGAAAAACACTAATAGGTACAATGTTTTGAACTTACTACCATAACACTCTATAATTATAAGATTTCGCTTATAATAAACGCATTTAATTTTTCATAACATAAACACACAATAAATATGGTATCATAATAATAAAAAATCATCATTATTAATTTGATTTGATTGATAAAATAGGATAATCGACTCAATGGTTATGCTAAGGGCATAGTTTTGTAGTCCAGTATTGCTTACTTTATTTATTTTCCAATACATATATAGGCCGTTTTGTGATGCCTATATAACAGCTTAAAAGAAAAAAGGGTATGGTTATCTTAAATAACATAGTATAGTAAACAAAATAATTCCCATATATTGGGTTTATAAACAGCTTTTTATTTCGAAACCATATATCCCATTTTCTTTTATTTAATAGGTTGAAAAGAGCTCTCTAAAAGAAAATCCCCAGCATTATTTAGTTAAGCAATTTGTGTTTTTTAAAAATAGAAATTAACTTTTCGAATTACTCTTCACAAGTATTCTAACCTTAGTTAAATGATTTATTTTTTATTTTCATTATAGTGTTTTAAAAATAAAATAGATTTTAATACGATAAAAAACTAAAAAGTTGAAAATTTATAAAATAAGCTAAAGAGATTATAATCATGAATATTAAAAACAATCCTATTTCATATTTTTGTTATTATACAAACATTTGATGTACTGTATGAATGATATACGTTGATAATAATTTATATAGGATACAACTACATGTTACATAACATTCATAAGTTAAGTATCTAATAAAAGTCTTTTCAACACAATTTTATAAAAACAGTTGAACATATGAAAATATATCATTTTTAAGAAAATATTTTTAAGTGAAAACATTTTTTTTTCCTACAGGTCATTTTTCCTAAAACAAACGGAGCCTTATCTTAGCTTGATTCAAGATGAAAAAAATGCCACTTCATCAACCCTGCAGTTGACCTTTCCAACTTTAGATTTAAACAAAAAAATATTCATTCAAAACTTTGAAAAGATAATACATATATTATTTTGTTATTTTAATTATGTTGTCCTCTCTTATATATATATTTGTATGACTCGTCCCATTTAGGATAATTTTGGGTCCATCACTGTTACTTGGCATTAAAAATCTTCCTTCTCATACACTCAAGATACAAGACAATGTAAACTTAAAAAAAATAAATTTTCAAATTTTTAACAAGAATATGCCTCTTTTTTTTTTTTCGACAAGTTTCTTGAACTAACGTCGGATGATTGCCCATTGTTTTGACATATTGAGTGGCTAAAAGTTAGGTAAAACTTTGGTCGCGCCCACTTCACATGCTCCATCGCTAAGTCTCAACTCCCTCGCTTTTACCTAGTACAAATTACCTTTTTTTTTTAAAAAAAAAAATATAGTATGTATTATAATTTGAAACAAAATTGAGATAAAATAGAATCTGTTTCTTTTTTCTTTTTTTTTCTAAAAGACCCTTTAAGAAGATGCCATGTGTACTCGTGCACTCACTTCCATTGGACTGGAGGTTGGGAATGAGCAAAATTCTTGTTTCATTAATGGATAATACTCAAAACGGGTAAGGAGTTTAGTTTTGGCTGGTATTTTCTTTCTGTAAAAAAAAAGAGAGTTAATTATTAGGCTACTTTAACTTTTTATTTCTTTTCTATTTTTATAAGTCAAGGGGTGGGGAGGGAGAAAATATATCGATCTCTTTCATAGGTTCTTAAGTATCTATTTTATTGTGCCATCTCATTTTCAAAAAATTTTGATTTAAAATAAAATTCTAGCCTTGGGTTTTTCTTTTTTCCCTCGTAGTTGGGATGTAGATGTACCTTGTGGTTGTACCAACTATTTTTCACTCTTTCATCACATAAACCACCTTATATATAAAAGGCATGGGTAGGTCATTGGATGCTCCGATTTCTAAGGTGGTATAATAAAATGAGGAATTGAAATATTGAGGCCAAACTAGATCTAATAGAACTAGCAATTTAGAATGTAATGTAATAATAGGAATACGAGTCCTATATCATCGGGAATATAGGGATATAACACAACATTAATATAATATCAGATATAAAAGGCATAATAATTTATAAATACGCATGTATTTAATACAAACTAATTATTCGTGGTTTTTATTTAATTTTATATTCCCTTGACATTAATAAATTTGGTATACAATATTGCACAAACCAGACCTGCCATTATTACCCTTACCATACGGTTTCAATGTGGGTTGTAGATACGATCCATTCTACATTTCGATTATTTTGATTAACTAAATCCGACTAAACACGAATGAATATTTAATTAATTCGTTAAAAACTGAGGTCCAAGCAAATTATATTAAAACGATTTATACACATATTTAAAACGGAGAATTCGTCAAATTATTGGGCTCCATTATAAAACTTAAAATAAAGAAAGAAATGATAGCTTAAATCTAGGTTTCGTTATATTTCTTTGACCAAAAGTTCTCAGAAGCTAAGTGTTGCAAAAATGTGAGGCCATGGTCATTGGTTGAGTTGAGTTCTACGTTTATACAAGGTTGGATGTCCGAATGAAAGACAAAAAAGTGTGGACGACTCATTTTTTTTTTTTTTAAAAATATATATATATATATATATAATATAATTAAAAAATCTATTTTAAGACACAAAAATTTTTATTTCATGTTGGGATAAATAGCAAGGAAAAAAGCAACCAATAAGGAGCTCCTACTTTTCCAGGTAGGATAGAATTTTGGAAGCCTACGTGGCATTGGTTCCATGACAGGCGAATAAAGTACGTAACATGCTCATCGGGATAAGACCGACCATTGGTGACAGCGCGAATAACACAGTTGCATCTACTCCTTGCTAAATGACGAATTAGACCTTCCTCAATCCTCATCCGTTATTTATTAATTAATTTTTCTAGACCAATATAATATTAAATAATTAATTGTTTTATTAGTTTTCTATTTTTTTGGATCATGAGGATCTGTGGGTGGCAGAACTGACCCACCTATTAAAAAATGGTGATAAATTAACCCTTTTCACAGTATAATAAATAAGATCAATATAATATAATTAACAAGTTACTCATTTTTTTTTAAAAAAAAAATTGCTACCAATGCTTATAAGGGCCTTGACAATTATTGTCAATACTTAAAAGTATAAAATTGCAAAATGTGAACAAATTTGATATTTCATCTCATTCATTTCTCAAATGGTCACTCTTATAAGAAATTGATTCTTGAATTCATACTAATGTCTACATGCAACAATTCATTTAGCTATTACAAGCATAGAAAAAAAAAACAAAAACATAAATCGGACACTATAAAATTTATTAAGGTTCAAATAA
This sequence comes from Laguncularia racemosa, assembly GCA_037954665.1. Classification (NCBI taxonomy): domain Eukaryota; kingdom Viridiplantae; phylum Streptophyta; class Magnoliopsida; order Myrtales; family Combretaceae; genus Laguncularia; species Laguncularia racemosa. The sequence goes on from JBBMOL010000072.1 coordinate 1,843,955, forward strand.
GGAGTGTCCCAAACACATTGATTGAAATATATATATATATAATTATTTAACTATTTTTATGGCATGTTAATAGTTTTACATAATATTAAATTACGCTTAGATCGCAATTAAAAAGATCCGATTGATTATTATTTTCTAAGTTTTAATTCTCTCTCAGTTGCTTGATAATATTAAATTGGTTGCTATGATCAATGATGGATCCCTAAGATAAAACATGTTATTAAATTCTTCTTTCAGGGATTAATATTGTATACTTTAATATATCACTTATTATTTTTTCTTTTTTTTTTCGGATAAGTACTTTAATCTATCACTTAGATACCCGTTGGTCGTTTTTGACTTTTTTTTTTTATGGTTATCCATTCTTAGTTTTCTTTGATGGTCTAAATTTAACTAAATAATATGGATTAATTTAAAAAAAAATTGCTGAGCATTTCCATTTGCCATTTTCACTCCAAGACTTATATATATATATAAAAAGATAATTACAGTAAATGTATTCACAGAAAGCAATTTTTATTGAATGTTATAATACACCTAAGCTGACACATCCACGCACATTTTCTTTTTCATTAATAAGAAAGGTAGTGAAACTTGAACTGGGCATGACCCAGACAATACTAAGGGTCGGAGGGTTGAAGGGTCGGCCAAAGATTGAATCAAACTTAATTGAAATTATTAAATTTTATAAAAATCATTTATATTTTAGTTAAATATGAGTTGAATATTAAATTTAACTAAATCATATATTTAAATAATTCAAAATTTGATAGATTAATTATTTAATCAAAATTTATCAGATCATCATCATCTCTTAATTCTAATCTTTATTAATTGTTTTTGTATCTCTAATAACACCAAATAGAAAGAGATGATTTAATTTTATAATGTAGAATTTTAATATTTATATATATATATGTTACAAATAATATTTTATTATTTTGCCTTTCATATGCTATTGTTTTAATTTTTTTTTTCAATATTGCAAATATAATTTGTGTGCATTATGACCCATTCAATTTGCATAGATTGTTTGGTCAAGGTTGGACCGTTCGAATTAATTGAGTTTGAATAGGCTTTTATCAATATGGTTTTTTGGATTCGAACTGGCTTGTTTTGAATCAAAAGTCACGATTGATTTAGTTCAATTGAGTGGATTAAAACGAGCCCAACTACTATGTTAATAAATATGCAAATATTACTTCTAAAAGAATTTATCTACTAATCTATTTTCAACCATTGAATGAATGGCAACTATATTTACAATAATCAAGCGTTCTATGGTTCATAGTGTATATGATTTTACTATTTTTTAAAAATCCATAACATGAATACAATCTGCTAATTTAATTAGCTTATATTAGTGTTATCCTATGCTTGATATTAATTTGCAAATCCATAAAACGAGTTGCATGGTTTTAATTTTTAAAATTTCTAAGGTAGAAAGATTTGTTGAGGAACGGAACTAATATTAACTTACTAATATGTCTATGATATTATAGTTTATCATTGAATTTATTCCTTTTGGAAGTAATGATAGAAATGAATACTAGTTAGCACTAGATTACTTCCTATTCCTACCATACTTAATTTTCCTTCCAAACTATTTTTTCTATTTGACATTGTAGGAATGATTAGTGTGTAAACAACTCAAAATATTTGCAAATTATTTAAATTCGGCTTGATATTTACTTGAGTAATTAATTGAGTTAAGCTTACACTTTATAATGCTTGATTCAATTAGCTTGTGAACTTAATTATGTTTAAGTTGAATATAAGTATTAATTAAGTTTGAATCGAATTTATATATTGATATTATTATAAAAAAAAATAGTAGATAAATCAAGTTTAAATAAATTTAATTGAATCAAGCTTAGATTTAAAAATTTTGAATTTAACTTGAGCTCAAGTTCAAAATTATAGATTCGATTGAGTTTGAATCGAGCTTGATTTTAATAGTGTATTGTTTATCAATGTTAATCAAGAACCAATTTTCTCTTTTATGGGCTGATTTTTTTTTTTTAAATTTTAAATTTCATGCCATCTATGTTTTTTTCTAATCATATATTACAATTATAAATAATTTTAATATGCATCATATTTTTTGTTTTCTTATTCATATATTATCATATATAATTAAAGAACATTATTTAGGATGTGAAAAATTTTACCATCCTTTTATTAATAAATGATTAAACGGGACATGGAAAACATGGATAGAGTAAACTTGATACACCAAACCAAAAAAAAATATTTTTTTATTTCCCGATTAAATAGAAAAAAAAGGGTAAAAAATAGTTTCTTATTATTCTTTTATTCTGCGTAAATAAATAAGAAAAGTATTTGTACGAGTGACGCAACGGATTTATCGATCATGCGGACTATACATAGCCACATGATCCACTGTCTTCCACGTGTCACTATCTGGGACCGACAAGAAACTAGTGGGTCACACACAAGTGAAGAACGGGTCGTTAATTGGTTTGAGACTCTGACCGGGTATAGCCAGTAAACATAAAGCAATTACCGAAAGTCTAGGTAAAAGGGGTAAACGGTATAAGAGTTGGGGTTTAAGCAAATTTAAAAAATAAAAAAAGAATTGGGTTGGGTGGTTCTCAGAGGGTTTTGGCGATCAGAGGGATAGATAGGGAAAGAGAAAGAGATAGAAATAGGAAAAAGGAATAATGGGCTGTGCTTGAAACTCAGAAAATTTCTCGAGAAAATGGGGTAGAAAGTGTGTGAAAATGGACAAAGCTTGTAGTTTTTTTGTAGAATGTGAATTGAAAAATTTTTCATGGTTTTTTCGTTTTTGATTTGTCCGAAAGTTGTCTGATCTTAGTTTTGAGGTTGTCAAAAGTTTGGGAATTTAGACGTAAAGGTGAAACCTTTGAGAGAAATTCATCGTCAACAGGTGAGAAATATCAAAATTTGCTGCAGTTTCATTGTTTTAACTCGTAAAGCAATGGTCTTTTTCCTTTGGGTTTTGGAGTTTGATGAGATTTTTAGTTTTTTTTTTTTTTTGGCTAGTTATACATATTTGGGTGGTTTAAACCATTTTTCAAGTGGGCTTTTGACGGGTTGAATTATTTCAATTTTCAAGCTTTTTTTCGTCCGCCCTTATGAATAATTCATTGAAGGTTTTTTTTTTTTTTTTTTAATTTCGGGTTGAAATTGGATCATGCTGTGCTAACTTTCTATTCGGTTCAATGTTGGGATCAGATGAAGACGATCTGATCTCTGACGGGTGGTTTTGAAGTTTATTGGCAAATTGATGAGACGATTAGGCTTTTTCTTTGTTCTTTTTTTTTGTTTGGTTTTTCCTTTTTTCCTCTGCATTTTTATAAGAGATTTATCGTGTGAGTTAGTCTGTTCTGATAGCATGTGGGTACTAGATCTCTGTATTACTAACTTGGGGTTTTGAGTTCATAACAGTTTATTTTACATCATTTTATTTATTTTGCTGTTGCTTTTTCATGGTATAATCTAAATGTTCCTGTTTGAGGGTTTATTGATGGTTCTGGGGTCTTGTTTCTCCTCCTCCTATGCTTCAAGAATCATAAAGTTATGATCTTGCGGGTGAACATGACAGGGTTTCACCTGGTGTGTTGTTTTTGAGCTGAACTTATCGGCTTTGGCCATGATTCTGTTTAAAGAAGACACTTTGTGCCTGCTAATCTGATTTCAATTTCATTTTCCATCTTTCATGACAAATTTTTTGAACTTCCATTTGTGATTTGCAGATGAATTTGTTGTTTTCCTTTCCCCCCCGTAGCAGTTTCTGATCGTTTTGCTGAAGACATCTTTGTTAATTTGTTCTCTTCTTTGGGGACTTTTGGATTTTCTTTTTCTATTTTTGCGTTATCTATCTATGAAATGTGCAGAAGAACATGTGAATGTGGTTGGTGTGCTTAGAGTTGAGCTATCAAATTCCATTGATTTCTAATTTTTCGCCTTATTCTCAATTCTCTTTGTCCTGGTCATGATTTTCATAGAACCATGACAGAGTAGTTCGTGGGGGTTTGTCTTACGGTGCTGTTGCCTGGTCACTGGGACTTTCTAGTCGTGATTTTGGTATTTCCTGTTATACTATATGAGTCTCCATTGAATTATTGTTTCAGGATCATGCTTTCTCGTTGGGGGTTTTTTTTTTCATTTTGGCTTTGATATTGTGCCTGCTTCTTTTGTATTTGAATTTTGAAGACGATTTTGGATGTGTTCTTTGTATGTATATTTGCATCTTTTCAATGGATAGATGAACTTCTAAATGTAGATTTACAGCCCCCTTTGGCTAATGCAAATCACTGGATTTTGTATGGTAGGTTGCTTTCTGTGTTGGTATTTGAAATGGATTGAAAGATGCTGGTTTTCCACAATTGATGCATTCTATTGGTATGGTATTCAAGATATGGTGTTGAATAGGAGCGTAGAATATGGATTCAAAGGCTATCAGGTGCCTGCTACTCCCAGGGCCGCCAGATCAGCCAGAGTAAGCTTGTCCTACGTGTCAACAAATTTGTTTTATAATTACCTTCATCAGCTTGTCATAATGAACATTGTTCTTGGATGTTCAGAGGAGAAGTTCCTTTAAGAGGAAAGTTGAAGACAACAAAATGTTTGCATTTGACTTATTGGCCACCGTAGCTGGTAAGCTGCTCATCGGGAATGATAATTCCCCAACTCCTTGTAATTTGTCGACTAAAAACAATCAGTGTTCAATCACTGACAACGGCACTAGGAAGGAATGCCACGAGCAGCTGTATGTACAGGAGGAACTAGAACCATGTAATGAAGGGAGTCCTGGATTGGGATCTATTGATTCTCAGCTTGTAATGTATGACCATGACTCAAACCATTCTTTCAAAGAGATTCTGGATCCAGTAAATGGTGATAATATGAGCTATGCAGATATGACCGCAACTTTGGATTGTTCTCGAGGACTAGGTGCTGATAAGTTGGGAATTGACAAAAGTAAAGATGAAGGAAACTTTGCTAGGAAGGTTGGGTTGGGTTACCCTGTCAACTGGGAGTCTGCTGGGTGTAGATTAGAAGAGGAAACTAAGAATAAAGAAGATTTAGTTATAAAAAAAGCTTCATTTAGTACCGATGCTGATACGTACCATTTAGGCGATGCTGTAGTTTGGAATGCGAAACCTCTTGCACAGGTTAGCTGTGAGAGTAGTGCCAAGGTGCCTTTCTACGAGAACAAGGATCACTTTTCACACAATACCTTCCCCCATGGAAGGGAGGATGTAGTAGTAGTTAGTAAAGATGATGACGAAAACTCTTCTGGGTGTACTCACCCTTGCTCCAGTAGGCCACCTCCATGTATTGGAGATAGAAGAATAAGGAAGGTATTGGCTTCTAAGTATTGTAAAGCATCTTCCAACACAAAGAATGAGCCTGCTTCTCGAACTGGTAAGTTACAGTTGTGGTTTCATTACACATGGGAAGAATCCTGAACATTGATTAACCTTAGCTATATTCTTTTACCTATTGATGGTTGAATCAATGTATTTGCAGATGTGAAATTGAAGCCATTTTATCGTGACAGAAAGAGCTTTTACAAGCGCCAAAGGTCTCAAAGGATCTACCCTTTCAAAAAGAGGAAGTTCTTTGACATAGATTCTGAGTCTAATTCTGATGGAGGGATAAGTGGCAATGGTGATCCTGGTGATTTTCCTGGTAGCTTTCATAGCACTATTCAAACTCCAATTCATTTTAATTTCTTTTCTCCCTTTATCTGCCTGAATTTTTTTTACTTTCTCCATTCTCTTGTAGTAAATTGGCCATCATCACCTGCGGTACGGCAACATTCATCATCACATCAGTCTTCAGATTCCCATGGTGAGGAGACTTTATTAAAATTAAAATTACCCTTTTTTAATATTACCCTTTTCTCACATGGAAGATCTCTCTGTTGCAGTGAAGCTTAAGATAGAGTCTTTTAGAGTCCCAGAACTATTTATTGAGCTTCCAGAAACAGCTACTGTGGGTTCACTAAAGGTATGATAATGCCTTCTCTTCATTCTGCTTTCTTTTCATTGTAGAATTTCAGAATTTGCTAAAAGATGTTTGGGAGCGCTTGCATAATGCTATATTGAGTAGCCAATGAAAGAAGATTAAGTTATATGCAAGTTGTCAGGCAGGTCTATTAAGAGCAGCTTGATTTGTTAATTGCATTATCCATTTACTGCCATTATGGTTTGGGTGTACCTTCTGTTATTTGATTGAAAAATGCTAAAGAAAAATGTGGAATGAACCAGGCCACTCCATTTTATTTGAACTTTGCCTGTCTGTTCCTTTTGCACTGAGTCCTTGCTACTATGATTATGTTTAGAAATGATGGCATCGGTATATATGTAACTTTTTGCTTCTTTCGTTGGTAATGCACATACAGAGGACAGTTATGGAAGCAGTGAGTGCTATTCTTGGAGGTGAATTGCGTGTTGGGGTACTTCTCCAGGGAAAGAAAGTTGGAGATGATAGCAAAACCCTTTTGCAGACTGGGATTTCTCATAATAATCAACAAGGGGCTTTGGGATTTGCTTTGGAGCCTATTTCTCTGAAAAACCCTTCATCTGGTAATCCTGGGCCCCTTCATTTCTTGCCTCACGGTGATTCTCCTCCGCATTGTTCCAGGTGAGTGTATGTTCTTGATTTGGTGAAATTATGGTCGTGATAGAAGAATTTGAAAAGTAAGTGCATAAGAAACATTTATGATTTATGAATGTTGAAACGTGTATTTTTAATGTTGTGTTTAGATAGCAATGATAGTTTAAAGAAAGACACATTTGAGATGAATGCATAAGATACCATGTTTTTATTTGGAGAAATATGTCTGGGTTCTTTGGTCACTTGAACTCCCCGAGACTGAGCATTCTTTATGACGTTCAGCAGGTATCCACCTATTGCGGCTGAAGTTCATAAAAAAAGTAGTGATGTCCTGCCACAAATTCAAGGGACCAACATTGGGAACATAGTTGAAAGTGATCGGGACTCAGCAACTTCTCCTGCTGCTTTATCACATAAAGCTCCCTCAGAATCTAAAGCATTGGTTCCTGTTTCCGCTATAAGTGCAAAGGCTTTATCAGTCGTTCCAGCGCATCGCAAATCAAAAAGGTGTGAGATTGCTCAGCGCCGCATTCGTAGACCCTTTTCCGTTGCTGAAGTGGAAGCACTTGTACAAGCTGTTGAGAAACTTGGAACTGGAAGGTATGCATTGTCGTGTACATTGCAGGCCCGGCTGTTCTAATTTCCGCAACATCTGATATCTTCATAACCTGTAATATGCTAGCTGACATGAGTTGAGGTATAAACTTGGTAAGCAGACCCATGATTTGCTTGGGACCTAGAGTAATAATGTAAACTTGTCCTGATTCTTTTTTCTTTCCTTTAGGACCAATGTCCTTTTTGGTACAATCGATGAGCTGCCATTTTACTTCACTATTCCTATGTCGACTTGACTGACCATGTACACTTTTCGGTTTAATTGCAGGTGGCGGGATGTAAAACTTCGTGCTTTTGATAGTGCAAAGCATCGAACTTACGTGGACTTGAAGGTGCCCACTTACAGACTTCCCTCTGCTTCTTGTTTGTTGTGTAACTTTGTATGTTGGATTGCTCAGAATCAATCTTCTGGAATGCAGGATAAGTGGAAGACACTAGTGCACACAGCAAGGATATCCCCGCAGCAAAGAAGGGGAGAGCCAGTTCCACAGGAGCTCTTGGACAGGGTTCTTACTGCACATGCATACTGGTCCCAACAGCAAGCTAAGCAACAGGTGAAACAGCCTACAGGCACTCCTTGCCTTCTCCTCTCCTAGGAGAGGCCAGCCCAGACAAATCGAGAAGGAACTGATTGTGTTTAGAAAGGGATGTTTAGTTATTCTTTTACTTATTGTAATTATTATAACAAAGTTAAAGTAACTTGTAAAAAAAAGTAATGACAGGAGGTAGGGATTCGGAGAAAATGCCTGTATAAGATTTAAGAATTCTGGTTCTCGCCATGATGGTTTTCGATTCTGTGGATAGGGCTATGGAGCTGGCGACTGTAAATGGTTGATGGAAATAAGAGCTTGTCTAGCATATTGCTGTACCACCTTGAGTATTAGTTATAGCCTTTGGGTTGAAGTAGTAGTTACTAAAGTCTATTGATGTAATTTGCTCAAAATCTTCTTTGGGTTTTTATGTTTTTAACCCCCTTCTTGTCAAGGCATTTGGGGATTTAAATAGAGGTATAGTATGGCAAAATTGGAACATAATGTTGATTCTACTTACTATAATGTTATGATGTCCATTTGCTCGTTTGTTCTTTTACATTTTGCATTCCTGAAATATGCCAATCGTTACTTGTCATTACGTATGCTTTGATGCGTTTCTATTGAGGCAGCAGCTGTGAATCCGCTGTATTACAAGAATATTTGGCTTGAAGTAGGAAAATATCATATTTAATTTAACTATTTTGCTTATTAAATTTACTATCCTACTTTGTTTTTTCCCCTCTTTTACACTTCACTCTTCTATTGATTCTTTTGAGAATAACCAAGAAGGCATATAGAGCTAGTTAAAGGTTTGAGCTAGCATCAAATTTTAATGGTAAAATATGATAAGTTTGATAATCTGAGTGATCGTTTATTTCATAATATTTAAATAGTTTCTCTACTTTATCTTCCGAGTCTAGATTGTCATTTGTTGGATCTCTTCTAGCAAATGAAGGTATTAGGTAGCCTGAACTCACGGTTAGGATAAGGTTTATTATCAAAGTTATCATCTCTTTTCTCTTTTTTCTCGAAAAGCATGATAATCTCCTTTCATTCTCCTACTCCTATTTCTTTTAACCGCTCATTCCTTATGTACATTATGATGGGCTACCTGAGATGGGAGTGCTTGTGGATTTGCCATTAGTGGTTGGTTGTGGCAATATCATTTGATCAACCCGTATTGCTAATGTGGTAATAATAGTGGTAAGATTCTGCAATTGTTCTTTTAAAGTTTTTCCACTTGCAGCACGACGTTCCTGACCTCCTCCAACCTGACTATTGGTCTCATTCTGTATCCCACTATTCACACCATTGTTTGACATGGTCGCTAGATTAAACCTTGACAAAACAACAACTCACTCCATAATAACAACACAACACACTCCACGGCAACAACAACACACTCCACGACACTCACGACACAACAACACACACTTCATGCCAACAACAACACACCTTCATGACACAATTTTTTTCATACAATCACACTTCCACAACACCAATTTCTTCCAACTTAAAGTACACTTGTCACTCCACACACAATTCACGATACTCTAACACACACTCACAACACAACACCTTCGCGGCACAACTCACTCACACTTATGGTAAACACACACTTCACGATTCAAACACACACACACACTCCCACAATACAACACAACCTCAAAGATCAACAAACCTCACGGCACCACAAAAATCAACGGTACCACACTTCAATGTATAATACATACACAATCTAAGCACCACACCCTCACGACACCACTTGACTCACGGCACAATTCACTTCTACACGATACAAATTCCTCGATGCTCAACACACTCTCCATGGCACAAATGGCCAATACACTTTGCACATAAAATCCTTTAACACTCAAATACACACATAGAACAATACTTTCACGGTACAACACACACTTATGGCACAAATGCTTCCAATCTCAAGTAAAAATTGCATTCATAGTAATTTAATGCACAATTACGACACAAGTCCAATTATGGAATCAAATTGAAATGATCTCCCAATCTTCCAAGCAAGGATCTCATGGCAAGAAGAAGAAGAAAAATTGCAAATCTGATTTTCACAACTTCAATCTGCTACAATCAAATATAATAATGGCACAATCAACACAATGTTTTCAATTTCACTTCTCACCACAAAAAACTATTAATGTTACGGCAAGAACCTTAAATCCCCAAATTAAAAATCACAAATTCCCTTCCTTAAAACCGTGCTTTGATACTAAATTATGATATGCTTCAAGCCCAATTTCAATTATACAATGCTAATTGAAGAAACAACTAAATAAAAGTACATGAAAAAGGCGTGTTCCCCAACTGAATGTGAACCCTAATTGCATGTACAAGAACAAAATAAAATTCTAAATTCTTACTAGATATGATGCACTAGTAGAATTGGAACAACTTGCAATTGTTGATATTACTTACAACAATCCAAGCCCCACTTGCCACAATCCCTAAATTTGAATCGATAAGAGTGTTATTGGTGAAAGAGAGAGACCCTTTTCATAGCAAAGAAGGCAGCAAAAATAATCATCCAAAAGTGTCTTTTTATTGTCTCTTTACAGGTATTTATATTAGTACTAATTAGGAAAAAAAAAATAACATAGTGCAAATGGTGACACATGGCCGGTCTTCTAGGCTCCATTTCGGTCAAATTATGTAGCACATGACCAGTCCTCTAAGTTCATTTTGGTTCAACATGGACCATCAATCATCCACAACCAAGTGCTAGTGTGTTTGATATTCTTTCTGTAATATTGACAAATGTACCTAATTAAATATAAAACAATTATAAAGGATTATCAATGCTAGGTTATGTAGTCCTCTAGCTCTTTGCTTGGTTTTCTATAGTCTTGTGGTTGCATTGGTTTGATTCCCGTCATGTATTATATTAATAACTTGAAATATCATGTGTAAGAATGAATAAATACTTCAGTTTGAGTGGTAAGTATACCATTATTCCATGATAGAATAAAAAGATATAAACCACATATTTTATATATATAACAACTTTTATAATTAAATCGGTGGTTGATTTTGTCTTGTAATAAACAATTGTATAAACAGTTGCAATTTATTGACCATGTACCAATAGTTAGATAATTGATAAATTTTATTGACCATCTAGTTACTTCCATTTTATCGGGCCATAGAAAGGTCCTATACTTCGAACTTAATAAATTGATATTTGAGTAGATATTATAAAATTGGATGCCTTGACTTGATTATGTAATTATAAAATTTTATTGTATCTTATTCAATTTCAAAGGTTTTTCTCTAGGCATGTTCTTGTTGAAAAAAGTCCATAATTTCAAAACTATTGTTTGCCAAGTTGTTATGTTACATGGGTCCTATCAATAGGTTCCTAGAATGCTGGTTAAATCCTTAAAATATATTTCAAAATTATATTATGTACTTCACTAAATGAAAAGGTAAAAATTTTTCTTAATTAGTTTTTCAACAGTGCATCCAAAGATATCTTAACTGTTTTTATATTATAATTTTTTTTCTCTTTTTTATCCTTTTATGTCATCTCCTTTTGGAATAGAGTGGTCCAAAGTGTTCACACCAGATGCAATATGTGTAGGTGTAGTCACAATAGAACACATGCTCGTGCCACTAGGGTTTATAAAAAAGGGTAAACATTGTTTGCCAGCCAAGATTATGGAATTGCATTTGGAGGATAATGTCCACATTATGGTTCTATTTCCTGAGGGACAAAAAAATTTACAAATTCAAAAGAGCAATATTATTGATATTCTAGGTTGCCCTTTCCCTTTTTGTCAGGCACAGACTAGGCTTTAGTTGGAATCTTAGTAGCATATCCAAAACAATGATCAATTATAGCATTGGGAATATACTTTTTTGATATTTTAAACAGTAAGCCTGACCTAGGAAGGAAATTTTTTCAAGGAAGTATGACCTGACATTTCTTTCTTGGCCACAACAAAAAGTGGGACCTCTAACATGGCATCACTTAATTTACACATACCAACCTCGAAACTAGAATTATATTTGAATGGTAAGGGCGCTATGACTGTATATCTGTTGTCCAAATTATCGCCATATGATTACTTTAGAAATTTAAGAAGGAAATCTATTAAGTAGCTAGTCATTCCTGGAATCCAATGCTGACCTTATCATCATGTCAACCGTCATAAAAATTTTGAAAACTCCATTGCTATCTCCAAGTTTCTTAATCGTATATACGTGCCTCTATTATAGAACATGTGGCTTCTAATAATTTTGAGAAGTTGATATCATAATTATTTAAAGAATTTTGATAAAGGTATTCTATTTTGAAAAGTTTATAGATTGATTGTTAAAATTTATTTAATTTTTTCGTGATAATTTTGAATTCATTGTTGCTCATTAGGAACATTTGTCCATATGGAAATTGCTAAAGAAAAATAATGATAATCATAATTTTTATTTAGAAATGAAAATTATTATTTTGAGTTGACCATTATTTGTTAAGTTAATCATGTCATCCATTAGCTGTAATATTCATTTTTTATTATTAACTACCGTTAAAAACCACTAATGACTATACAATAACATTTCACAATTTAAATTTTAACAAAAGTTCAAAAAAGTTAAGAAAACTTTTTCTGCAAAATATTTGCACTATATGTTTCATCTCCTCTTCTTTGAAAAATTGAAATCTCCTAACATTCCATTCCACACTAAAGGTATAACTTCATAGATTCTCTTGACAAATTAGGAAGAAACTTTGGATTTGGAATATGCTATTGAGTTAAAAGTGGCATTTATTTAATTTCGACCAAATCCAGGGAATTTTCCAGAGTAAAAATTGCCCCTTCATTTATTACAAGGGTAGGACGTAAATGAGTGTCCCATTCCTTCATTTTCATGAAAAGCAAATGGTACCTCTTAACCTAAATTTCTTGGGGAAAAAAAATACAAAATACAAAATAGACACGTGATCAAGATTCCTTCTCTTGTGGCTGTACAATGTCGTACGCTTTTCGCATTATCTTTCCAAGTTTTTGGAGATAAAGGGAAAAAAAAATATGAAAGCTATATATTTAAATGTAAGAAGAAACTTTTAATAATATTAAATGTTATATGGATAAATTAGTAATATATAAATATCAATAAAATTATAATATGATTTAAATAAAAATTAAAAAAAATATTTATTATTATTATCATATATTTAAATATTATTAGATTTATGTAATATATTATACCAAAATGAATCGTTTTTCCTAAAGTCAGTTATCAACATTACACGAGTTTCATTTATTTGTGGATTACGATGTTTGTTTTGTGGTGGATATGTTTTTGGGCTTCAGAGAGAAGATGACAATCACAATCTTCTGCATTCATATATTCTTTAGTTCACATGGCAAACCCATTCGTTTGGAAATTATTAAAAATAAATAAATAAAGGTAAATTTTTTTTATTTACATGATTTTTTTACGTCATCCATCGAGTAGGATTCTTTATTCGAGTAGCAAAAACTATTAAACGGCAAATTTAAGCATTTGTTTTCAGGCAAAAAAAAAAGTAAAAATCAGAAAGTCCTATTTTCTTCAAGTTTTTTTTTTTTCTTAATAAGGAAAAAATTACATAATATGCAACCTTAATGCACTAAAAAAAATTACGATCATCATTTAAAATTTTAAAAATAAGAATTTGGGTTCGAGTAGAACTTATAATCCGTTCATATAAGTTAAGCTAACTTGTTATAGATATCCTAAGTTTCTTCTGACTTATAATTTCATGTACGTCTTGGTCTTGGGATTAACAAAATTAAAATAAAAATTGGATCGAAATAGTGGCCTCGTGGACTGAGCTCATGAGACAACGGGAAATACGTTACTCGACATTTTGGTTGATTAATCCTTATATACGATAAATAACATGTTAATGATCCGCGAGGAGAGGGCATACGTGTTATGGCTTTATTCTTCCAATAAATGGGTCAAGAGCAGGCATTATGGTGTGTTTAATTATTATTTTGTGTTTACAATCAAAATTTTTATATTTGTATACTGTTATAGTTAGAGTTGCAATCCATATTTAGGTGATATTCCACTGGCAATTTTGGATATTATAATTTTTTCTATATGAGTGTATTTAATATTCGAACAATTAACATAGATGCCACAAAATCGAAAGCCCCAAAGCGTAATAAAGAGGATGAGTGGGTTATAGAAAAGATTTCAATTAGCTTAATTTGAATCTCCCCCTTTAATTTTATTAGATTTATCTATTAAGATATGAAAATACTAATAATAGTTAAGATCTTTGTACTTTAATAGTATGAACACTTACATCTCAAGTGGAATGGATCAATTTTGAATCCCTCTTTCCTTATTATAATCTCCCAAAAAGAAAAGAAAATAACAATAATACTAACAATCAATATAGAAAGATTTAAGAAAAATGAGTCCAAAGTTGTAGAGGTTCTATTTTATAGGTCACTTCTTTCCACTAACTTTATCCACTTAATCATCGAAAGTACACCATGTCTAAATGAGTTGACAAATCAATCATTTTGGCCTAATGCAAGTCTTACCATTCTTACAATTAAAAGTAGAAAATATTGGCCATAGTATTCTTTTTGCTTCTACTAAGTTTGACACACGTTATCTAACTTGGTAAGCAACTTCTCACTGACAACTTTTAAAAAATTTCTCACTTGTAACTAGAGTATAGATTTGTATTATTGAAAGAAATCAAAATTACCACACCAAACACTTGTGTACACTTATTCAAAAAAAAAAAAATCGCAAATGATTAAAAGCTATAGCTATGATTGATTTATGGAACTTAAGCCCTTCTTAGCCTGAACATCCTTTATATAGTGATTGAGTTAGGCTCAATTTTAGATCAAGATTTCTCATCATACTTTTAGGTTAAGAATCATCATTAAAAGGCCTATAGATTCTATTTGTCGCTTTTGGTCTTGTTACATCCATAGATTGATATAAGTATGGACTTCGTCTTGGTTTGCCTAGGGTTAGTCGAGGAAAGGACTTTATAAAGGTTGTAGTCGAATGATTTTCCAAAATGACCCATTTCATACTTTGCCACAAAATACATGATGTTGTTTTTATTATTAAGCTTTTCTTGTGAAAAATTGTGTGATTGCTTGGAGTTCCCCATGCCTTTTTTTTTTCCTGACTAGGATGCTAAGTTCTTGAGCTTTTCACCTTGTGGAAAAGACTTGGTAGTTGGGATTGTTACCCCTGAGGACCTCATAGCACCCCATTCCCTCTTTGATCAACATATCTATCTAGATCGACAAGTTGCACCACCATCACTCTAACTCAACAATTAATACCAACTAATGGATCATCCAATCTAAATTGAAGTTCTTGACACACAACAACAACAACATGACTCTAATATGATCCAGCTTTTCACAACAAAATGAAGCTCAAGCACTGTCTAACAATATGAATTGTCAGCCTTTTTCCCTCTTTCATAAACATGCTTGTGGAAACAAAAAATTTACAACACCACCACCCTGGCTTGCCTAAGGATGGCACTAGGTCATGTTTAGCATGGGTTTTATAAAACCAGAACCTGACTTGTTACCCTGTGAAGTTACCCATAATTCACCTCAAAATCATATAACGTTTTTATTCAATACCCAAAACCTGTCCAATCATGGATACTATAAACCTATGACCCAACTCGCCACTAGAATTTGTATAAAATACCTTCATGTGAAATAAAGAGATAAGATATTATCAAGATTTCTGCCATTTGTTTTTGCTATTCATAAAGACATATATCGGCATATACCGGGAGTAAAGTAATAACATGTTATATAATGATATAAATTATTTACAAGAGAACAGTTGTATTAAATGTTATTACTTATAATAGCAATTTTCATAAAATAATCTTGTAAATATATTATTAAATCACGTATAAAAACTTAAATTTCAATAAAATAAACTTCATTAGATCACACTTGAATAGGGAGTTCAATATACTATATAAACATTCATCCAAATTTTTAATTAAATAAAGTTCAACTCATCAATTATATATTCTTACTAGTTTATGATATAATTCACCAAATTTTAAAAATTAACTAAAGTTTATCTCATCCTCTTCCTAAGTATTCATCAAAATTAATTGAAATTTAACTTATCATCTTCCTCAATTATATTTACACCCACAAAGAGGAAAAAAAAAATTATAAAATAGATTAGAAGGGATATGAGATTGAGCGATGTAGATGTGATTAGGAAGTGAGAATAGTGATATTAGACTATAGAAATATGACTGGGCTTTCTTAGACTTTAACAAATAAAATGAAAAAACAGTCTTCTTTAGTGTAATGTAATAGGTCAATAGATCAAGATCCTTAATTTTTAAAATTTGACTTTGAAAATATTATTACATAGCATTTTTTAATGGTTTGAGTTTTCCCATTGGATTTTTTCAACTCAAAACCCAACCCAAAATCTTATAGAGTTTTAAAGTAATACATAAATTCATCATAAATCTTTATAGGGTATTACCCTATAAGCTAATTAGCAGGTTTGATGGGTTGAGTACCCTATAATGACTTACTCGGTAGTATCCTTAGGCTTGCCATTGTTGATGAACAAGATAGAAAGAGAATAATAGTTATATCTTTGTGCGCGGTTGTGAGCTTGTCCAAATTAATAAGGTTGACATTTTGATAACATCTATTTACTCCCTTGGTATTATATGATTTCAAGGGCTTGTGAAAATTCTTATACTTTCACATTGTTGTTATTATTTTAGTAGTTATTATTAGGTATATTTATTTTCTTGGTACCATTTAATTTGAATTTCTCCACTTTAATTTTGTTAAAATTCTTTGCTTGCCTATTAAAGTACGAAAGATAACAACAAACAATTAAATAATATAAATAAAGATATTTGAGAGAAATAAGTTTAGAATTATATAGTTTCCATCTAGAATGATTAGTTCTTTTTATTAGACCTATAGACTCAATTGTTGAAAATCCATTAAGTCTCTAAATCATATGAATACACATGAAGTCTAATTTGTCTAACAAAAGTCTCTTCATTCTTATGATTATAAGAAAAGACAAATTAGTTTTAATGTCTTTTGTACTTTTACCAACTTTTCTCCAACAACTTTTAAAAGTATCTCTTAATGCTAAATAGAGCATACATTTTATTATAGGAAACAATCAAAGCCACCATATTAAACCTCATGTACACTTAATAAAAAATTCTGGCAAATAATTGAAAGCTTTGGCAAAGATTGATCCCTCCAACTAAAGTCATTGCTTTCTAGCCTTGGCTTCCTTTATATAATGGTTAAGTTAGGTCACATTTAATCAAGATTGCTCCTCATTTATTTTAGTTAAGAATTATTACAATTACCCTAGAATTAGTTAAGAAATTAATTCATTTTGAGAAATTACTAGAAGTGAAGGAAATTTTCTAGGTAGGAGATTTCCTAGAAGATGCCTGGCACTAAACGAGATAACAACATTAATTTTGAAAAATTTGCAAGAGAGATACACATTAAGAAACTTTTAGAAAAATAAATTCTTAAAACTAATGATTAGTTCACTTGGAGGGACTAACTACTTTATTCCTCTGATTCTTAATTAAAAAAAAACCATTACTACACTTAATTGCGTTTTATGTATTTAATAGTAATTTTAAAAGACATTTCAATTACTTGAAACAATGATTGGTAATTGCTTCATTAGATCCATGAATAGGTAATGATTGGTGAAAGTGCTTTTAATTTTCTTAGAATACCTAATTGAAAATAACATGTCATGATCATACCTTCTTATAAAAAACATACACACAAACACATACATATATATACAAATATTTTGATTAGCATCCCATTCCATTTATTAGCTCATTTTTTAACTTTCAATTAATGATCATATTTAGCTTAACTCCGTCATATTGATGACTTGTTAAGTCACTACAATGATCTTTATGCCTAATCTAGCTACTTCATTAAAAAAAAGGGGAGGGGGGGGGGGGGGGGGGGGGGGGGATTGGTTTGGAACCATCATCCTCTTGTCTATGGTTACCACTTTTAGTTTCAAATGACCAAGCAAAAGAAACGCACTTTTTATAGGCTAAATATTTATTAGTCCAATTCACTATCTGAACATGCTCATACAACACACAATAGTAGCTATGAACCTAATAACCAGCTTAAGTACTTAACAAAAGTAATAAGATGATTAATGCTTATAATTCAAGACAATAAAGATCTAAACTTAATTCTATTCAATAATAATAACTCTTTAGAATTTCCACCTTTAACTAGATAAAGCCTAATGAATAATCTAAAGGCCTTATAGAGTCAACACAAGATAAGGGAGGGTCGACAATTTGACCGGGGCCTAAAAGGTTGATTAACTACTAGACTAAAGGAGTTTGATTAACTATGGTTTGATGCTGAACAATTGTGACTGGTTAGAAGGCTTGATTGATCACAAATTTGAATTAGTCAACTGTAGATCTAAGGGTTTTTAGCTTAGGGTTGCTACCTAGGTTAATCTTACACTATTTCTAACTGTCGAAACAATTATACTTCAATTAAAAATCCTCTTTTGTTATCAAATTGCAAATTTGTGCTAAAGATTACAACCTATTTGTTAATGATCAAATCCTTATACTTCTAAATTCCTATCTTATGATTCTAAGTTAAGGAAATTGGTTGTCATTTGGATGAAACATGCTACCTTGGTACCTTTAACAATCCTTTCATAGGATTATGACAGTATTGAATAATCCTTTCTTAGGATTACGAAAGTATTGGATTTTTGTTGAGCTTAAGAAGGGGTTACTAAGGAATGTGATGGATCACTTACCTTTTCTTGTGAGATCTTATCACCACCTTGATTTTTTGACCTCTACAACATCAACAAGGATCCAAGACCAGAATCCTTTCAATCATTTTAGCAATATAGGATTCTTGAAAGACTAAGAATATATCTTACTTATTAATTTCTGTAAAGGTGCCTCATACACAAGGAGCACTAGAGTTACTTGAGAGAGATATGGTCAATGACTTTTGAGAGATGAGAAGAAAAATTTTCATTTTCTAGGTTTATGCAAGAATGAGGGAAATTACCTTTATGCCTTTGTTTTTAAAATATTTAATAGGGCTTTTTATTTGATATTGAACTTCTTTATTTCAAATTTCTAATCTTGCTCTTTCATGTAATTAACTACATAAATGTTTTGCTATTAATATCTCTTATACTTTATGTTGTTAAATTTGTAGATGCATATTGGTTGCGAAGTCTGCTAATATATATATTGAAATATATATCTATGTGTGTGTTTTGTTATATTGTAATATAACAAATATATAGTATATAACATATAGAATCTAGGATGCAATAACCCTGCCACATGCTTATAAAACACACATACAGTCATGCTTCAGAATCTAAAATGCAATAACCTTACCATATACTTATACTATAGTATGAGTGCATAAAATCTTGGAAAACTACTAAATCCACAAATGAAAGTGATATATGCTAAACTTTCTAATACACACTTAATTAGATATGTGTATTAAAAAATATTTTCCTATAATTTTGGTATGTTTTTGAAGCTTTTAATAATTAATAGAGTAATATTTTGATTTTAGGGCTTAGAAGAATTATTGAGTTAAAAAGGAAGAAAAAAAAATCACATTTTACTCAATTTGAAGCTAAATTGAAGAAGTTATGAGCTTTTGAAGATAAATATGGGTAGCGGACATGATTATGTCGGAATTAGGTTGACATTGAAGTTTGAAGAAATTATTTATGAGAGTTATACAAGAGAGAAACATGACCATATCTAATGGTTGTGTATCTTTCAAGAAGAATTATTTTCCAAAGATGACCAGACATGATTTGCTAGACACAATCGTGTCTAGATCGTGTCAACCAAAAATTATAGTTTTCATATTTTGTTTGACAATTTTGACATGACCCAAAATGTGGTCGTATTCTACAGCATGTTAGCATAAAAATAGGATTTTGGATGCCTATTATATAAAGGAAAGAAGGGACTTGATTTCATAATTTTGAGAAGACGATCTTTATAGGCTTTAGGGTTCTTTTGAGCAAAGAAGAGCATGCACTCTTTTACTTCAAGATTAAGGTTTTGTCTTGAATTCTTTGATGATGTATGGTTTTACATTATTGAAGAGTTGTATTTTCATCATGATTAGAGCTTAAACTCCTTAATATCTAGATTTGTAGATCTTAGAATTATCATGTGATTGGTTATTTTGCTATTTCAATGAAGTTTTTAGTTTCTTGATTCAATCATATGTTCTTGATTTTTTTAGATTGATATTTTTAGGGTATTAATCTAATTATTTGATATTATAAATTATGATTGAGAAATATGATGTGTAATTAGATCTAACATGATTGAAGGGAATTTTATGTAATTTTAGAGATAAGTTGCATGATTCAACTGGATCTAATTTAATTGTTCTTAGAGAATTCATTGTTCTTAATGTGATCTTGAAAATATATTATTATGAAAAAAATTTAAATAGATATTTTTGAGGTTAAGGTTAGTAGACTTGAGAAAGTTATTGACTTAAAGTTGGAATTTTCTCGGTTGATGAAATTGGAGATAGATTTGAATAATTTCTATTAATGTCTCATGATAAATTCTAGAGAAAATAAAGTTTAGATACTTGTTTTACTATATTGAAGTTAATTTTAAATTATTTTTGTTCTTGCTTTCAATTGAGTTCTTAGTTCGGTAGTTAATGTTTAGTTGTAGGTTTTAGATTAATCAATTTTTAAAATTTAACAGTCAAATTATAAGGTGTAGGTTTGTATTAGTATTTGCAGTCATTGTGGAATGACATCCGTATTCAATTTACTATATTACAAATTTGATTAGTATATTTACCTTACATCACTTTCACAATAGGATCATGAAGTCTTAGTATTCAATAGTACCTCACATGAGCCTAAACTCTAAATGACTAAATAAAACCTTAAACCAACTAAGTTTAGAAAACATAAACTAATAGTCTTTCAAACTAAATAAATTTTAATTCAATTTATATGTCACTAGTGGACACTGCACTAACAATATCAAATGCTTGAAATATTAACTACAAAATAATTAAGTAAATAATTACATGTATCGGCAAGGATTATGTACTTGGAAAAAAGTTTGATAAATAAGTTGTCGAAAAATTATCTTTAGTACTCAATTTTTAAAGGAAAAATCTAATAAAAATAAAATCAATTAATATATATTAAGTTGTTAGATATTTTCAAAAATTTAAGTAATGACAATTTTACAATTTTTGAATCATATCATAATTGTTCAAAAAATTTTAATGTGTCCTTTTCTTTTCCTTTCTTCTCGTTCTTTCTTTTCTTTCTCTTCCACTTTCAATAGTTTCCATTGTTTCATGAACCAAATCACTACCCTTTTTCTCCTATTTCCAAATTTAAGAGAAAATCCTCAAGGTAAAGCATTATTTTATGGAGAGTTTGCTCCTTTTGCAATTTTGATGAAAAACCTTGCAATCAAAAGAGTTGTGGTTGATAACAAGAAAAGATAGGAACTTTTGGTTTATAGGTGGTGCTCCTCTTTTTGAATTTTTATTTAGCAAGTGTGAAAGAAGTAGTCTTGGGGTATAGAAGAATCAAATTTAAGAAATTAACTAAGTTGCTAATATCCACCATTGATTTCTTGGTTAAATCATGAATTTATTGTGAATGGATATTTTTGTTGGTATTAAAAAAGGAATGGGTGTTGAAAATTTGAGTATTGAATGTTAGGTTGTGTTTAAAATGTACAAGTGTTGAATAATGTGTAGAAGAAAGAAAATTTTAAATTCAATGGAGAGCTTTCAACCGGTGGAAGTTCAATGGAATAATGAGAATCATTTCTTTCTATTTTTCTTTTAATTGTTTTACATTTCTATTTAAATAAGATGGAATTTTCTTTGTTTTCCTAGCCTTTGTGATGGGAATCAACTTGCATTGACTCCTTCTTATGACCCATTGGAAGAAATTGGAGGACTGATGATAAGGGTAAGAGCAAAACGCTCGGAGCAAGCCTTGAATGTACTTATTTTAGAACACTTAGACTACGGTTTGTGGATACTTGCAACAATAGAGGAAAAGATCATTTTTCATCTATCAAGCATCTTCACTATTGATATTGAAGATCGCTTGGAAGTGGAAGAAGACCGCTGGCTTTATGATGCTGGCCTAGCACTTTAGGTCGCCGACTTTGTTCTTGTAAGCCGCTAGCTTGCTAGAGCCAAGCTATATATAGGCCACCGGCCTTGATGTTGTAAGTCATTGGCTTACTTAGTTGGCGTGGACATAGGCTAATAGCTTTGGACCAGCTTTGAGAGTTGGCTTTTAATTGCCCATCTTGTGATTTCTTGTCATTTTGCTCATTTAATTTCTAAGACTATATATAGTCCTTTAGGGTTTCGAATTTGGGGACTTTTGGGTGTATTCTTTTCTCTAGGGAAAAACCTCTCTATTGTTCTTCATCAAGAAATCATTTTGATTAAATGAAGGTATCTTGTTTCAATCGTAATTTCTTTATAACTTTGGTTGTATTTCGTTATTCGAGTTAGGGTCAAGTTGTTGCTTGGTTCCAAGGACAATTCTAGGGTTACTTTTTCATTTGATTGGGTTCTAAGACGATCACAACCTAAGGTTCGCATAATTTGGTACCAGAGCTTTTGCTCTTGGAAATCAGGTTTTATCTATCCTTTAGCATTATCACAATTGTTGTGTTTGTGTTAAGTTAGTCTTTTAAATTCAAGCGTTCGATATTGTCTTGTTAATTAAAAAAAAAATGAAGAAGAAGGAGAAGAAAAGAAATTAAAATCGTATAATAAAAAGGGGAGGTTGTCACAGAATTTTCCTCTTGGATAGATCAGATTGAATTATTCCTTAGTTCTTAGCAATTACATGTCGCTATTTACTGTCTGGTAGGATCATTGATAGGGTTCTTGTTAAAGAACTTGTGGGGAGATGTTTATTGAATACCAAATTATACACATATTCTTGAGTGATACATGAGCGAATTGAATCCATATCTTTGAGTGTAAACACATGAGAGAGAGTTGAGAGGAAAATAAAATTATTCTTTCTTATGTTATTAATAAATTTTATTGCAGGCTATGGAAACATGAGTAGTGGAGGAGAACATGTGGATTCTGATAAGAGGTCATTTATAAAGTTAGTCCAAGATCAATTTAAACTTCTGAATAGAAGGTTAGATGATCTTGAATCTCCTTCTAAGCATAGGTCTTTTAGAAGGACTCTGGATGAGGAGGGGGGAGATGAGTATTCTGATATTGATATGAATAGTTCTAGGGGAGGTAAAAGGGCTGTTCAAAAGCAGAATAATAATTTATGGAGTATTAAGATGACAATTCCTACTTTTCAAGGGAAGAATGACCCTGAGCTGTATTTGGAGTGGGAGAGAAAAGTAGAACATGTATTTGATTGTCACAATTATGCTGAAGAAAAGAAGGTTAAATTAGTAGTAGTTGAGTTCAATGATTATGCCAATATTTGGTGGGATCAACTTGTGGTTAGTAGGCAAAGGACAGGAGAGAAACCAATTAGGTCATGGGAGGAGATGAAGGTGGTGATGAGAAAAAAGTTTATACCTAGTCAATACTACAAGGATTTGTATAGAAAGTTACAGGGGTTGACTCATGGTCCTATGAGTGTTAAGGACTATTATAAAAAGATGGAGGTCGCTATGATTCAGGCTAACATAGAAGAAGATTGTGAAGCTATAATGGCTAGATTTGTTAATGGCTTGAATAGAGAGATAACTGACATTGTGGAGCTATATCATTATGTGGAGATGGAGGAACTACTACATAAAGCTATTAAGGTAGAGAGGCAGTTAAAGTCCAAGGGTACCTCTAGGTATGGCTCTACTTCTGGCTCTTCAGGAAAGACAAATTGGAGGAATCATAAGGCTGCCTCTAGACAAAAGGAAGATGTAAAGTCTAAGGAACCAACTACCTATCCTAATGGTAAAATTGAAATTAAACCCTCTTCTAGATCACGTGATATAAAATGTTTCAGGTGTTGGGGGTTGGGGCACATTGCCTATTAGTGTCCAAACAAGAGGGTTATTGTGGTTCTAGATAATGGTGATGTAGAAAGTATCAGCTATGATGAGGGAGAGATGCCACCATTGGAGGAATGCGGTGATGTTGATGTAGAGGGTCCTGTGAAAGGAGAAATGTTGGTTACTAGGCATGCTCAAAACATACAACCTAAGGAAGATGATGATGAGGAACAATGTGAACATATCTTCCATACTAGGTGCCATGTGAATGGTAAGGTATGTAACATGATCATTGATAGTTGTAGTTGCATAAATGTTGCAAGTTCTTTGATGGTTGAGAAATTGCATTTACCTACAATGAAGCATTCTAGGCTATATAAGCTGCAATGGTTGAATGAGTGTGGAGAAGTTAAAGTAACAAAACAGGTTGTAGTTACATTTTCCATTGGTAACTACAAGGATGAGGTACTTTGTGATGTTGCACCTATGCATGCCCGACATCTCCTTTTGGGGCGTCCATGGTAATTTGATAGGAAGGTATGTCATGATGGGTACAAAAATGTGTACAAACTTGTAATGAATAACATATTCATTATGCTAACACCTCTTAAACCTTTGGAGGTATATGAAGATCAAGTGATGTTACAGAGAGAGAGTGAACAAAAAAGAATAAGTGAAAAAAATAAAGTAAGAGCTGTTACAAAAGAAAAAGAGAGAGTCTGAGAAAAGGGAAAGAGAAAAGAAAGGGAGAGGGTTGAGTAGTGAGAGAAAAATAGAGTAGAAAGAAAACTATTATGCAAGTACAAGTGAGATTAAGAATGTTTTGTTTTCAGGAATAAAGAGATCTGTTGAGGTTGCATATGGTCTAGATTCTTTGACTTCATTTGATTTAACCTCTTTCC
The DNA here is from genome assembly GCA_037954665.1 of Laguncularia racemosa. Taxonomy (NCBI): domain Eukaryota; kingdom Viridiplantae; phylum Streptophyta; class Magnoliopsida; order Myrtales; family Combretaceae; genus Laguncularia; species Laguncularia racemosa. The sequence goes on from JBBMOL010000072.1 coordinate 1,868,707, forward strand.
TGTGTTTGAATATGTTAGTATCAAAAGGAAGGTTGAATTTGTTAGGCAGGTTCATGAGAAGGCCAAGCTCAATATTAAGCAACGGAAGGAGCAATATGCAAAACAAGCTAACAAAGGGTGTTGTCAAATACTCTTTGAACCTGAAGATTGGGTTTGGGAGCACATGCACCAAAGGCGATTCCCAGCGCAAAGGCGATCAAATTGGCTTCCAAGAGACAAGGGTCCATTTCGAGTTTTTGAGTACATTAATGACAACACTTACAAATTGGAATTACCAGGTAAGTATCGAGCTAGTATTAATTTTAATGTTTCTTATTTAACTTTGCTTGATGTAGATGATTCGAGGATGAATCTTTTCGAAAAAGGAGGGAATGATGGGAATCAACTTGCACAACTCCTTCCTATGACCCATTGGAAGAAATTGGATGACCAATGACAAGGGCAAGAGCAAAATGCTTGGAGCAAGCCTTGAATGTGCTTATTCCAGAACACTTGGAGCACACTTTGTGGATACTTGTGCTAATAGAGGAAATGATCATTTTTCATCTATCAACCATCTTAACGATTGATATTGAAGATCACTTGGAAGTGGAAGAAGACTACCACCTTTGTGATGCCGGCCTAGCACTTTAGGCCGTTGGCTTTGTCTTTGTAAGTTGCTAGCTTACTAGATCCAAGCTATATATAGGCCGTTGGCCTTAACGTTATAAGCTGCTGGCTTACTTAGCCGGCATAGACATAGGCCACTAGCTTTGAGAGTCGGCTTTTAATTATCCGTCTTGCGATTTCTTTGTCATTTGTTCCTTTAATTTCCAAGACTATATATAGTCCTTTAGGGTTTCGAATTTGGGGACTTTTAGATGTATTATTTTCTCTAGGGAAAAACCTCTCTATTGTTCTTCATCGAAAACTTAGTTTGATTGAATTAAGGTATCTTGTTTCGATCGTAATTTCTTTATAACTTTGGTTTGAATTCATTATTCGAGTTAGGGTCAAATTATTTCTTGGTTCCAAGGACGATTCTAGGGCTAATTTTCCATCCGATCGGGTTCTAGGATGATCGCAACCTAGGGTTCACATCACCTTGTTACTAAATTTTTAGATTTTTTTTTTTTTTGAAAATTCAAAACCATTTAGCAAAGTTTAGTTAGATGGTCTAGTAAAGGGTTAAGTTGAGTAGAGTATAGTGAGAAGGTTATTCAAAGGGTGCAGTATAGGGATAAGTTAAGTAGAGTATAGTTTGAAGGTTATTTGGAGGGGGTAGTAAAGGGGTAAATTGAGCAGTATAGTTAGAAGGTTATTTAGAAGGTGCAATGTAGGGGTAAGTTGAGTAGAGTATAGTTAGAAGGTTATTTAGAAGGTGTAATAAAGGGTTGAATTAAGTAAGGTTTCGTTAAAAGGTTTCTTAGAAAATGAAGTAAAGGATTAAGGGGAGTAAAATTTAGACAAAGGGTTAGGTAGAAGGTCATATAAATGGTTGAAGAGAGGAAATTAATTTACAACCAACTTGAATAAGAGCACTAAGTGAATGTATTTATGTTCAATACCAGGTGTAAGAGCTTAGGAAATTCAAGAATTAGTTGAGCTACCTATTTTAGGTATGTTTTTATCTTGTTTGTGTTAGGATTAGAAATTTAAGAATTAGTTAAGCTACCTATTTTAGGTATTTTTTTATCTTGTTTGTGTTAGGATTAGAAATCTAATGAGCTTAATGAGTATTTGGCTTGTAATGATTGTATAGCTTGCACTTGGTTATGGTTGATGGATGGGGAGTACTGATAATGTCGATGTGATACCCCAATGATTGTTGTGTGATGGTGTTTTGAGTGGAGTTGTGCACCTAAATGATCTAGGTAGATCTAGGTTTATTGTGGATTCCAAGTTATTAGGGAGTATCTAACATCGTATATATATATATATATATATTATATGTTATATTTTGCAAGGTCATGAGCAATCCTAAGTCTTAGAACATTAAGATTGTGCTGTATTGTGACATCTAATTAAAAGATAATAAATTGATTTCTATAAGTATTGGGGGCAATTCTTTTATGGCAGGTGCATTGATACCCGAAATCCTTTTTGGATTTGGTGAAGGGTGTATCTTTGATTGGCTCCTTTCCTTATCTATCTTAGGCCCTCCATGTTTATCCACTTTTGGGATGACAAAAATACCCCTAAGCTTAGTTTTATTTAAGTGTAGCTAAATTCTTGACTTCATAAGGGCAATTTAGGGAAAAGATGGAATTATTTTTCAGTTGGAGTGAAGTGAAAAAAGGAAGAAGGAAAAATAAAATGTCTTTTATGCCAAAATTAGGGACATATGGCACCTTTTAGCAAAACCCCTTAGACATAGTGGTCCCCCTTACTTTTTCCCTAAAACCTTAGCTTTTTCCCACCCTATAAAACACCCCAAACCAGATGTGAAAATAGCAACTCTCTTTCCTTTTACTTCAAAATTCCTTTAAGGTGAAGCCCATAAAAGCTCTACTAAAACCTTAATCAACAACCTAACCTTAATTACTCCTTAATCCTCTTACTAACCTAGCTTGTTTCTTGTAAATTTTAGGTGCTAATCAAGTTAGAACATTGGTAGGGTGCTCATAAGATCACGATTTGGAAGATTAATTAAAGGTAAGCGAATTATTTGTAAAGATTAAGTTAGTTTAAGCATGTTGATCTCAAGTATTAGTACTAGGTTGATTGTTTTAATGCAAAGGTTTGCGTTGGAATAAAAACACCTATTTTGGAGGCTTAAAGGTGGCGACTAGCTTATGGTAAGAAGGATTAGTTTGATCTTCAACAATATAAGGGAACTTGACTAAGTTACCTTGATGAATCATGACAATATAAGGTGCTTAGATTTCCTATTAGAGTGCTTAATGGAAATGAACATGGATAAAAGGTTGAATACGTAAGAACTGCCACCCAATATTTTCCTCTTAAATATTCTTTGGTGATCTTAGGTGAGGATTGATGTTTTGGCATGTTAAATATTACGTTGGAAGCAAGTTTGAATGGGCAAAGATAAGTTTAGCATGTAAAATGACAATATGCACATGCCCATGTCTAGGTCATCACCTGAATGTTGGGAAATGAAATTGTTTTCATTACTTCAAATTTGATTTGAATGCCAAAAAGAAAAAAAAGAAGAAGTGGATTGATGATTTGTGCAATAATATATAGTTTAGAAGGTAAATTGAATGATGAATTCCAACTATATGGTGATTTAGAAGTTAGGTTAGAATAGAATTGATGAATTGGTCGTAAATTACTTAATAAAGGAGATAGATTAAATTTTTCTAGCATGATACATGCATGTTTAAAGTGGAAGACTTCATTGAATTTGAAGTTGTATGATGATTCAAAGGTTACATGAAGTTTAGCTAGATTGTAAGATAAGATAAGATGGAAATTGGACTATTTAATCTTGAAGTTTTGGTGAACATTGAGTGTCATTTGATGATTAAAATGTCAATCTATGAATCAATATCCCTTATGTATTGTTGAGTATTGGATTTAGTAGTAGAAATCAAGATTAATACATGAAAATTAAAAGTATGCTTGAGTCTTGATGTTGTCACCATAGGAAGATGGAATTGGAACTTAAATCTCCTTGCTAAATTTGATTTGGATGATGATAAGGTGATGATTGGAGTATGCATTTGTCGTAATTAAGATGAATTAGGTGATTAATTAGTGTATATGCTATATAAAAAGTTGGAATTGATGATATGATTGAATGAATAGTTGGATGAGTTAATTTAATTGTCAATTTCTAAATTTTTCCAGTATGTAACTATGTTTATAAAGTGATAAATTTGATGAAAGTTAAAGTTAAATGACAAATGTTGAATTTGGCAAAGTTTAAGGATGAATTGGTTGATTTGGAACATTGTAAGAACTTGAGGTGTGGAATTTCTTGCATGATTTTAGTGAATATTTAATTATGAAAAATATGATGTATTATGTTTATTTTGAATAAATTTTATAGAATTATCATTTAATTATGCATAGGAATTGGTTTGGATATGAAATGAGGCTTAGAGGTGATAATGTGTTGAATTAAACTAAAGAATGAATGGAATTGCAAGTTGGGGCATATCTTGCATTATTTGCTCTATTTGAAGGTATTTTGAGCTTGAAAATAAAAAATAAATTATGTATTAGACACTAGGCAGGAGTAGGAACAAATGGACTTTGGTTTGAAGTGATTTGTTGAATGAGTTATGGGCTCTCAAAGTTAGAAATTCGTAATTAAAATTGGTTTGATAGTTCAAGGGCGTTAAATTAAATAAAATCATGTTCTTTATGATAAAATGAGTAGTGGAAGTGATAAGAAGACAAATGGCTTTGGTTTATTTCGCCTAATTTTGGCTTAAATTGAGTAAGGTATGACTCTTTAAAGTTAGGGTTTTAATTAGTGAAGATTTAAAATTAAGTTGGACAATAACCTAAATAAATCAAGTCAAGACTGACCTAACCCCAAGTTGGCTTAATCAAAATAGGCCTAAGAACCAGCTCGCTACCCTCCCTTGGGTGGCTTATGTAATTAAACATAATTTGCTTAAATGGGCCTAATTAAACGAATAATCATAATTGGGTCGAAATAAAATTTGACATGATAACATAGACTAAATAACTCATGGGCTCAAGATCCAAAATTCAAAATTTAATTGGGCCTATTTCTTCCTAAGGCTTATACCTTAAATGGGCCTTATTGTGATAAACAACTTAATCGGATTTCAAACCAATTCAAGACCCAAATTGAATTAACTAATTAAAATAAACTACACATAGGCATAATAAAGTAAAATGAGCTTATATGACTACAATAAAAACCCAAATGAGCTTAAGGCTTAAAAACTACTTGGACCCATTATCCTTTAAGGCATATACCATAAATGGGCTCTAATCAACACATTAAATTTAATTGGGCTTTAATTTAAACCAATCAAGACCCTAAATTAGCTAAAAATCTAAGATGGAATTACAGTGAGGCTTAATAAATCATTTGAACTTATGACACAACTAATGAGACCAATTAAACACAATAAGCCTAGGTTAATTTAAAATAAATAAAATTAATCTAATTTGACTTAAATTGTATTTAGTAATTATAACTGAATTTAACTAAATCAATTAGGGCTAGTAGGTTTAATTCCAATATAATTGGGCTTATTATACTTAAAGAGCCTAAATACCCTAATTGGGCCCTAAACCCAACTAGATTTAAAATTTAAATAACTTATTAAGTTTAATTAAATAAATCCTAAATGGTTTGAGTTGTAATTTGCTAAAAGTTAATTGCGCCTAGATAACTCTAATTGGGCTCATAATTAAAATGGGCCTTAAGTAACCTAAGCCAAACATAGAATGTGATTCAATCACTAAGAATAATTAACTGACTTATAATTTTCTTTTGATGCATGAAACTAACTCATTTGACTCAATTAGAACTTGCATTATGATTCAAGAAATTTTGACCTTTTAGGCACGTAGTAACTTGTGTGGTGTGTGCTAAGGTAAAAAAAGTAAACTCAACTAATAATCAACTTAACTAAGTAATTGTTTGCTGCTTGTGCGTAATTACTTGAGCTAGCAAGTGACAAACCTTAGATTGAGATTATGACTATGGCTATATACCTCGAAATGACATGGTAGTTGTAAACACCCTATTTTTGCCCTAAGGATCAATAATAATCCATTTCCAATTTTTTTTCCAATTTTTCCTAATTTGGCAAAAATAGTAAAAATATTCAAAAAAATAAAAATAAATAGGAAAACACATCAATTTTGAAAACTAATTTCAGAAATGGCAATAATAAGGAATGAATAATTTTTACAAATTTTTGAAATCCCAAAAAATACAAAAAAATGGAAAAATTGCATCGCATATATACAATTTGCAAAATAAATAAAATCGGGAAATTGGGCCAGCTCAGCTGGCTCGTGTGTGCACCTGGAACATGTGAAAACGCCTGAGGTCCTGAGTTCGAATCCCCCCGCATGCGCTCGGAAATTTTTTCTTTCTTTTCCCCTGAACCTACCACGTGGCAACATGCGATTGGTCGAGAGAAAACACGTGCCTCGCACGTGGTCATCTTCTTCCTCGAGCCCAGCCGGAGAAAAATCCGGCAGAAGTCTGACGAGGCCAAAATTGCTGGATTTCTTCAAATCTTTTTGGATTTCAATCAATCTAAAACCGAATTATCCAGATAAATCACAAGATCACAATGAATCGGCATCAAATATGTTGGATGAACTCAAATATAAAAAGCGGAAAAATTTGGATTTATCCAAATCGAGGATTTGAGCTTATCCGGAGGAGTTTGTGAGCGGCTATAAATAGAGGAGGAAGGGAGGAAGCTAAAGCACAGATCAAAAGCGAGAGAAAAGAGAGAATCGAAGTCCGCCGGAATTTTTCGAAGCCGCGATCACCGAGCAAGAGTTGGGCACCATCAGGAGGCGTTTTTGAAGCAAACAACTGCCATTGTTGGATTTCTCACCTCCAAGAACCTAGGATTCGACACCTCAACCGTTGAAGAAGGCCGCCGGAACGCCGTTAACGAGCACTTCCCGCCGCCGCATCCGATCGACCCGACCCGCTTCGACCCAATCCGACCCGACCGACCCAACCCGCGCACCGACCCGGATCCAGGTAAGTTAGATTTTCCGATTTTCTTTAATTTATTTATTTAGAATTAATTATTTGTTATTTACTTACTTATTTTTTATTTATTTACTTATGTGTTATTTATATTTCAATAAGTAGAAAAATGTTAGAAATTAGATTTTTAGGATTTAATGATATAAAAATAAAAATATAATAATAATAATAAAAATAAAAATGTAGAAAATAATAAAAATATTAGGAAAATAATAATAAACTTTAGATTTTAGAATAGGGTAGATAAAAATCTAGGAGAAAATTTTTAATAAAATAAAAATTATAAAAATTATGAAAAATTAATAAAAACTAATAAAAATTAAAAATTAATAAAAATTTATAAAAATTCATAAAAAATAATAGAAATTTATAATAGCATAAATAAGTCAAAAAATAGAAAAAAAATGAGTTTTATCACTTAGAAAAATTATTTTCTCAAATAAATCCAAAATTGATGTTTTCCCTTAAAATTATTTTCAAAAATCAAATTATTAAGCTTAGGCTTAGATTTTTTTAGAAAAATCCCAAAATAGTAAAAACATAAATCAAAAGAGATTTCACAACTAAAATTCACAAACACACTTAAAGTTTTCAGGAAAAGCGAACACGGCTTATTTGATCCTGAATAGCAGGTATGTAGGCACCCATTTGGGGCAACCTTAAAAAGAATAAAAAATCATTTTCTTAGAATAATTCACTCAAAAACACAATAAAGGCAACAAAAATAAAATAAAAGACATTTTTAAATAGAGTAAATTTTAGGAGATTAGGTGGTAACCTTAGGGTTTTAATAGGTTAGCCTCCGAACTTAGAAACTCTGGTTTTCCCTTTTCCTCTTTTCACAAAATGAGAAGAGGAAATCACAACGACTAGTGATCCAAATTAAGACTAATCCGCTCCATTAGTCTTAATTCAATTTTTCCCAACCACAGTTGGGTAGCGACTCCAAAATTAAACGAAATTCCTAACTCAAGTCAAGGATCTACATTAGATGAGCATAGGGTCTAGTATAGATCGAATTAGGAATGGGAAATTCAAAAATTAGACTCGACAGTAGTTAAGCACTTAGGCTATAAAGGTTAACTTGGTGGGTAGCTATTAAGTGAAAACATGTTGGATAACGGGCACTGTGAATTGAGAGAAGGTATTTCAGGAGTCATCTATGGTTATAGGTCTTGACAGATGATACGATATAGTTGGATTGTGATTAGTGACGATCATCTAATGGTGGGTTCACTTAGACGGGACTACTTAGGTACATGGTTTTCAATGACATAGAGTTTAGTTGCTGCTGTTAACCTCTAATGTCTACTATGGTGGAATCAAACCTCTTATCTCTTGTCGTAGTGTCTAGAGTCATGAGTACTATTGTACTGGATACTTAATTAAAATAATTAGCTGAATTAAGTGATTGATTGTTGCATTAGTTGTAGGCTATTTTGATATGCGAGTATGTGTTTGTGTTATTATGTACTAGGCTCTTGTGGCTCACTCCTTTTTTTTTTTTTTTTTTTTTCAGTTGAGGATTTTATTGATCTACTATATGACTTAATGGGTTATGGTTTCAATGAGGAGATATGGGATGAGATTACAGAGATGGGCAACAATGAATGTTTTTATAACTGAGATTTATTATGTTTTAAACTACGACTTTATATTTTCAATTGTACTAAGATATATTGGGAACCACTTATGGCTCCATAGCCTATTACTTATGGATTGTATCTTTTGTGGGCTTTATAGGTCATAGAACTTAGTTTATCATTTCCTATCTTACCACACATTTTTATGACTAACAACCAACAAACATTCTCAAAATCCCACAATCTACGATTATGTTTTCAAAAACTAATTAACGATTTAAAAATTTAAAAATTGGTTTATAAACCCACTTAGTAATCATAGCTTTATGTATTTTATTTAAGTAGGGTATGTGGCGAACTATTGATATCATAGTGGTTTCACGGTGTGACATGAACTTTGTTTCTCAAGTTTGTATGCCGACTTTAAATTTGTAATTTTGATGGACTTTGTGATTGACTTTGAGAAAGTTGATGTTTATACTTAATATTTTGCTGCTTAATTCCTTCAATACTTACTTGTTGCGATTTTTTTCATCTTAATCTCCTTACTTTGCTTCATTCAGTTGTTCATTGTAATATTTCTTATGATAAAGTTGAACTTTAGCGAGTTCTCGGATGTTTGGACTCAAGTCTTGTCAATGAGTTACCCATTAGATTAGAACACGGGGGTTTTTTATTGGACTTAATGAGGTCGGGTGCTTTGATTGCTTAGTAGTGTTCTAAGGGCAAACGAGTCTATCTACCTCTTGAGAGGTTGGGACATAATATCATCAAGAGTTCATTTGCTTGTATATAAGCATGGACTTGATGCAATTTAGAGTCTGTTAACCATAGTAAGGTCAAGATTAGATGAGCGTAGGGGGTCTATTCACATCAAAGGAGGTTGGGACTCATCATTTTTGTAAATAACTCAAGCACGTAGCCATGTATTAAGTAATTGCAATTGAACTTGAAAAGGAGTACTTTCATTCATTAATTAACAAAAATTACAAATATCTCACAGAGAATCTAGTCAAAATAAAGTCTAAGGTTGTTAGCATTCTATGTTCGAGGGATGAAGTAACCATTTAATCTTTCTAGGCTATATGCTCCATTACCTAAATTTAGCTAGATCTTCTTAGATTGACACAATCTTCCCTTGACCTTCATGAGATCCAATTGCCTCAAGCTTTCTACACACTAGATTGCTTGGTAGAAAGACTTTATTCTTGACTTTATTGTTATAATAACAAGCAACTTAGTGTTGGTACACCGCTACTCGAACTCTTGTAGTATCTTGAATTTCTTCTATTGTGTCAGATTGACCTAAAGTCTTATTTGGTTGACTAATAGGTCCATGCTCCGAGTCTTAATGTTAGGGAGTTTCAATTTGACTTGGTAAACAACTTATAAGCCAAAGGCAAGCTTAAATGGATTTTCTCCTATGGGGGTCCTATGTATATTTTGGTACCCCTAGAAAATGGTCAAAAGCTCATATACCCATTTGCCTTTTGTTTGGTCCACCATCTTCTTAAGGCTATTGAGCACTATCTTGTTTACAACCTTGACTTGCCTATTGGATTGAAAGTGTGCTACCGAGGTGTATTAGATTCTGATGTTGTGCTCATTATAAAATTCTCTAAACTTTTGGTAGCATTTGGTTGCCAATATTCCATGGTACTAGGTTGGACAGAAACTTTTGTCCTTTGTTTGGCTTAAATATTTGGTTTAAGTACTGGATAAAAAAAGTTCTAGAGTATTAGAAAAAATAGCTAAATTTTGTAACATATAAAATAAAATACAAAAATGAATTTCACAAGACAGAAGCAAATTTATTTTGAAATCCCCAAAATGTACTCGTTGTTTAGTCATCTTCAATGCTACCTCATTAACTATAGTCATCTTACCTTTGGCTAACTAGATCGTCTTTTTTACTTTTCTCTTCATCTGCATGCTTCACTCCAATCTAAGCAACTACATGTGTGTTCTCTCTCTCTCTCTCTCTCTTGCTCTTACAATCCATAGTAGATCTGTTATGTACAACCCAATTTAGTAATTTTAATTTCTGATCCAACTGTTAGGGTTGGTTATCGATTTATTTCCAATTCTTGAAATATTGGGGATTTGAAAAATTGGAAAATAACTATTTACTCTAGTAGAATACTTTCTGTGTTCTTTTTTTTGTTTCCATACTCCATTCATCGTCCATCTACTTCAAGGAGCTTATTGTTCTTCTATAGTGTGCACTATTGCTTTATCCTGTAGGATACTTGGTTTGAGAAAAATTGCACTTAATTTTCTACAGATTTAGGAGGCTATAAGAAAATATGGACCCATTTGAGGCCATAGGGAAATCATGTTTGATTCCTTTCTTCCTCTTATTTCCTTTTAGCCACTTGCTAATAAATGAATGTTACGCTTGTACACGAAAGAAAGAAGAGATCTCTTTTTTGTCCTCAAGTTCCATTGGAAACGTGTTTGACCATTTGTTTATTACATGGAATCGACTAATCATGTAAAGTCAATCTTCCCATTCTAAGTAAACTTTCAGTTTGGCATTCGGTGCTCTTTTATATTTAATAAGGTTATAGAACCCAACTAACATGATTGCCATTCATTTCATTTTTGCTAGGAGTTGATTTTTGATAGAAAGTTACAACTGACCTTGAATTTCTATGATCTCAAATTCTTCAACAATTGATTCCTATAGAAAATTAAAATTGAGGCTATTTACTTGATAAAAGAAGTTAAGCTGATACAAAAAATTATGTTACAAGTCCATGTTGTCTTTTTGTGAGAATGCCATAGGGAGCCTTCTAAGCCCATCCATTGCCTTGTTATGAGCTGACAATCTTCAAGGGTAGTTTTCATTAACCTTCACTTTTAAAGTTGGAATTAGGAATTAGATATAGCAACAATTGCAAGAAGGCTTTCCATATTGCTGGGATAATGGCTCTTATGTTTTATCTTGTTTGAAATGATCTTGAGCCATCTTTGCATTTATAATCCCTCCCAAGGCATCGGGTTTTTGTTACTTGGTTTGTTTATAGTTTTGAATTTTCATATAAACTATCATAGCATGTGGCAACATTTTCTTCTATTACAGACCTCTTCTAATCTATTTGTGCACTTGCATGAGTTTTTATTTAGTTTTCAAATGTATATGTTTGGTACCTATTAAATGTTTTGCAAGTTTCCTTTGAGGCTTTATGATCAATATGTGTTAACTTTGAACTGATTTGTATAAGTTATGTCCTGTCTCTTGATCTCTTCGGGTTACTTCTGCTTTCCTACTACCTTTGTTGTAGAATAACAAATATAGGAATGCTTGCTTGGGATTACTCTCTACAAAAATTTCTAGATTTCTCTTGGATTGTTTTCTTGTATATGCTTGGAGGCTCAATGTATGAGTAGACTGGACCTAAGGTCCAGTTACTTCATACTTCACAGTATCGTCTTTGTTCTCAATGCATGTTTGACATTTGCATCTATAGCTTTGGAAGGTTCCTATTCAAAGGTTAGTTATAGCTTCCCTAAGAATCTTGCAATAATTCAACATGTATAGTACAATATTAAAAAAATACGGTACAGTATTAAGAAAATATCATTTGGTTTGCCTTCATATAAAAGGATTGTTGTCATAGTTTATGTATATACTCATTTTTTTGTCCTTGGATGTTTATTATAGATCATGGATCATCATGGAATTTTGATTTACCTTCTTGGATGGAAAGTTTATATCAACATGCTTGCAATGACTACTGTTGGTTTTTATTATATGAACTTTATTTTGACTAGAAAGGTAGAGAGGGGAGTATTAGATGAACAAGCATTGGCTAGGTATGCATTGAGAAGTGATTGATTCACTTATTAACGGAAGTGATATGAATTATTTATGGGAATTAAGGATGTGTAGTGTAAACACCCCATTTTTGCCCTCGGAATCAACAATTCTCGATAATAATCAATTTTTCATTTTTTCCTAATTTTTCCCAATTTTTCCTAATTTTCCATAAATAATGAAAATGTTCAAAAAATAAAAATAAATAGGAAAACACTTCAATTTTGAAAAATGATTTCAAGAATGGCAATAATAAATAATAAACAATTTTTACAAATTTTTGAAATTTCAAAAAATACAAAAAATAAAAAATTGCATCGCATATGTACAATTTGCGATGTAAATAAAATCGGGAAATTGGGCCAGCTCAGCTGGCTCGTGTGTGTGCGTGAGGAACGTGTGGAGGCCAGACGTTGTAGGTTCGAATCCTCCCCCGAGCATTTTGTGCAAACTTTTTTTTTTTGCCTTTCGCCTGGAGCTGCCACGTAGCAGCATGTGATTGGCCGAGGGAAGTCACACGCGTCGCGCGTGATCATCTTCTTCGCAAGCCCAGCCGGAGAAAAATCCGGCAAAAGTCCGATAAGGCTGAAATTGCTGGATTTCTTCAAATCTTTTTAGATTTCAATAAATCCAAGACCGAATTATCCAGATAAATGGTAAGATTACAACAAATCGGTATCAAATGGATTGGATAAAATCAAATCTAAGAAACGGAAAAATATGGGTTTATCTAAATCGGCCGATTCGAGCTTATCCAAGAGGAGTTCGAGGTTCCTATAAATAGAGGAGAACAGGAGGAAGCTAAAACAGGAAGAAAAAGTGAGAGAAAGAGAGAGAAAGGAGCGAATCGGAGTACGTCGGAGGAGCTTGAAGCCGTGACCACCGATCGGAGTTCAAACCACCGCAAGGAGACGTTCTGGGAGTAAACCGCCACCACCATCAGACTCAGCACCCTCGAGAAGCTAGGATTCGACACTTCACCCGCCGCAAACGACCGCCGGAACGCCGTGAACGAGCCAATACCGCCGCTGTGTCCGACCGATTTGATCCGACCCGATTCGACCCGACCCGCGCACCGATCCGGATCCAGGTAAGTCGGATTTTCCAGATTTTTTATTATTATTTATTTTATTTATTTTGTTTATTTGTTTATGTTGAATTTATTTATTATTATTTATTATATTATCAGCCATTTATTTATTTATATTGTCGATAAATAGGAAAATGTAAGAATTGTATTTTTCTAGGATTTAATAACGTAGAAAATAGAAAATAGAAAATAGGAAATAAGGAAAAATAAAATAAAAATAATAAAAATGAAGAAAAATAATAGAAACATTAGAAAAAAATAATAATTAAATTTTAGATTTCAAAATAGGATAGAAAATAAACTTAAGATAAAATTTTCAACAAAAAAAAAAAACTTATAAAAATCACAAAAATCATAAAAAATTTCAAAAATTATAAAAGAATCATAAAAAATGAGTTTTAGCACTTAGAAAAATCCTTTTCTTCAAATAAATCCAAAATTGATGTTTTTCCCTAAAATCATTTTCAAAATAAAATTAAAGCTTAAGCTTAGAAATTTTTAGAAAAATCCCAAAGATGTTAAGAACGTAAACCAAAAGAGTTTGCAAGAATTAAAATTCATCAACAGATCTAAAGGTTTTCAAAAAAGCGAACTACGACTTGTTTGATCCTGAGTAGCAGGTACGTAGGCACCCATTCGGGTCAACCCATAAAATAAATGAAAAATCCTTTTTTCTGAAATAAATTCAAAGACATAACAAAAATTAACAGAAACACAATGAAACACATTTCTAAAGATGAACAATTTTAGGAGATTAGGTGGTAACCGTACAGGTTTTAATAGGTTAGCCTCCGGACTTAGAAACTCTAGTTTTCCCTTTTTTTCTTCTCACAAAAACGAGAAGAGGAAATAACGACGACTAGTAGTCCAAATTAAGACTAATCCGCTCCTTTAGTCTTAATTCACTTTTTCCCAACAACAGTTGGGTGGCGACTCCAAAAATCAAACGAAATTCCTAACCCAAGTCGAGGATCTAGATTAGATGAGCATAGGGTTTAGTTTAGATCGGATTAGGAATGGGAATTCAAAAATTAGACTCGACATGTAGGAATAGTTTCAAACATCTTTGTGAACTTCTTAGGGTACAAGCGGATTGCATTATAATGGAAGAGCAATGGTTGAAGAAAAAGTTGCTATTTTTGTTAACATCCTTGCACATCATACAAAGAATAGGAGTATTTAAGTGAGATTTTGTAAATCAGGTAAGACTGTTAGTAGAAATTGCCATCAAGTGTTAGCTGCTATCTTAAGGTTAGAAGATAGGTTACTTGCAAAACCCAATCCGGTACCACAAGATTGCAATGATGAAAGGTGGAAATGGTTTAAGTTATTTGTTTAATTTTTTTTCTTAAATTTGTCCATAATGGGCATGATTACTTATAATACATTAACAATTTTTTGTTTGTTTGTTTGTTGGGAACATATTAGGATTGTCTAAGAGTATTACATGGTACCTATACTATAGTGACAACACCGGTTGCAGATAGACCTAGGTATTGAACAAGGAAAGGGCATCTTATAACAAAGGTCATGGGAGTATGTGATCGTGATTTGAAATTTATCTATGTATTAGTAGGATGGGAAGCGTCTACATCAGATTTTAGAGTTTTATGTGATACAATTATTCAGTCAAATGGTTTAAGAGTTCTACCTGGTATGCAATTTTAAAAAAAAATTGTATTGCATTTTATTTTTAGAATAACAAACTTTTTTTGTAAATTTATGGGGTTGAATTTATTTATATGTTTATATTATTTAGTGGATGGTGGATATACCAATGTATCGGGATTTTGTGCCCCTTTTAGAGGTAGGCATTATCTCATTCAAGAACGGGCTACAAGTCAATGTAGACCTCAAAATTATGAGGAATTATTTAATTATGGACATGCAAGGGCAAGAAATGTCATAGAGAGATGTTTTGAAAATTTAAAGAAACGATGGGGTATTCTAAGGAGTCCATCGTTTTATCATATTAAAATACAATGTCGAATGATATCAGCTTGTTGTTTACTACATAACTTCATTTAAATGTATATGCCACTAGGCCCCTTAGAGTATGATTTAATAGAAGGTGATGAAGTTCCTATTGGAGAAAATGGAATTAATGCAATTGGAATGATATAAGCTAGTGTGGAATGGACTCAAACGAGGGATAATTTACCACAAGAGATGTATGATGAATGGAGGGTACATCATAGAAGCTAGAATGTCACTTAATTATTGTACTTTCTTTGGTTATGTTTATTGGAATATTGTCACTATTGAATTTTCATTAATTATGTATTATTGAAATCTTTTGGTTATTGAATTTTATTTTGTAGTGTATACTAAAATATTTTATCTATTGTTTATATACATGAAAATGGTTTTAATTATTTTCTTTTAACTTGTATTAGTGCATTACAATATGTATGGGTTTACGGTTATGGAAATTAAGGATAAAAAATGTAGGTGTATTTGGAGTGAGGTTGAAGAAGAAATGTTACTAGTAGTGTTGGAAGAGTTAGTTGTTGAAGGATATAAATGAGAAAATGACACTTTTAAGAATGGGACTCATGAAGAAGTTTTAAAGAGGATGAAAAAAAAAAATGCATTCCAGAAATAAATCTCAATGTGAAACAAATTATTAACAAAATGAAGAGGTGGTTAACTAAGCTATTAGAAGTTGTTGATATGATGAGTATTAGTGGATTTGGTTGGGACGATACTAAGAAATGTGTTATAGTTAGCAGTGATCAAGTTCTTGTCGAATATATTGAGGTATAGTCAACATATTCTTTATTTTGAAGTATAATATTTTTTTAATTAATTCTCAATTATTATAATAATTACTTAAATTGATATGTAGAAATATCCAAAGGTTGGTAATCATGCCGATAAGGAGTTAAGAGAGTTTGAAAGACTACAAGGTATTTATGGAAAGGATAGAGCAAATGGCAAGAGTTGAGACACTTGTAGAAGCTATGAAAGATTTACAAATTGAGGGTCAAGATACTTTTGAAGGAGAGATGGAATCAGAACAAGTGCCATAATCTCTTGAAGCCTCTAGCTATTTCTCACATGGTCTATTTGTGGGACCTACTCACAAGTGTAGGATGGTAGAATATGCTATTGAATTCATTTCAACATTTGAAAAGAGCATAAGTGATGATAGGAGTGATTTCGCTTTACTTACTAGGAAAATTGCAAATCCTCCAAGAGATGATATAGTTGAAGTGTTGAAAACTTTAAGATTATTAGAAAATGAAGAGTTAGATGTTCTTATGCAAACGGTTGCCAATCTACAGTATGAAAAGTTCTTTTGGAGGCTTTAAGGGGAATAAAGGCTAGCATTTGTTAGGCATCTTATTGGTTGATTTTAAAAATGTTTGAAGTATTTAGTTAACTAAAACTTCTTTGATTGGCATGTTTTTAGTTTATGTGGAATCTTTTTTATTTTGTGATGCTTATGGTTGATTCTATTAAAAGCACCTTTGATGTGCATATTTTGTCTAAATGCTAAACTTGTTTCCAATTTATAAGTCATTCCTAAATGCATTATGTGATAATTTTTGGTATGTGTCAATCATATTGATAGTCTATTAAGAGTATTGATACTAGTTTCTTAATATTAGTTCTCATATTATCGACTATTATATTGAGGTTATAGATTTAATTTATTTATTAATATTGTAGTGATTAAATCTTAAGATAGACTATTGGAATTTGCAATATGTATCAAATTATTGTAATTTAATTAACATTATAGTTATTAAATATTAAGGCAAATCATTGTAATTTAATATGTATTAATTTGTTATAATATTAATTTAATTAACATTATGATAATTAAATATAACACAAATTATTATAATTTATAATATAAATGATTAATTTTTTTAATTACATAGTAAATAAATGGATTTACATTTATTATTTTATATAATTCGTTCAATTATGTGAATTGAATAATCTCTTCAAATTGTATTTTTTTAATAATAGTAAAAATGTAATTAAATAATCATGATATTATACAAATGATATAATCATAAAAAATACCATGTTCACTATAGTATTTTGTAATTCCAAATAATGGGCATCACAAAAATCTTTATCCAATATTGAACTTACCAAATGTGGTATAAAAAAATTATTTTATTACAAACCAAATGCTACCTTAGTTGTAAAACTGTGTTCCATTATCTGTTATAAGCATGCATGAGACTCTATATCTATTAAGGATATTGTTGAGGACAAAGGCTTTAACATTCTTCTCCATGATCTTAGCTACGACCTTAAACTCTACCCACTTGGTAAAGTAATCAATAGCAACAATTATGAATTACTACTAACTAGAAGCTCGAGGAAAAGCACCTAAAATATCTAGACCCCTCTAGCTAAAGGGCTAAGGACTAGTGAAGAAGTGTGGTCTATCAGAGCATGCTTTTGGCATTGCATGCATCTTCGTACAAGTTGCTTCAAGTTCTCTCTCACGGTAGACCGAACACAGCTGAGTAGAAGCACTTAGATGTATAGAGCTTGGCTTTTGATGTGGTAGCTACATGCCCTCATGCGTAGCTCTTTTAACAACCTTTGACCTTTTTCAGGACGAACACATATGAGTAGTGAAGTACTTAAGCCTAGCTTGTAGAGGTCGTTAATAATGGTGTAGTTCACAGAGTTGTACATAAGCTTCCTAGTCTCTGTCCTATCCTATGGAAGAGTGCCATTCCTTAAGTAGTCAAGGATTGGATCTACACAACATGGCTCACTTGGTGTAGTATGTAGCTCCATGACCTAAGCTTGTTTCTTATTGATGCTCTTGTCTAGAAGGTATTCGACGAAGATACTTTTGTTTTGTTTGACTAGGTTAAGGATGTTTGTGGATGTGAGCTTTAACAACTTGTCCGCTTCAGAGTTCTTGGCTTGAAGAATCTTGGTGATGTTTTAGGAGGGGACCTTTGAGGTAACGTTGCATATAACTTAGAGGTAGTGGTTCATCCCTTCATCTTTGATTGTATATTCCCCTTCACTTACTGGACGACAAGTTAGGAGTTTGAATATATCTCTTGTTTTTTCAACACTTATCTCCTTTTCCAATCTAAGATCCTCAATCAAAGCTTTATACTCCACTTCATTGTTGCTTGTTGGGAATCTTAACTTAAGGGTGTATAAAACCTTAGCCCCATGTAATCCATGTAGCACAAGGCTAGCTTCACTCCCCCCTCAAGTGGAGGAGCCATTTATGTAGAGAGTCTGCATTGATTTGTCATTATCATCCAATGCTTCATCTTCCATTGGATACTTTATAATGAAATATGTAAGGACTTATTCTTTTATCACCTCTTTGGGTCCAAGGTTGTCAAACTCGCGAGTTAACTTGTACGATTCAACGATTTTATGAGTTTGAATACATATTTCTAGTTAACTCGCATGCAAAATTGGTGAGAAGTAAAATCGTAATAGAATCACGATTTTGAATAGTAAAATCGTCAAAATTGCAAGTTTGAACATTTCCATCGATTCCACAATATTGCACAACTAAGTAAAATTTCAGCCATCCGGATTCGGATAAACAAATATGTAATAATAGCTATTCATGGGCCTAAGCCCAAACTTTTAATAAACAAATATGAGCGGGACCCACGTGCTTTCCTATCGTAGGGGAGTATAAGCCATAGCCCAACATGTTCGTCGGTCATCACTCCTCTCTTATTAGTGTGTTGCATTGCATGAAAGTCTTTGTGTTTGTGTTCGTCGATTGTTAGTCTTCTTGTTCCTATTTGTGATCATGTTCGTGTTAAAGCACTCATGTTTGATTGCTGCAACTTTTCTTATTTTAATTAATATTTTTGTAATAGTAAATAAAATAAAGAGTGGATAACTTTAACTTTATAAAATTTTTTTAGATTTTTAATTTTATAGGAAATGTATAAATGTATTTATATTTCTATTTTTTCAATATCTCATAGTTAAGTAAATATGAGATATTGTTAAGTAAATATATTTTGAATTAATAATCACAAATAGTAAAAAAGTTTACCTAGTAATATATAATTTTGAAGGTTTTTCTTGTTATGGTATCTTCTTTATTATTTACTTTTGGTTAGTAATTATTTGTCATTTTTTAATATTACTCATTTCTAATAGTATATCTTCGTTATCAACTTTTATTTATTAGTAATTTCTTAAAGTCACAATTGATTTTAAAATTTTATCAATTATCTTTTAGCTTTTGTATATATAACTAGGTGAAACTTGTTTTATACATGATTTATCATTTTAGAAATAAAATATCTATATTATACAACTTATGCTTGATTATCTATATTATGACTTTTATTGCAAATTTGCAATTTATGGCTAAAATAAATGCTGAATTTCCTTATTTCTATTATTCATTATATTTTTTAATGACCATTATAAGTAAATTTATAATATTTTGAAGTTATTTTACATAGGTTGTAGAAACTTACGTTTCTATGTTCCGATTCTACGGACCCCTTAGTGACTCTATGTAAAATCGCGATTTTGACAACCACGCTTGGGTTAATAGTTTACCTCAAAGCACTGAGTTCTAAGGCATACTTCATCATTTAACTTTATATATTTAACTTATATAATATGTTTCATAGTGGTTGGTCTGTTAAGACTATCACTTAGTGGGTTTTGAAATATGGCTATGGTCTTATGGCTAAGATCACCATTACGAGAGCAAATTTCTCCACCTTGGTATACTTCACCTCAAGACCTTGAAGGACACGACTAACATAATAGACTAGTTTATGCTCCCTCTCTTCAACTCATACTAACGTCAAAAAGAGAGCTCAGTTGTTAACTAAGAGGTATAAGAACAAATCCTCTCCTGACATTAGCTTGGAAAATACTGATGGAGTTGTTAAGAACTAGTTCAACTTATTGAAGGTAGCTTGACATTAGTCGGTCCACTAAAACTTGGCTAGGTTCTTCAAAATTTCAAAAAACTCAGAGCACTTGTCTCCACTCTTAAACACGAATTTGTTCAGTATGGCAATGCATCATTTAAGCTTTTGCACCTCTTTTATTGATTTTGGGGATAGTTCGAATCTTCTTGGGGTTCACCTCTATGTCGGGCTGAGTGATCATATATCTAAGGAGCTTGCTTGAGGCTATCCTAAAGGTGCACTTTTGAGGGTTAAGCTTCATATTATACTGTCTCAAAATGTTGAGGGTTTTACATAAGTTTTGGAGTGGGTCTCCAAGTTGTTTGCTTTTAACAATCATGTCGTCCATATATACTTTTACATTCCATTCAATCTGCTTGTTGAATATTTTTATCACTAATCTTTGCTATGTAGCCCCAACTTTTTGAGGTCAAAGGAAATTACATTATAAGAATATGTTCCAAATTTGGTCATAAAAGAAGTATGTACTTTATCCTTTGGCTCCATTTTGATCTAGTTGTAGCTTAAGAAGGCATCTAAGAAACTGAGTGGAGCATGACTAAAGGTAGAATTAACAAGCTAGTTGATTTTAGGGAGGGGTAAGTAATTCTTTAGGTAGGCCTTATTGAAGTCCATATAGTCTATACACATTCGTCATTTCCCATTGGATTTCTTAGTTATCTAAGTTGGGTTATATTCCTCCCTCATGAAATTTGCTTCGAGCAACTTCAACACCTTTTCTTTGATAGTTACTTGTCATTTTGGGGTGAAATGTCTTCTTTTTGCTTAATGAATTTGGCATTTCTATTGATGTTGAGGAAATGCGTTATTACCTTTTGGGAGATGCTTAGCATGTCTGATAGTGACTAGGCAAATATATCACCATTGGACTTGAGGAAGTTGATGAATTGTTTTTTGAGCTTTATAAGCATTCATGTCCCTACCCGCGTGGTTTGTTTGGCATTGCTATTGAGCTAAATTTCCTTTGTCTCCTTGCCTGGTCCTCCCCTAGATCCTGACTTCTCCTCAAGTCTAGTTTCCTCACTAAATACCAGCTTCCATTTTAAGGCCTTTAGATATAACGTGTGTGCTAACTCTTGATCTCCTTAGTACACACCTACTCCATTGGACATTGGAAACTTTGCCTTTAAGTGCAATGTTGAGAATATCATCTCAAAGGTTTTTTTGGTTTGGTTGCCCCAAAATCACATTGTAAAGGGATCGACAATCTACCATTGAGAACTCAATGTTTTGTTAGGCTACAACATTGTTATCTTTAAGCTTTATGGGAAGGGTAATGATGCTTGCAGCCTTGACCAATTGATTGTTTAACCCATACAAATCATGATTGTAGGGCTTTTTCTTATTCTTAAGCTTGGACTACATATAGTTATAAACATGTTTGAAAATGATATTTGTTAAGTTGCTTGTATCGATTAAGGTCATCTTAACCTCTAACTTGGAAAACTTTATGTTGGTCACTAGGGCATTGTCATGACGGGTTTGCACCCACTTAAGGTTATCACTTAAGAAAGAGACAGATGTGTCTCATCACCTACCAATTGATTAGGGTGATAGTTAAGCTCCAAGAGCTTGGTTAGTCTCCAGTCTAAGGTCCCCTAACAATTGTATTGTTTACGTAATTGGGGGCTATATTTAGGTCGTTATTGTTATTGTTGTCTAGCTCATTTCGTCCTTACTCCTCTCGCCTCTTTTGAGTAGGTTGCTCGATAACATTGTTGGGGTCAACAATATACTCTCAAAGATATTGGCATTGGACGAGATCTTTGAGAGAGTTTTTGAGATGATAACATTCGTTTGTGTTGTGACCCTGATCCTTGTACAAGTTATAGTATTTGTTAGAGTTTCTCCTATTTGGATTACCCCGTAATTTTGTTAGTTTGGGTAGGATGCCTATGTTGCATACTTCCATACAAATATCCTTGACTAGCCAGATTAGTGGGGTATATGTTGTGAAACTTGGGATAGCACACTTCCTATCACTTGCATCATTAGCTTGTGATGACTCCCAATCTTGCTTAAGGCTTAGGTGATCCTTAACAAATTCCCTATTGTCTTTTTTGTTGTTTGACCTACTTTGGTCGAACTGCCTCCTTACCGGGATAAAATATTCCCATTAGATGTACTTACAAGCCTTTTCCTTGAATACCTCAAATTTTGTTGGTTTGTTCTTCGCTAAGGATTTGAAAAAGTCACTAGCAGGCTTGACACCTTAAATGACTGCATTTTAGGCTACTCACTTGTTGACATTAGGAATCTCTAACATTGTGGCATTAAACCAATAAGGTAGTCTTTAATGGACTCATCATGACCCTATTTTATCAGGTTCAAGGTTGAGGAGCCCTTCACCAAGAGCTTATTTGCTAGAAAGTGCTATTAGAACTAGTTAGCCAACTCATAGAATGAGGATATAGAGTTGGCTGGCAAATTGTTGTACAAGGTTTGAGCAATATTCTGTAAGGTGCTTAGAAAAGCCTTGCAAGTGATTGCATCATTAAGGCTATGTAAGTTCATCATCATCTAGAAGTGACATAAGTGATTGTTCGGATCAACCGTTCCATTATAGGTATCAAGTTGAGGCAAGTATACATTTAGTGGTAGGACCTCATCTTATATCATCTACGTAAAAGGAGTTTGATTGATTGAAAATCTGGCAAAGGGATCGGCCTTCTTGCTTCCCTTCAGGTTAAAGAGATGTTTGATGTAGTCATCAATTTGATCGATGTCGATGTTAATGACCTACCTATAAGCTCAGGTTCGAGTGTTGGTGTCGAGTCTAATTTTTGAATTCCCATTCCTAATCCGATCTAGACTAGACCCTATGCTCATCTAATGTAGATCCTCGACTTGAATTAGGAATTTCGTTTGATTTTTGGAGTCGCCACCCAACTGTTGTTGGGAAAAATTGAATTAAGACTAAAGGAGCGGATTAGTCTTAATTTGGACTACTAGTCGTCGTTATTTCCTCTTCTCGTTTTTGTGAAAAGAGGAAAAGGGAAAAACCAGAGTTTCTAAGTCCGGTGGCTAACCTATTAAAACCTTTATGGTTACCACCTAGTCTCTTAAAATTGTTCATCTTTAGAAATGTGTTTTTATTGTGTTTCTGTTACTTTATGTTTTTGAATTATTTAAAAAAAATGATTTTTTATTCATTTTATGGGTTGACCCAGATGGGTGCCTACGTACCTACTACTCAGGATCAAACAAGCCGTAGTTCGCTTTTCTGAAAACTTTAAGTTTGTTTGTGAATTTTAATTTTGAAATCTCTTTTGCTTTATGTTCTTACCATTTTCGGGATTTTTTCTAAAAAATTCTAAGCCTAAGCTTTAATTTGATTTTGAAAATGATTTTAGGGAAAAACATCAATTTTTGGATTTATTTGAAGAAAAGGATTTTTCTAAGTGCTAAAACTCATTTTTTATGATTTTTTATGATTTATGATTTTTTTTAATGATTTTTATGATTTTTTTTGTTATTTTTGTGATTTATGAGAATTTTGTGATTTTTGGGAATTTTTGTTGATTTTTGTGATTTTTGGGAATTTTTGTTGATTTT
The DNA here is from genome assembly GCA_037954665.1 of Laguncularia racemosa. Classification (NCBI taxonomy): domain Eukaryota; kingdom Viridiplantae; phylum Streptophyta; class Magnoliopsida; order Myrtales; family Combretaceae; genus Laguncularia; species Laguncularia racemosa. The sequence continues at coordinate 1,892,348 of JBBMOL010000072.1, forward strand.
CGTGATTTTTGGGATTTTTTGGAATTTTTTGGTTTATTATCTATCCTATGTTGACATCTAAAATTTTATTATTATTTTCCTAATATTTTTTATTATTTTTCTATATTTTATTTTTATTTTTTATTTTTTATTTATCTATTTATTACTTTTCTATTATTATTTTTCTACATTATTAAATTCTAGAAAAATCTAATTTCTACATTTTCTTATTTATTAAAAATAAAACATAAACAAATAAATAAATAAATAAATAACTAAATAACAAATAATTAATTAATTCAGAATAAATAAATAAACAAAATTAATTAAATAAAAAAAATCCGGAAAATCCGACTTACCTGGATCCGGGTCGGTGCGCGGGTCGGGTCGGGTCGGGTCGATCGGACACGGCGGCGGGGAAGGCTTGTTCACGGCGTTCCGGTGGCCTTTTGCAGCGGGTGAGGTGTCGAATCCTAGCTTCTCGAGGTTGCTGAATCCAATGGTGGCGGTGGTTTGCTCCCAGAACGTCTCCTTGCGGTGGCTCTAGCTCCGGTCGGTGGTTTCGGTTTCAAGCTTCTCCGGCGTACTCCGATTCGCTCCTTTCTCTCTCTTTCTCTCACTTTTTCTTCGTGCTTTGGCTTCCTCTACCCCTCCTCTATTTATAGGCGTCCAGAAACCCTCTTGGATAAGCTCAAATCGGCCGATTTGGATAAATCCAAATTTCTTCCGTTTTTAGATTTGATTTTATCCCGGCGATTTGATGTTGATCCATTGTTTTTCTTTGATTTATCTTATGGATTCGGCTTTATCTTGACAATAATCTAGAAGATTTGAAAAAAAATGATCGATTCCACCTTCGTCGGACTTGCTCCGGCTTCTCCTCGCGTCTGTCTGGGTGAGGAAGACGATCACGCGCAACACGCGTGATTTTCTTCGGCCAATCACACGCTGCCACGTGGCAGCTCTAGGCGAAAGGAAAAAAAAAATTGCATTGAGTGCTCGGGGGAAGATTCGAACTCGCGACCTCCAAGCCTCCCGCACGTTCCCAGCGCACGCACGAACCAACTGAGCTGGCCCAATTTCTCGATTTTCTTTATATCGCAAATTGCATATATGCAATGCGATTTTTTTCATTTTTTTGTATTTTTTGAAATTTCAAAAATTTGTAGAAATTGTTTATTATTTATTATTGCTATTTCTGAAATCATTTTTCAAAATTGATGTGTTTTCCTATTTATTTTTATTTTTTTGAATATTTTTACTATTTATGCTAAATTAGAGGAAAATTGGGAAAAATTGGAAAAATTAAAAATTGATTATTTTTGCGAATTATCGATTCCTAAGGCAAAAATGGGGTGTTTACAGCTGCCCCTCTTTGTAGTAAAGTTTGAAAAACTTAACTACAAAGACAAACAAAAGACACCATTTTTGGCCTCTTTAATGGATTTTGGTAGGAAAATGCTCCAAGAGCTAATAATCCTACGATTGAAGATGTTCCTAACAATTCAAGGTAATGTTCCTTCCCAAAAAGTGCTTTATGGGCTGACTAATTGGCGATGGGGCATGTCTCCATCATTGTGTAGGAATGTATGAGAAATGATGATAGGAAGCGTCTTATCAAACTTGCAACCTTGGAAAGAAAATTTACTCAGGAAGCGCCCTTATGAGCTGGCTACCTGTCAACAGAAGCGTCTTGTTAGACTAGCAACTGTTTGGAGGAATATTTTCGAAAAGTGCCCCGAGAGCTGACTAATCGGTATGGTTTAGGAAATTGCCCCTCATGGGCTGACTAACCTTGAGTGGAATGCCTCAGGAAGTGCTCCCTATGAGCTAACCTTGAGGTAGATTTTTAGGAAAATGCCCCCTATGGGTTAACTAACCTTTGATGGGATTGTCTCAAAAAGTGCCCCCTATGGGCTAACCATGAGAACAGATTTTTAGGAAAGTGCCCCCTATGGGCTGACTAACCTGGAATTGAACTTGTCTCAAAAAGTGCCCCCTATGGGCTAACAATGAGAACAAGGTTTTTAGGAAAGTGCCCCCTATGGGCTGACTAACCTGGAATTGAATTGTCTCAAAAAGTGCCCCCTATGGGCTAACCATGAGAACAAGGTTTTTATGAAAGTGCCCCCTATGGGCTAACTAACTTGGAATTGAATTGTCTCAAAAAGTGCCCCCTATGGGCTAACTATGAGAACAAAGTTTTAGGAAAGTGCCCCCTATGGGCTGACTAACCTGGAGTTGAATTGTCTCAAAAAGTGCCCCCTATGGGCTAACCATGAGAACAAAGTTTTAGGAAAGTGCCCCCTATGGGCTGACTAACCTGGAATTGAATTGTCTCAAAAAGTGCCCCCTATGGGCTGACCATGAGAACAAAGTTTTAGGAAAGTGCCCCCTATGGGCTAACTAACCTGGATTGAATTTGTCTCAAAAAGTGCCCCCTATGGGCTGACCATGAGAACAAGGTTTTTAGGAAAGTGCCCCCTATGGGCTAATTAACCTAATATAAAAATGATATCTAGGAAGGTGTCTTTATAGACCGACCTTGGAAGAGATCTAGGGAAGTGCCCCTTTTTGGGCTGACTACCCTATGATGAAAATGATGGCTCAAAAGGTGCCCCATGTGGGCTAACCTTGAGAGATATAGGGAAGTGCCCCTTTTTGGGCTGACCACCCTATTAAAGGGCAGGTTCAGACAAGTGCCCCACTACGGGCTGACTCATCTTGTACTTTTGAATATGCTTTCTACGGCCCGACCTAAATGATGTGATGCCTTTCATGACAATTATTATTTTTTTAATGTGCTTGCCAGTTTTATCGTGGATAGCAACCAAACAACCGAACCTTCGGGCTAGTTTGCTTCTGCTTCATTTCTTCTTATCTTGACATAGGGTCGACAATTTTGATGTGCTCCCTTTCTTTTTGCGCAAGGCTCTTTTGACGGTAATGTTATCCCAATAACGCGCTCAGTTTTAATGCTCAAAAATAGATAGGATTATATCACAAACCATATTAAGATTCATTATCATTTTAGTGTTTATCTTTCATTGGTGAAATGGTGGGTAATGTGTTTAAGAATATTTATTATGGTGCGAATTGATTGTTGATCATTCAGGGATATTAACTTTGCTTGTAAAAAGTAAAAACTTGACTCAATAAAATTTACACCGAACATTGGCTTTCATAAACATTGGCAAATTTTCAATTCCCTTGCCTAAGGATAGTACATCTTTACAGCATCTGTGTTAATGGGGTCTCTCAACTCGGGACCATCCATTTGAGTTAATATCAGAGCACCTCCTGACAGAACCTTTTTTACCACATATGGACCCTCATAGTTTGGGGTGAATTTTCCTCTGGAGTCTTGCGCGTTCGGGAGAACCTTCCTTAACACCAGATCCCCCTCTTTAAAGTACCGAGGTCTCATCTTCTTGTTAAATGCTCGGGCCATTCTTTGTTGGTAATACTGGCCATGACATAATGCGGTAAGTCTTCTTTCATCAATCAGATTCAGCTGATCAAGCCTCTTCTTTACCCAGTCTGATTCGGTTAACTGAGTTTCTGATAAGATTCTGAATGATGGTATCTCAACTTCAACTGGTAGCACTGCTCCAGTACCATATACCAATGAATATGGGCTAGCTCCTGTAGATGTTCTTATTGAAGTCCTGTAAGCCATGAGAGCAAACGGTATCATTTCATGCCAATCTTTGTAAGTTGTTGTCATTTTCTCGATAATCTTCTTGATATTTTTGTTAACTGCTTCTACTGCCCCGTTCATTTGAGGTCGGTAGGGAGTTGAAATTCTGTGGAATTGTGGACATAAACCTGTCATCGATTTGTTGTTAAGATTGGTACCATTGTCGGTGATGATGGACTCAGGAACTCCGTACCGGGCTATTATGTCCCTTTTTAAGAAGCGGACTATTACCCCTTTTGTGACATTGGTGTATGATGAAGCTTCTACTCACTTGGTGAAGTAATCAATTGCTACCAGTATAAATCTATGGCCGTTGGATGCTGTCGGAGTGATAGGGCCAATTATGTCGATTCCCCACATGGAGAATGGCCATGGTGCGGATAACAAGTGTAGCTCGTTGGGCGGAGCATTGATCCGGTTCGCATAGACTTGACACAAATGACAGTGCTTGACATATTTTATGCAATCTGATTCCATAGTCAACCAATAATATCCTAACCTCATGATTTTTTGGGCCAACATGTAGCCATTCATATGAGGTCCACATACTCCTTCATGTACTTCTTTCATCAGTTCGCATGCTTCATCTTTGTCCACACATCTCAACAGGGTGGTATCAGATGATCTCTTGTAAAGTATGGACCCACTTAATAGGAAATGGCTTGCTAACCTTCTGAGTGTCCTTTGGTCATTCTTGTTAGCCATTTCGGGGTATTTACCTTCTTGGAGAAAGGTCTTGATATCATGGTACCAAGGTTTGTTATCTTGTATCTTTTCAATTGTTAAACAGTAGGCGGGCCGACTTTCGATGTCTATTTTCATCGGTTGAACTTCGGCTCCTCCTGTTATCTGGATCATAGATGCTAGTGTGGCTAGGGCATCTGCGAACTGATTCTGAGTTCTCGGGATGTATGTGAAAGTGATTGCCTTGAATTCTTCAATTAGCTTTGTCAAGTGTTGATGATATGGTACTAGTTTGGGGTCTTTAGTCTTGTATTCCCCTCTTGTCTGTAGTATGATGAGCGACGAATCCCCATATACTTCTAATTCGCAGATTCCCATTTGACAGGCTATTTTGAGGCCAAGAATACATGCTTCATATTCTGCGATATTATTGGTATAGGGAAATGTAAGTCTCGTCGCTGCAGGGAATTGCGTGCCGTCCGGGGATATCAATACCACCCCAACCCCACAACTGAATACATTAGCGGCTCCATCGAAAAACAGTTTCCATTTTGGGTTCTGCTCTGTCCCAAAGTCTTCTACCCACTTATCTTCCACTGACAATATATTCTCATCCGGAAATTGGGCCTGTAGTTCTTGGGAATCTGTCTCGACAGGGTGTTCCGCCAACTGGTCGGCTAAGGCTTGCCCTTTCATCGAGTTCTGATTTACGTATGTGATGTCAAACTCGGATAGGAGCATTTGCCACTTAGAGATTCTCCCTATCAAGGCTGGTTTCTCTGCCAAGTATTTCAAGGGATCATGTCTTGTTAGCAGTTCAATATGGTAATAAAGGGTGTATTGCCTTAGTCGATGCATGACCCAGATTAAAGCACAACACGTCTTCTCCACCTCTGAGTACCTCTGTTCCCCATCTGTGAACTTCTTGCTTAGATAATATATGGAATGCTCTCTTCCCTCGTCATCTTTCTGCCCCAGCACACATCCCATGGATTCAGGGAGTATAGTGAGGTATAAGAATAAGGGCTTTCCTTGTTTTGGGACTATCAAGACCAGAGGTTTTGTAAGATAGCCTTTGATTGTTTCGAATGCCTCTTCACATTCGTCGTCCCATTCTATTGTGGTGTTCTTCTTCAACAGACGAAATAATGGCCGGCATTTGTCGGTGAGCTATGAGATAAAACGAGCTATGTAATTTAATCTTCCCAGTAAGCTTCTTACTTCTTTAACGAAGCGTGGGGAAGGTAATTCTAATATGGACTTTACCTTGTCAGGGTCAATTTTAATGCCTTCCTGGCTTATGACAAACCCTAACAATTTCCCCGTTGTGATCCCGAAAGTACATTTTTCTGGGTTTAACTTAAGCTGGAACTTCCTCAGTCGTTTGAACAATTTCCTCAGGATATCTATATGGCTTTCTCCTTCTTTGGATTTGGCTATCATGTCGTCGACATATACTTCAACCTCTCGATGCATCATATCGTGAAGTATAGCGACCATGGCTCTCTGATACGTTGCCCCGACGTTTTTCAAACCGAAGGGCATGACTTTGTAACAGAAAGTCCCCCATGTTGTGATGAAGGTCGTTTTGGTTTTATCTTCCTCAGCCATTTTTATTTGATTATATCCTGAGAAACCGTCCATGAATGAGAAGAGATGGTTTCCCGCAGTATTATCTACTAGAACATCAATGTGAGGTAGGGGGAAGTTATCCTTTGGCGTGGCTTGGTTTAAGTCCCGAAAGTCTACACATACGCGTACTTTTCCATTCTTTTTAATGACAGGGACTACATTTGCTACCCACTCTGGGTAGTCGGATACTTCAATGAACCCTACTTCTAGCAGTTTCTTGACTTCTTCTTTGATTTTCAGTAAGATGTCAGGCCTAAATCTTCTCAGTTTTTGTTTTTTAGGTTTGACATCTTCCCTTGTGGGAAGCCTGTGAACTACTATTGACCGGTCTAGCCCTGACATGTCACCATACGACCAGGCAAACACATCTGCATATTCCATTAATAGCTCGGTTATCTCACGTTTTTGCTCGGCACTCAAACTGGTCCCGATTTTGAGGTTCTTAGGGTTTTCCATGCTTCCTAGATTTACTGTCTCCATAGGCTCGTCGATCGAGATTCCGCTTTGTTCATGTTTTAGCCAATTTTCTTGTATTATTTCGTGGTCTAAAATATCGCCTTCAACAACTGACCCAGCAGCGTTGGAAACGATATCAGCGTTTTTACTTTCTACCTGCGCGAAATATTCCTAATGTTCGATGGTAGGAGATTTGAGTAAAATGAAAGCATATATATATAAGAAGGAAAAAAAAAACAAACTGTAATTGAACTTGATAAAGAGTCTCAATAAAATTTGTTTAATAATCTTTCTCTACTCTTGAGCTAACCTAGCGTTACTGATAGGATAACAAAACCAATTGTTGAGAGCTGGATGTTGGTTAGACGTGCGAGGAGTTGATTTCCCCTTGTTGTCGTCCTCTTCATTTATCCGAAGATCTTGAATGACGTTTGCCTTTCGGAAAGATTGTTGGAGAGGTGGGATGCACATCTGGGTGTCGGTCAGCTTCTCCCTTATTCTGCCTTTGGCCCTTTTTGTTTGCGCTTCTTCTGCGGCCGTAGGAATGTACCTTAGTCCAAACGTCCCATGCTGCCCCTCTTTAAACTGATGGCCCTCCTTGCTGGTCACCATGTTTACTTCATTGAAAATCTGCAACCCCAGGTCTTCTGAACCTTCTTCCCCAATATAAGGTATGGCAGTCTCTTTGTATATGGCGTAATCCTGCTCGCCCAGTACAGTGACTATCTGCCCGTTTGTGATGAATTTGACCCTTTGGTGGAGACTAGAGGGGATGGCTCCAGCAACATGTATCCAAGGTCGTCCCAAGAGCAAATTAAAAAATCTTGGGATATCGAGGACCTGGAAGGAGATGTGGAATGTTTGTGGACCAATTTCCACCGGTAGGCTCACCTCCCCTATTATGTCTCTTTTGGACCCGTCAAAAGCTCTGACCACTGTGGAGCTGGGTTTTATATTGCTTGGATCGATCCCCAATAAGTCGAGCGTTGCCAATGGGCAAACGTTGAGAGATGATCCGTTGTCGATAAGTACCCGGGAGACAATGGTGTCATTGCACTTGACCACTACGAATAGTGGTTTGGTATGTTGGTCTCCCTCTTCCCCTAGCTCTTCCGGAGAGAAGGATATTTGGTCCATTGCAAAAATGGAGCCCGCCACGTGACCCAATTTGTCTATAGTGATACCTTCCGGGACTTGAATCTTTTTTAGCACTTTAAAGAGTGCTTCCCTGTGAGGTTCGGATGTTGTGAGAAGGCCCATGAGCGATATCTGCACTGGAACTTTATTTAATTGTTCCATGATCTTGTATTCACTAGCCTTAACCATCTTCGTGAATGCAGCAAGTCCCTCTTCCTCTTCTTCCCCTTTTTCCACGGTGGGCTCTTCAGTCGGGCCCTTATACTTTGGATCATATAATCTCCCAGAGCGGGTGATGCCTCCCACTATAGGAGTTCGCTCTTGTTCGAGGGCTCGATAGTTGAACGGTGCAGCCTTGTAATTCTCTGCTGGTATCGGGACATTGAATACATATCTTTTTCTTGGGATTTGTACCTCGGTTGATTGTCCCTCATAGCACTGTATAACCCTGGGCTTTTGATGAGAGTTGATCATGTGGACAGTCTTCCCCTCTTCCTTTGCCGGGTTGTCCTCCTTCTCAAACTCCGGTCCCCATCCGCTAGGTGGCCCTTGCTCAGTCGGGGTATAAAAATAGTTCACTAAATACTGAAATCTCCCGTGTGATTCCCCCAAAGTGCCGACCGTTGGGTCTCCAGCTGACCATATTCTTTTAATGTGTGTTTTTGGAGTCTATTCTGGAGCTTGGCGAGATTGCTTCTTTTGTGGTTCGGTCTTCAGGGCTTCTTTGGGAACCGACTCCTCAGATGTAATCATATTAATGGCGGGCCTGTGATTGGGCAGGGGGTTGGTGTTGACATTAGGTGCTGGCGTGTTCATGAAATCCAATTGTATGATTCCTGCATCAATTAAATCTTGGATTTTGTGTCGGAGCCTCCAGCACCTATCTGTGGAATGCCCCTCCTGACCCATGTGGTAGTCACACTTGAGATTTGAGTCAAAGTTCTTGGGCTTGTACCGGTCGTTGGGGATCTCGAAACTAATCAAGTTGTCTGCCCTCAACCGAGCGAAGACTTGACTGAGTGGGATGGGGATTGGAGTGAACTGCCTTGGGACCCTAACAGCCTGAGTTTGACCCGTCGTGGGTTGCTGGACTGGGGTACTCGTGGTCTGAAATGTAACACGAGTCCCGGCCTTTTCTGCTTTACCGGAGTGGACCGTGCTGACAATGGACTCTTTAGCTCTGTTTCCTCCCACAGGCCTTTGTGTCGGTGTGACCCTAGGAGGCTCCATTGTTTGGAGTCTACCGGTGGTGATGGCGTTCTCAATCCTGCACCCCGCAGCCACTACCTCTGCAAAACTGGACGAGGTCTGGCCCACCAGGTGTGAAAAGTAGGTCTTGTCCAGGGTATTGACAAATATGGATGTCAATTCCTTCTCAGATATCGGGGTTGCTACCTTAGCGGCCTGGGCTCTCCAGCGCTGAGCATATTCCTTGAACGACTCAGCATGTCTCTTCCGGAGACTTCCCAGGTCGATTATAGATGGGGCGACTTCAATATTGAACTTATATTGGTCATAAAATGCCCGGGCTAGCTTCTCCCAAGTGTTGACAATGTTGAAGTCCAGGTAGGCATACCAGACCAGTGCAAGGCCTGTGAGGCTGTCTTGGAATGTCTGAAGCATGAGCTGGTCGTATTGAGCATACTTGCTCATTTTCCGAGCATATAGCCTGGTATGCATTTTAGGGCAGCCGGTTCCATCATACTTTTCAAACTCTAGGGTCTTGAACTTCTCGGGGTATGCCTCTTCTCTGTATGCTGGCAGGTTGGTGATCCCGGCCTATTCAAAACCGTCAGGGCCCTCAATGGTTCTCATCTTGTCATGGAGCTGCTGGAAGAGTCGTTTCTCCATCTCCTTCTGCCTCTCTTCCATCTCCTTTTTTCAGGTCATCAGAGGTCGGCCCCTGGTTGACCTTTGGCTCATATTCAAAGGCCGGGTTAAGGTGGGAATTGATCTCTTCATATTCCGGAGGTTGTCCCTCCACTGCTTTCCCCTTTCTGGCCCTTGAATACTCTTCCTGGGTTGGCTGAGTGTTGCGTAGGAGGCCGATGCTTTCAGTCAAGAGGTGAACCTGGGCAGCTAGTTGTTGGACTGTTTGTTCTAGGGACATGATCCTAGAGTCTGAGGCAGCTTCAGCATTGGTGTTGTTGCGGTTGTCACTGCTGTTGGCCATTTTTGTTCTTGAGCGCGTGAGAACTGGGCTTCGAGGAGGGTTCGATTGTCTGGAAGCTATTTTGATACCTGGATTCGCATTTTGCTTTTTAGTGTAATGAATGCAAGAATGATATGCATGTGTCACGCGAATGCTAAAAAGTAAAAAGGGTTGACAACTGACTGACAATGTAATATTGAAAATTCACTTTTATTAATATTAAACATTCTGGAGTTTAAAATAAAATATTACAAATAAAGATCTACTTCCTAGTTCTTTTAGTCTTCTGTTGTGGAGGCTCAGATTTCCCACTGATGACGGCTTCCAATTCCTTGACTTTGGCCTGGCATTTCTCCAATTGTGCTTCTAAAGCCTTGTTCCTTTGATCGGATTCTTTGAAACGTCCCTTCCAGATGTCTTTCTTATGATCCGCAACTTCAAAGTACACCTCCATTCGAGCCCTGACCTGTTCCAGGTACACTTCTGTCTCTGGATTGATCTTGTCTGGTCTTGGTTGGGTGACGTCTGGAACCCGATACGCTCTTTCCCCTGTCTGGTATAGCTGGTGGATTACAAATTCTCTGGTGGCTCGGTGCTTTCCCACTTCGCCATCTAATTCCCCGAGGTCCACATTCGGGCTTTCAATTTTGGCTTCCCAAAGTGCTTTGACCTCTGCCAGCTTCACAAACTTCTCAGCTACTAACAGGTTCGGATCTTGATAATCAAAGGTAACTGCTTGTACCGAGGGCCGATAGACTATGTCTTGGATAGTGCCGAACTGACGGACCACTGAGCTTGGGTGATATCTGATACATTCGCTGATTCCGATTAAAGGCACTGCTTGGAAGTTTCTACAGGTCAAGATGATTTTGTTACAGCAACTCCACCTGGCTATCCATAAAATATCTTCGGCACTGAAGCTCCTAAGCAGCTCTACCCAACTGTGGCTGGTAAGGTCGTCTGGTAGCTTTGCCTTTTCTACACATGAATCCACCAGATCCACCTGTTGGGCTAGGGTTGAGGGTGGCTTACAAACCATATTAGTAGAAGGTTGAGGCTGGAGCGAAGGATCCCATGGCCTTTTTTTTTGAGGAAGTTTAAATTCCGGATCTGTTCAACCAGTAGAGCCAGGATGTAGGATCTTCCCTCCAGGAATTGGGTCACCAGCTCTGCAACCCTGTAGTGAATATAGAAGGTCCCGGTGGGGAACAGTATGGTGGCGAAGGCTGTCAAGATGAAAGCGTTCACCCTTCTCTGTCTGTAAGTCTTGGGGTCCCCACTCAGGACGTCCTTTCTATCCCCATTATCCTCTCGGGCGATGAACCATGCTTCTAAATCATCTATCCGTATGCAATATCCATTACAGTCTGCCAGGGCTTTGTTGACTGCTGTCTTACGGATGCCTAATAATCTGCTGAAGGTACCGGCTGGCCCGGCCTCTAGGTTTGGAATGTAGATCTGATCGGTTAGTGCTGGAGCCTATAGCAACTGGGTGTACTCCTCCAGGGTAGGGGTGATCTCATGCGGTCCGATAAAGAAAGCAGCGGGCTCGATTTCCCATAATTGGAGCATGGCCCGGACTAAAGGCAAATTCACCTCTATCTTCGTCAGTGAGAGGACGAGGCCGATCTTTTGCTGGATGAAGGCCTGCTCCTCTGGGTTGTACAAGGTAAACCAATGGTCTAGTACCAACTTTGGGTCCAAGGGTTTGTACACTCGAATTTCTTTGCGGAGGAGGCGGTCGACTGCACTGCTAGCCATCTATTACAATAAGAAATAGCCTAGTTACAAACAGAGCTATGAAAACATTACAGGGAAATGGTCCTGAACTCCAAGGACAAAAATAACAAACCATTACAATGTCATCCAATTGTCAACCCCTTATGATGTTATGTATGCAAGTCGGTTGGTTCTAATTGGTTCCCGAGCTCTATGGCCTCCCGCATTCTCGAAGAAATGGATCTCAGGCCATATCGAAGCATAGGGTGGGGTAGCCTAATCGGTCCCGAACGGTGAATCAACTCACTTCGCCCGAAACCTACACAATGGCTCCCCGTCTTAGGTTTCTAGGACGGTCCGGGTTCGACCGCATCTACTCACACAAACATATGTATGCATGCAAACCCCCATAGTAAAGAAAATTCAAAATCTAACTAATCCCTGAAAAGTTAGTAACAGAGTAATAATTGAAACACATTTCTTAAAGAGAACAATTCGAAGATTCAGGTGGCTTAGCCTACTGGCATGGCTCCTCAGTGGAGTCGCCATCCTGTCGAGTCTAATTTCTGAATTCCCATTTCTAATCTGATCTAGACTAGACCCTATGCTCATCTAATGTAGATCCTCGACTTGAATTAGGAATTTCGTTTGATTTTTGGAGTCGCCACCCAACTGTTGTTGGGAAAAATTGAATTAAGACTAAAGGAGCCGATTAGTCTTAATTTGGACTACTAGTCGTCGTTATTTCCTCTTTTCGTTTTTGTGAAAAGAGGAAAAGGGAAAAACCAGAGTTTCTAAGTCCGGAGGCTAACCTATTAAAACCTTTACGGTTACCACATAATCTCTTAAAATTGTTCATCTTTAGAAATGTGTTTTTATTGTGTTTCTGTTACTTTATGTTTTTGAATTATTTAAAAAAAATGATTTTTTATTCATTTTATGGGTTGACCTGGATGAGTGCCTACGTACCTGCTACTCAGGATCAAACAAGCCGTAGTTCGCTTTTCTGAAAACTTTAAGTTTGTTTGTGAATTTTAATTTTGAAATCTTTTTTGCTTTATGTTCTTACCATTTTCGGGATTTTTTCTAAAAAATTCTAAGCCTAAGCTTTAATTTGATTTTGAAAATGATTTTAGGGAAAAACATCAATTTTTGGATTTATTTGAAGAAAAGGATTTTTCTAAGTGCTAAAACTCATTTTTTATGATTTTTTTATAATTTTTGATTTTTTTAATGATTTTTTTGATTTTTTTTGTTATTTTTGTGATTTCTGAGAATTTTGTGGATTTTTGTGATTTTTGGGAATTTTTGTTGATTTTCGTGATTTTTGGGAATTTTTGTGATTTTTGGGATTTTTTGGAATTTTTTGGTTTATTATCTATCCTATGTTGACATCTAAAATTTTATTATTATTTTCCTAATATTTTTTATTATTTTTCTATATTTTATTATTATTTTTATTTTTTTATTTATCTATTTATTACTTTTCTATTATTATTTTTCTACATTATTAAATTCTAGAAAAATCTAATTTCTACATTTTCCTATTTATTAAAAATAAAACATAAACAAATAAATAAATAAATAAATAACTAAATAACAAATAATTAATTAATTCAGAATAAATAAATAAACAAAATTAATTAAATAAAAAAAATCCGGAAAATCCGACTTACCTAGATCCGGGTCGGTGCGCGGGTCGGGTCGGGTCGGGTCGATCGGACACGGCGGCGGGGAAGGCTTGTTCACGGCGTTCCGGTGGCCTTTTGCAGCGGGTGAGGTGTCGAATCCTAGCTTCTCGAGGTTGCTGAATCCAATGGTGGCGGTGGTTTGCTCCCAGAACGTCTCCTTACGGTGGCTCTAGCTCCGGTCGGTGGTTTCGGTTTCAAGCTTCTCCGGCGTACTCCGATTCGCTCCTTTCTCTCTCTTTCTCTCACTTTTTCTTCATGCTTTGGCTTCCTCTACCCCTCCTCTATTTATAGGCGTCCAGAAACCCTCTTGGATAAGCTCAAATCGGCCGATTTGGATAAATCCGAATTTCTTCCGTTTTTAGATTTGATTTTATCCCGGCGATTTGATGTTGATCCATTGTTTTTCTTTGATTTATCTTATGGATTCGGCTTTATCTTGACAATAATCTAGAAGATTTGAAAAAAAATGATCGATTCCACCTTCGTCGGACTTGCTCCGGCTTCTCCTCGCGTCTGTCTGGGTGAGGAAGACGATCACGCGCAACACGCGTGATTTTCTTCGGCCAATCACACGCTGCCACGTGGCAGCTCTAGGCGAAAGGAAAGAAAAAATTGCATTGAGTGCTCGGGGGAAGATTCGAACTCGCGACCTCCAAGCCTCTCGCACGTTCCCAGCACACGTACGAACCAACTGAGCTGGCCTAATTTCTCGATTTTCTTTATATCGCAAATTGCATATATGCAATGCGATTTTTTTCATTTTTTTGTATTTTTGAAATTTCAAAAATTTGTAGAAATTGTTTATTATTTATTATTGCTATTTCTGAAATCATTTTTCAAAATTGATGTGTTTTCCTATTTATTTTTATTTTTTTGAATATTTTTACTATTTATGCTAAATTAGAGGAAAATTGGGAAAAATTGGAAAAATTAAAAATTGATTATTTTTGCGAATTATCGATTCCTAGGGCAAAAATGGGGTGTTTACAGTTGGATGGCTCAAGTTGGTTATTTTAAGCAGCAGCATTGTTGTAGCTGCATGATGCAATAGGTAGGATTGGAGGGTAACAAGCCAATCCCTGTAACGCTGTAGGCAAGATTAGCTTAATGGGAGCATAGTTGCGGTGCTTTACAAATTGAGCTCGCTGATTCATTTGTTGGGCATTCACTATCGGTGGTGGCAATGGAGGTTATTTTGTGGTGGTTTTGGAAAATGGGTGAACACATTTTCCAGCTTTAGTATATTGTTCAATTACTCCAATTCTACCAATCAGGCTTAGAGCCTTGCATTGTCATTGCGAATAGTTTCATTCTGCATTGTAAGCATTTTGCATAGGTTTTTCAAATCTAGAAAGCATTGGGTGTCAATCAATTGGAGGTTAGTGTTTATGTTTGGTTGTTGGGATGTCGTGGCTTGAAGGTTTTGGTCCATCACTAAAGCATCCATGGTTTTTCTTTTTATTTGGTAATTTTTGATCTAGGTGCCATTATTGTAGTCGTGAGTAGGCTCATGAAGATAGTGCTAAATGTTGTGCTGAAATTTTTTTTTTAGGTGGTAAAATCACTTGCAAAGGAGAAGAGATCATGTTATAGGAAGAGTTGGAGATTGCTTTGACATAACCATTCCATTACCTAAGTCAACATAAGTTTTGGATAATAGTAATGTAAGATCTTAAAGATAGTGGAAAAGGTCATTTATTCGATAGCCCCTAACCTCTATTTATAGGGATTGAGGGCGATCTTATTATGGTAAGTGCATTGATACTCGAGATCCTTTTTGGATTTGGTGGAGGGTGCATCTTTGGTCGGCTCATTTCCTTATTTGTCTCATGCCTTCCATGCTTATCCACCTTAGGGATGCATGTAGCTAATCTAAGTAATAGTTTAGGGCATGTTAGCTAAGTTTTAACACTTTGTGCTATAGCGATTTGTAAGAGGTTGGTTTAGGCACATAAAGCTCAAATAAGGGCTCAGATAATTCAAATTAGGTTTTGGGGGTTAATGCCCAAAAAGTAATATCAATAGGTGGTTGCTTACTAGGCTCTGGTTCATCCTTTGTGAGAAAAATTTTAAGTTGTAGGTACTTCTATTATACTGATGAATTGGGTTATGACTTGTACTATGACTTGCGAGATGATATGGAGTACATTTACTATGAGGAGTCGATGGTGTGGGATTTTGCTAGACTAATGTGATGTTTAAATGTTCAATTATATTTATAGATTTGACTCCTATATGTTCGTCAAGTTCAATTATGTTAGTTTGAGTAGTTACCTGTATTAATGTATCCAGTTGTGTAAGAGTCGATATAGACTCTAGTATCATGTTTATGTTTGTTGGTGGTTTGATTAGATAGAGTGAGGCTTTGAAAAGTCACTCAGTTATGTAATCTTTTGGAGATTGTTTCAGTGTGATGTAGTTGTAATTATTACAAATACTGTAATTATGTTTAGTGTTTATATATAAATTTTTAAGTGTATAAAATAATATATATTATTAATTCTATATCTTTTAAAAAGTTAAATTAACCTAAGTGACATTTCCAATTTTTATAAGAGGGGGTTACATTATAGTTTTCCATCTTTATTACTAAGTTTACTTAATTCCATAGATGGGTGGTTACATATATATATATAGATAATTTTATTTGAAAATTTGAACAAAAGATTATGTAAATTGCAAATACGTCCAATTATATTTACTTTAGGTTAGTATAGCCCTTGTTTGTGAATTTGAGCTTTTACATACTTAAATCTTAAAAAAAAATAATTCCACTTGCACTCTTATATAACCAATTTACCTATGATTATATATAAGTGTTTTTATTATTTTATTCAATGGCAAAATAGTAAGAAAAGGTTAAAAAATATATAGTTTAAAGATTTAAAGATTCAAATATTTAATTTTAAAGATAAAAGAATTTAATTTACATTACTTTACATAGAAGGATTGCTTACAATAATTGAATTGTTAGGTTAGGATTCATGATATACTATATATTGCAATGATCAAACCTTTGATCACATGGATATTTACAAACTCAAACTCAATCTCAATCTCAATCTCACAGCCCCTTTTAAAGCGTGAGTCAATAGCACAGTTCCATCCGCAAAAACAGCTTAGAATTAAATGTTCATCAAAATATGCAAACAATAAATCAAGCTAAGGACACAACCTGAATTCTTCTAGTCCTACTTACTAGTGCTTCCACTATTGTAACACACATTTTAGGACCAAAAATAGAAAAAAGAAAAGGGGAAAAGGCGGATGCAAAAGATATAACTGTTCCGTTAGAGCATATAATAATTTGCCAATATGTAGCTAACAAAGATGCTGTACTTTTCATTTTTTTTTCTCATTGATTTATCTGTCTCTCTCCACAATATGTGTCTTCATCACATATATTTAAATATGGTTCTTTTCTAATTTATTTGAAAAAATTCCCAATCTAAACAAAATAAAAAATTTATAATTAATTTTAAAAAAATCAAACTAAACCAAATCGAAAAATAAAACCAAACGCTACTGCATATTTTCTATCCTGGCATGATGGGAAGCTATTTTTAAAATAAGCAGCGACTTCTTTTTTTTTTTTTTTTTTTTAATAAACAACGAAACTCGCCGTATAGTAGATTGGCTAAGAACGCTGCAGCAAAATTCGGTACGTCACTCGTCACTTGGCCCAGTACTAAAAGAAAAAAAAAATCAATCTAATAATGAAAATACCGACGATATTCTCAATCAACGATGTGAAAACATCAAAATTGGAAAGAAATAAAGGCTAACGGTCAAATTTAATTAACACATGTTTACAGAACCTAAAAATGGAAATTAAATATATATGCCACAATAATCAACATTTAGGGCAAGTGTAGGTGTCCAAATAATTTTACATATTTAGAAAAGGAAACAATCTATTACAAGAGATTGATGAGACAATTTCTTATTGTGTGTGTATATATCCTTCTTTGCAAGAAACATGTCCTTTAATATAACCAATATTCATATCAAGATTTTCTTCTTCTCTTCTGTAAAAGAAAAGTTCTAAAAGTTGAAAAGGTTGTGTTTCTATATCTCAAAGAAGTTCAGGGGAAGGCAATAAGGTACGTGCTTTATCTTCTTTTCTATGTTGTTTTCTTCTTTCCAATTTCCTATTGTAGGTCATCTTTCTTACTTGATTTCATGTTGTTTATACTCATTGCAGCAAAAAGAAAGCTTTATGTATGTTTGAGTACATCTAAAGCGGATCATAACCCTAAATCTTAAACCTATAGTCCACCTTCTCAATGGTGATCCAAGTAGCTATTCTCATATATGTATATATTTGAAAGCTTTAACTAATGTTAAAAAGATGTATCTCTAGTTGAAAGAACAAAAGAGAATCATAGCCCTAAATCTTAAACCTATGGTTTACCTTCTCAATAGTAATCCATGTGGCTATTCTCATATATATGTATTTGAAAGCTTTAATAAATGTTGAAAAGGATGTATCAGTAGTTGAAAGATCTAAAGTGAATCATAACCCTAAATCTTAAACCTGTAGTCCACCTTCTCAATGGTGATCCAAGCACCCTCTCAATGGTGATCCAAGTAGCTATTCTCATATATATGTATTTGAAAGCTTGAATTAATGTTGAAAAAGACGTATTGCTAATTGAAAGATCTAAAGTGAATCATAACCCTAAATTTTAAACCTATGGTCCACCTTCTCAATGGTGATCCAAGTAGCTACTCTCATATATATGTATTTGAAAGCTTTAATAAATGTTGAAAAGGATGTATCGCTAGTTAAATGACACGTACAAATAATGTTTCATTAATATTTTGCAAGCAATTGAGACCTAGTCAACAACTTGAAGGAGTAATGATGTGACCATAAATGAACAAAAATATATGGTTAATCGGAGTTAATGATATTGCAAATCTAAACGTCCGTACTTAAAAAAAATCATTATAGATAATTTATATCATCCTACAACTATACTTTTATTGGTGGTTGTTTCATTTACTTTTTCAAATACGAGGCATCAAGATTTTTGTGTTGCCCTTTTTTCTTTTTTTCTTTTTAATTTACAGGCCTGCACTAACTTATGCGCCATGAAACCAATTAAAGGAGAAATTATAGATGGGTGGTCTTAGAATCACTAAACTTTTGTGCACAAGAAGCACGAATCAAGATCAAATTTAATTTTTCCTCAAACAAAAGTGGAAACAAGTCGTTAGATGAAATGTTATAAGGTAAACATAGTTAACATATATTGAAGGGACGATTTTAAGTTTACTAGAAAAGGCAAATAAAATTGCCTTATTTTGCCATTAAGGAAAGTCACTATCCCAATAGTTATGGCTTTTTTCTCGTGTGTTGCAAATTTCTCCTATTGTTTTTATTAAGAAACCTGTGCACTTTGGATTAAGGGAAGAAGATGGGTCGTGGCAAATTGGCTCTAGAACTCATACCTAAGGAAAGATCACGGCGGACAACATATGAGAAAAGAAAAAAAGGCTTGATAAAGAAGGCTGAAGAATTCTCTATCTTGTGTGGTGTAGATACTTGCGTGATCATATATGGTCCCGGTGGTAGTGATTGCTCAATGGAGCCAACAATATGGCCTCCCGACGCTGAAGAGGTTCAGCGCATTGTGGAAAGATATCGGTGCGAAGGCTCGGATCGCCGGGCGAAAAGAACCACTGGATTGGATGAATTCTTCATGGTGCGGAAGAGGAAGATTGATAATGAATTGGCGAAAGCAAAGATAGCTAGTTGGAGTGCAAAATACCCTGTTACGGATGAATTGATTAGTAATTTCAATGATGAGGGGCAGCTGAATTCACTTTTAGTTGGGTTGGCTGCACGGCTTGAAATAGCAAAGAAGTTGCATTCTACGATGAAGCAAGATGCACTGATAAGTCCAGGTAATGAGGAACCAAAATATTGAGCTAGAATCTACAAATAAATACTTTAGGTTGTACTCTTGTTGCTCTAGGGCAGAAAACACAAGTTGGTCCTAAACACAAGTTTTCTGTTATGGAGAAAAGACCATTTATATATCATGGATATTGATGAGTAATAAATAAGCATCAATTATATTTAAATATATAGCAATAATAGTATATAGTTTTAAAAAACTATCATTCTTATTTTGTATAAACTATTTTGTATTAAAAATTTATTAATATTTATATATCACTAATAAATTCGCATAACATATAAATACACCAATAAATCCATTGTTCTCATTTCAAATACAAACAACGTGGTTAATCAACTATTTATGGCTATCTATTTTGGTGATGAACTTTGACTTATAAAAAGTTTATGTACCAAATTAAAAAAAAAAGTTTTTATTATTTTTTGTATTAAGTTGTGCTTTTACTTTACCCTTTTTAAATTTAAATTTAGATGACATATGATATTTATACTAGTTTCTCTTTTATTTGACCACCTCCATTTTATTTTCTTTTATTTTAAATTTTGTACAAGGGATAGGAGGAGTACTTCCTCCTCTTGCTATCCTGTAAGTACTGTAAAAATAATCACATTACAAAAGCATACACCAGGGAATTTGAATTTTTGTCAAGTAATATTTTGGTCAATAAACAATTGCACGCATCAACCTATATCTGGCAACAAAGCCAGGATGTTCTCCCACCCCCACCCCCACCCCATATTAAAAAAAAAAAAAACATTCTAGCATGATCTGGTAGTTGAAACTTTGATATGTATCATTTTCATTGGGCTGGATGTGTCAAATCTATTGTGTTGACATGGAACTTCAGAATTATTATCTGAATTAATAAGCTCTTTATTTGATTCATCTGTTGCTGTCTTGTACCACCAGGTGTGCCCATGGAGGATTTATGTTTTGCAAGCCATGCCCATGCACATTACTTGCAAGACCACGGTATGTTTCAAGAACAACAGGCACCAGTAATACCTGTGAAGCCACTCGATGCCAAACCGCTCATGTTGCAATACAATTTCAGCCCCTACTTTCCTTTACCTCCATCAAATAGGGACCATTCAAGCTCTATAAACAACGGTTTGGGTACAGTGATGTTGAAGGACAATGATTGGCCTCCTCTTGGTGCTAGTGCTAGCACACATTCACCCTTAGGGCTTGGAATTCCCCAGACACAGCAACAACATGACTCTAACTTGACCCCATTTTTCGCACAAAATCAAGCTCGAGTACCGTCTGCTAGTATGAATTACCACCCTTTTTCGTCTCGGATGAACATGTCTATGCAAACCAACAATTTACATCACTACCACCCTGGCTCCACATCTAACAATAACTTCCATCAGAATTTGCTGGCTGGTCAATACCAACCGATTATGGATCACCCTGTCCACATTGATCAAAATGTTCGAGCCATCGACAACATGATCATGTTCGACCAGTCTAATTCCTCAGTGTGCTACTATAATAATGCGCTGACCATCCAGCCACCGCCTTCAATGCTTCAGTACCCGGTTATGCAGGCTAGTGCTTCTATGGCGGATGCTTCTCAGGAAAATCAACACCATGGTCTTTCTAGAACGTTTACGACGAAGATTGAGAGAGAACATTAGCTATGTCTTTGGTATGTGATTGCAAGGTTATCCGAATTTAGGTTTGACAGATAGTTATAAGGTTGACTTTTTCAATAAGGTTTATTTACTTTCTTATATGTGGTACCATTTAATTTCAAGGGCTTGTGAAAACTCTTCTTGTTTTGTTTTATATAACTATTTTATTTTAGTAGTTATTGTAAGTTAGTAGATAATTATTACTTTTAGTTTATGATAAATAAGGTTCCCTGCTATATATAGTATTATTCGGATTAATCATGCGAATATTATATGCTGAAGCACCATTATTATTATTTCATTTAATGTTACGTGGTTCTAATGAATTAATTTACGTACTTTCTTCACTAATTCTAAGGTTTATAATTATGATACATACCTATCTTTGAGTTTATGACCCCCAATCTTAAGAAGAATGAGCAAAATAGGTGTATCTCTAAAGCAATACTCTCAATATGGAAGTTAATTTCGTACAATAAGCGCTTAAGCTTAAATAATAATTTCTCTCTCGGGCAACGTAATGCTTACTCTTCATCCAAATTTTATAACTAGGCATGGTATAAGAATGCCATAGAAGATGTGGCTCATGAAGAAGCAAAGTAATCTTTTCCTCTTCCATGCAAACTACACAATCCATGTACTAAGGACTTTAACCTACTTTCTATGTTCATCGTAATCTTATTTCTTTAAGTAATATTCTTAACTATAGAATTTTCTTCCTATATAGGTTTCTAACTATTGTTTAGCTCCTTGATAATCTCTAATAATCTTTAATTACTTAGAATATGTGCAAAATTAGAAATATAAATTAAACAACTCAAAAGTGACACTGATAATAATTGTCGATTTATGCTTTAGAAAGTGAAATCAACTCTAAAACTAAGCCATACATGGTACCTTTAGTCAATGATTGAAAATCTTCAACTCAAAAGTGACACCGATACTAATTGTCGATTTATGCTTTAGAAAGTGAAATCAACTCTAAAACTAAGCCATACATGGTACTTTCAATCAACGATTGAAAATCCTAATAATAGGATGGCTTAAAACTTACGGTATATTTAGAAATTTTGTTATGTTATTAATATAATCTCTCCAATTTCACTGCTGCATTGTGATATCGTAAATATATGTACAATAGCATTAGCAGCTATATTATATTTGATTGAACCTTTATGATGTATATGAATAAAAACCTTGCTAATCTATTAATTTGTTGATGAAAACAAAATATATTAATGAAACATGTTGTTTACCTTTTTCCACGTATGTTAGAGAAATCGGTTGAATAAACACTTTAAATGCTAAAATAATGGATTTTATGAAAATATTGCAACATGATATAAAATGTGAGTAAATATGAAGTTAGTAGAGAGAAAATAAAGGAACTTAGAAAAACCTACCAAAAGGATTAAATTGACAAATAACTTTATAGAGTGCTAAAAAAAAGAATAGATCCATAAACTTAGCCTTGAATCTTAGACTTTTGAGAAAGTCAAGGGAGTTAAATCCATAAACTTAGTATGAATAAGGAATTTTGGCAATGATAAGTTTAAAATAGGGATTATTGGATCGGTTCTTTTACTCTTAACCTTTCTTAGACAGGTTCATGTACTCAGAGAAATCCATTGAGAGGATAGCTCATCTCAGTCATTAGTGTTTGCAACACATTCAATGGGCACCATTGATGATCGAACTCTATAAACACTTAATCCCATTTAATGCGATTCATAGATCAACTAAACAATATTACACTATTAAGAATCTGGTTTTCAAAAAATCAAACGAGGCTCAAATGAAGAAGAAGTTGCTATTGCTCAATAACGTTGATATTTAAAACTCCTTTATTTGTTACTTGTGCATTTAAACTCTTGAGATTTTTTGTTTTTTCCCCTATCTCTTTCCCTAGGTTAATCATTCACATATCATCTCTATATCACTGTTTTGAAGCTGTGTGAAGTGCGGGATAGACACACATACATGTGACAACATTGACTAGATTCTTGCACCTATTTAGGCAACTCTATTGAGGATAGAGAGAGTTGACAATAGAACAATAGAACTTGCAAAGAAGAGAAAAACCAATCTAACTAACAATATCATTTAAGAGCATGAAGCCAATCACTAAGTAGAACATTATATTGCCATAAAACACCAATCAAGATAATTAAATACAAGAAGGTTCTTCTAAGGCTAGATAGATGATGAAATGATGCAAAGGAATGCCAGAGTCATGAATCAGTTCTTAGCAACTTTCTCCCAATTTATGCCATGTATAGCTATTGCTATTGTTGCACAATAGGTGCTGTGTAGCTCTACAAAGCCCTATCATTGTATTGCAACAAGGTCTTACCCACTTAGTTCGACCAATTAATCCTTTTGTTATTGGTGAGGACATTCCTTAAGATGAAGAAGAGCAAGCATGCATGCTAGAAACCCTAACTTAACAACAAGTGGCATCTGAGGTTGAAAACTTGGGGGGTCCAACTTGATGGTTCTTCAATCTTATAAGTTGCCCTTCACAAAAGCTTTAACTTACAACATAAAAGGTTACCTAAGCACTAAGCTTTGTTGCTCTCAAGAAAATAAAGCAATTTTATCAACAAGAGAACAAATGAATAATGAGAGTTTAAACTATTTTCTTGTAGCTATAGGATCTCAATTAATTTTATAATTTACTACTCTTCGGTGTGTATTTAAGCCTCCAGGAAGAATCTTTCCATTGGAGTTAGTCATGGGTTGCATTCGATGCTAATCAAAAGAATCTAACGGTTAGATCTTAAATGTCCTTTGTAAATTTTGGGGCCACTTGAAGACCTCAAAAGCGCTTTAATGAAGCCCCTCAATTTGCTTCAAAGCTTCTTAAAATTTAGGCCTTATTTGAATGGCTTGAAGCCTATTTAGATGAAGTTTGACAAAAGGTTCCAAAGATCCCTTTTTATTGGACTTCATTTAAATGTCTAGGGATCATTCGAACAAACTTCTTCAATAAATATGTTAGATGCTTTTGAATGGCTTGATCATTCATTCGAGTGATATTGTTATTGCAAACTTCAAAAGTTTTAGTTTTGACTCCAATTGAATGCATTTTCCTTTAATTTTTTAAGGGGGTCTTTTCTAGCTCACGTCTTACAAATAATATATCCAAAACTCATTAAGTCAATTTATTAATTTTTTAAAAATGCTCGTCTACTTAAATCTTGATTTTGTCTCATTAAAATTATTTGAAAACCTTTTGGTTCAATAAATATCATATATGCTTGTATTTGGATGTATTTCATTAAATAAAATTCATATTCTTTGAAAGAAAAAAAAAGAAAAGAAAAGAAAAAAAGAAAAAACCTTTCAGCTCACTCATTAACATTACCCATCTTTTCCCCCCTTATTGAATGCTACCTTTTTTTTTTTTTTTGGTGCCAAACGAATGCTAGCTAATTAATTGTTTGCTTTTTCAGCGTTAAGCATAATTAATTCGAGTGTACGACATAAAAGATGGACAAGGCCATCAAATTCATTGTAACATTTTAGTCCATCTTAGTTAGTCAAGCAAGTTCACAAATGAAGTCATGTAGGTCCTCAACCTCATCCTTGACCTTAGCAGTCCTTTCAAAGATTGGAGGGTTTTTAGGTTAATGTTGGTGTCCATGACCAAAGGTAACTTTATTAGGAAAGTCATGGGGTGGGGGTGGAAGTTGAAATAAAGAAAATATCATTATTCTTCTAGAAAATTTCTATTGAGTTTTTCCGTCAACAATAGTACATTTTATAATCCAATAGAACCTTAGCTCCATTATCAAAGTATTATTCTAAGATTCATGTTATTAGAATTTCAACTTTGTCAATGTGCAACTATTGAATTCCTTCCATCTATCCGTCTCCTTTAACCACATTCTAGAATAGGATATTTATATTTACAATGTTACAGTTTGGTTTGCTACCATAAATTATACTTCAAATCAAATCAAATTTAAAACATAAATTATGTTTTGGTGCAATTTTTTTTTTAAACCTAGTACACCTTTAAGCAGTTATGACAACCCCAATGTAGTATACACAACCATTTTTCTTAAATTCGAAATAATGGCCCTATTCTATGAAATAATTGGTGATTTGTGTGTGTATTTTTTACTTACTGGGAATAAAATGGATGCATTATCACAAGATATTGTAATTCTTATCACAAAGGATGCTTACCATGCCTTTCATTTCAATGTTTTTGTAAGAGATATGGTTTGATTTGACGTAATAAGTTTAGTTTATACATTCCCATCGAGAAGACAAATTTACTCCATTCATGATTTGGTATATGCATGGATCCCTGATAATTGATACAACTCTTTTTTCCTCTCCTCTTTTTTCCAAAGGAAAAAAAAAATTTACCTCTTAGTAGAAAAACTTTGAGGAGTAGCCGCCCCCACACCTAATCACCCCCATTTTTTTTCTTTCTTTCTTTCTTTTTTTTTTTTTTGATGTGTTGAGAAAATGACATTGGATACTCATAAATTTCTAATTATGCAGTCAAAGAATAGATGCTTAGATGTAGAGAATATTTACTCTTCCTTTCTTTATCTCTACATCTTAGATATTATTGTTCCCACTGAAAGGTATAAGTGAATCAAATCTATTCATGATATATTCAAAATCATCTTAATATTTACTAAGTACGATTGGGTAATAACATGATCAAGCTTGAGTTCGAGAACAATATCATATTATTTTGGTACTCAACTTGTTATGGTTTTATATTTTATCAAAACGTGTTATATTTGTTCTAATTCACATTAATGGTCTTATAAACTTATAGTTCGAATGTTGTAATTTTTTAGATGAATTTAACTTAGAGAAAGGTAAATGAATAAGAAAAGCCATAAGTTCTACAGGATACCCTTAAACATATGTATTTTTCAAATTATACATTTCAAAATAGTTATAGAGTAATTTAAAGTTACTACAAATAGGTTTCAGTATTAAATTTTAAGAATTTGAATTTGCGGATAAGGATCATCCTATTTGTATTGTACCTGTCCATTATTCCTAAATCATGCTCTTTCAATGTCACTTTCAAGAGTTGAATCTTCCAATCATCATCTTTATGCAAATTGACAATAACACATTAATTTTTAATAGGTCATTAGTGAGTCTAATTTTGGATTTTTTTTCTTAATTTAACTTATGCTAAACCTTTTTAACATAAGTTACTTGATAGTAAAAATTAAGAAAAAATAAACCTTTTAAAAAACATTATAAAATTGAAGTTGCCATCCACCATAGTTGAAAAAATAAGAAATTAAGTTTAATTGGATGGTTTAAACTCAATTTCCAGCTACTAGTTTACAAGTTTTCTAAAAAATGACTTAAAAAAACATTAAATAGAAATTTAAGGCTTAAGGACTACTACTACTAGTAGTAGTATTAGTAGTGTGTGGTGTGGGTTGTGGTAGTGGATGGCGTTATGGTGAGAATTGATGGAATTTGTGTGCGTGTGGAGATTGATTGTCTCTTCTATTCATAAGTGCAACGAGATGAAATTTTAGATTAATTTCAGTCCAATGCAATCTCATGACATTTGAAAGCCTAATCTTCTCTAAGAAGATTTGATTCAGTTTCATTTAGTTTCTACACAAATCCACAATTTAAAATGAATATTTGAGTTGTAATTCTGTTGTTTCGCAAAAAAAAAAAAAAAATGATGAGATTCGATGGAATTCGAGTAAGATTTAGCTTATCTTTCCCCGCACTCTTCTCTTTCTCTCCTACATTCTGTTCGAACGTTGTCTAGGTGAGGAAGAAGATGATCACGAGCAAGGCACGTGATCTCTTTTGGCCAATCACGGAATGCCACATGGCATTCCCTGGCGAGGCTGAAAAAGAAAAGTGCATTGCGCTAGTGCTGTGACTCAAACGTATGACCAAAGGATAATCACATATAAGCCAAGTTGGAACACGAACCAAATGAGATATCCATTCCCTCACGCAAATGTTGCAGTTAAATTTTTTTTGAGTAAAGTAAATGCTTGAACTGGATATTATCAAACTTAGACTTAACTTAAACGACTTAATCTATATTCTTCTAACTTTATTTATTAGCTGAAAGCGTTACTATTTTTTAATTTTATTTTTCTTTTCTATTTATATTTATTTCTATTTTTCTCACACTTCTACTTATTATTATTATTCTCTTTTATTTATTTATTTATTTATTTTATTCTTCACAAATCTAACTTTAGTTTAATGATAAATTAACCTAAAAAAAAAGTAAAAATGAAATGTTTACAGCCATATATCTATCTCGTACTGTCCAGATAATTATTAATTAGAATTACGTAGAGATAGTGATAATAAGCCCAGTCGGTAATTCTTTATGTAGCTAAGACAATAACCATGCTTTGTATTTCTCTCCAATATATGGTGTAAAGTACCATCAAGCGCATCACAATCCATCTTTTATTCTATGAAGTAATTGCGAACTCATACTTACCCACCATAGCCCTAATAATTGGTATTCCATCCTCTGTATGGAGTCATGCCTGTGACGATAGAAATTGCCGTGGACAACGACACGTTCGAAAGCATGCAATCCATGCGAGGGAACACTTAAAACGTGGCTAAAATCAGCATTGAAAGGTCTGCTATCAACATCCATGTTACGATTCTAATAAAACAGTTTAATAATGATTTAACTATTTAGATGATTATATAAGGTTAAAACAGTAAAATATCTTATACCTAAATATTTTAATTAAAGAGAAAGAGAATAGGGATAAAGTTTTCTCTTCTTGTAAATTCCATAAATGAGTATATGTTCATCGTTTTACCTGATGAACTAAGATATTAAACTAAAAAAAAAGCAATGAAACCAATCCAGCTCGATTTGTCTCTTTGGAGACACCCGATGAAATTGGAATAATACGAAAAAGAATCTAGCTTGATTCAATTTGAACTTTGATCTAATAGCGGACAATGCACATACATCGCAAACATAAAAAAAGCAAGGTATACTTGTAGTAATGGTTATGAAAAATCTAGAATTGCCCAAAATTGTATGGAATAGAAAGATTTATAATTTATCATCATCCATAAGTCTTATGCAAATCCAAGAAAAAATATTAGTTAAAAATGTTTGAAACGTCAACATAGTTAGAGGTTATATCACATATTCTTATTAACTAAGTTTGTTTGGATTTTTTTTAATCTATATTTGATATGAAATTTAGTATTTGAAAAAATGTTTAATTTGTCTCCTATCTTCATAATTATGATACAAATAACGATTTGAGAAATAGGTATTGGAAAGTAATAGTTTATATACTTTTAAAAGAAAAAAAGGTTTTAAAAAAATATATTTTATACATTAAAAAAGGAGATATAGTTGGTATTTTTGTAAAAATTAATAAAGTATAAAGTAAATAAGTTCAAATTCTTAAGGATATGTTAAGTATTTAATTTTTCAAGAGAGGTACATATATATATATTTTATTTTTTATTTTTGGAAAGCAGATACCAAATGGAAAAAAAAAAGGAAAGAAAAAAAAAGAAACAAATAAGCATATATTGATTGTAACTACACACATCTAATTTTTAAATTCAAAAGCTCGTAAATTGTAAATATGAATTTATTTCAAGTCATGCGTTGAAACTGGTTGAAACATTAGATATATAAGGCACGTTACCTTAACTAATTAATTGGGAAATGAATTTGGATTTTCTAAAATTACTTTTTTTAAGGTTATTTATTAAAATATTGTCATACATAATTAATGATTAAAATTACCAAAAATAATAATCATATCATGATGATATCACAAAATATTTCAAAAATCAAGACAATAAATTTATATTTTTAAGAAACTTAAAAAATATATATAAAGCTTTAGAGTATCATTTTCAGGAAAATCAAATGGCGGAATAAGGACTTGAACTCACATATCATATAATAAAACATTTTCTGGGAAGCTTCGTAAACATAAATAGTTAATTTTCTCTTAATGGTTTCATCAAGCCAACATAGAAAAGAATATTCAAATAACATTTTGAAGGCAGGAAAATGACTTCTTCCAAATGATTCCATACTTACCATAATATTGCGATAACTTTTCAAATAAGGTTGACTATATTAGACTAAAAGGTCCGAGTGCAATTTTCACTGGGAAATAGGATCAAATAAATTTTCTCCAAAGTGAATATAGACCTATTTATTGCCTTTGACTGATTTATGCAACTATATATTCTTTTATATATTTCTCTTGGCATTTTTTTTCTTTTTAAGTATAATTATATTATTCACATAATTTAATATCAAACGATACAACTTCTTGTATATGTTTTAAACCCATATTTCTCGTAAAATATGAACAATACCAAACCTCTATTTCTCCTACTCATTCAGCCTAGTATGTTCGACCATTGTAGGTATAATAGTAGATCACTGAGACCAAGTTCTTATCATTTCCCTTTTGCCCTTTGTGTTAAATTCTTAATTTTTTTAATAAATGATTTGATATAAATTTTTTTATATTTTATGAAATGCTATTCAATAGTCACATAAAATTATATAATCTATTATTCCACATAATTAAATAATTGTATTTACATTATGTTTCTAATAATTTATAAACATATATTGTTATAATAAATTTTTAAGTAAACATTTTTTTTATGGTAAGTAATAACTATATTTTAAATTAATATTCATATATTATGCAAGGCTCTTGTATTTGATTCACTAGAATGGAATTGTGTTTCTACCTTTATTATTGTGTAATGATCATTTTTTTATTTGGTTTATAAAAAATATTTATTTTATATAATATAAAATAGATAAGAAATTATGATTATTTTCTTTAACAGAAGAATAGCTATTTTCACAAAATGTAATTTTTAGTTAAAAAATGTCCCTATTATTAAATAAAACAATACTAGAGGAATTGTTACTCAAATATAATATTATTCTATTTTATTAAACCAAACATAAAAGAAAGACAACAAAACCGGTCCGGTCTGGCTCAGCTCGTACTTTGGTCATGGTCAGTTCAGCCCCCCGCCGTCACCAGCACGAAAATATCACCGTACAGAAAAACTATTGTGCACTGCAACCTTCAACCAATGGCAATTCGGCACTTAGTCCAGAAAAAAAGCCGCAAAACATAAATGTAAGACGACAAGTGCTCTCCACGTGTCGCGATGTCAAAGGTTATCGAGTTCCTAGTCCAATCATCGGCAATGTTCATGGGGTGGGGTCTGATCAGGTCTGGAGAAGCGCGTATTGACGCTGATGCTACAGCAACTCTAAGTTGTACGCGTGCTTTCTTGGAATGGAGAAAAAGGCAGGTCAAATCAAACGTATCATGTAGCTATATCATAGATGCACCAAATACTTAAAAAATATATTTGAATTAATCATATATCTTTGAAAATATACATCTTTTATGTATTTATTTCCGTAAGGGGTTAAATTATAGAAAGAATACTTAAATTTACTGTTATTTTTACATATCCTAATTTTTTAATATTTTTTTTCTTTTACATAACCTGACCTTTATAGTTTTTGACTTTTCACATTATTTTTTCCGGTTACATATCCCATAATTTTGTTCCTATTCACTTTGCATGTTTATATTATCATTTTTTTTCTTTGAAATTACAATAGCCTAATTCTATCACCAACATTTGGGGGAAAAAAAAAGAAAAAGAGCAAAAACAAAAACATGAAAATATAATAGGTGTCATGATATTTTGATTTCATTAACCATTATGTAAGTGGGAAAAACCGAGAAAAAAAGGTTATTTAATTAAAAAAATAGCATGAGCATCGAATGTAAATAGACAAAAACTCATATATATATATAAAAACCTTTCCCTACACTAGATATTGTACCAAGTAATTAACACTGTCCGTACTCAGATACACTTTTTGTAGTTAAATCTTCCCCATGAGCCATTGACAAACGCTGCCAATTGTCTATTTGACAAAACCATTTTTACATTCGTTTCTACATTATTCCGAAATTTCATTGATTGCTCAACCCAACATGAAAATGAGACGTTCCTGATAATTCTATTTCATCCTAGGTAAGAGTGAATAGATAGTATGCAAGTAGAGTATGATATTACATCTAAACTCTAATATACAAATATTAAGTTTTAAATTTTAGAATTAGGGTTTACTTTGTAACATATAAACTTGTAAAACTTATATTATAAAATATAAGGTATTCTGTAAATTTTTAAATATTTTAATAATATGAAAATTTAAGATAAGTTGTTCAAACAAATTGCTAATTTTCCATGTAATTAATACATTTATTGGTGTGGTAATTTTTAATTATTTGATTATTTATTTTTAATCACACATTTCTTATAAAAGCATTAATAATTAATTTAGTAATATAACTTCACAAAATTTATCATAAATTACAATCTATGATGAACTCGCTCACCCCCAAGTAAGTAGTAATATTAAAGAAAATGAGAGGTAGCAAAGGAATAAATGATATAATATGCATTGACATTTTTTTTACTTTTAGTAATAAGAAAATGGATATGAGCCTTGATTATCTATTAAGTTAAAAAAATATTATGTTTTATTACATTTAGTATAATTACTTAGTAATTTTCATAAGATAAGTATAGGATATCCTACAATGCATACCTTTTGTATCGCAAATTATTAGTTTTAAGATGGATACAATACATGAAAATACTCATTTTCTATCTTATCTTGAGATCATATTTTTAATAATTAGAATTAAATCTCCTTTATGACCTTCAAAATATACTTAAAATCTATCTATACATGCAAGATATAGTAGGTCTCAAACCCCCATTAGATTAATTGCTTATACTAACACCAAACCAACCATAAAAGAATAAGAAATAGGGAAAAGTGGAGTTAAATAAAAGGAACTTTTTTATTTGAAAATCATTTAGTTTCTTTTAAATAATAATAATAATAATAATGGATGTAAACTTACAAAAAGAACTTAATAAGTAAAATAAATTGCGATGACGCCCATCATCTATGGACTATATTGTTGAGTTATTATTTTTCATATTAAATTATTCCATCACTATAAAATGTAGAGTTAAAAAATAATAATAAAACGAGCAACGAATTTACTCAATAAGTACTTTATTTATCTTTGGAAAAAGCTTCATTTATATAGCTTCCCTTCTTCTTTTTCTATATCAACGGAATAATATGTACATTGGAAAAAAAATGTGTATTTTCTTTCACCTTTTACATATTTTAAGATTTTTTTTCATTATTTATTTGCATTTTTAACCATCTATCATTTTTTTAAGTTGTCAACAGTACAGTTCTCTAATCAATCATTATGTTCCATAACATAATTTTAGTCATCGATGTCACAATACATTTAAGGATAATTTTTGTTGTCACTTTTGTGATTTAAAATACTAAAGTTAAGAAAAAAATAAAACATAAAAATACCAACTTTATTTCCACCTAAAATTTAACTTATAATAATTTCTGATACGGGATAATAAAAAGAATTCCATGCGAGCATGTTGAGCCGGAGCATACCCTTTATTTCCTGGGAGACAAGATCAAACTCAAACCCCTGACGTGTTGCCATTTTTCAGTTCAACAGTAAAAAGGAATAACGGAGAGAAAGAAAGGGCTTTCTTTCTTTTTCTTTTTTTCATTCTCGCTCTCTCTCTCGGATTCATAGAAATTTCTTTCGTTATTAAGCGATGCAAAGTCACAGCTTTTCTTCAATATAAGGTCGGCACCGACCTGGGCTAGCTTCAACGTTCACATGAATCTCTTTTTTTTTTTCAGGTAAACTCCAACTGCAAACTCTAAATTTCATAACTATATTATATATTTTTTTATTCTCGTTATGTAATTTTCCTAGTTTCAATTCATGGGTAGGATTTAATTATGTATTTTAATATTAGTTATTGATCTTTTTACCTGCATATTACTAGGAAATTTTAATTCTGTACTTGATTTGAGCTTGAGTTGAGTTGAATTTTAGTTTTCTAAATTAACTTTTGACTTAAATTTAGCTGATGATTAGGTTAGATATTTCATGTCGTAACCATAAGTTTGGTAGAGCTTCATGTCTTAAGGGTAAATTATGATCTTAATATGTGAAATTAGAATTTAAAAGACCCAGATTAGGAAATTTGGTTGACTAATCAGTAGAAGGTGCCCATAGAGGTTGGGAATTTTACATGTTTATAAATACGAATACCCATCAAAATTATGTTTATTAGAGAAGGTTTTTTTTTTGGCTGATTTCTTTCTGTTGTTTCTAGTATTTGATTGGTTTCAGGTAATTACAAATAAAATAAGCTTGTTGGGTGATATATGGCAAACTAGCTTTATTAAATTCTGGTGAGCAGAATTGGGATCAACAAAGGGCATCTGTTCTGGTGGGTGTGAACCAATAGGCAATCATGGAACCTCGATATGCTGGAATCTTTGGTCCTTTTGATGGATTCCAGTTGAATGGTGCCTACGAGAATGTGAATTTTGCGCATGGGTTAAACTATAACAACCGATCTGTGGATATTGGCTACCGCATGGAGAATCCTTTTGCCATCCCTAATCCTCAATCTCGCAATTCTGGTGTTTCTCCATGTATGAGCACAGGAGAGGGTGAATATTCTTCTGATGAGAATGACCATTCTGATGCGATGTTTAAGTTCATCAACCAGATGCTTATGGAGGAGGATTTCAATGAGATGCCTTGCATGTTTCATGATCCTTTGGCCCTTCAAGCAGCTGAGAAGTCGTTTCAAGATGTCCTATGTGATAAGTATACAACTTCTCCAGATACATCACCTTTATGTGTCCACAGTCCTGATGATTGTTACTCGGGATGTGGTAGTGATTATGGTAGCAATAGTAGTTGTATTACTACTGGTGGTGGGGTTGGCAATTCTGTTGATTCTCAATGGGTTAGTGATTTAGGTGATGGAATGCCTTCAATCTTGCAATATCCCATGCCAGAAAACTATGTTTTCCAGGCCATGGAAAAACCCATGCCAGAAAACTATGTTTTCCAGGCCACGGAAAAATGTCACACACAGCATCTGTCATTGAGGTCCAAAGGTGTCCGCAGCAACAATAAGGGTGTGTTGAACACCTTGGCAAATGCAAATCTGCTGGCTGCAACCTCATTCACCAAGAACGAGTCAGAAATATACTTCCAAAAGGGGCTAGAGGAAGCCAGCAAGTTCCTTCCCTCAGTTGATCAGTTAAAAGTTGCTCCAGACAAGAGCATGTCTTGTCCTCTGTCAAATAGGACGATTTCAGCTAAATTTGTTAGGACAGAGGGGGGAAAAACTGGGGATTCTAGAATATTTGGAATTGGGGGTAAGAAGAATCGTGGGAGGGATGAGATGCAGTATGAAGAGGAGAGGAGCTGCAAACAGTCAGCTATTGACTTTGACGAGGAAGAATTTTGTGAGATTTTTGATAGGGTCTTACTCTGTGCTCCAACTGGAAAAAGACTTGACCCTAAGGTTGATAACATGTTGCAAAATGGACAAATCCAGAATTCTCAGCAGAATATGCTGCAAATTGAATGCAAAAACGAGAAGATTCAGGGCAATATCCTCAGTAGTAAAAAAAAACTTGTTGATTTGAGAAACCTCCTGACATTATGTGCAGAAGCAGTTTCTAAGGATGACCGTGAAACTGCTAATGTGTACCTGGAGCAGATTAGGAAGCACTCTTCAGCTGTTGGGGATGGATCTCAAAGATTGGCTCATTGTCTTGCCAATGCCCTTGAAGCGCGCCTGGCTGGTACAGGAAGTCAGATATATGCAGCTCTATTATCCAAAAGAGTATCTGCTACTGACATGTTGAAAGCATACAGAGTTTATGTGATGTCGTGCCCATTTCAGAGGTTTGCTATTATATTTTCAAATCATATGATATTGAGTGTTTCTGAAAATGCATCGGTACTTCATATAATTGACTTTGGCATCTTGTATGGTTTCCAATGGCCTGCCCTCATCCATTGTCTATCGAGGAGAGCAAGACCCCCTAAGCTACGTGTTACAGGCATAGAGATCCCTCAAAGGGGTTTCCGCCCGGAAGAAAGAGTTCAGGAGACAGGTCGTCGCTTGGCAAAGTACTGTGAGCGTTTTCATGTTCCATTTGAGTACAACTGTATTGCAAAGCGTTGGGAATCCATTCGAATTGAAGACCTGAAGTTGAGGAATAATGAGGTGGTTGCAGTAAATTGCATCTATCGATTTAAGAACCTACTTGATGAGACAGTTGTTATGCCTAGTCCAAGGGATTCTGTCCTGAATCTAATAAGGAGAATCAAGCCACAAATTTTTGTCCATTCAATAGTGAATGGATCCTACAATGCTTCATTCTTCCGCACACGTTTCCGTGAGACTCTTTTTCATTACTCTGCGTTGTTTGATGCATTTGACACCAAATTAGGGCGTGAAAATCTTATGAGGCTCACTTATGAGACAGAATTTTATGGTCGAGAAGCTATTAATGCCATTGCATGTGAGGGCACAGGAAGGGTTGAGAGACCTGAGACATACAAGCAATGGCATATTCGGAACACGAGGGCTGGGTTCAGGCAACTTCCACTGGACCCAGTAATTGTGAAGAAGCTGACCGATAAATTGAAAGAATACCATGATGATTTCGTAATTGATAGAGATGGTCAATGGATGCTGCAAGGATGGAAAGGCCGGATTCTCTATGCTTCCTCCAGTTGGATACTTGCATAGAACTTGGCTAGGGATTTTTGCTTATTACCAGATGTAGACAGGCAGAATATCCACACGTCAGAAAAGTAGTTGACATGTGCGGTGGCATTATGTCTAGAGGTGCTGAGCATTCCCTTGCAGCTTATTTTCTGGTGATTATGAGCGATTTTTCTGGTTGGTGTAGAAGTTTAGGATATCTCTTTCTATTGTTACGTAAACTGCAAAATATGATTCTAGGTATGCACTGTTCCCAGCTTTGCCTTGTCAGCATTTTCAGTGTTTATCCATGATGTCTTGGCCTTTGATTGGCTAAACCTCTAGTATTGCTGGCTATAAATAATAGGTCTACCTTGCTTGACTATGTAAAGTGACTCTTCTTTTAATACCATAGTATAGCCTTTCTTAAACTAAGCTTTTTCTACTTGTTTGGAATGATTGTGGCGTGTCTACTCATATTGTAGAAAGCGCCATACCATGAATTACCTAGCCATTGAATTTCTTTGAAGCCCTAGTTGAAGAGGTTGAGCATTTCGGAGATGAATGCATCGCGCATGAACTGATCGTATTGAGTTTAATCTAAACTCATATTGATCTGACGTCTGGACTCTGAACAGCAACGCATGTATGCCTTGGCTGTAGTCAATCTCAAAGGGAGTGTCTCTGAATTTCTTATATATATACTTAGAGATACTAGACCACCTGGAGGATGGTTACCCATCTCTTTCTGCCACAGGTTAGAGCAGTAGAAATAACAAAACATTTTAAGAACTCCAATGATGGATGCTGAGTCCCTGAAAAGGCCTTTTTGTTTTTATCAGCTTAATTGTCGATCGCCTGTTCTTTTGTATGATCAAGGATCTCTCTCTCTCTCTTTTTTTTTTTTTTTGGCTGAAATTGGAGCATGAACCTGGAGAATCGCCCTCTTCAGTCATTCCCTGTCACTGTTTGAACACATGCTAGGAAGTGTCCTCCATGCTTGCTTGCCTCCCTGCTGTTTCCATATGATCGAATCACTCGAGATGCCTGTGCCCTCAAGAAATCATGGAGCAACCATTAATATTTAAAAGTGACGGAACTCTGTGCGAAGATCTATCTCGTGATCACTTATCCTTGCAAAGTTACCATTCCTTGATCACTCATACTCCTTCAAAAACATCACACTACATTTTTCAATTGAAAGGAAGTATGACTCCCGAAATTGCATCATACATTCAAAATAGGATTATATCAACTATGTTATCTCGCATTTGCTTCCGGTTCCCGTCTTCCAGCATGATGATCAAGTTAACAAACTTCTATCATTGAAACCGCGCTGGTACCAGAAGCTATATTTTGCAGTTAGTGTGATTCTTAGTATTCACCAGCTGAATGGCCAAAAGGAAATATTATACATGATTACATATGGCTTTTCTAATGAATGCCCCGGGGCAGTTGCTAATTACACGAAACGCACTAACAATTATCACGAGTTTGCATTTAGCATATATGTTTGAAATTTTTTACAAAACAATGTCTATATCAATTTAATTAACCAAATCCTGCATTTGTACTAGTGGTTACGTTTTAGATTGCAAGTTGATTGTAGAAATATTCTATTTATGCCGCTGCCATGTGTATATTTTATATTTTTTATAAGTGTCACTTTCTTATTAGGTGAATAATTTTAGTTAGTTAAAATATCAAAACTTTGTATAAATAGCTTGTATCGGTCAATACTCAATACAGCAACAAACTGTTACAAATTCCTTCTTCTCCTCTTCTCTATTTTCTTGCAAACACTTTTGGTTACGTTCTTGTAACTCAATCAGAGCTTCAATGGACGAATTAGCTAATTTTCATATGCTATTAGAGCATGTATCAACTGTTTAGTTACTGAATTGAAATTTTATTTAGTGATTTCTGTCACACACATCATCTACTACAATGGATGGTCAATTGGATCCAATTTGAAATCTTCGATTTGACCAGACAATTTTCGATCCTTTGTACTTGTCTAATTCTGATAGTCTTAGTATGGTAATCAAAAATATAGTTTTCGAAGGTACTAACTATCTTAGATGTAGAAGATCCGTGAAAATGGGATTAGGTACGAAACTTAAGCTAAGGTTTATAGATAGAACACTAGCTAGGCCTGCTGAAAATTCTCCTGATTTAGTTTGATGGATTAGATTGAACTACATGGTAAGCTGTTGGATCTTAAAATCAATGTCGAGTGAGTATTCTCATAATTTTTAATATACCAAAATCCACTCAAAAGTTGTGGAAGGGAGTAAGTGAACAATATGGAGAAGGGAATGAATTGCTCATTTTCAATTGCAACATGAAATAAGCAATCTTAGGCAAGGAAATCAAATGGTAGGAGCATATTATAACAAGCTTAAAAGATGCTAGAATGAGTTGCAAATGTTAAATAGCTATCCTACGTATAGTTGTGGGCATCTTGAGTATTGTACATGTGCATTAAAGTAGAGGATTTTAGAATTTGAGTCACAATTGAAGCTAATGTAGTTTTCAATGCGGTTAAATGAGAATTTCGAGTTTGTATGAAATCAGATTTTATCTATGGAGTTGATGCCAAGTGTTAATGGGGCTTTCCGTTTGGCTCAATAAGTAGAAAAGCAAAGACAAATTACGTCAGTTAGTTTGAATGATTAGGAAATGGCAGCTTATTATTCTAGCAAGCCTGTTAGTAATAAGGTATTGACAGACAAAAGGAAAGGGAAGAGCTTGAATGGTAGAAGAGTTTTTTTTTTTTTTTTTTTTTTTTGCAAACATTGTAAAAAAAAATAAAAATGAAGGTTATAGTGTTGAAAATTGTTTTTAAATCATTGGATATCCGAATTAGTATAAGGAAAAGAAACTTTTTAAGCCACAGGTTGCAACACAATGTGTAGTAGAGAAAGTTGATTCTTCAATTGTGACACCTTTTGATCATGTTGTTATAGGTATGATTGATTCCAATGCTAATAATGTGGTTTATCAGCATGTGTCGAGAAGTTTTGAGGATGATGAAAGGGAAAGAGTCATGAAAAAGTTCTATGGTTAATATGGTTCATCCAGTAAATACTCCTCAACTTTTGTCTTGTTTTAGTTCAATGAATAATGATGTTGGTCAATTAATTGTTGACACAGGTGCCACCAATCACATGATACCATTTAAATCACTTCTTTACAACCTAAACACTTTACCAAAACCCATTTTGGTTAGACTACCCAATGGGAGTGCAAAACTGGTCACAATAATTTGTTTTGCTCACATTAATGCACGTTTGATTCTTCATAATGTGTTTCTTATCCCTGATTTTACTCAATGTCTCTTATTAGTGAGTGAAGTGTTACAAGACAACAATCTAATAGTATTAGTTGATAACTCTTCATGGACATTTCAAGACTAGAAAACTAAAATACCTTTTACTTTAGCTAAGGTTCGGAACTGACTATATGTTATATAATCTAAAGCCAGAAAGAATTTTAGGTCACTAGATGGAATTGTTACAAATTCTTATTTTATCAGTCTATCTTGTATTAAAGAAAACCTATTGTGTTTGTTTCATACAAGGTTAAGTCATTCTTCTCCTTTAAAGATGCTTCACATTGATAGTTGTAACTCTTTTGATATGACAAATCTCTTTGTGAAACTTATCATGAAGCCAAATTTCATAGGCTTTCTTTTCATTGAAGTGAACACAATTCATCATCCATTTTTCAATTGATACACATTGATATATAAGGCTCTTCTCATGTTTCTTCCATTTTGGGTGCTAGATATTTTCTTACTATACTAGATGACTATTCTCAAAGCATTTGGACTTACTTAATGCAACATAAGTCACAAGTTCCTTTTATTCTAACTAAATTCTTCAAATATAATGCCCATCATTTTCCTTTAGTTCCTAAAACTGTTCGTTTTAATAATGGTGTCGAGTTTATTTCTCATGTATATCAATCCATTTTTTATAGCCTAGGAATTGTGCATCAACGCACAAAGACCTATACACCACAACAAAATGGAAGGGTAGAATGCAAACATAGACATCTCCTTGATACAGCTAGATCATTGCATTGACATGCCAATTTACCCAAGGAGTTTTAGAGTGAATGCATTTTAACAACCACTTACCTCATCAACAAAATGCCCATTTCTATTCTAGATTGGAAAACACCACATGAATTACTTTTGGGATAACAACCTTCTTATAATCACCTTTATGTTATGGGTTGTTTGTGTTTCATTGCATGACTTGGACATCCTAGAGATAAGTTTGAACCATGAGATGCAAAATGCATGTTCCTAAGCTATGTTAACAGACAAAAAGGATATAAGGTCCTTAATTTGCAAACTCGAAATATTCTTGTCATTAGAGATGTTGTTTTCTATGAAAACATATTTCCTTTTAAACATTCTGCTTTCCTCAAGTCTTTTGATAGTCGGCCTTCTTTTCTACATGTTCCCTTAGAGTTTGATATTCGTCCAACATATGTTTTTATTTACCATATGACTCTAGTGTTAATTGTCCAACACAAGCTTTTGATTCACAATCTAAATATGATGTTTTACTTGGTCATTCTGCTTCACCAAAACATGTTTGTTGTTCATCTAAAGTTCGTAAAACACCTATATGGCTAAAAGATTATGTACATTCAATTTGTGTTAATCCTAATAATGTTTCATGTTCTATAACCTTATTGTTGAGCCTAATTTGAAAATTTTATATTGTTTCCCTAATTTGATTCATATTAGATCCTATGTTCATCCAATATAAATCCTTGACTCGGATTATGAATTTTATTATTTATTTGGAGTCGCCACTCAACTGAAGTTAAGAAAAATTATTGAATTAGAATTAATTAAGCAGATTAATTCTAATCTAGACAACTAGTTGACGAAATCTCCCTTTTTTTTAAAAGAAAGAAAGAAAGAAAGAAAAACTAGAGATTTTCGACTCAAGGGCAATCTTATTAAAACTCTAAAGTTACCATCTTATCCTTTTAAATTTTGAATTATGTATTTACATTATGAAACCCTTTTTTAGCATAAGAAGAAAATATTAGAAAAAAAATGATACAACTACAATACTAATAATAATTTAAAAATATATTTTTTATTCTTTTAGAGTTGCCCCATAAGGGTGCCTACATACCCGCTATTTGAGGTCAAACAGGCCATAGTTCGCTTTTCATAAAACTTAAGTGAATTAATTAATTTTAATTATGAAAACATGTCAGGCTTACGTTTATTACCATTTAAATTTATTTAAAGAAATTTCTAAGCCTAAGCTTTATTTCTTAATTAAAAAAAAAAACTAAAACTTATAATTTTAAAAAAATGTCAATTATTATGACTTTCTTTTATGAAAAGAAGTTTCCTAAGTGATAAAATATTTATTATTTTTATTAATTTTTTATTTCATTTAGTATTAAAACTAATAATAAATAATAAATAAATAATAATAATAAAAAAAAATGAAGAGATCCGACTAACCTGGACACGGGTCGCGGTTTGGGTTAGGTCCAGTTCGTAGGTCAAGTCAGATCACAACAATTGGAGGTCTTTGTCAGCGGTGTTTTGGCGGCGGCTAGTGGCGATCAATAGGGGTTTCCAAAGCTTTCAAGGGTGAGGAATCTAATGGTGGTTTTGGTTTTCGTCGAAAACCACCTTAGGCAGCGGTTTGAGCAACTACAGCGAGATCTAGAGAGAGAGAGAGAGAGAGAGAGTTCCAACGAGTGTGTTTTCCTTCCCCTTTTCCTTTTTTTTTTTCCTTCTAATTCCCTCCTAATTCTTCCTCTCCCTCCTTTCGGCCTCCATTCCATGCTTTATTTATAGGAGTGCGGGGTCGATTGAGGATGAACACGGATCTAAACCATGTTTTGAGTTTTTTTCTTTTTTTCCTCTTTTTTTTTGTTAAAGATTAAATGTAAATCTTCTTATCTAGAAGTTGTTTATGATTTATCAAAAAAGATCTAATGAAAAAAAACACCTCGTGTTGTTCGGATTTTGCTCCAATTTCCCTTCGTCTCTTTTTTTTCTCTCGACAGTTGAAGGAAGGAGGAAGACAAGCACACACCTTGTGCATGCTTATGCTGGCCAATCCACTGCTGCCACATGGCAGTTGGGGGAAAAAAATGGCACAAAATGCCTTTACCTTGATTCGAACTCGTGACCTCGCCCTTCCCCGCGCGCACCAAGCTAACGAACGGATTAGCTGGGCTAGCCCATTTCTCAGTCTTTTCTTTACACGCAAATTGCATATAAGCGTGGCAATTTTTATTAATTTTATATTATTTTAAAATTCTAAAATTTAATAAAAATCCCTAAATATCTTTTATTGTTATTTTTACCTTTATTTTCTATTATTGGTGTATTATTATTATTTATTTTATTTTTATTATTTATTTTTTCTTCATATATGAAAAATAGAAAAAACTTTAATAATAATAATTAGGGGACGAAAATGGGGAGTTTACAACTGCCCCTCTTTGTAGTAAAGTTTGAAAAACTTAAATGCAAAAACAACAAACACACCATTTTTGCCTAATAGAAAGGATAGATAACGTTGTCATCAACTAGTTATCTAAGCCTGAATCCACTCGGGAGTTATTTAACCAAAAGTTTATGTAAAGAAAATGCTCCATGAGCTAACAATCCCATGTTGCAAAAGAAGATAGTTACTTTATGATAATTAATACTCTTTGGGGAGTAGTCTTAAACAAGAAACATCTCACCAGATTAGCAACCTAAAGGGAGAGATCATTTAGAAAAGTGCTTTTATGAGCTGACTAACTGATAATAGGAAGTGTCTTATAGGACTAGCAACCTTAAAGGAAAAATTTGTTTAGAAAGGCGCTCTTATGAATTAGCTAATTGATAATAAGAAACGTCTTATAAGACTAGTAACTTTAAAAAAGAGATTGTTTAGGAAAGCGCTCTTATGAGCTAGTTAACTGATAATAGGAAGCATCTTACAAGACTAGTAACCTTAAAGAAATCATCTAAAAAAGTGCTTTTATGAGCTAATTAATCGATGATGAGAAGCGTCTCACTAGACTAACAATCTTAAAAAGAGATTATTTAGAAAAGTGCTCTTACGAGTTGACTAATCGATGATAGGAAACGTTTGACTAGACTAGCAACCATGAAGGAGAGATCATCTAGAAAATTACTCTTACGAGCTAACTAATCGATGATAAGAAACATCTCACTAAACTAGAAACCTTAAATAGAAATTGTTTAGGAAAGCGCTCTTATGAGCTAGCTAATAATAAGAAGCGTCTTATAAGACTAGCAACTTTAAAGAAGAGATTTTCTAGAAAAGTGCTCTTATGAGCTAACTGATCGATGATAAGAAGTGTCTCACTAAACTAGCAATTATAATAGGAGCATATTTAAGAAAGTGCCCAATTGTGGGCTAACTAATTGATAGTAGGAAGCGTCTCTTTGAACTTGCAACCTTGAGAAAGGATATTTAGGAAAGTGCCTCATTATGGGCTAACTAACCAATAGTGAATTCCTAAGTGAGAATCTTATTTTTCCAATAATAGTTAAGAGTTTATGATGACTTAAAACTTTTGAACAAATGATAACTAAAACTAATCTAAAAATTGATCACTTGTGAAATGTACAAGTGAAACCGCTAGCAAGTATACTAGGTCGCAATCAAGTAATATATGATAAGTAGAGTATCGTTCCCTCGAGGACTAAAAAGATTACCAAACCTATAATAACTTATACTGATATTTAGGTAATTCAAACATGAATCTTTTTTTTTTTATATCTAACTAAAGAGATTAAATTAAGTTCTATGCTAATGAGAATTATAAGATTCTTATAAATACTTCCAATTGAACAGTGGGGATTTAGAATTCACCCTAGTCATGCTAATCAAACTACCGTTAAGTTATTGAAATCAACTTATATGTGGTTATTCACGTGAGTTCAACATTTTAAACCTCAAATCAATTAGTCTACTTTCGTATCTCTAATTAACAGAGGATTCTAATATACTCTCATACATTTTTCAATGCTATGATCGCCTTACGCTCTAATACAATTATCCCTAATCTCTTAGTGAATAATTAATTAGAACATAGCTTTAATCTCTCTATGAACCCTAATTAAACCAATTAACGCCGCTCTCGCATTGACTCATTAGTCTAATTAAGAATTCCTAACAAATTCTATCTCCACATTCATATTGATTGAATTTCTAACAATCTAATCTTATCACGATTAAATTGAAATTATAGGAATTCACAACATGAATACTCCACATATATGTCAATCTCATAACCAAACTACACTGATCATTTTAGCAAACTAGGGCTTCATCCACTATTCCCACAAACGAAATTAGCCAGCCATACAATAGATAACAACAAGACAAAATTCAATGAAAAATGTTAAAGAATCCATTAAAGACATAAAAACCAATTCACATAAATGCAAAATATGATTAGGATAAGAAGTCACCAATATGTAGCAAATCTGGAAATAAGATCCTTAAACAACTCTTCAGAGATTTCTGACTTGATCTCAATTGATGGAAGAACAATTGAATTCAATCTTCAATTCTCTTGTAAAAAACTAAAATTTCCCAAAACAAAGTTCTAAAATCTACTAAATTATTCCAAGTCTCCTCTCCTCCCTCCGGTCGTTCTTCTCTTTTCTTTTCTTTCCCCTGCTTTTATGCTCTGCAGAAACGTACAAATTGCACAAGAATATGAAAAGTCGGCAGTCCACCACATGAGGCATGGCCATGTGTAATGTGGTGGTTATTGCCACCACATAAACCACGGCCGTTGGATAACTCCATAAGCGTCTCGGCATTTTCTTCTTTTAGGCACGGCCGTGTCTTAGGGGGTAAACACACCCACCACATGAAGCACGGCCGTAGGCTATCTCCTTAAGCCTCTCGTCCTTTATTTTTTTTTTAATAATTGTGGAAAGGAAAAACACTACATAAGGCACGGCCGTGTCTCATCTCTTGCTTGTGATTTCTTCATGTTTTGCATCATGTACATCTTCAAGTCCATTAATCCCTAAGATATTAACATAAATGCAATTTAAGTATCTTTTTATTGGAAATTTCTAATAGTTGACAATAATATATATACCAATCACAAGATACAACATGATAAAGTATGCATTTATCAAAAATCTTCAAGACAATTGCTCTTCTAAACTTAAAAAATAAGGTGACAATGTATTAAAGTATTTTTTAGCAAACTTTGAAAATTTTCTCTTTCTTAAAAAAAAATCTAAAAGAATTGTTTATTTATTTATTTATTTTTTAAACATTGTTAACAAGTAAAGAGTTTGACAAGGTTCCCAAAAATACAAATAAAGGGTAGGCCTCCCCTACTACTCAATAATCACTTACTCTTTTGCCTCATTTTACTTGGAGGGTTTGGTTTAATCTTTAAAAAGTAATGTCTTGACTTAAT
Organism: Laguncularia racemosa; assembly: GCA_037954665.1. Classification (NCBI taxonomy): domain Eukaryota; kingdom Viridiplantae; phylum Streptophyta; class Magnoliopsida; order Myrtales; family Combretaceae; genus Laguncularia; species Laguncularia racemosa. The sequence goes on from JBBMOL010000072.1 coordinate 1,937,221, forward strand.
TAATCACCTCTTGAGGGGTTTCTTACAATTAAGACTCATATCTTCTTCTTGGGGGGGGCATTAATATTTAAAATTTAGGCTAAACAACGCCAATGAGAAATGACTTTAAATTCCCTCATTCTATTTAGAAATAGATATCTCATTCTCAATTGGTTTAATCTAAGAGGACTTCCTTACAATCTCTCGGTTTAGATGTTACTCTTGACTTTTATTCCAAAAATTATGATCTCTCTTGTAGGTAATATGCTTTGATCAATCTGTTAGGCCTTTTTGGGACTTGTAATGCAATAGGCTTTTGGTTTCAAAAAAAGTACCAATGTCAAGGTATTGTTTTGAAAGAATCATCATTTCAACCTGGGTTTACAAGTCAAGAAAACTAAAATAGTACTTGCTCTAGCAATTTTTGCTTAAGATAAATTATTTTCAATGATTTAGAGAAGTCTTTAAAGAAGGGTGGTATATTTTTGAGCTGTAATGTTTGGGTTATTGTATTTGGTCTTGGTATTTTCAAGTATTGTTGGTTTTTTTTTTTATTGTGTATAGGTTTAACTATATTATTGGGCTTTTTTCATTTCTTTTCTTTTCTTTCTTTTTCTTTCTTTTTCTTTTTCCATCTTTTTTTTTTCCTTTTCTTTTGAGCCCAATGGTGATTACCTCTTGTGGGTCATGTGTGTTTTTTTTAAATGTAGACTTTTCTTCATCAAAAGAAATAAATTATCCATGACAAAAATTACCTTTGAATTGTTACAACTAGGGCAAGCACTATTTAGTTAATTCCTTTTTTATTGATTGATGTCCTTATCTTCTTAATCATCCCATTGTATGGTAGTTCTCGACATGGTTAAATTTTGAAACTCTTTTTATATAAGTTCGAATGGGGTTGGCAAAGGATTATTGTGTTTAAGATAGCAAAAATGAATGCTTAACATTATTTTGATTAATGTACCAAATTCAAGATAGACCTTCTTTAAAGAATGAGTCAAAAACCTCACATTAATAACACTTAACTCTCGAGTGTTTAAGGGTTAGTGTTTGGGATGTGGTTTGCCTCTTGTCATCCTAAACCACTCAAACAAATGAGATATCCTTCTATTTTACCAGATTTGCCCATATTCACCATGTCTCATGATGTCTTTGAGAGTTATGTACCCCTATCAAGTGATTTAGTCTTAACTTGCCCCCGTTGATAATTGAACATAGCCACTTTGAAAATGTGCCCTAAAATTAATTGTCTTTGTGTTAATTTTATATAACTCCTAATGGAGAGAAAGTTTAAGTGTAACCCTTAGGATTGGAGAGAGTTGGAAGGTTTTGTGTTTCCAGGTTAAATCAGCTTATGAGGAAACCTTTTGAAGTGAATGGGGTCTTTCAAATTAAGAGCAGGTTATAGAGGTCTTTGGCTTTATGTTCAAAGTAAGTGAATGTGAGCCTTGGGTTAAGTTAACCAGTCAAAAGAAACTTTTAGGACCTTGAAATGATCTCTTATTGTTAGCAATTCGTTAATTTTCTTGGCTTTGTTCTTTTCTTTATTTGTTATTATTTTTTAGTAATTATGCAAACAAGATGCTCATACAGATGTAAAAGAATCAGCATTTAATTAACGATGTAACAATACTGAAATTTTATTAATATTGCAAACTTGGAGTTCAATGCTTTTATTGAGAACATAAGAAAAGAATGCTATAATCTAACTTCCTAATTTCTAAGCTTCTTCTTCTTTGGCTGCGTAGGTGTTGACTCCCCATTGACAACAGCTTCTAGTGCTCTAACCCTTGCTCGAGTCTTCTCCAACTGAGCCTCCAATGCTTTATTCCTCTGATTAGATTCCTTGAATCTACTCTTCCACACTTCTTTTTTACTGTCTGTGGTCTCAAAATGGACCTCCATCCGAGCCCTCACTTATTCCATGTAAGTTTTTATTTCTGGGCCTAGGTTAATCGTCGCGGGTTGAGTGACATATGGAGCACAGTATATCCTCTCTCCTATCTCGTATAGCTGGTTGATAACAAAATCTCTGGTAGCTCAGTGTTTAACTACTTCAACATCCAGTTCTCCGAGGTCTACATTAGGACTCTCAATTCGAGCTTCCCATAGGACCTTAACCTCTACCAACTTGGTGACTTTATCAGCCACACGCTCAGGTCTTGATATTCGAACGTGATTCCTTCTAATGATGATCTATAAACTATGTCTTGGATAGTATCAAATTGATAGACTATTAAGTTTAGGTGATAGCCTGTACACTAGTTAAGCTCGATTAATGGAACTGCTTGAAAGTTTCTACACATTAGAATAACCTTACTGCAACAGCTCCACCTGGTAGTCCATTGAATATCATCAGAACTAAATCCCTTGAGCACTTTCACCCAACTGTGGCTGGAAAGATCGTCTGACAGCTTCATCCTTTCTATACATGAATCTATGAGGTCTACTTGTTGGGCCAATGATCTTCTAACCATGTTTAGCCCAAAACACTTAAGATGGTTCACGAACCAGATTAGGATGAAGTTAATGTTTGAGTGGAGAATTCCATGACCCTTCTTCTTCACGAAATTTAGGTTTTGAATCTACTTAGCTAGTAGGACCGGGATGTAAGATTTTCCTCTCAAGAATCGGAATACTAATTCTGCAATTCTGTAATGAATATGAAAGATCCTGGTAGGAAAAAAGGATGGTTGCGAATGTTGTCAAGATGAAAGCATAAACCCGTCTTTGTTTGTAACCCTTGAGATCCCCATACAAGATATCTTTCTTGCTTCCATCGTCGCATTAAGCCACAAACCAAGCTTCTAATTCATCCATTCGAAGGCAATACCAGTTGCTATTTTCCAACGCTTGGTTCATCACTACTCTACGAATTCCCAGAAGTTTGCTAAAGATACCTACTGGCCTAGCCTCTAAATCTGGGACATGCACCCCATTGGAAAGTGGAGGGGCCTGAAGAAGCTGAGTATATTCTTCTATAGTTGGTGTGATCTCATGTGGCCCAATAAGGAAAGCCACGGGTTCGATTTCCCAAAAGTGTAATATAGCTCGAATTAAAGGTAGGCTGACATCCATTTTCATCAGTGAGAGAATGGACCCTATTTTGCTTTGAATGAAGGTCTGCTCTTCAGGGTTGTATAAGGTGAACCAATGGTCCAGTACCAATTTAGGATCCAAAGGTTTACAAACTTGGATTTCTTTGTGAAGGAGGTGGTCAATTACAGTGCTAGCCATCTAATAGGATTACAATAAAAAAAATATTCTAATTACAAACAAATATCTTACAAAACACAATAATTTTTTTTTACAAGCGATTGCATCTGAACTCCAAAGAAAGAAATTACATCGTTAATCATTTGCTGGTTCATGATTTCATGTATGCAAAGAGGTGGGTTCTAAAGGTTCTCAAGCTCTATGGCCTCCCACATTCTTGAAGAAATGGATATCTAGCCATATCGAAGCATCAGGTGGGGTAGCCTAATCGACCTTAAGCGGTGAATATTTCACTTTACCCAGAACTTACACAATGGCTCCCCGTCCTAGGATCTTAAGATGGCCTGGGTCTGACCGCATCTAATCACATAATTGCATGCACGAAAACTCAATAAAAAGGAACTAAACTTTATTAAATCCCTAGATTACGCATAGATACAAACATTAGTGCAAACAATATTTTACAACATAAGAGCTAATTAAAGATATCTAGAAATGATGATTTTAGAAGGTTTAGGTGGTTAGCCCACTACAGTCTCCAATGGAGTCGCCACCCAACTGGAGTTGGGAAAAATTATTGAATTAGAATTAATTAAGCGAATTAATTCTAATCTAGACAACCAGTCGACAAAATCTCCCTTTAAAAAAAAAAAAGAAAAACCAGAGATTCTCAACTCGATGGTAGTTTTATTAAAACCCTAAAGTTACCACCTTATCCTTTTAAAATTTGAATTATGTATTTATGTTATGATACCCTTTTTTAGTATAAGAAGAAAATATTAGAAAAAATGATACAACTATGATACTAATAATGATTTAAAAATATATTTTTTATTTTTTTAGAGTTTCCCCATAAGGGTGCCTACATACTCACTATTTGAAATCAAATAGGTTGTAGTTCGCTTTTCATAAAACTTTAGTAAATTATTTAATTTTAATTATGAAAACAGGCCAAGTTTACGTTTATTACCATTTAAATTTATTTAAAGAAATTTCTAAACTTAAGCTTTATTTCTTAATTTTGAAAAAAAAAAAACTAAAACTTATAATTTAAAAAAAATGTCAATTATTATGATTTTTTTTATGAAAAGAAGTTTCCCAAGTGATAAAATATTTATTATTTTTATTAATTTTTTTATTATAATAAATATATATTTTTTAGGAAATACTAAACCTAGTTTCATTAACACATCCTTAAAAAATATACATCTTTATTATTTATATTTATTTTATTTTTCATTTAGTATTAAAACTAATAATAACAAATAAATAAATAATAATAATAACGAAAAAAATGAAGAGATCTAACTAACCTAGATGTAGGTCGCTGTTCGAGTTGGGTCTAGTTCATGGGTCGAGTCGGATCACGACGACTGGAGGTCTTCGTCAGTGGCGTTCCGGCGGCAGTTAGTGGCGATGAATTGGGGTTTCCGAAGCTTTCAAGGGTGAGGAATCTAATGTTGGTGTTGGTTTTTGTCAAAAACCACCCTAAGCGGCGGTTCGAGTAACTACAACGAGATCTAGAGAGAGAGAGAGAGAGAGAGAGTTCCAACGAGTGTGTTTTCCTTCCCCTTTTCCTTTTTTTTTTCTTCCGATTCCTCCTAATTCTTCCTCTCCCTCCTTTCGGCCTCCATCCCGTGCTTTATTTATAGGGGTGTGGGGTCGATTAGGATGAACACGGATCTAAATCGTGTTTTGGGTTTTTTTCTTTTTTCCTCTTTTTTTTTTGTTTCCAATTTGTTTTTGCCAAAGATTTGATGTAAACCTTCTTATCTGGAAGTTGTTTATGATTTATCCAAAAAGATCTGATGAAAAAAACTGCCTCGCATTGTTCTGATTTTTCTCCGATTTCCCCTCGTCTCTTTTTTTTCTCTCGCCAACCGAAGGAAGGAGGAAGACGAGTACGCACCTTGCGCGTGCTTATGCTGGCCAATCCAATGCTACCACGTAGTAGCTGGGGGGGGGGGATGGCACAAAGTGCCTTTGCCCGGATTCAAACTCGTGACCCCGCCCTTCCTCGTGCGCACCAGGCCAACGAACAAACCAGCTAGGCTAGCCCATTTCTCAGTCTTTTCTTTACACATAAATTGCATATAAGCGTGGCAATTTTTATTAATTTTATATTATTTTGAAATTCTAAAATTTAATAAAAATCCCTAAATATCTTTTATTGTTATTTTTACCTTTATTTTCTATTATAGGTGTATTATTCTTATTTATTTTTTCTTCATATCTAAAAAATAGAAAAAACATTAATAATAATACTTAAGGGGAAAAAACGAGGTGTTTACACTTACCTATTTCTTATCCTTTATTTACACAATCAACTTTTGTCTCTTATCCACCTACTATGTGGCATCTTTGGCACATATGTTAACCACTCAAGAACCTCATTCTTATTCACAAGTTGTACAAGATAAAAGTGGGTACAAGTTATGAATAAAGAACTTGAAGCCTTGGAACTTAATAACACTTGGGAATTGATGACTTTAAAATTAGGCGAATGAGCAATTGGCTCTAAATGGGTGTATAAGGTTAAGTATAGGCTTAGTGGTACTACTATGGAATGATATAAGGCTAGACCAATTGCTAATAGCTTTACTTATGTTGAAGGGGTAGACTATCATGATACTTTTTCACTTGTAGCCAAGTTGGGAACTATTCACATTCTTATTGTTGTTGCAACAGCACAGAAATGGCCTTTATATAAATTAGATATTAATAATGCATTCTTACATGGATATCTAGATGAAGAGATTTACATGACACTACCCGAAGGATATAGTAAAGCTCAGCCTACTCAAGTGTGTAAACTCAAGTGTTCTCTTTATGGACTTAAACAAGCATCTTGGGAATGGAATGTCAAAACTTCTTGGTTTTTAATTAGGAAAGGCTTTACCTAATCTAAAAGTGATTACTCTTTTTTTTTGTTTGAAACAATATAGGGGATTTTATGGCTGTTTTGCCTTATGTTGATGACTTATTGATCATAGGTAATAATGATACATCTATTTTTATTTTGAAAAAGCAGTTGGATGAGGCATTTATGGTGAAAGACTTAGGTCTTGCTAGATTTTTTCTTGATCTTGAAATTTGTCAAACTTTTGAGGGTATTTTGATCAATGAAAGAAAATTTATCATGGATATCTTGTATGATGTCGGTCTTACTGCTTGTAAACCTACTATAGTTCCTTTGCCCATAAGTTTTCAATTAGATAAGGAGACATGGAAGCTTCTTGATCAACCTCTAGTTTATAGGAGAATTGTTGGTAGAGTACTTTATCTTACTCTTACTCTTACTTTTCCGAATATCTCTTTTGCAGTTTACATGCTTAGTCAATTCTTGTCTACTCCTCGTACCACACATCTTCAAGCTACATATTATGTCTTATGGTATTTGAAACCCACTGCTTCTCTTGGTCTATTTTATTCTTCCAACAACAATCTTGATATTTTAGCCTACATCAATGTAGATTAGGGCATTTCTTTCAATGATGGAATTCTTTGACAGGCTTTTCTATTCTTTTAGGTAATGCTTTAGTTTCTTGGAAAATGAAGAAGCAAAATACTGTTAGTACTTTGATAACTGAAACTGAATATTGAAGTATGACAGCCACTACGAAAGAAATTCTTTGGATATCATATATTCTTCATGAGCTTAGTGTTTCTATGCAACTTTCTATCTCTTTATTTTGTGACAATAAATTTGCTATTCAGATTGCAAATAATCCTTATTTGCATGGGTAGATTAAGCATATAAATATTGATATACACTTCACTCATGATCAAGTCACAAATGGTTTCTTGAAGATTGTGTTTGTTCCTTCTCATTTGCAATTGGTAGGTTTATTTACCAAGTCTATTCTAGTTGCTCAATTTCATTAGTTTTGTGTCAAGCTAGGCCTTAAGGGGGCTTCACCTTAAGAGGGGATGTAGAAATATTCTATTTATGCTGTTGCTACGTGTATATTTTATATTTTTGACAAGTTTCATTTTCTTATTAGATGAGTAGTTTTTGTTAATTAAAATATCATAACTTTATATAAATAGCTTATATCGGTCAATATTTGATATAACAACAAACCGTAACAAATTTCTTCTTCTCGTCTTCTTTGTTTTCTTGCAAACACTTCTAGTTATGTTCTTGTAACACAATCAAAGCTTCAATGGATAAATTAGCTAATTTCGACATCGATAAATCATGTTGAGTATATAATGGAAAATTACAAGTAAGGGGATCGATATTTGGAGTGAAGTTCAAATAAATGATTGAATTTTAAGTAATCAAAATAAAGAATCAATGTTATACAAAGAGATTAAAATAGAAGATTAAACTTTTAAATAGTTAAAATAGAAAATTAAAGAGATTCAAATAGAGAATTTTTTAATGTCTCATATATATATTAAGTGATTCAAATAAAAGTTTTTTATCATCTGTAACGGCGCTATAATAGAATCTTTTATTCGAACTACTTAGTATGAGTTGATCTTTTATTTTAATTAATTAAAATTTTGATTCTCTATTTAAATTTATTAAAACATTAATCCTTTCGCTTATAATTTTTCAAGAAAATGTGAACAAAAATGGGGCAAGGAAAATTGCATACTGAAGTAGCCACTATAAATGGCTAAATTTTGAAAGCTAATCTACGACATTCGGGCATGCGGTAGAATAAGTAAATTTTAATAATTAAGACCCGTTTAAGGGGAAAACAATTGTTAGTGGAAAAATTTTTTCGTACAAAATTAAAATCGACATGTTTTCATTTGTTTGATTGTTTTTTATAGGAAAGGTCTTTTATAGTATATCGTGCATGTATTTTGTATAATCCGTTGTTGAACCTAAATGAATTATTATTATTGACCTTTTGCCATAGATACATTATGTTAAACCTTTTATGCAAAAGTAATATGTGGATGATTTTTTACTATTCATGATTAGACTTTAAGCTTATTTTCACAAAAATTTTCAAGTCTTTTAACATCTTTTGTAATTACTCAGAATATTATATATATATATATATATATGACAAAATTGAAACACAATTTTCTTTTTAAATAATTTGTCTCTATACACTCATTATTAACCTTAAAGGGTTGTATTAGATTAATAAAAAGTGTTCCTAAAATAACATTTTGCTTTAGATTCTTAACAAGAATAAAAGCGATTTTATAGGAAACAGTATCTTTTATTATCTCTGCATTGGATGATTTGAAATTAATCTGTAATTTGTTACCAGAAGCAGAGCTAGGTCAAACACTTTTAATCTAAACCGATTTGAACAAACCTAATGTTTCAATTCCTAAAATGATAAAATGTGATCAGGTAAATCTACCTGATCAATGGGAAGTAGATAATCCTCTTCCTAAACAACCAATTTACAATGTTGAGCCATCTAATGTTATACAACATTCAGATAGTAAAGTAACCTAACAATTCCCTAGAAGATCTTTTGATTATTCTAGGAGAACTTTAGACATCAGATCAGTGTCTTCATCTTCTAGGAAGTCCATGGATCTACCTAGATCAAACCTATTAATTAAAGATCAATCAAGAAATGTCAAGGATAGTCCTCAAATCCAGGTTAATCCTCTAATCGGTGGTATAGTCATTAACCCTATAGGGATAATCCAACCGGTCTATCAAACTTCTAATGAGTTAGATTATGAAGAACCTTTTACATTTGAGGTAAGAGATCCGGAACTTAATGTCATAGAAAACCCTTTCATACTAGATAGAATTTTTTTAAATAATGATTTCAATTCACCAAAAAATAAAAAATTAAAAGAATGGTATCTTAAGACTTTTGACGAAGTTAAGATGCAAATAAAAGATGAATATTATAATTTTATAGAAGAATTAGGTACTTAAATTCTATTCTTTGATTGGTTCAAGGAATATTATTTGAAACCAACAAATAAATGTTTTCAATGGAGATTAAATGATGGTCAAGTGATTGATTCTAATCATCTACCACTTAGCAATATAAAATGTTTTCACAAAGAAACCGAAATCAAACTTGCGCCCTTTAAAAATGCTTTAGATGAAGAAGGATCAGGAGTAAAAAAGATAATTGATCAAAATAATTTTACAAACAAACATCTTCACACAATAGGAAAACAATTAGATAGAATGGAAGATGCAATAAACAAGGAAATTAATAGAAAATATGAAAAATCTCAAACAAATGTTCCACTTTTTAAACCTTTTGAAATGCCAAAAAATCCAAGTAATGAATTTTTTAATACTTTAAATGAAAAGAAAAGAATGTTAAAAAATAAAATAAAAACAGAACACATTGACTCCCTGAGATTAGATACACCTTCTAATTCTTCGAAATTCAGGAATCTTGTCATTAAGGATACACCTTCCAAAAAAATTAATATTCTTAATGAAACTGACATTGAATCAAATTTTACTTTAGAAGTCTCATTAAGAGATTTAAGACTCAATGACACAGAATGCGATGAAGTCAATAAAATTACATGGAGAGAACCTCAAAAATTATATTATCAATGAGCTTCTCCTCTAGACATAATGTTTGAAGAAAAAATGATAATTTCCAAAATAAATATACCACATGATCCACTTATGAATGGAACATAGATGGAGCCTCAAAAAAAATTATCTTTAATGTTCTTAATCAAATGATTATGTTCTCAAATACTAATAAAAGTATTCAGTGGGATAATTATCTAACTGAAGAACAAAGGATCAATATTTTAACTGCTTATAAGAAAAATAAAAATGGAACCAGAATTCCTGATGATAATAATGAATCGATTCAAGATGTTGTTAATACTTTAATGTTCCATATTAACCAGCATTTTATAGGAGATCCTTCCCACATTAGGGATAAAACCCTAGATCTTCTATCTAACATGAAATGTAAGTCCTTAGGAGAATTTTGTCTATGTATATATATATATTTGCTAAGGACTAGAAGATAAATAGTTTAAAGCAATGGGAGCAGAATGGTAATTTTATGACCTAAGTATATAAGTGAATCTAACCTAAGGTTAACACCTTTATGCCTCATTTGTGCACTTCGCGGAACCTTAGACACACTCTGCAAATACAAAAGAAAGAAAAGGACAAGCATGTATTATAATTTGCCAAATTGTTTGAGGTGAGTACATCAATTAATAAAAATTGATCGTTAATTTCATGTACATTATAAATAAAAAATTAACGTATTAGGGTTATTAACAAATCAAAGTCAATTCGTGGTACACAAGGGACGAAATAAGCGATTCAAGCATCACGATAACAATTTGAGTCAAGTAAGTGTACCTACTAGTGTATTATATTGTAAATTTCATATTAGATAAATCAATTAGGTTAAATTTATTAGAAATCAAACTGAGAGATCAATTTACAAAGTATATAGTAAGATACACGTTCTCTCAACATGATCATATTATATGCATGTTGAATTTAAAGAGTAAATAGAGGGATACACGGCCTCTTAACATGACCATGTTGAAACTGTGTTAACGAACCAAAGTGAATAGAGAGATACATAACCTCTCAACATGACCATATTGAAACCCTGTTAAAAAAAAAAAAAAAGTGAACAAAGAGATATACAGTCTCTCAACATGATCGTGTCTTGCCCATGTCAAAAAAAAAAAAAAAAGAGAGAGAGAGAGAGAGAGAAATGTATACAGCCTTTAGCATAGTCGTGTGTTACCTCATGTTCACCTATATGGCCTCCAATATGACTGTATTGAGTTGAAATGCATCTATTTCCTTTTGATATTTATAAGAATACAATTCTAAAAGCATATAATTTGAATCATGTATAAGTTTAAGAGACTTATGAAGCTAGAAAAATATAAGACAAACTAAGTTTTGCAAAGTCAGGTATGTGTATAATATGTTTATTGCTTGTACTTGATAAATTAAATTTTTGTGTGTGAATTTAATAATATTGTAAATGAACCTGATTGAATATGTATGTGATTGTGAATTGCTGGGTTCGAGAAACCGAGTGTGGGTCAATGTTCTTATGATAACACCCGAATGATTAGTATGTAACGTTGTCCCTAGTAGAATCGTGTAGCGAAATAATTCGAGTCGTATTGTGATGTGTAATGTGAAAGGCTGATGTGTGAGAACTCATGGACAGTAGAGAGTACCCACTATTATATATATTATGTATGGTAATAGACTCATGGATAAAGAGGAATACATTTTTCATATATATATATATATTGTTTGTGGAAGGATTTTGAAGGATGTTTATGAATGTTATGTGTGATATGTTTATGATGTGATTGCGTATCAGCTGAAGATTGTGAAAGATAGATAAAATTGTATATGAATATTATATTGCATCTCGCATGTGTTATTGCTTCTGGCATGGTTTGTGTGAGTGCATGTAAGTATGCACTGCACTAAGCGTTAATTCACTCCTTATGAGAATTTTTTTTTTAGTTATAGATGTTACAAGAGAATGGTAGGATATGTTGAAACCTTAAGGGAAACAACTCAAGATCATAATAATGAAGAGAATGTAGAATATGTCTATTACAACGATTAGTAGATAGACTAAGGAAAGACATATGTTAAATTTCTTATTTATTCATTTTGAGAATTTTTATTGTAAGTGCACCTTAATCACTTTCACTATTTAATTTGAGAAAAAATTTGATGACTTATTATTGAGGATGGGAAATTTCATTAATTTCTATTATGTAATAAATTATTTATGATTATTATTAGGAGTACAGGAATATGAGTATTAGATAATAGTAATGATTGAGTATTTACGTATCTTTAGGAAATAAGAACATATGGCGAGCCGTAACATACTCGGGTTTTGGGACGCTATATCTTTTGTTCATCCACTATGGTCTTTTCAAGTTTAAATATTATTTATAGATTAATTGATAAGAAAGTGAAACATAGGTTATTTTTCTAGAGGTGGATGACTTTTAGAGATTAATTCAAAAAAATCACTTTTTATTTTACTTTTAAGTAAATTATTTTCTCATTTTAAAAAAGACAACGATTTTTTTTTTTCAAAGGGGAAAGATGCTTTTCTTTGTAAAGGATAACATATGCCTAACAAATACAAGAAAATATTTTTCTGAAAGTTATTTTCCTAAAACATCTAGTGCCTAAAAGGTTTTGTGGTTTGGGTCTCTAATAAGGGTGAACATGTAAAGTATAGGTTTTCATTTTTTTTTTTAAATCAAAACCTATTCTCTAATAGTACCCCTAGAATCATCATATATGTTATACTGTATAAACTTACAAAGTAAAGGATAACATGTGAAACTTGCAAATTTTATCTTATATATATATATATATATATTTCAAGTTTATGTGATATTTAAAAGATAATTTATATGTAAATTATAAATTTTTAATATGAAAAATTTATAAAACTTGTAACAAAAAATATGTAAAATTAAAAAAAAAATCAATCTTAATTATTTCAAGTCCTACCATCTTACTAATTAGCAAATAGGAAAGAATAAGATAAATAAAAATAGAAAACCTAAAGTTAAAAAGGAAAATAAAGAATAAAGAAAGGAAAGAGAGATTTTATTAGGTTTAATCGTTTAAGATTATTAACTTATGAATTTAAGCTCTTCTCTTTTTTTTTATTAAAACATTTATTGTATAAAAATTATAATATTATTATTTTCCATCCATTTATTAATATTAGTTAATAATATTTTATAAGATGAATACATAATACCTTAAAACCTATATTTCAATATAATTTTATTGACATACTTTAATTTATAAAAATAAATTATAAAAAATTTATATTTAAAATCTATTTTATAACTATTAATACTTACTTAAAACCCAAGTAATACCAGCTGATTCACACACAACAACTGTATCAACACGTCTCCATCTTTCAAGCGATAGGCTCTATGCATGCGCTTGGTAAGGAATTGAACCCTTTTTTTTTTTTTTTTTTTTTGGAAAATTAAGAATGGTCAGACCTACTAAAGTGGGTAGCATATTTTATTCCTAGAGACCCAGACCATAGTTGAAACCTGGAAACAGATTCATTGCGTCGCTTAAATAATTCAATGAAAGTAATGTAATTTTGGGATAAAGTACTCAATTTCTGAAAAAAATCACATGCGATCGCAACTATGAAGTAGTCAGACGGGAAAATCAAACCTATAATTATTATAAGTAGGGAAGGATGGACCATGTCACATCGAGGAAGATGAGTTTTACCATTCATCAAATAAAAAATTATATAAACTTCACCTACGGTTTTCTATTTTGGTGAGTAAGTGATATGTTTTTTTTTTTTTTTTTTTTACAAATAAGTGATTTATATTTATATTTATTTGTTAATTTTGACCAAAAACGTATGTCAATTTTTTATTAATTAATGATGATTAGTTTAATAAAATATTATACAAAAAAGCCAAAATTCAAAGAGAAAAACTGAGCAGCTATTGCAATTGCCCTATCAATGGCAACATTTCTTTTTTTCTATTTTCCCTTGCTATTTCATTCTTTAAATTTTCTATAAATTTTATTAAATTTTTTAAATAAATATATTAAATAGTATTAAGATTATAACCAATTAAAAGCTGACACTTATTCCTTGTCAAAAAGTTAACAAATAACAATAAAATACAAGTCATATATTTATAAAAAAAGTAAAATTACAAGTCACTTGTTTAAAAAACCTCTAAAACGTAGGTCATATCTAAGTAATTCCATATTGAAACTATTGATAAAAACGAATTTGTCTTCTCCTTGCAATCACAGCATGTTATCACAACACATTTCATTAACTAGAGCCGTAGGAAAGTAAAACATGTAATATAAAGAAAAATGACCATTAATTTCCTCACAATATAAGAGGAAACTTTTTAATAGGTCTCTAAACACTCATTAAAATGATTATATACATATAAGGACTATACAATTTTGAAGTGCGCAATAAGAAATTGCTTATTATATTTTTGAAAATATTTTATTATTGTCTTTATTTACGAGATATTTTATTTATTAAAAGTGAAAAAAATGACCGGTGATACTTGTAAATATATATTTTAAAAAAACAACGGGACTTTTTATATTCATGATGATATTTTATTTTAATAAGCAATTTAATAAATTTTTAGGAGTAAACCCTGCGCAATTATTATTGGGTCCACAATTACAAAGCTTTATCAATTATACGTAAGGCAAATAGAAAATCAATATCTTTTTTTTTTTGAATGATTAGGTAGCACATTTGTGATATAGTTTCAAAAAATGCAAGAGATGCTTTTTTATGTATTCAAGAAATAATCTGATTAAATTACAATATTTTTTTGAAATATATATCAATATACCTAATTAAACTTTTACTTATTAAATTTTACATATGAAGTTTAAACCACTAAATGTTATGCCTAAATAAATTGTTGCATGTTTATCAAATATGATATGTACACATCAATTTTTTTTAAGTAAAAAGATAATAAAATAATCAATGATCGGTCAAAAGGTATAAATATAGGTAAAATAATAAATTTATTAAAGAAAAATCCAATTAGGTATGATATTTAACATATTAAAATTTTAGACATAAAATTTTGATCAATATTATTTCAAGCTCTAACAACTTATCGAGTTATAAAAGATTGTTGACTTTTTACTTGATTTCTATAAACACGATGATAATTTATTTAAATAATCTAGCTCTTATCATTTTTAATCTTATCATATATGTAATAATTATTTTTATTATACATAATTTTACATGAAAATGAAAAATGTATGAACAAAAAACATTGACTAACTGCTTGATTTTCTTATGAATATTTAAGATTAAATATACCAACATCTAAATAAAATGTATGGACTTTTTTTTTTTCTTATCCATCACATGTTCATTTTTCTTCTTTAATACTATCAAATTGCTGATGGCGACTGAAACTTTGGTCACATTGAATACACATATAAAATAATTGATGTGACAACCGACATACTAACCCTTATGATTAAAAATCAAGGTCAAAAAAGTAAAAACTTAAAAAAAAACAAAAAAAAAAAAAGGAAGAAAAATGGCGTTGAGTATTACGACGTCAGTCCCAAGTGATCGAGAAAGCCAAAGCTTTAAGACTTTTCTCAAGTGAATAGTGCAAGGTTTGAAATTTCTTATGCTTGATTACAGGAACGTAATTCAGCCGACAAGTCATATGGTGGAAGTGGAACCCATTGTTTGGATCGAAGAAGGAAAGCGACGTCCATCATTCATCCAATCCATTTTATATTCCCCTAGGCAATTTTTCACCAAACTTGTTCCTCAAGAATCTCTCTCTCTTTCATCGAGGTAAAAAAATAAAAAATACTTAAAATAGTGGATGAAAAATTGCATACTATACAGACTTTGGAATAATGTTGCGATCATTAATTATTATGAAAGAAGCGTGGTTAATAGCGTTTTAACTATTTTTTGTTTTGATAGAATATTAATTGATTTTACAACAACGAAATAAGATAGTTATTTTTATTCTGTGATTTATTTTTTATATTGTTTATAAAATTATTATTACTATAAAACAAAACATTATAATAACTTCATATAATAAAAAATAATAATTTTATCTAAAAGTATAATAATGTAATAGTGCTACCAGGTCGCCGGAGGTGATGTCGGATTTGACCAAGTCAAAAGGAGAAAGTCAAAACTTCACACCCGGCCAACTATGTTTTTTCATAGGAACCGTCTACTTAAGCAACTCACAAGATGCCACGTGTGATATATCCGACCCGTGCATCCAGCTGAAAACGAATTAATCGTGTATAATAAAATATACAAATATCAATCTCGAAGTAGCCTAATGAGTTGTACCTAATTGAATATTTATTTCAGTTCCAACTACAAATAATACAATTAATAGAAAAAGAGGATTCAAACATATTTAATCATTTTTAAAGAGAAACTAAAAGCCTTAACATTAAATATTTATTTGATTTTAAATAAACCTTCACGTATAAATAAATGGCACACATTAAATAATATAAATTGATGCATAAACTTTTTTTTAAAAGCATACAGTCTATAAGGACTCTGAGTTCACATAAATTGTAAACATCGAGACACATATTGCATAGGAAACATAATGTTTGCCAACAAATACAAATAGAGAAAGTGTTTATGATGATACTGTTCCAATTATAACAAGAAGTTAATTATATCTTGATATACATTTACTATATAATTGCACCACTTAAGAATAAATATATACTCTCTTTTTTTTTCATTTATCATTGAAAATAAATATAAATCCACTCGTTATAATTATGGATACAACCAAACACAAAAAAAAACATAATGAGATAACTTGAATTTTAACATACAACGACTATAATAATAAAATCATGCTAAAATTATTTGATCAACCGCTCCCTCCGATTCATGCATTATAAAATAGACCAGAGAAAATTAATGCATTATTAAAGCTATCATAAAATTATCTATAAAAATTGAAATCCATAAATATATATATATATATATATTTAAAACTTTATAAAAGATGCAAGAATAAATTGTGGAAAGACATGCAATAATACATTATTATTAAGAAAAATAAATAGAAACCGTTTAAAGCTATGAAATATAAGTCAAAATACATAACTGATTAAAAAAAAAAAAACAGAATATTCTGAGCAGCACAAGGATTAGTTATTTTTTTCCATGACTGCAAGTAATGTACTCTGTTAAATTATATTTTAATGCATTTTTTATTTTACCATAAATTTCATCATCCTCATAACCATCAATTATTATTCCAACGAGTAAATAAGAATGGAAGAAGTAGAAATTACTTTAATTAATCATTAACAATGCCCATATATACGAAACAGCAAATATCCATCCATACGGCATGACATTCCTAATCCAATACAAATTATTCAAGCAGTGGGGGCCTCCAAACAGTCGCATGGATTCCGCCTTATCAACTAGCATGGAGAGTATTTAGCCATTTGTACTTTGGGAGATGATAACGTGGCCATTGGCTGAAAATGACAACTTAACCATCTTTAATTTTCCTCTGCATGTGTGTTCACACTCTTAATAAAGAATGCGAACAAGGATGCTTCCTGGAAACCGATCTCAACATCACAGTGTTAGTGTCAGCACCCAAATGTCCTAATTCTGATTCTGATTCTTATGGTTTTATTTATATAAGGCAAAGTACCCACTTCTTATGTAAGCTTAGCTTTCATTTTGCATCACAACACATAGCCCTTGACTCCTCTGCTCCTCTATCTAGAAGTTGTCTTCCTCTGCCAAAGGTACCAGTTATGCTAAACTGCTGTTCCTTATAAGGTATATGTTTGTTTACCTGTAATATCATATTTATATTCTATGTCTAATATGTTAGGTCTGATACACAAGGAATATGTTATGCTAATATTTTCATGCAAACTTTCTTTTTTTTTTTTTTTTAACTTTGTATGGTAAGGGAATTGTCTTCAAATCTTTAGCATAAATTAATAAGGATATACGGAAGGTTATATGTGTAGTTTTCAACAAACCTGGCAATTATGTGTAGGCAAATTATCTTTTCTTCCATGGATGGAAATATACGTGGAAAACATCTTGTGTTGTAATCGTTTCGCTTGTTTGTATATATATGCGTGGCTATTTTTGGAGTGAATTGACTTGCTTTTAAAGTCTAAAATCATATAAGACTGGTTTATGCATGATGCTGCTTCTACGTTTCTATTGTATGCCATATTAAAAGGTTTTTTAAGATCTAAATTTTCGAAAATAATCGATTGATTCTAGCATGTTCATGTTAGTTTAATTTTTACAGTCGATTATGTGCTTTTTAATTACTGTCTGCGGATTTTAAATTTCTTTAATTTGAGTTTAGGGTCTAACTAGAAGTATCCTATCTTTATGCAGGTTTCAGGAGTAGTCACTATTGAAATTCTTTTCCTTACGAAACTGAAGTTAAGTTCCAGGAGGGAAGTGCGAATTTTCGTTTCGATTTCAGATTGCAGATGGCATCGGATCCTCGTTTGCTTGAATTTCCCAAACTCATAGACGATTTCAAAACCGGTGGAAAAACCAATTTACCCAATTCTGATCACTACCCTTATCGCCCAAATGACTTTGAAACCAACGATGCTTCTCTTGGTCTGTACTCCTCAGATAATCCTTCTTTATCACCCGATATCGATCTCTTAGATCCCAAACACTTGGTTTCCAGTAATGTTGATGAGGAATTAGTTTTTGGCCTGACGGGTGCAAGCCAGGATAGTAAAACATCAGACCCTCCTACCAGCATAAACACGGGTTTGGTCCAAGAGAGAGCCTCTCCTGCCCTCTCAGATGACAGTGATTCATCCTCCGATCCCGTTCTTAGGTACATAAGCCAGATGCTAATGGAAGAGAACATGGAGGAAGAATCCTGGATAATGGACGAACAATTTGCTCTTCAAAACACGGAGAAATCACTGTATGATGCATTGAAGAAGGACAGCCCTGTTTCTCCTGACCTACAATTTGATATCAGCCAGTTCATTGATAGCCCGGAAAGCGGTATTTCCGGAAGTAGTAATGATCATGGTACTAGTGATGCTTCTATCAATAGTACCGTGACTAGCAACTCAACTGATCCTCATTGGATCCATGATCCTGGACAATTAGACCATGTTTTGCTTCAAGATCCACATCCTAGTGTCCAAATCCCACATACCAATACAAATTCAAATTCACGGTTTCAGGTCAATCCTATGAACGATGTGCCTCATTATGGTAATGTATCGGTGGATACTTCTGCCTATGAGATGATGGCTAGGAACGTGTTTGGTGACAGCAACTCGGTTCTTCAGTTTATGAAAGGATTGGAGGAAGCCAGCAAGTTCCTTCCCAAAAGTAGCCAACTAACTATTGACATTGGTGACAGTAAGTTGGCTTCAGAGAGAGATGAGAACAGTGGCTTGTTTTTTCCTAGTGGATCAAGGGCAAGAAAAACTCATGAGAGGGAGGATGATGATGATTTTGGAGACGGAAGGGCTAACAAGCAAACTGCTCTTAATGTGGAAGAAGGTGAAATTTCGGAGATGTTTGATAAGGTGTTGTTGTGGAATGGAATGTGCAGTGGACCATGGCGGGGTGGTCCACCTCAGCAGAAAAATTCAACAAAGGAATCACAGCCAAATGGTCACGGTGGTGGTGGGAGGGGGCGTGGTAGGAAGCAGGGGACTAAAAATTCCGTAGATTTGAGAACTCTTCTGATATTGTGTGCACAAGCAATCTCTTCGAATGACTTGAGGACTGCAAAAGAACTCTTAAAGCAAGTTAGGGAGCACTCTTCTCCCACTGGCGATGGATCTCAAAGATTAGCCCATTACTTTGCAAATGGTCTTGAGGCACGATTGGCAGGAAGTGGCAGTAGCATTAATTTTACGACCAATTGCATTTCGCCTGCTACCAAGAGGACAACAGCAGCCGATATACTCAAGGCTTATCAGCTTCATCTTTCAGTTTGTCCATTTAAGAAACTCTCCATTTTGTTTGCAAACTTTACAATTTTGAATCATGCTGCCAATGCAAAAGTGCTTCATATTGTAGACTTTGGTATTGCATATGGTTTTCAATGGCCACTTCTCATCCAGAAGCTCTCAGCTAGAGAAGGGGGTCCCCCTATATTGCGCATCACGGGGATAGACATTCCTATG
Organism: Laguncularia racemosa; assembly: GCA_037954665.1. Classification (NCBI taxonomy): domain Eukaryota; kingdom Viridiplantae; phylum Streptophyta; class Magnoliopsida; order Myrtales; family Combretaceae; genus Laguncularia; species Laguncularia racemosa. The sequence continues at coordinate 1,957,100 of JBBMOL010000072.1, forward strand.
TCTGGTTTTCGTCCCTTGGAGAGAATCGAAGAGACTGGTCGACGTTTGAGCAAATATTGCGAGCGCTTCAATGTTCCTTTTGAATACAATTATATTGCATCTAAGAATTGGGAGACCATCCGTGTTGAGGATCTAAAAACGCAAAGAGATGAGGTGGTAGCGGTAAATTGTCTCTGTCAGTTCAATGGTCTTTATGATGAGACGGTTGAGGTGGATAGCCCAAGAGATGCGATGTTAAGTCTTATTAGGAAGATCAAACCGGATATTTTTGTTCATGCTATAACTAATGGATCCTACAATGCACCCTTTTTCGTCACAAGGTTCCGTGAAGCTCTTTTCCACCTCTCCGCAGTATATGATATGTTTGATGTTACAACTAGTGCTGACGACAATGAGAGGTTGGTTATAGAAAGAGAGTTTTACGGTCGGGAGGTGATGAACGTTGTAGCATGTGAAGGTATGGATAGGGTATGCAGGCCTGAAACGTATAAACAGTGGCAGGCTCGTCTCTTAAGGGCCAGATTTAAGCAATACCCTTTGGATCAAGAAGTCATGAAGAAGTTCCAGGGGAAGTTGAGTAACTGTTATCATAAGGACTATGTGCTCGACGAGGATAACAACTGGATGCTGCTGGGTTGGAGAGGTAGGATTATGTATGCATCGAGCTGTTGGGTGCCCGTGTAGGACGTCATAATTGCGATCCGTCCTAAGGGAAGCGGCCTTTTTGATCATATGTATGTGCTGAAGTTGAAGGACTTGTTTCCTTCTTGTCTTAAAATGTATGTCCTACTACAGACGCAGAATCTTTCCGCTGCGAATTCTGCATTGATTTTCTCTGCTAATATGATTTAGGAGCCAGGAGTATGTTGCATGTTTTCTCTAGCAGATTGTGTGCAGCAGCAGCACATGAAGCGCTTCAAAGTTGGAACCAGGCAATGGGCTGATTGGTTCATGGTTTTGTTAGCATCATCGATCGCTTCTCAAAGGGCAGGCTTCACCATAATACGAAAGCATCAATTTTGTCAAAGTCAGAAAGGAAGACCTCGTGCTCTTTGTAAATTAGTATAGTATTATCAGGACGCTAAATCACTTAGCTTTCTCATAATCTATTTCTTCATATTTTGTACCAGTATTTGCATTACTGATATAAGATGAACCATGTAGGTGGCAGATGCTTTCTGACTGATGGTAGTTGCAGATAAAAAGGAAATAAAAACAAAACGCAATTCCAAAGGGAAAATCAGAAGATGTTAAGATTCCATTCACTGACTTGTAATTTTATATCCAGTATAAAGGGAAGAGCTTGAATGGAGGAAGAGTATTTTCGCAAACATTGCAAAAAAATGAAGGTCATAGTGTTGAAAATTGTTTTCAAATCATTGGATATCCAAATTAGTATAAGGGAAACAAAATTTTTAAGCCACAGTCGCAGGTTGCAACACAATGTGTAGTAGAGAAAGTTGATTCTTCAATTGCGATACCTTCTGATCATGTTGATACAGGTATGACTGATTCCAATGCTAATAATGTGGTTTATCAGCATGTGTCAAGAAGTTCTGAGGATGATGAAAGGGAAAGAGTCACGAGAAAGTTCTATGGTTAATATGGTTCATCAAGTACTCCTCAACCTTTGTCTTGTTTTAGTTCAATGAATAATGATGTTGGTCGATTAATTGTTGACACAGGTGCCACCAATCACATGACACCATTTAAATCACTTCTTTACAACCTAAATACTTTACCGAAACCCATTTTGGTTAGACTACCCAGTGGGAGTGCAAAACTGGTCACAATGATTGGTTTTGCTCACATTAATGCACGTTTGATTCTCCATAACGTGTTTCTTATCCTTGATTTTACTCAATGTCTCTTATTAGTGAGTGAAGTGTTACAAGAAAACAATCTAATAGTATTAGTTGATAATTCTTTGTTGACATTTCAGGACTAGAAAACTAAAATACCTTTTACTTCAGCTATGGTTTGGAACTGACTGTATGTTATATAATCTAAAGCCATAAAGAATTTTAGGTCTCTAGATGAAATTGTTATAAATTCTTCTTCTATCAGTCTATCTTGTAATAAAGAAAACCAATCGCGTTTGTTTCATACAAGGTTAAGTCATTCTTCTCTTTTAAAGATGCTTCACATTGATAATTGTAACTCTTTTGATATGACAAATTTCTCGTCGGCTATATATATATATATATATATGTTGAATGCAGCTAGATATCTTGGATTTATTCAAATTTGATCCGTCCTTATCTGATTTCCTTCTCATTCTTGCCGTTATATACATATATGTATATATCAGATACGGAGCTTAGCGTTGGATGGAATCAAATCTTCCTCGCATATTTCGGCTTGTTAATTTTAGTGCATTTTCCAGTGAATTCTTCCTTGCACATATTCCAGTGTGCAACTTGGATTTGTATCGGCTAGTTCTCATATATATTATTAAGCTCTAAAATTTAGTTTTGATGGTAACAAAAGAGGATTAAAATATTTAATATGTTTATTCTTGAGTACAAGAGTTTCAGATTATATAGAAGTTGTTTAATGAACTTTTAAAAACAAACAGAAGATGTTTCAGAAGTTTAACAAAAGAATTTTCAATAAAAATAAAGTAATAGAAGATAGTTCAGAATCTTTATATACTTGACAGAAGCATATTCAAAACCTTTATGTCTGAACACGAATTTTTCCAGATTCAAAGAAAATGATTAAATTCCGTGTTCTTATTAATTTTTCAAGGCCTAGCTCTACTTGTCAAGTACATTTAGGTAATATGCTTGACGTGTTTCACTAAAGTGGGATTTATCATCTTGGAGATTTCATTACTTTAAGTTTTTACCAAAATTTTTATTTAAAATTTATTTGTTTTTCACTTTAATTTTGACTGCTAGTTCGTTAGTATGTTGCTAAGAAATTTTTTATAATTTATTCTTGGATATATGTTTAAGGATGATAAGGTTAAGTTGTTACAAAGATAAGGATATATCTATAATAAAGATATGGTTGTTATGAGAAGATGAGGTTATACAACATGAGGAATATCATGAAATCTCTTGAAGTTTATCTAGGAAAATCTCAACAAATTTATCTTTTAAACTTATCTAGTTTTTCAGATATTCAAATTCAAGAAAATATCTCTGCAACAAGAAGATACACATCATAGGACAGAAATCTATTAAAGATTATCCAGATTTTAAATTCAAATATTAAAGAGGAAATCACAATTATTTCTATCAAAATGATTATTCGAAATTCAAATTGTTATTGCGTTTTTTTCTTCTTTCTAGCTAACCATTGTTCTTCTTTATAAAAGAGAAAGAAGCTCCAAAAGTTAAGAAAAATCAAGAACAGGAGCAGAAAATCTTTATCTTGCTATCCTTTAAAAGACGCACAAAAGATTTCTCATTTAATTATTATTGAATTTAATTGTAGAAGATATTTTATTTTTCTTTTTTGTTTATTTGATTGTTCTTATGAGTGATTGAGAGTTATTTATCACTATAGTTAAGGGTTAGGTTAGTGTGAAAGCTAAGGAGACTCATCAATGAGACTTTGCCAAAGTGTTGTTATGTTTGTACTCTCAATTTGATTTTAGTATAGTGAAACTCAACCAGTAGAAACAACCGGTCCCCAGCGTGGAGCTAGAAGAGAGGACATATGGGCAAAGCAGATCCTCTATACATCACTAAGACTGATTTTCTCTCTCTTTATTTTTTTTATTTAATTGCATGCTTATTGTTTATTTGTTACTCACCCAATTTTTTATTAATTAATGATGATTAGTTTAATAAAATATTATACAAAAAAGCAAAAATTCAAAGAGAAAAACTTAGCCGCTATTGCAATTGCCCTATCAATGGCAACATTTCTTTTTTTCTATTTTCCCTTTTTATTTCATTCTTTAAATTTTCTATAAATTTTATTAAATTTTTTAAATAAATATATTAAATATTATTAAGATTATAACCAATTAAAAGCTGACACTTATTCCTTGTCAAAAAGTTAACAAATAACAATAAAATACAAGTCATACATTTATAAAAAGTAAAATTACAAGTCACTTGTTTAATAAACCTCTAAAACGTAGGTCATATCTATGTAATTCCATATTGAAACTATTGATAAAAACGAATTTGTCTTCCCCTTGCAATCACAGCATGTTATCACAACACATTTCATTAACTAGAGCCGTAGGAAAGTAAAACATGTAATATAAAGAAAAATGACCATTAATTTCCTCACAATATAAGAGGAAACTTTTTAATAGGTCTCTAAACACTCATTAAAATGATTATATACATATAAGGACTATACAATTTTGAAGAGCGCAATAAGAAATTGCTTATTATATTTTTGAAAATATTTTATTATTGTCTTTATTTACGAGATATTTTATTTATTAAAAGTGAAAAAAAATGACCGATGATACTTGTAAATATATATTTTAAAAAAACAACGGGACTTTTTATATTCATGATGATATTTTATTTTAATAAGCAATTTAATAAATTTTTAGGAGTAAACCCTGCGCAAAACTTTTAGGGAGGCCTCCTCTGGGTTTCTCAATGATTATTGGGTCCACAATTACAAAGCTTTATCAATTATACGTAAGGTAAATTGAAAATCAATATCTTATTTTTTTGGAATGATTAGGTAGCACATTTGTGATATAGTTTCAAAAAATGCAAGAGATGCTTTTTTATGTATTCAAGAAATAATGCTGATTAAATTACAATATTTTTTTAAAATATATGTCCATATACCTAATTAAACTTTTACTTATTAAATTTTACAAATAAAGTTCGAACCACTAAATGTTATACCTAAATAAATTGTTGCAAGCTTATCAAATATGATATGTACACATCTATTTTTTTTAAATAAAAAGATAATATAATAATCAGTGATTGGTCAAAAGGTATAAATATAGGTAAAATAATAAATTTATTAAAGAAAAATCCAATTAGGTATGATATTTAACATATTGAAATTTTAGACATAAAATTTTGATCACTATTATCCTAAGCTCTAACAACTTATCGAGTTATAAAAGATTGCTGGCCTTTTACTTGATTTCTATAAACACGATGATAATTTATTTAATAGAAAAAGAGGATTCAAACATATTTAATCATTTTTAAAGAGAAACTAAAAGCCTTAACATTGAATATTTATTTGATTTTAAATAAACCTTCACGTATAAATAAATGACACACATTGAATAATATAAATTGATGCATAAACTTTTTTTTACAGCATATATTATATAAGGACTCTGAGTTCACATAAATTGTAAACATCGAAACACATATTGCATAGGAAACATAATGTTTGCCAACAAATACAAATAGAGATAGAGAAAGTGTTTATGATGATACTGATCCAATTATAACAAGAAGTTAATAATATTTTGATATACATTTACTATATAATTGCACCACATAAGAATAATATATACTCTCTCTTTTTTTCATTTATCATTGAAAATAAATATAAATCCACTCCATTATAATTATGGATATAACCAGACACAAAAAATAATAATGAGATAATATGAATCTTAATATACAACTATAATAATTAAATCATGCTAAAATTATTTGACCAACCACTCCCTCCGATTCATGCATTATAAAACAGACCAGAGAAAATTCATGCATTATTAAAACTATCGCAAAATTATCTATAAAAATTGAAATCGATAAATATATATATATATACATGGAGTTATAAACTTAAATATTGTGATTTAAAAAAATTACTTAAATATTATACCTAAAATAAGTTTCAAAGTCGTGGATGTTGTTTGCAACTTTAGGATTAATAAAAAAAATTAAACTGAAGGTGCAATGATTTTTTTTTTCCTTGATGTATCTACAAACTTATAAAAGTTGTAAAAAAAAATTTTACTCTAAACCTATAAAATTATTATAAAAGTACTACTGTAAATCTATAAAAGTGATACAGTAAGTTTATACAGTATCATAACATGTGATTTATAATATATAAAAAAAATTGTCCTGACAATTCGTAATATAAATACAAGTCCTCTGTTCATATGTTTATATTTCTACCTTTCAATTTTCTCTGCAAAATTTCACTCTATCTTATTGTTTGCAAAATTTTGTTTTCGTGATTTTTGTTTCACGTAAGTTTTACTTTATTGAAATACGTGTGTGAAAATATCTTCATCAAGATCTCGGTATGTTTTCTTAAGAAAAAATTTATTTTTGTTACTATTATACTACTTTGGATAAATGAAAAAAAGAAGTGTAATTATATGTACTCCACAATTTTTTATTAAAATAGTTGTAGTTGTTAATTAATTATTAATTAGTTATTAATATATAATTAATTAAGATCAACAAATGAATTATGTTTATATGTTATTATAATGTATTTTTATAAGCATAGCTGTTAAATTAAGTCATTAATTAACTGTTAATTAGCAATTATTAGTCATTCATATGTAAGTAATTAATTATTAGAAAAATAATTAGTAAAAAATTTTGTATTGATTGCAAATATAAAATATATGAATAGTTTTGTACAATTAGTTATAAAATTAAGTAGTTATTAATAATATGTTAATTAAAGGTGATTAGTCATTAATATGTCATTAATTAATTATGGTAAAATTAAGTAGTGAAAATTTTGTGTTGTCTACAATTGTAAAATATTTATATGATTTTGTAAAATTAGTTAAAAATTAAGTAGTTATTAATTATCCATTAATTAAAAGTGATTAGTTGTTAATATGTTGTCAATTCATTATTATAAAATTAATTAGTGAAAAATTTTGTGTTGTTGCAAATGTAAAATATTTGTATAGTTTTGTAGAATTAGTTATAAAATTAAGTAGTTATTAATTATCCATTAATTATAGATGATTAATCGTTAATTAATTATTATAAATTTAATTAGTAAAAAATTTTGTGTTGGTTGCAAATGTAAAATATTTGTATGGTTTTATAAAATTGGCTATAAATTAACTAGTTATTAATTAGCTATTAATTAAAGGCGATTAGTCGTTAACATATCGTTAATTAATTTTTATAAAATTAATTAGTAAAAAACTTTGTATTTGTTGCAAATATAAAATATTTGTATGGTTTTATAAAATTAGTTATAAAATTAAATAGTTACTAATTATCCGTTAATTAAAGGTAATTAGTCGTTAATAAGTCGTTAGTTAATTTTTATGAAATTAATTAGTGAAAAATTTTGTGTTGGTTGCAAATGTAAAATATTTATATGGTTTTGTAGAATTAGTTATAAAATCAAGTAGTTAGTAATTATCCAATAATTAAAGGTGATTAGTCGTTAATATGTCATTAATTAAATGTTATAAAATTAATTAGTGAAAAATTTTGTGTTGGATACAATGTAAAATATTTGTATGGTTTTGTAGAATTAATTATAAAATTAAGTAGGTATTAATTATCCGTTAATTAAAGGTGATTAGTTGTTAAAATATCATTAATTAATTGTTATAAAATTAATTAGTGTAAAATTTTGTGTTTGTTGCAAATGTAAAATATTTCTATATTTTTGTAAAATTAATTATAAAATTAAGCAGTTATTAATTATTCATTAATTAAATATGATTAATCATTAATATGTCATTAATTAATCATCGTAAAATTAATTAGTGAAAAAAGTTGGTATTGATTGTACATGTAATATCTTTGTCTGTTATTGTAAAAATAAGTATAAACTTTAGTTGCTGTTATTTAAATATTAATTAGATAGTAAATAGTTGCTAATAAGTCGTAAATTAATATATTAATGGTAACACATACTAAATTTTTTAATATATATTTTATTTTACATAATAGATAGAGCTTAAACCTTTCGATCTTTCAATATTGACAAAATAAGAGAGACACCGATCACAGGCCATCTAAGACAAAGAGATAAGCGACCTTTCACTTATTAATTAGTTTATGTTACATTAAGAATAGTAAAACATTTCACATGTTATCAGTATAAGATCAAGTAACCCTCGCTGTTTGATAGCGTAAGTTTTCACTCCATCACGTCGAGCGCGTCATCCTCCTCGATCCTGGCACATGATTACAGCATTAGTAGAGCAATAGCGGCCAAAAATGCACACATTCCACATGCCAACAAGGGTGTTTACTATTACCCTGTAAGATGTGAAAATCCAGTTATGACTCCCTATAGATTGTCAAACAGTTATAGGGAGTAACTGCTTAGATTAGAGAGCGACATGTGAAGAATTGCTATGAACGAGGCTGGAGCCTAGTAGTAGGGGGGGGGGGGGGGGGGGGGGGGGGGGGGGGGGGGCATTAGTATAACATAGCTCCATGATATGTTTTAGATTATCTCACCTAACGTCAATGTTCAACAAATCCATTGAGCTACACGTACATACATAATGCAATTATTAAGGGGATTTATCTTTTTCGATAAATCCAACGCCCTTGTCTACGCGATGTAGTTACCTTTGTTGGAGTATTTCGGTATTACTGAGACGTATAGCTGAGGGTCCGCATGTCTAGTATGGTTGTATCACCAACTTTATGTCGCATCATCACTGTTGACACATGAGACTAGAGGGGTTGCCATTTTGCTACAAGTGTGGGCTTGAGATAGATTTCCCCACATCGCACCCCTTAGCCGACACGAATTATTTATAGAAGCTGGATGTCCACTAGTGGCATGTTGAAACACGAGGAGAGACATGTAGTATCACCCCACCCACATTTGTTAATGCATATCAAGATGTGTTAGGCAGGTAAAACATGTTATGGGTACTTCAATAACCTTTTTTTTCGTTACAATTAATCATATTGATAATTTAAAGTCAATATAATTTCCTATTTTCAAGTTAAATAGGAGTCGTATGATGGGAATTTAATTAATCTCCTGCCTGATTTTTGCAAAGCTAGCATGCACATTCAGACAGCTCGAGTGCTATTGATTTGTTTCCACATAATTGTGTGGCATTTCCTAAACTGAGTGGCCAGGAAATTTAGTGGGTTCCAATATATCCCACAGTTGGTGAACATGCAGTCGGAACTCCATGAAATCGACTTGCAGGGGCGGATTGATGTTGATTGGATGGTCGAACATGTAGTGTATTTAAACATGTAGGAACAACAGGTCGATCAAGTCGTTCTTATGGAAGGCCCTAGTAGTATGCATGATAATTACCTGCAATGGTATGGATCGATCAGTAGGTGATACATTGGATGCACGGGGGTTGTTCTTAGATTTCTAGTAAGTATGATTTACATCAACACTCTATAATGTCCAAATAATTGCATGATTGTGTCAAATTTAATTTACATTTTGTTCATACTTGCACAGTAACACGTTGTGACAAATCTACTTATCACCAAATGTAGAGATGGTTGTGAGAATAGTTGCTCAAGGCCTTCAGTTTATACTTCACCACCTCAATAATAGAATACCTAAGAAGAGGCACAACCAATTCCTGCGTGGTGACATATAGGGGGATGATGACCTCAAAACAGAGGTGAGACACAAGAAAATCCAATACAGGACCAACAGATGCTTATTGATTCTAATGCAATGTATTCTGGCTCAGGGCTAATTTTCAACCAATATGAGACACCACATCAACATTCCATAAGTGGTCCTGTTTCAATACCGCTAGCTCTATAGAAGTTGATGCATTTTTACATGCAATGTATACATATACCAATTTACAACTCCAAAATTTTCAAAACAAATTAATATTTGATATAATTTCTCAATAAATTACAAAATTGCAAATATATATACAGAATATCAAGCATCCCCCTTCCAACGTGACAAAACAAACTGGATGAAGTGGTCGAGGATTCACTTAACCTACAAAAAGGAAAAAGCTAATGTTAGCATCACAAATGCAATATCAAACGTGATGAAATATGTATTAGTATCTATCAGTTACCATTATCACGTCAATGTGGGCACGTTATTCTATTATGCACCCCCCCCCCTCCCCCGGTGCTCCACAAAGTCCATATGTGATTTGATTTGGATGCTCCCTAATGTCCATCTCAATGTGGTATCTTTTCCGCCTCAATTTTCCCGTCTTCCATGCTAGGTCTCCCTTTAGGCAAAGTGACGGGAAGTGTATTGGCTCCCAATCCAACTCATCCCCTATAGGCATGAAGTGTATCTTATATGTTTACTCCTGATGTGTACATCTATACCAATCAGGTATAGAGTGCGTCATATCAAGCTTAAGTAAGGTGGCTATTGTATATGCGTGGGAATATAGAATTCTGTATATTTGCCACTTCTGATAACTACATGTGCTTCAGGCAAAGTCAACAACATGCATTCGACCCCCTCTCCTTAACCCGTTGACAACGTAACGACTATTGGTAGGGACTTCGAAAACTCTATCATTCCTGCTATAGTTGATGACCCTGTGATTGCTAGTTCGTGAACTCCATCGGTTGATTTTTTGGGTTGCATATTTAGTGAAAATTCTATCATTTACCATATTTTTTAATGCCTTCGTATGCTTCTAGACGAAGTACCACACATAGTTATAGAATGTCTTCTTCACTAAAGCAGTCACAGGTAACCCCCGAGCCCCGTTTAACATGGAATTATAGCTTTCAACAATGTTAGAGGTCATATACCCAAACCAATAGCAATTGTCATAGGCTAGCATCAACATATCCAACGGCAAGTCCTCAAACAAATCTAATGCATCTGGCTTAATAATCCCCACCTTCTCCAACACATAATTTAACTTGCAAGATTATGCTTACAACTCGACATATGTGACCAACCTCTTGCACTGAGTGTTTTTATGTACCGAGTTGAAGTTGCTCACAATGTGTTAAAGACAGAATTGCCACATCACAAATTGAGGTTACCATCTATTTGCTTCTTTTTAGACTGTTAATCCGATGCCTGCATGTCTATCCGATATAAGGCAAGTTTCACGACCTTCATGGTTGCCGACAACATATTTCTTCAATTTCCTCAAAAACCAGCCCCATGTCTCAATTATCTCCTGATCAACTAGAGTGAATGCTAGCGGAAGTATATGATTGTTGCCATCAATGCCACAAGCAACTAACAACTTGTGAATATACTTCCCATACAGAAAAGTAGCATAAATGGTAACAATTGGTCTAAGGAATCTGCACACTGCGATGCATGACCTAAATGCCCAAAATACCCACTTCAAAGAAGACACACCGAGAGTACTCGATTTGCTCCACCCCCAATCAATTCGTTCTTCAAGATTTGTATTTTTTATTGCATTGAGAAGTTTAAGCAATTCGTCGTAAGACTTCTCTCAATTCCTATAGACATGTTCGATAGCTCTTTCTTTCCTTCCCAAACCTGTCTCCTACTAATTCTATAGCCAAATTCCTATTCAACAACAAAAGTCAGCCCGACCACCTTCATATCAAGATTGTCCCTAAAAAGATTTACAAATCAGCTAGCAAGGAGATTATAATCCAACTGTGGGTAATTTTGACTAATTAGCGAGTTATTGCATGTGTGCGAACCCTCGAATCTCATCACCGAGAACGTGCCCTCCAACTTCTTCTTTCAGGCTCGAAGCCTCCATTTACAATTGTCGTCCCTTCTCAAACAATAAACAGACCACAATAGTATACTAGACTCTACAACAATGAAGTTGCAATGGTTCTTCATATGATAAGACTTCACTGCTTGAATTACATCTACTTTCATTCTTAATCTCATGCTCCTATAGAAATCGCCACTATCACTCAAACCGTTGCAAGTATTAGTTTGTTCCTGCTCGAAATAAATGTAAACACTATCACCCCAAAAATTGTAGTACGGAATAAGATCTCTAATTTTCATGCTTGGTGGTTTAGCCTGCTCTGATCGATATATTGGCTATCTCAAGTGGGTATGTATGGTTGTAGAGTCTTCTTTAGGTACTTCATCTCCTTCATTCTCACTTTCCTCATTTTCCTCATTGAAATTCTCCTCATTATCGCTAATCTCCTCCTCAACACCCATTCCATCATCAATATCAGTTGCAACCTCTGCTCTTACACGAACCATGTACGAATCTCGTATGTCTGGTCATTATAACACTGGAGTAATTGCTTTGCTTATTTCATCTTTATCATTCACTTCCATCAAGGTTCGAATTAAGGGTTGAAATGTTGACAGCTCGAGTTGCATTTATGCAATGTCATATGATGAATGTAGCTGATTGCTTGTATTGAATGTCTGCCTTATCGAGGGGCCCCAAATTGTTAGAAATTCTGATGTACAATTGTTATATGCCATGATCTCTATATGATTCAGCCATTTCAATAAAATTTTCAACATCTCCATTATCTCTTATTGCCATCAACATATAACATGTATTGCCCCCATGGAACATAGGATGCCTGTGAATTATCTCAACCCTCACTTCGGTTAGATCGACTCCAATGCTACAACATATTCTATATAAGAATTCGTTGTAGTTAACATTTTTCTTTATTTTCAACTTATCCTTGTCATATTCCGACCCTTAGTTACCAACCATAATATTTCCAAATATATAGTATATATAAATTATGAACTTTAAAAAAATATGACAATTTTCAATAACAACATTATAAAAATTTGCAAAAAAAAAAAAAAAAAATCCGTAACATTTGAAATTTTAAATTTTTAAATTTTTTCCCATTATTTTCAAATGATTTTTTTTTAATTTATCAGATGTTATTTTTTAATAACATTTTCGCTACTAAAAAATTCAATAATTTCCATATCATTTTACAACACTTTAAAAATTATTTCACATTTCAGATATTACAAATTTTTATCACAATATTGGATTTTATATTTTCAATAACAACATTCTTAAAATTTGCACCAAAAAAACATTTCCATATCATTTCCAATTTTAATTTTAATTTTAATTTTTCTCCCATTATTTCCAAACAAAATATTTCTAAATATTTGTTCAAAATTATTTTTTAATAATATTTTTCTACTAAATATTTCAATCATTTCCGTATTGTTTTATAATGCTATAAAAATTATTCCACATTCTACATATTTCACATTCGTCATAACAATAAATCTTCATTCTAATACAAAAATTAATATCACATGTTACGTATTACAAGATCTATATAAATCATATCTAACAAATTACAAACTAATAATAAGCAGTAACATTTTCTATAAAATATAACATTATAATGATATTTTCCTAAAATATTACATTAAACACAGGTAAAAAGAAATTCAACTTACCAAAAAAAAAAAAAAAACACAATCGAATTATTTGTTGAGAAAACACTTAGATCTAGGTAAATTACTTCAAATCCTTCTTTTGTTATGTAGAATCACTTCTTCTTCTTCTTCATCCAACGTGCAAACTAAAGAAAAAAAAAGATCTAATATGACTAGTTTATTTTGTTTTTGTGGAAAATTTTACTCTATTACTGTATTTATATTTTTTATTTCGTATACTATTATTACATGATTTTTGCTTTTAGATCTACGATCAATTTAAAAAAGAATAAAAAAAATGGAGGGTTGAATTGAAGCAAGGTCTGCGCTTTCAATTTAAAATTTTTTTATTATCTCCAAAGTCACAAACAGCATATACATCTTCAAAATCTATTTTAGAAATAATTATTGCAGGTATAATATTTATGTAATTTTTTTAAAAAATCACAATATGTAACCCTATATATATGTATATTTAAAACTTTATAAAAGATGCAAGAATAAATTGCGGAAAGACATGCAATAATGCAATTTTTTTTTCCATGACTGCAAGTAATTTGAAAGTGATTTACTCAGTGGAATTATACTTTAGTGCATTTTTTATTTTACCATAAATTTCATCATCCTCATAACCATCAATTATTATTCCAATGGGTAAATAAGAATGGAAGAAATAGAAATTACTTTAATTAATCATTAACAATACCCATATACACGAAACAGCAAATTTCTATCCACACGGCATGACTTTCCTAATCCAATACAAATTATTCAAGCAGTGGGGGCCTCCAAACAGTCGCATGGATGCCGCCTTATCGACTACCATGGAGAGTATTTAGCCATTTGTACTTTGGGAGCTGATAACGAATACAGTGGCTAAAAATGACAATTTAACCATCTTTAATTTCCCTCTGCATGTGTGTTCACACTCTTAATAAAGAACGTGAACAAGGATGCTTCCTGGAAACCGATCTCAACATGACAATGTTAGTGTTAGCAGCCAAATGTCCTAATTCTGATTCTTATGGTTTTATTTATATAAGGCAAAGTACCCACTTATTATGTAAGCTTAGCTTTCATTTTGCACCACAACACATAGCCCTTGACTCCTCTGCTCCTCTATCTAGAAGTTGTCTTCTCTGCCGAAGGTACAAGTTATGCTAAACTGCTGTTCCTTATAAGGTATATGTTTCTTTACCTGTAATATCATATTTATATTCTATGTCTAATATGTTCTGTCTGATAAACAAGGAATATGTTATGCTAATATTTTCATGCAAACATTTTTTTTTTTCCTTTTGAGCTTTGTATGGTAAGGGAATTATTTATTGATTTTTTTTTCCACGACAATTGTCTTCAAATCTTAGCATAAATTAGTAAGGTTATGCGGAAGGTCATATTTGTAGTTTTCAACAAATCTGGCAATTATGTGAAGGCAAATCATCATTTCTTCCATGGATGGAAATATATGTGGAAAATATTTTGTGTTGTGATCGTTTCGCTTGTTTGTATATGTATGCGTGGCTATTTTTGGCATGAATTGACTTGCTTTTAGAGTCTAAAATCATATAAGACTCGTTTATGCATGATGCTGCTTCTATGTTTTTATTCTATGCCATATTAAAAGGTTTTTTAAGATCTAAATTTTCAAAAATACTTGATTGATTCTAGCATGTTCATGTTAGTTTAATTTTTTGCAGTCGATTATATGCTTTTTAATTACTGTCTGCGGATTTTGAATTTCTTTAACTTGAGTTAGGGGTCTAATTAGAAGTATCCTATCTTTATGCAGGTTTCAGGAGTAGTCATTATTGAAATTCTTTTCCTTGCGAAACTGAAGTCAAGTTCTAGGCGGGAAGTGCGAATTTTCGTTTCGATTTCAGATTGCAGATGGCAACGGATCCTCGTTCGCTTGAATTTGCCAAACTCATAGACGATTTCAAAACCGATGGAAAAACCAATTTACCCAATTCTGATCACTACCCTCATCGCCTAAATGACTTTGAAACCAACGATGCTTCTCTTGGTCTGTACTCCTCAGATAATCCTTCTTTATCACCCGATATCGATCTCTTAAATCCTAAACTCTTGCTTTCCAGTAATGTTGATGAGGAATTAGTTTTTGGCCTGACGGGTGCAAGCCAGGATAGTAAAACATCAGACCCTCCTACAAGCTTAAACACGGGTTCGGTCCAAGAGAGAGCCTCTCCTACCCTCTCAGATGACACTGATTCATCCTCCGATCCCGTTCTTAGGTACATAAGCCAGATGCTAATGGAAGAGAACATGGAGGAAGAATCCTGGATAATGGACGAACAGTTTGCTCTTCAAAACACGGAGAAATCACTGTATGATGCATTGAAGAAAGACAGCCCTGTTTCTCCTGACCTACAATTTGATATCAGCCAGTTCATTGATAGCCCGGAATGCGGTATCTCCGGAAGTAGTAATGATCATGGTACTAGTGATGCTTCTGTTAATAGTACCGTGACTAGCAACCCAACCGATCCTCATTGGATCCATAATCCTGGACAATTAGACCATGTTTTGCTTCAAAATCCACATCCTAGTGTCCAAATCCCACATACCAATACAAATTCAGATTCACAGTTTCAGGTCAATCCTGTGAGCGATGTGCCTCATTATGGTGATGTATTGGTGGATACTTCTGCCTATGAGATGATGGCTAGGAACGTGTTTCGTGACAGCAACTCAGTTCTTCAGTTTATGAAAGGATTGGAGGAAGCCAACAAGTTCCTTCCCAAAAGTAGCCAATTAATTATCGACATTGGTGACAGTAAGTTGGCTTCAGAGAAAGATGAGAACAGTGGCTTGTTTTTTCCTAGTGGATCGAGGGCAAGAAGAACTCATGAGAGGGAGGATGATAATGATTTTCGAGACGGAAGGGCTAACAAGCAAACTGCTCTCAATGTGGAAGGAGGTGAAATTTCGGAGATGTTTGATAAGGTGTTGTTGTGGAACGGAATGTGCAAGGCCAGTGGACCATGGTGGGGTGGTCCACCTCAGCAGAAAAATTCAACAAAGGAATCACAGCCAAATGGTCGCGGTGGTGGTGGGAGGGGGCGTGGTAGGAAGCAGGGGACTAAAAATTCCGTAGATTTGAGAACTCTTCTGATGTTGTGTGCACAAGCAATCTCTTCGAATGACTTGAGGACTGCGAAAGAACTCTTAAAGCAAGTTAGGGAGCACTCTTCTCCCGATGGCGATGGATCTCAAAGATTAGCGCATTACTTTGCAAATGGTCTTGAGGCACGATTGGCAGGAAGTGGCAGTAGCATTAATTTTCCGACCGATTGCATTTCGCCTACTACCAAGAGGACAACAGCAGCCGATATACTCAAGGCTTATCAGCTTCATCTTTCGGTTTGTCCATTTAAGAAACTCTCCATTTTGTTTGCAAACTTTACAATTTTGAATCTTGCTGCCAATGCAAAAGTGCTTCATATTATAGACTTTGGTATTGCATATGGTTTTCAATGGCCAATTCTCATCCAGAAGCTCTCAGCTAGAGAAGGCGGTCCCCCTATATTGCGCATCACAGGGATAGACATTCCTGTGTCTGGTTTTCGTCCCTTGGAGAAAATCAAAGAGACCGGTCGACGTTTGAGCAAATACTGCGAGCGCTTTAACGTTCCTTTTGAATACAATTATATTGCATCTAAGAATTGGGAGACCATCCGTATTGAGGATCTAAAAACGCAAAGAGATGAGGTGGTGGCGGTAAATTGTCTCTGTCGGTTCAATGGTCTTTATGATGACACAGTTGAAGTGGATAGCCCAAGAGATGCGATGTTAAGTCTCATTAGGAAAATCAAACCGGATATTTTTGTTCATGCTACAACTAATGGATCCTACAATGCACCCTTTTTCGTCACAAGGTTCCGTGAAGCTCTTTTCCACCTCTCCGCGGTATATGATATGTTTGATGCTACAACTAGTGCTGACAACACGGAGAGGATGGTTATAGAAAGAGAGTTTTACGGTCGGGAGGTGATGAACGTTGTAGCATGTGAAGGTATGGATAGGGTATGCAGGCCGGAAACGTATAAACAGTGGCAGGCTCGTCTCTTGAGGGCCAGATTTAAGCAATACCCTTTGGATCAAGAAGTCATGAAGAAGTTCCAGGGGAAGTTGAGTAACTGGTATCATAAGGACTATGTGCTCGACGAGGATAACAACTGGATGCTACTGGGTTGGAGAGGTAGGATTATGTATGCATCGAGCTGTTGGGTGCCCGTGTAGGACGTCACAATTGCAATCCGTTCTAACGGAAGCGGCCTTTTCGATCACATGTATGTGCTGAAGTTGAGCGACTTGTTTCCTTCTTGCCTTAAAGTGTATGTCCTACTATAGACGCAGAATCTTTCCGCTGCGAATTCTGCATTGATTTTCTCTGCTAATATGATTTAGGAGCCAGGAGTATGTTGCATGTTTTCTCTAGCAGATTGCGTGCAGCAGCAGCACATGAAGCGGTTCAAAGTTGGAACCAGGCAATGGGCTGATTTGTTTATGGTTTTGTTAGCATCATCGATCGCTTCTCAAAGGGCAGGTTTCACCATAATATGAAAGCATCAATTTTGTCAAAGTCAGAAAGGAAGACTACCCTTCTCTAGCCTTTAGCAGAATATGAACCAAAAAGATCGAAAGTTCATTTTCAACCTCGTGCTCTTTGTAAATTATTATTGTATTATCAGGACGCTAAATCAGTTAGCTTTGTCATGATCTATTTCTTCATATTTTGTACCAGTATTTGTTTTACTGATATAAGATGAGCCATGTAGGTGGTAGATGTTTTCTGACTGATGGAAGTTGCAGATAAAAAGGAAAGAAAAAGAGAACGCAATTCCAAAGGGAAAATCAGAAGAAGTTAAAATTCCATTCACTGACTTGCAATAGTACAAAGTTTCCTAATCAAACTTTCTTTAATGTTTGTCAATCAAACTAAGACTAGTTAAGTATTTTCATGCTTTCACACCTAATAACAGTACAAGACACTGATTTTGAAAAAAAAAAAAAAAATGCAAAGAAAAGCGCACACATACGTTCTTGCATCAGCTTCGAAAAAACGGAGAGAAACAGATCATTACTGTTCACTTCTGGTTACTCCTCAACACTGACATGCTTGAATTTATAGGGCTCTTCTTTGAGCTATCTATATAGATAAGTTATACCGAATAGGTGTATGAGCTTTGTAAGGTGGTTTATATATTCGGAGGTAGCCGGTTGGTACAGCTATACCCCTTGGTTACGAAAAAGGAAAAGACTCGATCGCTACACCCATTCACTTAACCAAGTGTGAAATACTGAAATTACCATGTGCTGTTCTGAATTTTATTCAGCAAGTTTTGACTGTTATATGTTTCTTCAAATGTAAATTTATCTGTGTCGCTCGTTATTTCTTTACAAGAAGGCAAAAGTGTGGGACCAACAAATGACTCATTATTTTGCTTCTCATTCAAACTCAATTTTGGATCCACCTCAAGATTATCGACCTTGTGTCCAGAAAAACACCCAAATCAACCGCCAGCAGACGCCATGGCGGGTTTATACGGACGAAGTATTGTAAACGAGTCGAGTTTCTTCATAGTGCTCAGCTTCGAATTTGAATAATAAGTTTTAATTCAATTCAATTAAATTTGTTTAAATTTGATTTTTTTAAATATATATATATATATATATATTAATTATAATGATATATTAATATCTTAACTTAAGTCAAACTTGAATTTAAACTTAATTCGAATTCAATTAAACTTACGAACTAATTAAGTTTAATTAGTTATTAATAATATAAAAAACTCCAAATAGCAAACATTATATTTACAAGCTTAAGTTTGTAGATAAAAATTAAGTTTAATTAATTGTTAATAATACAAAAAGCTTGAAACAGCAAATACCATATTTAAAAGCTTAAGTTTGTAGATAGAATAGTTGTGATGTTGAGCTTTTAGATAAAATGGTTATAGTGTTAAGTCTCACCTCCATATAGGGATTTGAACCCAAGATCTCTTACTGTGATATAATACTTTTCCTAACATTAATAAGTTATAGATTTATATATTTTTACCCAATTTTTTTATTACACTTATACGTATGTTTTTACATTCTTAACAAAAAATATATATATACATTTAAAATTTAACTGTGTAAACTAACCATTTAAAATACAATATCAAGCAAATGTAGTCACAGTCCAATAACAAATTAAGCCAAAGTTCACATGTCACATAATAAGAAGCAATTAGGTTTTCTTTTAATACATGCATACATACATACATTCATATATATATATATTGGTCACAAAGAGTAACCAAGAGGAGGGTTTGAATTGGTTGCTTAAAAATTTAACTTTTTTTCTTAAAAATTAGATCACGTCCCCAATTAGTTATTTGTAAATTATAACTTTGAATTTGCTTTGCAAACACAACAAATAATTAAATGCACAAAAATAAAAGAGCAAAGTAAGAGAAGTTTATGCAAGGATTTATAAAGGTTTCACCTCGAGTGTCAATCCTCTTTTTTATCTCCAAGCTGGGAACCCAATATTCTACACCAGTATGTTCCACTATATCCAATAAAAAACAAGATTACAAATAGTGACTACAATTCACTCTGTCATACTTCACACTATCACTTAGCTATTTATAAACTCAAAACCTGTTTGTAATCTAACTCTCATAAAGTATCAAAATCAATGAGAAATAAAGATAATGAAATCCTCACTAACTTCAGTACAAAATAATAATAAAATGAAATGTAATAGAATTTTGCATAGATAATGCTTAGTATTTTTGCATAATAAAGTGAGCTTTTTTTTTTTTTGTGTCTACTTTTTCTTGGATGCTAAGGATATTTAACTTCAGATCATGCAACAACTAGAAGAGGATAAACTAGACATTGGAAATAAGAGTTGCTGCAGATATTTTTCATTTGCTAGAGATTATAATCTTTGGGTATATCTTCTATTAAAAAAAAAACGAAACATTAATCCTTAGTTTGATGTAGATCATATCCTTTATGCTTTTCTCAAATTAAAAAATGTTCCTTGATCAGTTCCATGTTGTTAATGAAGTCTATAGATAATATCTTCAAAAACTATTAACAATATCTTGATAAAAATTACTTCCGATATGCTTCAATTTAAATCAACTTCATGTCCATTAGAAATAGGAGTGTATTTTGTTTGTTATCCTTTTTTAATGTTTTCTACTCCTCAAACGTGGCTTGGGATCTTGAAAAATATAAATCTTTATCAGACAAACTTTGGTCTATCAGATCTAGACCAACTTTAGTTTTAATCTTTAAACCGATTATAATTTATAACCTCAAATCCCTTGAATATATTAACCAACTTTGTGGAACATTTTAAATGTATTATCAAATACATTCAACTTTACAGTTGAACCTTCAAGTTGATTAAAACTTCAAAAATAAACTCGTTCTACAACATGTTGTTTGTTTCTGCAGCTTTTGTTCGTGTAGCAGGTTTACTCTCTAAGTTAGTCTCTAAATTAACTTTTAAGTAAAAAATTAAGAGGAAACTTCTCTTTTAAGAGTGCTCTTTAATTAAACTGAATTACTTGTATATTATTTAACTGCATACTTGATAACTTAGTTAATAATCTCTTAACTTTTTGTTGTTATCAAAACTATTATTAAGAGAACTTAACATCCTTCCCCTTTTTAATGATAATAAAACACTTCATAAACAAAAATATTAAAAACATCTATTCAAATTTTCAAATTCCTTTTTCTTTACTAATACTTTGAGTTTTTGTTTATTTTTCACATATTTTTCTCCCGCTTGTTGTTATCAACAAATAAATAAATAAATGAGAACTACTTAAAATAGATAACAATAAAGTCTAAACAGTAAAAACATCAACTAATTTTTCTTTGTTTTAATTTTCTTGATAGATGTTTTAGCGCATCTTTTAGTTTTTCCAAAGAATTTGCATTTTGTTGAAGAAAGAGCATTATCGAGTTGTTAAGATTGGAATTTCTTAAAATCCAGAGGTTGATAAAGAATAATCTGCATATTTTATGCCAATTCATTTGGATTCTTTTGAGAGAAGTTTTGGGTTTGGGATGATGGCGATTTATCATTTAAAGTAGCAAGAAAAGTTGGTCTAGAGTTTTGATCCTGTTCAGCATTAACTTGTGAAGTTGGAAAGTATGAAGTAGCGGGACTCTTTCTAAGAGAGGATGATCTAACTAGTTCAAGGGATGGTGGTGAAGGATCAATGTTAGGATGGGTTGGATAAGGTTTTTCAAACCCTTAAAGGCATTTAGTACTAATTTTTCAAGGTCCTTTATCATTTCAACAAACCTTTTCTTCATTAAATCAACAATGTCAACATTGATGTTAGGTCTTACAGATTCTCTAAGTGGTTTAACAGGAACACTTTCTGAGTCACTTTCTGATTCATCATCTTCATGAACTTTCCTTCCTTCATTGATCTCAAATTTGCCTCTAGTTCTAATCTTAAACTTTTTCTTCTTCTTCTTTTCCTTTAGAACTTCCGTGCTAGCTCTCTTAAGTGGTGTGTTTGCCTCCTTTTCAGATTGTTCAAAATCCTCTAAACCACTTTTTGAGTCCAACGAAAGATTTCCATCAGCAATTGCCTTCACCTTTTTCCAATCAAACTTCATTTTACTAAACTTAGGATGTCTATACCATGCTCCATCTTTCAAGAACCAAACTTTATCCTTCACTAGAACATTCATATGTTTTAGATTTGTTTCTCCAATCCTTTTCAGTCCAATCGATGACTTAAGATTCTTAGATAGACTAAGTTTCTTGAAATTGAACAACTTCATTAAGAGATTTTCATAAGGTCTATTTTCTCTAATCCTCCACATGTGTTTCAGAATCCTACTTGACATGTCAATTTTCAGTTTCTTTTTAATAGTTAGGATTATTACTGCCTCCTCTTTAGAAACTGTTGTTGAACTCTCATTCTTTGGCAATATACAATCTATAACAACTTCATGCCATAGCCTTATCAGCAATTCAAATTCAATAGAAAATGTATCTTTTTATCTAAAATCTCTAACTCTATCATTAATTTCCTTAAAAACATCACTTTTTGTAGGATTGACCAACTTTTATTATCCTTTTCATCTCTTATGTTAAAGCATTCAATAAGATCTTTTTTACTAAACTTTATGGATTCTCCCGAAACCCATGATTTCAAAACAAAACCATCTAACATTTCCAAATTATTGTAAAATTCTCTTACTAAATCCCCATTCGCAAGATCAGTCACATTACACAAATTCTTACACTTTATACAATTCAACCAGTGATCCTAGTAAAAACCATTCTTCCTAAAAAACTTAAAATCCACAAAAAAATAGTCTGATACCTTGTTCGAAGTTCTTTTCCTTTTCTTAAGTTGAGGGCCGTCAAATGTTGATTTAGGAGAGGATTTTCTCTTCTTCATCCTTTCCTTTTTCTTTGGTTCTAGATTCTTCTCTTAAGATTCTTCAAAGTCAATCTCGATCTCATGGTTTGATTCCATGTCGCCATTCTCATAAGCATCTCTAGTGAGCTCACTTTCACTGACCCTTTCTTCATTATCACTTTTCTCTGTATCAAATACCTCTTTAATAGACTCATGTACTCTTTTTGATCTTATTTCTTTCTTTTTGTGTTTATTTTTGTCGAAAGACACTATTTCCTCATAATCAAATGATTCATCCATAATGGTGATGGTTTCTTTGACTTTCTTAAATTTGAAACCCTTGGACACTACTTTAGATGATTTTTTTGGAGCCATTTTAGGGTTTCTGAGTTGAATAGTGCTTGAGTTTTTTTTTGGAAGTTCAATCGTGAAGAAGCCAAAAGTTTGGTTGGTTATTCAAGATATAGTTTTTGAGAGAGGAAAGGTTATGATTTGTTAAGTTGGAAAAGGTGCTTTAACGACTATGAGGATTTTTTAATTTGCTTATTTTCCACTAAAAAAGGTGCACTTTTTATTTACCATCATTCATCTTAAAAGAACACATGCAAAAAAAAATATAAACTAAATATATTTAATAAAAAGGATCACACATACCAATTTTATTTCTCGAAAATTCAAATCTATTTTTATCTAAAAATTTTGTAAAAATATCTACATATTGATTTTCAATAGAAACAAATTCAATATTAATACTACTATTTATAGCATTATCCCTAATAAAATGACATCTAATTTCTATATGTTTAGACCTTAAATAATGCATAGGATTTTTTGTCAAATTTATAACACTTTTATTATCACATCTTATAGGAATATTTTTATAAATTAATCCATAATGTTTTATCCAAAAATTTGTATATTATATGGAATCGGTATATTCGGAGATAGCCGGTTACGAGCAAGGAAATAGTAATAAAAAGGAAAAGGCTTGATCACTGAGCCGATTTACTTGACCAAGTGCAAGATACTAAAATTACCATGAGATGCTGTTTTGAATTTTACTCACTAAGTTTTGACTAGGATATGTTTCTTCAATGTAAATTCAACTAAGTCGTTGTTTCTTTACAAGAAAGCATAAGTGTGGGACCAACAAATGACTTATTGTTTTTGTTTCTCATTCAAAGTCAAAAGTGCACTAAATTTTAGATCCGCCTCATCGAAAAAAAAATACCCAAATCAGCCGCCAGCAGTCACCGCGGTGGCTTATACAGCAGTATTGTAAACCAATTGACTTTTTCAACCCGATATAATTTTTTTATTTAAAGTATTACTCAAAAAGTTTTAGCTTAATTCAATTAAATTTTAGAATTAATTTGTTTAAAAAATATTATTTTTTAATTAAAATAATATTAATATTTTAATTTGAATTAAACTCAACTAACACTTAAATTTAAATAAAACTCATTTAGACTTATGAGTTAATCAAATTTAAAATTATAAAACTTGAACTCGACTGAATAAATTATTCAAGTACCTTGAATTTGAGTTCAACTCAACCATTGTGTTGTTGGTTGAACTTGTGTAAATATCAAGTCAAATTTGAATAATGTGCAAATAAATTTGATTTATTTACGTTGATATTGTAGAAGTTAAAATATCAATGACTTTAAAAAGTTGGAAAATCGAAGCTAGCAATTTGATAATTTTGATATTATTTGGAATCAAATCTAAGCAAATCATTTGACAATTCAAATAATACAATCTCAATATTACTTAAAACTCTTTCTTCTAGGTATTTGGATTAATGTTAGATGTTTTATATGACTTCATAAAACCATTCAAACTATGACATGTCTCATTCAAAACATGATTGAAGACAAGGTGATTTTTATCTATATTTTTTTTTCATTTAGTAAAACCATTAAGATTCAAAATATGGTTGGAGATAAATGATTTTTATCCATACAAATAGTTAAATACGTTGCTCTTGCATTACCATATTCATGCTTGTTGTGTATCTTAATCCCTTTTCTCCTGTTAATTTTTGTGTTCTTTTATTTTGTTACTTTCATGAATTTTTTCTTTATCAATTTATAAAGGTTTCTTTGATTAGATAACCGTGTCCTACTGTTATATTCATTGAAATAATAGATGTAATATATATAATCAGTGAAGTGTGATGGCCAGGCTAATTCTTTCATCATAGACGCTGAACTTTTGAAAAAACTACAACAAACAAGTACTTTGGATATATGGTAAATTTGTAAAAATATTCGCAATATATATTTTCGTTGAGCCTTCAATTAGAGATGTTATAAAAAAATTTTAAAAAAAGAAAGAAAAAAATGTATTTGAAGAAAACCGGTAAACTGGACAAAGCTAATGCAGCAACTATCTCTCGCACTAATTATATCCATGTTAAGGTTCCCTTCAAGTCTATTCATCCTTGCTCTTCCAAATGATGTATTTTTAACAAATATTTATTTCCTTATTTCCTAAAACTTGAGTGAGAAACAACTATTGTAAAAAGGCTTTTCTATTCGTTCTTCTCAAGGAATAAATATTACTTTCTATAGGTGACATTACTTATTTAAACAAAGAATTTAATAATTATGTAGCAATTTTATTTTTATTAAAATTACACCACCATTTCATCAATACCACTATTACCATTACCACCACCACCACCCTCATATCACTAATACCAAGGGTCCTTGCACCACCATCACTACCACTACCTCCTTCACTATCAAGCTACCACACCACCATCATAAACACCATCCTATAGCACCATCAACATTTCTATTACCATACAACTTTGATAGCTATCACATCCATGCCGCCTTGATCACTACCTCTAACTATGCTGTCACTATTTGGATTAGCTTTGCATCACCATTAGTTGCCACTAATCTATTACCCTAGAAAAAAACCATATAATGACCACGATTGATGATGCCATCACCATTATTACTCCTACAATGTTGTTGTGATTACCATCTATATCTCCATATCATCACTACCATCATATGGCTACTGCATCACTACAATCACCACACCATCATCTTCATCACCATTACCTTATCCTTACCATCACCACCATTGTATCACCATGATTACTGTTACTCTGCACAAACACACCCATCCTTACAAGTTACATTAGCACCACTATCATCATCAACAACAACAACACTAACACAAACACAACACCACTACACAACCATCACTACCACCATAGTGTTCGTGCTAGTAGTGGTTCAATGGTGGTGGTAATAATGGAGGTAGTGTTAGTGGTGGTAGTTTGGTGGTGAGGCAACAATTGTAGTAGTACACCAATTGAATTTATGGTGATGATATAGTGAGGGCAGCAATAATGTGAGCTATAGTGGTGGTACTCATATTGGTGATGGTGAAGGGGGAGATAGATGCAATAGCAATGGTATAGGTAGTAAAGATGGCAATAGTGGTGGTAATAGTAACTTTCCCGTTGTATTTTTTATAACAAAGATTTGTGGAAGATAAAGAATCAAGTTTATATTATTTGATTAATCAAGGATGTTATTCTATTTGCATTCCAAAAAAGTAAACGTTTGCTTAAGGTATTAAGGGAAATAGCATAAATAGTAAAGACAATGAGTAGTAAATAGGGTAAACATGAAGTTGCTTTAAATGAAAGTGTTCTTGGAATTCGCATAATGATAGGGAATATAGATAGCGGGTATTGGGATAAGTCATAACAAGTGATTTTGAGAGATCTTAAATCTAGACCGTTTGATAATTTATAAATTAATCTTTTATCATCATATCTTCTTTTTTTTAATTTTTTTTTTCAAATTTTCAGCATCAAATCTTTTCATATTGCCAAATGACTACTTATTCTAATAATTCTCTGTAGATATAGTGTTAATTGATAGCTTATGTAAAAGCTTTTTTTATGACGTGTAACTTATAATGCATAAAAGCAATGCTATCAACTCAAATACACTCATCTTTTTAACAGAGTATCTTGGTAGTAGAAGGCAAAGACAACAGTTAACATTATTAGTAGTGGTTAATGATCATAGAAAATTAAAAAAAAATGTATAACTAATCTTCTCTCGGTTTCAATAATGATAAAATTTTCTGTTATTACTAATTGAGTTTGCTAATTATTTGTAGTTATCTTCATAAGCAAATTATCCTTGAAGATCGGCTCATATGAGTAAGAAATAATTATAAGAATTTTTTCATGCCCCAATCTTATCAAAAAAATAGTTACCTACTTAAGTTGAATAAGTTTTACTACTACAAATTCTACAATAAAAGGTGCTCTATGCGCAAGTTCTATTATTATCTGTGCAACTCGCAAGCAAGAAGTTTGAGCTAATGAAATCTTGTAATTCGAATTTTTAGATATCCACATTTGAATAACGAAAGTATATATATTTACTATGTGAGCTTTATAGAAAGAAAACTAAATGTTATGCTTCGAAATATAAAGTGATTTTTCAAAGATAATTTCCTTATTTAAAAAATTATGTTTTACTTTAAATATGCTTAGTTAAGTTAAGTTTTGGGCTAATAGAACTATTTTAAGGGAAATTTAATTTTTTTTATCAAAGGATTTTTTTGAAAAAATGGAAAACACGGAATTTGCAAATCTCAGATAGAAATTCTTTTGAAAACATATCATATAAAATTAGATTTCCTATAAATTTTATAATTGAATTTCTTATGATCGTTGCTCTTAGCCATTGAAGAAAGTGTATATAGGAAGTGGCTTAAAACTATATGTTACTATAGAAATAGATTTTATTTTTTTATTTTTCACAATTTATGAATTAATAGTTCAAATTGTTTAAAATTTGAACAATATCATGACATCATTATAAATTTATCAATTTCTTATAATCTCAACTACAGTATCAAACCTTACTCTATGTCTTGACCATAGATCCATCTATTGAATATTTTAACTATTTAATCAGTTCATATGTATTGCATGTAACATAGGAAATGGTTCTATAACACGGCAATAATAATCAAAGTTACACTCCGTGTCTTGACCATAGATCCTTCTAGTGAGTATTTTAACTATTTAATTAGTCCATATGTATTGAATATACCATAGGGAATGATTCCATAACACGGCAATGAGTTCACTATTAGAAAATGATACTTTATCTTGGAGGTGAAGTAAAAACCGGGTCATAAATGAACATGGGTCGGGCTTTGATGCGTACCTGTTTGGTGCGATTCAGGGTTCAGATCCGCTTTAGGCTCGTCCCATAGGCCAGCTGTTGCCGGATCGGGGATCGTGCATGTCTAACTATGCTATGCCAATTACTTGACGAAATGGAAAGGCAGAAATGTAAATATTCTTAAACTTAACATGTGATGTTTGAATTTTATTGGACAAGCTTTGACTTTTATTATGTTGCTTCGAATGTATATTCAAAACTGTCGTTCCTTGTATTTACAAGAAAATACAAGTGTGGGACCAACAGATGGCTTCTTATTTGGTAACTCGATCAAAGTCAAAGGTGCCAGAAATTTTGTCCCAAATCAGCCGCCAGCAGTCGCAATGGCGGCTAATACAAGGTGAGCATTCGTGCCGAAGGGAATGACATTAACTCCTTACCAATGTGTAGTAAATTCATGTAAAGGTATTTGCATCAATTCGAAAGTAGCTAATGGAGAATTGTTGTTTCTTCTATTTATTAAGGGTACCTTAAGCAGGAAATAAGTTCCATAACCTAAATAGTGTTTGTTATATTCATGTCTTCTCCGATTTCAGATTTAAGGTTCGATTAAAGATAAGCAGGCTGTATATGGGATTTCAAAGCAACAAAACGTTTTTAAGTGATTTTTATTTTAAAGGTTTGTAGTTTGTACAGGAAAGGTGGCCAATTGTGGCATCCAAGGCCTCTTCGATTTACCCATACAATGTATGGTTGGAGAAAACTCCCAGATGAATATTATTTGACTTTTTCTCCTCAAGGATAAAGCTGCTACTTGCTAGGATGATTTTTCAGGATTGTATTATACAAGCTGATATGCTTAGAGGACGCGTTTTGGTTACGCTTAACACACGCTGTTCTTTGGCTTTAGCAATCGTTCTGCTTTAGAGACCAGGTTTGAAGAAACAATGTTCAGTGTTGTTTTCTTATCTACTCCTTGTCGATCGAGTGGCAATAACTAGTAGTTTGATTTCTAACATATGATACGACCAAAGGAAATAATGTCGAGCCTAATTTTTTTTTTTTAATTTAATCTATATTAAATTCAACCTACTTAATATAAATTATTCGATAGTAAAATTAAAAAAAAATTATATTTTTATTTTTTAAAAATTAGAATCGCTACTGATTTAAGTTAAAAAATAAAAATAAATTAAAATTAATTGGATAAATTAATCTTAACTAACTATTAGTCTACCAAATTTTCTAAAACATATCTTTTTAAAAAGAATATGATGAGAGATAATAGGCTTAGAGCCATTTATTATTTTTTTAAAAAACGAACTAAAAGCTTCATATAAATTCTCCTCATAATCACATATATAAGACATAACATTTTTCATATAAATAAAGCAATAAAGCACAAAATAAATGAAAACAATATTGATTTTTTTTTTAATTTTCATACATTTTTATTATTTTATTTATTTTTATTTATAAACTTGGATTTTTTTTTATAAAAACCAATCAAAATGGGCAAAAATGAAATGTCTATAAATAGGAAAAAAAGATGACTTGAACTTCTGAAGCTTGTAAATTGCTAAATTCTTATTGTAGGTAAAATGCTAATTGAAACCTAACATTTAGTATGAAATGGGGAGATAATGTTTGAATCTGTCTTCCTTCTTGTTTTCAATTTCCGACTTTGGAATCTGACTAGACTGAGGACAACAGAGGATTCACGTGTGAAGTGGATTGACGAGGGACGCGGTACTGATATATGAAATTTCAACACACGGCAGTATTAGTGAGCGGATTTAAATAACTTGCACGAGTATATTTAAGGAAAAAAAAATGAACCACTCATTAGTCTTCTCTTTGTTAATTGCTTACCACTCATTAATTCAATTGGCTTTTCGCATATGATATGATATGATATTCATTGAAAATATACACAAGAAGACTTTATAACTATTTTAAGCTCCAAATTTCTTTGCATCCTGACGTCAAACTTGGATTTTATTTGTTTAATGCAAAAGGTTTTCCCTTTTTTTTTAATTTGTAATTAAAACCTTAAACTATCACATGTTACTGATAATCTTGAGATATTGCAATTACTCGTGACTTTTAGTGGCAACTAATTACAAGAGGTGAATTTTGTAGCCAGAAACCGATTATGGTGGTTATACATTAAAAAAAAAAAAATCAATGGACAATGGAAAAATTATTTCCATTTTTCCTTGTTCTTTTAATATATTTTATAGTTGCTAACCATCTCTCCTACCATATGGTCACTATCCTCAATCCTCATCTTCTATTATCACTTAATACTATAAGCTACTAGTATTTACAACCTCTTGAGAATACTATAATAGTATTTAACAGCCATAAAGTTTTTTTATTAGAACAAATGTAAATCTGGAAAACATTTTTCGTGATGCAAACACATTATCATCTTGAAATTTAAAAGCAAGTAAATGGATAGGCTAGGAGAATTGATCGAAGAAGGCGGCCCAATGGGCTTCTGAATTTTCTAAAGTATTTGTACGATGAAAATTGACAAAGGAGGACCCATTTAAGTTGAAATGGATCTAGTCAAGAATGAGCCCTTTTCATACAGTTTGAAATTTTAGAATAGCATCTGGCAATTAAGGCAACTGGGTGTATGATCCACCCCACCTGTTGCCTTAGTGGTGCCACCTCCATTTGACTACTTGCTGGCTTCTGGATTCTAATAGCAGCCATTGTCTATTACTTGGGATAAGATTTGGGATAATTACCGATTTTAAAATTTCTGAAATTTGGTATTTAATGTGGCTGAGAAAAAAACTTTGGTGCCTCAATTTTTCTATTTTATGTTTAGACTTTTTGAATACTACCAATAGAGGTTTCGAGAAGGTCAAATGTTGAATTATAAAATGGAGAAGTTGTGATGATAAATTACAATGAAGTAAAATTTTTGGATTCAAATAATTGTTCCTACCATTTAAAGCTATCCGTTCTTTTAGTAGAATCATGCTTGGACATACCATTGATACTAGCTGGATCATGTGCACATAATGGGCTTATTTTGAAAATAAAATATGAATAATAAGATGAAATAAGGTGGCATTCACATATTAAGATAATAGGATATAAATAAGGAGTCAAGGTTTTCATGAGACGGGCTAGTATTTATCTATGGAAAAACTTTGCAATAACTATCCATCTGAAATGCCCCTTTTGCTATAGTGGGTCTATTTAGTAAAATTAAAAACACATACAATAAAGAGTTCCTCCCCCCACTTTAATACTATAGAAGAAGATGCACAAGCATAACTACTTAACTAGACCTGAATAATTTCATCAAGTCTACACACAAGTCAAATTCAATTTGAATTGTGGAGATAGTTCTAGTTAATAATTTTGCTAGTTTAGTTACTCTCATGTTGTAGTATTTAATGGCATGCTTGGCTTGGAGAATGGAATAAGACATCAATAAAATTGTAATTCCAAAATTATAAAATAGATAAATAATTGCTATTATTTTATTTAACTACATCTAAAATGATATTAATAAAAGACTATAAATATATCCAAAAAATCCATATATCCTTATTTCAATCTATAACTTACTTATTGGGATAAGGTTTTATAGATAATTATAAAAATATACCAATATATATATATATATAAGTCTTGATTTTACAATAATAGAAATCTATTCAACAAATCAAATTCGGTATTAATTTGAAGGAAGGGAAATTGTTATTCCAATATTCCCCAATAAAGTCAATCCGTGGGATGAAGGAATCAAATTTCTTGTAGTCAAAGATTAATGATGATGTAGGATGAGACGCGGTTTGTGCTTCTAATTTCTTACTATTTGACAGTAGTTTTCAAATCGCAAGGAATTGAGATCATGGAGTTTCATTTATTTTTAAAGGATAAATGTGATTTTTAAAAAAAAAAGTTCTTTTATAGATGTATCAAAATTAACTCCGAGTCCCACTTGCGAAGAACCATAGGTGGCGTGGGGTTGGGTACTGCGACCCTGTGGTCCATGTCGGTGGGTTCTCAATTTTTTTTTTTTCAATTTTGAAGATTTTCTTTTTTTCTATTTGATTTTCTATATAGAAATGGTTGCAATGTTTTCTAATTTTAAACCCTCTATATTTCTCTCCATAATAGGTGGATATAACTTTAAAGCTTCAAAAAGAAAAAAAAAAACATGTTATCTAAATTTATAAAATAAAAATAAAGATATAATAGTCTTCTTTTCAGTAATTTCATTTATATAATCTAAATTAGATATTAAAAATAGAAAATTTTCCTTCTTAAATATCCAAATATAAAACGAAAAACATATTTCTTGTCATTTCCTTTGTTTTTTTTTTTAAATTTCTATTCATTTCACCTCTCTAAAAAAATTACCCTACATAGTGTTAATGGGGTAGGAGAATTTGCACTGAATGAATTTATTTGGCGCAACAATATCAGAAAAAAAAAAATGAATAACTTTCTAAGAAATATATAGCTATCATTAGAATTTCAATATAATTATAGAAAAAAATTCAATATATACTTGTCTTTTTTATTATCTTAACTGAAACAGTTTATCTCTTAATATTATTTAAATGTGTACTACATCCAATTGGATTGGTTTGGTTTATCTTGTTAGCATAGAATAAGAAACTATTATTTCACTTGAATGTATGAAGTTCCAATTTCAACCTATTTGTTTATTTCTATTGTAGATGCAAAGGTTGGCTTGCCAAGAAGGAAGGTATTGAGAACATTTTATCATTAGGTTTTAGACAATTTTCCTTCCAAAGTGATGTGAAAATTAATGTATCTAGTATTTTATTAACTGTACTATCAATCTCTTAATTAATAGTGGAAGGAATCGTTAAACTAAACACGTTAAGCTTTTGTGGTCCTATAGATAATGATTTAACCGTTGAAATAGTTATTAGGAATTAATATATAATAGGAATTTGAACGGCTAAATTTCATCCGCTTTATATTATTAGTCATATCCGTTCGGTGTGCATGGGAGACCGCGTGGGCTCCGGGCTCCAAATTACTTGTCTTCTTTTGCTCGCTTCACCGGTTTGTGGAAATTCAGTGTCTGGTATTCTGAAATTGACAAGCCAGCATAGGGTGGGGTGGGGGGTCCATTAGGGCAATATGACCAACAACATGGCATGAATTGGAGGACATCAAAATCACTTTCTTATGTTAAAAGCAAGGAAAAGGTCCACTTGCCCGTTGGAGTACAGGTTAAGATAAAAGAACAGACATTAAACATGGATGCTTTGGTTGTATGACTAGGACTCGTTGTGGACTGGACCGGTTCTAAATCTTTAAATTAATGTATGATTAGCTTTTACATTTTTTATAGTATGTCTAACTTTTGTAAAGTAATGCTCTAATAACACAAGGACAGCTCTGGATAAAACAAATCGAGGATATCGACATCTTGATTATGATCTAAATCTTATTAAAAAAAAAAAGAATAAAACCAAAAAAAAAAAAAAAGTAGTATCGACTATTCTGAAACATTTTAGAGAAAATTTAAAAGTTATTAAATTAATAATAAAAGCAAGTAAAAGTATTTTATATAATCAATGGGTAAATATGCTAAATTTGAGTAGAAGTTAGTAAAATGTTTCATGAAGCCTCATGTTTTCGCAACGTTTGCACATAATACATCATTGTATTGTATTATGCTGTGGAAAGCATTTGAATAGCACTTTTTTTTTTTAAGGTTTTAAATGTATATTAAATATTGAGAAAAAATTGTAAATAATTTTTTAAACTTTAATCTTGGTGTAAATATACTATCTTTGAATTTATAAAATGTATCTAATACCTTTTAAACTTTGATAAATAATCTCAGAGGTTGTAAATAACGGCTAAACTTTAACCTTGTATGCAAACATCCTATTGAACTTATCAATATATAATTTAACACTTCCTAAACTTTGATTTTGATATGTTTTTTGAATTGAAAAGGTAAATGTCCTTTAATATTGACAATATATCAAAGTTTAGAAATATTATAGCATATTTTGAAATTTTAAGAATATATTATGCATAGCGAGATTAATGTTTAGAAAATATAAAGAATATGAGTACTCAGGCTATTCTTCTTTTTCCACAAAGTCTCCAATTTTATATTATTTTATTTTTTAATGTGAAAGGTCGGAACTAGTTTCTTGGGAAAAAATAAAAAACATAAAATTTTAATCCAGATTGGAATGATGAAAACGTAAAATTTCTCCTATCTATAATGTGATTATGTAGAGACTAGGGTTGGTGCTAAATTTACATTTCAAGTGCCCCCACCTCGGGCCACTGAAATAAAAAGATACATAATAAGTTATAAATATTCTCGGAGAACCTAACTTTTAGCCCAAGAAAATGGACAGGCAAGACTGTCTTTGTAACCAGACACGGGCCATTGGTACTCTTTCTTTTACGTTTTTTCTTCCCCAGAATAAGAGAATAATTAAATAAAATAAATCCCAATAAGGCTTAGTCAAATAATAGACTATTATATTCTCAATTAGAAACTTGTCATTTAAAAAATAAATAAATAACCCAGATTGATATTTTTGTTTTATTCAAGTTGCAGCAAAAAATCCCTGATAGCCATCTGCTTTCCCCCCCCCTCAAAATTCATGTGCACATGTAAGAAAGATGCTCCTCTACTTATCAATGACATAGAAAAACAAAATAAAAATAGACACAACTCCAACATGAATCTAGAAAACTTTATAGATCTGGGTAAAAATTAAATTTTTATATAATTTAAAGGTGCAACTAGGCTCTTGTTCTTTGAACAGGGCCCATGTCACTGTCTTGATTACTAAATGTTGTGTACTAATATAATATATTTCCAAAGGTTGATTGAGACGTGTGCTTGCAAGCAGGTAAGAAAATGAATTAAAAAAAAAATACCCAAGTGGGCAAGTGGGGAGGTTTTATCTCACCCACTTATGCTGATCCCAGAGCATCTCCGTCTCAAGATGCGTTCACATTACCTCCTATTTAACTAGTCAAATTATTCACCTAAAGGGGAAAAAAAAAGCACCATTCATTATGTTTCCATGTATATAACTTCGTTAATATCTGTGTGATAAATGAGAAAGTTGTCATCTGATCATGTGGGAACTCAAATATTATTTCTAAGTTTAACTTGGGATCAAATTATCTAGGGTAAAATCCAAATTTTTGTGATATTTATAATTAATTATATAAACTTTAAAATGATCAATTTATTATCTAATTCAACTTTTCGATGTCTTCTACTCTATCATAGGTAACTCTATTCATTGCAGTTTGTGACATGGAATTTCTACCGATTAATGTGTGTCATGTGTCAAATAACATTAGTAAGATCTACAAGTATAACAATGTAGAAAAAAAATGTCCACATCAAAAAAAGAAAATCCTAACTAAAAAAGTAACTACATACTTCTTCAACCTCAAGCCAAAAACAGACATGGAGAAAAAACGAACAAACAAAACAAAGGCTAATTTGATCCACTTTAAAAGGTGTTTTAAGTTCAATGGGAATAAGCAATTGACATTAAAAACAATTTTAATGAAAGAAATTCGAAGTTCCTTTCCCTATAAAACCTATGGCCAAAAACCGAATTCTTCTCTCTAATCGCTCTTTGTTTTTTAGCTCAATTTAAAGAAAATTGAAGAAACAAAACAACTCTAGATCTTAAAAAATCAAGAACTTGAGATTAATAACCTCAAATTATAGGAAATTTGAGCTTTCTCCCTTCTTAGTTTGAAACCCATAAACCATAATTTCTTCACTATAAAAATTTCCTGTTTCTAGGCAAATTTGAACAAGATTGGTGCTGAAAATTAATTCCCCATCCCTTCAATACTAAAACCAAACAAAAAAAAAAAATCCTTTAAAGAACTCATTGAAATTGGGCTTAATTTGAATGTTATTTATGGCTTACGTTTAGGGTTTTACTGTATGTGTTTAAATTACCACTATACAGTGGTGCTGCCTTGGAATTGCAGCTACCACTAGGCCTATCACCACCCCAAAAATTTGTTTGGTACAACCCCTTTTGTCACCGATAGCTAAAGCACCACCAACAATGACCTCCTTCAGCCACATAGGTAAGGTATTTCTTACATAGTTTTCTTTTTTCTTTTTTTTTTTATGTTGTTTTAATTGATGAGAAATAATTAGTAGAAGTTTTCTAGAAATATATATATATTAAATAATTTTTTTTCTTCTCATTATTTTTCCTAACATGTACAATTGTTTTCCTTATCATTGGAACTGTACTTCTTACTTGAGTTTTTCTTTATCAAATTAATGATATTTAATATAGTTGTCATGTGATGATTGGTCAAGACATCTACACAAGCTAATGGAGTTTAATAGTTACACGTGGTATCATAAGTAACATCAAAAAGTTTACTTAAGTAGTAAATTATCCTTTTTAAAATCAAGGTCGATAATTATAAAAATAGCCAAAGTTCAAATACTAAATTTAGCAAACCTAATTATCTATGTAGATGTGATCGCTAGCGAATATGAACAAATAGGATAGTTCAACAATTTTATGTACATGATTTAACAATGAGATGTACTTCTAAAGATTAAACTCAATGGAATAACTCCCATAATTATTTGGATTAGTAATGGAATTCAAATAATTAGACACATATTTAAAATGATTTGAAGAGTTTTATATTAGTAAGCTTAAAACGGGTCTAACTTATCTATTCTTCACCTTTCTCAATATGCTCATATAATCATGAAGCCATTTGAAAGGTTATTGAACTTTATGCATATCTCTTCAAAATGCCTCACTAATGGCTTTAGAAAGCATGGTTATCGATTACTAAACTCTATAAATATCATCTAACTCTTCTTTCAAGAAGTCTCATCTCATAAGCTAATCTAAAATAGGAAGATTAAAGCTTTTTACATTCTTGTTGCCACTACTCTAAAGATCAAGCATTATAAAACTAAAGTGTTACGATTTCTCCAACCGTCACACTAGCATGCAGATTTGCTAAGATCGATTGTTTCTCCTTGATTCGCTTTATGATGTGTCACTCCAAGTTGCAATACTAATCTCTAATTACATGAAGTACATGATTCATATTATACACATATGGTACTCACTTGACAAACTCTCATATCCCTAACTTTAGTTGTTTAGATTAATCATGTTTTTGAAAATTAGATCAAGGATTAATGTGAATGGAATATGCATACCATATTAAAGAAAACTTTTTAATAAAAAAAGACATGTCTCACTTTTTTTTCCATTTATTTTATTAACAATTACTCTAAAATTATGAATTATGAGTTTAAAAAGTCAAGTAGGTTTTAAAATTATAAAAGCAGTATTAACCATTCGTTTTCAGACTTGGGATACAACCTATCCAATCCACTAGTGGAAGCAAACTCCGAAGAGTTGGCTATTTAGTGTTTTATGGGAATAAATCTCATATATCTTTTACTTACAACATGCTGATTAATTTGTCATTAACTTCATTAAGTAAGATTTTATACACATGTTTTCTCACTGGGCATAAACGCTGTACCTTTTCATGCTATCTATCTATTATTTTCCACATTCAGCCTTTGTTATTTTGAGTCCAAATCATCGGTGGCAGAGGTAATAATATATAACTTTTTCAAACAACCAGCAACTCTTCTTTGAAATTTTTCACGTCCATTTAGTAAAGCTGGTGAGTTAAACATGCATGTTTGTCAACTCATGGAACGAAATGTTCATAGTTGACCTAGAAAACGGCACATAACTAGTCCACCGTCCAAGAAAATTTTTAATGGTATAATACCATATAAATAGATAAGTGAGGTATAAATATAAATAAAATTTTAATATATAAAAATATTAAATAATAATTTTTTAAAAAAATAATTATTATTATTAGATTATCTATGTAAATATCATCAGTACTTATATGTTATTCTTCTAAATAGGTAGTACATTAGTACTAATAAATTTTACTTTACTTTTTAATTTCAAAGCCAGTTCTTTCATATAGCCAGTACATTATTGCTTCCAAAAATTTTACCAAAAAAAAAGAGTAGGTTTTAGATTTCATAGTTGGAAACACCTACCTTAGAATTGCTCACCCTAAAGTATACTATTATATTTCTAACCATTAATAATCATAGTTTTTATCGCCTAATTTTTTTGAGCTTAATCTTATAGTATTTGCATGTAATCAGATATGAGTTTTTGGTATTGCACGCACCCCTTCTGCTTGTCTCTGAAAATATTTTTGAGGTATATTACTGCTTTTTATAATTTACTTCCAAGTACTCAGACTTTTTTATATTTCTTTTCACGTGAAAACATCCTAGAAGATAAAGATATGCATAAAACTTATTTACCACTAAAGCCCTCTTGATAATTCCGTTCAACAAAATATTCATAAAACCGAGAATTAAATCTAATCCATATTATTACCAAAAACATCCTAATATAAACAGTACGAGTTGTGTATGAGTTGTCCAGTTATTATATATTTAATTAGTATCATTGATGAATATAGTAAATGATGTTTTGGTTTAGTAAATAAATTGTGCATTGCTATGGCATAAAATCTTGAAAAAGGAACAAAAAGGTATGCTCTTGTTATAGCAAATATACAATTCTGGTCTGTTGAGCAATTTAAGAAATAACTTGCCATTTTCATGCGTACCATACTGGAATTAGAAAATATAAATCTTCTTCTATCATTCATATACACAACGTTGCATGCCTAGTGGAAATGCTAATCCAAAATATCATCAATATAATAAACTCGATATCGCAGGCCTTAAATGATAAGATTTAGATGCAGGACTATCTTAACATTGAAGAAAACCACTCGATCATTTGGCTCAAACCATTTGGCTACACGTATTATGTGCTCATCTTATGAATGTGACCCCAACTGAGTGAAGATTCAATAAAACAAGCACATTAAAGTCAAAAGCCATGCATGTTCCTAGCAACTCCAACAAATAGAAATACCCTAGCGAAATAAAGGCAGTACCATAACGTAATGTTGTCCATGTAAAATGATAAATGTATTGTCCATTCGTATCTCCGTTATTTATATGTTATCATATAAAAAAGAAAAGTATTAAAATATACTATGCATCTAAATTTTTCTTACATTACTTGAAGATATGTAATTGAAAAAAAATACAAACGGAGAAACTATTTAAAAGTAAGTAAAAAAAAAACTTAGTCCACTAAAAATGACTAGACATGGTTGATTTTTTTTTCCCTTGTATTTGAAGAGGAAAAAATTTGTTGAACCATCACCTATCCATTGGGGCTAGTCTAGCTCGATAAAAATACTATGATGTTCTATAATCAAATTGCTCGTAAGATTTAAATTGTTAGTATAATATTATATCGCTTTTTTATATTCATATCGTCTTTATATTTATAATTATTTAATAAATTATAAATATAATAAAATATAAAATAAATTTAATATATTAATTAATTATTACACTCTACTTAACATAATAAATACGAACCACACGTTACAGGCAACTTTGTGGATTATAATGTGGCGGCTGTGTTTGTCTCATTGCATAGGACCTTCCTTGAAGGTTCAATAGCAAGTATGTACACATAATTACGTTATAGTATTCCACATTTTAATTTATGTTTTTTACGCGTGTGTATATATAGCATCCAAATGTACCACTGGTCAATCCCACATGAAATGATTCTCCTTTTCAGCTAAGGATATTCTCTCTAGGTTTCTTCCCAGGTAATTATTATTACAATTTTTAGTTTTCTTTGAATTTCTCCAAATCAATTTCATTTCTCTGTAAAAACTATTTTATTGGTAACTTTTGTTCGTTCTGAATCTGTGGGTCATGTTGAAATCGAAATAAAATCTCTCGTTGCACTTTTATGTCCAATATGAACATGAATACCCAAGTTGTCTAAGACCGTGAATTGAATCTGCCCTTTTCTTTTTTTGATGTGTTTATTCTGTTCTCTTTGGATAAAGATCTGATCTTTACTATCCTGTGGTTGATATTATTGGGAAGATAGACTAAAGTTGCAAACTTTATAAGCTACACTTGTTCCTGAGACTGAAAAGACCAAAGGGTTTTGAGAAATTCTGAAATTTTCTAATACCTTTTTTAATTTTCTCAGGTTTCTGCAAAGTTTTTTCATTTGGGATTTAGACTATGCTATTATGGATCTTCTTACGGAGCTTTCCAATTCAGGAAATGGATTGAAATTGGACCATGGTTCGATTTCTATCCTCACAAATCAGAAGTTTGTTAATGGGTTTAGATGTAATAATGGATATGTTAATGGGTTCATGAATCCGCTAAACATCAATCTCGCACCACAGTCCGCCACAAGTTTAGAGGTTGAGTCTCCTGAAGATGGGGATACCTCTAAGTCTATTCTCAAATACATTAGCGAGATACTAATGGAGGAAGATTTAGATGAGAAGAATTGTATGTTGCAAGATTGTTTGGCCCTACAAGCGGCCGAGAAATCTTTTTATGAAGCTATTAATCCACCTCCAACAGACCAATTGCCATCTCCTGTTGATCATGATGTAGAGAAATTGTGTGCTTGCTCTCCTCAATATAGTAGTTCTGATAGCAGCAACAGCTGTAACGTCATATCCAACTCTTGTGAATGCAATTACATCCACAATCTGGGCGGTTTGGATATCTCACCTGCTCTTCATGGGAATTCACGATCCCTTATGGATCTTGCTTCATACTGTAAATCACAATCCGTTGCACAGCTAGGGAGGGAAATATGGGAACGGAGTGAATTTCTTTCTAGTGGCAGCAACAATTCATGCGATTTGGAGAATAACAGAATACAATATCCAGATGTAGGATCTGAAAAAATTCAGCATTCTCCTACCACATCAAAAGGGAAGAAAAATCACAAAAGAGAAGATAGCGAAAATCAACAAGGGGAAAGGAGTAACAAACAATCAGCTTTGT
The DNA here is from genome assembly GCA_037954665.1 of Laguncularia racemosa. Classification (NCBI taxonomy): domain Eukaryota; kingdom Viridiplantae; phylum Streptophyta; class Magnoliopsida; order Myrtales; family Combretaceae; genus Laguncularia; species Laguncularia racemosa. The sequence goes on from JBBMOL010000072.1 coordinate 1,997,911, forward strand.
TTGTGGAAGAGGCTGATCAATCACAGTTGTTTGACGAGGTCTTGCTTTGTCGAGGTGGAAAAGATGAACATCTATGTACTCTTTGGCAGGGGTCAACAGAAGCTTTGCAGCAAAATGGGCAGGTGAAAGGATCCGGTGGCAAAAGAGGACGCCGGAAGAAAAGGGGCAATAAAGGTGATATGGTGGATCTGTGGACTCTATTAACTCAATGTGCACAGTCTGTGGCAAGCAACGATCACAGAAGCGCGAATGAATTGCTCAAGCAGATCAGGCAACATTCTTCTCCACATGGTGACGGGACTCAGAGATTAGCACATTACTTTGCAAATGGCCTTGAAGCTCGCTTGGCCGGCAGTGAGACACCATCCTATTCAGCCCTTCTAGGAAATGGGAGGACATCAGCGGCTGAAATTCTGAAAGCTTACCAAGTTTATGTTCAAGCTTGCCCCTTCAAAAGGATGTCGAATTTTTTTGCTAACAGAACAATCATGAAAAAAACAGAGAACGCAACCAGAATCCACATCATTGATTTTGGCATCCTCTATGGATTTCAATGGCCCTGCCTCATCCAGCGTGTCTCCAAAAGAGCTGGTGGAGCTCCCAAGCTCCGCATGACAATGATTGAGCTTCCACAACCTGGTTTCAAGCCCACGGAAAGGGTAGAGGAGACAAGGCATCGCTTGGAAAATTACTGCAAGAGGTTCAACGTGGAGTATGAGTTCCATGTCATTGCAAAAAAGTGGGAGACCATTCAAGTGGAGGAACTGAACATTGACAGAGATGAGATGACTATTGTAAACTGTCTGTATCGGTTGAAGAATCTGCCTGATGAATCCGTTGTGATGAACAGTCCAAGGGATGCTGTGCTGAAATTGATAAGGAAAATCAATCCAGACATGTTTCTACATGGAGTTGTCAATGGGACATATAACGCACCTTTCTTTGTGACAAGGTTTCGGGAGGCACTCTTCCACTTCTCTTCGTTGTTTGACGCTTTCGATGTCAACATAGAGCGAGAAGATCCACAAAGATTAATGTTTGAGAAGGAGGTATTTGCTAGAGACGCAATGAATGTCATAGCGTGTGAAGGGTTTGCTAGAGTTGAGAGGCCAGAAACTTATAAGCAGTGGCAGGTTAGAAACATGAGGGCCGGATTCAAACAGATCCCGCTGGACATCGAAATCTTCAAGAAAGTGAAGGAGACGGTAAAATTGGAGTACCACAGGGATTTCATCATCGATCAGGATGGGAATTGGATGCTAATGGGATGGAAGGGAAGGGTAATCCATGCTGTTTCTTGCTGGCTACCAGCCTAGCAAACTGGCGAGCAATATATGCCTAGGGTTCCATATTGTCTTTATTTTACTCTTCTAGCTGTTAGGAGTGTATATACTACATATTAGATTGTTGCCCTGCAACCTGCTAGCGGAACGTATAGTTATAGTTCCTTGCAACCAATTTTTCATGTATTATTGCGGTTTGTCTGACTATTAGTTGTAGTTTCCAATGAAATCTTATTTTGATGCTGTAGTGTTGATAGCAGATATGTAGCCAGTTGCTATATTTTCTCATCATGTTTTATGTTGGTCCGCTGTTTTTATGGTTTTGCCATTGATGTCCATCTAATTCTCACCTCCAGAGAGCTCTCTGTATGGATCATTAAATTAGTATGTATGCGTTTTGTTATTAACCTTTTCTTAGTTTTATCATCAACTAGCAGAAGATGTTCTTGTGATGTTGATAGTTTTAGTTTCAAGGTATATCTGATAATTTAACTTTGACGGTGCATAGTTGGCTAGGGGCTTATCTTCGTGATTTATCACGCTTCTTCTCTTTTTATATGATAATACGCACCAACTAGAAGCAAAAAGAGTAGATCACAACTCAAGCAGTTAGTGAAACAGTGTAGCAAGCAAGAAAGTTACGCATGCAATCGATCACTAAGGGAAGGAATTGACCTATTCTATTCTAAGCCAGAACTAGAAAGAGCCTAAAACCACTCCTTGTGAACTACTCGAGACAATTTATAAATATTCTAATATCAGAAACCAATTTGTGCGCACATTTTTTGGAAATCTTTTTGGAGTGCATTTGCAGGGCATAAATATCAGAGTATGAATCATAGTTGAGCTAATACCGAGTATTAAGTCATATGCTTACAGTTTATCCGAGCTGGAGCTTGGATTGTAAACAAATATGCCCCAGGAGATCACACTGTCAGAAATAAAGGACGCAAAAAAAAGATTCTTAACAACAGAATATTGTGTGAACGTGAAAGCTTTTGGGGTCTGCAAACTGTCTCAAACTCTATTAATCATCATTCCTATAAAAGAGAACATTTCACTCTCCATCCATGATTCTGGAGATTGTGAAAATCTCAGCCGTAAGTAATAGGGAAAGTAGCATAGTTATTTGTTGTTTCTTCTCTTCAAATACAGACAACAGGGCTTGGGGAAGGTATTCTACAACAGCAAATTTGAGTCTTGAATAGCTTCAAATTAAAATGAAAAATTCAGATTTAAAACAAACCTTGTTTGATCTTAATTTCACACGAGAATGTTGGGATACTGTGAAAAGATGCCACCCTCGGATTGTTGGACCAACGATAGGTACTATGTGCCAACACAACAATGCAAGAGAGAAATTTAAATTAGGAACAAGCTATTATCTCATTGCAATCTGCTCTGAGATACCAATTACTACTACTTGAACGTTTCTAATAAGATAAAACAATCAACTATCGTCTAAATCCTCAATATTATTACCCAAATTTTGCCTATGCTTTTCTTTGCTGAGGCTTTGGTGGTCTTAGAACATTCCAATCAAGCTTTTCACGTTTCGGCTGCTTGAAGGATCCTCTGCTGGTATTGGCTGACTCATTTTGCGTGTTTTGGGGGGATTTGTTGGGAAATTGAGTTTCAGTTGATATCTCAGCTTCCTTTCTTTTGAGATGCCCATTTGCTTCACCATTTGGCTTATCATCATTCATCCGATCAGCTCCAGCTTCATGAATTGAAGACCCATTGTCTCTGCAGAAGCGGAAAATTTAGATGTAAACAAAAGGAAAGGAAGGTCATCCATTGCATAAGCAGAACGCTCTCCTTTATCTTTACTATTATAAGGAGATGGCAACACAAGAACTTTTCAGAAGCACGCTCCAATGAGACCCAGTGCATTTGTACTGGTATGGTTGTACCCCCCAAAACTCTCTTTTTGATAAAGCATTTGAAGTTCCATTGACTCTCATCTTAATTACAAATCTTTCTTTAAAGAATTAGAATCACTTCTACGAGCAAAAAACATAGAAGACATTCTTCATCAATTAGAGATATGCTCATTTGTTGAGGATGATATCAAGAAACACTATGATCTAGAACAAACTAGGGATTAAGTTCCCATCGAACACCCCTTGGATCAGGAATATGAGCCACATGAATAGCATTAACTGAAACTCCTGGGCCTCCATGCTGACAATGTGCATCAGATTCCCACTATCTTCACTATTCTCAATTTCAACTAGAATAGATCTGATTTCTATATTGTATAGTATATGATATATTAACTATAACTACACCCAGAAAACATATTTAATAAACATAATTAGATAATTTATTATCTAATTTGATTTATATATTTCAATTTTATGAATTGGGGTAAAATTCATTCATTTCATTTTTTAGCCCAATAATAAATAAAAAGAAAAAGAAGGCAGGCCAGTAAAACCCACAGCTAAGTTCCATAACATTGGATTGCTATCCACATCATGCAATAGACAATAACTCCCCTACACAATATACAACTTTCAGCAGCTCTCCAAGAGCAATTCTCCTCAAAACCCCAAATCCCCGATGCAACATATACATCTGCTTTTTGAAGTACTGCTAGAAGTTGATACTTTGATAAGAGCTGATCAAAGAAGGTCATGCATACCTTAAAGGAACTCCCTCGCTCTTATTACTTGAAGATGTTGCTGGATCTTCTGGCTGGTGAGGATTTGCAGCTGCTTCATTCATTTTCTAAACAAGATAGTACATCAATAAGCATAGGAAACTTAAAAGCATACAAGAGCGGATAAAATCATCATTAAATGAACCACATACTCACATCAATAGAGGGATTGAAACTTTGAAAAGACATCCGTCCCATAACTGCTCCAGGGTGAGGATCCCCTTCCATTATAACCACACTGCAATTTATATTGAGGCAAGTTATTAAAAACAAGGAGGTAAAAAAGCAACTGGGTCATAAAATTTCATTGTGCCCCCAAAAGAAAAGAAGACAGAAAAAAAGAGCCACTCTTAAAAAGAAGTCCCAGTGCAGCATCACTAAAATCTATATTGCCATTAAGCAAAGCTAAACTGAACGATTTGCACTGTTCCATTTTCTGGACATCTTTTAACTCTCTGCAGAGTATATTCATCTAAATTTTAAGTATTAAGTCAATTCAAGAGAGATTCACCAAGTGATTTGGAGAAGGTAAGATATATTTTCATGTGCATTTCTACATTCTCCAATTAAAGAGAAACATTTAAAGGCAAGGATTATTTTCTTTTACTTTTGTCTTAGGGATATAATGAATCAAAGTAGCTAATACAAGCATAGTCCTCAAAGAAAATTATTAAATAGATCTTCTTTAAATCGCATGCTGTTCTAAAATAACTGCTTCGATCAAGAACATCACTGGCAAACTGAAAATTTTGAAAAACTCATTTTTATCTTAATTCCTTGGACTTTTAAATATGCAACTTAATCATTTGATTACAGTTTTCAGCACACTTATTTTAAAAAATTTCTTCAGCTTTGAAATATCATTGAATGTTATGAGAAATTGTCAATCAGGAACCAACAAAATGGCCATGTTATTCAATGCCAACAGGATAATTGATCCCTCTAATCCTACTTGAGTAACATCGTACAAGCAGTTAGGAATCCATATTCATGCTGCTATGTTGTGAACATAAGTCAAACATAGCTCCAAGATTATCACAAATGAAGGTTGTGTCCCACATGCAACATGTACCAGATAATGGAAATGTTTCTTCCATAAAAACCTTCACTTCAGCAACACTGACCAAATCCTTTCTTTTTTCACCTACATCAATGGATAAACTGCTCATGCTCCTACTCTGCAGAAATGTCCCAAATTCTCTGGTCCCAAGCTAACCAAATCATTTTCCTAGATGCTGCGTTAATGACAAAATCCCAAGAAGAATGAAGTCTTCAGTTCACTAAATCTAAATTCAATAGGTTTAGAAGAGTTTCCAATAAACCCATCAATGGAAATCCATTCTTGAAACAAAATTTCCTTATATCAGAGCATTTAATTGGGTCATTTAAACCCCTAATATTCCATTTTGCTAAATCCATAATAAAAGAAACAGAAAGTAAGAAGACCCAGTCTAAGCAAACCGACATTGCCATTTGAAGAATTTCTTTATCTTTCTTTCACCCCCAGAGACTATTCAAAGATTAAGTTGTTATATTTTATGTAATGTGGCTTAAGCTTGCAATTTGAAATGGATAAAAATAAACTCAGCTCAGGCTTTGAGCTTAATCACTTCAAACTCAAGTTTCAAACATTTCTACTAAACTCGAGTGTAACTGACTTGAGCTTGAGTTTGACAAGTCCTACTTCAAGCCAAGCATGATTCAAAATCTAAAGTTTTATCATCTATAAGCATTTAATCTATTACTCGATCCTAAGCTCAACTAGACTTCACTCAATACACCCAAGTAGTACATCGCAGACATGAATTACAACAACACACATAGCCATTCCGAACTGTGAATCTACCAAGGCTATGATTCTTTTTGCAGCATTGATCTGTCTATGGCTACTGCAATAATAAACACTGTTATCTAAACATTACACTTGACTAATCATAATCAGAGCACCATTAAGAATGCATCTAAAAATAGGGTTCGACAAAGTAAGATACATGAACATATCAAGCATTATTAACGAGGTAAAAAAAATAAAGAAGGAAAACACAATATTACCATTTCGTCCTAACATTTGCTGGAAATAAATTCCCGTGAGATTTCACATCCTCTTGTTTCTTAGGTTTTTCCTCCCTCTGCGCCGCTCTTTGCATAAACTATAAAATAAAAACCAAAAGTCTTCAACACCCACAAAAATTCACCACTCCTAATAACTAAAAGTTCGAAACTTTGCACAAAGGGATAACAAAAAAAGAATACCCAGATTAGAAAAAAGTGCATAAATTGAAGAATTGAATCATGGGTTTATGTTACCTTGAGGTTCTTCAAAGTGCTGGAAAGTTCCCTTTTTGCCATGTCCGTTCACTTGATTATAGTGACGATGAGTTTTTTTATGCGGTGTGTCGAAAGAATTGAAATTAACGGCTATAAAACTTTGGTGCGCGAGGGTTTAATGGAGAGAAGGAAAAAACCCTTGATTTCTATCAAAACAGGACCGTTTTTTTTTTTGGTTGTGGGGGTGGGGTGGGGTGGACGGAAAGGAGGGAAGGCGATGAGCTGGGGCCTGCAACTGCGAGCGCGGTTTCGATTTAAGTAAAATGACCCTCTTACCCTTCTACTTTTTGGTTTAATTACCAAATCTATCTTGGGTCTATCGTAATACTTACAAAAAAAAAACCCAAATTTCTACTTCCACCCTCCAAACCAGTTGCTACGAACGCTTTCCTTTTATATAGCGCCAGTTTGGGATTTTATTTTTTTTTATTCGTATCTTATTTATATATTTCTTACATTTGATTTATATCTATTTAAAATCTAATACTTTAAAAATTATTTTATCTGTATCTTATATATTTTTTATATATAATTATAAAGAATATGATGATTAGAGTATCAAAATCAAAAAATGAAAATTATTGTACTTAAAATAAAAGGTTTATATATATATATATATATATATATTACGCATTGAAAAATGGTATTTTAATTGGTATTTTTATAAAAAAGAATAAAATATACGATAGATAAGTTTAATTTTATAGAAAAATTTTAGGTATTTAATTTTGTAAGACATATATAAATGTAGTTATATTTTCCTTTTTTTTTATTGGTATCTTATGTTTGGCATACACAAAATTTGAATAGATGTGAAATAGATACCAAAAGGATAAAAATGAACTCTAAATTTAATTCTTGCATTCTTATTATAATCACTAAAAAAATTAACCTAAATTTTTTATATAACACTCAAATTATCAAATTAATTATTTTGCATACTTAGTCTAATCCAACAAAGGTATATAACCATGATGAGATAAATGAATAAATAAATAATTATCCATGAATTTGTATTTACAATTGGTAATATTATAATTTATAATTCTATCAAAAACAAGTAATCGGTTTTATTTTTATCCTTTTTTTATTTGAATCCTTAAATATTTGAAAATAAAATGAATAACTCGTTTCATTCAATTGCATTAAGATACTTTGCTAAAAATTGATAAGTGTCACCTCTTGATTGATCCACAAATTCATTAATCGATAGTTTTTAATAATAATAAATAAACAACTAGATAAATAAGAAAAAAAATCCAAAAAGCAAGCCACAAAATAGCTGCCTGTCCATAGCCACTATCCTTCGCTTTAGGATAGCCTTGCAGCTAATTGAAATCTAGTGAACCTTATAACCTACCAATTTGTAAAGTAGTGCAAGTAGGTTAAATACCTCAATTTGATCAAGATAGTCTCTTATAAGTTAAGGTTAAATAAGCTAATTATTTTTTGTCTAAGGTTAAATGGACTAGCCTAGCCTAAATATATGAAAAGAAAAAAAAAAACAATGATAAACTAGAATCGTTTAACTAGCAAGATCTCTTTTAAAAAATGAAATTTGATAATCATGATTCATGAACCATGAAATTTAGAAGTATGAATAAAAATTCCGAGTTTGCCATAAATAAATACAATAATAGTGGAGGTATTGATTTATGAGGAGCAAGAGAGTGAAAGACGAGAGCTAAGACTAAGACTTGAGAATAGTTGAATAAAAAGAAAGATTTGATTCTCACGAGTGATCTATTGGTATGATACATTTTTCTTTATTTTATTATTACTTTATTTAAATTTATTTTAATATTAGTTTATCAAGAGTTGTATAATAAATCCCTTGATTTGGAATCATGGAATGAGTAGAGGTTGCAAACAATTAATTAATTTCTTTTTCTATCTTCCTTACTCTTTGTTTTTGTTAATACTACCTATAATGTAATGATTGATGAATTAACAACTATCAATTAAATTTCTACTTTCATTTCAAAATTGAAACTTTGGGAAGTGCATTAGACATATTTCATTTAGCTCCTTCATATCTATGCTTACTATAACTAGTTATTTCAGTTTTCTACTACAACATTAAGGATAAACTCAACTCTATTTATTAGTTTGACCAAGATTAAGAAGCAACTCTTTCTTGTACAAATTGTATATAAATATACAATAACTATGAGATACTCTATATAGCGAATTACTGCATCTATATGAGTTATCCACAAATGACAAAAATCTCTTTTTTGCATATCTCTATCTCGATGAGATGAAACCAAGCACTTATTTTCTATTGAATAATGGTTCAAGTAAGTCCTGAAAGAGGCCTCTAAAAGCTTGATGCAAATATCAAGAGTTTCCTATCTCATGTGGCTTATTATTCAATTCTTGTGGTGTCCTATTTGTTTAACCTACCATATCTAAGTGAATGAGATTTATCATATATGTATCCTCCCAAAACCCAAACACCCCCCATGCCATGATCGTCAAGACTTCTGAGATAAAGAGATGAAAAATTAGAGATAGAGAAGAAAGAGGAGTATAAAAGATGAGTGACATTGAGACTTAGATAATTTAAGAGTCAAAGATGTCAAAAGTAAGGATAGGCATATTTTGGTTTTCACTTTAAACAAAACTAAACTATAAGAATGTGATTCGGTTTTTTTATAGCTTTAAACCAACCATGCAATTTAGATTACGAATTTTTCTAAACCATAAAATTTCAGTTTAATCTAGCTTGATTTATGGATTGAACCATATTATGTAATTTAGGAAAATATATTTCTATAACATGTAGTCTTATTTGAAAAGTATTAAATTCGTTTAGATTTAATAATTGTTTATATCATATAAAATGTTGATGAAGTCAATATTCATGTCATAAAAGTTAAATACATACACATTTCAATAAATGTTAATCAATTTTTTTTAAATGCTATATTACAACATAAAGTTAACATATAGTACAAATTTTAAGTCAACATGTACTTATATAATTTATAATTTATGGCCATGCAAGTTAAATACATTCACATTTCAACAAGTGTTAATCAAAAACTCTTTTAAGTGCTATATTACAACATAATATTTTTCTAATTAAAATAAAATATTATTATAGTTTTCTAAAACAATTTGGTTCGTTTTTACGATTTTGTTTGATTTATCCATTTAAACTAATCATTGGTTTACAATTTGGTTTGGTAAGGGAATTTTTTTAACCAAATTAAAAAAAAAAGAATCATATTTTCGATTTGGTTGGTTTTTTTACCCACCCTTAGTGAAAAGAGAGTAAAAGAAGAGAGCTAAGGTTGGAAATTGGAGAGATTGAGAGGCTTATGAATAAAACAAACTGTAAGAACAAGTGATGCCTAAAGTTTTATAGGAGAATTTGTTTAGCTCTTGTAGGTTGGTGGCTAACCCAACTCATAACAAGTCAACTTACTTTTAACTCATGAGTTTAACAAGCCAAGTTATGCGACTTATCATTATACAAGATGAAAATTTAAAATCTAATCCACTTTCTTAATTAGGTTAAACTGACTAATTTATTAAGCTTGACCTATTTGTACAACTCTAGTTACTAAAACAGGTGACCACCTATACCGATTGGTGGAGCAATCTACGTGAGGCATAATTGGAAATTATATTTGAAATTTTTTTTTCCTTAAAACATTGTGAATGGCAATCTACTAAATTAAGAGTGACGTGCCATCAACCAACAAAGGTGGTACCACTGCTAACATCTTGCCCTTGTACTAATACCATCACGATCACTATTACTAGTACTAGCTATGACCATCACTAACACCATGGTGTTACGTGGCATAATGCTAGTCATGGTAGTGGTTTAATTGTGCTAACAATGATTGAGGTAGCATGGTGGTGCTACCTTGATGGTGATGTTGTGGTAATGGCAGTACACTGATAGTAGTTATGATAGTGGTTTAGCATGGGTAGTGGCAATATTGGTGCAAGGTGATGGTGGGATGAAGGTGATGTGATAATGTTAGTATGAGATGGTGGAAATGGTAGTAGTGGCAATAATGGTTTATTTTAAAAAAAAAAGTTATATTAATTTTTATTTTATTCCCAATTCAAAAAATGTAACATAATATTATGATGTAATCATGTAAATGGTTATTTATGCAACAAAAGACTCATGGACTACGCAAGTAAGATATTTCTAATTGATTATTACAAGTAATAGCTATTTTTAATTGATTATTACATGATGTAATCATGTAAATGGTTACTTATGCAACAAAAGACTCATGCACTATGTAAGTAACATATTTTTCATTGATTATTACAAGTAATAGCAATAGGTTACCCCTGAAGATTAGTTTATCCAGAGTCTTTTCATTTTAGAAGTGTATGGACCTTCAGGGGTCCTACTTGGCATAACGATGTTTGGGCATAAAACTGAACTTTTAAACGGTTCAGAGTTAAAATAACTAGATGGAACCCGAACTTTGAAAATTGAAAAATTCCAACCTTACTGAGTGGCTTGAGTATGTGTTAGTTCCTAAGAACCATGTGGCGTGTTTTTGCTTGTTGCAGAAGATGATGTATTTGGGCCATACCAAGTCATGGCCACCTATTTATTCGAAATGTAGTGCCTCAACGGTTCGCGTCCTTCGACGTACAGTAACCTCACAGTAGTATTTGAAACTTTTTCCAAACCATATGAGTTTGATTGTAGCTTTCTTACAAATGTTTTCAAAGACAAAAACATCCAGCCAAATCACTTGCCAAAGACTAGCCAAAATCATTAGTCACATTGATGTCAATTCATCAATTATTTTTACATAAATTAACATTCAAGTAATATCAATAACAATCAATATCAAGTCTTAAATTCTCTGATGTCCCATCATGGGATAAATGATACAGAGATTAAAGGCATTTTTTTCGAGACTAGTAACCTAAGCTTTCACTGGTGTCTCACTGGCAACTTTCGTTGAATACAACCTAATGCTTTCAGACTTCTCATCAGCTGCCCAGAGTTCTGGTAGAGCTTCCCGGATGTTATGGATGCTCTCAAGTGCAAAATCTACCCCTTTGGGACGATGAGAAGTGCCAATCTGGAAACAAGTTGTAATTAGTTGTAGAACATCATAACACTTCCATAAATAATTATCAAAGTCCTAATCCATAATCGTTGTGGAGTCCCATTTGCTTACCAATATGGTGTGGAGTCCCATTTGCTTTCCAGTTTGCAAGTTACCGAAACTATCATCGAAGAACAACTGCAAAAGAAACAAATATGATGTTACAAAGACATGGTTATATATACAGATGACACAGGGTGCATCTGTTTCAGGAAAGACACTCCTGATATTCTCTACTATAGTTGTCATATAAGGATCGAAAAGGATTTTACTATATTGCGAATTAAGCAGACATAAGCAACTTCTGTAGGGATTTAGGATGCTTTTTTTTCCACAGAAGACATTCCTGACCTTATCCAATATAGTTTTTATACAACAGCGACTGACTAAAATGAAAAATGTAAGGACTAAATTAGTTTCCATTTGACACAACATTTTTCAGCTTTAGTTAACAGGCACAACTGTCAACACTGTCACCTTCCACAACCATTTACTTCTAAGAAAAAAGTTCCTGTCAAACATATACACATGAAATAGAAACCCATCTGATACTTAAAGATCAATGGAACCGATAAAAGGGATGAGGTCTTACTGTTTTGTGAGGATTAATATTAGCTATCTTGAAAACTTCTTTAAATGCCTCTTCAAATGGTTTACAAACAACCGGAGTCCTTGGGACCACTGATTTAGCCTCACCACTGGATGAGTTCACTGAAACTGCTTCATCACTGGAAATGGGACTCGTCTCAGCATATCTTGTATCAACAACATTACCATTAGCAGCAGAGTTACTCGCATTGCTAGGGTTAAGGGTCTCAAAGCATATAATCCCTTCAAAGCAGTCCTCTAATCCCAGCCTGCTGAGAGCCCTATGTGCATGAGCATTGTCTGCATTTGTAAAGACCTAGAATACAAGGCAAAGAAATTTGTATTTATTGTTTTCCATAAGCAAATGACTAATAGTGTAGTCTTGAAATGTTCAGTCAATGGTGATAATTGTAGCAAATAGGCACAATGGAATGTAAAACTTACAATTCTACGGACAGGCATGCTAAGCAAGAGTTGCCTTAGCACAGGGTCAGGTTTCAGCAAATTGTATGGCAATCTCCCATGAACATAACTGCAAAAGGTGAGAAAATCAAACACATTTATCTCATGTTATTGAATCAAATGCTTGTACTCTATATCCATGTCATTCAGGAAAAGAGAAAAGAAAGGAAGGAACAAAAGCACTGGATAAAATAGGTTAAGAAGAAGCAAGTACCCATGGAAGTCGTCATAGTCAAAATCATAGCCAATGGCCTGAAATAAGTTAATTACCAGAAGAAAGTCATTTAGCAATTTTGACAAAATGTTCTGCCAAAAATTCGTTAGAAAAGATAGTGCTTATCCATACCCTTAGACCAGCCATTGTTGTCCCATACTCTTTGTACAATGAAAGACACATCTCAGGCACTTTGCTTTCTTCGATGTGAAGTTTCTGAATCATATACTCTGCAGGGGAACCCCAGAAAGATATCACAACATTGCTTAGAGAGGAAAACACATCCACGTATCAAACATCCAAAAGCAGCTTACCTTGAATATTTTTGGTAACTACCACAGAAAGGCCGGAACTAAAGGGATAAAGAGTATCATCTAGATCTACAAGTGTAAAAAATCATCCATGAGATCCCACTCTAAAAGCACATTATGGATAAATGAGACACGTAGAGCAAGACTTACCAAATAATAGACATTCGTATTTGGGTTCTGAAGCCTTCTGGTAAGTATCCTCATAAGCCATTTTCTAGAAGATTGCAAAAACAAATTGGACAGAGAAAGATATCTGAAGACAAATCCCGGCATCAAAAAAATCATCAGCAAACCAGAAAAATAGGCAGCATAAATTTTTATAAATGCACAATTTCTTTTACGTAGCAACATTAAATATTTTGCACAACACATGCCCCATCTTTCTTGATGATGTATTTATGACATTTATCAAATATCACTAACTATAGTGCTTTATGAATCTACACTATCTTAACCAGATTTTACTCTATACATGCACAAGTGCAGATAAATTTAATCATGAAAACAGAGGAAGGAAGTGTGTATCGGGCATGGAAAAATCACTTTAGGATGTGTAAAGATCACATAGATAGACAATTCGCTCACAGCTTTTCAGTCCGACCGTCCTCATATAATAAAACATTTTATGCACTGTATAAGACAATGGATCATCCCAAAATCAGAAAAATTGACAAAAAAGTGAAAAACACAATGCCTATCCCCAATGGATTTGGCTATTTAATCCGACCACCCTAGTCATTTATACACTAAATAAGAGCATGGATCATCCCAAAATTAAAAAAGCATGTGTTAAAAAATAAAAAGTGAAAAACACAATGCTTAACCCAAAATCAAACACAAAAAAACCCAAACTTAAGTATCATAAAAAACAAACTTCATCACATACTTGAGGAACAATAAACATGTAACATATATTTAACCCAAACTCAAACCCAGAAAAAAAAAAAAAAAGGGCCAAACTTCATAACATTCTTCAGATATTTAAGATGCTAATATGTAAACTGTACTTGTCCCACTAAAAACCCCTACCCTTCATTACATTCTAGTGGAACAACAAAACTGTAACATATGCTCATCCCTAAAACAAACAAAAGGGAAAAAAATTATCACATTATTTTGATACAAGAAAAATCCAATGTTTCCTATATTTTCTTCATGTGATCTATCGATCTTGTCGTCATTCAATACAAGTAAAGTAAAAAAAAGAAGTAAAACATACCCAAATAAGGCAAATGAAGTAACATAAATATAAATGTTAGCGATACTAGCAAGTAAAGAATCCTCATGAGACACAACACACTTTACAAAACAATTCTCGATGGAAAACCGAGAAGAAAAGAAAAAGATGATACCTGATGTAAAATTCAAAATGTAACAACTTGCAGATAGCAGAAGAGAGGGAAAGAGAATGAGGGTTGGAATGAAACATGGCTGTGTTTAAATAAAGGAAGCAGTAACCTTGAACAGTTTACCTTCGTGTGAAAAAGATTTTTAATGTAAAAGGTGTGTCGTCGTGGGTCAGGGGACGATTCAAGTTGAGTCGACTCGAGACTAGCTAAGAATCAACCGTTGGATTTGACTTTTATTTGAAAAAAAAAAAAAAAAAAACAACTCGTTCGCTCTAGAAGGCAACGTTACGTTTTGACTTTAGAAAATGGACCGCTTGATCATCTAACACGTGGACATCTTGATGCTCATTCTCATTTCTTGGAAGTTGCTCTTTGATATTCCTTAAATTTAAGTTTATTGGACACGTGTCGAGATAGATTGTGTTGTATTGGCTGGGAAAGATCTGGTGCGGGAAGCATCATTTGCACGGAAATTTTCTTGGGTTACAAGTTTGCCTTATCGGTTAATATAAATATTATATATATATATATAATATATATATATAATTTTTTGAAATTTTTTGCTCAATCCACATGTTTTTGCAAATTAAATGAGTTAAATCACATAGTCCACCCTGCTTGCACAACCGTAGCCAATATGATGGAGTATGGTTATATAAGTATAGTAATAACAATGGCGGTGTAATATAATTGAGGTATTACTAATGTAATGATTCTCGAAATTGCAATTTAGGGTGGTGGGTATAAAGTTGCTACAATAGTACTGGTTATGTTATATAATGATAATACCAGTGGTGATAGTGTATGGGGTTTTTGAAGTATTAATAATAGTAGCAGAAGTGGTGTGGTGGTGGTGTTAGCAATGTTAGTGTTAATAGTGCAATGACAAAGTGGTGAAATGGTGCTAGTTTTACAATAATGGTGGTGTTGACGATGGCGATGATAGCAATGTTGATGGTGATTTAGTAGAAGTAATAATTTGCATTTTTTGTTAATATTTTTTTTAATCCCAACATTTGCTGTACTACTAAATGGAATGGACCAAAATATTAGAATTTTTTCTAGAAAGGGTAATTTTTCCTCAATATCGAGCTTATTTTGTAAAATAGACATAATGTAACAGGTTCTATCTAAAAAAGTTGTAAATTAAATGCTATCTATATATCGTATCTCACTGTTGATATTAGAAATTTTGCTGTTCTCCAAAATGGAGGTGCAAGTTGAAAATTATTAATATAATTGATCTATAAACTAAGTTTTTTATTTTTGAAGTATTTTGTTCTACTCAACATTATTAATAACTTTTTTATTCAATGATAAAATAATCTTATAGGAGCTTAAAGCGTGTAATTTTTTATTTATGGTTCCGAATAATATTATTAGATTGGTGCCAAAAAAATAAAAAATAAAAGCTGATGTTACTCCAACCAAATGTTAACCTAAAAATGTAACGGTTCAATGATCCAGGGATCAAGTCGAGTGTAGTACAAATATTAAATAAAAATTGAATTTTATTTATAAAGCCAGAAACCATCCACTTTCTTGATTAAAAGTTGAAAGTTGACAGCATCTTCCTTTGTAAATTTTATATTCTAAGGGTTTAGATTTTTTTTTTCCCTCTAGCTATTTAATGATTTTTAATTGAAAAGGAAAATAGTGTACACCATCCTGTCCTACATGGCTAGGTCCTCTAGAGATCGGGTTGCACCGACCAATTCAATAAACAACTCCTTGGTTTGATTTTCCACATTTTTGAGGTAAGAAAAGATTATCTTCATCATCATTAAAAAAAAAAATACTAAAATTGTCAGCATGCCGATATATCAATTTATAATCAGACAAATTTTGTGATGTACCAAATTTCTTTGTATAATATCCATTTTACAAGTAACTAAAAATATTCATAAATTAGATGTTACAAATTAAAGTATTTCTTTAATATACGTTGTTTCAAATGAGTGTAATATCGTACAAGATAATTTCTTATTTTTCATGATATTTTATAAATGGATTGAGAATAAATTAATACTCGTATTGAGAACGTTTATGTGTGTGTGTGTGTATGGAACCTCAACGAAAATGGAACAAATCCTATTTGTACCTTAAAAATAAGAGGCACATGGTGGTTAAATTTTGTCCTTATTTTGAAGTTGAACCGATGTAATCATATAAAGCAATTGCTTTCTTCACAAAATTTAACTCTAACCACTTTAAAATTGCCACACCCATACTTTCAGGTTTTTTTTTAATAAAAAATCTCTCAACTTTATTTTTAAATTTCTTAAAAAAAATTAAAGATTTATTTATATTATCTACAAAACCTATAATGTAAAATTAAAAAAAAAAAAGAAAGAAAGAAAATTCAGCCATTGCAAAAGAAATGACAAAGATGAAAGAGACGGAAAATTTAGTCCAAATTGAAAAGATAGATTTGAAAATTTAAAGTTAAAGTTTAATAGAGTTGAGCTCGATTTTAATTTAAGTGTTACGCATTAAAGAAGTTCATTTAAACCCAATTATTTAAGAAAATATGCTTTTTATTGAAGATAGAACTTCATTTAAATATAGTGAAGCTCAATATATAGCTGAACACGATCCAAACTTGCTTAGACCGGCAACCTCTTGGAGCTAAAATATATTGGAGATTAAGTTCTGTTTAATAAGAAATTTAACTAGTTTGAATTTAAGTTCAATCTCGATGTAACTTTAATCGTATTGAATTTTAGTAAATATTTATAAACTTAAATAACTTGTACATCAATCGGTAAGTTGTTTTTGATATAAATCCTAGTGCTCTTGTATATACAGCAAAGTCCTTTCCCTTTCTTATTGTCGCGAAGTACTTCCAGTAAATATGTAAAGAACTGTCCAAGTGTTAAACTAACTAAAGAAAATAAGATATAAAAAAGCACCAAGAAGGAGTTCTTAGTCGACTAAAGTTTGATTAGACATGAGATAATATATATATGAATAAAACAAATTTAAAATATTATTATTTTTTGGTCAGCAATTTTAAAGAAATAATGAAGTTTTTCTATTCTTGAATTATGCTTCTATCTATCAATCTTGTTAATCGTGTGCTAACATATATAAAGAATATTTAATATTCATTCTAATTTTTATTTTCTCTCTCTCATATGACCGCATATAATTACTAAGAATATGGATTAAAACACTATTTTGGAATTAGGAAACTTCGGTTTTTAGATATGAGAAAATAATCAGCACCCATCGTCCAACATGCACTAGATGTGGTAAGTAAATTTCATTGTATATAGATTGTGAGAATGCTATTATTCAACTATTGTATGCATAGCTAATTAATTTTAATTGCATAATTACTAGAGAATAATATAGTGCTATTATTCAAAATGGGAAAATGTTGACGGACGTCCATGCAAAGTTTTGTGTATTACATAAATGATCTTACCTAACTTTATCTTAATGGCATCGACAAGATAAACATAACTTGTATATAATGACTACCATGCAATAAGTCTTATATACGCATTAATTAAGATAATAGCTTTGCCTATGATACAGCCAACATAAAATAACTCAGCCAATTAAAGTTGTCAAGTGTTTAATTTTATAATATCTCTAGAAGAACCTAATTGCTGTCCATTTCATTGTCCTAATCAATTTGCAACATACGCATGCAATGAATAATGATGCACATAAATAAGCTCACGTTTTGGTTGACTTGAACTAGGGCGTGGGAAAGCTTTACGTTAAGCCCCGCCGACATGGAAAGGCATTTTATTTTATGGTTTTTCTCTTTCTTTTTGTTCTCTTTGACGACACAAGGAATTGACCTTCAGGCCAATTTCCAGGCTTTTCATATTGTCTTTAGTTAGTTGTTAAATAGGCATTCGGGGGAAGGGAAAAAAAAAAAACCAAATATGCTAACGTTAAAGAAATGAAAGAGGGAAGAGTTTTTGAGTCTTTGTTTTTTCCAAGTGGATTCTATGTCTATTTTTAGCATCTAATTGATATCCTCTAAAAAAAAAAAAATACATATATGTAAAGTGAAAAATCAAAAGGCAACATAACATTCATAATGAACTTAGACTGCACTTTTTTAGGGTAAATTTACTTTACATACCATGTTATCACCCTTACCAATTCACATACTTATATTTTTGTTTTTGACAATTTGCTTACCAATGTTTTACTTGGCTAATTTCACCGCCAGCCATTAAGTGTGTGTCTGCTTTAAATTGATCAATAAAAATTAGTTTAATAAATAATACTATCATAGATGGTCGACTATAGTTGAAAATTAAAAGAGAAAAGAAATTTTAAATAAAAAGGATGAGAGATTGTGTGACTAGACTAAATTCGAGTATGCAATATTGCAATACAAAGTAAAACATACATGTGAGGAAATATTCTAGAGCTTTTTGCTTTTGCAAGACCGGCTTTTTGTTGCAAGGAAGGAACATTTTCACGCGGTTGCCTCCTATCGAAGAAGTACAAGAAAGCTTCCGCGTTTGCTGCAGAACCATGTGAACGCGTAATTAAACAACCAATGAAGACGTGTATAAGTTACTTTAGAACATTCGGTCCCAACAAATGTAAAATAAATAGTTGATTCATGGGAGTGAAGCATTAAAATATGTGTACCGTTTTTTAATACCCTTATAAATTTTCATTACACGTACGAGAAGGTTTAGTGTTTTCTTATTTGATATGCAACACATGCTTTTAAATTCCTTTTAATATTTTCCCTCAAATATTACAAAGATACTTTTTTACCGCACTCTCCACTTTGACTCTCACTTTGAGCCCCTCGTAAAGTCAAAAACTGTAAAAAATGTCGTCTCATTATAAGACATAAATGACTAATGAGCTGCAAAAGACGATAGCTCATTTTATCATTATCTAGGAAAATAAGATGCCGATGTTTGTAACTAAGAGCAAATCAAAGAGGCAAGCTTCAATTTAGAGTCTTTAGACACAAGAATTGAGTTCGTAGGATTATGATTTATAAACATCTCCTTAAAGGGCACACATTAACATGGAAACTTACACTAGGAATCAAATGATTCTGGCGGCTAAACTTTGCTAAATACATGAGAATAGAACTGGCATTCAGCTAATCGTCGAAAGACACAACAGGCAACCAAAAGGTTGCACGTATTTTCATTGTATTTTTTCTTTATGTAATAATACATACCTTTCCAAATAGATAATTCAATACCAAAAGTCTCATTCTTATTTATAAATTTAATGACTATTAGAAACACTGCATATATTATTTAAAAAAACAAACATTAAATTTCTAAAAAGTGAAGCTTTCAATACTAAATTGTTCAAATCCAAAAATAAGAACACTTTGTATACCTTTTAACTGCATAAAAGTTTGAAACCTAGACATGAATAATAAATCCCATTTCTTTACATTTAATAAAATTAATGGAAAATATATCTACTTACAGATACAACCTGTCCTGACAACTTATTTTTCCAGTAAGCAGATATCTTCCTTCATAGTAGCATGAAAAACCATACTCAATGACTTTTTGCCTAAAAAATATTAGATGAAACATTTACAGCCAAAACAATGGGTCTCAGTCCCCACAGCACCCTGAAAACAACACACTTAAAGAAGACTTCATCTGCCCAATGCCCAAATTCAGAGTTTTCCTTCTCCATAAATTCACTAGACTCAAATACAGCAAAGAATTTCAGTAATACCTTTATTTGCAATTTGAATATATCACAAATGGGAATCCTCCTGTACAACGAAACAGTTTCTGGTCAAATATCCTGATGGAAGCTAGAAGAGGAGAAGAATTACCTTTATTTACCATGCAAGATACAGGTAGAGCAATTGGGAAAAAAGAGCATCAATTCTTTCTTTATGAAGTTTACCTTTTAAGTGACAAAAAAGATCATAATGCAAATAAACACTTCCTTTGCTGGGCAAACATTTCAAAAAGAATTCAGATCATGTACAGATAAAGTCATATAGTAGCATGCCCCCAAAAAAAAAAAACTAAGTTGGGACTACTTGAGGGTCAAGAGGTGATGGTCGATCATCATCCATGTTACTGCTATTAGGACTCTGTTCACTCTTTTCTTGTGCTTCCTCTTGGAACCCTTGTTTGAATCTATCATAATTAGTGAGCTCAGCTGATTTAAATGGCCGCTCACCCAAAACTTGAACTAAATCATCCTGGTGAAGGACTTCCTTCTCAAGCAACAACTCAGCAATCTGAGCCACTTTCTCTTTGTGTTCTGTAATCAACGCTACTGTTCGTTCATATGCCTTGGTCACCCATTCTCGCACTTCACTGTCAATAATAGCAGCAGTCTTACTGCTGTAAGGCTTTGTCATCTCGAATTGATCATCCCTTTGTGGGAAGGAGAGGAGTCCAACCTTGTCACTAAAGCCATATACTGCCACCTGAGCATAAGTCATCTTGGTCACCTTCTCCAAGTCATTTTGGGCTCCAGTTGAGATTTTCCCTATTAAAACCTGCAATAAAAAAAGTACACTCTTTAAGAAACTTGATCTTTAAAGATTGGAAGCTTTAAATTTCTGTTTGAGATTTTTTAGGTCAATTTTCCTTTTATTTCGTGTGTTTCTCCACTCCTTGAGGGCTTTTACAAATAATTTAAGGTCAATAAGAAAAAAAATCACTAATAAGAAAAATAGAGTCCTTCCTCAGCAATCATAACCCACAAGACCATTGTGAAATAACTCAAGAATAGAGCGGCATTGAATCTCACCTGTTCAGCTGCTCGACCTCCAAGAGTCATGCATGTCATATCAAAAAGCTGCTCTTTAGTCATCAGAAGATTTTCATTTGGAACATACTGTGCAAAACCCAGTGCGGCCGTTCCACGAGGAACAATTGTAACTTTTAGTAAAGGTTCTGCATGTTCTAGAAACCAGCCAGCCACAGCATGGCCCGATTCATGATACGCAACAGTTCGTTGCTCTAGCTTGCTTATTACCTGCTTGACATTAAAAAGGATTTTAATATTATGTAACTATCATTCATGCATGTACCAACCCCATCCACAACCCCCCACCCCCACCCCCAAAAAAACAAAAAACAAAAAAGAAAAAGAAAAAGGCAATCATGGTAAACATTTAAATTCAGCAATTTAGGGGCTAGTAAGTATTTTAATCATTAAATCATATGAGAAGCAATAATAGAATGAAATGGGATTATGCAAGCATGTGTGTGTGAGAGAGAGAGAAAGAGACCTTGTTCTTCTTCTCAAGACCACCAATAATCCTATCTATAGCTGCTTCAAAATCTGCCATTGTCACCTGGCTTCCCTCACTCCTTGCAGCAATCAGAGCTGCTTCATTACACACATTTGCTATGTCTGCACCAGCAAATCCAGGAGTCAGAGCCGCCAACCTTTGGGAGTAGAATGATGGCTCATGATCAAGCTTGATCTTTTTCAGGTAGATCCGGAAAATTTGCTCACGGCCTTTGATATCAGGTTTGTCAATTGTTATTTGTCGGTCAAATCGACCAGGTCTTAAAAGAGCTTTGTCCAAAATGTCAGGTCTGTTAGTTCCAGCCAGCACAACCACTCCAGAAGTAGTCCCAAAACCATCCATTTCAACTAGCAGTTGATTGAGTGTGCTTTCACGCTCATCATTGGCACCAGAGAAGCCTCCACGTCCTCTTGCACGACCAATGGCATCAATTTCATCAATAAATATTATACTAGGGGCACACTGCCTTGCTTCCTGGAACAAGTTTCTCACCCTTGATGGACCAACGCCAACAAACATCTCCATGAAATCAGAACCTGAAATAGATAGGAAAGGCACCGCAGACTCTCCAGCAGTGGCTTTGGCAAGAAGGGTCTTCCCTGTGCCAGGAGGACCAACTAAAAGAGCACCTTTAGGAATTTTTGCTCCCAACTCCTCATACTTCTTGGGATTCTTTAGAAAATGAACAAATTCCATAATTTCTTGCTTAGCTTCATCACATCCAGCAACATCTTTGAAAAATACCTGTCACCAACAGTTAAAAAAAAATTTCTCAAAATACTGCTAAGAATCACTTAACCATTCCTCTGCTGCAATTAACCTTAAAAAGAAAGGACCTTCTGATCCAGCAAGTTGAAGCAGCTATGGTCAAGCACTAAAAACAGAAAGAATAACACTTGCCTTGTTCTTTGCATTTTTATCCACCTTTGTAACATGAGCTTTCCCAATGTTGAAAATTCCACGAGCACCCCTGCTACCAGTGCCACCAACACCAAGTCCGCCTTGCATTCTCCGTCCCATGTACAAAAGTGATCCCAGAAGCAGGAGAGTTGGTGCGAATCTCAACAACTCTTGGTACCAGACCATTTCAGATACATAAGTAACAGGAACATAATCATGAGGGTCAATTCCTAATGCTTCTTGGGCCTCTTCTAATTTTTCCTCAAAAGACTCGACGCTTCCAATATTGAAGTAGTATTTGTACTGGCCTCCATGCCCTCTAGAAGCAGTGCCATTTGTGGGACCTTGGATGACTTCATCAGTTGTTTGATTGCGAGGTGAATTCCGAACAAATACTTTTGCAACTGATTTGTTTGAAACAACTATGTGGTCAACCAAACCTGGTTCTAGAAGCTTATTCTTGAATTCCTGAAAGCTGATCTGCAAATTAAAATTTTAGCAAGGATATGAGCAACTGCTTTCTCCATTTCAAAGTGTTGAGAATTTCAAAGAGTAGGCAGTTCAACATTACACGCCATAGCTTCTCACAAAGCATAAGTGAAATGTTTCGGTCATATATACATGGAAAATGAGTATGTGACATACAGCAAATATTATCGAAGAGTTCAATCCAGGTAAATACACTGTTATTTCATGGCTAAAGAGGAAAAGAGATTAAAAAAAAAACTCATTTCTATTAAATAAAAAGGACTCCCTTCTGAGAATTTGAAAAGAAAGAGAAGATACAAAAATAAACCATTCTGATAATGTACATGTGTCCATTATGCTCAGACAAAACAAGAACAACATCAACATGAACGACAGAAATATTTCTGAATATAACACTCAAGCCTTATTCCAACTATGCAGGGCTGACTATATGGATCCACTTTTGCTATTGCACTCTATCATGGAACATATTTGTGATGTCCTATCATTCTCTATTACTTCTCTCCACATCTTCATGATCATTCCCATCTTCGTTAATCATCTCTAAAGTATCACAAGGTATGTATGGCCAAACAATCTTAATCAAGTCTCCCTCATTTTCTCACCTAATGATGATACTCTAATTTTCTCCTCAAAATTGTCATTTCTTATCTTCATATATTCTCATGTGCTATAATGGACCATATTTTATAAATGTCATATCATTCTTGACTACTTCTCTTCATGCCTTTTTGATCTCTCATACTCTCATTAGTTGTATCTAAAGCATCAAAATTTATATATGGTCAAACCATCTTAGATATGTCTCCTCATCTTCTCATCTTAAGATGCTACTCCAACTTTCTCCCCAACATTGTCATTTCTTATCTACATTTTGTGTGACCACACATCCATCTTAGCATTTCTCAACTTTTGCTCAGGTTCATAATTTACTAGCCAGCATTTACATCCATAAAACAGGTCTTATAGTCATATCGTATCCTTTTTTAAGTTTTTACAGGTGCCTCACAGTCACATGGAACAACCACGTGTTTCTCCACTTCATCCAACTTGCTTAAATTCTATGTATAATATTTTTATCTATGCCCCCATCCTTTTAGAGTATTGATCATAAATACCTAAATATCTAGCAATATCTTCGAATATTTATTTGTTGTGAGTGGACTGAGAAGTCAAAAGATATAGCTACATGCATGGCTACTAACATAACTAACCAATCTAAGCATTTAAGGAACCCTTGCCAATAAAACTTCAATTGGATCACATCTGCCTGCCATCATAGATTGAAAGGAACTTCCCTTTCTTTTTTCTTTTTTTGGGGTGAAACCTTTCATTTTCTTTTTGATTATGGGTTTTCAGGTAGACATCCCATCATCTTGTAGTCATAGTAACTCAAAAAGACCAACAATCCAGAAACAGAAGAACTTGGCAAAAGCCTACATGAGATAAGAATACTGGAGGTACATGTAGTTCTAACATACCTGTTGTTGTTCATGGGGTCCAAAAGAAAAGGATGAAAGGAATAGTGCAATCACAACCAAAGGGGTGAGTATATTCTGGATATTCTTGACAAAAGCATCCTGAAAATTACTCTGGTCATCTGTGTTTGAATCCTCTGTAGACAAGGCATAAGAAAATTAGGAAAAGAGACAACAATATCCTGCAAATATGTTTTTACATACAAAATCAGGCCAAATAAGTGAATAGAAGTGCATAAATGTTGCAAACCTTTTCCCTATCAATGAAACAAAGCATCATCCTTCATGAAAAGCTTGTGAATGATGAGTATTAGGGTCCAGAAAGGCAGGTATTTACAGAGAGTAAGCAAAATCAAAATCAATGCACTTCTGCAACGCCGTAAGCAATTTGAGTCATTCAATTTTTCATAGAAAAGTGAGTTTGGCACACTACAATGAGTGTCATGACTACACTATAGAAACTATTAACATGTCGCATGTCAGTGAAGCTGATTTTCAATGATGAAGGCTTGGACTGGATTGGCTGTCAAACATGAGTGGCTTCTGGAATAGTAAAAGCCCACATATCCCAGACACTTCAACCACATAGCAGTTCCAGTGATGGACTCAATTGGCTACCCAGTCTTAATACAGCCTTATCAGTCAAATCTGAAAGGGAAACGCTTTAGTAACACTTGTCTAAAGATGACTTCACCATGGCACATGGATCAGCAAGGAAATTCCTATACAATATTCCTTGATCTCAAGCTTTAGGAAGAGAATCATAGGTTTCTTGTATAGATAGACTGTCTTTCTAAATTTCTACCTTACTACCATAGTTTTGGATGAGTTACTTGATTGTAACAGGCTGCTATACAATATTTGTAGCCCTACGTTCAATACACCAACTTGGCAAAAGAATGCATCCATGGTTCTACAACAAAACAAGTAATGCTAGAACCCCAACAGGTAAGAGTTCTTTCTTCAGGCCATTCATATTAAAAGCACACATAATTGATATGCCTCCTCATTCCTAAAAGCTAGACATCCACCAGCAAGAGACCATATGCAGTAAACATATTACTTTTATGGGCAATTCCTCATGAGGCCACCCATCAAGATTCTTTACCACTGAAGTGCCAATAAGAAGTATAATAGTCAAAACAGTCAGCATAAATGCCTATGCCTTAGGTTCTCAAGTTTTTTGTTTTTTGCCATATCCACAATACCAGCAGCTGCCCTAACAGACAGAGAAAAAGGACAATTACCATGGATGGACAAGCTTGATTTTGCCAACCTCAGCTTCCAAGTTTAACTAATATAAAATATTATCTCCAAAAATCTACAAAAAAAATCCTGGTCGTGTCAAAACAGCAAGCAGATAAAATATCAAGTCCCTGGCACAATCCAGCCCAACTAACTGCAGACAAGAAAACGAGCTACAGGAGAGTTAACACTTAACATTCAGCTAATATCAAAACTAAGGCAGGCAATCACAACATTTTATTGATGCATTACCGATCACCATCATATTCAATATTGAGAACTGGAAGAGTAACCTCCTAATAACAACTTCTAACATGATACAACAAACCAGAAACCCAGGGGGGTGGGGGTGCGCAAAATAACTTCACCTTTGGACTCGGACTTCTGTTCATCCCCTTTTGGTACTTCCTTCCTTTCCTTTGGATAATAATTCTCATAATCTACACCACAATGACAAAAACAGATCAAAAGCCACATTATTTCTAAAATCATTTAAAACCCAAACAACATCCCGTTACATCAATTGTATAAGGCCAATACTCACTCTTCTTTTTTGGGGCTTCGTCGGAGAAGAACCGGAGAAATCTAGGATTAGCAAGAATGTAATTTAAATCCGATAAACAAGACTTGGGATGCAACTTATTCTTATGAAGAGCCCCAGCCGGCACCAAATATTCCCTAAAAAACCCTAACCCTGACTTGCCATCTAATTCCCCTAAGTACGAATCAAAATGTCCTCGCTGCAAAAACCCATTATTCGATATTGTAGTTCTCGCAACTCCGCAACGATTCAAGGCATTCTACAATCAAAATCAAAACCACACATTCAATATATTAACGAATCGAAAACCCCAATCAACGAGCAGAGTGATTTACAAAAAAATAATATCCATATAAATAGAGTACTTACCCTGGAGGTTGATGATCGTGATAATGAACGCCCAATACGAGAAACAATCATTGCTTTAGTACAACAAAAATGATATCAGATCTGAGATTACAGTGATTGAAACGATTTAATCAGGACCGGAGTATATGAGCTAGGTCTTACTTGCTTCTATCTAGGGTTAAACGTGGATCAAACGAGTTTATCCAAAAGAAATGTCCGACGATAAGCTGCTTGAGAGAGAGAGAGAGAAAGGGGAAAAAGAGGGGAAATTGGATAAGTTAGGACGTGTTTGGAGGGGGGAATTAGATATATATCGGTGTCTCCTGTGACGGTTCTTTGTGCACGTAGGAACAACAGGGAGGTGTTTGATGTGTGTTTAACATAAGTCTCGCTTTATGGTGTGTCCATACATAAAAAAACCTTGTCCAACAAGGCAGAGCCCATGGTTTTTCTTGAGACCATGCTAGAATACCAATTAGACTTTGTTTTGTCCTCAATAATATGAGTATAAAAAATAAAGCTACTAATGAGATTACAAACTCTTTGTAATTTGAACTATAGAAATATAATTGTTGAGCTACATTGACTTGATACAGTTAACACTAAACAGTTTAATAATGTAAATACTTAATATAGTTATTATAAAATCGAACCAACGATAAATGTTATATAAATCTATAAATATTGACTAATAAAGAGGGTCTTTTATTATTTATACCTCTAACACTTCGTTTGGTATGGATGAAAACTATAATCATGGAAAAAACAACTTACAAAAGTTTTTTATTCTCTCCAATAGGTTTAAGTAATGAAGAGAAGGAAATTGCTATCAAACATAAAAAAATAAATCTACTATAAAATTACTAATATATACATAAAAAATAATAAGACAATAAATTCTGTCTCCTTTTTCTCTAATTTGGATAGAAACAAAATCCAGTGAGATCTAGTTCATACCTTCCTTTTAAATTCATTTTTTTAATGAGAAAAAAGTGTTCTAAAATCCAATATTCCATCCAACTTCTTTCCCTCTCTTATTTCCTTCCCTCATTCCAACATAGGCTAGGGGATTTTCATAATTGCTATCGTTAGTTTTTGGACTCTTTTTAAGCACATGAAAACTATGTTTCATATGGGTTGATTTTTGTGTGTTTGTAGATAATTTCTTGAAATTTTAAATAAAGAGGAAATTAGTAGGAAAAGAAATAGATGTAGATTCTTAGGTTTTTTCTTGATGTGTTTGGTTTATGAAATGAAATAAGGTAGGATTATAATTATAATTTTTAAGAAATAAAATAAAAAAATAATAGTAATTTTTTTTAAGTTTATTTGAAGACTGACATATAGATACGAGAATATGTCAAAAAATACATAAAATAACTATTTATTTGGTCATATGAAAGAATTGTAATTTCTTATTTTGTAGTACTTGTAATTTCATGAAAGAGTTATTCTGAAAATTAAACGCGAAAATAAATCAACAAAGAATAAATAATCATTTTATTATATTCTTATGAAGTCAATCAATTGTATGAAAATTTTTAAGTATAAAAGTGGAAACATTTCTATACATTTCTCTCATTTTCATTTGATTGCCTCTTTTATTTAAATTTTTAAAACCTTTCTACTAATTTTTATCATTCTCCTTCCATTTTCCTTAATGCAAATATTTTTTTTCCCTTTTAACTATCAAAAGATTGGCAAAAAAAAAAAAAAAAATCATTGAGAGAAAAGAAAATTGTAAATTGCATTACAAATATAAGGCAAATCTTTGCCCATATGATATATTTGGTTAGATACTCCTTTATGATAAGTAGAGTTATGCAAACAAGCAAGTTATATAAGCTAACTCATTTAACTTGCAAAAAAATGTAAGTTGAGTTGAAAATTTCACCCCGTTTATAAAAGCAATTTAACCTGCATTGACCCACAAGTGAATGCAGGTTGGCCCATTTAATCTTAAAGCTATGCAAACAGGATGGGTTATGCGAGCCAACCTGTTTAACCTGTAAAAAAAAAAAATGCATATTGGACTAAAATTTTCAGCCCACTATAAAGCAAGCTAGCCTTCATTGGCCTGAGTCAATGTGTGTCGAGGTAAGTTAACTTGCTTGCATAACTCTATTGATAAGGCCATGCATACAATTACTAAAGTACACATAGATCGTAATGTTTTTTTTGTAGGAAAAATACAAATCATCTTCAAAATTTTGATCTTAGTACGAACTTATAAAATATACTTTAATATCTCATAAACTCTTATACATTGGTAAAGCTAAAAAACATTTTCTTTCTTCATCCTTTGCTTTCTTAGGAGATTGCAAATAATTTCTTAAACTTTAATCATGGTATAGATAAATTGTGGATTTACAAAGTGTATTTTATCATCTTCTAAACTTTAATGTCAATTTTTTTTAATACATAAAAAGTAAATGTCATTTGAT
Organism: Laguncularia racemosa; assembly: GCA_037954665.1. Classification (NCBI taxonomy): domain Eukaryota; kingdom Viridiplantae; phylum Streptophyta; class Magnoliopsida; order Myrtales; family Combretaceae; genus Laguncularia; species Laguncularia racemosa. The sequence goes on from JBBMOL010000072.1 coordinate 2,026,904, forward strand.
GTTATTAATTTATAAAGGTTTAGGAAATATTAAAGTATATTTTATAAGTTTAAATGATGTATCAGTATTGATATCATAGTATTATAGAGTTTAAAAAGTTATTTGTAATTTTCTTTTTCTTTATTTTTTTATTTTTATCAATCTTAAGTTCATCTTTTTTTTTCACTATGGAAATTGAAAAAGACTATTTTTATGTCAATAGTAAAAGCTCAAGCACATAAAGTTGTTGTTTTGTGATGATCAACTTAAAGATGGATAGCTAACTTCATATTTTGACATTATAACAAAACAATTCTTATATTAAGAGGTTTAGAAGTGGCACTAGTTACCAATACAATTATATGCATCAATTCATATAAAAAAAAATTCGAAAAGAGAGAGAGAGTGAAATTCTTTTATTCCATAGTAATTAAATGAAACAAAGTGGCTCAAGAAGACCCTATCTAAAGCTAATATCATATACAAACCAAAATTGTGAAAGCCTAAAGATATACTTACCTAATTAAGATGTGATATGCTTTAAAATCTTTATTCAATTACTTATTTGAGAACTAAGGTAGTTTTTACTAATTCTTTCTAATTTGCATCTTTGTTGAAAGAGTGGCCACACCATAAAAAAAAGAGCTTTTGCTTTTGAATTATTGAATATTCTCAAAGAATGAAGTTTCCTTTATAAGTTCCAAAATTTCTTTATAATAGTTATGTTCCATGCCTCCAAATAGGAATTTTATTATTTTGGAGTTTTTTTTAAGTGGTAATTTTTTTGTTGACCCATGTGGCTTTTCTAAAGCATAATTGAAACTCATGTTTTTTCCTTTTATAGAAAGATTTATCTTTTAACACAATTCTTTTGGCAAGTGGGGTTTAAGATAATTCTCTAAACCGACTACTGGTTGCCATCTTGGTAATATTATTAGTGAACAATTTTGAATCATTTCTTGATATCCCTCCAAATTATTGACAATTTAATCTTTATTATCTAAGATAGAAGATATTTGTATACTTCTAGTCAAAATCTTATTAAAAATGGGTGGAATTTGAAATATATGAATTTGATTTGCTTGAACTTTAAATGGAATCTAGAATTATGTCAATGAGTATCAATTACATTTTGGATTAAAATTCATTGAGTTACTACTTTATTTTGTTTTATGTAAACAAATTTTTAGGATTATAATTAATTTATTCCAAAATTATATGCTTAGGTTAGAAGAGAAATGATACTAAAAGGTGCTATTGGCAATGATAAAATAGAAAATATGAGACGGTGGTATCAAGGTAGTGAAGGTGAAGGTGGAGGTGGAAGTGGAGGTAATAGTGACAGTAAAGACAGAGTGATAGAGATGCTGCAATGTAGATGATGATGATTGGAATGGTTTAGTGGTAGCACCAATGGCAATGTTGGTGCAATGGTGATGGTGACAACGATGCTGGTATTCATAGAGCAAAGTCGAAAGGTATATGGACTAAGCAATGTAACATGGACAGTGTTTGTGGTAGATTAGAATTGCGACAAAGTGCTTAATGGTTACGAAATCCAGTGTTAACTGTAGGATTTATGCATATTATACATGTTCTTAGGTAAAATGGATATATATTGTGTTTAAAATGGAAGGAACAGTATTGTTATGTTGGAATTTGTATTTAGGAGATGGCATGGTGTATGTAAAGGATGATGAAAAATAGTCCTTGATTTTGACTTGCTTCTTTCTTGATAAGTGAAATTGCTATGAACAAATAATCTTGGATAGACAGGCTGTAGTTTTGTAAGGAGCTTGCTTTTGAGAAAAAAGAATGACGAATTTGCAAGTGCATTTTAACCATTTAAATGATTTTGCAACAATGGCACTATTAGTATTTATGGGCCACTCTAGCATAAAAAACACACATACATGTATACTTTTTATATCATGTTTAGTATATAAAAATAATCTAAATTGGAATGGGTTTGAATAGAATGAAATCAGAAAAAAAAAATTCATATATTTAGAGATATTTGTGACATCGTGATTTCATTCATGTATTATATTTATTTATAACATAGTCAAGATGAATTAGTGTGTTTATATAGTGAAGGTAGAATGAAATTATGATTTTATCACCTCAAAAAACATAATTGGATTCCATCTTAAAGTTAAAATCGCCAATTTCAAAGAATTGCAAGAATACGCTTCCAAATATGAAAAAGAACAAAAAAAAAATTGAAATCATAATTCCATTTCAAGATTGTTTCAACATACTAAAAGTGCCATTAATACTAGAGACTTTTTAACTAAATCAATTCTAACTACTTACAAGATACATGGCGATTGTAAACTTACTATCCCAACAATTGCCCCCTTGTCACCATCATGAATAGAGTATAAAAACTGACTTTGCAACTTGAAAATCATTACAACTTTTCAAGAAACAACACATCACACATCCAAACAGGTGTTGGGATTGGACTAACGAACACAATGATGGGTGCCATTTCTATTATATTCTGTCCAATTTTTCTTCAATACGAAGTTAAGGAATGAACCACGAGATTGGACAACTTGTTTCATAATCCGACTTAAGCATAGGTGAGATGGAAACGATCGAGCTTAAGCTTGACCTTCAAAGGGCCATAATTTGACTTGAATCTTTCTTTTGAGCCCGAAGACTTGCAAAAGACCACGATGGACATCATCACTATTCCTTAGATTCTAGTAAGTAACAGTCACTCCTTACTAAGGTAAATACGCATGGTTGGGATGTAATACGAAGGACATAAAATGTTTATTATCCTACTGGTACTGGTTGATGTGAAGGTTTGAAACTTTTTGAGTTCATGGTGATGGGTGCATCATTTGTGAATCTAATGGCTGCCTAATCTCAGTGCTCCTTGCCCTTTACCCAACGCCAGAGAAAGCCCAAGTCCTTAAATCAGTCATCTCGGCCCAGTGTCAATGGTACTCATATAAAGGAGTTTCGGAGCCGCTCTAAACACCTGCCTTGAGCCCAACTTTATTGGAAAGACTAATAAATACTTTTGCTCATTTTACAGTAAATTTTATCGTAAAATTAAATCATAAATGCTTCATTCTTTTGTTGTCATGCCAAACGGACCTTTTCGATCAAACTTTATGAAACGTCTCAGCTGGATAATTTAATTTTAGATATTATAGAAGTTGTTAGTTTAAAGCTGATTTTTTCTAATCATATTTCCTTCTACTGGGTCGGAATTGGGCTAGAATGAGGCACCTGTTGAAGGGGATGAAGAACATTTTATGTAGGAGCTTATAATTATGGGATAATATTAAAATCAGTATCTAATTTCTATGTATTTTTTTATATTAAATATGAAGTTTGAAGTTAATAAAATTCGTACTTAGTCGAACTTTTACTTGTTAAATTTTATTCTTAAAATTTGAAGTTATTAAATATTCAGCTAATTCAAATCTTTATTTATTGATTTTACTACCTATCTTAGACTTGAAAAGTTACCATAGAAAAAGCTTATTGGTGGTAAAGTACAAGTATTAATGATGAGAAGTAGGATTGGAAACTTAATAAGTAAATATTCAATTAAGTATGATATTTAGTAAATTCAAAATTTAATATAAAATTTAAAAAGCACTCAAAATTTGGATGATGATTTTTACATTGTCTCATAGATTATTTTCCCTGAAAAAGAAAGAGAGAGAGAAAGCATACCCAGAAATATAGTATTTCTCCCAATAGTAATTTACGTGTTTATCTTGTAATTTTCTTACTCTTATACTTCTTTACTCCTCACTAAATGAAAAATATATTTGCCTTTTTTTTTTTTTTTTTTTTTATCTTTCAGAACATTTCTCTATGGCCGTGTGTATGATTTAACTTTGAGGTCTCTCTACTAAAATGCATGTGGTATGAAATTCTTCTAAATAATTGGTACCAAATAAAGTGAGATGTGTATAAAAACACGTTTCTAGTATGGTAGTAATGTTCTCGAAGGCTTTGCATTTTTGTGGAAAAAGAAAATGATTTTTCATCTGCTCTTGTCCTCGCAATGTCTCTCATCGACTCTCAAGTTCCGAATGAAATTAAATAAGTTCATTTAAACCGCATTTATTTGTTTCATTATATTAATGAGTCAGTACAAACGATTTTAGTGATGATCATCATTAAGGACACCTTTTTCATGATGTTGCTGATGTGGTGTCGGTGGAGAGAGTTACTGCAGCTTACGCAACAATAGTTGCGACAAGAGTGCAGAAAATAGAACGTTCTGAGGTTTGAAGGGGATGAAAACATCCACGGAGGTTTAAAAATTTTAGGGTAAAGGTTAGTGGATATGAAAGAAATCCCGGCTTTAGATTTATTTTTAGGGTTAGGGGTTCTAGGGGTTTTGGCCTTTTAGGGTTGAAGGGGATGACAACAACAACTTTGGATATTTTTAGTTTTATTTTCTATAATTAAGATTATTATCATGGTTATATATTTTAAGGATGTATTAAGTATAAGCCAATCTGGTTTTCCTTTATAATTTCCTTTTTTAAACAATTCTAAAATGGTTGGTCCAAGTTTATGTTCTAGTTTTATTTTAATGAGACGTACTAATTGGCCGGTAATCCTACATCATCTAATGGTAGCTAACGGAATTAAATAAGGTAGTTTGTTTACTAAACTTAGACTTCTCCTAAGGCCTAATCAAGGTTTTCATGATTCTAGAACATGACTTTTTTGAGCAAATTGCAACTAATTAATTTTGGAATATTGCTCATACATCATTTGGACTATTAATCAAGTGCAGATTTGCCCCCCTAAGCTCCTAAAGTGTGTCTTCACCTCATTGATGATTTTTAAAATGTGCTTATATACCCCAAATTGTCATTATAACCTAAAAACTAATTTAGAGTTTTATTAACAATATGAGAGTCATTTGTATATTTTCAAAAGTTTTAGGGGCAATCAAGTTACACTTTGAAAGTTCGAGAGATATATCTATACTTAACCAATAGATTAAGTTATGTATTTCGTGAATCGTATTAAATCACACGAGCATATGAAATATATAATAATTAGAATTGCTTAGAATACTTGTTATGAAGCTAAAACATATATATATTTTTTAATGATCGTATAACAAATATCGTCAATCTAGCAATTTTTGTAGTCTTTAATAATTGTTCTCAACACTCATCAATGTAACTTTAATTGCCTTTGTCCATTAGAAAGAACGTTATTGAGTACTCAATAATACCTATACATGGCAAATAATTTGATAAGGTTACTTTTTCTTAGAGCATATAATAAATTTTAAACAAGTCTTGATATCACGATACGTAGAGGGATATAATTAGAGAGAGGTATCTAAAGAGGAATATATGATCTCAATTGCTTACTAACACGCGTGATAGATGAATGTTCTTGAGCATTCTTGATTGTTCCTTGTTAGATTGCCAATATGATCTTTGAGAGGAAGATTGCAATAACATGATGGTGTTTATCTCAATCTTTTGAATGTGTTAAATGAGAAGAAGAAAGTATCTATTTATAAACTTATCCTTGACCATAGAATGACTCCACCGAACGATGGATGAGATTTGTTTTCCATGATATTTATTAAATCTTTTTTATGATAGACATATGAGACACAATCATTATTACAACATTTGTAACTCTTCCTTTTTAGCCTTAATGCATATGAATTCTTTATTAAGTTTCTTATAACCCAAGCCTCTAAACAAGCTTATAGATAGGCCTATTAAGTGTGCAAACTAATTGAGAAGGGTTAAGAGTGATGGAACTAATTTAGTGGTGGTTGCTATATTGATAGGGCTGTAAATGAATCGAGCTAAGCTAAATTGAGTTTTTAAAGGCTTGTACTTGGCTTGTTAGAAAAATGATTAAGCATGAGTCAAATTAAGCTTTTACAGAGTCTAAAAATTAGAAACTTGAACTTAAAACTCGTTAAGTAATTTAAAATTTGAATTTGACTCATTTATATAAACAAACCTAAGCTCAAACTTGTTTTTTTAGATGAGTTGAGCTAGAGCTTGTTTATCTAGACAAGCTTAAGTTTAAGCTTAAGCTCAAGCTCCTTTAGATAAACGAACTTAAATGGGCTTGAGTTTAAGCTTGAACTTATTTAAATAAACGAGTAAAAAAGAGAGTTTAAACTCGAATTAAAGTTCTAAATTAATTCAAAATTTCAAAATTTATTTTTTCATTTTTTTGTTGAAATTAATTTTAAATTTTATTATTTCAAAGAAAAAATTTATAAGATAATAATAAATGGTTGCATTTATACGGAATCATGCATTATCCAAGTATAATATAATTCAAAATTTACTACTTAATATGAAGGTAACATAAAAAAAAAATGAGGATCCATAACATGGGTTAATAATCACTCTAGCGTTATCTTCAATGCATGTGCAAATATCATCCTTTCTGTTCCTAAATCTATTTGTAATTTGACTTATTAATAATATAAACAAGATTTTCCTAGTGAGCATGCTCATGTGCTTGTTAGTGAGTTTGATAATAATATAAAAGAGCTTTTTTAGAAGCTTATTCGTAAATTGATTCGTTAACAATATAAATAGATATGCTCATGAGGTTATTTGTGAATCAATTTATTAACAATATATATAAACCTAATCTCAAACTGGTTTATAAGCTTAAATAAAAGCTTGAACTCAATAAATTTAAACAAAAACTCGAGTTTGACTTTTTTAAGTAAATGAATATTATATTAAGTTCAAGTTTGATTCATTTATTAATCGAGTTTAATAATTAAGTTTGAGTTGAGCCAAATTTAAATTGAATCAAATTCGAATAGCTTGCGAATAGTTTTGCTTATTTATAAGTTTACCAAGTTAGGTTTACTCAAAATATCCTTAAATTGATAAATCTAACCTTTTGATATGTTTTACTATCAATCTAAAAATTTGGTTCACAGTATTAAATTAAGTCTAAGCCTAATAACAAATAAGCCCTCTATGCTGTTAAACCAGTATCATAAAAACACCCGTTCGTGGGATCCTTCCAATAACATATGTGACGTAAATAATCACATGAATATTTAGCAGTTATATAAACGATGACAAAACCTTCTGTCATAGAATGGACGTTGTTAGATAATCGAACGGCTTCCGAGCTCAGCGTTTGGGGAAAGGTTTGGCTTACATGCCTCGAATTGTGATTTGTGAGAACAACAGCATTGGAGTTTTCTTCGAAGCCGATTGTGTCCCTGACAAGACCCAGATTTATCAAATGATGAGATGCAGTGGTGGTTTTTCGCTCAACGTCCCTTTTCGGACAGCCATTCGATATCATGTACCCAACCATAAAAAGAAGAATATTATAATTAAATTTTGTGGTTTGTAATCAGTTAAAATAGTTTAATTTTTTTCTTTTTCTTTTTTTTTTTTTTAAAAAGTAAATAGCATGAAGGATCAGCTCAACTAGATTTCATTGCCAATCAATCCAGTCTGGTTAGTCTCTGTCAGATGGAAGATACGATGAGGATATGGATCCATAGTCCTGTGCAGACGCAACCACCATCAAACGACATCTATCTTAAACCGGTGATGAATATTTTTACAAAAACGTTAATGATACCCTTCGAGTACAGTACATGGAGCATATAGTTATTAAAATTGTAAATATATATATAATTTTAAAATTTTATAATTTTAGAAGACTAAAGTATAAAATTATTTTCATATAAACTTAAAATTAGTAAAATTTTAATTAAGTTTACAAATTCTATCTATTTAAGTCAAATGAATTAAAAATTAAAAAATATAACTTAGTTTTTATAAGATATAAATATTATTAATTCATTGAAAGAATTAGAATTAGAATATAATGATATTATAGTAGTTATATTAATAATAATGTTGATATTAATAATGAAGATGGCAATGATGATGGTGATTGTGAAGAGAGTACTAACAATAGTTTTGACTTTTGAATATAAAAATTGAGTGGATAATTTTTTTAAGTATTTTATTTTATTATTATAATTTATATTGTAATGCATTACATATTGGTATGTTATTTATGTTATGGTTTTATATATTAGGTTAAGAACTTGTGCTAATTTATTTATACTATAAATATATAACTTTTATTGTAAATTATAATTAAAATTTATATTGAATTTTTTCTTTCATCTTATATTTCATATTTTTTACAACTATAGTTATAGTTTTTAAATTTATTTTTATACGTTATTTTTTATAATTATAGTTATAGTTTTTAAAGAAAAAGGATATTATTTTTACAGTTATAGTTATTTTTATAGTTATAGTTTATAACTATAAGTTATAGTTTTCAGAAGCTAGATGAATAAATTATTATAAATAATGTAATCTGCTTGTATTAAAAAGAAAAAAAAAATTAGATAAAGAAGAAAATAAAGTAAAACAATTTATATAGAAAACCTAGATGAACTTCGAGTTAAAAACCAATGGACTGAAGTGGGAAATTCAGTATGTTGTAATAATAATGTTATGGACAAGTATGTAAGGACTTTCTCTTAAGCTCAAAGAGATATTTACATGTATATAACCCCTAAATAATTTAAAAGAGATATATACATGTGATAAGATTAAATATATGAATCATTACGAAATTAACATTCGCATTCCTAATCGATAGCCATTGGGTTAGTGTTTGGTTGCAAGCTAGTCATCCTTAATTGACTAGTTTTCCTATTGGTTGATCGAACCATGTTTTTAATGGCTAGAAACTTTAGATTTTTGCTTGATTTCGGATTTCACAAACCCAAAAAATATATAACTCAAACCATATTTAAACAACAAATGCGACCAATATTAAGAAAGAAAATGTAAAAAAAAAAAAGTTTCTTTTTAAAGCAATTAATAATAACTTGAAAACACTTGATGGATAAGTTCTTTCATTAAGTGACTTATGAATACCAATAATTAAGAAAATATTTTAATATTTTTTATTTAAAAAAAACCTTTGCTACGGAATCCAACTCGGTGCACAAAAAAACTATATTCGGGAGTTTTTCCTTAGCTTCTCGAAAAATTTCCAACCCCCGAAGTTTGTCCAACGTTGAATGGATTACGAGATCTAAACAAACGTGATGTTGGGTAGAATATGCTGTCTTTATGGTGGCCATATCCTGCTCATGGATTAGAACGAAGACTATCTAGTGGTCCCCCTTGGGGCTTGAAGTGTAGAACTTTATCTCCAACTGGGCATGATTAGTCATCCACGTTGGCCAAAAATAGTTGTGTTGGGACAACGTCCAACGTGGAACACTACACCGCACTCCATGCAAACTCTTAGGGATCACCAAAAACTTCATTTTTATTTTTCCTGGTTCAATGATTGTGACCTACCCTCTTGATATTTTTAACCTGTAGGTCTTAAGGAAATTAAATGGCCCGGCATTGGACCGGCATGCTATGAATATCGGCCGGGCATCGCACCTATCCGACCGAGCCATATAAGTGTGATATACTATGATAAAGATAAAGGGTCTATTAATAAGAGCCTTAAAAAATTTACATACATTTCATGAAAAAGATAATGTAAAAATATGATGCCGTCAACTTTAAAAAGGGCTATTCACATCTAAGATACTCATATGGCTATTGTAAGATATGAACCATGATGGGACAAATAAACATGATAAACCAAGAGGCACATAAGAGAGGTTACTGTACGAATTTGGATTTTCCAACACAATTTGTTAGTTTCTCTAACCATGCTAAACTTTTAAGTTATTTCTAAAAACTTTTGTGATTTCTAATGAAGCTATATGGTAAGTTATCATTAGCTCATCTTCACTACTAAATCATGCCAAAACATAAATCACTCTAAGTGAGTCACACTATATTTGAGTTTTGAGTTTATTTTTCTTCAATTCAATATTTTTTGTATGTGCTTTCTTTAACTCAATAGTACATGACCATCAAATAAAATCGGTTCATTAGATAGATTGGATGAAATTTAGTTCTTGTTGTTTGTGGATTTAGGAAAGGTGTAAAGATTTGCAAAATAAATTGAAGCAATTATCCAGTGTAGTCACTCCAACATTCAAGTTAGAATTTAAACGTGTATAGGGAAGAGAAGCTTAAAGGAAAGTAAGAGAGCATGAGGTTTCAATTCATTTACGCGTAGACGGTCATGGGTATTTATAGATAATGTTGTTGGATGGTTGGAGGTGGAAAACATGGGGCATGCCTTTTGGTGCATGTCTAGTGTCCAGGTATTAGAAGAGTGGGCAGTTGTGAAGGTTAATAACTTATAGTGAGCCTTATTTGCAGTTGATTGAGTCAAAAGGCCATTTAGGAAAGAGATTGAGTTGCCATTGGGAGCCATGGCTGTGCCCCTTGTATGAAGTCAAGTTTGGGCTTAAGCTAAGTTTGAGCTTAAGCTAAAATAACCTATCAACATTTGTTCCCAACTCTCTTTGGTAACTGGTTGGCAAAGAGAGTATAATCCTGATGAGTTATTGAGACATGTGTTTGACAATGGACGGGATAACCTGGGAGGCTTCGTTCAATGGCTTGAGCATCGTGTTAGAGTAGGCAAAGAGTTTGAGCTGTTCCCCTTATGCTACTGATGATTTACACTCATGATTGCAGTTAATACAACTAAGCCACAATGGAAGCTGTTGTACACCGAGTAGAATTGAAGAGGTATAACCTCCTTGGCAAGAGCTAACACCACTCAAGTTAGGCTGAAGGAATATGACCTCTTTGTCATGAACTGTTACCCCTCAGGCTAGGGGGGTATAACCTATTTGGCACATATTGACTACTAGAGAGGCTTTTTGGGTGACTATCAATTAGCTTATTGAAGAAGTTTTAATTTGATTTGTCTTAATACGTGTAAATTTAAGTGCATTGAATGCAGCTAGACACGCGTCACATGCTAAGAATATTACTTCTAATACAACAGTTATGTACGAACTTATTGAGAATGTCTGTTTTAATGCAGTTTCATGTGTCAAAATATGATCATTTTATTTTGCTTTTGTAAACTAGTGCTTCGGCTTCTACTTATCTTGATATCCATGCTCATCTATAAATACTCAAGGAAGAAAGATAAAAACACCTTCACACTCTCACTCAAATAGTTTCCCCTTAACCCTCTCACAATTCTCATTGAAACTTTTACATTCTACTCCCATTTCCAATTTCAAACCTTCTTCAAATCTTCTTTTGATATCTCAGGTATGCTAGAAATTGGTTCAAGCTCCTCTCACACCTTTATTGATCAAGGGCTAGTGGTGTTAACATTGAACCTTGAGAGGGCTATTCCCATCTAAGAAGCAGTGGCAACAATGGCAGAGGAAGACAATGGGTCTTTTAGCATGGCAATGACAATAGTAGCTAAGGTCAACAAAATGATGGCTATCAAAGAACTACCAATGGATGCTTATCGAGATGATGGCGAGGATAGAAAAACTCTAGTACCATTATACAACAACGTTGTGGTTAGTGGTTGATAAGTGCTCAATTATATATATATAATATTAAGTAAGATTTAATATGCGTTTTCCTTGATTTTAGTATGTTTTTGAAGAATTTAAATTTTAATTGAGTAATAATTTGATTTCCGGGCTTTGATGGATAGTGGAATTAAAAAGGAAGAAAGCAAATCCAATTTTACTCAATTTAGAGGTAAAATGAAGAAGTTATGAAGTTTTGAAGTTAGACACGATCTCCCGACACAGCCGTATCTAAAGATCATGTATCTTTTTTATCTAATTAATTTAGACATGACCTAAAAACATGACCATGTCTAAGGCTATGTTTACTAGAGTGTCATGTTTTACTCAATTTTGAGTTACGAATTGGATGTGGCCTAAAGCACAACTGTGTTGGATTGTGTGTTAGCTTAAAAAACATAGTTTTTGACGCACATTATATAAGTAGAAGAGAATTTAATGTAAAAAAAAAAAAGAGGGACTTTATTTCTAAGTGTTCTAGGGCTTTAGAGAGAGAAGACGACTACTTTTTTCACTTCAAGAATCTAAGGTTTTTCTTTATTTTGATTGATTTCCTTAATGGTGAATGTTAATACATCATTGAAGAATTCAGTTTCCAATATGAGTAGTGCTTTATTTTCTTTAATATTTAAACTTGTGGAATCTAAGTTTATTATGTGATTGAGATTTCTATTTTATTATTCAATGAATTTTTATGTTTCTTGATTCAAACATGTGTTTTTAATGTTTTGATTAGATCAATATTTGTAGGATATTTTTCTATCTATTGGATATTGTACATTAAGATTGAGAAATCTAATATATTATTAGATCTAACATGTTTGAAAAGAGTTAATGTAATTTTAGAAATAAGTTATATAATTCTTTCAGATTTAATTAAACTGATTACGTAAATTTATTATCTTTTTAATGTGATCTTTGAATTATGCTATTGTGAAGAGATTCAAATAGGTAATTATAAGATTAGAGTTTAATAAGCTTGAGAAAGTTATTAGCTTAAATTAGAAATTCCTTTGGTCAATGAAATTTAACAAGGATTTGAATACTTTTTATTAATGTTACATAATAATTCATAGGGGAAACAAAATCTAGTTACTAGTTTTACTATCTTGAAGTTAATTTTAATTTGCTTTAATTTTCTATCTTTCAATAAAATCTTAGTTCTTTAGTCAATATTTAGCTATAAGTTTTAAATTAATCAATCTCTATCATTTACTGGTTAGATAATAGAATGTAGGTTAGTATTAGTACTCGTAATTTCTATGGGACGATATCCGTATTTGATATACTATATTATAAAATTTGATAAGTACACTTGATTAACATTAAGTTTTTGGCACCGTTGCCGTGGATTACAATATTAAGAAAACTAATCGCTTTATTAATTTAACCATTTTTTTCTTTGTTTCTTGTTTTTAGTTTCTTTTGATTTTTTTTTTTAAATTTCAGTAGTGCATTGCCAGTAACTCCATCAGATGCACTAATTTTTTATCTAGGAATTGGATGGACAGTTAGGCATTTGTAGAAAATAGTTCAACAAATAATGGAGAAACTAAATCAAGGATCTCCTATGAGAATAGTGGCAGAAAAAGGAAGAGATGAGTTAGAAATTATAGGCGATGAAAACCAAAACCAATAGCGGACTATGTCCAATTACTCCTAACCCTCTTTAGTTAGAGTCAACTCAAGTATCATTAGGCCACCTATTGCTATCAACAACTTTCAAATTCAACCTCATATCATATAAATGGTGCAGCGATTTGTCTAGTTTGATGGATTGCAAGATGAGGACCCAATGCTCACATATCTAACTTCCTAGAGATTTGTGATATTTTTAAGATCAATAGATCTTTGGACAACGCGATCAAATTGCGACTCTTCCCCTTTTCGTTAAGGGGTCGAGCAAAATAGTGGCTAAATTCACATCCAAGGAGATCTATCACTATATGAGATGATATGGCTCAAAAGTTTCTACGAAAATACTTTCCACTTACTAAGACTACCAAACTCAGAAAGGACATATCATCCTATGCTCAATTAGAAGCTGAGACCATATATGATACTTGGGAGAGATATAAGGAATTATTAAGGAGATGCCCACATCATGGCCTACCCTTTTGGATGTAGATTTAAACTATCTATAATGGTTTGAATCTATTAACCAAGCAAATGATAGATGCCATTGTTGAAGAGATGTTAAACACTGAAACACTTGAAGATGTTCAATCCTTGATTAAGGATATAGCTACGAATAGCTCTTAATGAGGAGGTGCTAGGGTGAGGAATAGAGTAGTGGGCACCTACGAATTAGATGCGGTGATAACTTTAGCCAACAAGATTGATGCCATTAGTAGGAAGTTGGATATACTTTTCATTAATCCCCAATGTAACTTAGGAGAGGTTGGTATAGAAGGAACTAGAACTTATCATCAATGGGAATAAGCAGACTATTTAGGAAACTCCTCTAGGCTACAAAATAACCCCTATAGTAATACCTACAATTTGAGATGGAGAAATCATTCGAATTTCTCTTGGAATAACCAAAATAAAAATCAACAAAGGATGAACTTGCCTCCTCTAGGATTTCAGCGAACTCCACTGCATGAAGAGAGATCGAGTTTAAAAGAACTTTTAACCAAATATATTCAAACTAATGAGGTTAGATCGCAAAATATTAAAACTTCTCTAAGGAATCAAGAAGCTTCCATCCACAACCTAGAAAATCAAATAGGATAACTTGCGAAGATGATGGTTGAGAGATAGTAAAGGACACTACTAGGAAACACTAAGATTAACCCTATAGAACATATGAAAGCAATAACCCTTAGAAGTGGAAGGGAATTGTAGGTTGAATAGAAAACTTTAGAAAGGTCGCAAGGAATGAAGAGGAAGTTAAAGAAAAAGAGAGTGAAGAGCCACCGAAAGTGAATGAATACAAACCACCCATACTTTATCCTTAATGCTTGAAGAACGACAGCTTTAATGAATAATTTAGTAAGTTTCTTGAAAATTTTAAGCATTTATATATTAACTTACATTTTGTTGATGCCCTATCACAGATACCCAAGTATACCAAGTACTCAAAGGAACTACTCTCGAATAAGAGGAAGTTGGAGGAGATATCAACTGCAGCATTGAATAAGGAATACTCGACGCTGATGTAAAAGAAATTTCCATGAAAATTAAAGGATCCAGGGAGTTTTACTGTATCTTGTCTTATTGGCAATTTATCAATAAATGAGACTTTTGCTGACCTAAGCGCAAATATAAATTTAATGCCACATTATATGTTTAAAAAGTTAGGATTAGGGAACCCTAAACCAACACATATGAGCATTTAATTAGCCAATAGGTTCGTAAAGTATCTTATCGGTATTATTGAAGATGTGTTGGTTAAGGTAGTTACATTCATTTTTCCCATAGACTTTGTAATCCTAGATACAGATAAGAACATCAAAGCATTACTAATTTTAGGTTACCTTTCTTAGCTACTTCTAGCCTAATTATAGATATAGGAAATCAAACGTTAACTTTAAAAGTCGGGGATGAAGAGAAAACTTTCAAAACATTTGACAAAATTCAACAACCCCCTAAGAGTAACGATACCTGTTATTTCCTAAATACATCTAGCCTACTTGGTTCTACTTGTATGTAGGACATCATTTACACAAAAACAATTCAATAACATCTCATTCATTGCAAGAAAAAAGGGTCTAGATAAATTAATGCAATTTGAGCACTAAAATTTTCCTAGTCATCCACCTGACTAGAAAAGATAAGTACGTTGAGCCAACAATATTAAACAAAAGTGCTTCTTCGGAGGCAACTCAAGTTTAGTTTTTTTTTTTTATTTTATTAACTTTCCTTAGTTTATTTTATTTTATTTTACTTAGATTTATTTTCATTTTTACACCTAGTTGTGAGTTTGACACAACCACTAACAAGGTCGTGTCAAAGGGCGTATTAAAATGCTACCGTTCTTTGAATATGACACGATTGGTAGACACGAGCATGTCAAAGTTGTGTCAAAATCAACTATAAAATTTTTTCTCATAGAGAGTTACATGACCATTAGTCACGATCGTGTCAAAACATTCGATGAAGGTTAATTTGCAAGAGAGTTATATGACCTTTAGATACTATTGTGTCTAAGATTGTGTTGGGCATATCCTTATAGAGCATTATACAGTATTTAGACATGACTATGTCTTGACCGTGTTGACCCCGAATCTGCTATTTTATGGGCATAGACACCCGAAAATGAGGGGATTCTAGTCATGATTATAGTGACTAATTTCTTTGTTTTCTTTGATGTACTAATGAGACTTATATGGCTTACTAAACTAGATCTTATCTATTTGTTTTTCTTTTTTGTTTCTTTTTCTATTCATAGCTGCTTTAGATTTCTGTTCCTCTTTGTTTTATATATTTTTTAGCTTTTAATGTTTTCGAGTGTTTAAGGTCAACTACTATACAAGCTAAGCTCAATTTGCAATGGAACAAATACCATGTTCAGGGGAGTATTCGTTCTTCTCTATACTAACTTCTTAATTTTTTTATGTGTTTTTCTTTGATGCTTATTTTGTTTATTTTTCTTCGTACATTGAGGACATTGCATGATTTGAAGTGTAGGGAAGAGAGTTCTAAATGTGTAGTTATTCAAGAAATAAAAAAATTTGTTTATTTGACCTGAAAATCATAAAGTTAACTCGTAATTTTGAATATATATATATATAATTCTTTGTGTAGTATAGAATACTTGATCAAAGTTTGAACTTAAAGAGTTAGAAATTTGAATGACATCATTAGTTAGGAATTAGTCATGAATTTCTTTTGACTTTACTTTGATGTATATTTTCCCTTTTGATATTTTTAGAATACTATAATCCTTCATAAATAAATAGTTAATACTTTTTTTTGAAAATTTTGTGTAAAAAAAAAATAGTTAGAGATGAAATTAAATAAAGTTTAGCTGTGGGTCTTGTTAACACGAGTAATTAAGCTTACGTGGTGTCTCTTTTGTGTAGAATAACACCTGTTAACTCGAGTGAAGGATTTAGGATTATCGATTGAAAGCTTGTTAAAAGGGTTAAGAGAAAAGTTCATGTTAAGGCTAAACATAAGTAATAAGCTATATTAAATAAATGTAGTGGATGGTTCAAAGAGATATTTTAAAACCTAGTAACCTAAGATTGTTTGGTCTGAGAGTTACTGACTGATGAAACTACTTAAAAAAAAAAAAAAAAGAGAAATGATTAAGGGATAAGTGGATATATTTGCCTTGGATTATAATGTTTAGTAAAATTAAAGAAGATGGTGTATATATTTTAGTAAAGTTAGTAAAATGTCTAATTTCTTCTTGATTAAGGAGATGGTAATTCAAGTTTTAAATCTTTCATATATTTAAGATAATTGATTAAGTGAAAAATATAAGAGTTATAATTAATCTTCTTTTGAAATTGCAAGTTAATTAAAAGTTTGTGCTTAAACTATTATAGGGTTAAATAAGACTTATTTTGATTGATTTCTTGAATAATAGTAAATTGATAAAGTATTTCTTCTCCTATTACTCAATTTGATTAATTTGCTTGAAGATAAGAAAATTTTCAAGTGTGGGGAAGTTTGATAAGTGCTTAACTAGATATATATATATAAGTAAGATTTAACATGTTTTTCCCTTGATTTTGGCATGTTTCAAAAGAATTTAAATTTTAATTAAGTAATAATTTGATTTCAGGACTTTGATAGATAGTGGAATTAAATAGGAAAAAAACAGATCCAATTTTACTCAATTTTGAGCTAAAATGAAGAACTATGAAGCTAAACATGACCTCCTAACACAATCATATCTAAAGGTCGTGTATCTTTTTAATCTAATTAATTTAGACATGACCTACATACACAACTATATCTAAGGTCGTATCTACTAGAATGTCATGTTTTAAACGATTTTGAATTATGAATTGGACACGACTCAAAGCACAATCATGTTGGATAGTGTGTTAGCCTAAAACATAAGGTTTTTTAATGCACATTATACAAATAGAAGAGGATTTAACATAAAAAAAGAGGGACTTTTATTTTTAAGTGTTTTAGGGTTTTAGAGAGAGAAGATGACTACTTTTTACACTTCAAGAATCTAGGTTTTTTTTTTTTTTTTTATTCTAATTGATTTCCTTGATGATGCATGTTTATACATCATTAAAGAATTTGGTTTCCAATATGAATAGTGCTTAATTTTCCTTAGTATCTAGACTTGTGGAACCTAGGTTTATTATGTAATTGGGATTTCTATTTTATTATTCAATGAATTCTTATATTTTTTTATTCATACATGTGTTCTTGATGTTTTGATTAGATTAATATTTCTAGGGTATTTTTCTGTTTATTTGATAATATACATTAAGATTGAGAAATTTGATGTATAATTAGATCTAGTATATTTGAATAGAGTTGATGTAATATCAGAGATAGCTTACATAATTCTTGGGGATTTAATTAAAATGGTTACAAGAATTTATTGTCTTTTTAATGCGATATTTGAATTATGCTATTGTGAAGAGATTTAAATAGGTAATTTTAATATTAGGGTTTAATAAGTTTGAGAAATTTATTAGCTTAAATTAAAAATTTATAGGTATACTTGCCTCATCAAGCAAGTTATTTAAGAGAGTCTTTTTATACTACGAGCCAATGCCCTTTAGGTGGCAAATTATGAAGCTAAACCCCCTTGATTGAGTTACCTTAGCAAAGGATAGGGAGTTCTATGTTCACTACAAAAAATTCTAGTTCAGAGTCCAATTGCCATTTATGAAGTTCCCAAAAGCATCTTTAACTACCATTAGTTGAGCCCATGCTAGCTCATCCCAAACTTCTTTTAGATTCCGGTTGCTTTTGAAAATTTGTATGTAGACTACTGAATAAGCCTAACTCTTGAGCTCTTTCGATACTTCTACCCCATAAAAAGGAATGGGTCAATGATGGGCTAGTATTACTTGACATGCCATTCATAGTTGGAAAGACAAGTTCGTGAAGGTAAAGTTGGACGATGAGCTAGATTTCTGGATAAGATGGGTTAAGCCAGTCAGAATCGGATCGATAGATCTCTTGATAATGATAGATGGGCAGCAAACTTCCTTTTGAGATGACTGGGTGAACCATGATAATTTTTCAACGTCGATTTAATTATAGACATGCAATTCAGAACTGAGGTCATATTGGAAGAAAGGGGAGAAAAAGTGCCATTGGACGAGAAAGAGGAAGACAAAAGTGAAGAGGTAGTTCAAGGTATTATTTGTTCTTCAGTCACTACTATGAAGTGGACTGACTTGGAGGGGATTGCTTGTTAGTAGCTTTTTGGGGAAGGAAGCTCTTGGCAGCTCGTGTTTAGCATGGTGTACACATTCTTTTCTTATTATCCCTGTTTGACTTTTCAAATTTCTAGCCTTGTTCCTTTCTATCTTGTAGAAATGTAGCTTAAAAAAGCAAACTTGACCTAGCTTCGTGCCCAGACTAAGGTTGTAGCCAAAAGCAAAAAGAAGTTTAAGGCTAGCTCGATAAAACTGCCCCTTTTCGACTAAAGGAGAAAGGGATAAAAATTGGGGAATCACAACTGGCTTAAGAGAAGTGCTCTACCAATGAGTTTGGAAAGGGCAAACAATTTGAGAAGTCCATCTCACCCCCGAAGCCTAAGAAAAAGGTTGAGAGAAGCTAATGCTAGGGCTAGTCGAAAGGCCGAGGGCACCACAATTAGAGCTAATTAGTACATCCTAATTGATGAGGAAGTGGTTAAAGACCCCTCCACCAATTTGAATTAGAAGTGAAGGGTGAAGGGTGAAGGCTAGCTCAAGTTAGGTGGCTCCAGCAGCTCACCCTACTAGAGCATTCTGAGAACCATCCCTACTAACCTAATACATCACACAACTACTCCTTAAGTCCCGATACTCTAACACAATGCCAAATGTTGTTTGTAGATTTAGGAGAGGTGTAAAGACCTGCAAAACAAATTGAAGCAATGAGCTAAGGGGTGTTGGGGTTGCTCAATGTAACCACTCCTACCCTTAAGTTAGAATTTAAACATGTATAGGGAAGAGAAGCTTAAAGGAAAGTAAGAAAGCTTAAGATTTTGATCCTTTTACTCATAGATGGTTCTAGGTAATTATAGATGATGTTGCTGGAATGTTAGAGCTGGAGAACATGAGGCATACCTCTTAATGCACGTCTAAAGTGTCTAAGCATTAGAGGAGTGGGCAATTATAAAGGTTAATAACCTATAGTGAGCCTTATTTAGAGTTAATCGAGTCAAAAGGCCATTTTGGAAAGAGGTTAAGCTATTATTTAGGCCCATGACTATGCCCCTAATATGAAGTTGGGCTTGGGCTTAAGTTGGGTTTATACTTAGACCAAAATAACCAATCAATGATTCTTCTATACACTATGATTTTATAGATATTTATAGCTATTAATTATACTTTTAAGGATCTCACTTCTCATCTTATAGAGTATTTGAACGATTTGTTGTGCAACTTGTCAATCTATTTTATGGAATTCCAAATTTTAACGACATTGAAGTTGATGTGAAACTTGTAAAATGGAACAACCAACCAAGTGTTTAATATAGTTAAAAAATTGACCAAATATTATGTTTGAAATGATGATAATGGATACATACTTGTATTTTAAGATTTATTTATGGTGTACTTTTGATTTTGATCCTATTATTCAATGCATCAATACATCATTATATCAAGTACTTGATTAGTCAAATTATACAGAAGAAATGAAGATGTGATAGGTATATATTAATATTAATTAGGTTTTGAAGCAGCAAATATCAACATATGAATATAATGTTAGATTATAATATATTTACAGTTTAAAATTTTTATCTCAAATATGTCATAACCAATCACAAATAATGGTGGAACAAATTACCATTTTTATGTATTAATTTTTTGTTTAGATATTTGAATGTGATTGGTATAGACATATTTGAGATAGCTAATATTTATTTTAGGGTCCATCTCCCTTTCAAAAACACTCTGTCTCGTTCCCTTTTCATATTCAATCAGTAGTATCCATGCAACATAGCTTGTAAACAAAAACTCAAGAACCCCAGACATTCGACTTGGACTTCAAAGAAAGTAACATGTATTGTTGTAAATTCATCTCATTTTGACCGCAAAATTAGACTGTCCATTAACATTGACAAACATACATCAACATTCATGTCTATTTAGCATAAAGAGTTGAATATTTCCGACAAGGAAAAAAAAATTCCAAAAGAAAAAGGAAAAAATTTCTAATTGTTCTTCTACAGTGTATATACAATTAGATCCTACATCCTATTGATGGATGATCTTTGGGTAAATCTTAGAAGAGACCCTAATGGGCAAGCCCCATTTAGGTATTGGAAACGGACTGTATTGTATGCCATCATCCTTTGTCGTCACTTCCCACCTAGGGCAAAAGCACAACAAACATGGTTACAAACTTATAAGGAATTGTTGAGATGCAAAGGTAATCATCAATTAAAACAAAAACTTCGTATATTGATAGAGTTATAAATAGTTTATCAATGTACTTCAAGTCTAATAATAGTAGAATTTCATAGATTTCGTGTCCTTTTTTCCCCCCTTAGGACAGGTAAATAAATCATGGAATAAAGAAATTTTTAAGACCCATCCAAATTGTCTAAACTCCAAAATATGAATGGAAGTGATTTTTGTAAAAAAAAAAAAAAGGAAATTTGTAATTTTAAGTTATTTCAAAGTACACGTGTGCACTTTTCAATCTGTGAATGAACAATTTCAAAAATTAAAATAATAATGTGGCGTGAAACATGTGCATTTCAAATAATTCATACGATGTGGTCTATAAATAAAACATATATTTTTTGATACTTCTCATGTACGACTGGTAATCTTATAATCCAGACGTCTGGTAGCTATTTAAACATGACTGGACACAGCTGGCAAATATCATTCGTTTCCGAACTACACACGCTGCTTTGACATATTATACGCTTCTAGGTCTTTTTTCTTTTCTTTTTTATATTTGGGGGAGGGGGGGCGCGATGTGGGGTTGGCTGGGTGTTGGTTGTTGTTGTGGTGGGAAATTTATTAAAAGAGGATCAAATTTTGATAATTCTTCTGCGGGTGATAGTCTGATAGCGATGTGTATGGAAGTAATAAATGGGGACGAATCCATTTTGGAACGAGGGATTGCGATTGTCAGAGAAACAATGTCTTCGAAGAGATCCCATCACAATGACTTTAAGGAGGATGTAAGAGTTGAGACATGCCAGCCCCACCAGAAAATTGATTTATTGAGCACGGACTTCTTTTACATGATGATATGTGGCAGTGGTGGACAATCTGCCAGCATGGAGTTGAAGATTTGGGATATCTTTTTTACTCGATGTGAGAAAGAAGAATAAAATCGAAATCGAAAGAAATGAAATTATGATAGACTTCGCTTCATGTTTCCACAAATTCCGACCAATTCATTAATAGAACCTTGACTCTCCTTGAAGACTACATAAAATAGAATCCCAATCGCATTGAAAATTGATAATGATTAACTACCATTTCATTTGATTGGACTTACCACAAACAAACCACTATGACACCAACACCACCTAACCCTCTATTCCTATCCCAAATCACCACCTCACTTGACTCGTTCAACCACAAACAAACCACCACGGCACACTAAAAATCACCAATAAAGTGTGGACTCATGGCCTATTGGTCCTCAAAAACATCAAAACATAGGAATGCATGACCAATTGCTTCAAGCCACCAACATTGTCACATCATGTGACATGGCCACAACATGTACCTTGGTTTAACCGAGGCATGCTTTGGTTCATGCAATCTAGGTTTACACAAAGATACTAAC
Source organism: Laguncularia racemosa (assembly GCA_037954665.1). NCBI lineage: Eukaryota > Viridiplantae > Streptophyta > Magnoliopsida > Myrtales > Combretaceae > Laguncularia > Laguncularia racemosa. The sequence goes on from JBBMOL010000072.1 coordinate 2,049,261, forward strand.
GCGGGGATCTATTACCTTGATCTACACGTAATTTGGTGTGGGTTTACAATGTGGGCTAAGTGGTTAAAACTTGCATGGTTCTTGTGGTTTAAGGTTGTATGCTCAGTGTTTGCTTAGGTGAGGAGGTGGAATAGATAGGTCACTTGGCTAGTGAATATAGGTGGGATTGATTAGGATTTCATAGGTAATATTAATATATAAAAAAGATGCAAAGAATAACAATGTAAAATAAATGTGACGATGGCCTTATAAGAAGGAAATAATTATTTTGTTCCGATCTATAAAGCAAATCAAGTGTACATGTTGAAATTATTAAAAATCTTCTTATGTGTTTCAACTTTCTATTAAGTACTAGATGTGCTTTATTATATGTTTCATTAGTCTAAACAATAACCAACTGGGATGGTTTTTCTAACATGATGATACTAATGTCAAATTTTATCCACTTTTGCTTGGTAAAAATTATACGCATGACAATTCATACCTGATGGAGCTTTTTTTCATCTGATTACTTGAACTTGAGAGTATTTGGATAGTTCTATAATTTAATTTTATCTTTTAAACTTTTTTTTGGTCATTTTGTAATTGAGGAATTATTACTGTTTTTTTTTTACGGCCAATTGAAGGGCTCTTGGGGTTTCATTTTATCAACAGTCGATATAACACTATCCACCTCTATCCTTTGAGCATTTCTTCTGAATAAAAGAATAGCTATTTAAGTAAAAAAAAAAAATCATAAAAGTAGAAGACTCCTTTTGGCGAATTTTATACCATAAACAAAGGAACCTTGTATGGATTATGAGATTTCCGACCAAATTTATCCCAAAATCCCATATAAATCCAACAACTCGGAGAAGTTATATCTCTGTTGTCTCATCGGAGAGCGAACAAACAAGAACCACTTCTTCAAATTTCAGTTCCAGTTCCAAACTTAGGGGATCCTTTAATAGCTATAGGCAAGAATAACCCTCAACCAAGGAAGATTGACAACACTGGACTTGCGTTTGTTGAAACATTGATAATATCCGGAGACTAAAACATATCTAACTATATATAATCCACTAGGTTTCAAGACTAATGTTAGGAATGTGGAATAGCCCATCAATAGTCATTCATCGGAGTCTTATGGTGGAATTTTTCCACTCCGTTGAATAGCAATTCCTTTAAAATAAAGAACATTATAAATCCTTCAAAAAAAAATAAAGAAAGAATTGAATAACTATCATCTATCATTACCGGCAATGAACATGCCATGTAATTGTTCTTTTCTCTTATGTTTCGATTAATAGTCTCATCATACATTTAATATGACAATCTTAGATTAACTTTATTATATTGGTTATATATATATATATATATATATATATTTGTATCATATAAGTCTCTTCTTTGTATTTCACATTGGTAAGCACTAAGGGTAACAGGGGGAAAATAAAAAGCAGGACTTTCTATGGTCATTCGAATAGGTCATGGTCCAAGAGTGTACTCCATTCCCAAACGGCATGTAAGTCATAAATCTCTTAAACTGAGTACAAACTCGCTACCTTTTATACACGTGCGAACACAAATGTAAAACCAAGCTTAGGAATAGAAACCTGTAAGTTGTGGTGAGGTGGTGCAGGAAAACGAGCATCTCGAGTTTAGCCAGCTCTTTGCCTGGGCAAGAGTGTACTCCATTCCCAAACGGCATGTATGTATAAGGTCTTGGTGGCACCTGCCCCATCACACAAACACCCACCTAGTAAGTCCAAATAGTGAGACACATACTTAGCTTTCTTTCACAGGGAGTGTTAAGGATAGATATTTCCGAGGCCTTCGCACACTCCTTACCAAGTTAACTTACGTACAAAAATAACTCACGGGGAGACTGATTCTTAAAAGATTCTAGGAATAAATAGATACAATCTAGGTTCACCTAAAATTGCGATTATCCTAAAATAAAAAGAAAATGTTATCGTTTTTTCGATAGACATTTTTTGACGGTTAAGAAAAAAAAAATTCGAGTATACTATATATATACTAATTAACGGAATACCCACAATTATCATTTATTAAAAAAAGTAAAATATTTTAATAAAACCACCTTAAGTAACTTTCTCATATAGTATTTTAATAGTAAATTCCATAATTTTTTATTTGTTTATTATATTTGTTATAATCTTTTTAGATATATAACACAGAAACCACCTTACTCCCTTATATATATATATATATATATATATATATACATACTCGATTATCAAATATTAAAAAAAAATAGAAAATCCTAAAATAATCTACATCGATAGTCACAATTTACGGCATATATACAAAATAATAGCATCACCTCAAATCTTGAAGGGTCAAACTTCTCGGGGTGTGGGAAAAAATCTTCAGAGTGATGGATGCTTCTGAAGAGGGGAAGGACCTTCCAACCTTTGGGAATTACGTAACCATCCAACTCCACATCCTGCACTGCTTCTCTAAACGTAAATGAAAGTATGCTTGCTGCCCTCAGCGTTTCTTGAATAACCTGATCCAAAACAATATATCGATAATATAATTAATGACTATCACATAAATAATGCACCCGATACATATATACTACGCCAAAGTATTAGTAAACTACAGTCATAAAATCCGTAAAAACTATCCAAGCCACACAAACACTTCAATATCTCAGGAATTTTCCTGGAACGCAATATACTGATTATTGCTTTTTTTAGGTGGACTCATCGTCCAATAGTTTGAGATTTTATTGGCTCATTTGATATTTTACCGAGTCAAATCAAGTAATGAATTGACCTTGAAACATAATTTCACCGGCACTTTAACATAAAATATTGACTTGGTATTGTATTTTAAAATTTTTGAGAGTTTTTATAAGGTTTTATTGTAATTTATCCTGTACCTATATTTATATATATACTGAATTTAGGTAAGCATGTATATCATCAATTTTGTACATGAACTAAAAATATCTTTTCGGAAAGAGACATTATTTAGTAAGAGATGTGTTTGAACTGTTTACGGATGCCATAGAGTGACCAGTGCTTAAATCAAACCTCGATAATCCTCATTGAAAGGAAGAGAGAGAGAGATAGAGAGAGAAAGAAGTATTTCATACCCGGCTGGTCAACGGCATTTGTCTTGTGTCATCCCACGTAAGGCTACGATTTTCTGCGATTATTTTGCATCTTATTGCCATTTGTTCCCTCTGATATAAACAACATAAATATTTTAATATAATTTTAAATAATTGTCCTACAGATAATTAAGGTAGATTTTTTTTTTTATAAGCAATGTTAGAATTAATGGTGAAACGTAGTTTAAGTACCGTTGCAGCTTCAAGAACTTCCTTATTGTCATGCAAGTACTTGAGCACCCAAGTTAATACGCTGGCAGTAGTGTCGTGAGCAGCAAATATGACACCGATGATGTTGTCAGCAATCTGAGATTCTGTGAGCTGATCTAATTGACGATGCTGTCGGTCTTTAGATTCCAATAAACCCCCCAACAATCCTCCTCTTTCCTCCCCATCTTCCCTCCACCTCTTTATTAACCCCCTTATACTCTCATTTAGAAGCTTTCTTGTCTGAAAATGCTATAATCAATAACTATTCTCTAATTTTGAAGAATTGGTTTCTAAAATAAAAGTTGTGTCAGAATCATCCAGTTCATCCTCGAACTTTTAAAATTTTTATTGCATTGATTTATATAAGTATTTTAATAGTAAGATATAACTGAATAATCTCGTAGCTCCTTCAAAATATATAATACAATATAAAAACATAAATTTCAATAATAAATATCAAGCTAAACATTAAAAAAGTCCATGCGTTTACATTTATAACTATAATATAAGACAGTCGAAAGTTTAACTGATTGTGATATACAACCGATGATTGATGGAGATGTGAACCAATAAAAAACTAGACACATATAAGTTATTTTAAAACACTGCCATGGATGAAAATCAAAATAAGCCATATTTCTATCTGTTTTTGCACCCCTCTAATCATAACAAATGGTATGTCACTCCTATTCAGTGATTTCTCAATTATTTTGGTTTATTTATTTAACTTGACATAAGTTGATTAGGCAAGTTTTAAACAATTCCATTTGAACTGACCACCTAATTTTGGCCAAAATAACAAAAAAGAAAATTCATCCTTTTAAATAACTAGCACGCACCTTCATTGCTTTGTGAAAGGAAGTCCCGGGGAGATCAAGAGGCATGGAGTTGTATCCTTTCTCAAGTTGCCGATATAGATTCTTGATACTCTCCATTTCCAGTGAATCCATTCTGGCTCCAAAAGCCGAAATCATTGCCACGTCAAAAGCATACTAACAAAAAAACAAAGGTAAAATCAAAGAACATTTTAAGATTCATTCATTTGAATATAATAATAAACCTCTTATTCATTAACAAAAATAGATATTTACATGTACTATTACATACCATCTTCATTTCTTGTAACGTATTGATGTTGGAATTTTTCCAAGCAGGAAGGAATTTGAGGACGATTTGTTCAATCGCGGAGACAGAACTTCTGATTGCTGAGGGTAAAAACGAGGTTTGGACTAATCTCTTGAGACGCGAATGATATGCACCTTGATGAAAAAACAAGGCATCTGGTCCAATCATTTTCTCTTTACTAGGTGGATATGTCGGTTTGAACAAATTGGCTCTTGTCACTAGAACACGTCTAATCGCTTCCGGATTCGATATCATCACACACGGACATCCCAATACGTGTGTCTTGAAAATATCCCCGTACCTAGTATTACAACAATAAGATTAGACAAAGGAGCATTTTTTTTTTTCTTGTCTAGGACACACATGATATAAAGCAAAAGTGAACTATATGAGAATGAATATTTGTAATTATTCTTTTGCAAGATATATGGATGAAAACTTCAAATATAGTATAGTAGATTTGGTTATTTGTCGTACCGCTTTTTGCGATTAGAGAAGAAGGAATTCGGGTTTTGGGTGTAGAGCTTGAGAGTCTCTCCTAAGTAAGGCCAACCCATTGAACCGGGCGGTAACCGCTTGTACTTAGGGTGTTGCCCTTGAAGGAAGAAATGAAGCAATAAACAACCGATGATGAATGATACTAGAGATATGATTAGGAGGTGGAGCTCAAAATTTGGAGAAGAAAGTGAATCGTAAGACCACCAAAGTGGTGGGGGAAAATAATCTCGCATGGTGGTGAGAGAATAAGGAGAAGAGGGAGAGGTTGCAAAGACCAAGTTGAAGAGATATGTGAGATGTATGCGAGGGCAAGGCAAAGACCGAGTTATCGTGTGGCTTAAATAGAGATGGGAGTGCATGAAAAAAAAAAAAAGTGTCTAAAAAAATGATAAAAATGTAGAGAGAGTGTGGGTAAAGAAGGGAAAATGAAACTCTTGGGACATGCGTCACTAATTTGATGTCAACACCATGCTTTGCGGCTATATCTTATTAAAGCGTGCTCCTTATTGCCCCGTAATACTTTCTTTGGATAATGAAAAGAAATTGAAGGAAAAGAAAAGTTGAGGAATAATAGAACTGATAGACATGTAGAATCTTGGGTCTTAAAAATTTAAGATTTCACAACATATATGGCACGAGTTTAAAGCACATATAGGACCGACATATTCCACTTATTTTAGGCTGCTTTTATTTTCTTAATTCTTCTTGAACCTACTGGGTCTCAAGCCTAAAAATGAGGAACTGGAACTGGTTCAGGGACTTGTGAGGTCCACCAGCAAATCTGGACCTACCCCATGTAATGGGTTTAAGGGCAGGATTCGGTTGACGGGCTGCTGGACAGTCTTACTCCAATTTCTTGTCTAGATATAATAAATTGGATTAAAAAAATTGGAGACAAAGTTAATTCAAGGTGTAAAGGAATTGTTGGAAAACATGGGAAGAATATTAGTGATGGAAAACCTAATTATTTTTTCTTTCAACGAAGAATTTTCTCCTCGGAAGATGAAGGTATTTAAACCAATTATTTACATAACTAGTAACTGGATAATTTCATAACAATTGCCACCATATTCTATCCAATTTGGGAAAATGAATTAAGTGGAAATAATGGAGACATTCTTTCCTAAATCATTCTCCAATTATCGGAATTTGCTTTGAAAGTACAACATCCTTTGCCCTTTCATCCATTTTCAAAGCCATTATTCTCAACAGGTGGACAGAACAAGTCATATCTCTTTCACGTGTTCACTATCTTTTATATGCAGACACGTAATGTATTTATAATACATTCATTCTCTATCCTTCTCTCGATCTTTTTTTTTTTTACGAGAAACCTTAGTTGAGTTCATCCCAACGTCCTAAATAATAATGTTTGCCCCTCATACAAATCTGTGCTTCCGGAAAACTTTGAGAAGGAAACATTTGATGCCATAAATGTTAGATCATATAAATTAATTTTCAATCATGCGAGCACCCAATGAACATATAAGAGCAAAAGCAAAAGCAAAAATTGAATCGTCTACATATCTTCGACCATTACAAATAAAAACACGAATTTTCTTGATTTCGGTTTGATACTTCTAAGTCTTCTCTCCCTAAAAAATGATGATGTATTGAAGTATAAGTGAGTGGGATTAGGGACTTAACTGAAAGATTACATCTTAAAAATATCTTTTACCATCATAGATCTAAACCGATGTAATCTGAACATAAATTGCGAGATTTACTTGCATAAATTTGATTAAATCAAATCATATCTTAAATGGATTACATTCCAATTGAATTTCCTGAATAAATTGCACAAAATTCGGATTTGGTTTCAGGTCCCGGGAAATTCTAACATTCTCTCACTTGATCCATTTTTTCCAATATCAAACATAACAAGAAAAAAAATATATGAATCATGGCGATATGTCCTCTTATAACGAGTATTATCTTTCATGTATTACAATATATCAATTCTTTCAATACTAACTCTTAAACTTAATGAATAAACCATATGTTCATTCTAGGTCCAAACTTAATGACATTTTTTAAAACAAATGAATAGACAAAATATGTACACAAAACCAAATAAGAAATATCAACTGAATAAAAGTTTCATTGAAACATTAAATGTATGTGCACTGAAGATTACATCATGAAACCAAGTCCCATTTTTACTACATGATTCTTAAAATTCTTTGGGAGCATGCCATTAATTAAAGGATCAACTATCATTAACTCGGTGCTAATGTATTCAATAACCACTTTCTTTTCCTTAACATGTTCTCTTATAGCTAAGTACTTGATGTCGATATGTTTACTTCGACTACCGCTTTTATTGTTATTAGTCATAAATACAGCAGTTGAGTTATCGTAGTACAATCTTAATGGCTTAGAGATAGAATCAATAATTCTAAGCCTAGACATGAAACTCTTCAACCATACACCATGTGAAGTAGCCTCAAAATAAGATACAAACTCGACCTCCATAGTGGAAGTAACAATCAAGGTCTGCTTTGCACTCCTCCAAGACACGGCTCCACCAGCAAGCATAAAAATGTAACCAGACGTTGATTTACGTGAATTAACATAACCAGCAAAGTTCGCATCAGAATATCCAATGACGTCTAGATTGTCAGTCCGTCTATACATGAGCATGTAATCCTTTGTTCCTTGAAGGTATCTTATTACTTTCTTTGTAGTTCTCTGGTGGTCAACACCTAGGTTACTCTAATATCTCCCTAGTGTCCCAACAACAAACGCAATGTCGGGTCTAGTACAAACTTGAGCATACATTAGACTTCCAATGACTGACGCATATGGGATGTTTTTCATTTGTTCCCGCTCGAGCTCATTTTTGGGGCACTAGCTTAAGGTCAATTTGTCACCCTTCATAATGGGTGCTACACTTGGTGAACAATCCTTCATCCAAAGTCTCTCTAAAACTTTGTTAATATAGGTCTCTTGAGACAAATCTAAAATGCCTCAAGATCTTTCCCTATGGATCTTGATGCCAATGACATAAGATGCCTCACCCATATCTTTCATATCAAAGTTCTTAGAGATGAATCTTTTTACCTCATATAGCAAACCCTTATCATTGGTTGCAAGCAAAATATCATCCACATACAACACAAGAAAACAAATTTTACTCCCACTAACCTTCTAGTATATGCATTGATCCATAATGTTTTCTTCAAAACCAAATGAAGTGATGACATCATGGAATTTCAAATACCACTAATGAGAGATTTATTTTAATCCACATATGGATTTATTAAACTTACAAACCAAATGCTCATCATTATTAGTGGAGAATTCTTTAGGTTGTTTCATGTAAACCTCTTCCTCTAGATTACTATTAAGGAAGGTCATTATCACATCCATTTGGTGCAACTCTAAATCAGAATGTGCAACCAATGCCATAATTACATGAAGGGAATCTTTCTTAGATACAGGAGAAAATGTCTCCGTGCAGTCGATTCCTTCCCTTTGAGTAAATCCTTTAGCAACGAGTCTTACTTTATATCTCTTAACGTTGCCTAGTGAGTCTTTCTTTGTTTTAAAGACCCATTTGCATTCAATGGCTTTTACACCATTAGGCAACTTAACGAGATTTCAGACTCTATTAGATGCCATCAAATCTATCTCTTCTTTCATGGCACTATACCACAAGTTCGAATTCACTGAACTCATGGCCTATGAAAATGTCTCAGGATCATTTTCGACTCCAACATTGTAGTCAGACTCTTACAGATACACAACATAGTCGCTAGGAATTGCTGATTTCCTTACTCTAGTAGATCTTCCTAATGTTGCATCAACATTCTCTTAAGGATTAGGATCATGTTGTTCAACTAGTTGTTTAACAACTTTGGACATCTCTTGAACTTCAGAATCTACTGGATCAGGATCAACATTTTGTGGTACCTCTAAGGCTAGCTCTTCAACACACATCTGTGTTAAAGGCGTGTTGTTAACAACAACGATTAACCCACTACTTAAAGTGGCACACTGGGCATTTATATGATCTTTCACAAAACGAAGACCTTGAGATTAATCGCTCCCATTAATCAAGCCATTCTCAAGAAATTTTGCATCTCTTGATTCCACAAACATAGTGTTATGAGATGGACAATAAAATCTATATCCCTTAGACCTTTCAGCATATCCAACGAAATACCCACTAATAGTCCTGGGGTCTAACTCTTTCTCGTGTGGATTGTAAACTCTTACTTCAGACGGACATCCTTAAACACGTACATGTCACAAACTCGGTTTCCATCCCTTGAGTAACTCAAATGGTGTCTTTTGGACAACCTTAGTTGGAACCCGGTTTAATATATACGTAGCCTTTTAAAGAGCTTCGATCCACAAGAAGTCTGGAAGCTTGGAGCTTGTAAGCATGCTTAGCACCATGTCCAATAATGTTCGGTTTCTCCTTTTAGCTACTCCATTTTGTTCTGGAGAGCTAAGTAAACTGTATTGGGCAACAATCCTATTCTCTTGAAGAAACCTTGCAAATGGACCAGTCGTTTGTCCACTCTCTGTATATCTACCATAGTACTCTCTGCCTCTATCGGATCTCACGATTTTAGTTTGTTTTCCACATTGTTTCTCTACTTCAGCTTTAAATACTTTAAAATCATCTAGTGCTTCATTCTTGTTATTAAGTAAGTAGAAATACATATTTCGTGAGTAATAATCTATGAAAGACACAAAGTTCTTATTACAATATGCATCTAAATCTGGACTACACATGTCTATATGTATGATTTCTAATAATTCAGAGCTCCTCTTGGCACCCTTTTTTAACTTGTTTGTCTGTTTTCCTTTAATACAACTTATACAAATCTTAAAGTCAGTAAAATTGAAAATACTAAGTATCCCATCATTCACTAACCTTTTAATTCTATCAATGGAGATATGTCCTAATCTTCGATGCCACAAAATAAAGGATTCTTCATTTATAACACATCATTTAGTGCCAACCTTTTCTTGAACATTCATTATAGCATGGTTATTATCATTGTGTAAATTAAGTAGAAAAAGACCATCAGATAAGGTAGCGTATGCGATAACATCAGATTTATAAAATAAATTAAACCCAAAATATGAAAAGTTAAAAGAATAACCATCTGACACAAGTTTGGAAACTGAAATTAAATTCCTAGAATAATCAGGGATATAAAATGTTTTTTTTCAAATTCAAAATGAAATCACTGCTTAAAACTAAGCTATACGTTCCAATAGCCTCCACATGTGAGGACATCTTATTGCCTAAATAGATGTTACGTTCACTTCCTATTGGGTTTCGCAAGTCTTTTAAGTCCTGCAATGAATTGGTCACATGGATTGTAGAATTAGAATCAATCCACCATGTGTTATGATTAACATCAATCATATTGGATTCATAACAGACAAGTGAAGGTTAAGTATCTTTCTTATCAAGCCACTGCATGAACTTAGAGCATTGTTTCTTCATGTATCCCTTCTTTTTACAAAAGAAACACATAACCTCCTTCTTTATGTCCTTTGGGGGTGGGATTTTCCCTTTCCCCTTGTCTTTGGCTTAATCCTTCCTATTACTCTTTCCATAAGTAGTCAAGTTTACCCTTTCCTTCTCCTTCTCCTTCTCCTCCATAAGTAGTCTGCCCTCTTCTTGAACACACAAGGTCAACAACTCATTGATTGACCATTTAACCTTATGTGTGTTGTATGATATCTTAAATGGGCCATACTCTTGAGGTAAAGTGCAAATGATGTAGTGAACTAGGAATGATTGTGATAACTCAACTTCCAATGCCTTTAATTGGGTCGTAATATCCCTCATTCGCATGATATGATCTCGCACACCCTTAATGTTGATGAGCCTCAAAGTTGAAAGCTCTATAATTAGGGTACTAGCCATTGCCTTATTTGAAGTAGCAAATTGCTCATCAATAGCCTTTAGTAGATCTTGGACCCTTTGATAATGCTCGATGGAGCTCCTTATACCAGCATAAATTTTAGTCTTTATGAACATAACTGACAAGCGATTAGATCACTCCCATTTTTCATAAAGACTTACTGCATCTGGAGTGCTGGTTTCAATTATTGCAAGAGGCTCTGATTTCCTAATAGCATAATTTATGTCCATCCATCCTAAATGAAGAAGAACTCTTTCCTTCTAAACCTTATAGTTATCCCCTTTAAGTTCAAGAACATCACATCGCATATAAAAAAAATTGATAGGTTGAATTGTTGCAATAATTAAACATACATGCTCATGTTACAAAAGTTTTTTAGGCTAATTAAGATATACCATGTTTTACTAATGTAAAATCATGCTAAAATATGAATCTAGTGACATAGAACTTGCCTATGGACTAAAGTCCTAATTCAATTAGATTCATTTGAAGTCTTACAATAAAACTATCAAATCATGTTTCTTTTTCTAATCCCTGTGGGTAAATTAGAAAATATAATTTGACATTTTATCTTAATTAATCATATACAACATAATAAAAATTCTTGTAGGATAAGATCTATTATATTGCGTATAATTAATCACAACTAATGTTTATTTTCACGTGTGATCTTATCATCCTTAATATATATAATTTTAATTAATTAAAGATGTTATGGTTATTCTTTAATTAATTGAAATTATATAGATCACATAAACATTAACTAAATCCTTATGCTCAATTATTGCAAAAAACCGTAAGCAATAACTTATAAACTTAACTTCACACACTTATATCATCTAATAAACATTACACGTATAATAATAAACCATAAATTATACATGTAAGAAAATAATAATATAAGTATATATCATGATAATTAAATTCATATAGAGCCAATAAGAATTAATTCAATTCAATAACCAACACAAACAAATTTTAGTATGTAAAATTATTTACTAAATGTTATCTATATAATTAACAATAAATAATGTAGATATATTAAAATTATAAAAGTTGAATTTCACTAAGTGTTGGTAAACCAATTTAAAGCCCATTAACTTAATAATAATATTGACCAGAAAACCAATCAAGAAAAATGGCTCAACTTAGTTGGTTAAGCTCTACGTCATGGATGGAAAAGGAACTCTTACAGTTACAGGTTCGATCCAGGGCAGACGCGTTCTTCATATCCTCAATTTTTCAAACGGGTGCGTGTGTTGCACGCGAAAGACTCCAGCTTAACTCAGTTCAACAGATGACATATAGGGAGTTCTAGAGGTATTTTTTCAAAAATAGCTCTGATACCAAATATTAGATCATATAAATTAATTTTTGATTATGTTCGTGAGCACCCAATGAACATATAAGAGCAAAAGTGGAAGCAAAAATTGAATCGTCTATATACCACTAGTCATTGCAAATAAAAGCACGAATTTTCTTTGTTTCAGTTTGATACTTCTAAGTCTTCTCTCCTTAAAAAATGATGGTGTATTTTTCTGAAGCGTGAGTGAGTGGGATTAGGGACCTGACAGAAAGATTACATTCCAAATATATCTTCGACCATCATAGATCTTAACTGACATGATCCGAGCTTAAATTGTGAGATTTACTCACGTAGATTTGATTAAATCAAATCATATCTTAAATAGATTATATCCCAATCAAATTTCCCTAATAAATTGCACAAAATCCAGATTCGGTTTCGAGTCCTGGAAAATTCTAACAATAAATAGCTATAAAACCTCCACTGCTTTGCCCATTCCATCTCACAGTGGTTAAGTCCCCTAACAAGAAATTAAACCCGCCCATTTATGCAGTTTTTAGGTCATGATATTAATAGATCAATACGGAAATTATAAATACACATTCATAACTTTTGTTAAAATATAGATGGACTCTAAATTTTTAAAATATATTTTATTTTTCTATAATTTTTAAAAATATAGATATAAATCTCAAATCGTTGTTAAAACTCAAAACTATTTATATAGTCCTTTCAGAATAGTTTTAGGTTTTATAAGTAATTTTACAATATATATATATATATATATATATTATAAAAAAAAGTTATAAAAAGTTGTAATTACAATTAATATTGAAAATTTAGGGTTATGTTCGCACGTTACCAATAGTTTCCAAGTTTATATGCGATCATCCTTAGATGAATTGGCATAATTAAACTGCCACTAAAACTATATTACAAAGAAGAAGTAGGATAGAGGAGAAACGATATATACCATACCACGTTTATATACATATATAGTATTAGTATTTTTTTGGCCAAACGTGTATGTGTATGCATATAATCAAACGATTAAATTTACATCGTTTCGGCAATACATTGTTATTATTAGCACCCACCAAGAAAGGTTCCTCCGTAAAATTTAGTGCCGGCAATGGCTGCACAGAGCAGCCAATGTAATATCCTTACTTAGCAGTTAGGCACAGCCATCGGGACCGTGTAAAGGTTGCGTCGTTGCTAGGAAAAAATGGCCAAAGGCTAACTAGGAAAGGCTAATGTTGATCTTCGTAATCGTGTCCCACCATGTTGGACTTTGGAGCTATTTCACATGATAAAAATGCATGTTTTGTTGATTTAGTGTCGCCTCTACTAACTCAATGGATTGTCCGCGCAGCAATAATGTAAATAAAGTTCGTACTATAGTCTATAGCAATATAGATATATGTGTGTATGTATGTATGTATATGTATATATAAATTTTGCATATGGGCCAGTTTTCTTTATATCTTCCAAGTTTTGGGGTCACCGTTTTTGGGAAAGCAATTTTTATACGCATATGGTACTTATCCTTTCCCCCCCACCAAAAAAAAAAGAGTATTCAATTTATACATATATGTATGTATGTACATATATCGCAAGGGAAATTACGTTTGGTCTTTCTCGACACAAGCAAGAGCTTCGTCCTTTGGGCTAATCTCATCTACGGTGGATTTCTCTGATTATCTTGGGCTCTCTTTACTAATATAAATAGATGGCTCTTTTCAGGGTTTTTTTTTCCTTTTTCTTCGGATGCTTCCGATTTCCTCTCTCGAAATGGACATCGCTTTTATTAATATAAATGTCTCAATCTGCTCATCACGAGGCTCACTATCTTATTCTAATATGATTGCTTTAGGGAATGAAATAAAATTATAATTTTTAAGAAATAAAATAAAAAATAATAATTATTCTTTGTAATTTTTTTAATTTAGTAAATAGATTGGAAATATATTAAAAATAGTCAAAGAGTAGCCATTTCTTTAATTATATTAAGAAATTGCAATTTATTATTTTGTAATAATATTGATTCTATCAGTCAAACACAAAATAAGTATTAGATACATTTTTAAAATTGGTTCTAATTTTAATGCATTACTCTAGGAAAAAATAAAATAAAATAAGATCAATGCACCTAGTGAAAATGGGCTTATCCCATGATAAAACCAATTTACTCGCAATGAGTTCGAAGTACATGATGACTACTTTGGTTGATTGAAATTAAAAAGATATAAATGAAGTTTATCAATCCATGATTTTAAGATTAACGCAATTTCTATGTATGTGTCGATCACATGTCTCGTCTTAGGCTGTTTTGTGCGGGACTTTTATAGATCAGACGTTACATATATCTTCTATATTTATACGTTGATCTTTTTGATGTAATACTATTATGGCACCTTTCCAAAATTTAAAACCATTCTTAGAAGAACAATACCAAACAACTTAAAAAGAACCAATTGAAGCAGGTCCACTTGGTCACACCGATTCTAGAGCCTTTTTAGGGTTCTGAATTGATAAAACAAGTGCCCTTTTACTTTCTACCTACCAACCTGCCCTTGTCATGAGATAACTGGTGCCACTTAGCTTTTAACTGCGTGCCTAGCCAAAGTGCGTTTGTGGGGTTTTGTAGTGACTAAGTCATTGTTTCAATTCCAACTCAAAATGCCAAATTGCCCCATTTCGCACTTGTCGTCTCCCTTTTCTCTTCGTCCATCGCCGTCCATATGTGTTGCCACCACCTTCCGGCTGTAAGAATCCTTACCAAACACTTGTTTCCCCAACTAAAGAAGAGCAGGTCATGGCAGGACAGCTCGGAGGGAGGAATTTAATGCATGGGGCCACAACAAAAGACCAACACGTCTTCTGTATGGCAAGACACCCGAGGTGACACGCGGATGGTGGCGACTCGTCCACGCGGTGGTTGGAAGGACCTCGAGATCGCCGTTGTTAGTTTTTGACCCTGGGATTCTCTAACGTGTGAGGGTTTAGTTGGGCAATAAGTCAAGGGGGGGAGGTTGTAGTTGTAACTTGTAGGGAATCATTATTTGTCTTAATTATGTTTTCATCCTAAATTGTCAACGCGCGTGTGGCTAAATGTTTGACAATCTTCGTCGTCGAGCACCTTACTCTTTAGTAGGCCATGCAATGCATCTTTGCATCTCCGCCGGTGGTGATGATGCCGTCGAGAAGCCCGGAGACACACAATATTGATAAGGATAATCCGTGTGTCAACTTAAGCATACAAAGCTTTGTTTTGTCAAACTAAGTGTCATGTCAATTCGTATTTGCGAGTTGGATACGTTGATTTCATATCGAATTCATATTAATATTAAAAGTTTATAAAATAGAATAAATTAAAGATTAAGAAAGCACTATAAGATTATATTTATTTATTTGTAATAATTATATCTTTGATATTATTTTTGGGTACATTATAGGATTATATTTATTTATTCATAATAATTATATCTTTGATATTATTTTTGGTATCAATTTTGTATTTTATTCTTATAATCCTATTCATGTCATAGTGGTGTTGAAAATCGTCGCCGCTAGTTAAATGAAGCATTATTATTTATGAGGGGGAAAAAACAAATTGGGACTAAACCTTTGGCTATTTTCTTTCTTTTTTACTGTTAAGCTGTAAATCTTGTGAAAAGTCTGATTAAGGAACAAATATTATTATAGATCTTCAAATTTCGTTGACTTTTGTACAGGTGGATTTATCTTGTGGGATATCATACGTCTTGATACGCGTAATGGATTAAATTTCAAGTTATTAGAAAGAATATTTCAAAACATATAAAATTTGATTACAAGAGTAGTTAATCAAGAATATAGGATTGGAATATGATAACAAGAGACAAGGGAGAAGAACAGAAAATTCACCACACACGGCATATAGTAAATTCAAATGCTTATCTACACCAATTAGGTATATCAACCTACTTTATAACATATCTTAAAACTTAAAACTTGTAAAAAATATACACTTATAAAAATACATAATATCTTTAAAACTTGTGATTTTTTTTTAAATATAATAGTTTTGATGTAAATTATCCAATAACTTACTAATTTTTTGGTGTACTTATAACTGAATATTCATCAATCTAGTATTATAATAATTTAATAATATATTTTTAATTATATATTTAACATAAAAGCATATATCATAAACCTGATAATAATATAACTCTAAATAATTTATCACGTAATTCTATTACAAATTATAGCATATCATAAGGTTGATATCCATGTGTTTATTAGGGGATGCTACTTATTGCCCTCTAATACTTTATTTTGACAATGAATTTTCAACACATGGCTTTATATTGGATATGATACATCACGTGTCTTGATGTGCATTATAAATTAATAGCATTTTTAATTAACATAAGAGAAATATAATGAAATGGCTATTCCTTCATTGCAAAACTATTATTATATTTGGTTTGTAAAACGGTATTTTATTAAATTCCTATTATTATTAAATAAAAAATTACAATCTCTTTTCAAAATCAATGAATTTGCTATCGCTCGATTTGCATGTTGTCATACTCTATCCATAAGACCCAACACAAGTCAAGCCATGGAATAATGCATAGGATATTGGTTTATATCTATATATATATATTTAAGTGTAAATAGCTAATAATTCTATTTTATTTCTAAAAAATTGTGATTCTATTCCTTCTTATTCCATTCTATTAACTAAATATGCCATCAATTCCATACTTTTTGAAAAAAAAAATGACATAATCGAATACTTTGAATATTAAAGACTCGATAGAAGGAGGCATTGTATTAAAGGTTTAACTAATTGTGTACTTATGCTTTTCCATTCGTTTTATTCACATGTTTTCGTAGTAGGAAAAAATAAATAAATAAATAAGCTACGGTAATATGTAAATTTATAGTTGTGGGAAGCGCTGAAAATTGATGATAACAATGATAGTTAAAGATGGTGTTCAAAATCTGCATTAAAAGCGATCAATAAATGAGAAAAATGGTATTGGTTTTGAAAATAAATAAACATCTTTTTTTTTTTATCAATTTTTAGGCGTTTTCAGAACAAGTTATAATTTATTCTCAAAACTTTCAAATGATTTGCAATGGAAGAATGCATCTTTTAGAAGCTAGCCTTAGGGAGATGAAACGGAAGAATATCGAGATGCCATGGTGGCTCGCCTAATGACCTTAATGTCGGGCCATTTTATATTATCGTTTCAATTAATGACAACTATAACTTAATTTTAATTTGAATGTATAAACCTTATTTAGCGTTTATGCGATATCTAGTTAAATATTTAACAAACATTTCAAATATATTTTAATACGTATAGACACCAATAATACCCTAAAGAAAATCTCTACCATTAAGTAATACAGTGATAGAATGGATAGATAAATTTTGTGTATATGGCTAGACTTACGACTTTGATCCAAATTCCAAATAAAAACATCTTCCGCTCGTGCCGAAGGAGATGGTCCGCCATAATGCATTCATTGCCACATTTCCAGTGTATGGATTAAAGAATAATCTATTATTTATATTATATGAGACTCAGCGACGTGCCGTATTGATGCATCTTTTCTTTTCCTTTGATTTTTGCGAATGTATTATGATTATGACGCAGCACGGAAAGCGAAACGAACGAATCTGAATATGGATAGGTTTCACACAACAAATAAACACTCTTTGATGCAAATCTGGTTACGCACAACCGGGAAAAGGGAGAAAATTCTCTCACGAAATGTATTTGATAATAAAACAAAACGTTTCCTAATATGTCTGACAAAAGAGTATTTATACTTTCCTGTAAAATACCTAAAAGGGGAAAATTTAAGCGTACACGTGAAAATAAATAATAATATACGCGTCTGGAATCTATCGCATACACGGCCGTGCCTCTAGTCGTGTATGTCACTGGGCATGTAACGAGCGCAGGACACGGCCGTGTCCCAAGCCGTGTCTTAACTCGTGTAAGCTTCTGTGAAAGTTCTGCAAGCCGTGTCCCAAGCCGTGTCCCAAGCCGTGCCCGGAACCGTGTCAGCGTCTGTGACAATCCTGCAAGCCGTGTCCCAAGCCGTGTCCCAAGCCGTGCTCGGAACCGTGTCAGCGTCTGTGTCCTCTACTATGTCCAGGCCGTGTGTCTCCATCATTCTCCCCCACTAATGGAGAACTCGACCCCGAGTTCTCATCTGGATATAAAGGCGTATCATCGGGGTGAAAAGGTGACAAGTCCACAACATTAAAAGTGCAGGAGATATTCATATCTTCCGGGAGTTGTACAACATATGCATTGTCATTTATCTTATGTACAACTTCATAGGGTCCGTACTTCTTGGGTTGAAGTTTCCCATATTTCCCTACAGGGAAACGCTCTTTTTGGAGGTAAACCATTACCTGATCGCCCACTACAAAGAGCTTCTTCCGTCTATGCTTATCTGCATCCCCTTTGTATCGTATATTGGACTCCTCTATCTTTCGTTTAACTTCCTCAGTAGTGGCTTGGTGTTGTTCCGCCATATGTTTAGCCGCTACATCACCCACCATGTCCTTGGGTAATTTGAGTAAGTCCAGCGCATGTTGTGGTGTCTTGGTGTATACCACCGAGAATGGTGACCTCCCAATAGTTCGGTGGACGGAACTATTGTAAGCGAATTCAGCCTGAGCCAATGCTTGATCCCACTGTCCCGGCTTCTCGCAGCAGAGGCTTCTGATGAGGTTTCCGAGGGTCCTGTTAGTTACCTCGGTCTGACCATTGGTTTGAGGATGAGCGGTGCTGCTGTAATTCAATGATGAATCAAACATATACCAAAGAGTCCTCCAAAAATGATTGAGGAATTTGCTATCCCTATCGGAAGTAATGGACTTTGGGACTCCATGCAACCGCACTACTTCCTTGAAGAACAGCCGCGCAATAGCCCGTGCATCTACGGTCTTCCTACAGGGAATGAAATGAGCCATCTTGGAAAACCTGTCAACTACAACAAACACGGAGTCAGCACCTCGTTGGGTACGAGGCAAACCCAGTATAAAATCCATCGATAGGTCCTCCCAGATGTTTGATGGTACGGGAAGAGGAGTATATAGGCCCGTGTTTTGGGATTGCCCCTTAGACACTTGGCAAATGTAGCACCTTTCCACAATCTGATACACATCTCTTCTTATCCGAGGCCAAAAGTATCTTTCAGTTACTGCGGCTAGGGTCTTATCTCTACCCATATGTCCCGCCAGTCCTCCACCATGCAGATCTCGGATAAGCTTTTCCCGTAAGGAAGTTTCAGGAATGCACAGTTGATTCCCTTTCATCAAATACCCCTCATGGATATGATAGTTGTCACACGGTTCCCTATTGGTACACTTAATCCAAGTGTCCTTAAAGTCGCTATCATTTTCATACAATTCCCTTAGCTTCTCAAACCCAACAATGTCCGCACTTAAAGTAAGTAGGACATTCGCTCTTCTACTCAGGGCGTCTGCGACCTTGTTGTGCACACCCGACTTGTGCATCAATCTGAAAGAAAATCTCTGCAAGAACTCAATCCATATGGCGTGCATGTCCTTACTAATTTGGGTCTAACCACTCAAGTGTTTAAGAGCCCTACAATCCAAATACAAAATGAACTCTTTCCCAACCAAATAGTGCTCCCACACTTTAAGGGCCCTCACCACGGCGTAGAACTCCTTATCATATGTAGACTAAGTCTTCCTTGCTTCGCACAATTTTTCACTGTAAAAGGCTATTGGTCTTCTCTCTTGTGATAGTACTGCACCAACTCCAACCCCACTGGCATCGCAATCCACCTCGAACAATTTCTCAAAGTCCGGTAGCGCTAGTACAGGAGCGCTACACAATCTCTGTTTCAAGTTCATGAAGCTCGATTCAGATTCTTCGCCCCATTGGAACTTTCCCTTCTTCAAGCATTCAGTCAGGGGGGCAGCAACAGTACTAAAATGCCTAATGAATCTTCTGTAGAAACTAGCTAGGCCGAGGAAACTTCTCAGTTCTGTAACAGTTCTAGGAACAGGACATTCTCTAATCGCCTTCACCTTCTCATCATCCACCATCACTCCTTCACTACTAACCACAAACCCAAGGAATAACAGTCGCCTTGACATAAACGTACACTTTTTTAGATTAGCGAACTGCTTGTTCACCTTTAGTGCAGATAACACACACTTTAGATGCTCCAAATGTTCTTCCTCGGATCTACTAAATATTAGAATATCGTCAAAGTACACTACAAGGAAACGACCATTGAAAGGTTTCAATACCTGATTCATTACCCTCATGAAGGTGCTCGGTGTGTTACTCAACCCAAATGGCATCACTAGCCACTCATACAGCCCCTCCTTGGTCTTAAACGTCGTCTTCCACTCATCTCCGGGACGGATCCGAATCTGGTGATATCCACTTCGCAAGTCTATCTTGGAGAAGATAGTAGCGCCACTTAAACGGTCCAACATATCCTCGATGCGGGGTATAGGGAATTTATACCCTATGGTAATCTTGTTGATAGCTCGGCTATCAACACACATCCTCCAGCTCCCATCTTTCTTGGGAGTTAACAACGCTGGAACCGCACATGGACTTAAGCTATCCCGGATGAACCCTTTTGTCCAAAAGCTCTTGGACCTTCTCCTGTAAAATCCCAGCTTCCTTGGGACTCATTCTGTAATGCGGGAGGTTTGGGAGACTAGCTCCGGGCACCAGGTCTGTCTGGTGTTGAATGTCCCTCAGAGGGGGTACCCCCTCAGGTAGGTCGTCAGGAACCACTTCCTTAAACTCCTCAAGAAGATCCTTCACTGCCCCTGGCAGTTCTCCATCAAGTTCCTCCCCTCCTTCGGTCACACCTTTCACGATGAGGGCGTGCGCCACTCGCGACTCCCTTAAGTCTTTCATCACTTCCTTCTCAGATTGAGTGACAGTTAAGAATGATCGACTCTCAACCTTCTTTCCTTTAGCTTGTCCTTCCCTCTTCAACGGCAACAAGGTGTACTTCACACCCTCCTTCTCCAACCTGTAGACATTCTCTTTACCCGCATGTTGCGCGTCTACGTCAAATTGCCATGGTCTCCCAAACAAGATTTGGCAAGCATCCATGTCTACAATGTCGCAAAATGCTTCATCGCGGTACTTCCCTATTGAGAAAGGTACCCTGCATCTCTCCTTGACCTCAATTTTCTCGGCTGCCTTAATCCAGCCAATAATGTACGGATTCGGGTGCTTCTCGATGGGCAGTTGCAGTTGTTTCACAACCTCCCTTCCTATGATGTTCTCGCAACTGCCGCTGTCTACTATTAGCTCAAACAACTTCCCCATGATAGTACACCGTGTACGAAACAACTGGTGTCTCTACGTGATCTCTTCTTGCTTCGGGGTGAGCATCATGCGCCGAATTACATATGTTGGTTCCGCTGTTTCTTCTTCTTCCTCATAATATTCTCCCTCTCCATCGGGCTTACAGCAGATCTCCTCATCATCTTCCCTATCAAGGATGTTGACGCTCTTCCTCGATGGACATTCGTTTGACCGATGACCCAGTTGGTTGCATCGGAAACATTTGCCCAATATAGGTTTGGCATAGGGATTGTTCTGTCTTTGAGCTCTCTTCTGCTCCATCGGCTACTTCCCCTCACTTTTCTCTTCCCTCTTGGACATGTCCTCAGTTGGTTTATATGGTGTAGTCCTACTTTTCTCAAATACCGGCCGACTACCACCACCCACAACTTCGCCTACATATCCCTTCCGTCCTCCTCTATATCTACTCCCTTGTTCCTTGCTTCTATAGAGGTTCTCACCATCGTAACCCCAATCTTGTCTTTAATTTGGAGCTTCAGTCCTTCTACATACCTTGCAACTTGCTGACCTTCGCTCTCCCTCAAATCATTTCGCTCCGCCAACCTCATGAACTCTGCCGTATACTCATGCACGGAACGTTGTCCTTGGCGGCACCGTTGATATTGTTGGAACAATATCTGCTCATAATCCGGCGGGAGGAAATCATGTTGCAGCAACCGCTTCATGCGATACCATGATCTCACCGGGTGTTTTCCTTCCCTCTGCCTCCTACTTTGTAGCCTCTCCCACCATGCCGAAGCGCCACTCTTCAACCTGCATGCCACCAACCTTACACGACGGTCCTCGGGAATTTCCATGTAATCGAAGAACCGGTCCACTTCCGCAAGCCAATCAAGGAAGCCTTCGATGTTGAGGCTGCCATCGAACCATGGGATGTCGACCTTCAAACGATAGTCTCCCCCATCCCCTTGATCATAGCCTCCACAGTTTCTCCTGTAATCACCTTCTCTAGGGTGGTTTCCATGATGAGCCATCCGATGACCACCACCTCTACCACCACGCCCTTGCCGTAGCCTACTCCCGTAAATGTCATCACTTTCTTCGCTGGACTCTTCACTCTCCACACGCCCCCACCTGTTCTCAACGACAGGTCGGATCACGCGTCCCCCGAATTCCTCCACCACACGTGGTGGATTTCTGCCAGCGCCTCCAACCCTATTGGGGTCTACCACCAGAGCATCGAAACGCTCGATCAGTTCATCAAGGCGCCATTCCATACGCCCGACCTTCTAATGCATTGCGTTGAATTCTGCCCTTGGAACCCATTGATGGTTCCCTTGAAACCTCGCCTCTTGAACACCGTCAAGAACACGACCGCTGTCATCGCCTTGATGAGTTGACATCTCCACAGGAAATAGCCTTGCTCTTATACCAACTGACGCAGCGCGGAAAGCGAAACGAACGAATCCGAATATGGATTGGTTTCACACAACAAAGAAACACTCTTTGATGCAAATCTGGTTGCGCACAACCGGGAAAAGGGAGAAAATTCTCTCACGAAATGTATTTGATAATAAAACAAAACGTACTCTAATATGTCTGACAAAAGAGTATTTATACTTCCCCGTAAAATACCTAAAAGGGGAAAATCTAAGCGTACACGTGGAAATAAATAATAATATACGCGTCTGGAATCTATCGCATACACGGCCGTGCCTCTAGCCGTGTATGTCACTGGGCATATAACGAGCGCAGGACACGGCCGTGTCCCAAGCCGTGTCTTAACCCGTGTAAGCTTCTGTGAAAGTTCTGCAAGCCGTGCCCGGAACCGTGTCAGCGTCTGTGACAGTCCTGCAAGCCGTGTCCCAAGCCGTGCCCGGAACCGTGTCAGTGTCTGTGTCCTCTACTATGTCTAGGCCGTGTGTCTCCATCAGATTAGGACAGGTGTGATATTGGAGGTGTTTTAGGTAAACTCTTTTTCTTTTTCTATTGGGTCCATATATAAAAATTGGGATGACCATTCTTCTTTCATAAAACTATTACGATATTTAATTTATGAAATAATTATTTAATATTGTAAATAAGTATAGTCAAAATAATACAGTGTTGAACTCGAGTACAAGTTCTAGTAGAGGCTTCAAAGCTCGAAATTGTCTCAAACTTGATTGAATTTATAATTTTGAATTCAAGCTCGATTTGAATTTATACTCAATAAGCTCGATCTCGACTTAAATAGACTTATTAATAGACTTATTTTGGTGTGATTTTTTAAGAAATATTATTATTCTATTTAAAAGGTCATTGATATCTAAATTTAACTTAAACGCAACTAGTATTTAAGTTTGATTTAAACTCGATTAAGATTTCAAATTAATTAAGCTAATAATATAAAGCTCAAGCTTCATTTAGTAAACTGCTTAAATAGTTCAACCTCAAACCGAATTTAATTTTTATCTCATCAAATTTGAGTAAATATCGTGTTAAGTTCAAGTAGTTTACAAATAGATTTGATACATTTTTATGCTCGAAAACATAGTCTAGTGGTTAAGCAATTTACTAAACTTGTATATTGGTAACTTTAGATGAACTCCTAATATATTCATAATATCATTCTAAATAAAACAATAATAATTATTTTTCAATTCTATATATTTAAAAATTATAATTATAATTTTATTCCATCCTACTCTGCCAACTTCACATGTTATATGCCACGTAAGAATTGTTGTTCCGACAAAATAATATAATAGAAGTAAAGATGAGTGTGATATACAGTAGTTGGAAGCATAAAAGGGGGCACTGTTGACGCTTTAATTTTGTGACATGTGAGTATTTTTATTATACTTAGCATTGACAATATATCCACTAATGTATATAATCTAATTTATGGTCAAAAAAGGAAAAAGAAAAATTATCTGAACTTACATAAAAAAAAAATTCAAACTGGGCCGGTTCCACATTATCGGTAGATTTTGGCCCAACATGACAAGTATGTATCTACATACAATTGCATTATTTCTAGTGGAGTCCCTTATTATAAACTTTAAGAAAAGGGGAAGTCGTTTAAACAACAATTAAACCACAAAACCATGTTCCTTAATAATGAAGAGCTCCTTATATTAAGCACATCATCTATCATCAGCATTAAGAGCTCACTAGAGTACCTTAATACAAATTCTAAAAATAAGGAATCATTTAAGGAATCCTTTGGTTATTAAAACGAGTTCTTTAATAAGAGGTCATTATATAAGGAACTCATCTTTCCCATACTCAACGAAATAAAATTATAAAAACTACTCATATTATTTAAAGTTTTCAATATTTTGAAAATAAATAAAATAAGTCCTTTTAGTTAACACCGTTAAATATTTCCCTTATGATACGACTTATTTAACCTCCTTGTTAGCACATACTAATTAATTTGATAAAATATTACTAACAAATACGTTTAACTAAATTAAATAATGAAAATTTAGAAGAAAAAAAAGAAGTAAGAGGAAAAAAGAAAAATCTAACTAGCCACCAGTTGTGTCATGCCCTTAATTCATTATGATGAGAAGAGTTTTTCACATAACCTACTTAAGTAAAATACATGAAGTTATAATTATTATATGGGTTTCTAAACTAGTTTTAAAATCTTAAGATTGTTAATTAGTTTTTAAAAGTATTTTGGTGAAATATTGAATTTTTGAAAACGTTTGATGGTTGTTTGTTATGAAAACATATGATAAAACAGGAAAACATAGTTTAAGTCTTAAGGCTTATAAGGCCTACCAAAATACATCCAAAAGGGAAACAGGCCATATAACTACAAGCGGTTCTTAAAAGTCTAAGTATAAAACTAAAACATAAAACATAGTTTGGAAAACATAGCAGGACTCAGTCATAATCATAAATGATGTAGTCTATATCTATATTCTTATCCCAGATCTCCTCTTCAGAGCTATATCCCATCAAATCATAAAGCAAATAAGAAACATCCTCACCAAAAAAAGAAAAAGGAGAGTGAGCCATAACTCTAGACATCATGACGAGAAACATGAAGTCTGATTCCACCGCAACGAACGTCAAGGGTTAACAGGGGCAGCTAGACTATAAGTTGCTGAAAATCGAGTACTTGAATAGTCTCGTCTAAGTAAATTCACCATTATGTAGTTCTTACTAATTACAGTTTAGCTATATTATATTGACCATCAAGACCTATAACCCCAGATAACTCTCAATATACTTTCTCTTTGTTTATAGTACTCGTTATTTAATATGTTTTCACTTACTAGCTATTCACCAAGACATCCTTGGTGGTTTCAGTTCCTAACTATTGTGTCATTCAAGATATATAACCATAGCATAATCTTGATCTAAGGTTTATTACTTGCTGGCTCAAGTAATTATGCACAAACAATAAGTAATTACTTAGTTGTGTTGGTTATTAATTTGGTTAAATTTTCTAATTTAGCATGCAACATGCAACTTATTGTATACTTGAAAGATCAATGATTCCCAAATCGCAATTCGAGTTTCAATTGAGTTGATTGATACGATTTTATGCATTAAAAAAGAAAACTTAAATCGGTTGATTATTGATTATTCTAAGTATTTAAATACTATTTTAACATTGATTTAGATTACTTTAGACTTATAGTAATTATGAGCCCAATTAGAGTTACTTAGATCCGATTAGCCTTCGGTTAATTGTAATCCAAACCATTAAGGATTTATTCATTTAAACATAATAAGTTATTTGCATTTCAAGTTTAGTTTTATTTAAGGCCTAATTAGAGTATTTGGATCTTTTAAGAATAGTAAGCCCGATTATATTTGGAATTAGGCTCATTATTCCTAATTCAATTAGTTTAGTCCAATTATAGTTATTGAATTTGTTTTGAATTCAATGAGATTACCTTCATCTATTTTAATTAACTTAGGTTCATAACATTTAATTATTCCTAATTGCTATGCCGAGATTCAATTGATTATTAAGTTCAATTGTAATTTAATTTTAAGCATTTAGTTGATTTAAGGCCTTAGAGGGTAATTTAATTTATTTGTCAAGGCCCATTTAAGGTATAGGTTCTAAAGCTTTAATGAGTCCGTGTAGGTTTTAGATCTTGGGCCTATTTGGGTTTCATTTAGGCCCTGAATTGGTTCAAGGTCTAGTTAAGTTATTTATCGTATTAAGACTCGTTTAGAGTATAAGCCTTATGAAGAAATTAGACTAATTATGTTTTGGATTTTGGGCCCATAGGTTATTGTGTTTACATTATCATGTCAAATCTTTTTTTGGTTCAACTAGGATAGTTTAGTTAATTAAACCTAGTTGACGAAGTTATGCGTAATTACATAGGCTACCTAAGGGGATGGCTAAAAGGGTGGTCCTTGAGCCTATTTGATTGCATTGACTTGGGTTTGGATAGGCCTTGACCCAATATAACTAAGTCAATCATTAATTTAATATCAATTCGTCACAATTAAAAGGTCTTAACTTACTCAATTTAAACTTAAATCAAGTGAAACTAAAGCCATTTGTTTCCTTATCGCTTTTACTACTCATTTTAACATAAAAAAAAAAACCTTATTTTATTTAATTTAGAGCTCTTGAACTACCATACAATATAAAGTTACGAATTTTCAACTTTAAAAGCCCATAACTTATCTACTTTAGGTCAAAGTCATTACAAATCAAAGCCCACTTGTTCTTATTCCTTTCTAGAGTCTAAAACGTCATTTATTTCTCGTTTTCAAGCCCTAAATATCATTAAAACATGAAAAATAAAAACAAAGCACATCCCAAAACATGTTTATCTATTCCACTAGTTCAATTTCAACACATCATTACTTATACGCCTTATTTTACACCAAATCCAACGAGAAAATTATAAGCAAGAGAATTAACGTTTAAAGTCAAGTTCAAATAAGAAATCAAACTTTTAAATGGTTAAAATAAATTTTTAACATTATACTAAGTGGTTAAAATAAATTATCAAATTTTAAGTAGTTAAAATAAAAAATCAATATTTTGCTAAATAGTTCAAACAAAGAATCCGTTACTATCCTATAAACATGTTTAGTAATTTAAAAAAAGAATCTATTACTGTTTGTAATTACACCATAAGGGGATCCACTGTTTAAATTATTTAGCATAACGTTAATATTTTATTTAAATCACTTTAAAGTTTGATTCTCTATTTAAATTTGACTCAAATGCTGATCATTTACTTGTAATTTTTCCTAAATCCAACTCCTATTTATAATTAAATAATAATTTTGTCAAATTTACTAAAAATAAACATAATATATTTATTTTTCCTAAAATTAAATATTGGCCAAAAACATGCAAGAAAATCAAAATATCAAGTTCATACAATTATCCAATTCAACCCAATTCATCCTCAAACCTTACCAAACTTAACATTTATCCTATAACTTCATTTTTTATCAAATTTATCATTGTAGGAACATAGTAACATATTGGAAATTCATAAATTAACAATTAAATTAATTCATTTAACTAGTAATTCAATTATACCATCAATTCCAACTCTTAATATGCTATATCCACAAAGTAATCATCAAAATCATTCTAAATACTACAAATCCCTACTCCAATCATCAATTTATCACCACCCAACATTCAAATCAGATTTAACAAGAAAAATTATGCTTTAATTCCATCTTCATAGTGGCAATTACAACAACACTTAACATAATCTTCATTAATGTGAATCAAACTTGATTTTTAGTCACAACTCCAACACCCAACAACACATAAAACATAATAATTTATAGATTAACATCTTAATTCATCAAATCACACTCACAACATGTCATTCCTAGCGCCAACATCAGGGTTCAATTACCATTTGCCATTAACATTCAAGAAATCATTGAATCATCAAGTTTTATCACTTCTAACTATTCTAAATCATCAATTTGAACAAGATTTTGGACTAACCTTGTTAAAGATCCAAATTATACCAAAAACTCTTCAATGTCGTCCTTACCCAACTTCAAGATGCTGTTCTTCCTAACTCCTAATTGATTTTTCTTCACAATAAACATCATACCTTACTTAGATTTACAATCTACAAGTTAAGATTCACTTCAATCAATTTGTTCCACTTACCTTTACAACTCAAATCACATGTAGAAAGCCCCCTCTTAGATTGCAATCCTATTTGATTCTTAACCTAAAAACTTACAAGAAAAGAAATTAGAATTAGTAGCTAAATAAGGTCAAATTGAGTTAGAAGAAATGTTTAGGGTTTAAGCTTGATTTCTGGGTTTTTTCTTACCCTTAAGTTTTCAAAAAGCAAAGGAGATGAGGCTGCAATTTTCTATCCTAAAATGGGTTTTTATAGTATGTTTTAGTGAGAGTTTAAAGGTGATGGCAAATGAAGCCTTAACGATTAGTGGGCTTGTAGCATAATGTGACATGTGTTCCTTTCTTTAGCCTATTTTAATATTATTTTATCCCTTAATTTCCTCCACTTACTCCAGCTGCAAAATGGTGCTTCCTTTTTCCTAAAATGCCCTTGGAATTTAAATTAATTAGTTACGCTTCCATAAAATTAACTTAAGGCATTTTGGTTATTTCACCCCATTGATTTTCAATTTTTTTTTCCAATTATCTCCACATATTTTATAGTTGATTTTTTTCCTAATTAAGGTCTTGGAGTTTCATTTAAGGTCTCTAAGCAAATTTTGGGTTCATTTTTAATAAAATAGATTTCATGGACAAAAAGGTCTTTAAAAAAACAAAGATTTTTTCAACTTGAAATTCCTTCTAAATTCAACCAAAAAATTTCCTTTTTATTCCCTTTGACCTTATTCATTATTTTTGGGGTTTTTCAAGCTGGGTTGATTCTTAGCATAATTGAATGGAAATCTTAGACATTTGACTGCAAACAAGCATGAATTTTGTGTGGATAGATGAAGCTTAATACCGATGGTTCTATTCTAATAAAGAACAACCAAGTAGCCATAGATAGAGTAATAAGAGACTTAAATGGAAAGCGGATGCTTTGTTTTGAAAGAAAAATAGAGGGAGTTAATAAAAAAAAAAAACTATGGGGAGTTTATTGGAGCATTCACCACTATATAAGAAAAGGATATAACAAAGTTGAAATAAATATTGACAACCAAGTAGTTGTTGCTCCTTTAACTTGGTTATGAAATTTTATAATGTCATAATGGCTTGCAAGGAAAGTCTCTCCCACCTATTTGAGATGAAGATTGAAGCTATTTTAAGAGAAAGCAACTATATAGTAGATTAGCTGACAAGAAATATTCAATAAAAGTGTGAAGAACATGTTTTTGTCTCTTCACCAGAGGAGAAACTAAAATTTTTGAGAAATGATGTTGCTAGATATGGAATGTATAAAGATGTTAAAAAACTTGGTTGAGTAAATATGAAGGAAAGGCCTTACAATCTTATACTATAAGGGTGATTTAGCATGTACTTGTGTTTTGCTCTAAAATTGAATGTTTGTTTTCTTTTCTTTTTTTTAAAAAAAAAAAAAAAACACTAGTTACTTTGTGTTGGTTGGCCGTCCCTTGGCCATAGCGATGTGACCACATAGAAAATTTTTTTCCCATCAAATTTTCCTCATATTTCTTTTTTTTTTTTGCCTTTTTCTTATTTTTATCACTCAATTCAATTAAATATATTTATCAATATTTTTTTATTAAACTAATGAAATTTATGATAAATTGCTTAATTAATTTTTGAAATATTAAATACTCAAATAGAAAATGATAATGACAAAAATGAAAAGAAGTGCAACATTTAGGATTGATTTTAATAGTTTTCCACGTGGAATAGTTACTACAAAAATGATGAGGTCCTTAAAGGAGTAGAGTCTTTAAATTACTTGCATGGCACTCTAAAGCTTTTTAATAACCAACCATTAAGGATTACTCTAGCACATTAAATAATGGAACATTACAAACTAGATGATAAACTTTTAGGGCCAATTTCAAATAATGGATAGAACATTTTAGTGCAATAAAGTGAAATCGCATAAATCTAACATATTGTATAAAAAGGCTTATGAGAGGAACATTACTAAGACACTTAAGCGGGAAATTTTTTCAAAGTAATGAAATAATATTTTAAGGAACTAACAAGTAAGGAGACACTAAGTGTCTTTTAAATCATGTAATTATATTTGTTAAAAGCATAATTACACTTATTTAATTTTACGAGTTTAAGATTGTAAACACCCCATTTTTGCTCCTAATGATCAATAATAATCAATTTTCAATATTTTCCATTTTTTACATTTTTTTCTAATTTAGCAAAAATAGGAAAAATATTCAAAAAATAAAATAAATAGGAAAAATACATCAATTTTGGAAAATAATTGTAGAAATAGTAATAAAAGGGATTAAATAATTTTTACAAATTATTGGAATTTAAAAAAATACAAAAATAATAAAAATCGCATTGCATATATGCAAATTGCGAAAATAAAAAAAAAAAACGAGTAAGTGGGCTAGCCCAGCTGGTCCGAGCCATGGCCCTGTGCGTGTGGGGAGGGGATCGGGTTGCAGGTTCGAAACGCGGGGGAAGCAGATTCTGTGTTTTGCAAATTTTTTCTCGCCTAGGACACGTGTCAGTAGCTAATTGGCTGACACGAACGCACGCGCCGGGTGCGTGACCTTCTTCCTCCTTCGTCCGAGATTGCCGCCGGCAAGGGAAAAATTGCATTTTGGTCATTTTGATTTGATTTTTTGCACAAATCCAACAGATCTTTAACTAAAATAGGATAAACATCATCCAATTGGAATCAAATCGCAACAAATTGATGGATTTGTACAAATCGGAGATGGTTTTTTAACCGAAATCCGATTTGCCTCAATCGGAGGAAATCCGAGCTTATCCAGCTCGATTCCTTATCGCTATAAATAGAGGATGAAGGCAACAAGCATGGGCACGAATTAGAAGTGAGAAAAAGAGAGAAATCGAAGCTTCGCCGAAGTTTCCCCAAGCCGCGATCACCGATCAAGCCTCAAACCGCCACCAGGAGGCGTTTTGGAGAAATCCACCACCATGATTAAGTTCCCCACCCCCGAAAACCTAGGAAACGACTCCTCAACCTCCTCGAAAGGCTGTCGGAACGCCATCAACGAGTATCCCCAGTCGCTGTAGTCGTTCGACCCGACCTGACCCAACCCGCGCACCGACCCAAATCCAGGTAAGTCAGATTTTCTGATTTTTTTATTTTTATTATTTATTTATTTGTTGTTTATAATTAAAAAATAGAAAAATATTAGAATTTAGATTAGTTTTTTTAGGATTTAGTTTAGAGTAAATAATAGAAAATAATAATAAAAATAAAAAAATTATAAAATAATAATAAAATGATAAAGATATATTAGAAAAAATGGTAAATTTTAGATTTTTAGTTTAGCGTAGATAGATAATATAAGAGAAAAATTTTTAATTAATTAATAGAAATTAATAAAAAAAATAAAAAACAAATAATAATATTAGAGGTAGGTTGAAAAATAGAGAAATAAATTTTTACCACTTAGAAAAATGATTTTTTATAATAATAAATCCAAAATTGTTTTTTTTTTTCCCCTAAAATCATTATTTTTTAGAAAAATCAAACGATCAAGTTTAGGCTTAGATTTTTCCAAAAAAATACTAAAATAATAAAAACATAAATCAAAAGTAATTTCATAATTAAAATTCACAAATACATTAAAATTTTTCAGGAAAAGTGAACTACGACTTATTTGATCTTGAATAGTAAGTACGTAGGCACCCGTTTAGGGCAACTCTAAAAAAAATAAAAAAATCATTTTTTGAATAAGTTATTCAAAAACACAATAAAAAGATAGCAAAAAGAAAAATAAAAGACATTAAGATAAGGTAACCTTAAGATTTTAATAGGTTAGCCTCCGAACCCATAAACTATGGTTTTCCATTTCCTCTTTCACAAAAAACGAAAAGAGGAAATGCCGCTGACTAGTGGTCCAAATTAGGATTAATCCGCTCAATTAGTCCTAATTCAATCTTTCCCTACCACAGTTGGGTGGCGACGCCAAAATAAAATGAAATTCCTAATTCAAGTCGATGATCTATATTAGATGGGTGTAGGGTCTAGTATGAGTCGGATTAGGAATGGAAAATAAAAAATTAGACTCGACAAAGATTTTTGAAAACTTTTGAATTAACTCAGGTATAAAATTATTTTTATATAAACTTGTGATAGAATTACAAGTCTACACATAAACTCAATAAAATTGCGCATTTTTAAACAATCCTACATAATCAAGTTAAAGGGGTTAAAAATTGAAAAATACAGTTAGACTTTCACAATATATGTATATCATTAGTATTTTAAAAGACTTTCAATTCAAAAATATTGATATTATTGGTAGTAATACCAATAATGATACACGCTTCGACAATGAAAATAACAACAACGATGGTAATGATGATGATGATGGAATAGCTAGCGGTAGTCTTGAAAATGAAAAGGAGCTAATGATTTGTATTAGTTTTGTATTTTATCACGTCAATTTATGTTATAATGCATTTTATATTGGTACTATCATTTATATCTTAGTTTTATATATTATCTATGTTGCAAGTATATGACTTTTATTGTCAGCTATTGATGTGAGATAAGTGTACCTATCAAATTTTGTAATATAGTGTATAAAAATACGGATATCATCCTACAAAGATTACGAATACTAATACCAACCTACACTCTATTATCTTACCGATAAATTATGGAATTTGATTAAATGAAAAAAAAAACTATAATGAAATACTAACTAAAGAACTAAGATTTTGTAGAAAGACAGAAAACAATTTAAATTGGAATTAACTTCAAGTTGGCAAAACGAGTATCTAGACGTTACTTCCCCTAGGTATTATTATGTGATATTGACAAAAAGTATTCAATTTTTTCTTATAATTTATTAACTGGGGGAATTCCTAATTTAGTTTAATATCTTTCTTAAGCTTATTAAACCCCAATTTTAAAATTACCTATTTGAATCTCTTCATAATAGCATAATTAAAACATTGCATTAATAACAACAAATTCCCATAACTAAATCAAACAATTTCAAAAGAACCATGCAACTTATTTTTAAGATTACATCAATTCTTTTCATACGTGCAAGATTTAATTATACATTAAATTTTTCATTCTCAACGTATAATATCAAATAGACGGATTAATACACTAGAAATATTAAACCAATTAAACAAAAGAACACATTTATGAATTAATGGATGTAAGAATTCATTGACTATTAAAAGAAAATATCAAGTCACATAATAAACTTGGGCTCCACAAGTCTAAATACTAAGGAAATTAAGCACTAAACATATTGGGAATTGAATTCATCAATGATATAATGACATGCATCATCAAGGAAATCAACAAAAACAAAGAAAAACCCTAAATTCTTGAAGTTAAAAGTAGTTGTCTTTTCTTCTCAAAACCTTAAAACAATAGAAATAAATACGATCTTCCTTTTTTTATGTATAAAGTCCTCTTCTTTTTATATAATATGTGTTAGAAACTACGCATTTTTAGGTTGACACATTGTCCAACATGGTTATGTCTCGGTTGTGTTCATTTTGTAGCTCAAAATTGCGAAAAATTTAACATTCTAGCAGACACAATTGTGTCAAACCTCCATGTATTTTTCTATGACTTTTCAGCCACAACACGACTAACAACACAACCGTGTCAATGTTTTGTGTAACTTTCTATTAAACTTCGATTTCAACACAATTAACCAACATGGTCATGTCTAGGTCATGTTTAATTTCAAATCTTCATAACTTCTTCAATTTAGCTCTGAATTAAGTAAAATTAGATTTCTTTTCTTCTTTTTTCATTCCACTATCCATTAAATCCTTAAAATCAAAATATTATTCAATTAAAATTTAAATTTCTCAAAGCATGCCAAAATCAAGGGAAAACATGTTTAGTTTCACTTTATATATATCTAATTTAGCACTTAACAAATTTCCCTACACTTAATCATTCTCATGTTCTCAAGCAAATTAATCAAAGTAAACAATAGGACAAGAAATACTTAATCAAATTACTATTATTCAAGAAATCAATCAAAATAATTCTTATTCAACCCGATAATAGCTTGAGAGACAAACTCTGAATTAACTTGCAATTCAAAAGAAGATTAAATCTAACTTTTATATTTTTCACTTAACCAATTGTCTTAAACATATGAGAGATTTAAAACCTGAACAATCATCTTCTAAATTAAGAAAAAGTTATAAACACGTTACTAACTTTACTAAAATGTATACTCCCCCTTCCTTGATTTTGTTGAGCATTATAATCCAAGGTAAATATATCCACTTATCCCTTAATCATTTCTCTATTTTTTTTTAGGTAGTTTTATCGGTCAGTAATTCTCATACCAGACGATCTTAAGCTACTAAGTTTTGAGATACTCTTTGAACCATCAACTACTTTTATTTAATAGAACTTATTTACTTACGTTTAGCTTCAACATGGACTTTTCTCTTGACCTTTTTAGCGAGCTTTCAACCAATAATCCCAAGTTCTTTGCTTAAGTTAACCGGTGTTATTCCACACAAAGGAAGCATCCCATAGGCTTAATTGCTTGAGTCAACAAGACCACAGCTAAACTTTATTGAATTTATTTATTTCATTTTTAACTCTATTAATTTTTTTCTACAAATTTTCAACAGATAAGTAGTACTATTTATTAAGGATTATGGTGCTCTAAAAATACTAAAAAGGAAAATGTATACATTAAAGTAAAATCAAAAGAAGTTCATAACTCATTCTTAACTAGTGATGTTATTCAAAGTTCTACATCTTCAAGTTCAAAACTTTGATCAAATGTTCTATACTATTCAGAGAGTTATTTTTCTTTTAAAAATTATAAGTTAACTTTATGATTTTTAGGTTAAATAAATAAATTCCGATTTCTTAAATAACTACACATTTAGAATTCTCTTCCCCACACTTTAAATTGTACAATATTCTCAATGTATGAAGAAAAATGAACAAAACAAGAATCAAAGAAAAACACAGAAAAAAAAATTGAGGAAGGTAGTGTAGAGAAGAACAAATATGCCCCTAAACATGGAATTCGTTCCATTGCAAATTGAGCTTAGCTTATACAGTAGTTGACCTTGAATGCTTGAAAACATTGAAAGTTACACAAAATATAAAATGAAAAGGAACAAAAATATAACATAGCTGTGAACAGAAAAAAAAAAAGAAACAAAAAAGAAAAACAAATGGTTAAAATCTAGTTTAGCAAGTAATAGAAGTCTCATTAATATATCAAAGAAAACAAAAAAATTAGTCACTATAATCATGATCAGAATCTCCCCATTTTCTTGTGTTTGTGCCCTTAAAACAGTGAATTCAGGGTCAACACAATCAAGACACAATTGTATCTAAATACCATGTAACTTTCTGTAAGGACACACCTGACATGATCGTGTCTAAAGGTTGTATAACTCTTCATAAAAAAAAATTATAGTTGATTTTGATGCAACTTTGACATGCTTGTATCTACTGGTTGTGTTATATCTGAAGAACGGTAGCATTTCAACACACCCTTCGACATGACCGTGTTAGTGGTTGTGTTAAACTCCAAAAAATTGTGACTTTTTTTTTAATGACTAGGTGTAAAAATGAAAAGAAATCTAATTAAATTAAACTAAACTAAGGAAAGGTAATAAAATAAGAAAACTAAACTTGGGCTACTTGACAAAAAGTGCTTTTGTTTAATGTTGTTAGCTCGACATACGTATATGTTTCTAGTCAAGTGGATGATCATGAAAATTTTGGCACTCAACTTGCGTGAATTTAATCAGACCCTTTTTCTTGCCATGAGTGAGACATTGTGGAACTGGATTTGTATAAATACCATCCTACACACCAATGGAACCAAGCAAGTTAGATGTATTTAAGAAATAGCAAGTATTGTTACTTTTAGTGGGTTATTGAATCGTGTCAGGCATCTTAAAAGTTCTTTGTTCATCCTCAACTTTTAGAGTTAACGTTTGATTTCCTACATCTACAACTGCCTTAAAAGTAACTAAGAAAAGGCGACCTAAAATTAGTGGTGCTTCGATGTCCTCATCAGTATCTAAGATTACAAAGTCTATTGGAAAAATGAATATAGCTACCTTAACCAACACATCTTCAATAATATCGATGGGGGTACTTTACGGACCTATTGGCTAATTGAATGCTCGTATGTGTTGGTTTAGAGTTCCTTAATCCTCCTTTTTAGACATATGTTGTGGCATTAAATTTATACTTACACCTAAGTCAACTAAAGCTTCATTTATTAATAAATTGCCAATAAGACAAGGTAAAGTAAAACTTCCTAGATCCTTCAATTTTTGTGGCAACTTCTTTTGCATCAGTGTGGAGCATTGCTCATTCAATGTTACAATTGATATCTCCTCCAGCGTCCTCTTTTTGGATAAAAAATCCTTTAAATACTTGGCA
This sequence comes from Laguncularia racemosa, assembly GCA_037954665.1. NCBI lineage: Eukaryota > Viridiplantae > Streptophyta > Magnoliopsida > Myrtales > Combretaceae > Laguncularia > Laguncularia racemosa. The sequence continues at coordinate 2,086,250 of JBBMOL010000072.1, forward strand.
TACTTAGGCATTTGTGATAGGGCATCAACAAAACATATGTTAATGTGTAATTACTTAAACATATCGAAGAACTTACCAAATTGCTCATTAAAGTGGTCTTTTTTCAAATGTTGAGGGTATAGTATGTGTGGTCTGTATTCCTTTACTTTTGGTGGCTCCTCACTTTCTTTTTCTTTCACTCCCTTATCATTCCTTGTTGACCCTTCCATAGTTTTCTCGTCAACTTGCAACTCCCTTCTACTTCTAAAGGTTACTACTTTCACATGCTCCATAGGTTTTTATCTCGGTGTTTCCTGGAAATTTCCTTTGTTGCCTCTCTACTATCATCTTCGCAAGTTGTCTTACTTGAATTTCCAAGTAATGGATGGAAACTTCTTGATTCTTTAAAGAAAATTTGGTGTTCTACAAACGAGCTTCGTCAGTTTGAATATATTTAGTTAAAAATTCTTTTAAACTTGATTTCTTCTCTTATGGTGCACGTCTTTGAAATCTTGGGAGAGGTGAGTTCATTCATTGCTATTTTGATTCTAGTCACTCTAAGAGAAATCCGGATGATTTCTCCATCTTGGATTGTAGGTATTACTACAAAGGTTGTTTTGAGACCCAGAGCAGTTTCCTAAGTAGTCAACCTGTTCCCATTAATTTTTGGGATCAACTTCTACTGAGTTACACTTTGGATGTATAGAAAGTGCATTTAACTTCCTACTGATGGCATCAACCTTATTAGCTAAGTTTGTCACCACATCCACCTCATAAATGCCTTCTACTCTATTTCTAACCCTAATACCTTCCCATGGAGAATTGTTCATGGCCATGTCCCTAATAAACGGCTGAACCTCTTTAGGTGTTTTCATATTCAATGTTCCCCCTGTAGCAACATCTATCATTTCCCTAGTTCATAGATTCAAACCATTGTAGAAAGTTTGAATTTGCATCCAAAGCGGTAAGCCATGATGTAGGCATCTCCTCAATAATTCCTTATATCTCTCCCAAGTGTTATACAAAGTCTTAGCCTCTAGTTGAGCGTAGGATGATATGTCCTTTTGAAGTTTGGTGGTTTTAGCAGGTGGAAAACATTTTCCCAAAAACTTTTGAGCCATATCATCCTAGGTCATGATAGATCCCATTGGGAGTGATTTCAACCATTGTCTTGCCCAGTCTTTTAGTAAAAACGGAAAAAGCCTCAATTTTATTGTGTCATCTAAAGCTCCATTAATCTTAAAAGTGTCACAAATCTAAAAAAAAAAAAAGAACTTTGAGCATTAGGGTCCTTATCTTGTAGTCCATCAAATTGGACAAACTGCTGCACTATTTGTATTATATGGGGTGGAATTTGAAAGTTGTTAACAACGACAGGTAGCCTTATGATATTTGTGTCGCATTCGACTAAAGAAGGATTTGAGTAATTGGACATAGTCCACTGTTGGTTCTGATTTTTGTCACCCATGATTTCCAACTTTTCCCCTTGCTCTTTCGTCTTAAGTCTAATAAGAGATTCCTAATTTAGTTCCTCCACTGTTTGCTGCATTGTCTTTCATAACTGCCTTATTGTCTTTTCAATTTCTGAATCAAATATTAGTATATCTGGTGGATTATTTCTAGTTATGCACTACAAAAAGAAAATAAAACAGATAAATCAAGCAAAAACAAAAAAAAAATGGTTAAACTAATAAAGTGACTAGTGTTCTTAATATCGAAATCTCTGGCAATGGTGCCATAAACTTGATGTGAGATAAGTGTATCTATCAAAATTTGTTATATAGTGTATAAAAATATGGATATTATCCCACAGAGATTACGAATACTAATACTGATTTACACTATATTATTTAACCGATAAATTATGGAATTAGATTGAATGAAATAAAACTATAATGAAATACTAACTAAAGAACTAAGATTTTGTAGAAAGATAGAAAAGCAATTTAAATTAGAATTAACTTTAAGCTGGCAAAACTAGTATCTAGATGTTGCTTCCCTTAATTATTATTATGTGATATTAACAAAAAATATTCAATTTTTTCTTACAATTTATTAATCGAGGGAATTCCTAATTTAGTTTAATAACTTCTCAAACTTATTAAACCCTAATCTTAAAATTACCTATTTGAATTTCTTCACAATAGCATAATTAAAAGATTGTATTAAGAACAACAAATTCCTGTAACTAAATTAAACAATTATGGAAGAATCATGTAATTTATCTCTAGGATTACATCAATTATCTTCACACATACATGATTTAATTATAAATTAGATTTCTCAATCTCGATGTATAATATCAAATAGTGGATTAATACACTAGAAATATTAAACCAATCAAAATAAAGAACAAATGCATAAATTAATAGATGTAAGAATTATTTGACATTCCAATGAACACGGCTACAAATATGGTTATGTCAAACCTTTGTATAGCTTTCTGTGACTTTTTAGCCATAACATGACTAACAACACAGTAGTAATAATGTCTCGTGTAACTTTTTGTGAAACTTCAGTTTCAACACGACCACCTAATACGGTCATATCTAGATCATGTCTAACTTCAAATCTTTATAATTTCTTCAATTTAGTTTTGAATTGAGTAAAATTGGATTCCTTTTCTTCCTTTTTCATTCCACTATCTATCAAAGTCCTAAAATCAAAATATTACTCAATTAAAATTTAAATTATTTAAAAACATGCCAAAATTAAGGAAAAACATGTTAAGTTTTACTTAATATATATATATATATAGCTCACATTTAGCTACTTATAATTATATGTATATATATATATATATATATATATATATATTTAATTTAGCACTTATTAGCTATGCTTAAAATTTATGCTTTTTTTTTTAATCTTATATCTCAAGTTTTTTATGATTACTATAAGCATGTTTAGAGTTTTTTAAAACTATTTAAACTGGTTGTAGATATTTATATTTTACATTCTAATTCTATAAACTTTTTAACAATTTAAGGAAGCATTATGAGTTTAATAACTTTACATATAATACCCTTATATTGTAAAAAAAAAAAAAAAAGATTGCAATTGTATTTACTTATCACATGCATGCTAATAAGAGGATCCTTGGTGGTGTTCCTATTAGAGAACCCAAATGTTAAGTGATCATGGTAGGGATCCTTCAATCATTAGAAGAAAAGTTTTAATGGTATTAACGTTATGTATCAATAAAATTCTAATATATAAAAATAAGTCAATAATTTTTAAATAAATACTTATCATCACTACTACGTATTTAAATAGCATTTATGTATATATTACTTATCTAAATTTATAGCATTTTACTATTAATAAATCTTTTCTTAACCGTTAGAGAGGAGATCTTATTTAAAGAAGGGTCCTTTAACAGTCCTAAGGCCCTCCACATATTTTTTTTAATAAGACTTTTTCGCTTTTTGAAGGGGCTTTCAAGGAAAGAATTCTTTAAAATGGTCACATTGAATAGACTCCTTGGGTTGCAAGTGCAGAGTGGTGTGGGGGGTGGGGGCAGCGGCGCGGCGGCGTAACAGAGACTTGTTTTGCTCAGCCCATTTACATGTGCTAGTTGGCCCATCTAGTTGTAATACAGACTTGTTCATAATGCACGTCATCATGTAAAAATATGTACATTTTCTGACAATTTTTTCTCTTTTTTTAATGACTTTTTAATCTTGGAATTTGACACAGAATTAAAACCTCTTACATTAATTTGGACGGGAAAAAGTAAAAAAAATGCAATATTACCTGCAGTTGTTTACCTCTAACATATAGGATATTTTAGTAAACTTCTTATAAGATGATAATTATCCTATTCCTTCAAGTAGATATCTAAAATTAAGTTTCTGACTATGGCAATGAAGAAATTTTCAAGTTTAGTCCAATTTATATGCTTACAAAATTATTAGGTTCTAAGTAAATCTGCTTCAATAGAGCTGCCCGGGTTCGATAAATACTATATTTTGTATTTTCTCCTAGAAGTGTCTATGATAGTGCATTTGAATTTTGAACATACAAACAAATAAGGAGAGTTTTCACTTTTATACAATTTCATTTTTCTTTCTTTTCTAAATTACATATACATATACTATAATGCTTACAAGAATCCATCAATATGATATGTATTTGGAGACAAACTTATTTTATTTCATATTATTTGTTAACTGTATATATACGATGGGCGCGTTAAGTTTACACTACACTAAAGCAAATTTAATTGTTATCGCATGCAACTTTAAAAACTTCAAACTTACATTTAATTTTGGTTATACAATATTAGTGTCATGTGTAGATCTGAAAAAGTCGAACCAATCTTAACACGATCGATGAACTGCTAGTTCACAATCTAAAAATAGGTGAATTGGTTCTGATTTAAGGTATCTCGAGTTTGTACCAATTTAGGCTTTTGAATCATCCTTTATTTTTTTTTTCTTGAATATTTTTTCCCTTTTTTGGCTTTTTTCCTTTTTTTATTTATTAAATTTACTTTAGTGTAAAATTTTCTATAAATTTTCTATATTTTTCTTTTTCTATATTTATTTTTTACTTACATCTTCACTTTTTCTTTAATTTTCCTATCTCTTTTTTAGTTCCACAACTAAACTGCCATTGGTCCATTTAAACCAATAGGTCCTCAGCTAGGTTGAACCAATCAAGGCAAGCCAATTCACGAGTTCTAACTTGTTTTTTTGTTTTACTTGGCCCTTTTCCTGAGTTTAGTTACATCTCAAAAACTAAGACTAGACAATTCTACCACATATTTATAGCAAAATACAAATATGCGAAAAATCAAATACTTACTAAAATCCATAAATATTTGCTAAATGTCTTAGCAACTTATTAAAAGCAATAGGTACTTAAGTAAATTCAACTAAAGGTTCTCAAATTAAAACATGAACAACTTCAAAGTGAGTTTATCTCATCATAAACTATCCTAATAAATACTCCAATCATTATCATAGAATTCTAGACTCACATTTACATCATTGCTTGTCCCATTTCTATACAACATATCATAGTTGTGCTAATCTTGTTCTTGAAAAAAAAAATCCTTAAAAGAGTAAGTGAATTGCCTAGTACATAGTCAATATATATATAATTCATAGAACCACATCAAATATATTAAACTAATAACTGATATATATTTTTTTATATTAATAATATCTTGATTATTTCTAAAATTTCAAATCTAATATATATAGAGAGAGAGAGAGTATAATATGTATAACCACAATGCATACAAAAAATCGCATCATCCTCCAAATAATATATAACTATTTATTATTTTGATAGGATTAGTTTAACATTTAATTTTACCATTCAATTATACATATTAAATTTTTATTGTTGGTCATAATTAAATTCTTATAATATATGAATTAATAATAAAATTAAATATTAAATTGACCTTGCTAAAAACATGGATAAAATCATAAAAATTTTGGTGAATGAAAAAAAAAATTTAAATCCCACTAGAACATTTTTTGGATAGGGTAGCGCATGGCAAATTGAAACTGTAGCCAGCGTAAGGTTTTTCCCGCGCAAACTGAGCATGTCCCGTCCATCAATTTTAAAATTAAAGAGGATTAACATGACGCGGTGGCGACGCGTCTTTTTAACATTGTCCCAGAACTGGACACGCAGCCCCCACACTCGCTGAGCTGTAACCTTCACTGCCTCAAATTTTCTCCAAAGTGCTTCACTCCTCACTTCCACTGGCAACTTCCAGAACTTGGACATCGCAACAACCCCACACAACAAAAAAGCACACTATAAATGCTCGGATCAAATCAACAAGTTAGTCATTTAACCTTAAATTAAACGAACAAAGAAGCAAATAAAGTCATCCTTCGCATTTTTTAGTACTAACTTGTCATTTCCTAGGATTTAATGTTCTTTCCTTTTTAAATATATATGGTGATGACGATGGAGGAAGACGGTTGTGCAACACCTAAACGCCCAGAGTTTCAAATCCCTGCGGCGGCTTTGCCACCCCCACCTCCGAGGAAGAAGCCGTTTGTGTTGGAGCAAAAAAGGGTTCCTCCAAGGGAAGGTTATTTTCAGCTTCCTGATGATTTGGAGGCTCTTCTCACAATGGTGCCAAGAGGAAAGGAATGCTTCTGTATTTCTTAATTTAAGCTACCTTTATGGGTGGTTTAGGTTTTTTTATTTGGTCTTTCTTTCTGGGCTTTTTTGGGCTTGGCTTGACTCTAGTAGTCTTGTATTAGGTATATGTATATATATATTGGCTGAAGTCTTGTATTAGTTAGGTCAAGAGAGAAGCAGCATTTTTGCGTACTAGGTGTTGTGGATGGCATACTAGTCTTATTCTGTACATATTGCTTCGTTTGTACTGATATGGATGTGTAATGCGAAAAATTCTCGTTTTGTAGTGAATGGTCGATTGATTATGCCCTTTTCTTTCAGCAATCTTATATTTTCTAGAGAGAATCGAACTCTCGAATAGGCGAGATGATAGAACTACTGAACTGAGTTTGATCTAAAATATTACAGGTCGAGTTCGACTTAAAATCGATTGAGCTTGACCTGAAGTGGCCCTTACTCGGGCTCTAACAAATGTTTATTATTTTAATTTAAAATAAAGTGATATCTAAATTTTGATTTGTATTTAAGCTCGACTCGAACTGAAGTGGGTTTGTTATTAGCTGGCTAGTCGAGCGGAGAATGATGAATTATTTTTCGGGTAGATTTATCTAATCTATACCTATGGTTGATTTTCGTGTGGGTTTCGAAATTTGTCTCAAGATCTAAGTTTTAAATGGTCGTCTTTGATTGAAGATAGGCACCATTGCATGTTTTAGGACTAGGATTATTAGAAGGACTAAATGTGGCACGGAATTCCTTCCTTGATTTGAGAAGAGACTTGGGCTGAGACATCGAGAGTATAAAAATTTCTAATTAGATTCAACTTTATTTTTGCCGTTGTCGGGTAGCTGACTCCAAGGGTAGTTTTTTTCTTGTCAAGAAAGGAAAAAAAAAAAAAGTTTAAGCCGGAGTAGGCATATTATGCTACTGCTGAAAGTGTCGGCGATCCTCTCATATAAGTACGGCTTGTAAAATGAATTATGTAACGAAGTTTTATGCGAGTATCTGACTCGGGGAAGATTGGAAAAAAGAGCAAGAAGTCATCTGTTTCGTTACAATAGGATAGATGATTTTATACTTATTTGGGCGACATTGATACTCAAACTGTGCGATGGGAGAGAAATAAAGCTTATGATTGTCTTTTCATCGTTTGTGCTCAGCAATGGAACGAAACCTATTTGCACTATCACAAAACCGATCCTAAGCAACTATATTACATATCTATGGAGAATCTTCAAGGATGAGCACTGACAAATGCTGTTGGGAATCTCAAAATTCAAGATGCATGTGCCGATGCCCGGAATAAGTTGGGACATGATCTAGAGGTGGTAGCCGAGCAGGTAAAATTATAGACTTAATAGCTTTACTGGCATGCTTATTACATGCTATATCAACTGACCGACCTTTCACCTGTGTGAATCTGCCTGGTCAGCAATCTTCAAAACTTCAGCATCTTCCTTCACTGTTCCAATCACTCCTTTAATTAACAGCACTTTCTACTGAAACCCTCATTTAATTCAGTCTCGAGTTGGGATGTTCCCCATTCATGATGTTTTTAACAATGAGTTCCTTAGTTCGAATTGATCCATTATTGTTTCCTGGACTCCACCTACTGCATTTGTTACCTCCTCAGAATAGTAGTTTCTTGGTGGTTTCTAAGTAGGGAAAAAGATGCTGCATTAGGAAATGGTGGACTGAAAAGGCTTGCTTCATGCTTCCTGGATTCCATGGCGACTTCGAATTTGCCTGCATGGGGTTATGGTTTGAGGTATAAATCTGGCCTGTTCAAGCAGCCGATCACCATGGATGGACACGAGGAAATTGATGAAGACTGGCTTGAGGTTTGATCATCTGCAGTTATATACTCTGATCAAAATCGTTTTAGAAAGCATGTTCTTGTGCTGCTTATACAGGAGTTTAGTCCCTGGGAAATCGTCCGGCATGACATGGTTCTCCCTGTCGCGTTCTTTGTTCATGTTGAAGTTCTCCCTAATTGATCGTAAGTGTTGTATCTTGGTTTTAGGTTATGTATTTTCCTTGTTGATTAGACTATGAACCCACAATTTCGGCTATATATCTATGTACCGTTCATATCAGGGGCAAGTGTTCTTGCATATGTCCAGCACTCTATGACTTACGTTTTTATTTTGACTTTTGTTGCAGCCGGAAATGGATTGGTGGGGAGGTTGTGCAAGCTCTCGGATATGATGTACCTACTTCTGGATACAATACCAAGAATGTGAAGAGTCTTCGTCTTTGGGAAGCAAGAGCTCGGGCTATGGATTTCAACCTGTTTCAGTTCAATGATGGGTAGTATGAATCAGCTCCACTCCATAGCTGCCCTCTCTAGCAGACCAGGTTTGTTGATGGCAATAAGGAACTTTATTAAAGTCTAAATAACAAACATTCCGAAAGGAACTTTGAGATGGGAAGTCGTTCTATTTCCCTTATACGTTTGCTACATTGGACAAAGTGGGAGCAGACAGCTAATTCGAAATAAAACTCAGTCCACATCTAATAAAAAATAGGGAGGCACCTTTTCTAAAACTACAGAGTCTTTTACCTGCTTAATTTTGTTAATTAATAATTTTCTATATTACTCAATCTTATAAAATGCTTTTATACACCAGATGGATTGTTATCAATTGTTCATATAAATGAAGGAGGGAAGTGTGAATTTTATGTTTTTTATGCTTGAGGCAAAGGGATATGAAATGCTCCTTCAGTAGCTGCTCTACATAAATAGTAGGAGATGATCTTCAGATTTAAGGGAAGGACAGATGGGAAAGGCCCGTGGAAGTGACTGATTTTCCCACGAAGGTTGCAGTACAGTTAAATCACACCCATCTAATTTTTGCAATTCCAGTGGATGGTGTGCTCTGATTAACTTTATAATCATTTAATTTAAATTTTCGAAATTTTTAAATATAATATAAGCTATTTATTTATTATTTAATATTTCCCTCATCCGTGGGTTAAACTTTAAAAAAATAAAATCCAATCACTCTAAGATTAGGGGATAGTGACCACCTATGGGGTCATGTACCTCCATTCCTATTCTCGAAAGTGATTGTTGGCTATCCTTTAGCCTTGGGCTGGTTGAATTCTCAGCCACAATGTTAGCAGATTGTCACCTATTTAGAGTGAAGGGTTGCTACTTATTACTTCAAAGTTTTTTTTTTTTTAATTTAAAAAAAAAAAGACAAAAGAAAGGACACATTAAGTTGCATGACCAATAAAGATCTAATAAAGATTTTTCTTCCTCATTCTATTTTTATTTTTAAATTTTGACATGATGAATTCTCAAATTAGAAACTCCATTGTTAGAAATAAATATTTAAATTTAGATATAATATTAAAATCACTACACTACCTAAATTTTATATATATTTTCAATTTTATACCTAAACAAGGAAGGATGTAGAAGTGTCCAATTGAGGGACCCACTTTTTAAGTTAATGTAGAAGTACTTATAGAAGATTATCAACATATTGTTGATAATTGTGCTATGTCTTATATATAAAAAAGACTCTATTGAGAAATGTACTTTTAGATTTCTTAATATATAATACAAATAAGTTGATTTTTTTTAGGAAAATGATAGTAATTAACTAGAATGCTTATAATCATAATTTATAGCTATTGATTAATAAATAGTATGTTAAGAAATTTTATTTAGTTAATTAATATTTTTTCTTAAAATTTCCTTTAAAATTTATTATATATATTGCCTAAATAATTCTATTACTAAAATTATTTTATAAAATTCATAGAAAATGTTCAAATTGATTATAACTTAATAAAAATATAGTTGTGAAAGAAATAAAAAGAAAAGGAAAAAAAATAGAGATAAAAATATTTTACTAGAATCATGCACAATAAAAAAAAAAAAGAGCAAACAAAATTGAAAAAGGAAAAAAAAAATCAAGAAACAAAGAAAGTAAAAGAAAATGAAAACTAGTTTGTGAGAGTTGAATGTGAAACAAAGAGTTTAATGAAATTGAACTCATGACCTTAAGGATATGAATGCAAAACTTAATCACTTAGCTATAACTCAAATTATATAATGTAATGTTTTTTAAAATATAAACATAACACATCTTTTTTTCTTATTTTCAAAATAAATATAATGTTTAATTTTTCAAAACTTGAACTTTAAAATTCGTCCTTGTATCTAAAGTTTAAAATCATTAAATATAATATCTAATTGAACTTTTCTTTATGAAATTTTATACCAAAAGTTTGAATATATTAATTATTATATTTAATTGGATTTTTTATTTATCAAATTTATTATCTTTATAAGATAATGTGATAAATACTCATTAATAAAAAAATTAGAGATAAAATAATAAATTTAATGAATAAAAGTTCTATCAGTGTAATATTTAGTAATTTTAAATTGAAAGAAAAAAAATAAAAATTAAGATAGTAATTTTAATATTTTTTCTCATATTACAATCTTGCATTTTAAAAATGTTATGGATCGGTGTGAAAGCTAGACGGACCAATGGTTATAGACTATAGTGCAATAACCAACAAATGTATGGAATATGAACAAAAACACTATTAATAAATATAGTAATTTGATTAAAAAAGAAAACGGAGCCATACCAAAGACAAAAAATAAAAATAAAACAGCATATAAATCTATGTTTTTAAATTAATCAAAATTATAACGGATGAAGTTGGTGAGGTTGGAATGTTGGATGTATGAAAACTTTCCCAGTTCCCACCAAACCACCAAATCAGACTGTATCCTTTGGATAGAGCGGATGGCGATTTGAAACCGGAGCCGTACCGTACGTAAGGTTTTCCCGCCCAAACCTACCATTAATCCGGTCCGACTTTTTTTTTTTTTTTAATAAATTAAGACGGTTGGCGTGTTGTAATTAACCTTAACACGTATCCCCACACATGCTGAGCTGTAACCATGACAGCCTCAAACTTTCTCCAAAGTGCTTCACTTCACTAGCACCTTCCAGAGCTAAAGCTGGAACCCCCACTCAGCCGAAACACACACCATAATATAAATAAATCCTCGAACCAAATCAAGTACCTTCTCATTCGACCTTAAATTAGACAAACAAACGAACAAACAAGTCATCCTTTATAAATTCAATTCCGTACTAAGTTTTCATTTCCTAGGATTAGTTAATATTTCTTTCGTTGTAGCAAATATGGTCATGACGGTGGAGGAAGAGGGTTGTGTGACACCTAAACGCCAGGAGTTTCGAATCCCTGCGGCGGCTGTGCCACCTCCACAGCCGAGGAAGAAACCGCTTATCCTGGGGCAAAAAAGGGTTTTTCCTCCGAAGGAGGGTTATTTTCAGCCACCTGATGATTTAGAGGCTCTTTTTTACAATGCTGCCAAGAAGAAAAGAATGTTTTTTAATTCCTTTTAACTTAGCTAACTTCTTGGGTTGTTTTGATGTTTGATATGGTATGTCCTTCCCCCTCCTCCTCTTTTTCTTTGTTTTTTTTTGGGTTGGGGGGCGCTTGGCTTGACTTGGCTCTTGTACTAGTTGGGTCAAGAGAAAACCAGCATTTTTTCTTTTTTTGCATACTGGGTAGTGTGGATTTCAACGTAGAGAGCTAGCATAGCATACTAATATACTAGTCTTATTTTGTATATTTAGTTTTATTGTATAGTTAATGTTTTCTTTAGTGTATCGAAAACTTCTGGATGTGTAAATTGTAATGCGAAAATTCGTATTTAATGGTAAAGAAAGTGCGATACGAGTACGACGGAAGCAGCAAAATGGGAAGTCTATATAACCTTCTTAGATGAATACAATTGTCTTTTAAAGGACGGTAGAAAAAAGAATGGAGTAATTGAGATATATTTTATTTGTTAATTTTAAATAAAATATACACATGAGGATATAATCAATATATGTCAAACTTAATTTACGGCTAAAAAACTGTGATTCCCTTTATATGAGATTTGATTAGTCTAATTGTCAGAAGTAAATAATAATAATATATAGTTAATTAGTATATTTTTTAATACTTTCTTCTTGAGGGTGAATATCATAAAGTCTCAACTTGTTATACAGATTCACAAAGTGTTTCTTTCTTAATGCTTTTGTAAATACATTTTCCAATTGTTAATGCTTTTGTAAATACATTTTCCAATTGTAAATGTGAAGGCACAAAGGAAGGTTTAATTATTCCGGCTTGTATATTTTTTTTGCACTATATAACAGCCTATTTTGATATGTTTTGTACGTTCACGAAAAATTGGATTTGTTGAGATGTGCAAAGCTGCTTGATTGTCACAAAACAATGGTTTAGGAGTTGTTTGAGGAACCTTTAAGTCATGTAGTATATAGTATAACTAAGTTAACTCCAAACATGTGCCCACCATGGCTCAATATTTAGCTTTGATTGATGATCTAGAAATGTTGGCTCACTTCTTGGACTTCTATGATATGAGAGAATTCCTAAGAAAAATATAATATCTTATAACTAATCTTCTTGTAGTGTGATAATCTCTCCAATCAAAATCACAAAAAGCTTTTAAGGATAAAATATTATTTGAAGAGAGCAACTTTGATATATTTAAGAATTCGAATGGCGGCATCCCAATGAGGTACTTTTGGCTCTTGCATGAACTGGCTCAATGGGCGAACTACATAAATTATGTCTAGCCTTGTCACTATTAAATAAATTAATTTGCCTATTAGTCTCCTGTACTTTCCAGGATCTTTTAATGGCATTCCATCAATAGGAGTGAGTTTCAAATTTTGCTCTATCGAAAAACTATTAGGGTGTGCACCTAGGAATCTTGAATCTTGTAAAACATTTAACACATATATTTCTTTGTGACATGAAAATACCTTTTCTGGATCTGGAAAATTCAATACCTAGAAAACATTTCAAGTTCCCAAGGTCTTTATATGGAAGCATTTAAGAATAAGTTTTTTTAGGCATTCCATTTCATATAAATTATTTCCTATGAGAAGTATGTCATCAACATATATGAGGATTGTTGTAAAAGAGGTACCTTTAGCCTTGGTGAAGAGTGAATAATCAGCCTTTGATTTTTGAAAGTCAGCTTTTCAAATGGTGTTTGAAAAGGTGGAAACCCAATTTCTTGATGCTTGTTTAAGTCCATAAAAAGACTTGTTGAGTCGACATACCCTATCGACGAAGACTTGGTGGAAGTTTCGTGTAAATGACTTCATTTAAATTGCCATGAAGGAAGGCATTTTGGACATCTAATTGGTGGATGTACCAATTGCTAGTAGTAACAATAGTGAGGAAATTGGTACATCCACCAATTGTAAGCTTGATGGTAGGTGAAAATGTTTCTTGATAGTCAACACCTTCGACTTGATTGTATCCCTTAGCAATGAGATGAGCTTTGTAGTGCTTGATGGTGCCATTTGATTTTGTAAACCCATTTACATCCAATTGGTTTATGATCAATAGGTAGAGGGACTAAGCTCCATATGTTGTTAAGTTGCAATGCTTCTAATTCTGTATTCATAGCTTGATGCCAATATGGATCAAGGATAGCTTGTGGGTTCAATGTCGTTGGTAATGCTGGCTAGAAAAGCAGAATGTGAACCTGAAAGGCGTGAATATAAAAGAAAATGGGAGAGTGGATACTGAGTACTTTCTACAAAACTTGGTGCTGAGGTAGAATGATTTGCTTGAGATGACACTAGGAAGTCTCTATGCCACATTGAAGGTCTTTTAAGTTGTGTTGATTGTCTAGGTGGTGGAGTGGAAGTGTCTGAAATTGGTGATGTTGCATTGGTTTTTAGTGTTGACATGAGAGATCGAGTAATGCTAGTGGGGACAATAGGATCGGTTTGTATATCTGATGGAGTGATGGGATCATCAATATTGTTTGTTTCTTTTTGCTTAAGTTGTGTAGGAGGAAAAGTTAGTGATGAAATGGGGCCAATTTTTGTTTATTCAAAAATGAAATTAGGAACAACAAAATTTGAATTTGATGGATTTGATATGGATGAAAAAGGAAAAGTGGTTTCATGGAACTTGACATCATGAATAACCATTTTTTTTTGTTTCCATGTCATATAATTTATATCCCTTTTATCTAATCAGATATCCAATAAAGATGCAATGTTTGGCACGAGACTCAAATTTATGAATTGAGTGCACAATGGTTGCATAACATAAGCAACCAAAGACTTTGAGATGACCAAGTGATAGTGAGGTATTTTATTTGAGAGCAATGGGGATGGTAATCGATTAATGATATAAACAATGGTTAAGACACATTCACCCCATAATTCCAATGGTAAATGGGATTGAAAACTTAGTGCTCATGCTACAATGAGAATGTGGCGACACCTTCTTTCAACAACTCCATTCTGTTGTGGAGTGTAAACACAAGTTCGTTGATATTCTATGCCGTGAAATCTAAAAAAAATTCTCATATATAAGAATTTTGATCCATTGTTTACTCTAACTGCTTTAACATAGGCATGAAACTGAGTATAAGTAAAATCAATGAAAGATTTTAGAATGCTTTGTGTTTCCTACTTATGTTGCATGAGGAATATCCATGTGCATCTTGTAAAATCATCTACAATAGTAAGAAAAAATCATGCACTTGAGTGTGTGGGTGCTTTGTAAGGACCTTAAATATTGCAATGTAATAAATCAAATGGAGCATGAGTTGATATAGAACTTAATGGAAAAGGAAGTTTGGTTTGTTTTGCCATGGGACAAATAGTACATTTATTGTCATAAGAAATATTATTTAAAGGTAATAATGAAGAGGTTAATTTAAGGCGCAATGGTGGAAGATGTCCAACACACATATGCCATAGGCCAGAAGGATGTGAGACATGATGGCAGGTTGGTGTTCTTTGCAATGGAGGCATGTAATAGAGACCACCATATTGTTTACTTGAGCCAATCATCTTCCTTGTAGCTAAGTCTTGTAAAACACAAAAAGTAGGAAATAATATGGCACAATAGTTTAGAGTAGTGATTTTACTCACAAAAATTAAATTTAAGCAAAAAGTAAGAACACACAAAACATCATCCAAGGTAATATCAAAATTGAAAGACATTGTGCCGATTGAAGTGATTGGAGTTATAGATCCAGTTGGTAGATTAACAATTAGTATAGATGATGATTGTGTTTTAGTAAAAAATGCGAAATATGAGGTTATATGATTAGTGGCCCCACTATCTAAGATCTATGGCTTAGTGAACACAGAATTAATTAAAACATCAAGAAAAGGAGACAAACTTCTTGTGTTTGCATAAGCATTCTTATTATTAGCATTCTAATTTGTGCTTATCATGGATAATGCACGGGAAAGATGTTGATGTTTTACAGAAAATTCTTGCAAGATGTTGATTGGATCATGATTTTGGCTTGTTTTGCTCGCCTCATGCGGATAAATTCCATGTGTAAACTAAGGAGAATCTACTGCATTTAAGAAATAATTCTTTTGAAATGCTTGCTGCTATTGTTGTGATTGTCCTTGTCAATTGGCTGTGATAATTCGAGTCCATGTGCCATTTTTATATTTGCATCTATCCTAGGTGTGTCATCTTTTATCACAATGTTTGCAATGAAACTTCAATGTTTGACAATTCTTAATTGTGTGGCCTTCTCTATTGCAATGTTCATAATGCTTACCCTTCGGTTTTTTTGAATTGTTGGAATGGCTTTGAATTACAGTAGCAGTGAAGAAATTTTCATTTGTTTATGTTGTCATTTGTTGCTGCATTTCATCTTGAATGACAAGCGAATAGGCCTAACCAACATTAGGCAATGGAGTTATCATAAGGATATTGCTACGTGCCACATTATAAGTGTCATTGAGACCCATGAGGAATTGCATCATTTGGTCTTCTTCTCTTTGTTCCATGTGCGCCTTCATTTAGTTGCAAGCGGGAATTGGTCAATATGTATCTAGCTCACCCTAAAGACCTTTGAGTTTTGTGAAATATGCTGAGACTGTCATTGTGCCTTGCGAAAGAGAGACCGGTGATTTTGAATTTGATAAATTCTAGGAGCATTTTTTTTTTGTTGCAAAAATTAATCTTTGAAATCTTCCCAAACCCATCAAGCCATTTTGGCATGAATAACTCCTTTAACTAAATCAGATTCCATCGAGTGAGTGAGCCATGATAGAATCATGCTGTTACATTGATTCCAAATGGCATATTCTATTAGATGCTCTGTTTCAGAGGGTGGCTCAATGGAGCCATCAATGAAACCAAATTTGTTTTTGGTTGTAAGAGCATGAATCATGGATTTACTCCAAGATGGAAAATTTGCACCATTCAGTATCGCTGGAACAAGCATGTGGCTAGGTTGATATTAGTGATTGACATAATGTAGATTGGATGAATCCATGGTTGAAGTGGCGTTGCTGGTGTTTGATTGTTTGGAAAGGGATCCTTTTATCATGATGTTTTATTGGTTCTTAAGGCTTTTGAAATGATTAGCAATTAGATACCAGGACGTCGCTCTAATACCATCTAAAATAAAAGAATGATAGAAAGAAGAAGGGAGTAGTTGAGATATATTTTACTTATCAACTTTGAACAAAATATATACATGAAGATATAAGCAATAGATAGCAAATTTAGTCTACAGCTAAAAAGTTGTGATTCCTTTTTTATGGGATTTGATTTGCCTAATTTTAAGAAGTAAATAATGGTAATATACAATTAATTGTAGATAGCTAATACAATTAAAGTAGTATATTTTCTAATAAATTGAAATATAACATGAAGACAATGATAAGAGTTGTTAGTATTTAGACTAGGTTACATGTAATGTAGTTTTTTCTTGATTGAGGTTTTTCTTTAGTATTTTTTCTATCTAGTTTATATTTGTGATTGTCTTGTAGGATTTTTAGTCCTCGACTTTCATTCCTTTATTTTGTGCTAATGTCATGTGTCTTCGAGGCTCATGTATGTCATGTTGTTTGATCTATTGTACTCAAGGTGAGGGGAGACCACAAAGTTTGGGGAAATTATTTGTTTGAGAAACTAAGGTTTAACACGGTTTTTCGTAATTTGAAGAATAGTGGAAATGAGGGTGGAATAGGAAGAAAAGAAAATTAAAGGAAAGGAAATTGAAGGGAATGTAATGTTATTTGGATTTATAAGAAGGAAAATAAAAGGAAATGTGTTATTAATAGATGAAAATATTTTTAATTTTATTATTTGATTTTGTTTTTAGAAGTATTTTTATAATTTTACTTGATTATTATTATTATTACTTTTGAAAAAAAATTTATTTACTTAAAATATTTTCACTAATTTCTCTTCCTTTCTACCCTCTGCGTAGTATTTCCCTTAGTTTTCCACAAATATCTTCCCTACCAAATACAGTGTAAAGCAGGCAACATTTTGAGTAAAGTTTCAAATGTGACTTTCTAGAAATTGAAATAAATCGGATTTTTGCTTTATTATAAACTTTTTTGAGCGGAGTGATAAATTAAATGTTGAAATGCTTTGAAGGGTCAATGCGTATGGTATGAAATAATCATCTCTCAAAATTTATAGATTAGGGAAGTTCTATTTTCAATACTACCAAGAAATTTGCCCACCAAGTTTTTTGTTTTTTAATATATATTAAAGAATAAATGGAATATAAATTTCTTAGTAGGATTGGGCCTTAGGGTTCATGGGCCTATGAGGATGAGGCTCTGGAGAGCGGAGAGCCGACCATGGGTAGTGCGGTTCTGATGGCCCCGAAAACTTGTAATTACAAATGGCCTTGGAACTGTACTGGTAACGCTATAACCAAATGGACGGTAATCGGTATCTTTTGGGTCAAAAAAAAAAAAAAAGGGTACGATATTTTTTTAATGAATATATTTTCATACTAAATTTAGATTCTCTGCATTTTTATCTCTGTAAATGGGGTGAAATAATTTCAGAAAAGAAATGAAACAATAAAAAATTCACTACGTAAGTTTAGAGTTGGATTGATCTCCTAGTTAGAGCTATAATGTAATTGTTCTCTGATTGTTCCATGGGTACTTTTTTTTAATCAAAATCTTAACATTTGTTATGTCCAAATGTTCAAGAATGAATTGAATTGGAATGAAATATTAAATTTGTTCTTATGTTTGAAAATGTTCATGAAATTAAATGGGATATTATTTATCAAAAATACCCTTAATAAGTGAATATAATAAATTAATGGGTAAAAATGTAATTTAAATAATTACCATTAATGAGAATATATATTAGAATCACATTTCCGCTCCTTAAAAGCGAAATTGAATTCCTCAAAAAATTGAAATTATTTATTATAAAGAATCACGATTTTAATTTTTAAAAGTATTTTTAAACATAAAAAGGATTGAAATATGAAATTGCGACTCTATTATGAGTTTATTTTAGTGTACCAAATGTGACATTAGGAAAATAGTAAGAAATCTGAATTTTTTGACATCCCTATTTATTGGAAAATCAAATAAGGAAGTATATATGGACAAGATCAAATAATATTATCAATTAAAGCGGAAATAATCTTTTCGCAAGCTGGAATAAATACATCATAAAATTATATTGAAACCTTGGGATTGTTATAGGAATATATATATATATATATAGAAAGTTAAAAGGTTGGATTTCCTTTTAAAAAAGATACATCATAAAATTATATTGAAACCTTGGGATTGTTATAGGAATTTATATATATATATATATATAGAAAGTTAAAAGGGTGGATTTCCTTTTAAAAAGCGCTGCTTAAATATTGAATGAGAAAATATGAAGAGAAATATAGAATAAAACAATGAGAAGAATACAAGTGATCAAGATATGAGCTTTTAGAGAAGTGTATATTCAGATAATTGCGTCTTCACTTTGTGACTTTGTTGGCATATTGAGGTGTATTTATCATAAGACATTTCGACCATCGTTTTCTCCTTAACAAAGAGGCTAACCTAGAATGAAAGTTCATTCTCCTAGGAATTTACCAAAAAAAGAAAAAAAGGGGGTATGACTTTTACGAGTCGCCAGGGAATTTTTACTTTGATGAATTGCATGAGGATGAAATAGATAGTGAAATATTGTGTCTTTGGGTGTGTAAATTGGAAAAAGGAGATTGGACATTAGGCATCGAAGTCTGAAGTCCACTACATACCACGAGGTTTGATTCCTTAGCATTGACAGTCAAATATGAAAAAGAGAGCTTTCGATAAGCCCATTCAGTAATCGCCTTCTTTTAGGTTATTGGTCTTATAATTACTTCACTAATTATTGTACTGTAAAGTGTCAAACATTCTTGAACAATCCGAAGTCTACAGATAATTAGCTAGCCTTCTACACTTGGCCTATTAAGTTAATTGCAAGCACATTCTTTTTGGAAGGAACTGTTGAATATCGTCACATTATCTAAAGATTGTATTGTAACACCAATAAATACAATAGAACGCATATCTATATTTGTCTTTAAGGTGAGTTATCAAGCTTACTAGCAAATTAATTCAATTATATCATTCATTAATTTAATTATCCATTTCAATCCACTCTCAGTATATCAGATTTTAAGATAAATTTAATCAAATAACACAATACATTGTTATATACAATGAAGTTAAATATTCTTTTTTTTTTTAACTACATTATATATAACAACTATTAGAGGATGGGAGAATCGAATTTGATGTATTTCATTAAAAATTAGTATTTATACAATTAGGCTATAATGGTTTTGGCAATAAAATATTTCCTTAAACATAATTAGACATATGCATTAAGACATAATTATGTTGTTTATATGATATTAGGATTAAAAGTACTGACCAACTAAGTGAAGAAAATAATTGTGTAATTTGATTTATTTGATATCTTTCAGTAATTGATCAAAACCTACATGAGAAACTTAGCCTTGAACTTGATTTCATCTTGTGGAGACCTTTGGATCCAATAGTAAAGTAACATATATAAAAGCTTAAACCAAACTCATAAGCTTAAATTTTTTATATGATGTTTGTGGTATTAACCTTAATTTGATATCAAGGTATAAGATTTTAGTAGACCTAATACAAGGATTTTGTGCCCATGTACGGTTATGCTAGAGCATATAGCATGCTTGGGTTTATATGCCTAGGATTGGGCATGCATAAGTATGCGGGTCGACCTAGAGGCTAACCATTAAGTTAATCTCTTATTATCTTTTCTTTCTTTTTCTTCTTTTCTATTTTTTAATAAATTGAAAATTAACTTTCTTTTTATTTTTGCTTGGATGATTTTTAAAAAAACTGTTTATCATGATTTGTTAATGTAATAATCTAATTCCAGCAACATAATCATATAATGAAAATAAAAAGAGAATGTTTTATTTAAAAGCATTTTTTTTTCTTTTGCAAATTACAAAATGAAAAAAGAAAAACCTATTACAAGGTAAAATCGATCCCACCTCTTCTCTAATTAATCATGGATTTGAATAAAAAATTTCTATTATTCAATTGTTAAAGAAATGACAATCAACCACACTTAGTTAAGTTGCCAAAAATCACAGTTGCACAATTTCTTGAGTTGGGATGGCAAGTGAAAAAAGTTTGCAAGAATATCAGCAAGGGAAGAAGCTTAAGGCCAAAGGATATGAGAGCATGCTGAGATGCATCTAAATTAGTAGGTTTATTTTTTCTTTTGCAATAATTTTTTTCAATCTTTTTCACTATTAAAAGGCTTGTTTTGCCTTGTATTTTTTTTCCATTGTAGATGTTCTAATAAATTGTTCTCATTTGTCATCCTAACCTAACAAATTGCATAACTTAAACCCTTCTTTTGAGTCTTTTCTTTTGGCATCTCTCTTGTGGTGATTCATTAGACTCATTGGCACTACATAGTTAGAGGAGAGAAGAATTTGAGGGTTTATTGTGCATACCTTTTTATAAACAAAGTAAAAATATTACAATATTGAAGAGCAATGTTGCAATGCTAAATTTCTATTAATGTTGTAATAATGGAGACCTAAAGTTGTAACGTTACTCTTTAATGTTGCAACTTTGAGCCCCAATATCGCAACGCTTAGATTATAGATCAATGGATCAATGAGCTCCTTAACTGTCTAGTTTGGGCAACATTACTAAGCAAGTGGGATGTATGTGATGTGCTATATTGCATGACTGGTGAGGGGACACGTTAAGGGGAACACAAGAAAGAACATTTGAAATGCTTTAGTAAATGTGATCACAATTTGCACCTCTACTCTTTGATTCTTCTTTAAATGCTCAAGAGTCCATGATCAAACTAAATGTTCCTCTTCAAAGAATAAGTATTCTCTATTGACATAATATTTTCGGAAACACGGTCGATATGGGGAGTAACAGTAGTTAATTGCATGTTGCAAACAATGGCTTGAAAGGATTAGTAGTAATGCTATAGTTGAGTCATCACTTTAATACTCGCTTTAGAAGATTTTGATCTCGAATTTGAGATGAAGTGCACATTCAAGTCCACTTTTAACTTACCAACAATGATGATCTAGTTGAATTTCAAAAGGAATGAAAACTAGTAAATGGGCCCATATATTGAGCAAGAGCCATTAGGGACACGTAGCACCACATCTTGAGAAAATGATGGATTTAAACAAATTTGCATTTAAGTGGTGTCCCTCACCCCCCAAAGAGGGAGCTCATAGAGGCAAGAAGAAGTGGCTATTGGTTCCAACCCTAACCAACTTCAAGCGTTGGTTGAGCAAATGCTAAATATTGCAATTGCATAATAATAACACTGTGGGTAGTTACTAGCACATATTGTTATATAGGAAAATTCTATAATGTAGCCACTAAAAAATTACTGTATTATATAGTCACTTTCCTCATTACAATAAAATCTTTCCAAATAAAGTAAAATTAAGGCTAATTATAGTAAAAGAAGTTGTTGACAACTTTCATAAACCTGTTGATAGGTTCTTTTGTATAGTAAACACCCTTAATCATAGTAAAATAAGGGTCGCTAATAGCAAAGTGACTATATTGTAGAATTTCTTATTTGCATAACAATAATACTATGGGCAATTATTAATAAGTACCAGTGTTATGTAACAAAATATTTATGCATGGGTGAATGACATGCAACATAGTATGCACACAAGGATAGATACCATGTAAAAAAATTTTTACTTCAAATTTCGGCATATAAGAAGGCAAAACATGATTGGTTTTGGGATAATCCACTAGAAGCACATCTATTGCCTTCCTCTTTACTTTTAGAATATTCTTAAGCATAGTGTTTTTGTTTTTTTTTTTTTTAATTAGAAAAAGCCATAAATTAAAAAAAAAAATTAACTTGTAGAGACAAATACAATTGAGTCCATTTAAAGCATGTAGGCCAACTAGGCATGGTGCACAAATAAATGTGCACCACAAGCATAACATGTACAATGGGCGGGGTGGGGCAGACACTTTTTATATTTAATAAAATATTATTTTTATGGAAATAATTAAAGGATAATCAATATACTTCTTATGGGAGTAAAGAATAAATATCTTATCTTTTTGTTATAATATATATATTAATATTGAAATATACCTATCCATTTATTAAAAAAACTAATACATAAAACTTATTTAAATTTTATTATTAACAAGAATACAACAACAAAATTTTAAATAAGTAATTAGAAGTAAAGTGGGAAAAAAATGATATAAAATATGCTTCAATTTTTTTAAATGATGATTCTATATGATTGTATTATTAGCAATATTAAAAAAATTATTAGTTTTAAGTCGTTCAATGATCAATATTTATTTTTATAATATTAATTGTGAGTAAAGTACATCAAGTTATATATGTTTATTATTATTTTTTCATATTTTATGCGATAAGATTCACAATCAATGAATAAATGGCAACTACAAAGAATTTATTAGTTAACTATGATTTTTTATTAAATAAAATTTAATATTATTAAGTATTATAAATAAAATTTTTTAAAAAGAGAGAATACTATTTAAGCAAAATACAAATAAATACAACCTAAAAAAAAGAAAAAAAGTAAAATGGCATTCATAAGAATTGAATCCATTGCCTTTGTTTAAATTTTATATGTCTCACATCTTAATTACCTTTAATGATTTATTATATTTTATTCTTAATATATATATATATATATATATATATATATAATATGCAATCATTTTTCTAATAAATTTTTTTAATTAACTTCTTTTTCGAGCCTCTTGCTGGGGAGGGGTTGTTTGTGAGGCAACCCCTCTAGATCCACCCCTAGTCCCAAGTTTAAATCTTATGCCATCGTTCAATTTATATTTGTTTTCGTTATTCATTTGATAAGTTTTAGTTCACAAATAAAAGGTATATAAAATAATAAATATAAAAGTGCAAAGGAAATTTATAAGTTTAAAATTTTAAATAATATAATTGTGTTACTAACTTAAATAATTTGATGAAGCTATAATCAAATATATCTATAGGAAGCAAATCGATGTAGCCATCTTGCCATATTTTAGTTGTGAGTTGTAATTTGTCATTATTTGTTTTTTTAGGATCTCCTATGCAACTTAAAATAAATAAGTTGAATGGATTATATTTTGCTTATAATACCAAAATATTCGTACTTTTAAATGAAACTTTTTTCCCCCTCTTAATAAGTGTTTATATCGCTACTTTCATTCGAAAAAAAAAAAACCCCGATAATTCATACTATTTTGATTACGTTAGTTTAAAGGGTGAATAGTAAACCCTTTAGGTCTATTTTATAGGATAATACAATAAAATTTCCAACAATCATGATTAATATCTTTTGTGTCATAATCCAATTTTTACACGTTATAATTTAGATTATAACTATCAAGATAATATCTGGCAAGAAAATAACTATTGAGTCATTATAAAAATGGTCTCTAAATACTTAATTAGAATGTACGAGATTCAAGTGGTAACATTCGAGACCACAATTTAACAGAACTTTGCCCTAGTGCTATACAAACTTTCTGCTCACCGGGGACAAACATCGTTCATGGCAATGTACAGCGCATGGACAAATGTACAACATCATTGACAATGACAAATGCTAGTCAACATGAAGGACCACAGTATAGCTAATAGTGAACCCACTCTAATAGAACAAGCCTTTTTTATTCCGAACCATGTGGGTAAAACATCCCTATATTATCAATTTGGTAAGAAATGTCTGGAATTTTTATGGTCAAGACCTCCAATCCATATTAGAAAATTTTCCTAAGGAAGCTCGATTGTGGAATAAATAGGTTTTCGGTTTAATTCGTAGGCAGAAAAATGACCTGCTAGCAAGGCTAAGAGTTATTGAGAGAGAACTATCTCTGAATCAAAACTCTTTCTTGATCATCTTAAAAAGAGAGTTGAGAAAAAGAAAGAATTTGAATCAAATTTGGATAAGGGAGGGAGCCTTGTGGACAAGAAAGCACTAAGTAGATGGATACAAGATGGGGAATGTAATTCTAAATTTTATCATTCCATTATCCTGGCCTTTAGAACAAAAAAAAAAAAGAATTTTAGCTTTTAAAAATGGGATAAGGCAATGG
Source organism: Laguncularia racemosa (assembly GCA_037954665.1). Lineage (NCBI taxonomy): Eukaryota > Viridiplantae > Streptophyta > Magnoliopsida > Myrtales > Combretaceae > Laguncularia > Laguncularia racemosa. The sequence goes on from JBBMOL010000072.1 coordinate 2,110,843, forward strand.
GTAACTGATCAGGTTGGGGTAGGAAACCTTTTCAAAAGTTTCTTTATTGATCTGCTTACATCTTTAAGACAATTCTATGAGATCTCTAACTCAGTTCCCCAAACTTTTGCTTATGGCTTAAATCAAGCACTAACATGAGCCTGGCTAAGGAAGTCAATGTCTCTAAAAATACAAAGAGCTCTAATGAGAATAGGTTCTCTGAGTCACCAAGGAAGGATGGATTACATGCAATTAAAAAAAAAAGAAAAGATTATTGGCATATTATTGGTGTCTTAATTTTCTCTTTTATTCTAAAAATGCTTAAAGAAAGGAAAATCCTAGATTTTATTACTCAAAACATTGCTGATTTTAATCCCAAAACAGGATGGGACCTTGGAAATCAGACGGTTTGGGGTAATAAGTTTGTGTACAGTAATTTATAAGATTATAACTAAAATAATAGTACACAGACTTAGACCTTTTCTAAATGGTTTAATCCATCCGTGTCAAGTTAGTTTTATCCCAACAAGGAAAGTAGCTGACAATTTAAATTTTGTTGAATGAAATTATGCACAACTGCAACAAAAAACAAGGAAAAACATGGATGGATAATAATCAAGGTTGATTTACATAAGGCTTATGATTCGATTGAGTAGGATTTTATTCATTGGTGCTTAGTGAGTTTAAACTTCCCTAAGTGGTGAATTGAGTTAATTGACTCATGCCTATTAACATCCTCTTATAAAGTTCTTTTAAATGGTTCTAACCTGAAAAGTTTTGAACCTTCAAGAGGCAGTAGATAAGGGGATCCATTCTCACCATAGTCGTTTATTTTAGAGTTGAATTTTTTAGCAGAATGGTGGAAGAAGAGGTTCAGCATAAGAGAGAATTTCTCATATTTTTTATGCTGGTGATATTATTCTTATTGCAAAGGTAGATGGGAACAATGCATCGGCAATTCAGAGGGTGCTAACTACTTTTAAAAGTTTCTTTGGTCTGTCTGTTAACGACTCCAAATCCACAATCTTTTAAAGACAAACATAAGGGAGAAGATCAATAAGAGGTTACGGTTTAAAGAAGCGACTGAATCTGGCTCCTACCTCGGATTTCTACTGAAAAAGGGAAATAAATAGAAAAATCTCAAATTTTGATTTATTGATTCAAAAGTTCCAAAAGAACCCTAGTTGGAAAGCAAAGCGATTGAGTTTGAATGGAAGACTAATCTTAACTAAAGCAGTTTTAGATGCTCTTCCAACATGCTACATGCAGGAAAACAAGCTACCATAAAAAACAATTTCAGAAATGGAAACAATTATTAGGAGCTTTTCCTAGGATGGTGTGGATGAATGGAATAAAGTCCATTGAACAAATTGGGAAAATATTGTATTACTCAAAAAAGAAGGGGGGTTTGGGTCTAATGGAGGTGAGAATGAGAAACAAGAATGTGTAGTCAAGCTAAGTTGGGAATTCAATTAGAGAGGTATTACATGGGTTACTTTGTTAAAAGCAAAATGTAAGGAAAAAAAAATTAAATAATAAAATTACTCGTGTTTCCAATTCATCCCAGACCTTCAAGAAAATTAAAGAAAGCTAGGATTGGTGTCATTGGCAAGGCTTGGTTGTAGGAAATAGGGGGAAAGGGCAAAGTGGCAGGCGCAAGAAACCTTCATAGGAAATTGTTGTAGAAACTTTACCATTACATGCTGAAAGCCTTTCAGTGAAAGATTGCAGGTTAGATGATCTGGGATGGAATCAAAAAGTTAGATATACTATAGATATTAACCTGGAGGAACAGATTGGACAAGTTAAGGTAGTGGCATCCCATTCAGAATCTATATATTCTTCGGCAAATTGTTGAAAGCAACTTGCCTTATGTGATATCTATGAAAGGATGAATACAAGAAACAATTTGGAGGGTGAATAAAATTGTGCGTAGGTCTAAAATTCACTTTTCCCTCCAAAGGTAAAGCTATTCCTCTAGAGAGTAATGCGGAATGGGTTTCCTATTGTGAGCAATTTGCAGAAGAGGAACATAGCAATGCAAGCAAAATGTCCAAGATGTATGAATGCAGTTGAGGACATAGATCGCGCTCTTAAGAAAGGCCTCAACCTCCACCAGATACATCTTGATTGAGAGAGGCATACGGGCATTAAAATTGACAAATCAGGTAGCTTTGAGCTTTGAGGATTGGATGATGGAAAGCTGGCATCTGACGAAATCCGTTACATATGAATCAATTCCTCCAAATTCCTTAATGTTCGTTGTAATGCTATGGCTTAGTTGGTGAAAAAGGAATGATGTTCTTTTTGGTAGACCTCAATCAACCCTAAAGCTATTTTAATTAGTTCGAGCTAAAGCTTTTGAGCTATGGGTCATCACAAAGCAAACAATAAGGATATTTTTAGTAGAAATGAAAAAAATCTTTGTTGGCAAACCTCAAGAGAAGGTTAGGTTGAGTCAACACTGATGGATATGTGATTTAACCATCAAGAAGGGTGACAATTGGACGAATAGAAAAGGTGAGCTTAAGCATTGGATAATGGATTTTGGCCGAAAAGTAGAAAAATTGCCAACAAAATTATAGGGCTTTTGCTGGGGGGCTATCTTATTTCATTAAAATAAACTTCAAGAAAATTATTGTAAATATGGATTCCATCATAGTCATTCCCTTATTTTCAGATGATTGCAATTTTAGATGTAAATTCAATAATGTCATTGTCATATGTAGAGGGTTTCAGGAGGAGGTCATCCCTAGAGAAAATTGAATAGTATGGCTATTTTTTAGCAGGTGGAATACAATAGGAAATAAAGTAAGATTTTTTATTTGCTTCTGCATACAGTGTTAATTAATCCACTTTTTAAAGACATGTATAATTATGATTTGGTAAGAGAGTGTAAATCTCCTAAAAGACTTGACTTTGGCTATATGCCAAATTTTTGCATGAGAGTGCATTCATATATATGGTATTTTATTGTCCCTAAAAAAAGAAAAGAAAAGAAAAAAGAAATTACTTGCTATATCAAACCGAAGAAAATAAAAAAAGTCTTAGTTTGTTATGATTTTTCGTTTTATAATTGTAAATATGTTTCCAAAATTATAGATCTAAAATGAATAAGGTGGGAGGTATGACTTTGCTTTCTCATAACTTTTAAAGATATACTCATTGTTAAAAGTTTAAAGCTATTATAAAAAGACAATGCAATGATTACAAGACTTTATCATTGATTTGGAGGTGTATGTATTTTCAAAATGGTAGGGAAGCGAAAGCAAACCTTAATTCTATATATACCTAATCCATGAGTAAGGGTATTTTTGTAATCATGACCTTTTCCACCAAAATTGGTTCCTAAATGTAAGAAATAAGATTTTGGGACCATTTTAATTGATAACTTATGACATGATCTCCTTGTCTTTCAAAAAGACATTATGTTGAATTCGGTACACATTTGAAATGAACCAAAACCTTTGTAGTAGCTTTGACCATGTTTTCAATAGGAAAATTGTTTATATGAGTCAAATCAAGCTATAAATTATATGATATGTGATAAAAGTTTAATACATAATAAAATATAAACCATGAATATTAATATGTTTATCCAATGGATTATGATTGGATCTTTATCCATCTAAATACATGATAACAATTTTTTTGTATCAATTTGTATGATACGCAATTTCACCATTTTATTTTAATGTGTAGGGGCCAGATCCTCTGATGTTTGCTCGGTTGTTCACATGTCACATGTTTGCATGTGGACCCTTGCAAATGCCAATATTCTTTACCCACATGATTATTTACCGCAACTTCTCCCAACACTCGATTTTGAAGAGGCTGTCTTGTTGGAGACTTTGAGGTTTCTTCGACTTAAAAACCTTATTATTCGTTGAACCAAACATGACATGTGAGGCGATAGTCAATTTGACCCATTGTTCGAATTCTTTGACCAAAACACTGGGGAATCACATTAATAGTACTGTCTTTCTCTCTCTCTTCCTTCTCTGAATTATTTTATCTTGGAAAGTACTAATCCAATAGTTGAAAATATAGAGGGTGTGCTTAATTCTTGTTCTTTCCAATGCAAACGTTCACTGGAGTCTGATCGAAGAATACATATGGTCTTTTGACCAATATTGTCAGAAAAAAAGAGGAGAGATTCTAGATACAAGTTTAATTCTCATGTTACATCTCTTGATAAAAGAAAATGAAACGTTACTATTCAAGCACACTCAAATGGTGTATCTATTTTGGTAGGAAATTCTAATAAGAGTTTCATAACTTTAATAAATTATTATCAAGAGATGAAGGATATTAATGATTTTAATGTTAAATTATGGTAAGGATTGAAGGTAGCACCGATTTTCCTTTTCGATGTCGTTGATATTTGACAGCGACGATGTGTCAGTAATTTTTGTATTTTCGAAACTAGTAAAAACGCTGACTTGGTTGAAAATCCAACAAAGACAAAGGGTATGGAACATGTAATCCTGAGCTCAGCGATTGATTATAGAAGACAGGGCCACATTAATTTTTTTATTTTTAAATTGATGGGTCGTACATCAACGGGAAAAAATTTATACGATCAATCACGTATTTCGTGAAATTTGAATATACAAATGTACTCATTTGCTTAGCCGATCCGATGTTGCATGTGCATGGGAATTTACTTCCACCTCGGTATAGCAACTGGTGGCAGAACACAAATTCGTCATTTAACTTGATTTAATTATAAGAAGAAAAAGGTAGAAGTGTTGAGGTTAGGGAAAAGGTCTATTTTGTTGGGTGTTTTTAGAAAAATTCTGAAGTTTAGGTCGGCTTTAGGGTCTAGCCTCATCCATCTAGTTCAAAATAGGCTTGGCATAACCTATCTGATGAATACTCTTGTAACTATTTGTTTAGTATTTTTGGATATTGACTATTTTATAGTTTGCTTACTTGGTTGAATTGATTTTTTGATAACCCAATAGGTTTGGACATTTATTAGTAGTACAATTTGATATAAACATGTAAAACCAAAATAGAATATCCTTGTAGTAAAAGTATCAATGGAGAAACGAGTGTGGAAAGTAACAATACTTCATTAATACAAAAAACTCTTACTGAAAATGTTATAACGCTTAAACTTTATTTTCATTACCATTATACTATGCCTTAAATTATGTCCTGTCTATTTTCTTAGTATGATTTTCTCATTCGAGTTTCTTTCAATTTTGCATTGATTGAGCATTTTTTTTTTACTTTTTATTGTATTGATTACTAATAATATAATCTTGTAAAGTTAATATAAAAAACTATATTATTTTTTATAATTTTATTAAAAAATTTATTCATTTAACCTTTTATAAAATATATCAAATATCTCTAATCGATATATAAAAAAAAATTTAAATTTATTTTTTATTTAATATTAAATTGTATTAAAAGTATATTTATTTCTATTTATATAAGATGTATTATAATTATAATAATAAGTAAATATCTTTTATAAATAATTTTAATATTATATATTCATCCCCCGATGATATGATTCCGTGTCTTCATATGTCTAAACTTCTTCTTAACATATACATAAATCACTACCCCCACATTACACCTATAAAGCATCACCAATCTTATGACAGATCGCTAAAATTTACCCTTGAGCTCATAGAACCTAACATAATTGATGGATCTCACTTCTTCAACCACCTTGTTTGGTGTAAAACTTGAAACAGCCTTCACTAGAAGATACATCATATTTCCTTACTTAGAGGTGAGAGAACTAACCCCACATTCCTATTGTTGATAACTTAAATTGCATGTACTATGCTTTTGGCGTACACAATGAAGAGTGTTTTTATTTTTTTTAAGATTTATGTTTATCATCAGCCTCTTTTCCCATCTCATCTATCAGAACGGTGTCATGTACAAACTATGTTGACGTCTCCTTAATATCTCCAGTTTGCTGTCCATCCATGACTATTGTGAGGAAAAAAAAAATCATTAGAAATCAAATGTTATGGGTAAAGTATAGTGGTAAATAAGAATAAACAAAAATTTAATATATATACTACCATATTAAGAAAGTTAATATGACTGATTATTTATATTCTTTTGTATTAAAATTTATTTATTATTATCCATCATTATTATTAGATATCTACATGATATATCGCTCTTAATGAAACTTTTCTCATAGAGGCTTAAAATTAATAATTGTTATAACTTTTGGATCAAATCTCTAAATATTTTTATCCTTATCACTTTATCTTGTACATGTTTTAAAAATCTCCATCTCTTACTTTAATACTTTTTTTTTTTTGAGATTCTAATTAACATAGCTTTAATAACTCTACCATATGTTTTCTCAAGGTTATAAATGTCACAAATAAATCTTGCCTTTTTCTCCTAATACCAATTTACAATCTTAGTTTACTTGTGTTGTGCTGTGATTTTGGAAGTGATTGAGTCATTTACAAAAGAAAAAAAGGTCAAACGTTATTTTAATGTGACCACTTCGATACTTAAGTTAATATAAATGAGTTATAATGAATATTTTAGAGAGTAAAGAGTCTAAAAAAGTCTGTTACCCAATAATCCATGATTCCTATTTACAGTGATCGTGGACGATTTTCATACGAGAAGTGTATTAATTCTAAAAAATTTCTCCGAATATTGTAATGGATATATATTTGATCAGCCTCTTTTATTATTTGTGACATGCTTTCGTACTTATCTATTATAATGATGTGCACGAAACGATTTGATCTAGTGGTTGGGAAGTGTAGATCGAACCTAGGTAATCTTGTATTGGAGTGGTTTGGAATAGATTGGCCTAGGCAAGTAAAACTCAGACAGAGATTTAAGTGAGCTGAAATGGGCCCTAAGAGTCTATACCTAAAAATCTCTATCAATAACTTATAATAAGATTGTAATTTCTAAGAATTTGATTCCACTATTTAGTAATAAAAGTAAATTAGGAATACAATCTTAAAATCCATGAAATCTTATTACTTTTCTTATTTTAGTAATAGACTTCCAATTTCTAAAATCCATCTTACATCTTTTAATAAAATCATGATTTTCTCTCTCTCTCATATGTCTAATTCTATCTCATACGATAATTCTACAATTCATATTAAGTCAATCAAACAAAATAATAACATTATATATTCATTTGCTATAACTTACCAAACAATGGATTGTTAACTAGATTCCTATGATTTGAACTCAAGGAGATAAATTCCAGGAGTCGCTTCCAAGATTTAAACCAAGCAAGGCCTAGGAGTCCTTGAAGATGTAAAGCTTCCATTTCCGATTCTTCAATGCATAGGTCTCTTCTTATAGATGAAATCTTTCTGTCAACCGTCGCATAAAAAAGTTAGTTTTATTTTTCCGTTTTCTTCCCTCGTCTGGACGAGCATAGGACACCAAGATTTGAAATGCATCGTCGCCCGTTGGATTATGGCATGGGATTCTAATATGAAGCTTCATACTGTTCAATGATTCAGCGAACCATGTGGAGTGAAGGGAGATTTTGCCTCCCCCCCTCTCAAGTCCATATACATGGAAGAATCCAAAAAGATGCCACGCTCGCAACAGTTGTAAACGTGTGATGTTAAAGCATCGACAGTTTGAGCTCAAGATACAACGAAAATGCCACTTACAATTTCACGTACATTTTACTGACTAAGAATGCAGTACTGTTTACATCACTTGATTTGACTAGTACCAGGACACACTTATTATGGTCCAAAAGAAATTTATAATTACGAAACCCAAAAGCTCGATAAGTGCAATTTCAAATGTTAACGGTTCGATATTATCATGTAATCAATTTACGACTAAAATAATTTGCTTTTGTTGAATTTAGTGGAACATATAGGCAAAAAGGTATAAAATAAATAGGATATTAGGAAAGGTGTTTGAAAAGTTTAAAGCTAAAGTATGAAACTTAACCACATTATACTCCAAAGAATGGATCCAAAGCTACTATATATAGTACGATTTCTCTCACATCAAAGCTAGAACAAGGGCACTTGCTGTAGCATCAAACCCTTCTGCTATTACTTGGGAATCTTCCTCCCAGGTTCAAAGAAAGCCAAGGTATACACATTTATACACTAAAATTAACCCTTAGAAATCACATCAACATCTACCCGTCTCATTGTCTTGGTTTCGTTTTGGTCCCGTATATTGATATTATTGAGTATATGCATGTATCTTCAATGGATGATACATGGAAGCACTCAAAGAGAGAGAGTTCTAGCAAATCGAGTGGTCTCCTAAGAAGTTTTTCTCAAAAGAATACAAGTTCATCGTCCTCGTCTTCCAAATTTTCGATCCCTAGAAGTCACTCGTTAAGGAACCCTTCAACCAATAATGCCAATTCTCTCGTAAGGAGTTCTTCAACAAAGAGCCCCTCTTCGTCTTCCAAGCATTGCGGGGACCTTCAATCACAACACAAGCATAGTGCCTCTAGCTCTGGCAACATTACTCGAAAGTATAGCACCCTGGCCAAGGAACACAAGGCAAGATTCTACATCATGAGACGGTGCGTCGCAATGCTCGTCTGTTGGCACAAACATGGAGACTGATCCATTGAATGCTCAAGAGAAGATATGGATCGATGTTTCGGTGTGTCTTATTTGATGTGTACTAGAAATTAGCTAGGACACCTCAAATTTTACAAGAATTTATGGGCCGACCAGTCAAAATTGGTCGAGTTAGGGACGATGATTACGATGATGATGATTGATGTTGATGATAAGCATTATATTCAAGATGGAGGAATCGTTATTATTCAAAAGACTTCAATTTTTTTTCCCTTTTCCTATATTATTCGGTACATTTTTGTAATTAATTTACGTGCAATGGAGGTGAGTTTACACAATTTTAAGGGAATATGAACATATAATTAGATGTTGAAGGAAGATTTTTATATCAAATGGTTCCATCTGCAAGCAGATTTATCTTTATTAGGAAATATAGAACGAGTTATTTGCATAATGATCTCCAGCTACCAAGGATTAATAATTTTACCGTAGCATATCTCTATGTATCTATATAAGCAGTTTTTAATTATTATTATTATTTTTCAATTGTTATGTATTATATATATTATATATATATAGAAAAAGAATCAAGCCTAATTCATCTCATTAAGGATAATCTCCGTGACAATCGAACTATAAGGATTTTGGCTGTGCATATTCATTATATATGTTCATCAAACAATAATATTATAAGATCTGGTTGAAATTAAATGAAGCACCGACCTAGCTAATCTTGTCGACCGATTTGACTGGATATATTGTACTGGGAAGAGTATGGAATAATAATTCCACTAGCTACTGGGGGGCTATTTTTTTTTTTTTTCCTTTTGATATATATATAAATAATGGAGATGCTTATCGGAAGTGTACTAGTCACACACCTTATCTGTTGTTGTTTTGTTTAGAGCATTCTTTTTTCTGTTGGTTTGTCTGGATGAAAGAAAAGATTCCCTTCAGATGTTGGAACCACCCATACAATAAAGACAATTTTCGATTATTGGATCCAACATTGGAAAAAGCATATGTCTACTTTCTTCACTGTCTGAAAGCTGGAAACTCTCTATGCACTAAAAGCAAGATCTTCCACAAAATTACATGGTCTTAATAAATTCGTTTTTTCTCATCTACTGGCTAGCTAGCTACCTCTTTGCCATCATGGGTTCTAAGAATTAGGAATCTATATAGACCCTCTTTTGCTCATTTTGGATCCTTGTTGTTACTTAATTAAGAAGATGAATTGATGGATGGATTGTTTATTTAAACCGGGAGCAAAATATTATTGTATTAAATTTTCATTCCTTTCGGCTTTTGGATTTGATCTTTTGTTTTACATGGATTTTGATTTAAAATATATTTACATCAACCACAACATAGATTTACATAAAAAATTATCACAATTGACTTATAAATAATTTATGCTCATAAATTGCTTTTAATATGGTGTGAAAATTATTATTTAATTATATAATATTGGGGTATAAATCCAACATATATGGGTCTATACCAAGGGTATTCTAAGTATATGAAGTATACTTGAATGAAAGAATGTTAAACTTGAAGAAAATTGACGAAACCAAGCAAAATAGGGCAAGGCCGGCTCAGGACTGCCGGCCTAAACAAAGGATCGCCGCTGGCTTTATTTTGTCATTGTTGCTCGGTCACATTGAAGGCCGGCTCAAGGCAGACCTAATGCCGCTGGCCTTGAGCCGGCGTAAGTCCTAAACTTGTTTTTTTTTTTCTTTTTTTTTTTTCGTGGCCAATATATATATATATATATAGAAGTGTTCCTGTGTAGGTGGTACGAAACACAAGAGTGAGAAACATAGAGAGGTTATTCCTAAACCTAGAGAGAGTTCTAGAAAGGGAAATCCATTGTATTTGATCTACCGGTTTGTTGTGAGATTGAGTAATCCACTAATGAGACTAGTGAAGAAGTGTGTAACCCATTACTTTGATAGTGGAAGAATTTTTGTGCGGCAGTCTCGTGGTTTTTCCCTAAATTGGGGTTTTCCACGTAAATCCTTGGTGTTGATTGTTTTTATTTCTGCAAGTTATTATTGATTGTTGTTTGTTTCAATTGTTAATCGCACAGGCAAGAGAAAAAGTTCGGATCTTTTTCTTAACAAGTGGTATCAAAGCACCAGGTTTCAAAAAGAAAATTAGGGTTTTCGCTACAAATTGAAGTTAGGGTTTTGTGTTTTCAATCACAGACATGGCTGAATCTTCAGGTACGATGATTAAACTTAATTCCTCTAATTACTCTATCTGGAAGTCGATGATGGAAGATCTGTTATACTGCAAAGATTTGTATTTGCCTTTGGGTGGTGATGCTGCAAAGCCACAAGATAAATCTGATGCAGAGTGGTTGATACTACATAGGAAAACTGTAGGGTATATTAGACAGTGGGTTGATCAGAGTGTGTATCATCATGTTGCTCAGGAGACTAGGCTGATGTTCTATGGAAGAAACTAGAGTCGATGTATGAGAGGCAAACTGCTTTGAATAAAACTTCTTTGATAAGAAGGATAGTTAACTTGAAATACAGGGAAGGCTCGAATATGTCAGAGCATTTGAATGATTTTCAGGGACTCGTGAATCAACTGACTATTATGAAGCTTGTGTTTGAGGATGAGATCCAAGCACTCCTATTGTTGAGCTCATTACTTGAGAGTTGAGAAACTCTTGTAGTATCGGTTAGTAATTCAGCTCCAGATGGAATGTTCACGTTGTCTATGGTTAAGGATAGTTTAATCAATGAAGAGGCCAGGAGGAAAGATTTGGGTACCAGTTTTGATTCTAGGGCACTTGTCACAGACAAGTCTGATAGGAGGGGTAGAAGTAAGAACAGAGGAAAGAATGATAAATCTGATAGAGCAGGTAAGTCAAATGGGAGATCCAAGTCAAGGGGCAAAAAGAACATTAAATGTTTTTATTGTGACAAGCCAGGACATTACAAGAAGGAATGCAGACTGTGGAAGAAAAAGCAAGGAAAGGGTGATGATTCAGATGAAGACACCACTGCAGCAGCAGATGATGAGATAGTGGTTACATGGGATGAGGGTTGTATTAGTCTTATAGGTCATGACAGTGACTGGGTAGTTGATTATGGTGCCTCCTTTCATGTGACAGCACATGATGAGTTTTTCTCATCCTACACTGCTGGTGATTATGGCAATGTTAGGATGGGAAATAATGAAACCTCAAGGATTATAGGCATTGGGAGCATCATCTTGGAAACTAATACAGGTTGTAAACTCGTTCTCAAAGATGTGAGAAATGTACCAGATATCCGCTTGAACCTTATCTCAACAAGAAAATTAGATGATGAAGGCTTTCACAGTTACTTTGGTGATGGTAGTTGGAAGCTCACCAAAGGGTCTCTGATTATAGCAAAAGGAAGAAAGGATAACACACTTTACTTAATGCCAGCAAAGCTAAGTAAAGGGGAATTGAACTTGACTGATGATGCTACTGTAGAGATGTGGCACAGACGACTCGGGCACATGAGTGAGAAGGGGCTCCAGATGCTTATGAAGAAGAAGCTTCTACCAGATTTGAAAGGTACTTCTTTAAAACCATGTACTAACTGTTATGCTGGTAAACAACACATAGTTACTTTTCAGAGAAATTCATCTAGTAGAAAAGCTCATATATTAGATCTGGTTCATACAGATGTGTGTTATATGAAGGATTTGACAATGGGTGGTGCAATGTATTTTGTTACATTTATTGATGATCACTTTAGGAATCTTTGGACATATGCATTAAAGTCCAAAGATCAGGTTTTGAATGTATTCAAATAGTTTCACTCTAGAGTGGAGCGTGAGACCAGCAGGAAGTTGATTTGTGTCAAGGCTGACAATGGTGGGGAGTACAGAGGCCCGTTTGAACAGTACTATGTTGATCATGGGATAAAATTGGAGAAGACAGTTCTAAAGACACCATTGCAGAATGGTGTTGCAGAAAGAATGAATCGCACCATCACTGAGAGAGTGAAGTGCATGTTATCTCAGGCCAAGTTGTCTAAGTCATTTTGGGGTGAAGCTATGAGAACAGCTATTGACTTGATAAATCTTTCTCCCTCATATGCTCTGGATGGTGATATCCTAGAGAAGGTTTGGATAGGTAAAGACATTTCTTATAATCACTTACGAGTTTTTGGTTGCAAGGCTTTTGTGCACATTCCAAAAGGATGAGAGAGCAAAGCTTAATGCTAACTTCAAGCAATGTATTTTCCTTGGATATGCACATGATGAGTATGGGTATAGATTATGGGATCCTGTTGATAGGAAGATTATCAGGAGTAGAGATGTGGGTTTCATAGAGGACCAGACAATTGAAGATATGGAAAAGATTGAGAAGCCAACATCCTCAAGTCAGATTCCCACAAATGTAGATCTTACACCTTTATCTGATCTGACTGATGGAAGAACTGTGGAGGACACAGGTAATGAGTTACAAGAGCCACAGCAGCAGGCTGAGGTGAGGAGATCTTCTAGAGATAGAAGACCATCAGTGAGGTATAGTCCAGATGAGTATGTGATGATTACTGATGGGGGAGAACTTGAATGTTATGAGGAAGCAATGACTCATGACAAAAAGAAAGAATGGGTGAAAGCCATGCAAGAGGAAATCAAATCCTTGCATGAGAACAAGACTTATGAGCTAGTTGAACTGCCTAAGGGCAGGAGACCTCTAAGAAATAAATGGATGTACAGATTGAAGACTGATGAAAGTAGCTCACAGCCAAGGTACAAGGCAAGGCTAGTTGTGAAGGGGTTCAATCAGAAGAAGGGGGTCGATTTTGAAGAGATTTTCTCACCAGTGGTGAAGATGTCATCTATCAGGGTTATGCTCAGTATTGTTGCTAGAATGAATCTAGAGGTTGAGCAGATGGATGTGAAGACAACATTCCTTCATGGTGATTTGGAGGAAGAGATTTATATGGAGCTGCCTGAAGGGTTCAAGATCAAGGGGAAGGAGAATCTTGTTTGCAGATTGAAGAAAAGTTTATACGGAATGAAACAAGCTCCAAGGCAGTGGCACAAGAAGTTTGAGTCCTTCATGATTGATCAGGGTTATATCAGGACTGCTACAGACCATTGTGTCTCTATTAAGAAGTTAACCAGTGGTGAGTTTATTATATTGCTACTTTATGTAGATGATATGCTGATTATTGGCAGGGATGCCAAACAGATCAAAGAACTGAAGATTGCATTGAGTAAGTCTTTCTCCATGAAAGATTTAGGACCCGCTAGCCAAATTCTGGGTATGAGGATTATTAGAGATAGGAAGAGCCAGAAGTTGTGGTTATCATAGGAGAGGTATATTGAGAAGGTGTTAGAGAGATTCAGCATGAGCAAAGCAAAAGCTGTCTGCTCTCCACTTGCAGGTCACTTCAAACTGAGTTCAGCTCAGTGTCCAAAGAGTGAGGCAGACAAGGAAGATATGAAGAAAGTCCCATATGCTTCAGTAGTGGGAAATCTTATGTATGCCATGGTGTGTACCAGACCTGACATTGCTCGTATTGTAGGTGTGGTGAGTCACTATCTCTCAAATCCAGGCAGAGAGTACTGGACAGCAGTTAAGTGGATTCTCAGATATCTCAGGGGCACTTCTAGGTTATGTTTACAGTTTCACGATGACTATAAATCTGCATTAGAGGGGTTTTCAGATGCTGACATGGCTGGTGATTTGGATTCTAGGAAATCCACTTCAAGTTACCTGATTACTTATGCAGGGGGAGCAGTGTCCTGGCAATTGAAGTTACAGAAGTGTGTTGCACTTTCCACTACTGAGGCTGAGTATATTACTGTAACAGAAGCCTGCAAGGAAGTCTTGTAGATGAAAAAGTTTTTAGAAGAGCTGGGTCAAGAGCAGGAAGAGCTGAAGCTGTACTGTGATAGTCAGAGCGCTATACATCTTAGTAAGAATCTGATGTTCCATTCCAGGTCAAAACACATTGATGTTAGGTATCATTAGATCAGGGATGTGCTAGAGTCAAAACAGTTGAAGCTTGAGAAGATTCACACTGATGACAACGCGTCAGATATGATGACGAAGGCTCTACCCAATGAGAAGATTGTTTGCTGCAGGAAGATTGCAGGGGTGATGGAACCCCCCATATGGGTCTATACTAAGGGTATCCTAAGCATATGAAGTATACTTAGATGAAAGAATGTTAAGCTTGAAGAAAATTGACGAAACCAAGCGAAACAGGGCAAGGCCAGCTCAGGGCTGCCGGCCTAAACAAAGGATCGCTGCCGGCTTTATTTTGTCATTGTTGCTTGGTCACATTGAAGGCCGGCCACGGCGTTGGATACTTAGGCCGTCGGCCTTAAGTCGGCGTAAGTCCTAAACTTATTTTTTTTTCTTTTTTTTTTTCATGGATATATTATATAAGTGTTCCTGTGTAGGTGGTACGAAACACAAGAGTGAGAAACACAGAGAGGTTATTCCTAAACCTAGAGAGAGTTCTAGAGAGGGAAATCCATTGTATTTGATCAACCGGTTTGTGGTGAGATTGAGTAATCCACTAATGAGACTAGTGAAGAAGTGTGTAATCCATTACTTTGATAGTGGAAGAATTTGTGTGCGGCGGTCCCGTGGTTTTTCCCCAAATTGGGGTTTTCCACGTAAATCCTTGGTGTTGATTGTTTTTATTTCTGCAAATTATTGATTATTGTTTGTTTCAATTGTTAATCGCACAGGCAAGAGGAAAAGTTCGGATCTTTTTCTTAACATATAAATATAAATTACATTCACATAACTATCCATGGCCTTTCCATATTTTTAAGAAATAATGTCATTAGGAAAAGTTGCAATTCTTCTATAAGTATCATCATTTGCATAAGTCATGTCTCTTTAAAATTAGTTAAAGAAGTATTAGTATAAAAAGAATGTTGTGTGGAAAAAGAAGTATTATTAGTGGCAAAATAAAAGAGACAAAGATAAAAAATCATGAATGATCCAAGGGTAATATTAACAAAAAATTTATATGTGACGAAAATTTTAGAAATTATTATCTATATAGCACAAACTAAACTCAAATGTCATATAACTCTTGAGGAAAATTGCATATAAAGTCCCCAAAACTATTAATCACTTGTGGATAAACTCTTTATCTTTGGGATGAGAGAAAGGAGAGGGGAGAAAATGGGGGGAGATTATTGCAATTTTATTATTTGGTATAAGATGTGAATTAGAAGAGAATGGAAAATAGATGGAGTTGTTCACCTAGCTTTCTTTTTCCTTTCTACATGCTTTTTTTTTTTTAATTTTTTATGATCATATTGGTTATTTTACATTAAATCTTATTTTGTCTTTGATAATGATTAAGACTCTTTCCATTTTCCTTTGTCCATCCAAACACATAAAACGAATTAGATACTCTTACAATTCTTTTATTTCATATTATTTTCTCCTATATTCTTTTCTTCTCAACTTCTTTCTCATGCCAAACAAAGTGTTAAGCTTCAAGCATGGTTTCACCTTCTCAAGACTATTGAATATATACACATAACCCCTAAAGCTACCTCTGAAGTCCCAAAATTGCTACTATTTATACTCATTTTTAGTCATTTGTTTGGGGTTATAGTAATAGTTTGGAGTCATATGTATATTTTTAAAAATTATGGAAAAGTGGAGTTATCATTTGGAAATTTATAAAGTCTATCTATACATAATCAATAGTTTTAGATCGTATTTGTAATTATTCTTTACTTTTATACAATGTGAATCTATTTTCTTTTTTTTTTTTTTTTTAAGTGGGGAAGGGTAGTTACTGTAGATAGAGGGTAAATGAGGAAATTGGATCATACAGAGAGTACAATAGACTACAATAAATGGAGTACCATACATGACTCAACAGCATTGTCTTTTTCACCCTAAATCGAAACAGGTCCTTCCCAAACAACTTCATGCTACAAATTGTCAATTTCTTAGGCCCACTGTAGTTCCTGGAGAGGGACAGGAGTTTGAGAGTTAGTAGAATCATCTAATCAAAACCCATCCTTCAGTAACTGGTCGAAATTGGTGGCTTTTGATAATTGATAGACAGGTAAAACTGTAAACGAATCACTGTCCTCCCTCCTCCTGAACACAAAGATATTTAATGATTAACCTCATGATGTATAATGCAAGTGCTCTTGTGATCTGGGTAAAAAGGAAAGGACCACAGTGGGAAGTTTCGCTTTTAACTTTTGATTGATCTATCGCTCTGGAGTAAATCGTATAGCTATGGTGTAGCTTGCTGGCTTTATCGTACATGCACACGCGTTTGAATAAGCTCTGTGGTGTATGATATAGAATAAGGACTTTGAATGGGGTAATTTTCATCGATCGAATAATAGTTTTGTGTAAATAACTCGTCCATGCAATAATATGATTCATAGAATTTAAATCACCCCTCACTTAAATGAATCTTTTAACATGTGTAAGAAAGATGGTTTTTTTAAAAAATAAGAGAAATATATTAGGTGTTTTTAAGAAGATTTTTATTTTGTTCGATGATAATTTTCCTCGGACAAATGAAATGAAATAAAATAAAATTTATAAGTTATTTCCTATCTTTTGTGGAGGTCTTTGTTCGATACTACATCCTAAAACCAAATAATAATAGTGATATTCTTATCAAGTAGGAGAATATGATGACAAATATGATGGAAAAACAAGTATGAACTTTATACATCTTTTTGTAATTTTGTCATTATGGTATGAGATGCAAGATTAAATGGCCTGGGGTTTCATGGACTGAGATTTAACTAGAGAAATAAAGGGAAATCTGAATTTGATGTAGAATTGGCCTCTTCTAGTCGGCTTGGGTGGTATTTAAATACACGTTTTTCATTATGAGGCTATAGGATCTGATTATGCTTCGCTTATGACTGGCACCATTTCTGAAAATATTGACAGGAAAATATTCTTTTGATTTGACAAACAATCTCACAAACTTGCATGGAGATTTGCCTAATATTTGGAAATTTTTTTGATTAAGTACTTTACCGATATATTTTAACCATGTGTTTACTTATCCTTACTGGATTTATCACTGTTTCTACTTTTGTTATAATTTAGCATCACCATGGTCATGCACTCGCAAAATGTTTTAATTTAACATTCACAACTCATTACTTAACCTCACGTTCATTGAATATATAAAATTACTAAAACAATCTCACGTTGATTGATTTAAAAATCTACAATGTCTTTAAAATATATAAAATAACTAAAATTACTTAAAAAGAAAAAGAATTAAAAAAAATCTAAACTATCTCTAAAAATAAGAAAAATAAATAAATAAATTACAAACATAATCGAATTGTTGGAGTTGTTTGTGTTTGGTGACAATGAGTCCAGGAACGGTAGAGGACGGTGGGCCAATGGCATCAAGCAGAACGGCTCGAAGGCATTGGTAATACAACAACTCTTGGTTGTGCATTTGTCGGAGATGGTGGTCGGTGATAGGTTTGTTATGGTGGAAAAATCGAAAGTGGTTGTGGTGGTGTTTGACGAAGATGGTGTTGGTAGTGGTTTGAGTTGTGCCTAGAATGGGCAAGTTAATGGTGGCTAAACTTACATGTTTCATAGTGGGAAAGTAGAGGGAGAGAGCTTTGCAGGAAAATTTCTAGTAAGAGACAAAGAGAAAGAGAGCTTCACTGAAACGAAAAAAAGAAAGGGAAAGCTTAGATTTTTGGATTTGATTTCAAGAGCCCTTTAAGCAGAATTGGGGCTCTATTTATAAGGGGATATGGATTGAACGCATGGGGGAGAAGAAAAACTAAAGGTCAGAATTTTTTTTAATTGAAGATGCTTTTTTTTTTGTGATTTAATGTCATTATTACTCATTTGATTTGATTCTAGAAGCATTTATTTCTTGAATCACATTGTTTGATCTTCTCTAAGTCTAAATTATCAAGAAAAAAGAAATAATTTTTTTTCCAAACTTCGCACAATCTCCCATGGCAAACAAGTGGAAGGTTGAAGAAGGTGAAAACATGGGTTCAACCCATGCTTTTCACCATAAAAAAAAAAAGAAAACTGAAGGAAGAAGAAATCTTGGGTTCAACCCATGTTTTTTCTTTTCTCGATATAAAAGAAAAAGATCGAAATTATGGGTTCAACTTACGTTTTTCATTGTAGAAAAAAAAAACTTTTGCTCATTTGTGTGAGTGAAGATTCAAACTTGGGTCTTTAGGAATTGCATGCATATACTTTCCATTAGGTCATTAGCCTGCATCTCAACAGTATTATGTAACTGAATTGTATTTATTCCCACTTTTTAGTTCTAATAAAATAAAAAAAAATTGTGTGCATTTTGCGTGATGGGGGAATTGAACTTAAGAACTTTAAGATGCATGAGAGTGTCTTTCCATCAACCATTGGCTTGTACCTTAGTCTTATAATGCAAATAAATTGCAATTATCCTGATTTATTTATTTTTATCTTTATTATTTTAATTAAAATTTTTCTTCTTCTTCTTCTTTTTTTAAATAAAACAAAGATGGGACGAAAATGATGTCTATAATAGGCATGGGCTTGGGCAGGTCTCCCTCATGTTTCGACCAAGACACTCTTCTACTTATGAGTTTGGAATCTGGACTCGACATATAGGGTGGGTTTGGATCCATTGTTAGGTAGGCTCCCTCTAGTTTGTGTATCCCATCGATCCATCAAGAGTCTATTAACAATTTAATAAACAAAAACAAAAGGAGACAAAGTTTTGATTGCAAAATTGCAACCTTCATCGATGTAAATTTTAGATTGCTAAATGCAGCCCTAGAAAAGTGATGGGACAATACAATTAAAAAAAATTAAACTTTAAATTTGAAATGAAGATGGGGACAAATATGCTCAATTCATCTATGGATGGAATGGTTTGGCCAATTTCTCATTTACATTTTACACAATCATAACTCTTCTTAGAAGCACATTCTATGAATTTTTCCTACTTTTCCTTTAAAATGTTTTCTATGTTGATATTTTCTATACATTCTTAAATTTTATAACTACTCAATAGCATGGATATTGCAATACATATTAACATTTCATTTTATGGTGCTACTTGTATCATCTTTTGAAATCCCAAGATATTCAAAAAGATGATTGGCATCAAATGACACATAGTAATCAAGGATTAGAGAAAAAAGAAGACAACAATGACTTTAATGAAATGTTGATTCCATTTTTGGTGCTTTACAATACTTGATAGGTGCTTAATTAGATATAAATATATATATTAAGTGAGATTTGAATTATTTTTTTCTTATTTTGATGTATTTTTGAAGAATTTGAATTTTAATTGAATAACATTTTGATTTGAGGGTTTTGATGGATAGTTGAATTAAAAAGAAAGAAAAGGAATTTAATTTTATTCAATTTAGAGCTAAATAGAATAAGTTATTAAGTTTAGAAAATAAACATGCCTAGACATAACCATGTCCAGAGTATATTGAATTTGAAGCATAAAACAGAGAGTTACACAGAGACTAGACATGGCTATGTTTATTGGTCATGTATCTCTCGGAAATAACTAATTTTAAAGCATGACCTCTAGATACAATCGTGTCTAGGCCATGTCTGCTGCAACATTCAGTTTTTTAAGTTTTTTACTAATGAATTTGACATAATCCAAAGCATGACCATGTTAGACAACGTGATGATCTAAAAAAAATAAATTTTTTTATGCTCTCTATATAGAGGATAAAGGGGACTCGACTAGAACAAGGATAAAAGATGTTTTTATTTATTTTAGGGTTTTTTGAGAGACTAAAAGACTATTTCTCTATATTTCAAGAATTTAGGATTTTTCTTCATTTTCTTTTATTTTCTTGATGATGCATGTTTATACATCATTGAAGATTTTAGTTTTCAATACGATTAGAGCGTAAATTTTCTTAGTATCTAGATGTGGATCCTAGGATTATTATGTGATTGGATTTATTGCTATTAAATGAATTTTTAAATTTCTTGATTCATGTGTGTGTGTGTGTGTGTGTTTTTTTTTTTATATATAGATTGTTTATATTGATATTTTTGGAATATTATTCTATTTATTTAATATTATACATTAGAATTGAGAAATCTAATATATAATTAGATCTAATGTGTTTAAAGAGAATTAATGTAATCTTAAAGATAAGTTACATAATCCTTCTAGAATTAATTAATTTGTTTAAGGTAATTTATTGTTTTTAATGCAATATTTCAAATATGCTATTATGAGGAGATTCAAATAGGTATTTTTAAGATTATGGTTAATAAGTTTGAGAAAGTTATTAAATTAATTTAGGAATTTCCTTGGTCAATAAAATTAAGAAGGATTTGAATGAATTTTGTTAATATTACATGTAAACACCCCATTTTTTCCCTAAGGATCAATAATAATCAATAATAATCCATTTCCATTTTTTTTCCAATTTTTCCTAATTTGGCAAAAATAGTAAAAATATTAAAAAAAAAGAATAAATAAGAAAACACATCAATTTTGAAAACTAATTTCAGAAATGGCAATAATAAGGAATGAATAATTTTTACAAATTTTTGAAATCCCAAAAAATACAAAAAAATGGAAAAATTGCATCGCATATATATAATTTGAGAAATAAATAAAATCGGGAAATTGAGCTAGCTCAGCTAGCTCGTGTGTGCGCTTGGAACGTGTGAAAACGCTTGAGGTCCTGAGTTCGAATCCCCCCGCGTGAGCTCAGAGATTTTTTCTTTCTTTTCCCCTGGAGCTGCCATGTGGCAGCATGCGATTGACCGAGAGAAAACACGTGCCTCGCACGTGGTCATCTTCTTCCTCGAGCCTAACCGGAGAAAAATCCGGTAGAAGTCCGACGAGGCCAAAATTGCTGGATTTCTTCAAATCTTTTTGGATTTCAATCAATCTAAAACCGAATTATCCAGATAAATCACAAGATCATAACGAATCAGCATCAAATATGTTGGATGAACTCAAATCTAAAAAACGAAAAAATTCGGATTTATCCAAATCGAGGATTTGAGCTTATCTGGAGCAGTTTGTGAGCGGCTATAAATAGAGGAGGAAGGGAGGAAGCTAAAGCACAAATCAAAAGCGAGAGAAAGTGAGAGAATCGAAGTTTGTCGGAGTTGTTTCGAAACCGCGACCGCCGATCAAGAGTTGGGCAACCACCAGGAGGCGTTTCTGAAGCAAACCACTGCCACCATTGGATTCTTCACCCCAAGAACCTAGGATTCGACACCTCAACCGCTGAAGAAGACCGCCGGAACGCCGTCAACGAGCACATCCAGCCGCCGCATCCGATCGACCCGACTAAACCCGTTTCGACTCGACCCGCGCACCGATCTGAATCTAGGTAAGTCGGATTTTTCGATTTTTTTAATATTTTTATTTATTTTGTTTGTTTATTTCAAATTATTCTATTTATTTATTTGCTATTTACTTATTTGTTATTTATATTTCAATAAATAGAAAAATGTTAAAAATTAGATTTTTTAGGATTTAATATAATCATAACAATAGAAATAAAAATGTAGAAAATTATAAAAATATTAGAAAAATGATAATAAAACTTTAAATTTAGAATAGGGTAGATAAAAATCTAGGAGAAAATTTAAAAAAAATGGAAATTATAAAAATTATGAAAAATTAATAGAAAAATTATAAAAATCATAAAAAAATTATAAAAAATTATAAAAATAAAAAAAATTAATAAAAATCAATAAAAACTTATAATAGTAGAAATAAGTCGAAAATAAAAAAATGATGAGTTTTATCACTTAGAAAAATTATTTTCTCAAAATAAATCCAAAATTGATGTTTTTCCTTAAAATTATTTTCAAAAATCAAATTAAAGCTTAGGCTTAGATTTTTTAGAAAAAAATCTCGAAATGGTAAAAACATAAATCAAAAGAAATTTCACAAGCACACTAAAATTTTTCAGGAAAAGCGAACTACGGCTTGTTTGATCCTGAATAGCAGGTACGTAGGCACCCATTTGGGGCAACCTTAAAAAGAATAAAAAACTCATTTTCTTAGAATAATTCACTCAAAAACACAATAAAAGGCAACAAAAATAAAATAAAAGACATTTCTAAATGGGGATAATTTTAGGAGATTATGCGGTAACCTTAGGGTTTTAATAAGTTAGCCTCCGAACTTAGAAACTCTGGTTTTCCCTTTTCCTCTTTTCACAAAAATGAGAAGAGGAAATCACGACGACTAGTGGTCCAGATTAAGACTAATCCGCTCCATTAGTCTTAATCTTTCCTAACAACAGTTGGGTGGCGACTCCAAAATAAACGAAATTCCTAACTCAAGTCGAGGATCTACATTAGATGAGCATAGGGTCTAATATAGATCGGACTAGGAATGGGAAATAAAAAATTAGACTCAACAGGATGGCGACTCCACTAGGGACTCATTCCAGTAGGCTAGCCACCTGAATCTCCTCGAATTGTTCCTTTCTAAGAAATGTCTTTCGATTATTATTCTGTTACTAACTTTTCAGGGATTAGCTAAGTTTATAATTCAGTTTGTTTTTATTGTTGGGTCTGCATGCATGCATTTGTGTAAATAGATGCGGTCGAACCCGGATCGTCCTAGGACCCTAAGATGGGGAGCCATTGTGTAGGTTTCGGGCGAAGTGAGTTGATCACCGTTCGGGACCGATTAGGCTACCCTACCCAACGCTTCGATATGGCTTGAGATCCATTTCTTCGAGAATGCGGGAGGCCATAGAGTTTGGGGACCATTTAGAACCAACCTACTTGCATACATAAAGTCATGGGTTGACAATTGACGATAATGTAATATTAGTTGTTTTGTTCATGGAGTTCGGATCTATTTCCCTGTAATATTTTCATAGTTTTGGTTGTAATTAGGAAATTTCTTGTTGTAATAGATGGCTAGTACCGCAGTTGACCACCTCCTCCGCAAAGAGATTCGGGTGTACAAACCTTTGGACCCAAAGTTGGTACTGGACCACTGGTTCACCTTATACAATCCAGAGGAGCAGGCTTTCATCCAGTAGAAGATAGGACCCATCCTTTCATTAACAAAGATGGAGGTAAATGTGCCTTTAGTACGGGCCATGCTCCAGTTATGGGAAGTAGAGCCCGCAGCTTTCTTCATCGGGCCACATGAAATCAACCCTACCCTGGAAGAGTACACCCAGCTGCTACAGGCTCCAGCATTAACCGATCAAATCTATGTGCCAGATCTCGAGGCCGAGCCAGTTGGTACTTTCAGCAGACTACTAGGTATTCGCAAAACAGCAATCAACAAGGCCTTATCAGACTGTAATGGATACTGCATCCGGATAGACGATTTGGAAGCCTGGTTCATCGCCCGAGAGGACAATGGGGATAGAAAAGACATACTGTGTAGGGACCCCAAAACTTATAGACAGAGAAAGGTGAACGCTTTCATCTTGACAGCTTTCGCTGCCATACTATTCCCCACCGAAACTTTCTATGTCCACTACCGGGTTGCAGAGCTGGTGACCCAATTCCTGGAAGGAAGATCTTACATCTTGGCTCTATTGGCTGAACAGATTCAGAACTTAAACTTCCTCAAGAAGAAAGGTCATGGGATCCTCCGCTCAAGTATCAACCTTATGCTGATATGGTTCGTGAGCTACCTTAAGTGTTTCGGGCTGAACATGGTCTGGAAAACCTTAGCTCAGCAGGTGGATCTTGTGGATTCATGCATAGAAAAGATAAAGCTACCCGACGACCTTACCAGCCACAGTTGGGTAGAAGTGCTTAGAAGCTTCAGTGCCGAGGATATTCTATGGACAGCCAGGTGGAGTTGCTGCGACAAAATTATTTGACCTGCAGTAATTTTCAAGCCGTGCCTTTGATTGGAATCAGTGGATGTATTGGATATCACCCCAATTTAATGGTCCGCCAGTTTGGTACTATCCAAGACATAGTTTACCGGCCCCCGCTGGAAACAGTTACCTTCGAGTACCAAGATTCGAACTTGCTGGTGGCTGAAAAGTTTACTAAGCTGGCAGAGGTCAAAGCACTTTGGGAAGTCAGAATTGAAAGCCCGAATGTAGACCTCGGTGAGCTAGATGGCGAAGTGGGAAAGCACTGAGCTACCAAAGAGTTTGTGATCCGCCAACTGTATCAGATAGGGGAAAGAGCCTACCGAGTCCCAGATGTCACTTAACCAAAGCCAGACAAGATAAATCCGGAGCTAGAAATCTACCTAGAGCAGGTCAAGGCCCGGATGGAGGTCTATTTTGAAGCTGCAGATTATAAGAAAGATATCTGGAAATGACGATTCAAGGAATCCGACCAAAGGAACAAAGCCTTGGAAATGCAATTGGAGAAGACCAAAGTCAGAGTCGAAGAACTGGAAGCCATCATTAACGGGAAGCCTGAGCCTCCACAACAGAAGACCAAGAGAGCTAGGAAATAGATTATCATTGTAATCTTTTATTTGTTTTCTTTGAGTATCGAACTCCAAAAATTTTCAATATTAATAAAAGTAAAGTTTCAATATTACATCGTCAATCAATTGTCGACCCTTTTAGCATCCGTGTGACACATGCATAGCATTTGCATACATTATACTAAAGAATAAACAAACTGCGTGCCAGGTATCAAGATAGCTCCCAAACAACCGAACCCTCCCAGAAGCCCGATTTGCACACGTTCAAGAGCAAAAATGGCAAACAGTAACGACAATCACAATAACACAAATGCTGAAGCTGCCTCAGACTCCAGGACCGTATTCCTAAAACAAACGGTCCAACAATTGGCTGCCCAGGTCCACTTCTTAACTGAAAGCATCGGCCTCCTTCGCTCTACCCAGCCAACCCAGGAAGAAAATTCAGGGGCCAGGAAAGGGAAGGCAGTGGAGGGACAGCCTCCGGAGTATGAAGAAATCAATTCCCACCTCAACCCGGCCTTTGAATATGAGCTGAGAATCAACTAGGGGCTAACCTCTGATGACCTGAAGAGAGAGATGGAAGAGAGACAGAAAGAGATGGAGAAAAGACTCTTCCAGCAGCTCCATGACAAAATGAAAACAATTGAGGGTCCTGATAGTTTCGAGCAAGCCGGAATCACCAATCTGCCAGTATACGGGGAAGAGGTATATCTTGAGAAGTTCAAGACCCCGGAGTTTGAAAAGTATGATGAGACGGGGTGCCCTAAAATGCATACAAGGCTATATGCCCAAAAAATGAGCAAGTATGCCCAGTACGACCAACTCATGATCCAGACTTTCCAAGACAGCCTCACGGGCCCTGCATTGGTCTGGTACGCCCACTTGGACTTCAATCATGTCAACACCTGGGAAAAGCTAGCCCGGGCGTTCTATGACCAATACAAGTTCAATATTGAGGTCGTCCCCTCCGTGATTGATCTGGGGAGTCTCCGGAAAAGACATACTGAGCCATTTAAGGAGTATGCTCAGCGCTGGAGAGCCCAGGCCGCCAGAGTATCAACCCAATCTCTGAGAAGGAGTTGACATCCATATTTGTCAACACCTTAGACAAGACTTACTTTTCACATCTGGTAGGTCAGACCTCATCCAGCTTTGCAAAGGTGGTAGCTGCAGG
This sequence comes from Laguncularia racemosa, assembly GCA_037954665.1. NCBI lineage: Eukaryota > Viridiplantae > Streptophyta > Magnoliopsida > Myrtales > Combretaceae > Laguncularia > Laguncularia racemosa. The sequence continues at coordinate 2,136,915 of JBBMOL010000072.1, forward strand.
GTGCTGGATCGAAAGTGCCATCACCACCGGCAGACTCCAAATAATGGATTCTCCCAGGGTTACACCAACACAAAGGCCCTTAGGAGGTAACAGAGCCAAAGAGTCTACCGTCAGTACGGTCCACTCCGGTAAGGCAGAAAAGGCCGAAACTCGTGTGACATTTCAGACCACGAGTGCCCCAGTCCAGCATTCCACGACCAGTCATACCCAAGCCACCAGGGCCCCAAGGCAATTCACTCCAATTCCCATCCCGCTCAGCCAGGTCTTTGCTCGGTTGAGGGCAGACAACTTGATCAGCTTCGAAATCCCTAACGACCGGTACAAACCCAAGAACTTCGACCCAAACCTCAAATGTGATTACCATATGGGCCAAGAGGGCCACTCTACAGATAGATGCTGGAGGCTCCGGCACAAAATCCAGGACTTAATCGACGCAGGAATTGTACAGCTGGATTTTGTGAACACCCCAACACCCAATGTTAACACCAACCCGCTGCCCAATCATAAGCCCACCATCAACATGATCACATCTGAGGAGTCAGCTCCCAAAGAAGCCCCTAAGCAGAAGACGACAGACCAACAGAAAAAGCAGTCCCGTCAAGTTCTAGAGAAAACCCCAAAGTCACGTATCAAAAGAAGATAGTTAGCCGGAGACCCAACAGTCGGCACTTTGGGGGAATCACATGGGAGATTCGAGTATTTGGTGAACTATTCTTACACCCCAACTGAATATCGGCTGCTTAGCGGATGCGGGCCAGAGTTTGAGAAGGAGGACAACCCGCCGAGGGAAGAGGAGAAGATTATAAACATGATCAATTCTCATCAGAAGCCCAGGGTCATAAAATGCTATGAGGGATAGTCAACCGAGGTACAGATCCCGAAGAAAAGATATGTATTTAATGTCCCGATACCGGCAGAGAGGCATAAGGCTGCACCTTTCGACTATCGGACCTTCGAACAAGAGCGACCTCCTATGGTGGGAGGAATCACCCGCTTTGGGAGAATATACGACTTGAAGAATAAAGCCCCGACCGAAGAGCCCAACATGGAGAAAGGAGAGGAAGAGGAAGAGGGGCTCACTGCGTTTACAAAGATGGTCAAGGCGAGTGAATACAAGATAATGGAACAACTAAATAAAGTTCCAGCACAGATATCCCTCATGGGCCTTCTTACAGCATCTGAGCCCCATAGGGAAGCACTCTTCAAAGTGCTCAAACAGATTTAGGTCCCAGAAGGCATCACTACAGACAAAATAAGTTACGTGGCGGATTCTATTTTCACAATGGACCAGATATCTTTCTCTCCAGAAGAGCTAGGAGAGGAGGGAGACCAACATACAAAACCATTGTTCATAGTGGTCAGGTGCAATGACACAATTTTCTCCCGGGTACTCATTGACAACGAATCGTCCCTCAACGTTTGCCCACTGGCTACCCTCGACTTATTAGGGGTCGATCCAAGCAATATAACACCTAGCTCAACGATGGTCAGAGCTTTTGATGGGTTAAAAAGAGATATAGTAGGGGAGATAAACCTACCAGTGGAGATTGGTCCACAAGTATTCCACATATCTTTCCAGGTCCTCGATATCCCAAGATCTTTCAACCTACTCTTGGGAAGACCCTGGATACATGTTGTTGGAGCCATCCCCTCTAGTCTCCACCAAAGGGTTAAATTTATTGCAAGTGGCTAGATAGTCACCGTGCTGGGCGAGCAAGATTACGCCATATATAAGGAAACCACCATACCATATATCGGGGAGGAAGGTTCAGAAGACCTTGGTCTCCAAATCTTTAATGAGGTGAACGTGGTGACCAGCAAGGAGGGCCATCAGTTTAAAGACGGGCAGCAAGGGACGTTTGGACTAGGGTACGTTCCTACAGCCAGGGAAGAAGCACAAGCAAGAGGTGTTAAAGGCAGAATGAAGGAAAAGCCAAGCAACACCCCGATGTGTATTCCACCCCTCCAACAATCTTTCCGAAAAGCAAATATCATTCAGGAGCCTCGGATAAGCAAAGGTGACGACAGCAATGGGAGCCCAACCCCCCACACGTCCAATCAGCATCCAGCTCTGAATAATTGGTTTTGTTATCCTATCAATAGCTCTAGATCTCCTACCAGCGAACATTAGGGATATTTCGCGCAGGTAGAAAATAAAAACGCTGATATCGTTTCCAACGCTGCTGGGTCAGTTGTTGAAGGCGATATCCTTGACCACGAAATAATACAAGAAAATTGGCAAAAACATGAACAAAGCGGAATTTCAATCGACGAGCCAGTGGAGACAGTAAATCTAGGAAGCATGGAAAAACCTAAAAACCTCAAAATCGGGACCAGTTTGAGTGCTGAGCAAAAATGTGAGATAACCGAGCTATTAACAGAATATGCAGATGTGTTCGCCTGGTCGTATGGTGACATGCCAAGACTAGACCAATCAATAGTGGTTCATAGGCTTCCCATAAGGGAAGATGTCAAACCTAAAAAAAAAAACTGAGAAGATTTAGGCCTGACATCTTACTAAAGATTAAAGAAGAAGTTAAGAAACTGCTAGAAGTAGGATTCATCGAAGTATCCGATTACCCGGAATGGGTGGCAAATATAGTCCCTGTTATGAAAAAGAATGGAAAAGTACGCGTATGTATAGACTTCCGGGACTTAAACCAAGCTACGCCAAAGGATAACTTCCCCCTACCTCACATTGATGTTCTAGTGGACAACACTGCAGGAAACCATCTTTTCTCATTCATGGACGGTTTCTCAGGATATAATCAAATAAAAATGGCTGAAGAAGATAAAACCAAAACGACTTTCATCACAACGTGGGGAACTTTCTGTTACAAAGTCATGCCCTTCGGTTTGAAAAACGCTGGGGCAACGTATCAGAGAGCCATGGTCGCGATACTTCATGACATGATGCATCGAGAGTTTGAAGTATACGTCGACGACATGATAGCCAAATCTAAGGAAGGAGAAAGCCATATAGATATCCTGAGGAAATTGTTTAAGCGACTAAGAAAATTCCAGCTCAATTTAAACCTAGAGAAATGCACTTTCAGGGTCACAACGGGGAAATTGTTAGGGTTTTTCATAAGCCAGGAGGGCATTAAAATTGATCCTGACAAGGTAAAGTCTATATTAGAGTTACCTTCCCCACGTTCCGTTAAAGAAGTAAGAAGCTTGCTGGGAAGATTAAATTATATAGCTCGTTTTATCTCACAGCTCATCGATAAATGTCGGCCACTATTCCGTCTGTTGAAAAAGAATGCCACCATAGAATGGGACGACGAATGTGAAGAAGCATTAAGGACGATCAAAGACTACCTTATAAAACCCCTAGTCTTGATAGTCCCGAAGCAGGGGAAGCCCTTATTCTTATACCTCACTATACTCCCTGAATCCATGGGTTGTGTGTTGGGGTAGAAAGATGAAGAGGGAAGAGAGCGTTCTATATATTAGTTGAGCAAGAAATTCACAGAAGGGGAACAGAGGTACTCAGAGGTGGAAAAGACTTGTTGTGCTCTAATTTGGGTCATGCATCGACTAAGGTAATATACCCTTTACTATCATATTGAGCTACTGACAAAACATGATCCCTTGAAATATTTGGTAAAGAAACCAGCTTTGATAGGGAAAATCTCTAAATGACAAATGCTCCTATCCAAGTTTGACATCACATACATAAATCAGAACTCGATGAAAGGGCAAGCCTTAGCCGACCAATTGGCATAACACCCTATCGAGACAGATTCCCAAGAAATACAAGCCCAATTCCTAGACGAAAATATATTAACAGTAGAAGATATACTAGTAGAAGACTTTGGGATAGAGCAGAACCCAAAGTGGAAACTTTTTTTCGACGGAGCTTCCAATGTATTCGGTTGCGGGATCGGGGCAGTATTGATATCCCCGGACGGCACACAATTCCCTACAGCGACAAGACTCACATTTCCCTATACCAATAATATCGCGGAATACGAGGCGTGCATCCTCGGCCTCAAAATAGCTTGCCAAATGGAAATCCGCGAATTAAAAGTATACGGGGATTCATTGCTCATCATACTATAGACAAGAGGGGAATATAAGACTAAAGACCCCAAACTGGTACCATATCATCAACATTTGACAGAGCTAATCGAAGAATTCAAGGCAATCACTTTCACATATATCCCGAGAACTCAAAATCAGTTTGCAGATGCACTAGCCACACTAGCATCTATGATCCAGATAATAGGGGGAGCCGAAGTCCAACTAATGAAGATAGACATCGAAAATCAGCCCTCCTACTGTTTAACAATTGAAAAAGCACAAGACAACAAGCCCTGGTATCATGACATCAAGACCTTTCTCCAAGAAGGTAAATACCCTGAAATGGCTAGCAAGAATGACCAAAGAACACTCAGAAGGTTAGCAAGCCATTTCTTATTAAGTGGGTCTATACTTTACAAAAGATCATCCGATACCATCTTGTTAAGATGTGTGGATAAAAATGAAGCCTGTGAACTGATGAAAGAGGTACATGAAGGAGTTTGTGGACCTCATATGAATGGCTACATGTTAGCCCGAAAAATCATGAGGTTAGGATACTATTGGTTAACAATGGAATCGGATTGCATAAAATATGTCAAGCACTGTCATCTGTGTCAAGTATATGCAAATCGGATAAATGCTCCGCCCAATGAGCTACACTTATTGTCAGCACCATGGCCTTTCTCCATGTGGGGAATCGACATAATCGGCCCAATAACTTCGACAGCATCTAATGGCCACAGATTCATATTGGTAGCAATTGAGTACTTCACCAAATGGGTAGAAGCTTCTTCATATTCCAATGCCACCAAAGGGGTAATAGTCCACTTCTTGAAAAAGGACATAATAGCTCGATATGGAGTTCCTGAGTCCATCATCACTGACAACGGTACCAATCTTAATAACAAGTTGATGACAGGTTTATGTCAGCAATTCCACATAAACCATAGAAATTCAACTCCCTACCGACCTCAGATGAACGGGGCAATAGAAGCAGCTAACAAGAATATAAAAAAGATCATCGAAAAAATGACAACTACTTACAAAGATTGGCATGAGATGTTGCCGTTTGCTCTCATGGCATATAGGACTTCAATAAGAACATCTACTGGAGCTACCCCATATTCATTGGTATATGGTATGGAAGCAGTGCTACCAGTCGAAGTCAAAATACCATCATTCAGAATTCTGTCAGAAACTCAGCTAACTGAATCCGACTGGGTAAAGAAGAGGCTTAATCAGGTGAATCTGATTGATGAAAAAAGACTTACTGCAATATGTCATGGCCAGTGTTACCAACAAAGGATGGCCCAAGCATTTAACAAAAAAATGAAGCCTCGATACTTCAAAGAAGGGGATCTAGTGTTAAGGAAGGTTCTCTCGAATGCCCAAGACTCTAGAGGGAAATTCACCCCAAACTATGAAGGCCCCTATGTAGTGAAAAAGGTTCTGTCAGGAGGTGCTTTGATACTGACTCAAATGGATGGTCTGGAATTGAGAGACCCCATTAATACAGATGCTGTAAAGATGTACTATCCTTAGGCAAGGGAATTGAAATTTTGCCAATGTTTATGAAAGCCAATATTCAAATACGAATTTCGTTGAGTCTAGTTTTTATTTTTTTACAAGCAAAGTTAATATCCCTGAATGATCGATATTTCCAACCAATTCTCATTACAACCAACATTCCTAAACACATCACTTCACCAATGAATGATAAACACTAAAATGATGATGAATCTCAATAAATTTTGTAATATAATTCTATTTACTTTTGAGCATTAGAACCTATTGCATTAGTAGGATAACACTACCATCAAAAGAGCCATGCGCACAAGAAAGGAAGGACATCGATATCTTTAACCCTGTGTCAAGATAAGAAGAAGTGAAGCAGAAGCAGAACCAGCGCGAAGGTTCGGTTGTTTGGTTGCTATCTACGATAAATTGGCAAGCATATTAAAATGAATAACTATCATCATACCATGAAAAGTATCAAATCATTTAGCTTAGTCAGTAGAAACATATTCAAAAGCATAAGATGAGTCAGCCCATAATGGGGCACTTGTTTAAACATCCCCTTCAAAAGGTTAGTTAGCCCATAGAGGGGCACTTTCCTAAATATTCTCTCTTAGGATAAGCTCATAAGGGCACCTTTTGGAGACATTTTATTATAGGTTAGTTAGCCCAAAGAGGGGCACTTTCCTAGATATCCTCTCTTAGGGTCAGCCTATAAGGGCACCTTTTTGAGACATTCTGTCATAGATTAGTTAGCTCAAAGGAGCACTTTTCAAATCTATCGATTAGTTAGCTCAAAGGAGCACTTTTCGAATCCATTGATTAGTTAGCTCAGAGGAGCACTTTTCGAATCTATCAATTAGTTAACTCAAAGGAGCACTTTTCGAATCCACCGATTAGTTACTCAAGGACACTTTTCGAATTCTTCGATTAGTTAGCTCAAAGGAGCACTTTGAATTACCAATTAATCTCTAGGGGCACTTTTTCTACAACTTTTAGACGATCGATTAGTCAGCTCATAAGAGCACTTTTCGAGGTATTTTTCCAAACAGTCGCTAGGCTCATAGAGCTTATTCAACGTCGTGCGTGCTTCTGTTGATAGGTGGCCAACTCATAAGAGCGCTTCCTAAGATAATCTTCCCTTCAAGGTTGCTAGTCCAATAAGACACTTCCTATCATCAGTTGTTCTACACTCCTAAACAAAGCTTGAGATGTTTCCTATCACCAATTAGTCAGCCCATAGAGCACTTTTTGGGAGGATACATTACTCTAAATTGTTAGAACCATTTTTGACTCGTGGGATTATTAGCTCATGGAGTATTTTCCTATCAGAAACTAAATTCCAGATAACCAGCCAAATCAAGGCATTATCTATTCAATCAAAAGGCAAAAAATGGCGTCTTTCTTGTCTTTGTAGTTAAGTTTTCCAAAATTTACTACAAAGAGGGGCAGCTGTAAACACTCCATTTTTGCCCTAAGGATCAATAATAATCAATAATAATCCATTTCCAATTTTTTCCTTTCTAATTTGGAAAATATAGTAAAAATATTCAAAAAAATAAAAATAAATAGGAAAACACATCAATTTTGAAAACTAATTTCAGAAAAATTCGGCAGAAGTCCGACAAGGCCAAAATTGCTAGATTTCTTCAAATCTTTTTGGATTTCAATCAATTTAAAACCGAATTATCCAGATAAATCACAAGATCACAACAAATTTGCATCAAATATGTTAGATGAACTCAAATCTAAAAAACGGAAAGATTCGGATTTATCCAAATCGAGAATTTGAGCTTATCCGGAGGAGTTTGTGAGCAGTTATAAATAGAGGAAGAAGGGAGGAAGCTAAAGAACAGATCAAAAGCGAGAGAAAGTGAGAGAAAAGAGAGAATCGAAGTTCGTCGGAGTTGTTTCGAAACCACGACCGCCGATCAAGAGTTGGGCAACCACCAGGAGGCGTTTCTGAAGCAAACCACCGCCACCATTGGACTCATCACCCCCAAGAACCTAGGATTTGACACCTCAACCGCTGAAGAAGGCCGTCGGAACACCGTCAACGAGCACATCCAGCCGCCGCATTCGATCGACCTAACCAGACCTGTTTCGACCCGATCCGACCCGACCGACCCAACCCGTGCACCGATCCGAATCCAGGTAAGTTGGATTTTTTTATTTTTGTTTAATATTTTTATTTATTTTATTTATTTATTTCAAATTATTCTATCTATTTATTTGCTATTTACTTATTTGTTATTTGTTATTTATATTTCAATAAATAGAAAAATGTTAGAAATTAGATTTTTTAGGATTTAATATAATCATAACAATAGAAATAAAAATGTAGAAAATTATAAAAATATTAGAAAAATGATAATAAAAATTTAAATTTAGAATAGGGTAGATAAAAATCTAGGAGAAAATTTTTTAAAAATGGAAATTATAAAAATTATGAAAAATTTAAAAATATAAAAATCATGAAAATTCATAAAAATCATAAAAAAAATATAAAAATCCACAAAAATTAATAAAAATCAATAAAACTTATAATAGTAGAAATAAGTCAAAAAAAATGATGAGTTTTATCACTTAGAAAAATTATTTTCTCAAAATAAATCCAAAATTGATGTTTTTCCTTAAAATTATTTTCAAAAATCAAATTAAATCTTAGGCTTAGATTTTTTAGAAAAAAATCTCGAAATGGTAAAAACATAAATCAAAAGAGATTTCACAATTAAAATTCACAAACACAATAAAATTTTTCAGGAAAAGCGAACTACGACTTGTTTGATTCTGAATAGCAGGTACGTAGGCACCTATTTGGGGCAACCTTAAAAAGAATAAAAAATTCATTTTCTTAGAATAATTCACTCAAAAACACAATAAAATGCAACAAAAATAAAATAAAAGACATTTCTAAATGGGGATACTTTTAGGAGATTAGGCGGTAACCTTAGGGTTTTCATAGGTTAGCCTCCGAACTTAGAAACTCTGGTTTTCCCTTTTCCTCTTTTCACAAAAATGAGAAGAGGAAATCACGACGACTAGTGGTCTAAATTAAGACTAATCCGCTCCATTAGTCTTAATCTTTCCCAACAACAGTTGGGTGGCGACTCCAAAATAAACAAAATTCCTAACTCAAGTCGAGAATCTACATTAGATGAGCATAGGGTCTAGTATAGATCGGATTAGGAATGAGAAATAAAAAATTAGACTCGACATTACATAATAATTCTTAGGGAAATAAGGTTTAGATAATAGTTTTACCATTTTGAAGTTAATTATAATATGTTTTACTCTTCTTTCTTTCAATTTAATCTCCGGTTCATTAATTAATACTTAGTTATAGAGTTTAGATGGATTAATCTTTATAATTTACCAGTTAAATAATAAGGTGTATATTAGTATTAGTATTCGTAATTCCTGTGGGACGATATCTATGTTTAATACACTATATTACAAAATTTAATAGGTATACTTGCCTCACATCAAGTTTTTGGTGCCATTGCTAGAGATTTCAATATTAAGAATACAAACCACTTTATTAATTTAATCATTTCTTTTTATTTCTTATTTTTAGTTTCTTTTCTTTTTCAATAGTGCATGATTGAAATATTCCATCAAACATCTTGATTTTTTATCCGGTAATTGAAAGAACAATTAGGCGTTTATGGAAAATAGTTCGGCAAACAGTGGAGGAATTAAATCAAGAGTCTCTTCTAAGAATTAAGGCAGAAGAGGAAGAGGACAAGTTGGAAATCATAGATGACGAAAACTAGAGCCAACAGCAGATTATGTTCGATTACTCAAAACCCTCTTTAGTCGAAGTCGACTCGAGTATCGTTAGGCCACTTCTTGTTGCCAACAACTTTCAAATTCAACCTCATATTATATAAATGGTGCAGTAGTTCATCCAATTTGATGGATTACAAGATGAGGACCCCAATACTTATATATCAAATTTCCTAGAGATCTACGACACCTTTAAGATCAATCGAATGACGCAATTAAATTGCGACTCTTCACCTTCTCGTTAAGGGGTCGAGCAAAATAGAGGCTGAATTTTCTTCTAAGAGGATATTTGGGATGATATGGCTCGAAAGTTCATTAGAAAATTCCTTCCACCTACTAAAACTACCAAACTTCAAAAGGACATATCATCTTATGCTCAATTGGAGGCCAAGACCTTATACGACACCTAAGAGAGATATAAAGAGCTGTTGAGGAGATGCCCACATCATGGCCTACCCTTATGGATGCAAACTCAAACTTTCTATAATAGTTTGAATTTATCAATCAAGCAAATGATAGATGCCACTGTTGGAGAAATATTGAACACTAAAACACCCAAAGAGGTTCAATCCTTGATTGAGGGCGGGTATAAATGGCTATAAATAGCTGATGGGTGTTGAATCCAAAAAAAATAAAAACCCACTCCTAGACAATTATATGATTTGCGTATAGTAGTGAGTAGGGTCGTATCCACAATGATTGGTTAAATATATTTCTATTAAAAAGAAAATAGAGATGAAAAGAAAAATGGGGGGGGTTTGTTTGTAAATCAAAATAATGTTGAAATCAGATAATAAAATTTGAATAATGATAAAAGCCTAGCCAAAGGAATCAAGATAGTTTAATTCTAGGAATTGATCATTGATGCAAATGTTTTCTTTTCTTTATTCAAGATAAACTGGTTATGGTTATTAACAAGCTCTAATAACCTATCTCTCCTTACTTCCTTGATAATCAAAACAAGCTCTTTGATTATTTCTCTTATTGATTAGACAACCCTAAACAAGCTCTTAGGATTTAATCTATCAATAGCATTAAAAACAAGAGAGACTACCAATTCATGCCAATAGATTATAAGATAACCTATTTAAACAAGATCATATATCTCCATAACATGAATTCGACTATCTATTTTATAATCAAACATGTTATTGTGTCACCGAGACTAGAACTATCAAACAATTACGGATTTGACGTACTAGTTGACAATATATTAACTTGCTAATTGAGTAGAAGAGCTCTAATTCATACCAATCAACAAAGATAATATTGACAAAACGTCCAGAAGATATATAAATATCTAAAAACAAAGAATGGATTAAAGACAACTCAGTTAGATCTCACAATTCGCGAAGAATTAAACTTCAATGATCCTTTGGCTAGAAAATCTGCTTAGCTACACATGTTCATCCTTAAAACGAAAATTAAAAGTGAAAACATGAAAAAGTCTTTGTTGCCGGTTTCCCTTGCTCTGCCTCCCTTCTTCCTTCTTGTCCAAAAACTCCCTAAGATTCCCCAAAACTCTCTAGGGTTGGTTCTATTTATATTGTTAAGGGAATGGTAGAGGATCTTTAACTAGCAAGATATGAAAATATCTTTCCTTTTTCTAGTAAATATCGAGGAGTGAATAATCATCCGCTTGGCACGCCCAACAACACGGCCAGATCTCAAGCCGTGCCTTCCTCTGTTGATAATTCACACATCATCATCCGTGTTCAGTGTATGCCACGGCTTCTACCACGGCCAGATCTCAAGCTGTGCCGTCCTCTGGTCGATGTTCCCCAATTTCTCATCCTTGTTTAATATATGGCATGGCTTCTATCACAGCTTCCACCATGACTCCCACCACGGCTTCCACCACGGCTAGATCACAAGCCGTGTCTCTCTCTGTTGATAGTCCACATTTCTTCCTTCTTGTGCAGTGTATAGCACGGCTTGTACCATGACCGGATCACAAACCGTGCCTCCTTCTGTTGATCCTTCTAGACAGATACACGGTCGTGTACTTCAACCGTGTATTTTCCTGTTGATTCAAAACCAAGTACACGGCCGTGTACTTCAACTACACGCTCATGTACTTTCCTCCGGCGGTGTAAATCCTTGTCTTTGATCCAAATTGTAGATGACTTCTCTAATTTACTTGAATTAGCACTCTTAACTCCATTTAACCTGATTTATCACCATAATAAAATTAAGTACCATATCCTTATGATTTCTATAAAATCAATAACAAATTAACACAATTCATACTATAAAGATTAAGTATAAAATGGTTCTATCAATAGCTCTTAATGGGAAGGTACTAAGGTGAGAAATAGGGCAGCGAGTATCTACAAATTAAATGCGATGACAACTTTAGCCAATAAGGTTGATGCCATTAGCAAGAAGTTGGATGCACTTTCCATTAATCCCTAATTCCCCATTGTAACTCGGGAGAGGTTGATGTAGAGGGAATTGGAACTCATCATCATTGGGAACAAGTAGATTATTTAAGAAACCCTTCTAGACCACAAAGTAATCCATATAGTAACACTTACAATTCAAGATGGAGAAATCATCTAAATTTCTCTTAGAGCAATTAGAATCAAAATCAATAGACGATGAATTTACCTTTACTAGGATTCTAGCGACCCCCACCATAAGAGAAGAAATCAGGTTTGGAGGAACTTTTTACTAAATATAATCAAACTAACAAGGCTAGGCTACAAAATACAGAAGCTTTTTTGAGGAATCAAAAAGCCTCCATTCATAACTTGGAAAATCAAGTGGGTCAACTTGCAAATATGATAGCTAAAAGACAACAAAGGACAATATCAAGAAACACTAAAACTAATCCTATAGAGTATGTGAAAGTAGTAACCCTTAGAAGTGGAAAGGAATTGCAAGTTGAACAAAAAAACTAGTGGGGAATCAAAAAAGAAAGACAAGGAAGCTAAAGAAATGAAATTATAGAGCCACCAAAAGTGAAAGGAATATAGATCACCTATACCTTATCCCCAACACCTGAAGAAGTATCACTCTAACAAACAATTTAGTAAGTTCCTTGAAATTTAAAAGCAACTACATAATAACTTATAATTTATTGATGCTTTATCATAGATTCCCAAGTACGCTAACTACTTGAAGGAACTACTCTCGAACAAGAGGAAGTTGGAAGAGATATCAACTATGACATTAAGTGAGGAATGCTTCGTGCTAATGCAAAATAAGCTACCATAAAAATTGAAGGAAGTGATGCCAAAGTTCATTGCTTCACTTCATTCATTGCTTGAACATTTATATCATTCAAGAAAAACTTAATTGATGCCAAAGTTTGAGTAAGTGACTAAAGAGAATCGAATTAGGTGAGAAAATTAGTAGAAGATAAAGATACCTAATACTTACACATAATCGATATATATAACGCTATAAAATGAGATGGTAATATTGATTGCAATATGTATTTAATTTTGAATATTTTTCATGAATCTCTCCATAATCTAAAATACTTTATGGTGTTAGTATTGAATTCAACCAAATGTTAAAGTAATCATCATCTTCATCTATCTCTAATTCTTCATCTCTATGTTTCACTTGATGTTAATCACCTATTTCAACATCCCATGCTTTTAAGAAATATGAGATAATGATTACTTTAAGCTAACGAACAAGTAGCACCACATAAAGGGGCACTAATATGGTTGCAATATGGGTTATAAATATACTTGTAAAATTTTATAATGTGCATAGAATATTAGCATTACAAAATAACAGTAACTTTTAAATTTTAGTAACATTGTTGTTTTCAGTTCTTATTATTTTATGTAAAGGTAGTATTACTATTTGTTTATTTTGGCATTATATTTTTTATAAAGGAAGTAATACTCCTATTTACGTGCTTTTTCCTAAAAAAAAAGAAAAAATTGTTTATTATTTCACTTGAATAAGAGATTACCAAGTAATCAATCATTAATATATATTGGTTATATACTTATAAATATAACACAAGTAAAAGTGCAAAAAAAACACCCAAAAAAAAATCATAGTCTAAATGGGTTGAAAATATGTGAACTAGACTTGTGGAGTCAATAGATCTACATAACCTATTGACAAAATCACTAAGGGATGGATAGGTCTTAAATCTACCTCAACAAGACTTGGCAAATCTTAACAAAACTAGTTAGGTCTTGTTGGGTTAAAGCCTCCTGCTAATGTTTATGTTTTGTTGGTTCCAGTGAACAATCAAGAAGAGGTATTGGATTAATTATTACAAAATTGAATTTTTTTTTTTTGCAAATACAACTCTTCTCAATTATTCATTTATGAGATTTATCGAATTTAATTTAAATGTTATTAAAGTCGTAAGTGAAAACACATAAATAAACAAATATATATATATATCGTAATGTAAATATGTAGGAAAATAAAAAGTAAGGGATAAAAAGATTAGACTAGTATTTATAGAGGTTCCTTTTCGTAAATTAGTCCCTTCTTCTAGCTTATAGCCAAGGATCTGATCATCTACACTTGCAAATTCCACCATTTAAAGGAAATCAAGATATGATGTACAAGCTTAATCATAAGGTATTAGTTTTGACTCTATCTTATCTCCCTATTTCTTACCATAGGAATAATGCAAATCTATAAAGTCTCCTCACTATTCTCTCAAATAGCTATTCTACTACGTTTTTAGGAGTGTAGCAATTCTATCGAGGATGACAATGGATTCCTCTATACTTCGTCATTTCTTCTTGTTTTTGTTGTTGTTGTATCTTCTCAAATCTTGTACAACTCCTTACATAGCTAGTCTCCAAGTGCTCAATATGGAAGTAGTCATCATAATAATATTTTTTATTTTCTTCCTTCCATGCATATCTCTTTTGTCCATTGAGCCTTTACTTCTTCTTTTTTTTTTTCCATAAGCTTCTCTAGATAATAGCTTTTGTAATAATTTTTTTTTTTCATTTATAAATCCTCTCTCTATACTAATTATTTCTTTCCTTATTCTCCATAAGATAGCTGTTGTGACTTTAAACTTTATTTTGTTGCTTTCGATTAATTCGGCTTGATTTCAACTTGATTTTGATCATTTTCGATTTTGATTTCTAATTTTTTATTTTGATTCCGACTCTAATTTCCAATTTTGATTTTATCAATCATGTAGAAAGTCTAACACTTTTCATTACATACTTGATGAACTTGTTAGTAAACTTAATATAGTGTTTTATTATTATTAAAACATCTTTAGGATACTTAACATTCATAAATAGCATTTGTCTTTTAATACTATGCAATCCTTAAATGGTAGCATTATCACATTTCAATTCCTTTTTCAAAACCAAAAGCTACTCCATTTTCATCTTACTTTACTCTATATTTTCATCAACATTATTGCAAGTTCTTGATATTTTTAATAAGCCATACCAACTTGCACAAATATAGAGCATGTTTATACAAAGATATTGAAAATCATACTACAAAACTATGGTTAGACAAGGGCACGGGGCCCCATTCTGACTAGACCCATTGGATTCAGAGGTCTAAAAATGAAGACCCAACCATGACTTGCTCAGTAAACAGTGTGGGCAAGTCTTGGACCCCCTAATGCTTGATGGGGTCATGTTAGACCATGACTTGCTGAGTTCCATATTTTAACTTATCATTTTTTTTTAGTTAGAAAAGAATAAGAATTGGATGAGACCTAAGGGGCTAAGAAGGTTAGTCCTAGACCAACTCATGATCTACTAGTCCATGTTAAAACCTGGATCTACGTGAGGCGGTTTGGGGCTGGATATGGATTTTACCTATAGCATTACCTCCTTGATATTTTAGGCACATTTTTCTTTTATTTTTCATAGCGACTAATCAAGTGAAAAATCTTTGAGCTAAGGAGATAGCTCATGATGGTTTTAATGGACAAAATTCTATATCCCATGCCAAGTGTAAATATTAGGATCTTTAAATGAGTACCATTATTTTTGGCAAACTCCACACAATCGTAGTCATCCAATTAAATTCTCGTGCTCGACATCTTAAGATCTTGAATGTGGGAATTGGAGAGTGTAAGTCTAATATGAATTAGGAGGAAGAGTAAGATTACATTATAAATCCAAGATATAAATGTTAGTTAAAACTTTTAAACTATTTAATAAAAAAAAGCTATTAGTCACATGTTAGATTTCTTGTGAACCATATATAATATGTACCATGCTTGAATTTTAAACTATCAACTTTTAATTTAGTTTAGTTTATTGAGAAGCAAATCAATCATAGACATTACGTCATAATAGTTTAGATGAGCAACTTTTAAAGGAAAAAAAAAGATAGAAATCTTATTGAGGGAAAAAAGGTTGCAAACATAGAGCATATAAGAAGAATTGTGGAGTGTTTTTATTATTATTGGGGCTCCAGCATAGCATTGGAAGTCCATGTATTACAAAATCTCCTCTACCACGTGAAAGAAGAGCATGTCTATGGAATTTCGAAAATCAAACTGATGACAAACAATCGAATCCAAACTTTGCCATTGTTGACTTTAGTCACCACTCTTTTCAACCTCAAGCAACAAAAAGGTAAAAGCACGATATAAGTTAAGAGAAACCATGGGTCAAAAGCTCAACATTTAGGAAGATCAGACGGTGGAGGAGGCAACTTCTGATTAGGAAGCTTTCCATCCAATACAAGCCATGCCATCCTTAGTCCCCAGCTCAAGTGAACCTCGAAGTGACAGTGCATGAACCAAACACCTGTCAGATTATCGTTTGACATACAGACATCAATTTAAGGTTATTAATATGATGGTTCAAATAAAAAAAAAACTGTATATAGGTTATTTGTTGAAAATTCTAAAATTTGCGGCGATTGGATTGTAGCCGTTTCACTCCTAGACCTAATGATCATAATTTAAACCATCCAAGGCATCAAAGAGAAATAACCGTTACATCTATATCATGAGAGAGAGTATAATATGACCTAAATATCATATATGTCAATCAAATTTTGGATGATTATAAGATAATTGCATAGAATTAACATGTTAATACTACTAAGTAAATGTAAGTTATGATTTATAAAATATTTAACCTGGATTGTCTGCAAGGAAGCGAATAGCCACCCAACCACCAGCAGGCACACCAAAGGTGTTTCTCTCAACAGGGTCCACTAGATTATACTTGGCAGGGTCCTTGTTAGGGTCAAAATTTCCAGAACCTTGTCCGACTATAAAGAAGTTGAAACCATGTAGGTGAAGGGGGTGGCTCTCTGCACCTAAAATGCTAGTGTCCTGCATGACCAATTCCACACTTGTATTGAATGGTAACACCACCAGCTTAGTGCCATTATTAACGTTGGTATTATTCGGTGGTGTGCCGGTATAGTTGAACGGAATCAATGGAGTTGCCGGGAAATCGGTAGTGAAAACTCCATTCGATTTACCAAAGAAATAAGATTGTAGAATTGCGGTGGGAGGAAGAATGAAGGAGACATTGTTGATTGAAGCTGTGAATTTTGAGCTGTTGTTAGGTCCTTGGCAGGTTTGATTTTGGGGGCAAGGGTTGCTTCCTAGGCCAACAGTGAAAAAGAATTTCTTTTGGACAGTCCTAGGAACATTGGCAGGGTACCGTGAATTTGCCAAACTACGTAACTTTTGAGTAAAATTAGCGATAGAATTTGTGTCATTAATTTTAGGCAGGGCAGGCAAAAGACGAGTCAGATTTACATTTGTAGGATTTGTTGAATTTCCAATTGAGTGGTTTGGTGACTTGTATTCAACGATTCCTACGGTTGTGGAATTGTCGAATGTGCCTAGACCAGTGAAGTAGGGTCGGGCTGCCATTAAGTAGGTGCCATGGTGTGGGTGCGGTTTGGTCTTTAATAGGACATTGGTAGTCTGACCCGGTGAGATGACTACAATTTGGGTTTTGAATGGCTTGACGTAGCTTGCATCGGTTTCCACTACCTTGACGGAGTGGTTGGCTATGCTGAAGAAGAGCTCGTCATTGAGTGCAGCATTGATCAGTCGGAGGAGGTATGTCTTGCCAGGTTTCACCTTTAGCTTGAAGGTATCTGCATTAGTTCAATAGACAGCAACATGGTTTCATTAGCACCTATGCAAGGCCAAACTATTGGCTAGAAAATGCAATGCCAACACCTTCCACAATAATTTTTAGTTTCCATGGCTTTAAACCAATGAGAAGTTAAAACGTATAGATTTTTTCGTACATAATCATAATGGTGATTAAATCACTCTAATATATAAAATCCCTCTTTTTTCTTTAATTTTTTTTAGGACCATCAAACAAATATTTGAGGAAAACTTTATTAGGAATAATATGCTAAATGAATTATTTAATAATACGTTGATAAATATAAATTTCACACGTGGAAAGCATCTGCTTCTAATTCGATGGATTATGTGTTAAGTTTTTATTTGCTTTTACTTAATTGTCAATGCTCCATAGGACGTATCATTCTCAATCTTTTTTTTTTTCAATTACTCTCCTATACTTTATTGAAACCCGTTCAGTTTAATAAAGAGTTGTCTTACTTGTGGCATTTTAGTTATGCTTTGGATCGCTCCATGAAACCAATGTCTAGGAAATCTAAAATGTTAGAAAATTACCTTTGGCTGAACAATTATATAGTGGCCCAGGTAGGCCATTAATAGTGTATGCCTCAGATACATTTGGACCAGCTCCAGTTTGAAAAGACTGGTTAATGATCGCCTCGGTATCACCATTAAACCACTCCCCTATGCATATTATCCCACTAAATAGTTAGTAAACTATATATATATAGACCAATTTTTAATTGTTTACCTCTAGGTACTATGCTAAAGAAAAAGAAAAAAAAAAAAAAAACGTATGACCATCGTACCGAAAATTATTGGAACTTCCTTGTAAGGTTTGGCAAATGGATATGAGACATTGATCTTAGGGAGGATGATGATAGCTCCATAGGCGGTAGCCCTAAGCCATGAGATATGCGCGTGCCACCAAAGAGTGCCTCTTTGGCCGGTAATAGTGAAATTGTAAAGGTAACTTTGATTTGTTTGAATTGGACACTGTGTAATATATGATGGTCCATCTGCCCACCCACTTCGAAGTTGTCGAATTCCATGCCTATATTCACCGTAAGAAAGACAATAAGTGTACTACTAATCACATGTGGTCATAATTAGGACATTTATTATGTCAAAATGATATTATTGAGAGTTTAGACAATAACTATATTCACAAAAGCCATGCATTGTGGTGCATATATATTATAGCCATCAGATTAAGTTGGAGTAATAATTCTATCTCATCTAATAGCTATCTTACATCGCAAAATGCGAGTGAATCGAGAAATTTTGAGCAGTAATCATGTGTATATAGAAGTTAGATATTCAAACTCGAGAATCGCCAATGGCCATAAAATTACCAGGCTGCACGACTACTATACCTGGTGCATGCAAGTACTTTCCACCTTATTATATGATCTTACAATCTACATTATTGAGCACTAGTTGACATTTCACAAGGTAAGTGATAGAGATGAATCAGTGTCGTACCAGTGGATGCTAATGTTGTTGGAGACATGGTTGACCACCTTCACCAGTACCCTGTCTCCTTCTCTTGCGATAATAGGAGGCCCTGGGAACTTCCCGTTAACTGTCACTATGCTCTTCGTGCGACACAACCGGGTCATATTGTGCTTCTTTATCTGATTAAATAAGTACAACAAACAACACCTCGTTAGGCAAATATTATTCCTCCTTTTGAATACATATATGTTTCCCTTAGAGCCCATGTGGAGCTACGTTAAGTTAACATCCTTTGGAATGCAGTGTAGTACATGGAAAAATAGCTTTTAGAGAGTTTTTCCAAGATATTACATTAATATATCTCCATTAATGCAACGGTGGACACTGGGTGGATAAGTTTCGACGGCCACTGTCTAATAACTTTAGAATTAACTTTAGAACGTTGAAAATTTTCTTTATCAGTCCGTTGATTTTATAGTTTTACCCTATATAGAAAATTCCTTGAGTGAAATCATGAGTCTACCACTACTATGATTAATGTATATTCTATTAAATATATGGGATGTATTTTCAATATAGAATATATTCGACATTCTGACTAATACAAATAAAACACCTGACATATTAAATAAAAAGAAATAATTTCTCTTTAGGAGAAGTATATATATGATAAAAACGCGAAAAACATTGCAATAACCCATATAGTAGTAAGAACATACGATGAAAGTATATTTCCTTGTAATGCCATCTTGCTTTGCCATTGCCACATGAGGGAGCATCCATAAACTTCCGAGGATAGAAGGAACACAACAACGACATTATTGCAACCCATAGTTTCTTTATTGTTTTTCTCTATGGGCTCTTAGGTAATGAATGGAGACAAGTAGGGTTATAGAACTTTAAAGAAATATGCTGGTTTTGAGCGGTTGCAATGGCGACAATTAGAGTTATGATCACTTATATAGACTTATGGATGCATGCGTTCGGTCGATTAGGTATTTGGTAACATAGGGTTTCTGATTTGAGGAAGAAGTTAATTACCTACTGAGTGGCCCATCTTCACTGTAGTAGAGTGCTTACTAAGTCGAATTACGGTATGACAATTGGATAGCTACAGTATTATTTTGGCCATCGTCGAGAGAGCCTTATCCAGTAAACAAAATTCTTCCTACCTATTACTGTTGGGAGCAGATGAAAGAAAATGACTTAGTACCCTCGTCAATGATATTGATCAATGTGTAAGGTATTGCTAGCATATTGCATAGGTTTATGTGTAGTCGATGTTCTAACATATTTTAGAATGATTTCCCATGAAGGAATTGGTATGATACATGTATTTTTAAGGATTCGGTTGCGTATGTCCCTATGCACATCATTTTTATCAATTCGTTTATAGAATTGCCTGGCTCGAAATAAAAATTAATAAGGATGCGTTGTCTAGTTTTAACCTCATTTGGCAAACTTAATTATCGTTTTTTTTTTTTGGCCTCAAAAACATCATTTTAAGCCCGTATTAATAACAAGTTACCATAAGCACCAATTTGATCCCATCTTTGCTTATTAGTACTTCACTGGAAGGATTTGGGATATTCAAACTAATTTCACTCTAGTGATTATTTTTTTGGTTCAAGATCTTATTTCCTCACTCACTTTCATAATCCATCGTATATATTGGTAGGTAGGCTTTTCTAACTTCTGATACATTATTCTTTTTTATTTATCATTCCCATATCTCGCAGCATCATTAAGCAAATACTTGCCCTTCGTAGTAGCTAGCATGGTACACACGAATGATCCCAGAGAAACGTGAAATGCAGATGATAAAGCACATTATTAAATTGGAATAACTTATCAAGCCATCACAAATCTATGCAAAAATATCAACATGAATGTTTGATATATGGTAGTAATTGATCACTTGATAATATCTCTGTTTGACCTAATTCATTTGATGATTGAAATTGGTATAAGCCACGCGCAAAAAGACTTCGGTCAAGTCCTACTCTTAATAATCATATTTTTGTAAATAACCTTTTTTCATATTTTTGCTGTTTATGATTGTATACCAACGATTGATTTGTTCGCATGCTCTTTTACGGATTTCTTAAAAACCATGGATGAAACGATATGTCTTTTATACGTGTTCTTTGAGGACTATATTATATCTTGTCAAACTATCTTCTTTGATAACGACATGTACCATGTTCTGAAGATCCGAGCTTGTATCTTGCTTGAAGCAGTTTTAACTCTATTGCTGTCGTGTACGTTTTACCGTAATTTTTTAATTTTAAGCATATTTTTAAAAATTATAGAAGGGTGAATAATCCATATTTTAGTGTAGATTAATGTTACAAAGGTCACCAGGTTAGTGGTTACTAAAGAGTGATAATGTTCTGGAAGCAATTTTCCTCGGTCCATCCGAGTTCCGACATGGATCCTTAAATTTCATTGACATTCTCTAACGATGGGTACACCGGAACCGCTATAATGTTTCCTTAATTTGAATCACAAACCAATTGCTGGTCAAGCAGAAGTTAAGTTGTCTTTGCAAACACGATTTGAACGCATATTGGTCTGCATCATGATACTATATCGATCCATCCTTTCTAAGTCATTTTAACGTGGATGTTAAACCCATAATAAATGCTACTAACTAGGACGTCTTAAACTAGAAAAGGGGTTGGTGCATCCTTGGCGTCTCTCTTAACCAAACAGGTTCAATCAACTCTTTCGGACACAAGATCAAGACGTTTGACCCACCAATTGTTCTAGTAGGAAAAAATAAAAATAAAAAAATTTCATAACTATAGAAAAAGTTGTACACTTGGAACCATAAGAGGTGGATATTTTACTTCTCAGGATATGCTTTAATGGTTAAAATCTTGGCCTGAGATACTAAAGTACTTAAGTTCAAATTTGAATTGAAGTCAGATAATAGCAAATTATCCCCTTGTAAATTCTTAAGAAGAGCATGGGCATTAGTTATCTTGGACTCACCATGGAGGGTTACCTAGTCTCTTCCCCTATCCAACTTAAAAAAAAAAGAAAGAAAGAAAAAGAAGTGGATATTTCATACGAATGAGGATCCTCTTAGATACCAAAAGAATCTTGTTTCTCATTTTGATTTTTGTCAAGTATTAAGAATAATTACAATGCTTAAAAATAATTCGTATGCTTGACACTTCTTCTTATTATTATTTTTTCACTCCTCTTTTTAGTAGTTACCTAGCATATCATTCAATAGCACATGGCAAAATCACGAAAAAGACACTATAAAATCCTCTGATAAATAGATAAGATCCTAATTTTAGACAAAAGTACTCTTGGTGAGTATAGTGTACAGTTATTTTAGTAAGATGTAAACTAAACTCACTTGATGGCTTTAAATTATCGTAAGGTAATTTATAATCCAACCATTTAAAAACTATCAAAATGATGAAGATATTCCTAATTCCTAAAATACTGCACATTTTATCTCTCGAAAATGTTAACTCGTATGATATATCATATCAATCTTTTAAATTAGTATTCAATTAATTATCATTTGAAGTAGATTTATCACCCAATTATCCGATGCAATTTTAACTAAGTCAAGGAAGCCCCAAAAATTAGATGACATATCAATATGAAAAAATAATTACAATGTAAATTCATGTAAACGAATGACTTGAGATTGAATTAGAGGAGAAATTTTCTGATACCATATTATTAAAGAAGAGTAAGTATAGTATTTTAGAATTTGGGGATAATTCCATGATTACCCAATATCTTAAGCATTGATCCTCCATTCTCCAAGGATTATACAATTTTTTTTCAAAGATAATTATAAACATATTCTCTAAATTGTTGGTCATGACTCCAAAAATATGACTAACCTCCCTTTTAAAAATACACCAATAATATCCAAACTATTGCTTTGATAAAAAAAAACTGCCACATAGAGATGGTTTTTGGATGCCAACAACCATTAAAAGTTGGTTGTACGTTTCTAAAAGTCATAGGGAAGAGAACTCATGCCTTAGAAGTTCAAAGGAGTTCTTTATCCATATTTAATCAACATTTGAGATGGTGTATTTGCAACTCATAAATTAAATTATATCCTAAGATTCCTACACAGTGGATGGCTAAGCTAGCTAACAATGTATTTGATGAACTCAAAAATCATGATGAGAGAGAAGAAAGGGATAACTAAAAAGCATGCTCTAGATTTTGCTTAAGTTGGGGGTGTATATGCTTGTCACTACACAAATGGGTAGGCGTGGCATTGCGTAGTTATACCAACTACGGTTCTTGAAGGGTACTATTTCTTTTGCACGTCCTTCTATTACACTATACGCAGTTCAGCGGTAGCTTACATCAGGAGATCCAAAACAGTACTCAATGATTGAAGTAACTTAGAAACTGACGTGGGCCTCTAGAGATATGATAATCACTTTAGTAAAACCATTATGTTCCTCCCTTAATTTTATTTTTGTTTTCACGAAGCTTTTCATGCGTTGAAAACTCAGGAATTGGCAAATGCATTCATAGGATGTTCTAAATTAAGGAATTTATACTTTCTTCTAGCTAGGCATTTGGAATTCTATAGATATATGAAGCTTTGACCAATAACCTGAAATTAGGAAGAACAGAGAAAGTAATATAAGTTTTTTCTTCTTCTTTTTTTAATAGAAATTGATTGCATTATATATATCAAAATAGGCAACTTATGTTTCCCTTAATACTAGCATAAGTCATGGATTCAGATTTTCTAAAATTATTTTTTCTAATTTTTTTTAGTTTACAAATTAATGATTGAAATGATTTAAAATTTTAAAATATCTTATTAAAAAAAATAACTTTCAAGGATCCAGTTCCCATATAATTAAGCAAAGGCAAAATTATATATTTCCTAATATTTATATGATTGTGTAAGTCATCTAAAACAAAAAATATCACTTCATCCACATAAAAAATATCAACTTGGCTTGCTAGGCATTCGAAGCTATCGTGTTTTCTTTCCTTTCCACATATGCAAGTCGGCTTCTTTCAAGATGAGATAGTTTTTTTCTCACATGTATTAAGCCCATGTAAAGATTTATTCATACAATTATGCTCAGAGTTAAGCAACGAAAAGGTCATTCTTAAATCCATGTTAATCTCAGTTTTCTTCATTCCCATATATTGATACAAAAGGCAAGTCTCCAAAATAAGGCCCATTGTTTCGCTCTGAGTATGTCAATGTGCCCAATCTTCCTAAAAAATCCCATTATTTATTGTCCATATTCACCTTTCGTTACTCCTCTAATCGTTAATGCAACGGTGTTAAGTTTTATCTAACCATGTTCAGGAGGAGACCAAGTGATGAACTATTCTTGAAGAAAATTCGCTTTCTTTTCATCATATTCCAACATTCATTAGCTCTTTACTTAATGATCTTGTTGGTTGCAGTTAGTAATCAAGAGGGGATGGATTGATTGCTTAAGATTCTAAACTTTATTTTGAAAATCTTATAAATTGTCCCTTTTGATTATTGTTGGCGATATCTAATTAAATGTTATAATAGATATTAAAATAAATAAATTGCATATATATAAAAGAGATAAGAGTTAACAAAATCAAGCAAGTGTTTATAAAAATTCCTCCTTATGAATTAGGTTCCTCTTTCCACACGATCTAATCATCCACACCAACATATTCCACTATTTAAGAGAAATTAATATGAGGTGGATAAGCTATACGCTATACGACAAGCTATCAATTCTGATTCTACCTTACTTCCTTATTCCTTACCATAGGAATAAAGCAAGTTTACAAGTCCCCTTACTATTCTCTCAAATAGTCTTATCCCTTACTCTTCTCTCAAATAGTGTCATAATTCACTCAAGAAAAGGTAACCAATTCAAATGAGGATTATAGATAAATTTTCCTCAAGTTTTTGCACAATATTCTAGTAAAATAAAATTGCACAATGTCATTCAATAATTTTTTTTGTTGTCTTTTTCTTTTCCTTTGCATCTTTGTAAGCCTTATACGGCTCCTTATATAACTATCCACCGATTGCTAATATGGAAGTAGTTGTAATAATATTTCATATTTACTTCCTTCCATGAATATCTCAATTGTGCATTATAATTTGAAAAAGTTTTTATATGATTTAATTATTTAAATATGATTAGATATATTACCCAAGTATATCTAGTCTAAGATATTAGGCATTCAATAATAACTTTTCTTCAATGAGAAAAATGCTTCTAGTTTGTGTTTTCAAAGTGTGCTTCAAATTTTGATTTGTTGCTTCTAATTTTACTGTTTTGCTGGTTTTAATTATGTAGTATTACTAATTTAGATTCTGCTATTCTACTTTTTCAAATTTTGATTCTGATTGCATCCTAACTTGATTCTAACCGTTTTTGAATTGTTTTCAATTGTTTTTGAAGTTATTCTAACTATTTATAAAGTTATTTAGACTTCTGATTTTCTAATGTCCAGATTTTCAAATCTATTTTTAGAATTCTGATTTTGATTTCGATGTTGATTTTTGTGTCTAATTTCTAAATTCCAAACCTATTAACTATAGGAAACTTCTTTTCTTACTAAAGTTTAGCAGTACATTAAATAAATAATTAGTAAACTTAATATCGTGTTTTGTTATTATCAAAGCATATTTAGGATAAACCCAATAAATCTAGTACAATTGGATCTCATTCTTCTCATAGTTAAAGATCCTTTTGTTATAGTCAATCCATATGTACAACAAAAGGAAGATAAATTCCCTTTTTTTGTTGTTCTGTAGTTAGTTTTTAGGCAGTCAATGTAGGCTAAAGTGTCCTCCATAAGTCTTGAATTTGAGTGAATAATCTGGTTACATGATTAGCATCTTCATTTGGTAAATTAAATCTTAGGCAAGTTATTACATGGGTATTCATTCAAATTATGAGTTCGAATATTCAATCTAGTTGGCAACTCATTTCTACAGTCTCCACAAAAAGAGTTTTAGTTTTAGGTGTATACATAAAGTCTAGATTTGTTCCCATTTTGATTCCTCATTATGGACAATCTTATTCATTTGATAGTACACATCTTTAGTGATCTTCTTACGGTTAGAAATTGCAAAATAAGCTTCATCCTAATGCTCTATGCCCTATTTCACATGGTTAAATTGGTTACCTCTAGCCCCCTAAAGTCCCTAAGTTAAGCTATTTGTTCCCAACTTAATCAATGAACTTTATTACTATCTTCATCCCTACACTATAAGAGGTGTTTCATAGTTTGTTCAAGGTTATGGAATATTTTCATCGAGAGTTGAGTGGTTTGCATGTAATAGGTTGGGATATGACGCAGCGCGGAAAGCGAAAAAACAAAACAAACCCGAATGTGGATTGGTTTCACGCAGCAAAGAAACACTCTTTGATGCAAACTCTGGTTGCGCACAACTGATAAAAGAGATAATTCTCTCTCGGATGTATTCAAAATATGATTTAAAAACGTAACCCTAGCATATCTGACAAAAGAGTATTTATACTTCCCCGTAAAATATCTAAAAGGGGAAAATCTAAGCGTACACGTGGAAATAAATAATGAAATACACATCTATAACCTGTCGCATACACGGCCGTGCCTCTAGGCCGTGTATGTTTCTGGACATGTAACGAGCACAGTACACGGTCGTATACACGACCGTGTCTCTAAGCCGTGTATGACTCTGTGAATGTTCCTGACCGAATACACGGCCATGTCCCTGGCTGTGTATGGAAGCTGTGCCTGCTTCTGTGGGATACCCTGATCTAGTACACGGCCGTATATGATTCTGTAGAATATTCTGATCGAGTACACGGTCGTGCTTCAACCTGTGTATAGAGGCCGTGTATGCTTCTGTGAATTCCTTCCAATCACTACACGGCCGTGTGACAAGCCGTGTGTCCACCCGTGTCTCTTGTATCTCCATCATTCTCTCCCACCAATTGAGAAAAGGTGATAAGTCCACAACATTAAAAGTACAGGAGATATTCATATCTTCCGGGAGTTGTATGACATATGCATTGTCGTTTATCTTATGCACAACTTCATAAGGTCCGTACTTCTTGGGTTGAAGCTTTCCATATTTACCTACAGGAAAACGCTCTCGTCGGAGATAAACCATTACCTGATCACCCACGGCAAAGAGCTTCTTCCATCGATGCTTATCTGCAGCCCCTTTGTAATGGGTATTGGACTCCTCTATCTTTCGTTTAACTTCCTCGGCAGTGGCTTGGTGTTGTTCAGCCATATGTTTAGCAGCCACATTACCCACCATATCCTTAGGTAATTTGATCAAGTCCAACGCATGTTGTGGTGTTTTGGTGTATACCACCGAGAACGGCGACCTCCCAATAGTTCGGTGGACGGAACTATTGTAGGCGAATTCAACCTGAGCCAATGCTTGATCCCACTGTCCCGGCTTCTCACAGTAGATACTTCGGATGAGGTTTCCGAGGGTCCTGTTAGTCACCTCAGTTTGACCGTCGGTTTGAGGGTGAGCGGTACTGCTGTAATTCAGGGATGAATCAAACATATACCAGAGGGTCTTCCAAAAGTGGCTAAGGAATTTGCTATCCCTGTCGGACGTAATGGACTTTGGGACTCCATGCAACCGCACCACTTCCTTGAAGAACAGCCGCGCAATAGCCCGTGCGTCGGCGGTTTTCCTGCAGGGAATGAAATGGGCCATATTGGAAAACCTGTCAACTACAACAAACACGGAGTCAGCACCTCGTTGGGTACGAGGCAAACCAAGTATAAAGTCCATCGACAAGTCCTCCCAAATGTTTGATGGCACGAGAAGAGGAGTATATAGGCCAGTGTTTTGGGATTGCCCCTTAGACACCTGACAAATGTAGCATCTTTTCACAATCCGATACACATCCCTCCTTAATCGAGGCCAAAAGTATCTTTCAGTAACTGCGACTAGGGTCTTATCTCTAACCATGTGTCCTGCCAGTCCTCCCCCATGCAGATCTCGGATAAGCTTTTCCCGCAATGACGATTCAGGAATGCACAGCTGATTCCCTTTCATCAAGTATCCCTCATGGATATGATAGTCGTCATACGGTTCTCTGTTGGCACACTTAATCCAAGTGTCCTTAAAGTCGCTATCATTTCCATATAGTTCCTTTAGCCTCTCAAAACCGACAATATCCGCACTTAAAGTAAGTAGGACATTCACTCTTCTACTCAGGGCGTCCGCGACCTTGTTTTGCACACCCAACTTATGCATTAGCCTGAAAGGAAACCTCTACAAGAACTCAATCCATCTGGCATGCATGTCCTTACTAATCCGGGTTTGACCACTCAAGTGTTTAAGAGCCCCGCAGTCTGAGTACAAAATGAACTCCTTCCCAATCAAGTAGTGCTCCCATACTTTAAGGGCCCTCACCACGGCGTAGAATTCCTTATCATATGTAGACCAAGTCCTCCTTGCTTCGCACAACTTTTCACTGTAAAATGCTATTGGTCTTCTTTCCTGTGATAGTACTACACCAATCCCAACCCCACTGGCGTCGCAATCCACCTCGAATAACTTCTCAAAGTCTGGTAGTGCTAGTACAGGAGCACTACACAATCTTTGTTTCAAGTTCATGAAACTCGAGTCAGATTCTTCGCCCCATTGGAACTTTCCCTTCTTCAAGCATTCAGTCAAGGGGGCAGCAACGATACTAAAATGTCTAATGAATCTTCTGTAGAAACTAGCTAGGCCAAGGAAACTCCTCAACTCTGTAACAGTTCTCGGAACAGGCCACTCTCTAATAGCCTTCACCTTCTCGTCATCCACCATGACCCCTTCACTACTGACCACAAACCCAAGGAACAACAGTCGCCTTGACATAAATGTGCACTTTTTAAGATTAGCGAACAGTTTGTTCGCCTTTAGTACAGATAACACACACTTTAGATGTTCTAAATGTTCTTTTTCAGATTTACTGAACATTAGAATATCGTCAAAGTACACAACAAGGAAACGACCATTGAAAGGTTTTAATACCTGGTTCATTACTCTCATGAAGGTGCTCGGTGCGTTACTCAACCCAAATGGCATCACTAGCCACTCATACAGCCCCTCCTTGGTCTTAAACGCCGTCTTCCATTTGTCTCCGGGACGGATCCGAATTTGGTGGTATCCACTCCGCAAATCTATCTTGGAGAAGATAGTAGCGCCACTCAACCGATCCAACATATCCTCGATGCGTGGGATAGGGAATTTATATCCAATGGTAATCTTATTAATAGCTCGGCTATCAACATACATCCTCTAGCTCCCATCTTTCTTGGGGGTTAATAAGGCTGGAACCGCACAAGGACTTAAGCTGTCCCGGATAAACCCTTTGTCCAAAAGCTCTTGGACCTTCTCTTGTAGAATCTCGGCTTCCTTGGGACTCATCCTGTAATGCGGGAGGTTTGGGAGACTAGCTCCGAGCACCAGGTCTATCTGGTGTTGAATGTCTCTCAGAGGAGGTAGCCCATCGGGTAAATCGTCTAGAACCACCTCCTTAAACTCCTCAAGTAGATCCTTCACTGCCCCTGGCACCTCTCCATCAACCTCCTCCTTTCCTTCAATCACACCTTTCACGATGAGGGCATGTACCACCCGCGACTCCCTCAAGTCTTCCATCACTTCCTTCTCAGATTGAGTGACGGTTAGGAACGAACAACTCTCAACCTTCTTTCCCCTAGCGCGTCCTTCCCTCTTCAACGGTAACAAGGTGTATCTCGCACCCTCCTTCTCCAATTTATAGACATTCTCCTTGCCCGCATGTTGCACGTCCACATCAAATTGCCATGGCCTCCCGAACAAGATGTGGCAAGCATCCATGTCTACAATGTCGCAATATGCTTCGTCGCGGTACTTCCCTATTGAGAAAGGTACCCTGCATCTCTCCTTGACTTCAATCTTTTCTACTGCCTTAATCCAACCAATGGTGTACGGATTCGGATGCTTCTCGATGGGCAACTGCAGTTGTTTCACAACCTCCCTTCCTATGATGTTTTCGCAACTGCCGCTATCTACTATTAGCTCAAACAACTTCCCCATGATAGTACATCGTGTGCGAAACAACTGGTGCCTTTGCATGATCTCTTCTTGCTTTGGGGTTAGCATCATGCGCCGAATTACATACGTGGGTTCTGCTACTTCTTCTTCTTCCTCATAATACTCTCCCTCTCCGTCAGGCTCACAGCAAATCTCCTCATCATCTTCCCTATCAATGATGTTTACGCTTTTTCTCGCAGGACATTCGTTGGACCTATGACCCGGTTGATTGCATTGAGCACATTTGCCCAATATAGGTTTGGCATAAGGGTTATTCTGTTTCTGAGTTCCCCTCTGCTCCATCGGCTTCTTCCCTTCACTCTTCTCTTCCCTCCTGGCCATGTCCTCAGTTGACTTGTATGGTGTGGTTTTATTCTTCTCAAACGCCGACCTACTACCACTACCCACAGCTTCCCCTACATATCCCTTCCGTCCTCCTCCATATCTACTCCCTTGTTCCTGCAATACTAGTTCAGCTCGGAGAGCCAAGTTCTTTGCTTCTACTAAGGTTCTCACCATCGTAACCCCAATTTTGTCTTTAATTTTGAGCTTCAATCCTTCAACATATCTTGCAACTTGCTGACCTTCACTTTCTCTCAAATCATTCCATTCAGCCAACCTCATGAACTCCGCCGTATACTCATGCACGGAACGTTGTCCCTGGCGGCATCGCTGATATCGTAGTCCGGCAGGAGGAAATCATGTTGCAGCAACTGCTTCATGCGATACCATGATCTCACCGGGTGTTTTCCTTCCCTTTGCCGCCTACTTTGTAGCCTCTCCCACCATGCCGAGGCGCCACTCTTCAACCTGTATGCCACCAGCCTTACACAACGGTCTTCGGGGATTTCCATATAGTCGAAGAACCGGTCTACTTCCGCAATCCAATCGAGGAAGCCTTCGATGTTGAGGCTGCCATCGAACCATGGGATGTCGACCTTCAGACGGTAGTCTCCGCCATCCCCTTGATCATAGCCTCCACGGTTCCTCCTATAATCACCTTCTTTAGGGTGGTTTCCATGATGAGCCATTCGATAACCACCACCTCTTCCACCGCGCCCTCGCTGTGGCCTACTCCCGTACGTATCATCACTCTCTTCGCTGGATTCCTCACCTCCACACGTCCCCACCTATTCTCCATGATAGGTCGGGTTACGCGTCCCCCAAATTCCTCCACCGCACGTGGTGGATTCTGGCCAATGCCTCCAGCCCTATTGGGGTCTACCGCTAGAGTATTGAAACACTCGATCAGTTCATCTAGGCGCTGTTCCATACGCCCGACCTTTTGATGCATTGCGTCGAACTCTTCCCTTGGAACCCATTGATGGTTCCCTTGAAACCTCGCATCTTGAACACCGTCAAGAACACGACCGCTATCATCGCCTTGATGAGTTGACATCTCCACAGGAAATAGCTTCGCTCTGATACCAACTGACGCAGCGCGGAAAGCGAAAAAACGAAACGAACCCGAATGTGGATTGGTTTCACGCAGCAAAGAAACACTCTTTGATGCAAACTCTGGTTGTGCACAACCGATAAAGGAGATAATTCTCTCTCGGATGTATTCAAAATATGATTTAAAAACGTAACCCTAGCATATATGACAAAAGAGTATTTATACTTCCTCGTAAAATATCTAAAAGGGGAAAATCTAAGCGTACACGTGGAAATAAATAATAAAATACACGTCTATAACCTGTCGCATACACGGCCGTGCCTTTAGGCCGTGTATGTTTCTGGACATGTAACGAGCACAGTACACGGTCGTATACACGGCCGTGTCTCTAAGCCGTGTATGACTTTGTGAATGTTCCTGACCGAATACACGGCCATGTCCCTGGCCGTGTATAGAAGCCGTACCTGCTTCTGTGGGATACCCATCACGGCCGTGTATGGAAGCCGTATATGATTCTGTGGAATATTCTGATCGAGTACACGGCCGTGCTTCAGCCCGTGTATAGAGACCGTGTATGCTTATGTGAATTCCTTCCAATCACTACACGGCCGTGTGACAAGCCGTGTGTCCACCCGTGTCTTTTGTATCTCCATCAGGATAGCTCAGAGTACTAAGTTTATCAGTATTGTCCTCCCTACCACAAGTTTACCCATCCATTTAGCTAACCTCAACTAAATTTTCTCTACAACAAAAATAAATTGTCTAGTTTTTTCTTTTTTCTTTTGGAGCCCTAACCATTTTTATTAGGGGAAATAAATAAATTTAATCCTTATATTTTTTTTATTGAGAAATCCCTATGTTTGAGTGTATTTCTTATTTGAGTGGTTAATTGAATTTTCTTTTTTTTATTATTATTATTTAAGTTTTTAACATTTTTCAAATTTTTTAAAAGAGGATTTATGTTAACTTTGTTAAAAAAAAATCATCCACTCTTAACACATATCAACTTTTGATAGCCCACAATAATTGATTTAGTAAAATAGTACAATTAAATATCTTAGACTAAGTAATATAGTAGAAATAATAATAATTTTAAAAGTAAAGAAAAAAAGAAAGAAAAAGGAAAGGAAAAACCTGAAAAATTACAAAATCACTATAGAGGCACTCCCCAAGGCAAAGCTATTGGTGCTTTATGACTTACTATCATTGCAGTGGGTAGCAAAACCCTTTATCATTACAAACTTTTTGTTTTTGTTCTTTTTTAAAAATGGTAAATCATGCCACTTACCAAAAAAAGGTTAGAGGTGACATGCCACAATAGGTACAGTGCATAACCCAACTATAGTAATGGGTCACAACCCATGAGTCCTCGAACGTGGTCACTAGCTATCCCTCTTTAAGTTGTACTTGAATGCTACATAGCCTTATTATACCTAGCTATACCCCTTAAAGGGTTTATGGTAATATTTTTAATATCTTTAATTTTTATTATTTTTACTATATCATAAAATTTTATGAATTCAATAATATTATTTAATTAAATTAATTATTGTGGAAAACATGTGAAGAATGGACAAATTCTTTAATTGCAGAAATCCTCTTTTAGTAAATTTGAAAAATGTTCAAGCATTAATTTCATTACTTGTAATTTTTCCAAAAACTAAGGTATAGAACCATGAGAAAAATTTTAAGCAAATCATAATATAATTGCATAGATATAATGTTTCTCACAACAACTTGAAGTATTGCTACTATATCAAGCATTTTAAGATTTACATGGTTCACTCTCTCTCTCTTAATTACTCCATACAATGCATATATAGAGAGTTATAAATGCCCCAAATTCAAGCATTCAATAAAAAAAAAAAGAATATAAGCACCATACAAATACAAAACAAAAGAGGAAAAAAAAAAAAAGCAAGAAAAGAAAAGACATAAGATAATATGTGTATGCCGTTCTATTGGGACATATTGTCATCACTGGCCTTAGGTAATTGATTGAGCTGGATCCTCTCCACTTGCACTCCATCTTCACACTTATTTCATTTCTTCACCTATCACTCCAATCCAAGTCTTATGTAAAATTAAGACACGCATTTCATCAATAATATTTATAAAAGTTGAGAGGAATACTTATAACTAACTAAGAACTCTATGACCAATGTACAAACTAACCTCAATAACTAATTTTCATGAATAAAAGGGATGGTGTCGTTTCTTTGACTAATGTACTCAAGTGATTGAATAAAATTTACTTGGTTCAAAGCTTGAGTCCATCAAACATATTAGTAATTCCTCTTTATAAATCTATATTGAGTATGCCTCGAATTATTTGTAGTTTTAATCCAAACATTTAGATATTGGTAAAATCTAATGAGAAGTAGTAGTAACTTAAGGCGACTTTAGGGATTGGGGGGGTTGGTGCAGTTTAGTCAATCAAACTAGGTCGTAGTTTGTTAAAAAACTTTCGCTATTTTCCATTATAAGATTTAATAGGGGAGTTGTCTGTGTGACCTTTTTGAACAGAATCAGTAAGATTTCTATGGTGAGTTTATACATAACTCTCATTTGTACTTTTTTTTATAGTTGTTCCTTCTTTACCCATAATTTTCAACCTCAAATTAAGCTTTCCACACAAATCATTGTCATAAAACTCTTCTCTCTCCCTCTTTCTTTTTTCTTTTTTTTCTTTCATAGGTCCTTTTGTGTGATTCTGTTTTATTTACTTCCACAGCGTACCTTAACAAATTGTTAGAACCAAAGGTCGAATTCTTGAGTAATTCAAAGCCAAAGGTTCCATAGGTGGGCGGTCCATAGCACAAGGCATCTTCCCAAGGTAAAAACTATGCTAAGAGCATTTTGGAAACAAGCAAGGAATCAGCATCATGGAAAGGGGGTTTCAGAGAAATATCAATTTAAGATAAGATTAAGAATGTGATGGCTCCAAGCATGAATTTTAGTAACTTTAATCTCAAGTTTATGAGGAGTAAAATAGTAAAAAGAAGTCCGAACAGCAAAAACAAGACAAAACGAGGGAAACAACTTAGTTGGGACTTCATCCACAACGACGTTGGACTCCGACCAAACAACTTCGTGGATAATTTCTCGTAGAAGACTTGTATTTGAAACTCAATCGACTGCGTTTTGGCTGTACTCTTATTCTGATCTTGCTTGTCTATATATACATCGCAGGCGTAGCTATGCAAACCAGCCTCCAGGTTATGCATCCGCTGCATTGACTGGACAATGATTGCAAAACACTTTGGGACATATATTTTAACATTGTTTCATCTAGTACTAGTAGGATAGCCAAGTTTAGGGCAAGGAATCAAGCGGACAGAGACTTTATAAAATCTATCCCAGTCTATCCTCAAGTGATGTACTATTAATACGTAATAATATACATCAGTAATGTTTCATAGTATACCATATGTCACACCATTTGTAGCAAAATCTCTATTATAAGGGCTTTTGCAATTTTATATATAAAAAAAAAATCATGTATTTATGTGCATAGATATTTCGACTGTATTAGTTATTACTGTGGAAAACCCTTTATATACAAATTTGTTCATTAGATTCCCGTAATTTTCGTATCGTAACAATTAACATTGAGATTTGAGAAAATAATTCGTTGCCAAGTAGTTCTCATGTCAGGTGAAGTTTGGAACCGATCTATGGTCAACACTAAAATTCTTACCTACCATTAAAAGTCTTAAAGCGATTGGCTGTGACAACACTTTAATATTATTAAAAAAGTTCGCAAATAGTAATCGTGGTGACAATTGATGCCATGAGGTCCCTTACCACGGACATACAAAGCAAAGCTTCCTAGTTTTCATCTTGCTCATGTACATGGCAGAAAAAATCTAATTTGCTATTGTCATAAAACTTCAATGAATTTACAGAATTACCCGTCTAAAAATGTAACTGGTTACATGCAACATTTCTAATACATAATACTTTTATATTTCATCACCTGTGCTTGATCAGATAGCGCAAAATTAATAATTAATATAGAGAAATACCCTAGTACTTTAAAATTCGATACTACATGTAGTGTTTTTTTTTTTTTCAAATGAATTATCTTAATTTGTCAATTTGTGAAATCACCATAAGTCATTTTACATTATTTATGTATAACACCCCATAATAATTATATAAAAACCTCAAACAAAAATCTCTAATATGCTATGATAACCTCTTAAAGTTATACGATGATCGTCAAAATGACGATAAATGAAGTAGTAGAATGGATTTGCATGTTTAGTTGGCAGAATAAGATGAGATAGGAGTAGAATTATAATTTTTTAAAAAATAAAATAAAAAAGAAAATAGCTATTTTTATGTTTGGGTTTAGTGGCACTAAAATGACATTATTATAATATTAGGAATATATTTAAATATACCAACATACCATTATTACCATTGTCCAATCCATAGTTTAACTATTGGACTAAGATTTCATGAATTAATTATGGAAATATGCCCAAAAAAAAAGGATAAATTACAAAAAGGTGATATGTGTTTTGGATCATTTTCAAAGAAGTTATATGTGTTTTATTTTTTGACAAAGAGATAACTTGTATTTTTTTATTTTGTACCATTAATAAATAATGACAAATGTCAATATATTGGTTAGTAAATAATTAATCAAATAAAGTAATATTAGTAAATTATATAATTTAATAAAAAATATTAAAAAATACAAAAGAAAGGGAAAACAAAAAATATATAAAAAAAAAA
This sequence comes from Laguncularia racemosa, assembly GCA_037954665.1. Taxonomy (NCBI): domain Eukaryota; kingdom Viridiplantae; phylum Streptophyta; class Magnoliopsida; order Myrtales; family Combretaceae; genus Laguncularia; species Laguncularia racemosa. The sequence continues at coordinate 2,172,933 of JBBMOL010000072.1, forward strand.
ACAATTGAACAACTAGTAAAATATTGATACATATCATTATTTATTATTAATACAAAATTAAAATATGCAAGTTATCTCTTTGTTAAAAAATAAAGCACAGGTAATCTCATTGCAAACTATTCAAGAAATAAAAAATAAAACACTAAGGAATGACTACTCTTTTGGTCAAATTGCGATTCTTTATTTGGTAATGAGGAATTTTGTAGAATAGTTATTTTGAAAAGTAAATACAAGTAGAAATGAATCCTCTAAAGTATTTTAAGTAAAGTATTTTTAATACAAAATTAAAAAATGCAAGTTATCTTTTTGTTAAAAAATAAAGCATAGGTAATCTCATTGCAAACTATTCAATAAATAAATAATAAAACACTAAGGAATGACTACTCTTTTGGTCAAATTGTGATTCTTTATTTGGTAATGAGGAAGTTTGTATAATAGTTATTTTGAAAAGTAAATACAAGCAGAAATGAATCCTCTAAAATATTTTAAGTAAAGTTATAAGATTTAATGGTTAAGATTATATAAAATTTTAAAATATCTTATGATATTATTGTGATATCATTTTTTTTTAAATCTTAATTAATAAATATCTTCCAACTTTATCCAAAATACTTTAAAGGATCTAATAGATGTACAAGGAATAATAACTATTCCGCTCCACCTGCTGTTAATAATTGCAAACAAGCAACTTCGATTTTCAAGCTTCTTTCATAAAGCTCAATTTCAAGGTAACAATGAATTTGCATAATATGCCAGTACATAATTCAAAATATTCTTCGATTATAAGAATTGGAATACGATAACAAGGGAAATCTTTATTACAGCCAGTGTTGAGCTTCCATATACATGAAACCCAAAGAAAAATAAAAATCAAATACACTTTATACAATAAGAGAGATTACGCTTTCCCATTACTTAATCCCAAATCATAACAACAGCTATAACAGCTACTCCAAGAAGCACAGCAAAGAACTTATAAAAGGCTGTGTCAAAATAACATTTATATTGAGGCTTAAACCCTTTTGCTATAAGATGGTTAATGGCAACATATACAAATATACCACAAGCAATTCCCATTGCAATCGCATACAACCAATCCGCCACTCTTCCTTGGGTTGTGGCATCGATTGCTATGCCTATTCCCACACCAATAGGGCTAGAAACTGCAAAGGCAAAGGAATAAGCAGCCGTCGTTAGGAATGGTCTCTTCGGGAGCATCCTTAGAAGGGCAATTCCCATTGCAATGGCTGCGAATATCTTGTGTAGGGTTATGGTCCACAAGTTCCTCCATGCATCTGCTTTTGTGCCTGTATGTGTACGTTTTAGAAATTGAATAATTTTAGCAAAATATTAAACAAGGACAACGACTTAAAATGAATTGCAAATGGTAGTAGAGTATTTTTAGTAATTGTGTTGTCTCACTTATAATACCTTGGTTACAAGTTTCATATCATTAATTCCTGTTGCCATTATACCGTGAGCCCACCGTATAAACATGTAGACAAATCAAGCATCAACTCAAACTCAGAACCAGATTTAGGAAGAACTAGAATCGAAATGGCTCAAATGGGCCAATTCTAGTTCTCTTTTTGGGGAAGTGGACCCATTGGTTCATACCAATAAAAATAAAAATAAAAAGGAAGATAGAAGATATTACAAACTGTAACCTTGAAACCGGACAGAATCAAGAATTGGATCTGCTAGGTCTTAAACCAGCTGGGGAGTGAGGTCAGCGCCTGAGGTCGATTATGGTTCTAACATTCAAAGGACTGGGAGGCTGGTCCAAAACCTAGAAATATTAGGTCTAGTTCTACTCACATGCATATAAACAATAATGAATTTTGTAGTTATTAAAATAACAATCTCCTTATCGAATTTTTTGCATTGCTAGTTTAAAAGCCTAGAAAACAAACTTTTTAATTTTTTCAAGACTAGTTTCATACTCCATGAAAAGTTAAACACAAGGAACAATATAGAAGTTTTATTTTGCAAACCATTAGCAAGAGCACTATGGTGGCCATTGACTAGTTCCTAGTAATGATTACATTGTAAAAATGTACCCTTCTAATTAAGCATATAAAAAGCCAAGCTCTTATACTTCGTTTAGCATAAAAGCAATCCTCCTGCAAAATGGTAAAAGTTCGAATCCTCCTTTCCTAATCCTATTATAATCACTAAAGAAGGAAAAAAAATTAAGTGTATAAGATGTACCTGAAACTCCCACGGCTATTCCCTCAAAAACTGAATGAAAGCAAAGAGCAAGAATAAGCAAAACGGTGTCACCAGACGAAGTAGTTCGTAAGAAAACAGGATTAGCACTAGCATCTCTTTTACTTCCATTATCCTCCTCGAATGTTGTTGCATCATCCATGCCAAACTTAGTCTCACCGTCCTTATTTCTCGTCACATACATTATCACAACATCACTTAACATGGTTAGTAGATACCCCGACGATGCCAACATGAATGCAAAAGGGTAAGATTTCGTGGTAAGATCGCCAAAAGTCTCCGCGGAATCGCTTAGGAAATGAATTAGAGACGTGCCTAAGAACACCCCTCCAGCGAATTGTGTGCCCAGGAGAAGAAAATTCTCGTCCCACCTAAAGAAATATGGAGAAACACCACCAGCGAATGTTGAAACCAGCATTATTATCAAGCACCATACTTTTACTAATATTAATCCCCTGGAGTGTAGCTCCGATTTGGTGATGGTTTCGTCGCCCCCTTCGGAGCCACCGTGGCCATTAATTTGGGGAACTTGGAGGATGATCATGATCAGATGAAAGGTGATGAGAACAGAGGTTGACTTGAGAATTCTTTTGGATGGTATAGAAGCCATGGTTGATGAATTATGATTTAGCTTGCCTTAGATAGAAATTTATTGGTCTTTACATGTGATTACATTAGTTTGATTGCTGGATAATTGATTTATAAGTGTGAAAACAGTTGTTTTCCACAGATATGGCCTCCCATTTTTCATCGTTGCAGTACACCATTGACTTTGCAGCTTGTACTACATATTAATGCTAACAAGTATGTTCCTTTTCAAGATTATAATATAGTTGTGTGTGATTAGGATTTGGCGTATTTGACTATGTCTATCATTTTAAAGCCCAACCACTTACCTCAATCCTTCCGTCATTTTTGCTTAAGATGCTGTTTTAGCTATTAACAGACAATAATAGCAAAATAACTATTATAATATTTGGTTCATGAGAATGCCTACCAACATAACTTTCAATAAAATAGGAAGGTGTGGATGAAGAGAGAAAATAAATGTAGTTTTTGAATTTCGTGAGGATACTTTTGAAAAATAAGTTGTAGATTCCGAGCCTATAACGGGTAGGGAATGGCTATTATCCCATGCATGGGAATAGCTATTGCCTTCGTAAAGAAAATTGATGTTTCCAAGGAATTCATATTTCTTTTAGTCAAACAAGGGAATAGGCTTGCAAAAGGAATAAGGATTCTTGAAAATATCTAATCATTCCAACAAAACACCACCTAAACCTTTTAACATTTTTGTTTCAGTCGTCCTCAGCTTAATTAAAATAGATGAACCAAGTAATCTCATTAACCCGTTAGCCTTTCTATTAAAAATTTTATGATTTTCCATTTTGAATGGTCAAAGAGACATATCAATTTCTTATTAGAAGTATGTGAACCAATGATGCACTAAACTCTTTTTTTATGTATTATTAAGACTAACAATTTATATTAACATGCATCTCATATTTTATGTCTATATATACATAGATTCATGCCTAAAAAATCTCAATTCATAACATAATTTATTTATTAATTATATAAAAATCTAAACTCATAATTTAACTCATTTAATAAATATAATCCATGTTTGGATTGGAACCATTGTTTGATAAAAAAATCCAAAATATTAAAGTATGAAAGAACAAATTATTTGAACTTTAGAGATAACAATCTATAATGTAATAAAGAAAAATCTTAAGTAAATCAAATTAAAGACATCCACAACCATATGATTCTATAGTTTAGTAAACTTTTTATTATAAATAAAACTATTCAAATCCTTAAATTTCCACTTAGAAACATGGCTGAAAGCATAAAAATAAAACAAAAATATAAAATAATACACAAATTATTAATTATACAATATTTTTGCTAAGTTAAGTTATAAATTAGGTTAAGAATTTGTAAAAGATGTTTTCAACCCTATTCTTAAACATGTTAGGTGAGTTCACAAACAGGTTTTAGTGCTAAATCTAAACCCGAATATATTTATAAATAAATCCAAACAGATTTAACTCATTTATCAATTATCTCCAAATTATATATATAAATTTATCAATAATTATATGTATCGTGTCAAGGTTGGCAGTAGTATATCAATTTGCTAGCCCTAAAGTTTTTGACGCTTTTTGGACACATTATTTCTCCTACATATGTTCTACAAGCAAGCAAGGCATCATACTAGTGTCAATTAATAAAAAAAAAAAAAATTACATGTTTAAAAGTGTAGTAGGGGCAAGTCGGAGAATGCATTGAGACCTTAGTGGTAGAGTCTTAATATTTATTTTATTTTATTTTTTGTTTTAAATAATATTTAGCCCTTTCCCACCAAAGAAGCTCCACTACTTCTTAGTCTCTTTACCCATGCTTATCCACCAATCAATTAGTCTCGCTTTGGTTTTTGATCGATATTTAAATCCTCCAAAAATGAAAATTTTATATTTAGTAGTTAGTTCTTTACTTCTTTTTTTCAGCTTTGTTTAGTTGGTCTGCATTTGTTTGGTTATATTTGCTTTCTATTTACTTAGTTCTATTTTGCTTTCCATTTTTTTGGTTTTCAAATTAATATAATGTCTTTAACAGACTCATTTGTTTTCTTTCAATTCTGTATGATTTTCAAATTAATATTTTTTATGAAATGTAATAACGACAGATCTATCTAGATGGAAATTCAAGTACAGCTAATTGCCATTTAACTAGATTGGTATGCATGTTTTCTTTGCAAAATATGGATTTTTATCTTCAAATATTTTCAATATTTTATTTTTTACGTAACTATTTAAACAATATTTGTATAGAAGTATAAAATAATTTATTGCACATAATATATATATAGATACACAGACACATAAGTAATAATTTCCTTTCTCCATGTTGAAAACTTGTCATGTCATAATTTTATAATTCGGTTGTCTCGTGCATTGGTGTCAATATATTAGTGTTCGTGCTTCATAAATCATAGATTTGCATTTTCGACTTATCCTCTCCACCTTAAGAACATCTGTTGGGGTATTCCCATTCTTACTTTTTGGTACTAAATTCAACACTAAGAGTCTAATTTTTGGAGTTCTCAAATGATGGGAAAGGATGTTTACACTTCTTAGGGTTTTTCATGAAAATTTTCGAAAAACTACTTAATTTTTTTCTCTAACAAAAATCAAATTTTAAAATAAAATGTTAAAGAAACTTTTTTCAAGAATCCAAAGATAAAGATAGGCATTTCTCTTCTATTTATCTTTCAATGTGAAAGTAGATATATTATAGGACTTGGAACCAAATCTTTACCTTTTGAGCTAAAGTTGCCTTCGGTTATTTAGGTTGCATGGTTAGGGGTGCGCATGATTTTTGGCTCCCTTTGCTCAATGAGGAGGTCATTGAGGGCTTATAAAGGTTCTTAGAAATAAAGATATCCTTAAACTGTTTCTTAATTTCAAAAGGCACATCATCAAAACAATACTGATTATTTCATGTGGTGGAGTTCTGTTTTTATATTATGTTATACACTGGGTAACCTGCCATGAGGAAAGATTTTTGTGTTTTTCTATTGATGAGAACATTGTAGCTGACACGGGTTGATACGGGCGTGCCTATTACAAACACGGTCGTGTATGATGTCAGGGAGCTTCCAAAAACACACACGGTTGCATGCACGGCCAGAAGGCACGGCCGTGTAATACACCAGGATGATTCCCAGAAACATACACGACCTCTTACACGGCCAGGAGGCACGGTCGTGTGTTCTGTCAGGATCTCTCCCAAAAACATGCACGGCCAGGGGACACGACCATGTGTTATGTCTGAAATGTTCCCAGAAGCCTACACGGCCTCCATGCACGGCCGTGTACGTGACAGATGACGGATGTGTATACTTATATTTATTTCCACGTGTACATATATATTTCCTTTTTTACGTATTTTCCTAAAGAGTATATATAGTTGCTAGGTCATTTTAGGGAAAGACATTATTCATTATTCGATATACACTTTTAGAGAAGAGTTTCTCTGCATTCTCGATTGTACGCAATTGAGACTTATCAAGGAATAAACTCAGATTACTCTTTGTTTATTCGTGAGTTCCAATCCTAAAATTAGTCTTATGTGTTTACGCTTTCCCCGTTGTGTCAGTTAGTATCAGAGCAAGGCAAATTCCTGCGGAGATGTCGACTAACAATGGTGTTGACGACGGTCGCATTCTCGATCTTGATCGGGATGCGGAAGTCTAAGGAGTCAATCAATGGGCTCCAAGGACGGTGGTCGAAGCCATGGAACAGAGACTTGGGCACGTAAAGCAGCGTTTAGAAGACCTGGTTGCGCGTTTCAACACCATGGTAATGGGCCACAACGGAAACAGGGGTGTTGTTGGGATTCGACTAGGAGTAGCAATCGCTCGTGGCGGTCCTATCAATGAACCTACTGCCGTAAACCTGTGGAACCGAAGGCTAGATGAAAGTTCCTTCGAGGAGGAAGGTGAATTTCTGCAGAGGAGGGGACAACCACCGAGAAGGGGCGGCGTTGGTGGTGGCAGGTACCGCAGGGTCGATGACCGAATTGACCAGGAATATGGTGGCGGATATCGACGAAACCACTAAGGCTTCAATCATGCAGATGGTGGTGACTTCCGTCTTAAGGTAGATATTCCACCCTTTAATGGTAATCTCAATATAGAAGATTTCTTGGATTGGCTTGCAGAAGTCGATAGGTTTTTCGACTATATGGAGGTACCTGAGGATAGGAGAGTAAGGTTAGTTGCTTGTAAGCTGAAAGGAGGGGCTTCTGCATGGTGGGATCGTTTGCAGAACCGGAGGCAGAGAGAGGGGAAGCAACCTATAAGGACATGGTACCGCATGAAGAATCTATTGCAGAGGGATTTTCTACCACCCGACTATGAGTAGATCCTTTTCCAGCAGTATCAACGATGCCGTCAAGGGCAGAGGACAATGCATGAATACACCGCCGAGTTTATGAGGCTGGCGGAAAGGAATGATCTGAGGGAGACTGAGGGTCAGCAGGCAGCACGATTTGTAGATGGATTGAAGCCCCATATTAGGGATAAAATAGGGGTGACGGTGTTCAGAACCGTTAATGAAGCAAAGAATTTGGCCCTTAGAGCTGAGATGATGATTCAAGAACAGAGTGCAAGGCTAGGTGGAGGCAAGAGAAATTATGCTTATGATAGTCTCGGCAGTAGCAATAGGGTGGTTGGTGAAAAGGCTAGAAGAATAGTGGAGTAACTAGCTGGGAGTATGGAGAAGAAAGAAGACAAGGCTGAGGCAAAGAAACCTCTTGAGAGCAAAGAGACCCCAAGACAAAATAATCCGTATGCTAAACCGATTTTTGGGAAGTGCTATAGGTGTAATCAACCGGGGCACCAATCCAACGAATGCCGGAATCGACGAACTATAAACATTGTCGAAAGGGAAGAAGAGGAGGAAGTGTGCTGTAAACCGGATGGTGAGGATGAATACTATGATGAGGCTGATGATGCAGTGGAACCGAACTATCTGATCAGAAGGATGATGCTAGCACCGAAACAGGAGAGTAGTTCACAACGACACCAGCTGTTTCGCACTAGGTGCACAATCGGTGGGAGAGTGTTCGACTTGATTGTTAACAGTGGGAGCTATGAGAACATCATCGGAAGAGAGGTTGTGAAATGACTCCAACTACAGATAGAGAAGCATCCGAACCCTTACACCATAGGATAGATTAGGGCAGTAGAGCGAATCGAGGTGAAGGAGAGGTGTCGGGTTCCATTTTCGATAGGCAAGTATTGGGACAAAGTCTACTGCGACATTGTCGATATGGATGCCTGTCACTTGCTATTCGGACGGCCTTGGCAATTTAACGTAGATGCCCAACATGCCGGGAAAGAAAACAAGTATAGATTGGAGAAAGGGGGCGTGAAATATACGTTGCTGCCATTGACGGATAAGCGACCTAAAACCCAGAGGGCGGAAGGAAAATCTTTTCTAACGATCACTCAGTCAGAAAAGGAAATGACCGAGGATATTAAAGAATCTCGATTGATGCAGGCTCTTGTGGTGAAGAATGTGGGAGAAAACGTGGATAGTGTAGAGGCTCCGGAGGAAGTAAAGGAGGTATTAGAAGAGTTTAAAGAGGTAGTGTCGGAAGACTTACCAGAAGGGTTACCTCTATTGCGAGACATCCAACACCACATCGACTTGGTGCTTGGGGTTAGCCTTCCTAACCTCCCTCACTATCGGATGAGCCCCAAAGAGACGGAGGTCCTACAGGAGAAGGTCCAGGAATTACTAGATAAAGGGTTCATCAAGGATAGCATGAGTCCATGTGCTGTTCCAGCGCTGTTGATGCCCAAGAAGGATGGGAGTTGAAGGATGTGTGTAGACAGCCGTGCGATCAACAATATCACAATTGGGTATAAATTTCCAATTCCTCACATTGAAGACATGTTGGACAGGCTGAGTGGAGCGGTAATCTTCTCGAAAGTGGATCTTAGAAGTGGGTATCATCAGATTCGGGTCAGACCGGGGGATGAATGGAAGACCGCCTTCAAAACAAAGGAAGGGTTGTATGAATGGTTGGTGATGCCATTTGGCCTCAGCAACGCACCTAGTACCTTCATGCGCGTGATGAATCAGGTACTTAAACCATTCATAGGTCGGTTTGTAGTAGTATACTTTGATGATATCCTGATATATAGCAAGACTAAGGATGAGCATCTAGTGCACTTAAAAAGCGTATTGACTGTGCTGAAAGAGAATAAGCTCTACGCCAATCTCAAGAAGTGCATATTTATGTCACAAAAACTGCTGTTCTTGGGTTTTGTAGTAAGCGGTGAGGGTATAACGGTGGATGAGGACAAAGTCAGGGCCATTAAAGATTGGCCCATTCTCAAAACAATCACCAAGTTGAGAAGCTTTCTAGGGTTGGCAGGATTTTATAGACTCTTCATATGGCACTTTAGTACGGTTGCTGCCCCATTGACTGAGTGTCTGAAGAAAGGGAAGTTTTGTTGGGATGGGGAAGCTGAGTCTGGTTTTGCTGTGCTCAAAGAGAGATTGTGTAGTGCACCGGTGTTGGCCTTACCAGACTTCAACAAACTATTCGAAGTCGACTGTGATGCCAGTGGCGTGGGCATTGGCGCAGTGTTATCTCAAGAGAAGAGACCCGTGGCTTTCCATAGTGAGAAACTCTATGAAGCCAGGAGAAACTGGTCCACTTACGATAAAGAGTTATATTCTATGGTCAGAGCTCTGAGGATGTGGGAGCACTACTTGGTTGGAAAAGAGTTTATCCTATACTCGGATTGTGTCGCCCTGAAACGCCTGAGTAATTAGACCCGCATCTACAAAGATATGCATGCCAGATGGATACAATTTTTGCAAAAGTTTCCATTTCGCCTGATGCACAAATCCGGGGTCCAAAATAAGGTGGCAGATGCATTAAGTAGAAGGGCGGATTTGTTGGTTACCATGAGGGCCGAGGTGGTAGGCTTTGAGCAACTGAAGGAACTGTATGAAGAAGACGTGGACTTCGGAACGATATAGAGGAAATGTACCAATCAGGAACCCAATGAAAGTTACTGCATCTTGGAGGGCTACTTAATGAAGGGTAACCAACTATGTATTCCCGAATCATCCTTGAGGGAGAAATTGGTTAGGGACCTACATGGAGGGGGATTAGCCAGACATCTGAGGCATGACAAGACATTAGCGGCAGTAGTTGCAAGATATCATTGGCCTCAGCTGAGAAGAGATGTAGGGAGAATCGTGCAAAGGTGCTATATCTACCAGACATCTAAAAGACATTCTCAGAATACTGGGTTGTACACTTCACTACCAGTACCTGAGAATATCTGGGAGGATCTATCTATGGACTTCGTGTTAGGTTTGCCTCGTACCCAACGAGGTGCTGACACCGTTTTTGTGGTTGTAGATAGGTTCTCCAAGATGGCTCACTTCATCCCTTGCAGAAAGACGGCTGATGCACAAAGCGTTGCCAAGTTATTCTTTAAAGAGGTGGTCAGGTTGCACGGGGTTCCCAAGTCAATTACTTATGATAGAGATACCCGGTTTCTTAGCCACTTCTGGAGGACGCTATGGTACATGTTTAATTCTTCCCTCAATTTTAGCAGTACAGCCCACCCTCAAACCGATGGGCAGACAGAGGTGATGAACAGGACCCTTGGAAATCTGATACGAAGCATCTGTGGAGAGAAGCCGAAACAATAAAATTTGGCACTTTCTCAAGTCGAGTTCGCTTACAATAGTTCCATCCATAGAACTATTGGGAAATCGCCTTTTTCAGTGGTCTATACCAAAGCGTCGTCTCACACCTTGGATTTAGCTTCTTTACCCAAAGGTGTTGAAACTAATGTTGCTGCTAAACACCTGGCGGAACAATACCACACGGTGGCATTTGACGTGAAAGAGAGAATTGAGAGGGTTAATGAGCAGTACAAGAAAGCCGCAGACAAGCATTGGAGGAAGAAACTGTTCGAGGTGGGAGATCAAGTGATGGTGTTCTTAAGGAAGGAACACTTTCCCGTGGGTACGTATAGCAAGTAGCAACCAAAGAAGTATGGCCCCTACAAGATTGTCGCCAAGATCAATGACAATGCCTATGTGGTTGGGCTCCCGGAAAGCATGAAAATCTCAAAAACCTTCAATGTAGCTGACTTGTCCCCATTCTACGCGGATGACGAACCCCTATATCCAGAAGAGAACTCGGGGTTGAGTTCTTCATTGGTGGGAGAGAATGATGAGGACATTGTAGCTGACACGAGTTGATACGTGCGTGCCCATTACAAACACGGTCGTGTATGATGTCAGGGAGCTTCCAGAAACACACACGGTTGCATGCACGGCCAGAAGGCACAGCCGTGTAATATAACAGGATGATTCCCAGAAACATATACGGCCTCTTACACGGCCAGGAGACACGGCCGTGTGTTCTGTCAGGATCTCTCCCAGAAACATGCACGGTCTTTATACACGGCCAGGGGACACGACCGTGTGTTATGTCCGAAATGTTCCCAAAAGCCTACACGGCCTCCATGCACGGCCATGTACGTGACAGATGACGGACGTGTATACTTATATTTATTTCCACGTGTACATATATATTTCCTTTTTTACGTATTTTCCTAAAGAGTATATATAGTTGCTAGGTCATTTTAAGGAATGACATTATTCATTATTCGATATACACTTTTAGAGAAGAGTTTCTCTGCATTCTCGATTGTGCGCAATGGAGACTTATCAAGGAATAAACTCAAATTACTCTTTGTTTATTCGTGAGTTCCAATCCTAGAATTAGTCTCGTGTGTTTACGCTTTCCTCGTTGCATCATCTATTTTACTTATATAACCATATTTCATATTCCATTAGAATTGATTTAAACTATATCAATATTTGACCGTATTAAGGATTAGAGAATGAAACCCATTTTAGATATCCTTAGCTAGAGGCTAGGTCTAAATCTTTTGAGTTTCAAGAGATTGTGAAATGCTGTTAGGCATTGTAATTACTTGCCTCATACAGACAAATTAACTTTTTTTTTTCTTTTAACCAAAACAAACAAATCAATTTGATCCGAGTTGACAGCATTAGCATATGTTTGTGAAAGTGAAAAATAATGTATAGATCAACAATAAATGTGCTTCACAATAATTCATTAAAATGGAATAGCAATTTTCTTTCACAATTTTAGAAACGCTTTCTTAATTTCATTCATATAGGATTTCATCGATGGCAAAGTGTCAGTAAACCGTTAGGACTTCACTCTAAGCTTTGCTACTAGAGCCACCATCAGCTAGCATAGCAGCTCTAGGTAACCACAGTTAATTATCGTTCGATTGGGAAATGAACCTTTTTTCTATTCATAATCGAATATATAAAATAGGAAACCAAGCCATTTAAAATGGCTAAATCAATCCGTAATTGAAGAGAATCCTTTTTACTAAAGCTAACATGATTCCATGCAATAATTTATAGGTCATAAAAATAAAAAATAAAAAAACCATACATATTACTAAGAAAAACTTTTATAAACGACCATTAAAAGCGTTTGAGTTAAAAAATAAAATACATAAATCGAAATTTAGATCGACTTGATCAGCATAGCGGATAATAAAGGTGTATTTGAAATTTTTAAACACTAAATTGGTTAAAAAAGTAAAGTTTAAATATTTATTTATTTTATTGTGAATATAAGGTCCCTCTCATTAGGTACCTTTGTTAATATCTTTTATAAAAAATAAATAAATTATATAACCATTATATAGACCAAATTATACAAAGCATTCAAAAGAAAGAAAATTGTTCTATCCGAAACATTCTTCACTTGGAATAGCACTTAAGCAATGACTTAGAACAGTACTTAAGCAAAGAAAGAGAGAGAAGGAGAGAGAACATATTCTCTACTATTATTATAAAAATACAACCATATATCACAAAGACAGCGACGATCATGATGCATACTTCATAATAATATTGATGGGACGGAGAGACACAGCACCTGCACAGGCAGAGGCACAGGCTTGCGTAGCTGTACAGTCCTTCCCTCCCTGCTCCAGCAAGGTATTGGGAAAATGGCAAAGAAAATCGGGGCTACTTCCAGTTGGACTGTCGGCAAGGCCTTATCCCTCGTGGCTGACACCACATCTCCGAACACCACCATCACAAAATATCCTATTATTGTTTGTGTGACGTCGTTATTTAAGATTAGGACATCATCGACGACAATGAGGTTGCTATGCTGCTGTGCTCATATACAACGGGCATAATATATCACTCGAAGCATCACTTTGTTGAGGGACATCTCAATGAACTCTGGCGTTGAATTATGAAAAGAAGAACACTAGAGAATGGAATATGCGCAGTTATTAAGAGTTAAAAAGAAGAAACTTTATCTATTTGTCTGTATTTGTGTTTTTAAGAAATGTATTTTTTATTTTGAGAATATGAAATGTTATCTTTTGCGTTTAAAACGACTAATGAATACAGAGATTAAAATTTTCTGCTATTAATACCTTTCTGGGAATATTATAACATACAAGAAACTATCAAATTGGAGGAGCTATTGGCCGGTACAGGTTGCTTCAGTTAACCCTTCTCTTTCCATTTGAAAAATTTCCGGAATTCATTAAATATATATATATATATATATATGTGAGAAAGAAGTTTCGACAAGGGTTTGACATAAAAACCATGATGCAATTGTTTTTAAATGACTATTCTAATAATGCGGACGATTAAGAGTTAAGACTTGCAGAAAATGGACAACTTGTATATGATTGACCCAGCCACATAAAACCCTTTTTTTTTTTTTTTTTATTTCCCCCTTTTAGCAGTCCTTGCCAATAAAAATATGATCCAAATTTTAAAATGTTGAAAAATTCAATCCACAACGATAATGTCTAGCCAAAACAGATGTATTTTGTTTTACTCGAATTTGAATCCTTAGTTCCTTACTATTTCCATGCTCTCGATTTTCATCCATATATATGTACTTTCTCTTTTAAAGACCTTTGGATGTTGATTAATTATCTTTACAAAATTTAATCAGTACACCTTCCAAAATTATATATTTGTTACTAAATTTTAGTTTGAACCAGATGGTTCATAAACCACTAGAAAACAAATTTTTTTGGTGAAATTCAAAACCTCAAAGTTATGTCGATGTTGTATAATTGGTAGCTAATGTTTAGGTGGGATACCGTCATATGTTGTACCAATTTATGTCTTTTGTTAGTTTGAAGATATGATTAGTTTATTGAGGGGTACGTAAGTTTACATCTCCATTGAATACATGCTTCAGTGACACAAAGTTTTATGTGTTTTTTATTGGTGTCCAAATCTACAATTCTCTTTGCCGCCATATATGAAAATGATTCCATTTCTTATTTATTGTTTCTAAATGGCAATATGTAATTAGGGAGAAAATTGGTGGAAATACTATTTAAGGATGAGATAGTTTCATATTTTTACGACGTAAGTGGTTTTTTCATAAATTGAGTTTGTTTATTCAATTCATCCAAACTGAAGTTTGAAGACTAGTTAGGTCATCTCCAAGGAGTACGAGGGACCAGCTTGATACTCGTTTATGAAAGTGCGCAGGGTTTATTCATTTATTTTAATAATTTTAATTCTACTAATGAAAGAAAAGAAAAGAATAAATTTAAAGAGAAAAAATTACTAAAAACAACATTCGAAACCCATGTATAATAATTAAACGTAGTCTCATGTTAATGAACAAGATCAAACCGAAATTGGTAAAACGAAAAAAGAAATACCTCTCTAAATGTGCTCTAGCTAAGAGTTGAGGTCCTCCCTCTCCAACTTTTGATAAGCTCTGATCATGTTTGCACTTACAAATTTTGCTTGCGTGTGTATAGGTCTTTCTTCTCAACTGCCATGAAGCTTTTTGAGTTTTAAGTTTTATTTTTTGTTATTACTCACCCTCACTTTTTTTCTTTCTTTTTCTTTGCAAACATTAGAAGTCTCTATTACCCTATTTAACGAATAAATATAACAAATATGTTTACATATAATATTCAATATGAAAATGTTACGATATATACTATCTATTGTAGCTTATATAAAAAATATTACTATGACATCAACCCGTACTCCTTTATTCAATTTATTATCTTGATTTTTTAGGTCCAGATTTGGATTCATTTTCTTAAGTGATACTCATTTTCATCAATTTTCAAAGGTATAGAGAAATGCCACTTTAGTGAGTACTTTTACGTCCTCTCAACCCTCTATTTGTAGAGATCCCGTTTGAAATTATTTAAAACCAGTTTTCCAAACGTAATTAGATTCTAAAATTAGATAAATTGTACGTGCAATAGAGGAATGGGTACACTAATTCTCCAGTTTTTGGCAAGAAGGAGTTGTTTGAAAAAAGATGATCTTTGACTGTGTTAGCTTTCGGTGCCAATTTATCCTTTCAACACTCAAATCTAAAATTACTATTCCATACATCCTATTCAAAGCATCAAGCTCACTAGTGAGCCCCATGCCCCAATCCCTTCCCTGTCTACTTCAAATGGCTCTAAGAAAAGCCCCCATATCTAGATGCTAGTTGATTTTTCAGCTTATTATAGCCCCTTTATAGATTCATGGTTAAACATACTGGCAATAGCTACTGCTAAAGAAGTCCTAATAACAGCCCTTTCAATGCCTTCATGTTATTTTTCGTGTGGTATACTTTTCCTGTAATTAGCGATTGAATTTCAAAAGGTAAAAAGCAACTATTAACATTGTAGTTACTAAAGTTTCACTAAGTGGGTTAGATCATATTTCCCTATGAGACACATAGTTAGGATGTAACATAGGTGATCCTTTTTTTTGAGTCCCCTTTTTATAAAAGAACGATAGGAATAGTTGCCTTAGCTCTTCGCCACGACACCCTCGTGAAGGACAATCCTAAGAGCTATTTACATGCCACATCTCACTTAATGTCCACCCATCTGATCTTTGTGACTTCAATATATGCTATTGCATTAAATAACTTCAAATTTTAGGTATGATTAAATTTCAGTAGTGATTTTGACATTATTTAAAAAAAAAAAAAAAAAAGTTAATGCAATGGAACTGAATGAATAGACACTCTGGAGACCGGTGGCTTTGGACCCAGCTCCAGAAAGTCCCAATGTTAACAGTTTGACACTGCCTCCCATGAAATGTGAGCTTACGTTCTCTTATTCAACCGGTTATGTGTCGCAAGATTTCAATTACTTCAAGCTATTCAAAATATTAGTATATGTTTCGGCCAAAAAACAATTACTATATACGCATAAGATATACGTGAATGGATTTTCATTTCCCGAACTATAGGGTCAAATGCTCGAGTAAATTAAACTTCTTGAAGTATCAGCAAACTGTCGTTTCCTCGGGAACAATGTAAACATTGACTGAATTGAATAGGCATGACTAGCCCAAAGCAGTGCTTTCCCTGTACAAGCCAGGCCTTTTTTTGGGCCTATGTTTACCGCAGACTCGCATGATATGGGACTAGTTACCTCCTTGTCTCATGAGAGCCCAAAAGCCCACCTCTCGGTTTCTGTTAGTTTCCTGCTTTGATAACATTTTGCTGTCTAATATTATTATTGGGCTAACAGCCCACTAAAGCACTAAAGTATCTCTTTAGTGGATGTTATTTCGAGCTTTCGGAAGGTTAAAAAAAAAAATTGTTTAGCAGCACGAGGAAGCAAATGGTGAAAAGGATGATCGTAGTAGGAGCAAGCTTCCAAACCCAACTGCTCACCTTCCTGAGATACTTTCATGTTATTAAACCTATCTATACTACAACAACCAGCATGAATTCTCAATCCAAGGGGATAAAACATTATGAGAACTCGGATATATATCTTGCATATGATCCTATGAACATTCACTTATTGTACAATCTGATTCGAACTCCACCTATATTAGCAACCCTTAGCCTCTCGCTATTAATTATCTGTATAAAACCATTATATACAAGTTTGCAAATCTGAAACCAATCTCTATTGTATTATATGTGGAAAGTAATTCTAAAATCTAGAACCAAATTTATAGATACCTTCTTACAATCACAAGATAGTAATAGTTCACCACTCTCTAACTTAGTAACTGCTACATTAGTAACTACTTTATCTCCATCATCTCATGGCTAGCCTCAATTTTGCCTCTTAAGGCACTCTATCCATGTGTAACCCTTATATTTTTAGTAATAATAGATAATCCCATAGCCTTTAGATCTCTCCATATAGTTGTAATTAAATAAACAATTTCTAACAGTTATGCCATGTAAAATCATTGTTAGAGCGTATAAAATTATTCCTATTATATTTGAAAACATAATAAACATATAAGAATAAAAACGAAAGCAAAACAAAAAAAAAAAAAATTAGATCGTATACATATCTCTAGCTATTACAAATAAACGCACAAATTTTGCTTGGTTTCAATTTGGTACTTCTAAACCCTTTCTTGCTCGAAATGATAATGTATTTTCTAAAGTGAGTGAGTGGGTGGGATTAGGGATCCCAACCAAAAAGATCACGTCCAAATATATCTTTTACTATCATAGATCTTAACCGATGTGATCTAAGCTTAGATATGAGATTTTCTTGCGTGGATATGCATTAAATCATATCTCCAATAGACCACATTCCGACTGAATTTCCTAGAAAAATCACACAATATTCGGAAATTCCGACATTCTCCCACTTGGTCCATTTATCCCAACATAAAACATAACAAGAAACAAAATATATGAATCATGGTAATAGATCCTCTAATAACGAGTATTATCTTCCATATATTACAATATATCAAGTCTCTTAATACCAACTCTTAAACTTAATGAATGAACTATATGTTCATTCTAGATCTAAACTTAATGACATTTCTTAAAACAAATGAATAAGCAAAATGTGTAAACAAAACCAAACAAGAAATATCAACTGAATAAGAGTTTCATTAAAACATCAAATGCATGTACAATGAAAGATTACATCATGGAACTAAGTCCCATTCTTACTACATGATCCTTAAAATTCTTTGATGACATGCCTTTACTTAAAAGATCAGCTATCATTAATTCGGTGCTAATGTTCTCAATATCCACTTTTTTTTCCTTAACACATTCTCTTATGGCTAAGTACTTGATGTCGATATGTTTACTTCAACTACCGCTTTTATTGATCTTGGCCATAAATATAGCAACTGAGTTATCGCAGCACAATCTCAATGGCTTAAAAATAAAATTAATAATTATAAGCCTAGACATGAAACTCTTCAACTATATATAATGTGAAGTAGCCTTAAAATAAGATATGAACTCAGCCTCTATAATGGAAGTAACAGTCAAGGTCTGCTTTGCACTCCTCCAAGATATGGCTCCACTGGCAAGCATGAAAATGTAACTAGATGTTGATTTACGTGAATTAACGTAACCAGCAAAGTCTGCATCAAAATATCCAATGACCTTTAAATTATCAATCTGTCTATACACGAGCATGTAATCCTTTAGTCCTTAAAGGTATCTCATTACCTTGTTTTATAGCTCTCCAGTGATTAACACCTGGGTCACTCTGATATCTCCCTAGTATCCCAACAGCAAATGCAATGTCAGGTCTAGTACAAATCTAAGCATACATTAAGCTTCCAATGGCTGATGCAAATAAGATGTTTTTCATTTGTTTCCGCTAAAGCTCATTTTTTGGGTAATGGCTTTAGGTCAATCTGTCACCTTTCATAATGGGTGTTACACTTGGTGAACAATCCTTCATCCAAAATCTCTTTAAAACTTTGTTGATATAAGTCTCTTGAGACAAACCTAAAATGTCTCGAGATCTTTTCATATTGATCTCAATGCCGATGACAGAAGATGCCTCACCTATACCCTTCATATCAAATGTCTGTGTAGTCAATTTATTTCCTCTAAGTGAATCCTTTAACAATGAGTCTTGCTTTATATCTCTTAACGTTGCCTTGTGAGTTCTTCTTTGTTTTGAAGATCCATTTGCATCCAATGGCTTTTACACCATCAAGCAACTTGATGAAATTCCAGACTCTATTAGATGCCATCGAATTCTCTCTTTTTTCATGGCACTATACCACAAGTTTGAATTCTCAGAACTCGTGACCTATGAAAACGTCTCAAGATCATTTTCAGCTCTAAAATTGTAGTCAAACTCTTGCAAATACATAACATAGTCACTATGAATTGCTGATTTCATTACTTTAGTAGATCTTCTTTAATATTGCATCAACATTCTCTTGAGGAATAGGATCATGTTGTTCAACCGGTTGTTTAATAGCTTTGGACATTCGTTGAACTTCAACATCTACTAGATTAGGATCAGCGGGTTGTGGTACCTCTAAGACTGGCTCTCCAACATGCATTTGTGCTTGAGGCGTGTTATTAACAACAACAATCAACCCACTACTTGAAGTGGCATATTGGGCATCTGTATGATCTTTCTTAGAACCAAGATGCTCTTAGATCGATTGCTACTACTAGTTAAGTCATTTTCAAGAAATTTTGCATTTCTTGATTCCACAAACTTAATACTATGAGATGGACAATAAAATCCATATCCCTTAGACTTTTTGGCATATCCAATGAAGTATCCACTAATAGTCCTTAAGTCTAACTTCTTCTCATATGGATTGTAAACTCTTACTTCAGACAAACATCCCTAAATGCGTACAAACTCGGTTTCCACACTTTAAATAACTCAAATGGCGTCTTTTTGACAACCTTGGTTGGAACTTGGTTCAATATATATGCAACCGTTTTAAGAGCTTCAATCCATAATGAGTTAAGAAGTTTAGAGCTTGAAAGTATACTTCGCACCATGTCCAATAATATTCAGTTTCTTCTTCAACTACTCCATTTTTATTTGGAGAGCCAGGTAAACTATATTAGGCAACAATCTCATCCTCTTGAAGAAACCTCACAAATGGACCAATCGCTTGTCTACTCTCTATGTATTTACCATGGTAGTCTCCACCTCTATTGGATTTCATGATTTTAATTTATTTTCCACATTATTTCTCTACTTTAGCTTTAAACACTTTAAAAGCATCTAGTGCTTCATTCTTATTGTTAAGCAAATAAAGATACATGTATCATGAGTAATCATCTATGAAAGAGACAAAATACCTATTATGATACACATCATGTCTGGATTACAAATGTCAATGTGTATGATTTCCAATAATTCAGAACTCTTCTTGGCTCCATTCTTTGACTTATTAGTCTGTTTTCCTTTAATACAGCTTCTACAAGTCTCAAAGTCAATGAAATCCAAAACATTAAGTATCCCATCATTCACCAACCTTTTAATTCTATTAATGGAGATATGTCCTAATTTCTAATGCCACAATATAGAGGATTCTTTATTCATAACACATCATTTAGTGCCAACCTCTTCATGAATGTGCATAACATATCATCATTTCGTAAATTAAAAAGAAAAAGACCATCAAGCAAAGTACCATATCCAATAACATTAAATTTATAAAATAAATTAAATCTAGAGTACGAAAGGTAAAGGAACAACCATCTAATACAAGTCTAAAAATTGAAATTAAAATCTTAAAATAACCAAGGATATAAAATTTCTTTTTTAAATTCAAAATGTAACCACTACTTAAAACTAAGCTACACATTTTAATAGCCTCTACATGTGAGGATATCTTATTGCCTGAATAGATGCTACGCTCACTTCCCATTAGCTTCCACGGGTTTTTTAAGTCCTGCAATGAATTGGTTACATCGATTGTAGAACCATAATCAATTTACCATGCGTTATGATTAACATAAATCATATTGGATTCATAACAAAAAAGTGAAAGTTGAGTACCTTTCTTATCAAACCACTGTATAAACTTGGAGCACTGTTTCTTTATGTATCCTTTCTTTTTACAGAAGAAGCACACAACCTCCTTCTTTATGTCCTTTGCAAGAGGGATTTTTTCTTTCCCCTTATTTTTGGCCCGATCCTTCCTATTACTCTTTCCATGAATAGTTAAGTTCACCCTTTTCCTTCTGCTTCTCTTCCATAAGTAGTCTACCCTCTTCTTGAACACACAAGGTCAATAACTCATTGATTGACCATTTATCTTTATGTGTGTTGTAAGATATCTTAAATGGGTTATACTCTTGAGGTAAAGTGCAAAGGATGTAGTGAACCAAGAAGGATTCCGACAATTCAACTTCTAATTCCTTCAGTTGGGTCGTAATGTCCCTCATGCACATGATATGATCACACACACCCTTAACACCGGTGAGCCTTAGAGTCAAAAGTTCTATAATTAGGATATTAGCCATTGCCTTGTCTAAAGTAGCAAATTTCTCATCAATGGCCTTTAGCAAATCTTGGACCCTTTGATAATGCTCGACGAAGCCCTTCATATCAATAGAAGATTTAGTTTTTATAAACATAGCTGACAAGCGATTAAATGGCTCTCATTTTTCATAAAGACTTATTGCATCTAGAGTGTTAATTTCAATTATTGCAGGATGCCCTGTTTTCCTTATGACATAATCAATATCCATCCATCCATCCTAAATGAAGAACTCTCTCCTTTTAAACCTTATGGTCATCCCCTTTAAGTTCAAGAACATCACATCATATATCAGAAAAATTGATAGGTTGAATTGCTGCAATAATTAAACATACATACTCGTGTTACAAAAAAATTTAAGGCTAATTGAGATGTGTCATGTTTTACCAATGTAAAACCATGCTGAAGTATGAATCTAGTGACATAAAACTTGCCTGTGAGCTAAAGTTCTAATTCAATTAAATTTATCTAAAGTATCACGATAAAACTATCGAATCATGTTCCATTTCTTAATCCCTGTGGGTAAATTAGAAAATATAATTTGATATTTTATCTTAATTAATCATACATAATATAATAAAAATTTATGTGGGTAAAAATCTATTATATTGCATATAATTAATCACAACTAATGTTTATTTTCACATGTAATCTTATCATCCTTAATATATACAATTTTAAGTAATTAAATATGTGGCTACTCTTTAATTAATTGAAATTGTATGGATCACAAAAACATTAACTAAATCCTCAAACTCAATTATTGCATAAAGCCATAAATAATAACTTATAAACTTAACTCTAACATACTTATATCATCTAATCAACATTACATGTATAATGATAAACCATAAATCATACATATAATCAAATAATAATATAAGCACATATCATGATGATTACATTCATAGAGAGCCAATAAGAATTAATTTACTTTAATAACCAATACTAATAAATTTTAATATATAAAATTATTTATTATATGTTATCTACATAATTAACAATAAATAATGCATATATATTAGAATTATAAAATTTTAATTTTCATCAAGTGTCGAAAATCCCAGTTTAAAGCTCATTAATTTCATAATAAAATTGGCCACAAAGGTTCATGCAAAGAGGCTCAACTTAGTTAGTTGAGTTTCATGCCACGCACGGGAAAAGGCTTCAAAAGTCACAGGTTCAATCTAAAGTGGACACATTTTGCATGTCCCTTTTTCTTTTCAATCAGACACATGCAATGCACTCACAAGTGTTAGATGTGTGCCAATGCATCTGCTAAGGAAGACTGAGCTTAGCTCAATTTGTCAACCAGCATACAATAAGCTTCCAAAAGTCCTTAGATGCATTCAAAATTTTTTTTTTTTTGGTCAATCTCAGTTCAAATCTCTAGACCGAGCCTACAATATGGCATAATATTGTGCTTCTTCTTTAGCATTATGAAGAGAAACAGAAGAAAAAGAAAAAAAATCAATAAGACGACTTAAATATAAGTTGTCTTCAACCTTCAGTCGAGTCGCTACGACCTAGTTTTGACTTATAATATTCCGGCTAATTTAGACCTTAAAACTAACGTTTTAAAGCCTAGAATGCATGGAATTCGATTTTCTATCAATTCCTAACCTTATTAAGACTAAAAAGCATCAGATTTAAGCTAACCTGAAATAAAGCAAGGCAAAGGAATTAACAAAAAGTTACTCTGATACCAAATGTTAGAACGTATAAAATTATTCCTATCATGTTCAGCAACACAATAAACATATAAGAATAGAAGCGGAAGAAAAAAAAATTGGATTGTGTACATACCTCCAGCCATTATAAATAAACGCATGGATTTTGCTTGGTTTTGGTTTGATACTTCTAAACCCTTTTTCGCTCAAAACAATAATATATTTTCTGAAGTGAGTGAGTGGGATTAGGGATCCTAATCAAAAAGATCACGTCCAAATATATCTTTAACCAACATAGATTTTAACCGACGTGATCCAAGCTTAAACGTAAGATTTTCTTGCATAGATATGCATTAAATTGTATCTTCAATGGACCACATTCCGACCAAATTTCCCTGAAAAATTGCACTATATCCGGAAACTCCAACGTTGCTTGTATCTTATCCAGTGGTCTGAAATATGTTGTCTTATCTAAGGCCTACTCATTGTCCTTTATGATTTTAGCTATTGATACAAAAGCTTTTTAAGCTTGACAGCTACCAAGATCCCTCATACTTGCACATGGTATGACTTAGCATTCAACTACCATCAGACTTTGAAATATCATACTTAGCAGCCATCTATTTATTGCATAGATCACAAACTCTTAAAATCCATGATCCTTTAACTGTGCTTTGATATCAATTTGCTAGGATGAGATCCAAATTTTTAGTTATCAATCACAAAACATGCAAATACAAGAGATACCACAAGTAAATAGAGAAAGAAAAACAAAAATAATTTATGTGAGGGAAAAAAAAAGATAAAAATTTATGGACAAGACTAAATCAATTCTTTATGTTGTAATAACAATACTATAGTTATTTTTTAACACTCTCAAAGCATCAATCTTTCCAATAAGTCCCTAGAGTCTTTTGCCCTCTCACCGTAAATTATATAATAACTTTAATTTAATTCTTCACCTTTTTCTTTGTTTAAATATTCTTCTACAACATAATCTCACGTAAATTCAAGATACAAACGTTACACTTTCTCTTACAAGTAAATTCAATGTCCTGAACGAAGGAACATTCAAAGTTAGGATGGCAGGATAATATGACAAAGATGTGATGATGAGGTAAATCATTGTTCTTAATCTGCTGTTTCAATGGGTTACTGACATGTGAATGTGCAGGATGACCCCTCCACAACATATGGTTCCCATGACTCGTGAATGGTGGGGTTTGGAAGATTTCATGATAAACTGTGTGGTTTCCATTATTCTAATCACTTGATTATTGTTTGTAAGTCCGATGTTATTTAGTTAAATTACATTAGTTTGTCGTTGGTTTTCAGGAAGGATACCAGGCATTATATAAAAATGCAATTGATCGAGTCTTCGTGCACATGTTAACATACCCCTCTACATTTTGGATCGGAATTCATACGCATGTTCCCAAAAATTTATAATTAACCCAACAAAAGAATAATTCTATATATACATACTAAACTAAAAGATTACATAATCTAACATTAAAAAAAAATGGTTTTTTTTTTTTATAAATAAGATAGAGACTGCAAATATAATAAAAATACAACACATGGTATTGCCCATGTATATTAAACATGTTACACAATAATTTGTATAAATTATATTAATAAGAAATGAATGTTATTATATATAATTATATCTAAAATGATAATCTTAATAAGAAACGAATGTTCTTATGTATAATTATATCCAAATGATGATCTTAATCGTACCACATATGTCGTACTATGTAGTAGCTATATCTTATAGTTGTACCTATACATAATTTTTTTAACCTATACAAAATTATATGTGGAAAGACATTCCGTACAATCATATAACCGTCATGTGTTACAAATATATTTTAACCCATCGCCACGACGTATAAGCATGGATGATGCTTCAACACACATTATATATTGTACAAGTATATTTTACTTTATTAAATTCAGCCCAAAAACAAAATGTTATTTTTATATTGAAATCAATTATAGTTATGTTTATAAGTTGGTATTTCATGCATCACAGTATTACATGCTATATGGTTAATTCATTTATGCTACAATTTTTAAATAATTATTTTCAGGTATGTATATTAGAACACTAAGAATAAGCACTCTCCACCATTCACGGCAAGATGGAAAACTTTATTGGTAACATCCTCATCCTTATACCACATTTGATTCAATATGAAAAATTTAGTTAAATGATTTTTGTTAAAATTCCATCATCCTCTTGATGTTATGAAGCTAATTAAGTCAATATTTATACAGCTTTCAGAAACAACAATTGTGTGTGGAAGTAGAAAAATAAAATGAACTACATGATATAAATTGAAAGAAGAATAATGACAACTAAATATTTACCCTCCGATGATTTGGTAAAGGGCTTATTTGGTGTACGAAAAAAGTTCCAATTTTGAGGATTCATCATATGTAATAAAGCATGAAATAGTGTAAAAATACTGATGTTCTAGAAATTATCGGTGCAATATAACTCGATGAATATTATATCAAATTTTATGAATAGTGATGCATCAAGTCTTTAATAGACTTTTTTTCTTGGCCGAAGCCTTTCATAGACTAGAATTATAACATATAGCTGTTGCTTTTAAAGATAACAATATCATTATATATATGGAGATGGGAGGAATAAGCAACTTTGAGAATTGGAAAAAATATATATATTATTTATCTCTTAAAAAGATATAAGTATGAAGTTATAAAATGTGGAACTATTAATTGTTAAAAACAGATGATGATACTTACAGAACTCATGTGGAGAAGGAAAACCCATACCCAATTAAATCCGGAAGTGGGAAAAGAGATACTATACAACTATGAAAGAATTAATGTCTAAAGATTTATTTCAATGTAATAATAAAATACGATGAATAAATCCTGATAAAAGATGGATCAGAAGTGTTATATATATATATATATATATATATATGATTAACGTATTATCGATGTCCTAATAAGATTAAGTGTATTAATGTCCCAACTCGAATGATATTACATATCATCTAAGGTCTGACGGCAAGTACCACATATTGATTTGCATTTTCACTACATTATCTAAACGGGAGAGCCACAAAGTGTAGAAGTATCTTTTCCTTTATTCCTTCCTTCTACTCTGTATCTGTTTTCCAAGCCTATTAGCAACTTTATGCCTCTTTTGTCGGATAAATCGATAAGGCTTCATCACTACATTTTTCTCTGGTCAAGCAATAGTTTAGCTCAACACCAATCTCTCCCCCATTACTATTTTCGGCATGGCAAAATTTGAGACCAAAAAAAAAAAAAACATAGGCATTTTCATCTTTAGGCAAGTGATACAAAAACATCGTGTCATGAGCTTCCCAACTCCTAGAAACTAGTGATACCTCACATTACCTTGCAAGTCGCAAGATTCTCGGGAAGACAATGTCTGAAATAGTTCATCGGTTTCCAATGTTCCCCCCTATAAGTTCACTTACAAACAATCCTAAGAAGAATTAACATAATATAATCTCGAAGATTTATTCAATTCGCATTTCAAAAAAAAATAGAAGTGCATACCTTTTACTCCTAGTTTGTGCAATGTATCATCACGATGGCATTCCTAGGCATAGAAACACTCCTAGAACTCCAAAAGCCCCCACCGTTGAGCAACTTCTCCAAGGTATAGTAACACGATAGTCTTCTGATGAATATCATATGGAATATGTACAATTGATGTATTGAAATAAAGCAGGTGATGGCTCTAATTGGTCTTCTGGTACAAGCTCTCCAACCTTAATGAGGAACCATGATCCGGAAGAAGATCACGGACACTATCAAAAGAAATCTGTTCTTGCTAAGGTGAAGGAGAGGGCCCAAAGATGGCATCGAAGTCTTAGTAAGAAGAAGTCTAGTGGTGACGGTAACAGTACGCCTTCATGGGGTGTTAGCCTGGAAGAAGACGAGGATGAAGATGCTGAGGAAGATCCCGAATATCTTGGAGCACCAAGTAATGTTAATCGTTTCCCCTTGCTTGCTTGATTTGCAAAGGAACCATTATAAATTCAATCATAATATCTCATTTATTAAGATATTTTCCATTTTCCATCCCTTAGTTTCATCTTTTTTGCAATTTATAGACTTAGCTAGCAGCAATATATATCCAAAGTTGTATATCAAACAAAAGCAAAAACATTTCTTCCATTTTCTAATCGTAACTCAACATGGCAGTAGGGTCAGAAGTTTTCGGTTCAAATCTTTGTAATCCTTATTTAAGTTTTATGATTAACTAAAGAGTTTATGTAGATTGCATACCAAGATAGCATTAGTAGACAATTAGACACATCAAGGATTGTGGAATTGATCGGTTACCTTTAATGTTCCTTCCCATTTAGTGTATGAGTCAGAGCTAGCACCCGAAGAGTTGAAAGAAAATGCAAGGCAGCATCCAAGAGCAGATCCTGTGATATCTCTAAAACATACTTTGACTACCAACACCAGTCCTAAAGCTAAAGAAGATCACGGGAATTTCATTAGTCAAGACAAGACAATAACTGAAACTGTAACCAAGAAGCCTGCACCTGCGTATGCAAGGATTTCTGATGCAACTCATGCTATTGCTTCGAAGATCCAAAATCTTGCCATTGGAAACCCACATTCAGCTACAGCTTCACACCCACACATACAGCCATCCCCACCTTCACCCCTAAGTAAAGCCCCGAAAACCAATACCTTAGGTTCTAGTGAGCTTGCACGTTCAGCATCTGATACTAGGGAGTGTATTGCAATTAGGCATGAGAGGGGTAGCCCACGAGAACAATTTTGGGACAAAGGGGTGTCTGTGAAGGAGTATTTAATGCACAAGTTTGAACCAGGGGAGGATGAAAGAGCACTTTCTCAAGTAATATCTGAAACTTTGAGTCCAAGGAGTCGTCCTGGAGATGCAGGTGTGGTAGCAAAGGTTAAGGATGCAGTTTCTTCTTTGCTTCATAATGATCAGTCATCATCATCAACCCTGATGCATTCAGCGAAAAGTTCTTTAGCGGATATCCCCATATCAACAAATGCTCATAAAGGTAAGTTTCGTGAAAAATCGTGATATAAAAGCAAATTAGTTTAATTTGATGTATGAATTTGATCGCTCAAGACGGTCAAATGGGATCCGTGACAAAAATTATAGTTTGCAATGTAATGACAGAAGAGCTTGAGGAAATGTGATATTGATTAATAGCTCATTTTGAAAATGGAAAAAGGGTACATACAGGCTTCACTTCAAGTTCAGATGAAGGATGACAGATTTTGATAATAGAAGGAGAGATAAATGTTATTAAAGCAGTACAAATAGAAGATATTGTTATACTACTGTTGTAACTTCATTAGAAGTTGCTAATGTGACATGTGACATGTGTTGCATCATTATCTACTTTGGCACGTGGATGCCACACCAATGACATAATGAGCATCCTCTTTGCAATATTAAAAACTACTACCCTGTCTTTGTTCTTGAAAATATCGAGGACTCAATGCCCACTTCCTGCATGACCAACATGGCATATTTTGCTTTACTTAAATTTATACGAAACACCATATTCAATCCGTTGTGCGCTATCGAATTAACATTATGTTTGTTGCTTTTTGGTTGCAGAAGAAGAGACTCATGGAAGAATTCTTCAAGCCAACTAAAATACCGAATGTGTATGATCCTCAACCGGTAAACAAAGCATTGTCCGGGTGGAGTGACTTAGACGAGTTATGTGGGATAATGAGGTCTTCTCCACCAGTACATATTTATTTCTTCTTCTTTGTAATGTATGTATGTTCAATAAGTGTATCTGTCTATTAGATGGCCATGTTGTTTCCCATAATTCAGTTTGACAACTTGCATAGTTTGAAAGAGGTTGGATTTGTTGACGGGTTATGTTTTCTTCTGTACAGATTATTCATGTCAATAAAGCTACTTCCCCTCATTGGCTTATCTCTTTTCTTGTTGCTTTGGCAAAACATACAACGGTCGGATTTGTTTCCTCTTATGTCAATTTCAGTAGCTTTCAATCCAGATACAAGTTTCAACTTAGCAATTATTTATTTAAATATATATATATATATATATATATATATATACTTCTCTCTATATATTAATGAATTTTTTTTCTTCTTTTCTTCTTTTTTTTTTCCTCTCCATTCTGACTAATCCACCGAGCCAATTCGAGTTGAAAAGTTATATAAACTACATAAAGGTTTAAATCTATACGTACACTGTACACAGCTATTCAACCACTTAAAACAATCCACCATTGACGATAGCATATACCTTCAGTATGATGATAACCAGTTATTGTCTCGCAATCCCTTGCGGCAATATTGGTATGTTTGTTGGGGAATTATGGTATGGTAGTCACCACTCCGTCAACCCCCTTACAACCATTCTAAATTAATGTTGCATCATCTCCCAATATGGAGAGAGTATTGATTGGGGATTATTTATTGGCATGAGTAGTCAAAACCTCACTTTAAATAAAATTGCTATTTTGACCAAATGATTCGAACACATTTTTATTTTTTAAAAAAACACACACACACAAACAGGAAATTTGATATTTTAGGGCGGGTTTAGTATTTAGAATGTCTAGAAGCTGGTGTCTTAGTGCAAGGTGATTGATTACTAAGGGACACATGGCAACAACAAATAAAGAATTGTGTATATTTTAACAAATCTTATTACTTTATCTTAACTCATTATAAATATATTTAATATTGGACAAATCATTCCTTTATTTCATTATAATGTTAATAATGGAATTAAAAAGGAAGTGCTTCCTTAGAAATAGAACTTATTTTTTATTTGGATTAATGATTTTGCTCAACAGTACACCTAGCTGGGCACTTACTTGATAAGCATAATAACTAGTAATATAATGTAGGTTTATTGTTTGGACAAGGAAATAGATATAAGGTTAACATTTCTTCTTTTATAATGTTTTAAATCACATAAATAACAAGGAAAAAAAAAACTCAAAAGAAAAATTATCATTCGTTTTCATTACTCATAGAGAAAAAATATCGATAATAAGGGGAAAGAACTCCTTTAGAATAAGCGAAAGGTAATAATACTTTCACGATATTTTACATCAAAAAGAGTGAGAAAATCAAATTAATATCCAGAGAAAAATCAAATTAATTATATCAGAAGCAGAATAGATTTAAAAAATATATATAAAAAAGTACAAAACTCAGATTGTGGTACTGTCCGTCCAGACTTACACACACAGAAAAGTTTAGGCTACTTTTAACACTATCAGCAATCAACCCAAAGAATGTTAGGAGCTAACTTGCCGTGGATTCCTTTTTTAACATAACACACATCATTCCAAGTACTTGGCCAATTATCCCTTAAAATTAGGAAAATTTATTGTATCCTCACATATTTTCATATAAAAATGTTGAATATATTTTCTTGTTATTAACTTATGCCTACTTATTTTTAATAGAGTGTGTTGCCCATAGTTACTTATCGCTGCCTATGTCATTGTTGGTTCCAACACTCACGTGTGCGTGTGTATATATATATATATATTGGCCAGAGAACTCTCAAATATTTGGTGCAGAAAATAAGAACAGAGATACAATGAGTATTGTAGTTTTATTATGATGTAACAACCACAATTTTGCATTTAGTATTCATTCCCTTTTTTCCTTATGATGTTTTGATAGTATTGTCAAATCCGGATTGACCCTTATAGTCCGACTTGGTTTAATTTTGGTTCAACTTTCAATTAATTTGCTTTTTTTCCCTTAATCCTTGATCCTTTCACATATTCGAATTAACCATCTGAATCGAGTTTAACAATACTGGTTTTTACGTTTTCTATTCATCAAGGATATAATAGTATTAGTGCTCACAAGTTTCATCTCTCATATATTGTATAGTTATTGAAGAGGCATGCTAGCTAATTTATTTACAAGTAACAACAAAAACATTTTGGTAATGCTTGCTTGTCAACATTTTACGGTACTAGATTAGATAAAATCTTTAATTCTTTTGTTTAATTTGTATGGTGAATCAAGTCATTAAATAAAAGTAATTTTAAGGTATTAGATAAAACATAAAAAAATTCTATATATGGTATAAATGTATAATTATATATATGATATATAATGTTTTAGAATTCAATATATTCTATATTAGATATATCACCCATTTATTTCATTATAATGTTAATAGCAAAATAAAAACAAAGTGCTACCTTAGAAATAGATTTTTTTTTCATTAATGATTTTGCTGGAGAGAGCATCTATTCGCTTGATAAGACAATACAAGTTTATTGTTTGAATATGCAAATAGATAAAAAAAAAAAGTTAATAAAAAATAATTTACCACAATGTCTCCCTCTCTTTAACTGACCCATTATAGAGGTAGCCTCGTTTTAAATTTCAAGTTTCACTCTTAAATATAGTATTTTAAAAAAAATTATATGAATATAGTACTCAAAATAATTATTACTAAAATAGGTTTTGAAAACGCGAACGTGTATTGTGACTTTAAGAGGAAAAAAATTAAAACTAAAGGCTCGAACGAGATCCACACCTTTAGTCTAAGTTTTTTTTTTATATATGTTGGCACATGAAAATATAGCAATTTAACCCATGTAAAAATACCAAATTGCAACATAGTTTAATTTTAACTATAGTACACTAAAATAAGTCTTTTTTTATATATTATGGGCTCCGTAATTTCAAACGAGTAAAAAGTTATGACCCTTTGAAGTTGGGAAAGCAAATCGCATCAATTTCGATTTTTTTTTTTTAACTTTGAAAAGTCATAACTTTTTATTCGTTTAGAGTTACAAAACCCATAATATATCAAAAAAGACTTATTTGAGTGTATTATAACTAAAACTTAACGATAATATCATTTGATATTTTTATAAAGGTCAAATTACTATATTTTTGTCTACCAAAGTGTAAAAAAAAAAAAAAAAAGTTTGCACCTTCAAGCAATATGCTTAAGAGCGTAGATAACGTTTACGCCTTCAATATAATGTACTGAGGTTCAAATAAAAAAAATTACACTAAAGGTACGGATTGAATTTGCGCCTTCAATTTTAAAATTTTTTCTAACACTAAAATTGCAAACCATGTCTATAACTTTAAAATCTATTTTAAAAATAATATTTACATAATATTTTTAAAAAGTATTATATTTAAGAGTGTAACACTCTAAATGTCTTCTTCTTTTTATCATCTTAAATCTAATTCACCATTACATCCAAAGAAAAATTCAAATTCACCATTACCTATTTCATATTCTTAAACTCACCATTATTGATCTCAAATTTGTTATTTTTCTATCAGTCACATCATTACCAATTCATTGGGATTGCATTTCCATCATTAAAAGTCAACTTTTTACAGTTTTAAATACCTTGAAGAGTGTAGAGATTGCACTAAAACGAGTTCATCAGTAGTATTTAAAACAAGTAGTTCTTTCATGTTTTTTTTTTTTTTTTTTCATTACTTATGTGAGATTATGTTATCCCTTTTATGAGATTTACTATATTTCCTAGCTGAGTGGATTTTATCCTCGTAGAAAAAGTAATAATATCCCCATGAGAGACATGTGACTCTTACGAAAATGTTCATCTACTCAGTGGGGGTTTCATATTTCCAACCCTTTATCTACTATTCACGTTGTATAAATCAGTTTGATTAGTGTAATTTTTCTTTCCATTGAATAAAATTTCAATTTTACTATTGTTAATACTTAAAATTAACATGGATAATAGGTAAAAAATTCAAAACAAAAAAATTATCATTTATTTTCATTATTTAGGAAAAAAATCAATAATAAGCATATTAATGAAAAGGAAAAAGAATCATTTAGTATAATATTTTTCACGATACGGTGAGAAAATCAAATTAATATCTGCTAAAAATCATATTAATTTATATATAGAGCAAATAATAGATTAAAAACAAATAAATTTAGTTGAAAAAACTCAAATAACAAGCACTGTCACTGTGGCATTAGCATTCTTTACGGTGTAGCTGTTTAGTTGGATGTGTTAAAGAAAAACAAAGCCTGATAAAGTAATGAAAAAGCTCATACTATTTTTAACAGTAGGAAGGAGCCCAAAGAATCTAATGAACCAACTTGCCATGGATTCTTTCACCACACATGATTCCAAATGTCCTTTTCAACATTAATAAGTTATTACTTGGTCAATCATTCCTTAAAATCAGAAAAAATCTGTTGTTGTATTCTTACGTTATTTTCACATTGAAAACGTTGAGTAAATATTTCTGAAAGAGTGTGTTGCAGAGAGGCCCTTAATCAAAAACCCTTTTTATATTTTAAAAAATAATCATAGATTTTAAGAAAAAAAATAAGCATATAAAAATATGGAATTTTTTTTTTATTTTGTTTACCACTAATTATCTTTTTACTTTATAGCAATGCATATGAATGAAAGGTAAAACAAATATTCGCATTAATATTAACTATTTATAGTTGATTAATTATGTTTTGTAAATATATATATATATATATATGATTAACAGAAATATAGGAGAGTAGAAAATCTTGTTACTATGTGAAACCATTATCTCAATTTTGCATACTTTTTTCTATTTTGTACCTATTAGTGAGTTTGCAACTTTATTAAAACCTAAATCTTACTTTTCTATACTTAATCTACAGACTTTTCATGATAAAGAAGAGACAATTCTCCGAAACTTATTTTCACATGATGAGAAGGAATACGGTATCCTATATTTACGGTACCTATAAGAATTTTGTACTCTAAAATATGTAGGGTAAAAATTTCAAGATACCCTACATTTAACCTAGAAACATAATTAATAAATAATATTAAATATAACACAAAATTATATGAAGCAAGTAAACTTTTTATATTAATCATAATTGTCAAACTTGTAATTCTATTTATAATTACAAAGTACAAAGTTAGTCGAATTATATAAAACTATATAGAATCACATACTTAGATTCACATGACTATGAAAAATCATATAAAATTGTATAATTAACTTATAATTTTAACAAACATCATGCTAATATTTAGATATATACAACATATATATATTTCATTACATTTTTCTATGTTGCATATTTAATAGCTTCTTAATTTGTAATTTTCCTTATTTTGCAAAGAAAAGTTTCATCATTGAAGATATTTGGATATTGATTGAAGTGATCAGACAAATTGCATCATTAATCAAGATTATTTCAAACTTTGTTTGCTTTATTGTATTATATTTATATTTTCATTGAACAGTGTTGTATTTATAAAATCATTATAATGAGTTTAGTATTGTTATTTATTTTAAGCAAATAAGCCTAAACTTTATGATAAAATCACATGGTAAATTGATGAATAAGCAATTATAAAACCATTTATACATTGACAAGTTTTTGGATATTTACCTAAAAAATATATTATTGTAAAACAGTATTGAAAGTATTGAAAAATTGTATAGGTTTGAAAATGGTTCCACATATTACAAGGTATATTTAAATTAAAAAAAAATAGCTTAAGAATTGTTGCCAACAAGACAAGACATCAATAAGACCTCATATATTACTCACATTGTACTTACTATACTTGCTTACTACTATTTACATCTAAAGTTTAAACTTATTAAATTACTATATTTCTATCATTTATATTTGTACTCTTAGATATAATAAATAATTATCATGTCATATTTTTAAAGACAATGTAGGCAATAAATTTAATAAATGAAAAGTTTTAGCTACTTTTTAAGTATAAAATTTAATTAATAAAAGTTTAATTAGATATAATACTTAATAATTTTAAACTTTAAAAGGTAAAATCAAACATATGAAAGTTTTGATTGTAATTTTCACATTATCTAGAGAATCTTTATATTAGTATGTAATTATACTCCATCATAATAAATTAATAAATAAATAAAATCATAAGCATCCTATTAACTAGTACTTATAGTTAACTACTGCTCTCATATGCTAGTGCTTAGTTAATGGTCTAAAGAGAATTTAAATACTTTTTTAATATTAATTATCTATTTTAGAATGAAATATTTACATAAAAATAATATAAATTTATAACTTAACAAGTGCTCTGTGCACCCGATAAACGTGGCCAACTTATAATCTAACAAGGAAAGAAAATTGAAAATTTCCTACTGAAAAAGAGATTTTCGTTTTCTCACTCCTTCATCTGTGTTGTATTTAATTCTTGTAACACTTCCATGCTGAATGGAACAAAACCCTAAGGGTTCTTGTAGCAACCAATCGCCGCCGGATTGAATGATCACAGCCGTCAATTTCTATCTACACCTTTCTCTCACTCTATTCTTTAACCTCTGGCTCACTGTCTTCTCAAAAATCCACTCTTT
This sequence comes from Laguncularia racemosa, assembly GCA_037954665.1. Lineage (NCBI taxonomy): Eukaryota > Viridiplantae > Streptophyta > Magnoliopsida > Myrtales > Combretaceae > Laguncularia > Laguncularia racemosa. The sequence continues at coordinate 2,208,097 of JBBMOL010000072.1, forward strand.
CTTATAAAGCTTGTTGCTATGTAAATTATTCATGAAATCAAAGCCTAGGAAATAACTTTTGTACACTGTATGTTGTTGTTTTGTGGACACAATAATATAATTCTAGGGTTTAGGAATAAGGAATAACTCTGCTAGCATTCATGAACATTATGATAACGGTCTTCGAGTTTTGTTAGCTTAAAGTCCCTACCTTAGAGGTGTAAAGAAAAGTGTTTAGTTTTGTTTATGTTGAAAGTTTTGATTTTGAAGCTGCAGTTGTGTTTATATACTGATTTTAACTATTGGGTATTGATCATTTGAGCTTATTGGCGTGTTACTAATGATAATGATGCTGCTGATGATGATGATCAGTTTCAAATTGTGAATCAATTTTTTATTATAGGACATGTTTTAGTGATTTAGACACCGGGACCGATGTTGGGTACTAGTGAGGGATCTTTTGGAGATGAGTTGGAAAAGGAAATAGGGCTCTTGCTCCGCGAGCAGCGGCGTCACGAGGCTGATGATCGGGAGCGCGAGCTAAATATCTTTAGGAGCGGTTCTGCCCCTCCAACAGTAGAGGGTTCATTAAGTGCTGTTGGAGGGTTTTTCGGAGGTGTTGGAACTGGCGGTGGTGGTGGAAGTGGGATAAACTTTTCTGACTTTACTGATCCGACAAATGGTCATGCTTTTGCATCTGAAGAGGAACTTAGGTCTGATCCAGCTTATCATTCGTATTATTACTCAAATGTTAATCTGAATCCACGGCTTCCGCCTCCATTACTCTCAAAGGAGGACTGGAGGTTCGCTCAGAGACTTAAAGGTGGGGGCTCGACCCTCGGTGGAATCGGAGATAAAAGGAAAGTGAGTAGGCCTGAAAATGGTCCTAATAGGTCATTATATTCGATGCCACCAGGCTTTAATTCTAGGAAACAGGGGGGTGAGACTGACTCAGAGAAAGTGCGTGGTTCAGCTGAGTGGGGTGTTGATGGATTAATTGGCTTGTCTGGGCCAGTACTGGGGAATAAACAAAAGAGTCTTGCAGAATTTTTTCAGGTAATTTTCATAACATCTCGTGCTTTGACTTTTCATTTCAGCATTTGAACTATAAATATCTAAGAACTTTTCTCTCTCCCAATTTAGTTTCCGCTTGATTGCTTGTCGTGGCATGAACTTTATCCTTGCAAAGTCTGGCATTAGCAATTTGAATTGTTTGAGCCAGGTGAATGATTATTTGGGTGCAGTGGTAGTTTAGACTTTACACTTTCTGAAGGCCACTTAATATTAGTCATTAATTGAAATGCATGTGGAAGAGTAGCTTGTAGTGCTCTTGAGTTTGATTGAATTCTGGCATTGTTTATCATTTAATACATTGCCGTACAGACCTGGCATGCATGAAACGCTACATATTGAACCTATTGAAGCTGGGAATTGGGAATATTTTGGATGTTCTTTTCTTTCTTTACATGGAATTATCTGCACCTTTACTCTTTTCTGTGCCTCATGCCTTACTCCATTTAGTTATGTCATCAGATGCTCTAGGCAGGAGAGTGGGAAATCTAATAATAACTGATCTGATAATTTACATGGAATAATGATTTCATAATAAGTTGTATATTAGAAAATTATGCTATGTTGATGTATTACTGTGGTGCTAATTTGTCTAGGCAAGTTGCAGCCACTTCACTCATAGAATGTTATGGCCATAAATATCTTGCAGACTGACAACATTTGGCAGACTTCCATTCTTCATACAAATATGATTGGAGTTCTGCAGTTTCATGCAACTTCTTTTGTTTTACACCTATATATCTCTGCATCTTAAAACACCTTCCTTTTTCCAGTATCTACGTCTTAAACCTGTCTTATGTCTTCCTGGGTATTTTATTATGAAAGTAAGTTGGGGTTCCTCATCCTTGTAGGATAATTTGAGTCAAACAACTCCAGTGAGTGGACACCCTTCTCGTCCATCAAGCCGTAACGCATTTGACAAAAATGTTGAGAGTGTAGGCAGTGTTGATGCTGAGTTGGCTCATTTGCACCGAGAGTTGTCATCTGCAGATGTTGTAAGATCCGGTGCAAATGGTCAAGGCTCTTCCCAGAATGTTGGCCCACCTTCTTCATATACATATGCTGCTGCTCTTGGTGCTTCTTTGTCAAGGAGCACGACTCCTGACCCTCAGCTTGTTGCTAGGGCTCCTAGTCCTTGTCTTACTCCAATTGGAGGAGAGAGGGTTGCTGCTGCAGAAAAGAAGGCCATGACTGGTTCACACTCGTTCAGTAGCCTATCCAAAAGCATCAATGAGCCTGCAGACTTGGTAGCTGCTTTATCTGGAATGAATCTGACAGCGAATGGCATGATAGATGAAGAAAAGCATTTGGGGCAACAGTCGGTACATGAGGCTGATAATAACCAAGATTATCTCTTTAATATGCAGGCCAATCACAAGCAAACTAGACAAGGTACATATTTGAGCAAGTCTGAATCTGGTCATCTTCACATGCCTTCTGGTCCTCACTCAATGGATACTGGAAAAATCAATGGGAATGGGCATGACATGAGCACAGCATCTTTCAATGATAGGCAGGCTGAAATTCATAAACCTGCTGCTGCTTCAAAAAGCTCTTTCCTGAAAGGATCAAATACGTCCAACCTAAATGGTGGAAGCAACTTAACTGCTCAATATCATCATATGGATAATTCAAATTCCTCGTTCATGAATTTTGGAATGACTGGATATCCATTAGATCCAGCAGTAGCCTCCATGGTGGCTGCTCAACTTGGAACGGGTAATCTGCCACCTCTGTATGAAAATGTTGCAGCAGCACCAGCTATGGGTGTTCCTGGAGCAGAATCAAGGGTACTCGGAGGTGGTTTATCTCCAGGATCTAATTTGACAGGTTCTGCATCGGAAGCAATTAATCTTAGTCGAATGGTGAATCAGATGTCAGGTGGTGCTCTTCAGGCACCTTTTCTAGATCCTACATATCTGCAGTATCCGGGTTCATCTGACTATTCTGCTGCACAAGCTGCTACTTTGAATGATCCTTCTAAGGATAGAAACTTCTTAGGAAACTCTTATATGAATATGAATATGAATATGCTTGAACTCCAGAAAGTTTATCTGGGAGCTTTGTTACAGTCAAAAACGATGTATGGTGTCCCCTTGAGTGGTAAGTCTGGCTCAAATCACCGTGGCTACTATGGTAACAATGCAATTGGTGTTGGCATGTCATATCCTGGAAGTCCTATGGGAACTGCAGTCCTTCCGAACTCTTCCATGGGACCTGGCAGTCCCCTGCGGCAGAGTGAACTCATGCGCATGAGGAATTTACCTGGAAGTGTCATAGCTCCTTGGCATTTAGATGGAGGCTATAGCATGAATGAAAGCTTTGGTTCATCCCTTCTGGAAGAATTTAAGAGCAATAAAACTAAATGCTTTGAGCTCTCTGAGATATCGGGTCATGTGGTTGAGTTTAGGTAAATATTTGATAGTATCCTATGTCATTTTTCCCAAGGTCAATTGTTGAGCTATATTTACATGCCTTCTTTTTTCAAACAGTGCTGATCAGTATGGTAGCCGGTTCATTCAGCAAAAGCTCGAAACAGCTACCACAGAGGAGAAAAATATGGTCTACCAGGAAATTATGCCCCAAGCTCTTGCTTTGATGACTGATGTGTTTGGAAATTATGTCATTCAAAAGGTATACAGTGTCTCCAGTTTTTGTGTATTAAGGCACTCCTTTTTCTAATCGTATCACCAACAGTAGAATTTCAATGCAGTTTTTTGAGCATGGACTTGTGACGCAGAGAAGAGAACTGGCGAACAAGCTTTTTGGGCATGTGCTGACTTTAAGCCTTCAAATGTATGGATGTCGAGTGATTCAAAAGGTATTACTATCCTTGTAACCATACAACTTTGTAGTTTCTTTAATAAGCTTGCCTGGCAATTTGAGTTATTCTCTTGTTCATCGAAGCATCAGAGCTTTGCTCTAAGCCCCCTGCTCAAGGTTTCTTATAGCTACATGGATTGGGGGATATGCTAGATGGGCTTGTCAATTAAAATCTTCAACAGGCGAACAAAGATATGCATGATGAGCTCAGCTATTTCTCTTCCTTCGTGTTTTCTTCACGCGTCTAACTTAAAACTCAGGGATCTATGTTTACTACTGAATCTATTTGTTTCTTCCTATATTAGTGAAAGTAGGTTAAGTGATTATTATTGTTCATTATTCATTTATCTGAAGCCATTTTTCTATGTATCTCTTTTTTCTCAGGCAATAGAAGTGGTTGATCTCGACCAGAAAATTGAAATGGTTGAAGAGCTTGATGGTCACATCATGCGCTGTGTTCGTGATCAAAATGGCAATCATGTCATTCAGAAGTGTATTGAATGTGTTCCTGAAGATGCTATTCATTTTATTGTCTCGACATTCTTTGATCAAGTTGTTAATCTCTCAACTCATCCATATGGGTGCCGAGTGATACAGGTGAGAAGTTGGTTACCTGTTATTTTTGTGGAAGTAATAAAATGTGATAGATTGGTTAGTATGAGGTTGTGCCTTTCATGTGGCAGAGAGTATTGGAGCATTGCAAGGACCCCAAAACACAAAGCAAGGTCATGGATGAGATTTTAGGATCTGTTAGCATGTTGGCACAAGATCAGTATGGAAATTATGTGGTTCAGGTCTCTGCTTCCTTAAGGCGAACTTTTAGTGCTGCTTTCTGTGTTCTGCTTCATCAGTTCACCAAAAATATGGAATATTATTGCAGCAGATTGTTGCTTGTTAAAACAGGAATTGCTTTCCATGTTGTAATTGTTGCTTTGCTGCTTCTCATCTTCTAGTATCTTAATATCTGATGTATAAGTGGTGGTCAGTTGGTCTCCATATTTCTTGGTCAGTAATTTCTTTCATCCTTCCTGTCGTATACCTAAACTAAGTAGCATTTGATTGGTAAACAACTCCTTTTTTTTTTTTTAAAAAAAAAAAGAAAAGTAAATACTGAAAAAAAAAATATTTTCTTTACCTCAATAGTTATTTCATTTTTAATCTTGAGATTTTTACATTTATCTAGTTTATCTCCATTGAAAAGCTTAGATGAAAATGCAATTAGAAGGCTCTTAACTTATAGTGAAACTTTAAAGTTAAGTTTTTTATTTGTTTCTTCTATAAATTGTCAAAAGAAACGGACAAGACTTCTGTGGAGAAGCTGCATACTTTGTTTTGATTATTTGGCTATTCATTTTGCTAGATGGTACTGCTTGGAAAGCTTATATCTTTGTTCTCATCAACTTTTTGTCTTTTAAATCACAGCATGTATTGGAGCATGGAAAGCCTCATGAGCGCTCTGCTATAATTAAGGAATTAACTGGAAAGATAGTTGAGATGAGTCAACAGAAATTTGCCTCTAATGTTGTGGAGAAGTGTCTGACATTTGGTGATGCTGCTGAACGCCAGTTAATGGTGGATGAGATGCTTGGCTTGACTGATGAGAACGAACCGCTTCAGGTTTGTGTCCTTTTGTGTGCCTTAGGATCTATTTCCTCATTTTACTACTAACATGGCAACTTCTTGCTTTCCTCTTCTTACATAATGAACATGTTAAGCATTGTTTTATGTAATTTTTATCGAAATCATTCATCCATGAATCTGTGGGCTGTCCTTTGCTAAGCCAATATCGAACCAAGGGTTGATTATGGATTTCTTTGTCTTCTTGCTGCACCCTTTTTAAGCTACTTAACCAGGGATGCAAATGACTTTTGAGATAGAGATCAAATGGATATATGCAGAGACTCAAAATAGATGACAACCTGTCGATATAAACTATTCTCTAGCCTCATACAATGGATTGCATTAGTTCTTCTTTACCCTAAACATTGTTACAATTCATTCATCCAAAAAATTGTTAGAATCCTTACTATATATTGCCTTTTCAATGATATGAATGGCTGTTCAGTTGATTCAAACCCTTGAAAACTGACGCATAGCTCTTCATGGGGTGTCAAAAGCTCATTGAAAGGGCTTGGATATCAATTTGCTGTCATCATATCATTTTTCAGATCGAGTTGCATGTTGGGCTCTTTTTAGACGTTGATTCTGTCAGTTTTCTTGCTGTGAAGATTCTTCCTTTTCTGAAGTAAAGTATTCATTAACAAAGAATATTTTAGACACATGATAATTCCCATAATTTAATCTCCTGTTATAATTGTCTCATCTAACTTTAGAATCTGCTTATATTTCACATGTCTAGGCGATGATGAAAGATCAGTTTGCCAACTATGTTGTACAAAAAGTGTTGGAGACATGTGATGACCAACAGCGTGAGCTGATTCTTTCACGTATTAAAGTTCATTTGAATGCTTTGAAGAAATACACATACGGGAAGCATATTGTGGCACGTGTAGAGAAACTTGTTGCTGCAGGGGGTAAGCCTTCTTTCTTACATTTTTATGGATAAAATTCTTTCTTTTCCTCGGTGTTACATATTTTCAACACATTTTTCCTTCTAATCGTTTCAACCTGTCTGCATTCTTTCACAGCCTGCCTCCTATTCAACACATTAAATTCTCATGTCATATGGATTCAAATGCTATTAACTTATGTTGAAATTTGCCATGTCAAACAGTCCTACCTGTGTGATTACTAGTTTTATGGTTGAGGCACATTGTTGGTACATTAATTTGCACAACCTTGTAGAAAAAGCACGGTAATTTAGGAAGAGTAGACCCTAATTCATTTCTGTATGGTCATGCTGATGAAAACATGTGATCCAGATGTATCGTTGTTGCTGGTTCCCAGGCCTTAGTACTTTCTGAAATATCATGATTACCCAGTTAGCTCCTTTTTTTTTTAATTTCCTCAATTAATTCTCTTCTGTTTCTTTTTCTGTAGAGAGGAGAATGGCAGCTGGGTCACTGCAGCCCTCCTAGGTGGTGTTGTTTCTGCAACTAACTACTAAGGCTAGTGTGTGCTGCTTCGTTTCTTTCTGTCTAGAGCTCATGGCTCTACCTATCTTTTTAGGACAAAGTATGAGCCAACCAAATAAAGCTGTTGGTTGTACTGAAAACTGTAAATTATGTAGTTGAAGGTTTATACGTAGAAATCGAGCCAACTGATGTGCAGATGTTAATGCACCTTATTATCTGCGACAAATCGCTATACAGGTTTTTTAAGGGTGTAAATTATACGGTGAGGTAGACTGTAAAAAAGGTTGCCATGTGGAGGGAGCTGTTAATTTTAGGTGAGGCCAGAATTTTCCTTAATGTATCGTATTTATTTCTTGTTCTTCACATCTGGAAAAACAAATCTCTTATGCCCTTGTCAATATGATGGCATGGTATTTCTTTGGCCCGTGTTGCACATTTGGTTCTATTGCTTATTTTGATGTACAGATATTAGTTATTGAGCACCAAAGCATGGGGTCTTGCACAGGACTTATTATTGAACTATCACGTTGTCATTTACGCAACCTTCTATTCAGTAAGATTCAATACATGCTGCAAAATATGGTACTTTTTTATTACGTATCCAATTTCTCTCCTCCTCCCTTCCTATGTAATTGGAGTGGAAATGAGAGGGCACGGGATGGGCATACTTTATTCACTATCAAAGAGTGACGATTCTTGAATTGTGATTCTGTAACATGTGCCAGTTGTTGTCTCTAATACCGCATTCATCATGGCCAACATAGGCAAGGATATTTTGGATTTTGTCTTGCAATCCCTATTCTCTTTGCTAGTATTAAGAGTGCACTTTTCTTGCTGCCAAATATAAAAAGTATTTTAGGTATGCAATTTTTTTCTTTTTTCTTTGTTCATTTCATACATGGTAGCATATGATTAGAGAGGATACTAAATGAGATGTGATAAGGAAATTTTATCTATAGAATGACAATTTTCAAATTATGGTTTGCTACCATAATGTGTTCCAATAGCCATCCCTAGTTTTGCATTCATTGTGGCCAAACCTAAACAAGGATATCTTGAATTTTGTCTTGTAATCCTTATTCTCTTTGATACAATTCTAAAGATTAAGCTTGATGGCATTGGATTTTTTTAGATAAGTCTAACTTAAATTCAAACACCAGTTTGGTTGGAACTAGATCTTACGAAATTGAATATTTAGAAGTTTAAGCTAAGAGATTTCAGTTGGAATTGCACTTGTTTGCTAGCCCTTATAATCACTTATAAACCTGACCAATCACACTTGCTTACACCCCTTAGCCAATCTTGAACCTTGCTAGTGACCATAGTTCAGCCCTCCTCTTTTTATCGGACCACAGAACATCATCATATTGCCCCATTAGTAGTGGACAGTTGAGCTCCTGGTGCTGTTTCAACTAACTTTGGGTACTAAACAATAAACATAATGGACATGCTGAAAAGACAAACATACCGTCACGCTTCTGGAAGAAAATCATGATTCATGGATTTTATGGTAACCACATTAATTATTTTAATATAATAATATTACTAAATGAATTTATTTAGATAATGTAAATTATAAAAAAAAAAAAAAACAGAAAATTAGTTTTGGGGGTTGGGGGGTGTGTGGTTGTGGAACTTGGGAAAATTGACAACTGAGAGGCAAGCCTCACTGACGACATTGGCAAGTTGTGTCGCACAACATGTCACCCGGATCAACAATTTCAACGCCAACAGCACCTAAACTCAACAATAAAGATCACTCGTAATTCAACGCCAACAACACTTGTACTCAATACTCAATTATGTTCGTCTTTCTCCTTTTGCCACATATAAAAATCAAAATGAAACTCCAGTCAATGCAACTTACTGGGCTTAAAAGAATTGATATGGTTTCTTATTCTACTAAATTAATTCATTATATATATATTTTTTATATGAAACGGATCGTATAGTTCAGTTCAATAATTTAAAAAAAAAAAATCAAACGAAACCGACGAAGTAATTATGATTTCACAAATTACATACCATTGAAGTTACAGTAATCTTTATTTTATAAACTCCTCTACAACTTTGTTAACTTAAAAAATGGACTCCTTTGGACACAATGTTTATAGTTATTTTAAGTCACTCGCGCCATAACACGGAAACAATTAGTTTAAGGTCGCAATAGTTATGGTTTGAGAAACCTACTTACGACATTTCCTTGTTCCAACTGGATGAAGAATGAACTACACAAGCACCTAGGGTGTCTTCTTTTTTCTTTTTTTTGTGTAGATCTGTCAAGCTTGGTCCCATTAATTGTAGCCCTTTAACTGGTTCTCGGGGCAGTTCAAGACCACGCGAGGTAGGCTGCATGCCCTATTACGAGTATCCCTTTAAAAAAATTAAACTTAAAAAGGAGCAGTAGGGATTATTGCTCTATAATAAAATAATTTTGAGTACATCCTTTTTATTTCACAAACTAAAACTACACATAAAATGTTTTTCAGACTTTTAAACTTAACTCTTCTCCCACCATTTTCTTCCACTCAAATCATTTAAATATTTTAATTTCATCAACTAAAAACTCAATCAAGGTATAATTTAGTATGTATTCTCTTCTCTTAATCAAAATGTTCTCCTCATTATGTTATTTTTCTTCATTTTAAAAAACCCTAGAATATATATACATATATATTTTTTCCTTGTGTATCATTCAATATATAAAATTTTCATAATTTAAAACTCACATATATAGAAGTTTTTTAAATTTCTTAATTGTTTTTCCATTTAATATTAGGTACTTGCTTTCTATTGGGCTTCTATATTTTACATATATTTTCTCTTTTATTTCAAAGCTTGTTTTAAAATATACACTTTTAAATGGAGTTTAGAATTCATAATTGAATTTGTGATTTATATGGTATTTGGAATTCATAAAGTTTGAGAATTAATAGAGTATGGAGTTTGCATTTGGAGTGATTTCTACTACTGATTTGGTGGATAGATGATGTATTGAGGTGTATGATTATGTTTTGGGACGTAGCATCATTATATTTTTGACTACTAGAGGGATTGCAATTGAAAAGGTATATAGGGTACATATCTTAAGTACAAATGTACTAAAGACACGTATAAAATAAGTGCCCTCATTAGTACTAAGGTGCAAATAGGGGTATATGCTTTTATTACTTATTTTATAAATAAGTTTATTAAATATTCTTTTTTAGTTTAATTTTTCTAAAGGAACCTATTTAAGTAGACTCCTCTTAATTATAGCATAATTTCCTTCTATGTTAGTATTGGTTCACTATTATAATCTTCAAATATTTGGAAGAATTAACTATCTATATTTAGGATTAAATTAGAAGAAACAACATTAAACTGAATAAGTACTTGACGTTAAAAAAATAATTAAAAAAAAATCAAACTTTAGAAAATTGATTTATATAATGGATTCGAATAAATTAAATTAGTCATAAAGAACTCATGCGATACGTAAAAATAAGTAAAAAAGATAATTAGTTTTAGAAGAATGATTTGTATACTAGCTCAATGCGATGTATGAACATTTTGAGACACAATAATAGTTTACCCTTATTTTTAATTTGCTAAATGGAAATTGAATCGAATCACTATTTTATAGAAATAAATAAATAAAGAATAATGATTCCATTTACCTTCTGGAATGAATGATCAAAATTACCGATCTAATTAATGGGCATCAAATCTTCCGTTGGCATCCCAGAATTTCCCGCACTTTCTCAACAGTAGCAGCGTTTTCTTTCTCCCCTTTGCAATCTATTTATCGTCCAACATAGATATTTTTACTTTCCGTACCTACATTTTATCTCTATCTATAAATATTGCTAAATAAACATCGTAAATATTAATAAACGGACATAGACCAACTTTAAGTTGGTCCATAAATAATCAATTTAATAAAAATATTTACTAAATAATATAATAAAATAAAAATTACAAAAATTTTAAAAAGCAGAAAATTAGAAAAAAGAAACCTTGCTAGCCACCCCGTCACATTATAACCTCACCTTGCGGCTAGGCAGCAAAACCTTAATATAATCATAAGATTGATGCCCCCAAAACTATATATATATAAACCCAACGAGTCATAACTTGATTTGCACGGCTCATTACAATTTAAAACTTGATAGATTTTTAAGATGTTTTTTATTAGTGGTAAGTAATTGCATCACTCACTTATAGTGGATCATACAACCACAATTTAGTGGTAAATTGTGCTGGGTTACAACTTACAACTCCATGAGATTCACAATGCACCAGTAAGGTTTTTTTTTTTTTTTTTTTTATGAATGTACCGGTAATTTTTTTATTCTCGAATGAATGCACCAATAAGTTTTGCAGCCTTCAAAAATTGAAATATTAACTACAAACCTTCATAATAAATATGGTTAAGTGGGTATACAATGGGATCTTATAAAATATAGGTTTCAAATTAGAAACTAAAACTTATACCCAATGCCTTATAAAACCTGTAAAGTACGGGATATCTTGTTAAACTTATAAAATTTGCCATTCTTCCTATAGTTTCAAATTCATATAATATTAAAAATTAATTTACATAAGCTTTTAATATATAAAATCTATGTAACCTATAGCTAGGCTTCTAAAATTAAAAAAAAAAAAATAATTTTTCATTATTTTAAGTTATATGATTTTACTATCTAACAAATAGAAAAGAAGAACAAGGAGAAGAAATAGAAAACATAAAGGCATAGAAAAAAATGGGGAAGAACAAGAACAAAAATGAAAAACAATATGAGATAAACAATATTAATTTAGCCATTTAAGTTATTAATTTATAAGTCTAAGCTCTTTAACTTTTTTTACTAAAATATTTATTAATAAAAAATATATAATATTATTATTTATTAATATTATTTAATAATTTTTTACAATAGAGGTGTAGAATATTTTAAAACCTATATCTCATATACTTGAAAGCATAAGTTCTAAGGTGAAACTTACCTCATAATTATATTTTATCCTATGGAAACAGGTTCCCAAAAATTTATATCTGAAACTTAATTATTATGATCCACAATACCCATTCAAAACATATCCGATTGAGTCCGATCCATGTAAAACAAGATTACTTGCTCTTCCCTAATAATAAACACAGATATATATCTATATATATATACACCAAAAACAGATTCTAAGCATTATACCACCAGCACACCACCAATAACTAATATATATGCATAAATTATTACACATCAATCTTGAAAATCCAGTCCAAGGTACCGTTCAGTAAAAATAAATCAACATGAGAAATGTTACAAAATCATAACAGCAAAGCGCATGTCTTCTACCAAAAAAGAAATTAGAAAAAAGAAAAAAAAAAAAGCAGGTTCCTATTCCCTGATCTGCCTCAATACCACCTTGCAACATCGAGAAATTATGGCCGAAATCTAATGACAAGTATAAATATTATGCAAAACATGGGAAGTTAAATTTAAAACCTCTCTCCAAATCTAAGGAATATTGAGCCAGTGCCTGAGTTATGATCAACGGCATACTCTGCACGAACAAGACCCAACTTAAGACCCAAACCATATGATGAGCCATGACCCATGCGCCTATACACCTCCGTGGGGTTCCCCTTGACTAGCTTCGAACTTCCTAAATCATTACCATGCTCAGCAAATAAATACAGATGTGTGTTCTTCACAGGTATCCGAAGCTCAGCTGCCAGCTGCAGAAGAAATATCACAGGGACAAAAAGGCATGATTATGTTATTGTCAAGCTTTACAAGTCCTAATAGAAGCAAGGGAGGGACACATCATAAGGAAAATAATATTTCACCATTTCCTACCTCAAGAATATTTCTTGCAGCACCTAATTCACCCATGTTGTAACCGCGGACAGAGTAAGGCCCCCCAAGAGTAAATGCATCATAGCTTGGAAGATCTCCCACACAACCACCGTAATGACCATGGAGAACAAGGACAGGTGGCGGGGGCTTACTAGCCCCTTCCTCAACTTGTTTCAACTGGATAAATCCAGTGCAAGTTAGTTGGTGGCGGTTGAAGAATGGGAAATTGCTACCAATACCAAGGCCTTGGTCCAGCTGCCATTTACACAAGAACAATAACATGGAGGTCAGAAAAACTAGGAACACTGTTGATAATTTTAAGAAGGAAAAAGGACTAAATTAACACACTGTTGCATACATACAATAACATTTGGAACTTCAATAAATATGAAGCTTCAAGGACATGCTTCTGATGGTGTGAAAACTTAAAAAACATGTCAAACACACTGGTATAGTATTTTGAGAACTTTGTTTCCATAGAGGAAAACCAGTAACACCCCAAATAAAGCGACATAATTTATTTTGCCTGCTGAACAGCATGCAACATAAGAATACTATTTTTTATTTGTTCTATGCTATTAGCACCCACTCTCTATGGCAAAGAGAGATTTCGAACCAATAACCCCATCTCCAATATAACAAGATCTTAGAGAATGTTCTTTTTCTCCTCGTTTTCTCCATGCAGCAATAAGGGTACCCATTCTTATAGTGCAATCCCTTTTCCTGACATCTCTACTTTCCTTCTTAACTTCTAAAAGCAACCCTTTCAACTTTGGAACTAAATGCCTAATATCATCCTCGCACCAAGGTTTTTATAACATTATCAACAGCAAAATAAAGACAATAAAGCAAGGATACGGCAAGTACAGCTGCTTATTCTAAAAGGTAAGCTGTTGCTGCAACCCTGGCCCCCCATGCAGACATATAAGAGTAAATGGAGGCATTTCCAGTAAATGAAGGGACGATAAAATATGACATACCTGAAACACATTGCGCTGACCAACAATAGCTCCATTAACGTACTTTGTGTTGTCACGCGTTATATTTGCCTGTAAGAATGCCATCCGGTCAATACCTGTTCCACTAAGAGTTGTTGGAGGGCCGTCAGCACTAATGCCCCCACTTGGCAAGACTCTCTGACCGTTAGGGGATATATGGCTGCTTTCATCGCGAGTTGTTACTTCTTCCATTACAAGCCCATAAGTAAATTTGCTCTGGCGGGTGAAATTCTGCACCACAATAGTGAGAAGTGTGTCAGTTCAAGATTAGACAGCAGATAAGAGATAAAGCAATGAGAATAGTTCTGCTTAGAGAAATAGGAGGAGCAGAATCACCAGTGCAAATATTCAGGGGGGATAAAACATTGGAATATTCTACTGGCTAACAGGTATTCTATAAATACGACATGGAACTTCAATTAATTTGGGGGAAAAAAAACTGTACTGGGAAGTAAGCTGGAAGAAACTTGCAGAGCATCTATTTCCATCCATGGCTGCATATGAAAAAAAGCCTGAAATTTTGATATGAATGGAACATAGCAAGTACCTCTGTTATATTAGCTTTAAAGCCAGCACGATCAACCCATATGGGGGGAACTTCATCAACTCCAGGCCCACCAGTGAAGACAGGACTCAATTTCCGGCTGTTAAAGCAACTTGCACGAAGCGTGCGGTTGCGCGGGTTATAGACACCATCAAGGTAAGGATGCACATATTCAAGCTTAAAAGCAAGATCATCCTGGCAAAGCAAAATAGGAACAATACAAAGCACTTGCATCATCTAATGAAACCATTCAAAAAAATTAAAAAAACATACATTAAGGGAAAGAAGGCATGTGGGCATAACCTTACCTGAGGGTTTAAGAAGTTGCTGGTTGTGACAGAACCAAGGATAGAACGATTGAGGCCCTTAATGTTCCTATGTTCAAAGGAAACAGTCCCACCTGGCTGGAGTGAAGCCTACAGAAGCAGCAAGATGATGAAATACACAAAGAGTAATAAACAAGACAACTAAAAGATTAGTTTTAGTCATTAGTCTACTAGGTAAAGATAACTACCAATGTGGGACGTCCTCCTCGACCAGGAACTATACTCCACTCTGTGCTGACTTCAGCCTGCTTCTGCTCTAGCTCTTTAAGCTTAATCTCAACAATGATACCCCCCTCATTCTTCTCATCAGGTCGTGGATTCACTTCAATATTTGAGAACAAGGCCAAGGAATTTATATTTCTGAGAGCTTGCTTCCCAGCTTCAATATTAAAAACATGCCCTTGTCGAAGCTGTGTAAAGGTAGTCCAAATAAAAAAAACCAACCATTATGACTGAGCAGACACAAAGAATGATTTAAATCATTTGCCATTCAAAACAAAACATACTGCAGAAATCAACAATAACCAAAAGATCAGAACTTTTGATCAGTATCATGAACAACACGGTATATATAGTCTGACCAATCTGAGTCAATAAATTTTGTAGACATAAACAGTCAATCAGGTAACAATAACCACCATAATGCCTTAATCCCACTAGGCAGCTTTGCTATATTGACCCTATTTCACATGTGGTCCATCATTAAAAATATCCCCGCTAGCATTGCAAATTAATCAAATAACCATAAGAAATGACATAAAGGCGTAGAAAGTGCGAATGTATACTGTGAACCGCCATGGAGAATTACCTGCTTGGGCAACTCTCTCCTAATTACAGGAAATTGTGTATTGCCCTCAACAACATTCCCAAGCTTATCCTGAAACTGAATCAGAAGTTGAGTAATATCCCCTTCCACAACCTCACAAACCACTTCCTTCGTATTCAAGTTCCCAAAATTCACAACCTGAGCACAAGCATACCCTTCATCATGGTACCATTTCTGTACCCTATCCCTAATCCTCTGCAACAACCTCGCACTAACCTTTCCTTGTTCCCTTAACATCTGCAATATCTCCCTATGAACCGGCATTGGCAACAAACATGGCCGAGCCCTCTCAATCCGCCTCCTATAATCCTTTTCTTGACTCCTATAATACTCCAACTTCTCCTTATCAGTCATATCCGGGTCCATTTCTATCGGTTTCGACTGTGGCATTAAACCAACATTAATACACCTAAACTTATCAGCAGATTGCCAAGTACTCTCAGTAAAACTAATAGTCAGATTCAAAGTACCGTCTGGGTTTGTTTTACCTTCCATATCAACTTTCTCAAACATTCCGCAAGTGGCTAGTGTCTCGAGCTCCTTTTGGAGCTGTGCTTTAGTGTAAATACCACCAGGACGTAATGAAACCATCTCGAAGAATGAATCTTCGGTCCCAACAGTAATCCATCTCCTCCTATCGAAAAACAAAATCTCAGACAATTTATATTTCTTAAACCCACTAAGCTTATTAAGCTGTACTACTATATTAGCAGGCAAGCCATGGGAATCCCATTCCGGGTTCTGGCTTTCATCGGCTATGGCGGCAGGAGCCGAGAACAACCTTTGCCAGAACCCAAACCCGCCGCCGCCATCTCCTCCTCCTCCGCCACTGCCACCACCACCGAAAAATCCATTTCCATTTCCGCCACCTCCGCCGCTAGCAAATTCAATGGGGGTGAAATTGAAGAGGATTCCGCAGGTGGCGGTGCCGGCGGCGGCAGCAGTGGCAAGAGATTTGGCTAAGAGCGTCAAGGAGTGGTTTTTCTCGGCATGGGATTTCGTGGAACAGTTGCTGGGTGCGGAGGAACTAGAGGAGGAGCATTTTGTGGGGTTTAAGGGATTAGGATTTTGGGTGGTGTGAAGGTTAGGGTTGCGTTTACGGCAAGAGGAGAGAGAGTGGGTGAGTGTAGGGTTTAGGAGGTGGTGGTGAGAGGATGCTGAGAAAACGGGCATTGTGTTTAGGGTTTTGGGTTTTCGTCTTCTCCCGTTGAAAGGAGAAGAAGAAAAATGAGAATGAAGCAGTAGGCGATAAGAGAGAATGAAGATGCAGAGGTAGAGAGAGAGAGAGAGTGGAGGGGTTTTAGAGGAAGGGGTCGGAATTGGGGTTTTGTCTACTTGGGCTTCGGATCCAACAAAATTAAATTAAGGTTTTGGCATAGGAAGATAAAAGACGTGGGTAGATGGACCATCCAGTAGTCTATTCTTTAATTGGATGGTAGAAATATTTTTAAGATTACGCAAAATTTTTATCAATTCCCACATTAGCCAATTGAAAATTGAGGGGAAAAAATTTTGAATTTTAATAACTTGTTATTCATCTTATATAAATCGATACATATTTGACATGAAAAAATAAAATAAAATATGAAGTATTTAAATAAAAAAATTTCAAATACAAAGGATTCAAATAGAAAAATCAAAAAGTGACAAATTCAAATACAAATAATAAAAAAAGTAGGAATATTTTCGTTTTTTTTTTTTATAAATGGCAACAACACTATTATTATCTTTTATAGTACCGTATTTTATGTAAAAATTTATAGATATAATATGCATTTTAATATTTATACTTAACTTTCCTGATGATGTAAAAATGCAAACATTGATCTTTTGAGCTCTCATACTATATTCATTTTAATATTACAAGCATCTTATCATAAAAAGCTCGGTGACCATGTTTTCAATAATTAGACTTACCACGAAGGAGGATTGATAAAAAGATTAATTTCTTAGTACTGGCAACAGCAACAATAATTCCTTTCCTTGATATGGAAACAAAGTTGTAAAACACAACATACAAAGACAGGAACATTAATTTGCTGGGACTCCCTGCCCGCACTTAATATATATATATATATATATATTAAAACCTTAAGACATCAACCGATCCAACAACAACTTGGAAATCCAATATAAGAAGCAAGAGCCTGATATCTTCCACTTGACTGGGGCTTAGCTGAAGAAAGATCCTGTGTTCATGGCGTCCTTGTTGGCATCTCCAAGAGCAGCTTCGCTCAGGTACGTGTCAGCCAATTGGACTCTCTTCACATTCTCCTGTTCTTGCACAAGCATGTTTCCATACTCGAGGAGCTTTTCGATGGTCATCTTGGGCTGCTCGAAGGTAGGGGGACCCTCTTTCGAGTTTACAAGTTTCTTGCCAACGCTGTCAACTCCAACACCTGAGACCCACTTCCTCACTTCATCATCGTAAACCCGGGCCCTCAGAGCACCGAAGAAGTCTGCACACGGAAGGAATGTGTATCATGATTAGTATGTTACATGATCTTTTGCATACAGTAAGTTGAAATCTCAAAGCAGTACTTCCTGAACCTTTAAAGTGCTAGTTATACTGAAATAAGTGATCACATCAGATCTAATAGACTCAGACTTTTTAGATCAGACGGGTATCAATCTGAAGTTTATCATAGTTTCAGAGCAGGTGCGCACTCATTTCATCTCTATTCTCTCTTTTCACATTGTTCCCTTTTAGCTAAATAGCCTATTCCATTGAGAAAAGCAGTGCTCACCAATAGATTGACCAGGGAAAGTGTCGACGAGTTTGACAATGTCTTCTTGGGGAACATTGTCGGTCCTGAAGATACCGGTGCAAACACCAATACGGTCTTCACGAGTGGGAGCCCAGTAGAATTTCTCCATACGACCATCACGGATGAGAGGAGCATACAATGTGGAGAAGTCATTACCAGTGACAATGATGGGAACACGGGGGTTCTCTTCCTTGTTGTACATACCGGGGAGCTGGACATTTGTAGGGTTATCAGCAATGTTCATGAGTGTAGCATTAACCATCTGGTTGTTGACTGTGTATTGTGTGGTCCCACCAAGCCTACCGGCACCTGCATCAAGATCATTGATGAACAAGCAGCACATCTTTCCCTTCCTGATGATGTCTGCTGCCTCACGGTATCTTTGCCTGATCAATTTGGCAGGCTCCCCTGCGTTTCCACTTTCCAGTTCTCCAGCACTCATCATGATGGGGCTAAAATTCAACATGGAGTCATTATTACATGGCAAAGAGTGAGAAAAAGGGAACACATAACCTGTCTGTTGTGTTTTAAGATGTGTTTGTTTTGCTGCAAAACATTTTCTAGATATTTGCTGACATTTGTTAAAATCAGACCTTTAAATTTGTCATATATTATCATATTAATTGAGAGATCATAGTTACTAATGACTTTTATCACCAGGTGATGATAGGAGAAAAAAGCAGCAGCTGATAACCACTAGATTTCCCCGTTGGCATTATCTCTAGTTGTTGCTGCGGATGTTTCCACCATCACTTGTTGATAAAACCCAATGATGTTCGGAAACTCTTCACATTACAGTAATAATTTTTGACAATTATAAGACTTCATTTATAGCAAGGCAAGTATGGAAAAATATCTAAAAGTGTTTTTCACTAAACAAACACAACTCTGTTTCTCTTTATCTTCAAAATAAATGTATCAATCAAAATGAGAACTTACTTGATGCCCATCTTGGCAAACACAAGCTCACATTGGAAGGATTTACCCTGACCTTTGCCTCCCCAAACACCAAGAATCAAAGGAACCTGATGCAAGAAGCATAGCAAATTAATTTGTTGATCCATGAGCAATTCAGTCTAAGAATAAAATTAGCAACTCTAGCCTCAAACCTTGATGTTGGGCAAGCTCATGAAGTTCTTAGTAATGTGAACAACAAGCTTGTCCATGAAAGCTGGTGCAATGTAGAATCCATCCATGTTGTTGTCAAGGTTGTACCTAAATTTAAGATATAGCAAAACATCAGTGCAAGTTCAAGAAACCTGGATTTCATTCGAACTGACATGATGAGAGATCTTATTTTCTAGATATAAATTCAACTTACTGACGAAGTCCTTGACTGATGTAGTCGTATGAGCTCATGACAGCATAGTGAGTACCATCTCCCACTGGAGCCTGGAAAAGGGAGTCGACCATTCCCTTTCCTCTAGTGATGTCCTGTTGGTCATCGGATGTATCATAGGCTAAGTGCTTCCACCTATCCTTCCCGGTCTGCTTCTCCTCATCATACTCAGCACAAACCTTGAAGCTTCCAGTTGTAACCTTTGGGTGCATAACCTTGGAGTAAACCTTCTTTAGGCTGGTTCCAAAGAAGAGGGAGTTGGCAACTCCACTGTTGGAGTTGTTCAAGCTCAACTGCAATGCAAAAAAAAAAAAACCCTTTAGGGCTTTACAGTAGCTTCAGACAATACACATATCTATAAACTTTGGCTTTAGCAATCAACCAATCTAAAAATTTAAATTTATAAATATAACATGTTCTTATCAGCTTATAAGTGAGGTGGAGTTTTAAGTATTAATATATAAAACTCACACGGATCTACAAGTTTAACTTTTTAGATCCAATTGATGTGCATATAAAATTCAACATTGGCTAATAAGTTTTTCTCTTTTGGCAAAATATGTTTGCAAGTTATCAATGAAATTTCTTCAAAATACCGACTTATTGTCAGAACAAAAGAAGCAGTAGCAAAATTGAGTGGCTTAAGGTTTTCAAGCTTATGCTACTTGTTATGCCCCTATATTATTATTTCACACTCTTCTTCATCCGTAGGCTAGAACTTTGATTGAAGTTTTTCAAGCAAACGACTTAATTACACAGGAGTTGAATGACGATACACAGAATCCAATAACTTTTGAATCTAATAATAGCAAGTATTCTAGGCAGTGTAACTGAATCCGTCCATCACAATGGAGAAACAAGCAATCCATTTCACATTACTTATTGAAATAAACTCAAACAAACAGAAATCTCAATTTGCCTTTCCAAAGTTGTAAGAACTACGTGACTAAACACATGTGGTCCTAGAAAATCAAGCCTACTTAAAATATAAAATTGTAAGACAAGAACTACTACGAACTCAAAGGTATCGAAAAGGCGGTAAACATAGTGCTATACCAGGTTGTTAACGGCTCCAACGGTCGAAACTGAAGTAGCCATGTTGGGACTGATGGTATGTGTGTTTGTGAAGACGCAAGGGTCACTTGGTATGTTTCAAAAGTATGCTTGTTAATGCATGTGGTTTGAGCCTGCAGGGCAGGCTTTTAACAGTGTTAGTGAAATAAGTGAGCTTGTGGTGGTGCCTTTTGAATTCTTAACGGCCACACAGTTAAGATTTGGTTGTGTGACAGGTGGCACAATCTAAGCAACCATTTGCATGTAGTTACAAAGGACTATGTTGCTGTTTTGTTACAACTTCAAAGTGATGGCTGTTGAGATTGAGGTTCAAAACAAGAGTATTTCTCTTGACCACTTAAAATTGTTAATTTTCTTTGGCAGTAAATTTGGGGGAAAAAAAAAAAGAACAAAAGAAGAAGAAGGTGTGAAAACAAAGTTTGATGGATTAATGAAAGGTCATGGTATGGTCATATAATTTGTGGATGCAACTACATCAAGTGACCACCTCAATCACTTAATGACAAAAATTATCTACACAACAAGCTCATTTTCTTTTGGATTCTTCAATTATTATTTTATGGGTAAATTTTCACTTGAGAATTAATAATCATGTTGCATCTAATTATATATTATCATGTATAACAATTAATGTATAATTGTCTTTTTTATACAAAATAAAATTTTTCATATTTTTCAAGTTGATCAAATATTTCTACAAGCATAAATGCACACAAATGTAAAAGTTTTATTTATTATTTATTTTTTAGTGTTCCTAAAGTACCCACAGTCAATTTTTGCATATGAAATAATATTATAATTGATGGATATACACATGGAAGAATTGAATCCTGAAATTAAAAGTAGACCATGCCCATTTTTTGGCATATAAAATTGACCATGCCCTCCAATTGAATTGCTCGAATTTTAGCGGCTTATATGAAATATGTGTAAACTCACAAAAGAGATCGCTCCGTGTAGTACAAGTTATGTCAAATCACAAGCCATTTATGGAGAGGCAGGAGGTGTCAAAGCTGTGTGTGGATAGGCCTATATTGAGTTTCTATGTACAAAATTTATTTCCAGTTTTAGTGCTAATGAAAATTGAACAAAAGATTCTAGTATATCTAGAATTTCTCTCTCTCTTTTATGTTTTCATTTTTTAACACCACATGGATGAGGCTCCACCCATCATCCCTAACAAAAAGGTTATCATACAGTTAAAATTAAAAGACCATCCAATTCATTATCTAATCATTAAAATAGATATTATATTAATTTTTATAACCATCTCAATAATGAAATAAAATGAAAATCGATGGACCATAGATGTTACTTAATTCAAATAGTTTAATTGACAATGATACCACTTGTTTACGTAAGATTCTTCCGATCGCCTAGCATAATTTTTTTTTTCCTGTTTCCTAATTCCCAGAATCAGAGTAAAAACAAAGTTGTGAAAAAAGTTAAAAATGGTGAGAAGCCAAATGAAAAGTAAATTTACACTTCATCTTTTTGCTAACGGTTTTTACAACGTGTAATATATTAGAGTAGGACTCTTATGTGGGTCCAAAGTTCCGGTATATAAAATTACTACTCATGCAAGACGCTGAATATAAAAGGAATAAGGGGTCAATGTCTCATGACATACTACATGTTGGAGATTGTAAATCCAAAATCAAGCAAATATCCAGAGTTTTACAAGGGATTAGTCGATCGGCAGGGAGGTGGACCGATTAGCAGTGACCAGTGACGGACCAAGGTCTATGCGATAGCCCAATTTTTTTTCATATTTTGACTCTCCGGATACATAATGTCCTAGGCTTATTTGGAGCCTAGTAAATAGATTTGTAGTAGGTTTCATATATAATGGAGTCCACTCTTGTATCAAAACATTCTATTTTGGCATAGTATCACTTCAAGAAGCATGGAACTTGCAACCACAATAGCTTATGAGTCTCGTTTCTTTCTTATATTGCAATTTTTCTTCTGATCCAATCAAAGTTTCTATCAGGTGTATATACAAAATCCAACATGGAGCATTTCGCTTTCCTTGATCAGAAACAGGAAGGGAACATCTACATTAAATTTCAATAACTGCATCCGAGCTCTTATAGGATACATGAATCAACATTTCCCGGACTGATTTGGTTGATTTTCTGCTTCACTTCAGAACTCTGGACTCAATTTCTTCCAAGCTCAGACCCTTGGTTTCTGGGACAAGAAGTACTACAAACAAGAGTGACAACAAAGCAATAGCACCAAAAAGGAGGAACACATTACCGGCTCCTATCAATTCCTGCAAAAGCAATTGAGTTTCTCTCGTCATCTTGGTCAAACGAAAGGCAATTAATTGAACGACGAGTCCTGTCGTCAGAAAAGTACCTTCAGTGGTGAAAAAGCAAACGTCACAATGGCATTTGAGCCGAAATTCATAAGAACTGCAAGACTAATACCGCGCCCTCTTGTGCGTAGTGGGAATATTTCAGACACCATAAGCCAACTAATTGGACCAAAAGATATCTGATAGTAACATAAATAACACATGAGCTATTGACGAGCCACTTTCTTGCAAATGATAGCATATTTCTTTCCTGTCATCAAACACGTCAACAATAGATGAAGTGACAGGATGGGAAAAAGATGAACTGTCACGGTTGCATATGGTTCAGTTCCAATTGCATTTAATGAAGCTCAGAAGGTTTTTCGGTCAGTTATAAGTATATTGAGACAAATTCAAAGTACAATATATGGAGGAACTATATGTGACATTATACTAGAAGACACGGTGACAACCTGGTAGCAGCCAACATAGAGGAGCAAAGCACCAACAGCAACAAGAGGGAATCCTCCGAGAAGTTTGTAATAAGCAGAAAGCAGAATCAAGGAGACTGCCTGAAGATTTTGAAAAAGGACCAATAAAGATTTCCATCAGTTACTGCAGCACTTACATTGGTGAGTAGTATATGTATATGCAAGTAAAGGGCTGGACTCCTACAATACCACCAACACCACCAATTAGCAGTGGCCTTCGCCCAAGATCATCAACTTTGAGAACAGCTATCCATGTCATCAGCAACTGCCCAAAGACCAATTCTGGAGAAGTTAGCGATCAGTATTATTGTATTTGTAATTTATTTAGTAAGGGTAGAATAGTCCTTTTCACTACATTAAAGTAACACACCCTAATCATCTTGTATTTTGCTATGTTACCATATTAAGTTTAGCTCTATAGCGAGCTGATCCAAATTCTTAAGTCTGTTAAATATGGTTTGAACTTTTATATTTATTATTTAATGCTTTTAGACGGCATGTGTATGATTGAATTAGCAAACCTGCCTTGAAAATCCCAATGACAACTGATACTCGGGTAGCATCGGCAGCTGCAGAGAATCCAGCACTCTAGGTTGCAAATGCCAAAACAATTAGTCATGTGACGCCTAAAGTTCATTTAAGTGTAAAGAAAAGGCCAATTGGTGGAAACTACCTGAAGGATAGGACCAGCATAATAGAGAACACTTGGCTGTCCAGTTATCTGTTGAATAAATTGTAAATTATTAGCAGGTCAGTGTAAAGATTCTGATTATCTCATTACATGTTGAGTGAGTGAATAATCAAAGAGCTAGAGAAATAAGAAAAAACGAGGATCAAGAAAGTTAATCACCTGTTGGAAAAGTACCAATCCTCCACCGATAATGAAAGCTTTCAAACTTGGCCCTTGTAATACCTCCAGAAAGCTTCCCTCAGATTTCTCATCTGCATAAGCAGATTTCAATGAGACTAGAGTCTCTTCTATCTGCCTTTCAGACACCTTGTCACCAGCATTTCGTCCCCTCAGTTTGCTGAAGGCAAGAGCAGCCTTCTCCTTAATTTCCTCTAAAGGTCCTTTCCCTTGAACAGCCCTAAGAAGTAACCAGCGGGGAGATGGGGGAAGATTCCACATGCCTAGCCCCATTAACAATGCTATCGGGGCTCCCACCCCATACATGTATCGCCAGCCTCCTACAGCATCAATTTCAAGGCTTCCCACAAGATAACCCAACTGCACAGAACAGACTTGTGAGAAGTGCATTACTCTATGGAAACTATCACTTGTAAATATTCATCTGTTTAAGATTACCAAAATTCCAAGAACTATGAACAGTTCCTTCAAGGATATTAGAGTTCCACGAATGTGTGATGGGCAAGTTTCTGCAATGTAAAGGGGAGCCCCATGCATTGCCTTTGAGACAATGTTAGGAGAGGATTTTTCATTTAAGATTTACACATGACAATAATTGATTAGAAATCAGATAAAGTTGTGCAGATAGCTTACCAATCCAATACCAAGGCCATAGAGCAGTCTGCCTAATAAAAGAACGCCAAGGCCAGGAGAAAATGCAGTGATTGCACCACCAAACAAATACAGGATAGAAGCTGCGATGAGTTCTTGCCTCCGCCCTTAATCAGATAGAATCCATGAAAAAGGTTTAGAAACTCTAGGAGAAGTAACTAAAATAACTAGTGTCAGAGGCAAAGAAAGTACCAAGAAAATCAGCAATGGGGTAAACAAGAATTGAACCAAGGAGAGCTCCATACAGGGATCCACTAACCTATATCAGGTCAAATATGATGTGTACCCGATAACATACACATGATGAAGTAGGACATGCACAAATGAAACTCACCACAAGGCCAAGCTGAATAGCTGACAGGTTGAACCAAGTAGTACCACTAAGCTCAGGAGACTACAGAAACATGAAAAGTAAGAATGCCATGTTAATCTTTCAAAGCGATCCTCTCAAGATATATATCCATCCACACATACTTAGCTGAAGCAAGAGTGATCTATATTCAAAGTGTACCTGCAATGAGATTGTTGCACCAGAGGTTGCACCAATGTCATACCCAAATAACAAGCCCCCCAGTGCTGGGAACAAGAACCTGACATTGTCACAACAGATTGATTTAGTATAGATCATGTATACATCTAAATGAGATTATGATGCCTCATGATTTCTGATTTATTGAAGTATAACAAGGGGATTTGTCACATATGCATGACATCCCACAGGAGAGAAAAGTGGCAAAAGGAAATGCACACAAAAGTTTAACACAATTCAAGTAAGAAAACCACCCACCTTTCATTGGAAGAGCAACCATTATTGTTAGTTACCAAGGCATGGCCTGATGTAGTTCATTTTGAAACACATTCCACATAAAATCAACTAAATATTTTTCTCACCAAACTAAAGTAACAACTTCTATTTATACTGTATAGTTGATGTTGACTAATAAAAAAAAAAAGACGATCTAATGAAAATAAAAATAAAAAAGAAAACTTCAAAATTAACCATATTGTGTAAGCAAAAATGTAGAGGTAATGTATATCAAAAGGACTAACAAAGAAAACTACCGGTCATCACATATTGATTTACTAAGAATTGGTCAGAACTTTAAATACAACCCAAGAGTTAGATGCGTGTGCACTGTTATAGGTGCTGTGGCCCGTGTGTGATCAGTATAGTCGTATAGTATATTCGGGTCAAGTGTTATATGTGGGGGGGGGCAGGCGGGTTGTGTTTGTTGTGGAGAGAGAAGATCTCCAGCTGAGCCTTGCTCAGGTACCTTTCTTAGTTCCTAAATTGTATTTTCTAGGGATTAATTCCAGATTCTTAACTCCGGGTTATTGCAATTTGGTTCCGTTGCCGGGAAAACCGCTCCACTGGAGTTGACGGTCAGTGTTCTTGGATTTCCGTATGAGATTTCTCAGTCGGATTGGCAACTTCAATTGGTTGTGACTAGTGGTACAATGATGCAGATGGAGACACGAGTTGATGCATTAGAGAAAAATGTGGAGGATATCCATAATGAAGTAGCTGAAATTCAACATCAATTGCGACACCAATGATTTTATGCCAATAGGAAGAAGTGCTTATTTGGACAAGCGGCTTTGGAATATTTGGGACACATTATTTCGAAAGAAGGGGTGGCAATGGATCCAACAAAGGTTTAGTCAGTTCTTGATTAGCCTCAACCGCAAACCCTTATCGTGGGTTTTGGGCTTGTCCGGTTATTATCATAAGTTTATCAAGGATTATGGGAAGATAGCAAAGCCCTTGACTGATCTGTTAAAAAAAATAGTTTTGGATGATCTGAACAAGCTGAAGTTGCTTTTACTGGATTGAAGAATGCTTTGGTCACAGCTCCGGTTTTAGCTATGCCCGACTTTTCTCAGACATTCATTGTGGAATGTGATGCTTCGGGCAGGGGATTAGGTGTTGTGCTACAACAAAATAATCAACCCATCGCTTATTATAGTAAAGCTCCGACAGATCGCACATTGGCTAAGTCCACCTACGAGAAAGAGTTGAAGGCGATGGTATTGGCCATACAGCATTGGCAACCGTATTTGTTGGGTAAGAAGTTCATTGTTAAAACGGATCAAAAAGTTTGAAGCATTTGCTTCAACAAAAGGTTATGACTCTCGACCAACAAAATTGGCTTCCAAAACTGTTGGGATATGACTTTGAAGTGTAATACCGTCAGGGACTGGAAAATACAGTGGCTAATGCTTTCTCTCTTGAGTTTGATGAGTTGCAGCTGGCGTAAATCTCAGGTTCGATTTGGACTGATTTGGGTGCCATTAAGAAGGAGGTGGAAGCTGATCCTATTTTAGCATCGAAGCTGCAATTGTTGCGTAAGGGTGAGTCAACTGGGCAAGGATTTCATTTAGCCCATGACACTTTGTTTTATCATGACAGATTGGTGGTTCTTCCTACTTCTAAATGGCCACAATTGTTGTTACATGAATTTCACTCTTCGCCAACCGGAGGACATGCTAGCTTCCTTCACACTTACCGACGGTTAGCGGCCAATGTTTATTAGATTGGTATGAAAAAGGATGTGATCGAATTTGTGGCTGCTTGTGCTGTGAGTCAACGCCAGAAATATCAAACCTTGGTGTCAACTGGACTTTTGTGTCCTTTGCCTATTCCGGAGGCCATTTGGGAAGACATTTTTATGGACTTCATTGGGGGACTTCCTAAATCAAAGGGTTTGATGTTGTTTTGGTCGTAGTGGACCGACTCTCAAAATATGGATATTTTATCCCTACCAAGCATCCGTATACAGCTAGTTCGCCTCCATGGTATTCCGAAGACCATTCTTAGTGATTGGGATCCAACGTTTATGAGCAAATTTTGGGTAGAATTGTTCCGTTTGCAAGGTACTCTCCTCCATTTTAGTACCGCATACCACCCCGAAATGGATGGACAAACTAAAGTTTTGAATTGTTGTTTAGAGTATTATCTCCGCTGTTTTGTAGGTGATCATCCTACATAATGGGGGGCTTGGCTTCCGTGGGCAGAGTTTCATTATAATACAACCTATCATACCGCTTCCAAGTTATCTCCTTTTGAGATTGTTTACGTTCGTCCTCCTCCAATTTTAAGATCCTTTGTTGAAAGGGAAGTGCGTCATCCAGAGTTATGCACAGCTTTACGTGAATGTGATGCTATCCTCTAGCAATTACGGCAGAACTTACTTCATGCGCAGTCCTTATATTGCAACAATACTAATAAGCATAGACGTCATGTGGAGTTTTTGGTGGGAGATTGGGTATTCTTAAAGCTCTGACCATCTTTACGACCACGTATCAAAACTTCATCTCCTTCTAAGTTGTCTCCACATTTCTTTGGGCCATTTCAAATTCTCGAGCGCATTGGCAAGGTGGCTTATAAATTGCATCTTCCTCCGCACTGTTGCATCCATCCAATTTTTCACGTTTCTCTTCTTAAGAAGGTTGTGGGTTCGTTCTCCTCAACTTCGGATATTCCTTTAGATTTGATTGAAGAAATGGAAGCTTTAGCTCATCTTCCCGTGGCTATTCTGGGTCGTCGCTTTAAGCGCGAGGGTTACTTAGAAATTCCTCAAGTCTTGGTGCAATGGCAAGGTCAATCTTCCAAGGATGCTTCTTGGATGGATACTTTTGTTTTTACCTCCCTCTTTCCAGATTTTGTCCTTGAGGACAAGGACATCTTTTCGAGGGAGGCAATTGATATGGTGCCAAGGGGGGAGGCTCTAGTTACTCCTCCGATGAATGTATATCAGAGGAGAAGGGGAGGAAGTTAGCAAGAGTAGTGCAATAGTATAGTATAGTAATATTGTGTTAGGGTATAATGGGGGTGTATAATAGTATGTCAAGGTAATACGGGGGTGTATGTAGTATGTGCTAGTAAGGGTTATGGTGTGTTGATGTATATTTCGTTATATAGGGAGCATTTCATATAGGGAAGAGAATATATGGAATAGTGATAAATGTGTTATTCTATCAAGGGAAGAGAGGTTAGTTTGGGGGACGTGGCACTTGCTGATGTGGAGAAGATCTCTAGTTGAGCCTTGCTCAGGTACCTTTCTTAGTTCCTAAATTACAATAACCCGAAGTTAAGAATCCAGAATTAATCCCTAGAAAATATAATTTAGGAACTAAGAAAGGTACTTGAGCAAGGCTCAACTAGAGATCTTTTCTCTCCACAACAAACTCTGTTTTGGCAACAACTTTTCTAACCCCATTTCTCTCCAAAATCTCTTCTTATATCTACTTGAACATTTCTCCAGATCAGCCCCCTTTCACGTCAGCTTATGCCACGTCCTCCACTATCCACTCTTTCCTCCACATCAGCAAGTGCCACATCCCCCAAACTAACCTCTCTTCCCTTAACAGAATAACACATCTATCACTATTCCATATATTCTCTTCCCTATATGAAATACTCCCTATACAACGAAATATACATCAACACACCATAACCCTCACTAGCACGTACTACATACACCCTCGTAATACCCTGACAGACTATTATACACCCCCATTATACCCTAACACAATACTATTATACTATGCTATACTATCGCACTACTCTTGCTAACTTTCTCCCCTTCTCCTTTGATATACATTCATTGGAGGAGTAACTAGAGCCTTCCCCCTTGGAACCATATCAATGTTGTAATTGTAAGAGTTGTATAAAGGATAGAATAGTAATTGTATCTCCTCTTGAGAAATATAAATATAAGTGAGCAAGAGAAAGAGTAGTTAGTTAGTTCGGCTATTATATCTTGTTGAGAGAGAATAATAGTGAGGGGTTGTACTCTGTATTAAGAATGTTTGGCAACCCTAATTGAGGAGTGTCAATTTTGGTGTTTTGCTTCTCAATTGTTCTTTTGTGTTCAAATTGTTTCGTTAGTTTACTTTTTCATTAATCTTGAAAATCTTAGTTGTTACAATTGGCACTGTTTGTGGGAAGACACAAGGATGACTAGGATGGATTCGAGAGTGGAAACTTTGGAGAAAAATGTGAAAGAACTTGGAGAAGAATTGTGTGGCAGCCTGGTGGAATTTCAACATCAAATAGCTGCCGTAGAAAAAAAAATTCAAGTTCAAATTTTTCTAGCCTGGACAAGAGGATGTCGACCCTTGAGTCAATGCTGCAAGATATTTGGAACAATTGGCAAAGGGAAAGGACAACAAAGGAGAAAAATTCAAGTTCATCAGGTATTAGAATTTCCGATGGTGATAGGGTTTTGACCGAACCAAGGGGAATGCAAGTGAATCAAGTTGATGATTGATGAGGAATATAGATCTAATGCTATTAATGTTACTATTCCTATTTTCGAAGCCAATGACCCACTCCATTGGATTACTATGGTCAAGCATTATTTTGAAGTACATCAAACTAGAGAAGACAAGAAAGTATCTCTAGCTGTGCTTCACATAAGAGGAAGACCTATCTACTGATTGAAAATGTTGAGGCAAAGAATGCCACAATTACACTGGGAGGGTATGAAACAAGAGATGATATCAAAGTACGGAGGGCAAATGTCAAGCAACCCCTTTGAAAGTCTGTCCACACTATGGAAAACTTCATCCATAGCTCACTATGTAGGAGAATTTGAAACCTTAATTTCCCATGCACCAGAAATGACAGAACTACAATTGTTAGGGTATCATCTTGGAGGTTTAAAGGAAGAGATAAGGGTAAGGGTTCAAACACTGCATCCTATAAGTGTGAATGAAGATGTTGAATTTTCTTTGAATGTGGAGCAAGAATTTGGATATGGAATCATGGTGGCACAGTATGATAAAGAGGAAGACTGAAGATCAGGCACAATGATAGTGTAGTTTCATCAGTGAATCATTATTCTCAAACATCTAATTTCATCCCTCAAATGCAAATGGGAAGTTCATCTGGCACGAATGTGTGAAATGGGAATAATGGTAATGTGAGCTCAAGTGAAAGTGTGTTGATAGCAGGAACAGCTTAGTGTAGAGCAATATTGCAAGTCATCAGGTTGGAAACTCTGGTAAAGGGGCAAGGCAAATGACATATCATGAATATTTGGAAAATGCAATAAAGGATCCGATGTGACCAACCTTTTAGTACAGGCCCCAAATGTCTGAACAAATCCTTGCATTTTATGATACTAGAAGAAAACTTTGAGTTTCAAAAGGGTAGGGAGTGGAAGTAGAAGAGCAACTTCGTGATCATGGTTGAACTCATCCAATGGTATTTCCTTATTTTTGTCCTTGGGGACAAGGACAATTTTGAGGGGCAGGGAAATTGATACAACCTAGGAGTTAGATGCATGTGTGTTGTTACAGGTGCTGTGTGTGATTAGTATAGTTGTATAGTATACTGGGGTGAAGTGTTTTATGTGGGGTTAGTGTTGTAATTGTAGGAGTTGTGTAAAGGGTAGAATAGTAATTGTTTCTCCTCTTGAGAAATATAAATAGAAGTGGGTAGGAGAAAGAGTAGTTACTTAGTTCAGTTGTTATATCTTGTGGAGAGAGAATAATAGTGAGGTGTTGTACTCAGTATTAAGAGTGTTTGGCAACCCATAACAATGACAACGAAAGAAATAAGAGGAAAAATAAACAGAACAAATAAACATCAGATACAAATATGACACTTAATGGCTTGTCTCTTCTGCAGATAGAATCTAATAGTCCAATGTAGTTCCCATCTTCTACATGCTACCAGAAGAAATATTCATTTTGAACTAGGGTTGACATTCAAAATTGAAACTTTACATATTCCCTTACCACTTTTCTATAAATGAAAGTTATCAATACTTTATTGCCTTTAAAACCAGATTTTCTCTATTCAGAATAAACTATCAAACTGAAAAAGGATCCTCTGTGCATAATTTCAACCTTGATAAGCATCGAGTTGCATTTCATAAGTTTGTGAATGGTTAAGACATCAGCTTCTAACAATTAAACTCAAAGAAACTCTCAGAAAACCTTATTAAATCAGAGAAAGCTAACATACGGAAGGATCACCGAAGACCAAGAAAACTCCTCTTGAGAAGACCCATCAAGCGTGAGTGGCTCAGCCTCATCACCTGATACATAGTCACTTTGTGCTCCAACCTACCGACAAAATCAAAGAAATTATAAATTATCAACATCCAGAAAATAATTAAAGATAAATATCATATCCACATTCTTGCTACAAACTTAATATTATTATTTCATTACCGGGTGGCCAAAAAGCACCCAATAAGATATGAATAAAAGAAAATCTACACCATTCCGATGCACTTATCTCACCCATATAATGTTCAATCAGTATTTTAGAAATGGCAATTTTCTTATCAAGCATGAGCAATGAGTAAGAGCACTTATTAACGGATACTAAATAATATGAGCGGAAGGACTTAGTTTAAATCTTAGCATCAAAAGATTAGCCACGCGTTCAATTATTCCGCCTGATAAGCTTCAATCAATATCTCAAACCATACAGTCAGGGAAAATCAAAAGGGTTTCGCTCACGATTGACCGAGAACTAATTAAGAGGCCCTAAAAGAAACATTTCATTTTTCTAACTGTACATTTTAGGAAAAAGTTTCTTTTTTGTCGATATGCCTGGGCATTGATAACATCTTCCAAATTAAAATATACTTCAAAAGAGCAAACTTTTGATCAAACTTGTGTAGAAATTGATAGTAAGAATTAATAAAAATCCGACACGAATTTAATAAGACAATGATACTTACAGTAAATGTAGTAGGTTTTGGACGAGAGACAAACGGAAACTTAGGAAAGAATGCATTTTTGGGTCTCAAATGGGGGGAAGAAAGTCGAGGGGTGAATGGGGCATTCGCAAAAATAGATGGTGTTTGTCTCTCTCTCTTCTTGGAGTGGATTGATGGGGAGGGTTTGAGATTGAGTAGGGTTTGAGCTGACACAGTGGAAGACCAAGACATCTTTGTTTAACTGTCCAAGGACAGGACAAGATGAGACAGTCGATTCTTCCCGCTATTTATCATCTTTTTTTGGGTGAAATATTTATCATCTTTATGTTAAAAGTGTTGGTGTCATTGCATGGTGTGGTCTCGTTTTGATTCTCATCCGGTTTGACTTCGTTTAGGTTTCTTTTGGGCCGAATTGAACCGGAATTCTCGCCCATGGTTTGATTCGAAACTGTCATGTACGAGACGAAGACCGACTCTCAAAGTACAAACCGAAGATATAAACAGCCCCATGTGTTTCTTTTGATGTAACGTTACTAAAGACTAGGACGACAAATGAACAGAACCAAACTTGAACCAAGCCAAGTTTTGAAATGGTTGAGCTCGGCCCATTATAAAAATTATTGAGCTCAAGCTTGAATTTGAACTAAGTGAAGTTTTTACAAAATCTAAAAATTATAGGTTTAAATTTTGAATTTATTAAAAATTTTGAAACTCTAGCTTTGCTCATTTGTATAACCTAGTTCAATCTTGAATGAGTCTAAATTTGAATTCAAACTTATTTAAATAAATAAGTTTAAACAAATTTGAATTTGAGTTCGACTTTATTTAGATAAACGAGTAAAAAACAAGCTTAAATTCAAATTAAAACTTAAAATTAATTTAAAATTTTAAAATTTACCTTTTCATCTTTTCTAATTGAAATTTTTATTTTTTTCAAACACAAATCACAAAATAGCAACAAATAGTTACATTTATATAAAATCATGAGGTTACACACTTAAAAATTGTTATTTTAAAAAAATTTACGTAAATATTATACCAACAGTAATTATTCCTAAAATAGATTTTGAAAACACGGACGTTGTTTGTGACTTTAAGGTAAAAAAAAAAAAATTAAACTCAAGGTGCAAACCTCACTTCAATCCCACAATCCAATTTTTTATCCTTTTTAACATTCACTACCAATCTAAAAGCAAAAATCACGTGATAACAGTATACAAAATAAAAAATATAAATATAGAAACACGGTAAAATAATTTTCCACATAAACAAAATAAACTGGTCGACATATCAGATCTATTTTTTTTCTCTAGTTTGCACGTAGAAAGAAGAAGAATAAGTGATTTTGTAGAGCAAATGAGGAATTTGAAGTAATTTACTTAGATCTAAGTATTTTCTCAACAAATAATTGATTGTGGTATTTTTTTTTTGGGAAAAATTGAATTTTTTTTTTTTATCTGTGTTTGATGTTATTATTTGAGAAAAATATTGCTGTAATGTTATTTTTTGTAAAAAATGTTACTTCTTATTGTTAGTTTGTAATTTGTTAGATATGATGTATATAGATCCTGCAATACATAACATTTGATATTAATTTTTGCATTAGAATGAGGATTTGTTGTTATGACGAATGTGAAATATCTAAAATGTGAAATAAATTTTACAATATTGTAAAATAATACGGAAATTCTTGAAATATTTAGCAACAAAAATATTATTAAAAAATAATTTTGGACAAATATTTAGAAAAAAATTGTTTGGAAATAATGGGGAAAAAATAAAATTAAAAATGATACGGATTTTTTGTGTGCAAATTTTTAAAATGTTGTTATTGGAAATATAAAAAAAATATTGTGATGAAAAATTATAATATCTGGAATGTAAAATAATTTTTATAGTGTTATAAAATGATACAAAAATTATTAAAATTTTTATCAGCAAAAATTTTATAAAAAATAATATCTGACAAATTTTTAAGAAAAAATTGTTTGGAAATAATGGGAAAAAAATTAAAATTTAAAATGATATGAATTTTTTTATGCAAATTTGAAGAATGTTGTTATTGGAAATATAAGAAAAAAATGTAATAAAAAATTGTAATATTTGGAATGTGAAATAATTTTTACAGTGTTGTAAAATGATACGAAAATTATTGAAAATTTTAACACTGAAAATGTTATTAAAAAATAATATTTGACAAATTTTTAGAAAAAATTTGTTTGAAAATAATGGGGAAAAGATTAAATTTTAAAATAATATCGAATTTTTTGTGTGCAAATTTTTAGAATGTTATTGGAAATTGTCATTTTTTTTTAAAAGCCCATAATTTATATATATTGTGGATAGGGAAACAATAGCTGACTACATGAAATTGATAATCTATGCATTTAGAAATATTGTGGCTAGTAATTAGGAGCCAGAATATGACATGGATCCGGTAAAGAAGTTGAAAATGAAGAAAAATGTCAACTATAATGAATTCTTATATAGAATATGTCGCAGCAACGGAGTCGATCCAACTAAAGTGAGGGTTGAAATAATTCATAGGCATCCTATGTTCCGTGGGAGCAATACATTTTATGCATTGATGGCAATAAAAAATAATGAAGATGTTGAAAATTTTATTAAAACGGTCGAATCATATGGAGATTGTGGCATACAACAATTGTACATTAGAATTTTTGATAATTTGGGGGGCTCTTCGATAAGGTAGACATTTGACACAAGCAATCAGCCACATTCGTCACATGACATTGTAGAAATGTAGCCTGAGCCGTCGACATTTCAACCCTCAATTCCAACCCCAATGGAAGTCAATGATGAAGATGAAATAGATAAAGCAGTTACTCCAGTATTACAACAACCAGACATACGGGATTCGTACATGGTTCATGTGGGAGCGGAGGCTATAACTAACACTAATGTAATAATGGGTGTTGAGGAGGAGAGTACCGATAACAAGGAGAGTTCTGATGAGGAAAATGGGAAAAGTGAGAACGAAGGAGATGAAGTACCTAAATAAGACTCTCCAACCGTATATATCTACTCGAGACAGCCAATATATTGATCAGAGCAAGCTGAACCACCAAGCATGGCAGTTAGAGATCCTGTTCCTTACTACAACTCTGGGAGTGATAGTGGTTACATTTATTTCGAGCAAGAGCAAACTAATATTTGCAGTGATTCGAGTAGCAGTGACGATTTTTACAAGGGCATGAGATTTAAAACGAAAGCAGATGTAATTCAATAAGTGAAGTCTTATCATGTGAAGAACCATTATGACTTCACTATTATAGAGTCTAATCCATTGCTTTGATTTGTTTATTGTTTGAGAAGGGACAATGGTTGTAAATGGAGGTAGCCCGATAGAAGTTGTAGAGGGCATATTCGTAGTGATGAGATTCAAGGGTCTACGCGTAATAACCTGTTGATTAATCAGGATCACCCATAATTGGATTGCAATCTCCTTACTAACCGATTTGTAAATCTTCTTAAGGACAATCCTGATATGAAGATGGCCAAGCTAGTTTCTATTGTCGAACAGGAATTTCGCTACAAGATCGATAGCAGACGAGTTCAAGAGGGGAAGAAACGGGCTATCGAGCATGTGTTCGGGAACTAGAAGAAGTCTTACAATAACTGACTAAACTTCTTAATGCAATAGAAAATATAAATCCCATAACACAAATCAATTGGGGGTGGAGTAAATCGAGCACCCCTAGTGTGTCTACTTTGAAGTGGGTATTTTGAGCATATGGGCCATGTATCACAATGTAAAGATTCCTTATACCAGTTGTTACCATTGATGTCACCGTTCTGTATAGGAAGTACACTCACAAGTTACTAGTTACTCGTGGTGTTGATGGTAAAAACTATATACTTTTGCTGGCATTTGCTCTAGTTGATCAGGAGATAGTTAAGACGTAAGGCTGGTTTTTTAGGAAATTAAAGGAATATGTTGTTAGCGATCGTGAAGGTCGTGAAACCATTTACCTCATATTGGATAAACAAGCAGGCATCAGATCAGCTGTTTGAGAAGAAGCGAATGGATGGCAGCCTCTATTTGTGGTGTAGCGGTTTTACCTACAACACCTTGCAAGCAACTTTAACTCGATACATAAAAGCATGCAATGCAAGAGGTTGGTCACATACGTTAAGTTGCAAACACAATCTCATAAGTTGAATTATGTGATGGAGCAAGTGGGGATTATTAAGTTGAATGCCTTGGATTAGTTTGAGGACGTGCTGTTGGATATGTGGACACTAGCTTATGACGGTTGCTATCGGTTTGGATATATGACTTCCAACATTGTTGAAAGCTACAATTTTGTGTTGAAGAGGGCTCGGGGTTACATATGACTACTTTAGTGAGGAAGATGATCTACAATTATGTGGGGTGCTTCGTGTAGAAGCATATGAAAGCATTGGAGAATATGGCGAATGGTAGAATTTTCACCGAATATGCAACCTAAAAAATTGACCGATTGAGTTCACGAGCTAGCAATCATAGAGTCATCGACTATAGTAGGTATGACAGAGTTTTCAAAGTCCTCATCGGTAGTCGTCGCATTACTAACGGGTTAAGGGGAGAGGGTCTAATGCACATTGTTGACTTTGCCCGCAATACATGCAATTGCTAGAAGTGGCAAATATATATAATTTCATGCTCCTATGTATATGTAGTAGCTACCTTACTTAGGCTTAATATAATGCACTTTATACCTGATTGGTATAGATGGACACATCAAGAGTACACATATAGGATGCACTTCATGCCTATAGGCAACGAGTTGGATTGGGAGCCAGTACACTTCCCGTTACTCTACCTAAGGGGAGATCTCACACAAAAGAAAGGAAAAGCGAGGCAGAAAAGATACCACATGGAGATGAACATTAGGGAGCATCCAGATCAAATCACATGTAGACTTTGCAAAGCGGGGGGACGTAATAGAAGAACGTACCCACTTTAACACAATAATGGTAAATGATGGATACCAATACATATTTCATCACATTTGATATTGCATTTGTGATGCTAAACTTAGCTTTTTCCCTTTTACAGCTTAGGTGAATCCTCGACCACTTCATCCAGTTTGTTTTGACACGATAGAAGGGAGATGTTTGATATTCTATAGATATATTTGCAATTTTGTGATTTGTTGAGAAGTTATATTAAACGTTAATTTCTTTACACATTTGTTAATTTGTTTTCATCTATTCGAAGTTGTAAATTTATATATGTACACATTGTATATGTGACAAGTAAGGGGTAGCATTATCTGTTAGACAGAATGCATAGTAAGTCATTACAAAAGGTAAAAATACATCAACTTAATAGTTTCAATGGAACATATACATATGAAATTAATAACAAATCATCGGTTTCTATCCCTATCTCATCCTATTTCCTTCCCCTAGTGAATTGTCTTGCTAGCTATGCAAAGGCATTGGTTAGCATTGGATGTGTAGTTAAAGGAGCTTCAAACTCCTGTGTTGGATGTTGCTGGGGAGTATCGTTAAACGATCGCTAAGGTACGAGACTTCACTCCGTAGGCTGAGTTGATGATCCACCCTAGTACATAGGTTGTTTTCCAGGGCGTTTCTTCTGTAGAGCCGATGGTGTTGCAATAGGACCACTTATAAAATGCCGATGTGATGTCTTATATTGGCTAAAAATTGGTCTTAAGTTAGCATACATCGCATTGGATGCACTGGGCATGTTCTGGTTCTGTATAAGATTTTCTTGTGTCTCACCCTAGTTTCAAGGTCGTTGTCGTCCCGCTGTCCGTCGCCGTGCAGGAATCGGTTGTGCCTCCACCTCCACCTCCTAGGTATGCTACTGTTACAGCTATGGATGTAGTGTTCCCCCCTCCCCCCATGCTACTGTATAAAGTGAAGACCCTGAGTAGCTATTCTCATGGCTATGTCCACATTTGACGATAAGCAAATTTGCCATAAGATTTCATCCAATAAGTATGAAAAAAATATAAATTAAATAACAAATATTCATGCAATTATTCACTTATGGAGTGTTGATGTCAATCATACTTACTAGAAATCCAAGCACAGCTCCTATGCATCCAATGCATCGCTGGCTAATCAAGCCATACCACTATATGTAACCGTCATGCACACCACTAGGGCCCTCCATGTGAAGCACTCAATAGAGCCTCTCCTCCTACATATGTATATACATTACATGCTGGATCGACCAATCAACATCAATCCTTCCTCGCAGGTCAATTTAATGGAGCTCCAATTGTGTATTCGCTGGTTGTAGGATATATTGGAACCCATCAAATTGTCTAGCCACTTCGTTTGGGAAATACCACTCAATAATATGGAAACAAATTAGTGGCACCCGAGCCGTCCAAATGTGCATGCTACCTTTGCAAAAATCAGGTAGAAGATCAACGACATTCCATCGTATGGCTCCCATTCCACTTGAAAAATAGGAAATTATATTGACTGTAAATGATCAATATTATGAAATGCAAAAAAAAAAAAAAAAAAGTTACTGAAATACCTATGACATATTCTGCCTATTCAATGTATCCTGATATGTGCTGACAATATAGGTGGGGTGATACTATGCATCCCTCCTCGTATTCGAACGTGCTACCAATAGATAGTTAGCTTCTATATAAAGTCTATATCAAGTAAGGGGTGTTATGTGAGGAAATTTATCCCATGCCCACACATGTAAGAGAATGGTGACCCTCTAATCTCATGTGCCAATGGCGATGACACGACATACGGTTGGCGATATAACCACGCCACACATGTGGACCCCCTGCTATATGTCCCAACAATATCAAAATGCTCCAATAGGAATAACCACATCGCATAGACAAGGGAGCTGGATTTATCGACAAAGATAAATCCCCCCAACAGCTGCATTATGTAGGCACACGTGTATCGATGGACTTACTCAACTTTGGTGTCAAGTGGGAGCATCCAAAACATATTATGAAGCCATGTCATACTAATGCGGCCTTCCCTACTGCTAGGCCTCGGCTTCGCCCCTAACAATTCTTTACAAATTGCACCTTAATCCAGGTAACTACTCCTTGTAACTGCCTTACCATCTACGGGGGGGTCCTAATTAAATCTTCACATCCTGTAGGGTAATAGGAAACTCATCTGTTAGCATGTGGAATGTGTGTATCTCTGGCCACCATTGCTCTACCAATGTTGTAATCATGTGTTAATCTAGGGGTATGTACGGCAAGTGGCAAACACTTTTGAATCCAGCCAAATGCAAATATAGCTCCATTCGAGGATTCAAGGTAGACGGTGCGCTCATCATGACGAAGTAACAACTCGCGCTATTGAACAGTGAAGGTTGCTTGATCCTATACCGATAATACGTGAAATGTTTTACTATTTCTAATGTAACATAAACTAATTAATAAGTGAAAGGTCGTTTACCTCTTTGTCCCAAGTAGCCTATGATCGATGTATCTCCTATTGTGCCAAGATTGAATGATAGAAAGGTTTAAGCTCTATTTATTATGCAAAATAGAATATATATTAAAAAATTTAGTATATGTTACCATTAATATCAATATATTAATTTGTGACTTATTAGCGACTATTTATTGTCTAATTAATAGTTAATTAACAGAAACTAAAGTTTACACTTACTTTTATAGTAACTAACAAAGATATTACATGTACAATCAATAACAACTTTTTTTAGTAATTAATTTTATGATGATTAATTAATGATATATTAATGAGTAATTATCTTTAATTAACAGATCATTAATAACTACTTTATTTTATAACTAATTGTACAAAATCATACATATATTTTACATTTGTAATCAAAGCAAAATTCTTTGCAAATTAATTTTATAAAAATTAATTAATAACATATTAACAACTAATCACCTTTAATTAATGGATCATTAATAACTACTTAATTTTATAAATAATTTTATAAAACATACAAATATTTTACATTTGCTACCAATGCAAAATTTTTCACTAATTAATTTTATAACAATTAATTAATGATATATTAATGACTAATCACCTTTAATTAATAGATCATTAATAACTAATTCTATAAAAACATACAAATATTTTACATTTGTTATCAATAAAAAAATTTTCACTAATTAATTAACGACATATTAATGACTAATCATCTTTAATTAATGAATTATTAATAATTACTTAATTTTATAACTAATTCTACAAAAACATACAAATACTTTACATTTGCTACCAATAATTTTTTTTCACTAATTAATTTTATAACAATTAATTAATAACATATTAACGACTAATTTTAATTAACGGATAATTAATAACTACTTAATTTTATAACTAATTGTACAAAACCATACAA
Source organism: Laguncularia racemosa (assembly GCA_037954665.1). Lineage (NCBI taxonomy): Eukaryota > Viridiplantae > Streptophyta > Magnoliopsida > Myrtales > Combretaceae > Laguncularia > Laguncularia racemosa. The sequence goes on from JBBMOL010000072.1 coordinate 2,249,073, forward strand.
ATATTTTATATTTGCAACCCACACAAAATTTTTTACTAATTAATTTTATAACAATTAATTAACGACATATTAACAAGTAATCACTTTTAATTAACGAAACATTAATAACTACTTAATTTTATAACTAATTGTACAAAATAATACAAATATTTTACATTTACAACCAGCACAAAAATTTTCACTACTTAATTTAACAATAATTAATTAATAACATATTAACGACTAATAACCTGTAATTAATAGATCATTAATAACTATTTTATTTTATAACTAATTGTATAAAACCATTCATATATTTTACATTTGCAATCAATGTGAAATTTTTCACTAGTTATTTTACTAACAATTAATTACTTATATATAAACAACTAATCACTACTAATTAATAGTTGATTAACAGTAACTTAATTTAACAACTGCTTTTACAAAAATACATTATAATAACACATAAACATAATTCATTATAATCAATACAAAAAAATTTCGTAATTATTTTTCTCATGATTACACAATGACTATTTAAGGACTAATTACTTTATCAATAATGATTACTTTTATAATATTTTTCACAACAATTAATTCAAACATTTCATTTTAAAAAATATTAAATTTCTTAACTAATTCATTTGCTAATGTTAATTAATGATATATTAACAACTAATTAATAATTAATTAACAACAACTACTATTTCAATAAAAGTTGTAGAGCACATATAATTACACTTTTTTTTTTACATTTATCCGTAGTATAATAGCAAAAAAAAATATTTTTTCTTAAAAAATACCGAGATCTTGCTTTGATGAAGATATTTTCACACACGTACTTCAATAAACTAAAACTAGCATGAAACAGAAATTATGAAAACAAAAATTTGCAAACATTGAGATAAAGTGAAATTTGCAGAAGAAATTAAAAGAGAAAAATATGAAAGTATGAGTTGAAAATTTGCATTTATATTACAAACTGTCAGTGCAAATTTTTTTTTGTATATTACAAATCACATGTTATCATATTGTGTAAATTTACTGTATCACTTTTATAAATTTGGAGTATGACTTTTATAATAATTTTATAGGTTTGCAATATTACTTTTGTAACTTTTTTTTATAACTTTTATAAGTTTGTAGATACATCACGGGAAAAAAAATTTAGTACAAATTGTACAAAAGGCGTAGATCGAGTTTGCGCCTTCGGTTTGATTTTTTTTTTTTATCCTGAAAATGCAAACAACGTCCGTATCTTCGAAATCTATTTTAAGAATAATTATTGCAGATACAATAATTACATAATTTAAAAAAATAACAATATTTAAGTAAGTAACCTTAAAATCATGCATTATCCAAGTATAATATATTTTAAAAGCCTACCACTCCTTAATATGAAGGTAATAAAAAAAATGGAAATCCAAAACATGGATTTTAAATAACTATATCGGTTCAATTTTATGTTATATTTTTAATATAATATATCAATTTGCGAGCTACATTCCTAAGTCTGTTTACAAACTAATTTATTAACAATATAAATGAGATTTTACTTGTGAGCCTACTCGGGCTTTGTTAGTTAGCTTGTTCATAAACTAGCTTGATAACAATATAAATAAACTTGCTCGTAAGCATATTTGCAGGTTGAGCTTGCAAACAATATAAATGAACCTATTCAAAAGTTGACTCGTTAATAATATAAAAGAGCCTACTTTCAAGCTTACTCTCAAGTTGACTCGTGAGCCTAAATAGGCTTGAGCTCAACTTATTTAAATAAACAAGGCATTGTCTTAAGCTCAAATTTGGCTTTATTTACTAATCAAACTTAAAATGAGCCAAGATTAAAGTGAGTCGAGAGTCAGGCTCAAGTAGCTCATGAGTAGCTCGGCTCTTTTGTAGCCTTAAGTAAAGCTAAATATTTTCCCATTTTCATTATGTTTAACACGTGTTTGTATCATGAAGTCAACATGTATAGCGATTTCCATGTAACAAGTTAAGCCCGATTGGTATTATAAATACTAGAAAACTAGTTAAGACCCTCTCCATGGGCATATTCTGTTTTAAGTATATTTATATTATATATTAAAAAGATTTATTTAAAAATGTAATCAATTATTAATAAGGCTAAATTGTACAAACCCTTTAAAAAAAATCTTCATATAAATTGCACAAATCGCCCTTACTATTGTGATTGCATGAATCTATAAGGTTTTTAAAATTAAGCACTTTCTCTCCCCAAAAGACATAGTACCACTTTTTTTAGACACGGTAACTTAACTAGATGAAATATCCAACATAGATCTATAAATTACAAAAGCACAAGGCCACATTATTTATAATTCTTATTTGCCATTTTAGACGCATTACTTTTATTAGATGGTTGTACTCTCTCATGACCCATTCTCGACCCAATCCATCACATCATAACAGCTCTTTACAAGCCGAACCTCACAAGGATCATAACTCTATACCATAAAAATGAAATCTTGCAACACAATCAATCAAAATAGAAACCTAACCCCCTAACTCCAACATAATCGATTGAAACCCTAACCCTAACACAGTATAGCCAACTTAAATGAAACCCCATCTTATAAACCCTAACCCTAACATATTGAAATCTCAAATTAAATTATTGAAACCTTGAATGACTAAAACCTTAAAATTATGAAACCTTAGAATCCCTAAAATCGACCCATTCTTAAGAGGTAAACCAATTACTTCTTGACAATGAACAAGATGCAAACCTTTCTTACTCTCCATGAAGGTTACATCTACAATGTTGAAAATGTCGATTCGCAAGAATATTATTTTCTTAATATGGTGAAGAAAACAATTGGCATCATGCTCGAATTGATGGAGAAGTGTTTAGGTGAGATGATTCTTCTAAGAATTTCAAGTTCAAATGAAAAGAAGAAGAAGAAGAAGAAGATAGATTGTGATGAACCCATGATTGTCATGTTACAATATATGGTGAAACTAAGGAGGTCAATGTGTAATTGTTGTTGGTAACTTAGATATCTCAAAAACTAGGCTTTATCAAAGGTTCTTCAACCTATACAAGCAGTTGCCAGCAATTGCATGATCTCAAGCCAACTCCCTTTTCAATTGTGGAGGTAAGATTTGATCCGATAAAAGATGAAATATTTTCTCATAGTTGTAAGAATTTGAGTGCAATGAAAGTGATAGTAGCTCATCAAGTGAGTCCCCAACTTCCCATAAGAAGAGTGTTAATGGTAAGGATAGGTGGTTGGATTACAATAAAGATAGTGTAGTTGAAATAGGTTTTCCTAAAGAAGATGATGAGAGTGAGGATAGTACTAGTAAAGTTGGAAAGAAAATTGTAGAGGGTCAAAATAGTGGGTTAGATAGTTGTAATAGATGAACTCGTGATAGTGATGGAGAAATTATTCTAGAAAAAGCAAACGTATTTGTAGATATTCATGATTTTAGAGAAGTTTTAAGAGAATATGCAATTAGAGAAGGTTTCAAGACTAATATATATATTGTAGATATTCATGATTTTAGAGAAGTTTTAAGAGAATATGCAATTAGAGAAGGTTTCAAGACTAATATATATATATATATATATATATAGAGAGAGAGAGAGAGAGAGAGAGAGAAGAGTCATGTTGTAGTTATTCACACATCTAAGAATTGTCCTAAGAGAATTTATGTGGCTATTGTACCTAAACAATATTGCTTCATGACTAAGACATTGAACCCACAATATGCATACATTAAAGGTGGAAATATACTCAATGCAACTTTTAACCGAGTTGCTTATCAATTGCTCAAGGAATTGTCTACTAATGTGCATTATAATTTAATGTATCAACGGGTGAATACAAATTTTGGCATAAATCATTCCCAACATATGTTATATAGGACAAAGATAAAGAGGAACAAGATTATTAAAGGTAGTCATGAAGAAGGATACTCGCTTTTACCAAAATATGTTGATCGTGTTAGAAATACAACATAAGTAATGTTTTCAAGATGCATTATCAGGATAAGCCCAAGGAATCAACATTACTTTCTAACTTCAAATGTGCATTCATATGTTATAAGGCTTCCTTAGGTTCAACATCTATCATTTGAAAGGTCAATATGGTGGTGTATTTCCATTGGAAATTATACTTGATGGTAATGGTAGTTTGTGCTCATTAACATGTGTTGCAGTTAAAAGGGAGTGTGGAGGTAGTTGGGAGTGAAATGTTTTTTATGGTAATGGTCGTTTTGATGAGGTCATCAATCCAATCCCTCCTTTTGAGCACCAAATTGATAACCACAAACCTAGCTTATGTTTGTTGTTAGTGAGTCGCATCTAGTTGTATTCACATTCATATCCTTATTTTACTACTCATTTTCCATTCTCACATGTACAACCATGCATATCATCTTTATTGGTATCAAAGCCCAGCTATCAATGCGTTAAGCACTCTCAAAAAATCCTTTGTTCATTATGGTTGTTGAAAGTTGGAGTCTTGGGGTTTGTTGGAGATTGCATTTTAGAGTTCTTTGTCTTTTTAGTTGATATTTTATTGCATTTATGTTCTATTCTCTAGTTTGATATGGTTAGGTGTTATCAAAATTATTAGTGTAGTTGTTAGTAGTGTTGTAACAGTGCAAATTGAGTATCGGGTAGCTACAGGTTTGAAGTGGGTGTTTAAATCGAGTAATGTTGTTGTGATTGTATTATCTTTGTGTTTTGTTTAGCTATTAGAATTACCATGTTAAGTGAAGGTGTACAAGATGATGGAGATAGTCCCAAAGGAAGCTTGAGACGTAGCTTTGACAATTTAGAGTACCAACTGCAAAACATCACCAAGTTGTTACAAGAGCTTATTGGGTTAATTTGAGGACAATGAAAGATTGAATGAGGTGAAAGAAAAAAGGGATCAAGAAGAGCAAAGTGAAAGAGGCTCCAATGAGCTCAGGTGAAATCAAGAAGAATATGGAAGTAGTGGTAGTGATGTTTTCAAGGTGAATATTAGAGCTTGGAGATGAAGAAGTGAGCCTAGGATGCTAATCAGGGCCTAGAGAACATTAAACTCAAATTACCGACCTACAATGGAAGTAGTCGACCTGAAGAATATTTAGACTAAGCATCCCAAGTCAAAAAGATTTTTAAGTGTTATGGATGTGATTTTCTATTGTTTGTCGAGTATGTAAGTCTATGGTAGGACAAAATAGTCACCAAGAGAGCAAATGAAGAAGAACTAATTCAATCATGGAGACTTAAGAAGATGATGATGACCCAACGCTTTGTTTGATATACTATAAGCAAGAGATGCTTCATACACTGCAACATTTGAAATAGGGTAGGTTCAGTTTAGAAGGATACTTGCAAGAGTTTGAAATTTTAAGGATAAGTTGCATGAGACATCAGAACAAACCATTGCCAGGTTTCCAAGAGGACTAAGGGAAGAAATTGCCGACATAGTTGAGTTGCAACCATATGATACCTTTGATGACTTGATAAGCTTGGCCATTAAAGTCAAAAGACGATGTCAAAAGAGGCACTAGAGACCACCTCCGCCTCAACCCCAACCTACGAGCCTTAATAAGCACGAAGAAAGCAGGAGAGCTGAGATAGGGGAGTTTAGCCAAGATAAAAATGAAACCAAGAAGTCTGAGGAGAGAGTGTCTAGAACAAAACTTTGTGAAGTGAAGTGCTTCAAATGCCTTGAGTATGGTCACATTGCATCTCAATCCCTAAATAAGCAAGTCATGGTCATAAAAGGAAATGGGCTTGACACTAAAATTGAAAGTGAGAGCGAAGAAGAGCAAAAAGGTAACACTTTCGAGTAAAGTTAGGAAAATATTTATGTTAGACCAAAAGAAGGAGAATTCTTAGTGTTAATATTTGACAAGCTCCAAATGACTAACCATAGAGAGCATCCGACCAGAGAGAAAACTTGTTCCAAACCCGCTATTTGGTGAATGGGAAAACTTACGCTCTTATTGTGGACAGTGGCATTTATGCTAACATTATTTCAACCAAGCTAGTAGGGAAAATGAAGTTTCTGACCTCCCAACATCCGATATGACCAAGGCATGATATATGTCTAAAAACAAGTTAAGATTTAATTTAACATTAGGGAATACCAAGATAAGGTGGACTTTGATGTAGTACCTATGAATGTTGCCTACATAATACTCGGAGAACCTTGGGAATATGGCTTTTGTAAAACCTACTCCTTTAAGAAGGATGGGAAGAGCTTCCTATTATTGCGAATGAGTGTAGAGGACCTGCAAAGGGACTACTTAGCCTTGGTCAAGAAAAGGAAGGGAAAGAGGAGTATATTTGCCACTTACTCTCTAACTTATTTTGCAAGGCTACAAAGATTAGAGTCGAGGTTGACTCATTTTTGACCTAGGGGTGATGATGAGGTCATCAATTTGACCCCTCCTTTCAAGCACTAAGCTGATAACCAAGTATTGAGAGTAAGGAAGAAGGTAAGTTTACCAAGAAAGAGGTAGAAAAATAAGCTTGTGTTTGTTTGACCTAGTATAGTTCCAGCAAGACCTCACAACTACTACTAAGGTACCTCATCCTATCAAGTTAGGGACTTATCGAGCTCAAGCTCGAAAAGAAAAGATGAGCTATTCAAGTTTGCCAATAATAGAAGGAAGCTACTAACTTTACCCAAGCCATTGATTAGCCTAAACTTCTTACCTATTGGCTACAAGAGATAAGACCTCAATACCCTAAGATCAGCTCATGTGTCGTTGAGTCCTCCTCTGCCCAGGTCGACTACTCACTTTAGCTTATCTTTACGTCGACCTAGCTAAGGCACTAGGGAAGTAGACCACATGGTTGATCGGACTCTCTTAATAACACATTTAGCTTGCTCAAATCTAACCAACCTATAGCCAGTTCAAATCGATCTTGGTTACTACTTTAACCTATATCAAAACACATAGTTTTATTTACACCACTTAATTATTTTACTTATTTGCCCCTATGGGCCACTTTTAAGGTTTAACACATTTATACATATTTATTAAACTATAACTAGGGTTTTAGACTTAGTATAACTAGCAACACTTGGTAAGATGCAAATAGCAATAATCATCAATCAATTAATGAATGAAAGAATCCTTTCTTCTTACTTCAATTATTGAGTGAAACCCCTTTCTCTCTTTAATCATGCGTCTTTATCAATTGCTCGTTGACTATGGTAAACCTTCTTTTAGGAGATAATATGTTAAATCTATCTTTTATAACCTGTGAATTAGATTAGTGTTTGTAAGTAATGTTAAACCCTATTTTAATCACAAACCCAGCTTGTGTTTATTGTTGGTGAGTCGTATCCAAATACATCTACATTCATACCCTTATTTTATTGCTCATTTTCCATTGTCGTGCATACAGTTGCACATATTAGGTTTGCTCCCATTGGCATCATGTGCAATGATTGAGAGGAAATGTAAAAATAGTTAGGAGTATTTCATGGAGTAACATACTCCACCATGTTGACCTTTCAGATGACAACTATTCAACCCATTAAATACATCCTCTTACAAAAGCAACCTTATAAGCCTCATAACATACAAATGTACATTTAAACCTAGGAAACAATGTTGACCCTTTAGGCTTGTTTTTATATTGCATCTTGAAAACAATTTCTAGGGTTTTTTTTTTTTTTTCCTTCTAATAAGGCTAGGATATTCATGCAAAAGCAAATACCTTTCATCATGACTCCCGTCAATCATCTTTCTTTACCCTATGGAATCTATGTTAAGAAGAATCCATGCTAATCATATTCACCTATTGATACAGCATATTATCATGCATTGGAATTAGCAAATAACTTCTCAAGTAATTGACCAACAATCTAGTTGGAAGTTGCATCTAATATATATCTACTTTTAATGTTGTAGGTTTAATGTCTTGAACACAAAGAATTTTTGTTTATATACAATAGACACATAATTTCTCTAAGAACAATGCTCGAAAATGTAAATGATTGTAACATAACTCTTCTCGTTATTTTGCCTAAAATATTTAAAAACCTTCCTAAATTACATATTCTCTAAACTCATTGATAGTTACAAGTACATTCCACACAACCCACCCCCACAAACCCCCCCTAGCCTAGCTCTTTTTTTTTTTTTTTAAGATAGGGACAGTAATATATACTACTTGTTTGATAACAAAAAGGGAGAGAAGTAAAGTTAGTAATAAACCTGTTTTCACAAATTTTTAATATGTTATATAAGAGTTTATCACTAGAGAAAAGTTTTGTTATCATCAAAGAGAGAGAGAATGTTGAGTTCTTTGAAATAAGTTTTAATGATAACAAAAATGTTATAAGATCTAATGAATCTATTTTGAGTGTGTAGAATATCTAATGAATATGTTTTAAGTGCGTAAAACAAAAGTATTCATTTTTATAGACACTTAAACAAAAGGTAGTTTACAAACACTTAAATAGATAGTTTGATACAGACAATCTATTAGACATTTCAGTAGATATATAAGTAGACAATTTGATACAAACAATCTGCTAGACGTTTCAATAGATACTTAAATATACAGTTTGATACTTTGGTTTGTTTTTTTTAAATGTATGCTCATACAATTATTATCTATACAAGTTTGATTTATTTGAAGTCTCAATTCAACTAATTAAGTGTATTTGGGTACTACACTTAAAGAGGATTAATAACTTATGGGAATTTTCCTTCAAGTCTGTTTCACGAGTTTATAAAGTAGTTTTTAATAAATAATAGCAGAGTGCTATTTTTTATTTTATAAAAGATGGTTGATCAAGACATTTCAAGATTTATCTTGACATAAATATCAATCAATGAAGAACAAGATAAGGATAAGTATAGCAAATATGATTATCAGTTGAAGCTTATCTGCATAAAGAGGGATATTCTATTTTCAAACTAAAGTTCATCTATGCAAGGTTCGAATGAAGATATCTATGGATCATAAGGAAAATCAGGAGTTCAAAATTTGAAAAATAGATAAGATTTTCAAATTCCACAAATATAGGAATCTAAATCTTATCCAACAAAGAAGTCGTTAGAAGATTTTATGAACATTTGAAGGTTTCTATTGAGAAGGAATATAAAAACTCAAGATTTCAAGTTTAAAGTAGAGACGGAACAATGATGATAGAAGAGAACAAATATATTTACAATTCTTTGTTTTCCTCAATCCTAAATTAGAGAATTTATATTTTCCCATTTTTGTAAAAATTTTCTTACCTTTCGTGTAAAGGTTAGCTTCGAAAGTGATGTTATAAGAGTCTTATAGTCTGTGATTAGCTTAGTGGAAGGCTAGAAAGACAAAGCAAGAGCTATTGATGTTTGTAACATTTTTTTGCTATTAGCCTAGTGGAACAACCAGTATAAAAGACTGGATCCCTAGTAGTGAAGTTGAAAGCGAGGATTGACTCACTAGGAGGAACCTCTACATATCGCCATCTTTTTTATTTTTATTGCATATTATTAGCCGTTATTTTCTGTTACCTATTATGTGCATTTTTCATTTATAACTAAAAATTAAAAAGGATTATTTTAATTAGACTTTCAAGAAAAGATTTTTAGAACCTACAATTTCCATCACTATCATAAGTACATCTCTTACAGCTATCTAACCCCCATTTGGTCATTACTATCCTCATTCCCATCATCTTCTTCAAAAAGGTAGAAGAAAACAAAAATCTATATCAACTACACTGTCCTTATCATAATTCAATCACCCAGCCATTACTATTTTCTCTCTTATTATGGGAAGCAAGGGACCTAATAAATGAACTATTATCACTTCCCTTATTACTTTGACTTCCATAGTACTCAAACTTTGCAATGCACAAGTATAAGAAAATATTTCACTTCCATATGATTGGAACTTACCTCCAAGATTGAAAGGGAAGTTGGCTTTGATTCATGCAAATGTTAACAGCTGTTTGTATAAATTGAAGAAGCTTAATAAAGCCTAACTCCTGAGATATTCCAATTGCATGCAACTAGTACACCTCAATCTCCTTAATTCAACCATACCATACATGGTAAACATGTTTATTATGGACTTTTCATACTTCATTTCATTGTAACTTGAACCTCAAAAGACCATCATAAACCTAAACACTTCTCCATCAACTCTAACACATCCCCAACCGTTTCCTTCATCATTTCAAGAAAACAATACTATTGCATCATTTTGTATTGAGTAATGCATAGGTTTTATGAATTTCTATTGGACATGTGTTTAATGGGAAAAAGATGATTAATGGCTAAAAGGAATTCATAATGAAAAGTGACAAGGTCAAAAAATTATAAACAACCAAAAGCTGTTACTAATAAAAAAAAAAGGCGTGTGTGACAAAAAAGAAAAATATGAATAGCTAAAAGTTACTTATTTAGTTAAGATTTCTTAAAATTTTCATATTAGTTTATTTAACATTTCATAAATGTAATAGATAAAATCACACTTTCTCTTGCTAGATGATTTTTTTTTTTTTAAATCACTCTTGAATTCTTTTAATGTTTCTATTAAGCTAAAAAAAATACTCATGGTTTTCAAGAACAATACTATTTTTATTTTCTTGATTTTTTCTTGATAGTGTTGAAACATAGATAAGGATGCCATTTTTTTTTTTTTTTGTAAAAATAAAGAACTCTATACTAATACCAAAGGACTACTTGGTCAATAATATATATATAATTTTGAAAATTTTTGTCACTTGTCAACTAAATAATAACTAAACAAATTAATACAAAATAATGCTATATTTTGAAAAATGTGATTTTAAACCTTTTTTCATTATTTTACCTTTGAATAAAATAATAAAAGAGTATAAACATAAAAAAATTTGTATAAAATGAAAGGCAAAATGATCATATAAGGATCCACATAGATTTTTTTTTTTCTTTTAATATTTGAGATATGGGGCTAATCATATATGAGATAAATATAAAATGGTATATTTACAATCACTTTTGTAAACAATGCGGTAAGGATCTAATTTCTCCATTAATACTATTACCATAATAGTAATGTATCAAATATTATACTAATGGACAATGTACCCATGTTGTGTGTATATATATGAAAATATCAAATGCATGTATATAATTGAATTATAATAACTCATCCACCTACAAATTTTGCAATAAAACACATATAACAATCAAAGTACTAATTATATGTCTTAATATATTGTATTATTGTTTCTCTTTTCACTAATAAATTCATATTGTATAAATCACATTTAAACCTAAAATAATCATTTCTTTTTGTCATTCCTCTTTTCTTAGAAAGTAGCCACATTTCCATTTAATATGCAGTATAAGAAAAATATGATAGATTAAACCTAACTTGTGCTTTACCTCTTAACCTTAATAATAAAGAAGTCCAAAGCCAAACGACCCCCAAAAAAAAAAAAAGAGTCTAAAAAATGTAAAACCGATATAAATAATTTTTAGAATTTATAATAATAACTTAGAGGCATGATAAATTGTTTTCGTTAGAGAATTTAACACCTTCTAGACTAAAGCCTAGTTTGTTTCAAGAAAAATTTCATTCTAAAAACATTTTCTCTATTTTCTTTTTATCCATTACGCTAAAGGGAGAGTCTTAGTCTTTTATAAGAAAATGATTTACTTTATCTATAACGGCCCACTTTTTAAGTCTCAGCTTAACCTGCTTAATCAATAATAATGTGTCATTTTAGTACCTAAAGAAGGTTTCATTATGTCATCTCCAAAATAGAAATAAGGCGGTTTCACTTAAACTTGCACTCTTTTTCTTTTTCACTTCCATTACTAGTATAAAGTAAACAACTTGTAATGTTCTTTCGTAAATATTACTATTCCATGCTTTGCGCAAGTATGGTGGATTCACCATTATTATATTCATTATGAATGGTGGAGTTTACCATCAAACTTTCAATTCTCCTAGTATTTTGAGTTCACAAGCTATTCACAACACCTATATAATGATTTATAGAACCCTTACCAAGCAACATGTAAGTACATATATTCATCCTATTTACACATGGTTGATAAAGCTATATGTAATGTAACACAACGTTCTACTAAAAATTTTAGGAAGCCAAAAGCTTGAATTTTTCTCCTAACCATCTACTGCTCTCAAAAGTTTTACCACATAAGTCATCTTAGTCTTCTACACCTATACTTAGGATCAGTAAAACACAAACACTTAGCTTCTTAAGAAGCAAATTCAATACTAGAAAAATAAGAAATCAAACCATAACATAGCAATTGGAATTTGACTTAACACATCTCATTTCAAATGTAAATGCTATTAACATTTGAAATTCTCTTACGAAAGCTTTCCAATCTACCGTCTATCTTAACTTCCTATCAGTGTTTGAAATAGTTATTTCAAGTCAAACTTAGCACTTGGTAGGAATTTTACCCTTACATACTTATTCATTAACTCAATTGACACTTGGAAAATAACTACCCTTATACACTTTCATGTCAAGTTAATAACTTTTCAATTTACCTTTCACTTGTCACAAACAAATGGGACAACTAGATCCCCATAGGTCACTAATATTAAGCCTACTCATCAATCATACCACAAACTTACTAGGTTCAATTCAAAGATTATATCACAAACTTACTGGCTAGGGAATAGGTCTTGCTTTACTTGAGTATTTTGGGTTAGTGTGCAAATTCATTCATTAGCATTTAACCACACCATCCTACACATTGCTTGTTGCCAATTAACTTCCAATTTTATGCCTAAGCATAATACCAAGCTTCACTTATCCTTCATGTAATAGGTAGATGCCATGCTAATATATGTGCAATGAACTGGCCAGTTTTCCTTAAACCTTGAAGAGTCATAAGAGACTCATGATTTTAACCTGGAAAGTCACATCAGACTCAATAAACTTAACCTGAAGAGTTGCAAGAAACTTAAAGAATTTAACCTTGAGAGTTGCGAGAGACTCGAAACTTGGAGAGTTGCAAAAGACTCATGTAGCCTATATGCTAAAAATCATAACCTTTTTCTTGACTTAACAAGACAAGACCTTTAGGTCCACTTATGCCACGCCATGAATATCAAATGCAATCACCTTAATTCCAAGCACAACCTCCAAGCAAATTCAATTAACTAAAGATAATTTTTACTTGAAACAATTATATGACCACATATCTGAAACCAAGTGAACTCCACATCACTCAAACAAGTGGCATATAATTATTTGACAAAATAGGTATAACCAAGCATTCTCCCTTCTTAATAGGGTCAAAGTACCAAGCAACACTATAAACCAATTATAAAATACCAGTAAAAGATCTCGATTAGGATTTCACTTAAGTGATATCCAATGAAAGCAAAATACTAAAAAAGTCAACATGATAGAGGAGGGTATAAATTCCATTAGCTCATTCTCTATAATAATCGCCTTCATTCAACACCAAACTAGGTGCAAGCACCATCTGACGATCAACCATATGGAACAAATCGATAGCAATGCAAGCATAATCATTAACACTTATAAACTCTACCAAGCAAAAGAGTCATAGATACTCTCACTTAAAGTCCATCTATTTTTAAATCTAAATTATCATATCAAACACGGCTTTCTCATTCATCATTAACCTAATCATTACAAATAAAATAAGATTTTCCCGTTACATAGTATGTGACCAGTTTTTTTTTTTTTTTTTTACAACTAAATTATTTAGCAAATGATCCCACTTTAACTCATTGTACTGGCAATGATCCTAATTGCATAAGTACCTTTTAATTGATTTTACTACATGAACTTGCCAATTAATTATTGGCTATCTTTAATTCTCACATTCTCTTCCAAATTTGAAGTCCATTAATTTTATTGCCATAATTATGTTCCATTACCCATCCGAGTCACTCAACATTCCACCACAGCTTCATATTCTCCAGCGAGTCATGCCCCAATTTTAGTCATTTTCAATTTAGTTAATGTAATCAAAACTTCACTTGCTGGAAAATCAGCGGATTCTCATGGAAAAATCACAATGATTTTTATGCACACTTCTCATCTAAGAATACTGTTTCTTAATTTCCATATAACATATCAGGAGCTTAAACTAAATTAATTAATACAAAACAACATTGTTTGCTCATTGGAGAATTTTCCCACAATTTCGGACAGCAATAGCATTCCCTTAAGCACCATATATATATATATCTTCTTACAATTTCAACCAAATAAGATTACCACCTTAAACAATCCCCTAAGTAAAGCCAAAAAATAATTCTCCTCATAATTGATAATTAAATTTTGATATTTTTTAATAATTGGAGAAATTCTTGACGGTAAGACATACTCTCCGACAAGCCGTTCACTAGCCACCCTGCTGTCGACCGGAGTCCTCCACCACCCAACTTCCAAACACCCCAACGGTCTGACAGTAGTATTGCACCAGCTTGCCCAACAAACCAACCAGCGTGGAGTCGTCCCCTGCTCCTTTCCTTCTATTTATTTTTTATACAAATTGGCTCCAATTTCCCCTAAAGCTTTGCCTCCAGTAAACTACAACCTCCCAACAGATACCGATGGAAGTCAATGGAATTCGGCCATGCGCGAGAGATTTCCTTCAGTGATATTTGGTATTTTGTTTCCCATCTCTCTCTCTTACTCACCTACCCAATAGGTAATGGGAGTAGCATGATAGATTTTGAATATAAATTTTTAAAAATTTACTCTTATAAAATAAGATATATGTAGTCTTTTTAGTATATAGGTTTCAAGCTTATATTTATCATATAAAATGTTATTAAATAATATTAATAAATAAATAGTAAATGATAATATTATAATTTTTTAGAAATAAATATTTCAATAAAAAAAATTTAAGTACATAAGTTAATAACCATAAATGGTTAAACCTAATATTGTCTTTCTTTCATTTTCTCATTCTTCTGCATTTTCCACTCTAATTTTAGATTTCCATTCTTTTGTTCTATTTTTTCCCATTTGTTAAATAGTAAGGTCGTAAAACTTAAAATAATTAAAATAGAAAAATTACTTAAAAAAAAAGCATATATTTTGTTGTGAACGTACATATAAAGAAATTATAATATTACATATAAATTATGCTTTTAATATCATATAAACTTAAAATTTATAAAAAGAAATATGAAATTTACATGTTTTATAAAATACCTTATACCCTATAGGTTTTACAGGATACAAGTTCCAATTTGCTATAAGGTAGTTTCCACTCCATTAAATAGCATTGGCCATTTCATTATTTATTTAACTTTTTTTTGTTTTTTCTTTAATTAATTAACTTATTCATTACAACATAGCGGATATATAGGGGTGGACAAAAAAATTAACTACACCAAACCAACCTATAAACCAAACCAAAGCAAATCGATTTTTTTTTTTTTTTTTGCAATTTGGTCTAGAAAATTTTCAATCTAAACCAAACCAAAAATTCATGATTGGTTTGGAGGAGTAAATTAAACCAAACCGTTTTGAAAAAAAAAATGCTTTTTATGTAACATAATATGTAAAAGAATTTTTAATTTACATTATTGAAAAGTATATTTTTTTATATTTTATAACTATAATTTAGCAAATATTTATATAAGTTGACTCAAAATTTATATTATATATTACCTTGAGGAATAAATTTATTGTATTATATATTTAAATTTTTTTAGTTGCTTAAATATTTCTTTATCAATATTTTAAATGACATCAATACATATTATTATTAAAGGAATTTAGTGTTGTTCATATAAGATTACATATTAAGCAAATATACTTTCTTAGAAAATAAAATATGTTTTAATCTGTAAACCAAATCAAACTAAATAAAAAATTTATACTTTGAAAAAAAAATCTAAAACCATACCATATAGTTCCTTTTGAAGTAATAAAAATCAAACCGCATTTTTATGATTTGGTTTGGTTCAAAAGAAAAATCAAATCAATCTAAGCCACACCCATCCCTAATATATACCCACTAACTATATGCATTTTATATAATTTTAAAATACTAGCTATGTCATATAAACATGTGTTGATATTACACTTAAACTCAAGTTTCATTTATAGCATTCTAATGCAATGCATCAATTAATTCATCACTAATATCCGTTACTTATATACATATTGAATTTACCAATAATATTTTAATAATTGTCACCTAAATTTACTTATCCACATTTCTAATAAATTAGCTGTCTTTTTTTTTTCTTAGATAGTTAATGTCCAAAATCACATTCCAAAAACTTATTTTAAGTTGATCGATTATAATCTGAATTCCCCTCCTTTTATTTATTTTATTTCTTTTTTTTTAACTAAAACCGCAAATGTCACATGTATCTAGCCGAGCAATGTAATATTTATGTCATGAACATACATATATGTACTTTGCTCGTTATATAATTATTTGCTACCTACATGTATACTTCATTCCTACAATCCTAATACATTAATTGTAATAATTGTGATACATGATTATTCTAATGTTATCATTTATAACTTTTTATTTCTCATAGCTGTTGAGTCAACTACAACTTTTCATTATAAACATATATATGTATACACGCACGCACGCGCACACGTTAGCCTCGCTTCATCGAGTTTCAAATAATTTATCAAACACGAATCTAATATTTAGCCTTAGTCAAATTAGATTCATTATCATATAACAGTCCATATATATATATATATATATAGTTACATAAAACTGGCGGTAAGAATTATCAGCTGATTCATCTACAACCACACCCTCACAAGAACAAGAAGTGGTAGAGAATCGACGTAGTAAAGATTCAAAGAAAACCTAAAGAAGTCAATAAAGATTGATTTCTTATCTGCGTGCTACGATCACATTACCACCTGATGGAATGAGGAGAGGGTACTACCGACCGTGGGAGGAAAAGGAAACACTCACCACTACCCCCTAACAACCACAACAGCTGCCATCACCACTTCCCCGCCACAACAACGATGGCTACTACCACCACCACCATCACCCCCACAACCTCTTCCACACTTACGACAGCCGACGCCACCACCACATGTTGCTCACCCACGACGGCGGCCAACACCATCACCACCACCCCAACCTATTCCATGGCGACATCCGCGACGACCGTCGCCACCACCAAGGACCTCATGTTATGAGTGCTTGGAACATGTACTACCATACATTCTTAATAATCCTCCATGTAGATGTGAATTTCCCATATGCAATCCTTGCATTAAGGGTAGAATTGCAAGAAGGCAATATTGTCAGCCTTGTCAAATTGTATGGACAGATGAGCACGTGGAGATCAACTCGGCTCCACAGGTGAACCTGGCGGCTGAGGTGCAACAAGCTGCTCATCAAGAAGTGGAGGCAAACCAGGATCCATAGGCTAACCCGGGAGTTAAGATACAGGAGGAGGCAAACCAAAATCCACAGGCCAATCTGATTGCACAGGTGGAGCTGGATAGCAATTTATTCTAATAATTGTTCTTCTCGTATGCATTTCTTCTCTGATTTTTCTCTCTCCTCCATCTACCGATCACATTTTCTATCTCAAATCAAAGAAAAGTCTCGATGGTATTAACACACTATATATATATATAAATTTATGGTGGGTAAATACCAAAATTTTAAGACTTTAAAATATAAATGGTGATTTTTATTTTTTAAAAAAAGGCTGAGCACTCTAATGAAACGGGATGAGGTGTTATAGGATTAAGTGCAACTCACCGAGCTCACTTCTTACTTGTTAGCTCCAACTATAATCTTAAAACCGATAATCAAGATAACATTACTCAAGAGGATGTATGGATTCTTGGTCATATTGTGTAAAGGCTCGACATTAACTATACTAAGGTAGCATTTGGTTAGTATAACAGGATGGTATAAAAAGGACCAGATGGTTCAATAAGAGGAGAATAAGATGGTATGATCATATTATACCACATTGATATAAGCTTATCCTACTATCCTAAACTTATAAGTAAGTACACTTATTAATTCTATAGTATAATGGATAACAATATCAAGTGTCAATCTCACGGAGATTATAATTACTAGTAATTACCTTTTTTCTATTATCTAATCACAAAAATTGAATGAAGTAAATAACAAATAAATTTTAAGAAAACGGCAATCATTAATGCCATACCTAGATATCAAATCTCCTTAAAACTACTATTATAATTAACTAATTATTATTCCATTATTGTATTCTTGAATTGTGAGAATTTATAATTTAAACTAATAATTCTATCAAATTTACTAATTCCTAATTTCAAGTTGATTAATTAGAATCTTTTCCCAATTAAAACCCCTAGAATCACATTGCCTTCACTTTTTGAATTTCACTATTAAGTTTGATCTTAATCTAGAAGATTTGTGTCATCTTATCTTTAAGATTGTGTGCAACTCATTCAAATTATACTTATCTATTTAAACATAGGATTTCTCGATCTCTATGTTTGAAATTAGACTTCAAACTAATAAACCAGTAATATTAATTTGAAAACAATAAAGAAGGTATAATTGGATCACAATAATAACAATAACTTTATTGAATAATAAACCAGAAAATTATCTGTTCATTATATCCGAGTATAAAAGAAAATTAAGTTAACTTTATATATAAACAATGCATAAAGAAGAACATTAATAAGACAAAAAAAATAGTAAAATCTATCACTACACTATTGCTTATCTAAAACTCAATATCTTTATTGGAACTTTATACCCCCTTTTATATCCATCGATCGCTTCCCATCTAAGAAAGTTATAGTTTCTTAAAATAAAACCAAAATCTTCATAGATAAGGAAATATCATTTCAATAGGCATGAATGGCTTCTCCAGAAAATAGGAAACTTAACTTCTTGTAGAAAGAAATTAAATCTTCAAAATAAATAGCTTTTTAGGAAAGTAAAACCAAGCTTGGAAAATTAATTTGGAAAGTTAAATCTCTGCTTGGCACGGATATGGCACAATCATACTAACTCTTGTGTACTATTTTGTCTTGAAAATCTCCAAATTTTGCTTTCAACATACCCTCTAACATGAGTATCTACTTAGCCGTGTAACTCTACATAGCCTCTTACACGATTGGTCTATCAAGCTCTTTTCTTGCTCTATTTGAGATGGCTCCAAGCATGCCTATGTCGTACCCTATGTCATGTTTCATAATCTCATAACTTTGATATTTTTACTCTAAATTTCACATGTTTTACACGTATTTTTTTCATTTCATCAAAATTACATTTCAAAACTCTGCAATCAAAACAAAGACCATTTAAGCATAATAACCATCCATAATATAAGAGAATTAAACCAAATACTATTGTAAGTGTTACAAATTAATAAGTATTTTATAACACTTATCAAACGTTTGATGTGCTCAATATTGATATGAATTTTGAGATATATTTATTTTGTACTAGACAAAGAGAAAGAGGAAATCTGTCAATGATTAGAAACATAGATTACTTTTTAAATTTTGAAAATATATTTATTTTATTCTATTACTAGTATAAATTTTCTAGTTTTAATCAAGTACCTCATGGACCCTTTTGTTTAGTAACTTAAATTAATATGCAAACAAAACAATAAAAAAATTGTTAATGTATCACAAAAATATGGCAATCAAACGATACGTAAGTGCATGTTCCATAGTTTTTGGGGCGTTGCTCAATATATTTAAACATAGAAAGGCTTATCACGCACATCTTATGCTTCTATAAAATCAAGCTTTCTAACTCGAAAATGGATCATCTAAAGTTATTTTTCCTAAATTTACCCCTTTAAGATGTTGTCACAAATAATCAATGTTTGAAATTGTAATAAAAAAAGATGATATCATAATAATAGCACTGAGTATTTCAAAAATCCAAGTAATCTCAATCATTGATTTATAAATTTAAGAAATTTTAAGGAAAAGAACTTTAGAGGATCCAAATCCACTTCTTTCTCCTTGCTACAAGTGAGTTAAGCATTGTAGTAATGAATATATTTACCTTGATCATGCACCTACTTGGGATCGGCATGATGATTGGTTTAATATCCCTAGGAGTTTTAGATTCTCTCTCCAACTTCATTTACTACCACATCCCCTCCTAACCAACCCAACTCTAGTAATGCTTTCTATGTTTAATGCCTTTGCACAAAATGTCAATGACCAATTTGAAGATCTTCAGTCCCAAATCTCATCCAAGCAACGCTAATTGTCCAACTTGCATAGTTATTTCTTTTGATCCCCCTCGTGTCTGGCTCACTTTTAGCTACCCTTTTGCTTGTTTGTGACTTTTGATGTTTGTTGTTTTAGCCTATTGTTGCTGTCTTATGCCTTTTGTTAATTTGCCTCCTTTTCTTTCTAAACGAGAGAGAATCAAACGCCAAAAAGAAATGACAACAGACAATCGTATAAAAGAAGAAGGGGATAAAATATTTTAATTTATATCATATTTATTTAGATTTCTGCCATCTATCTATAATGTATCGACTTCAAAGCAATCTATACAATAATTAATTTAATGAAATAATAATGCTAATTATACTTATTTACATAATATAATAAAAGATAACAATAAATGTATGTAATGATAAAATATAATAAAAATATAAAAAAATTATTAAATGTAAGAAAAGGGATGGAAAAAATTGTATGTTCCTTGGTGAACTAGTCTAAGTTTATCAAAAGCTAATAAATACTTAAGATAGAAAACTTAATGTATTTAATAAAGTTCTATTTTTATAAATCTTTAAAAATGTTGAAGATTTAAATAAAAAAATAAGAAAGTGTTAAGAACTAAAAGTGTAATTATTCCATTTATGTATATAGAAAGTTTTAGACAAAATGAATTTGGAAATTATACAATAGGCTTTCTTTACAAAAGCGAACCAAACTTTTTACATGCCTCATGTGCTAATATATGCATAATTATGTATGTATGTATGGTGCCGTTTGTTTCATATTTCTTTTGTGTTTTTGGTTTCCTTTCACTATTCACTTAAACAGTATATTTGTCTAAAAAAAAAAAACCAAAAAGATAGAAATATAAATGCATATACATCCTTGTTACCGAATTAAATACCTAGCAAATCTCTATAAAGTTGAATATCTTAATTTTTTATTTTGTTTGTTTTTACAAAAATACTAATTAAAATTTTATTTTCTAATGCATAATATATATTTGTTTAAATATTTTCTTTTAGAAGTGTGTGAATTTTAACTTCATAATTCACATATTCCAATCACTACTTTCATCATAATTATGAAACAAAATTATTTTGAATTCAATTAACAGCAACGTTTTATTGGATGCATCCTAGAAACATTATCTTGAACTCTTTTAGGTGGTCCCAAAAGGTTTTGACATGATCCTAGAAGTATGAGAAAATAATGCAAAAGAAAATAACAGGACAAATTTAAGTTGTGAATATTATTTTATTTTTAATTATTAAAAGTTTAAGTGGATATGGTAGCCTGTATTAAATTATTACATAAAATTATGATTTTAACTAACGTCTTGTATTTACAAATAATCATATGATTTTAAGAATTGGGTACGTAACAACTGGTATGATTAACGGTGAGCAGCAAAAATGAAATCCAATCCCTTCTTTCGACGCGGGAGAGAACCAAATGCCTGAAACCAATGTCAACCATGTAAAAGAGAAGGCAAAAACAACTTAAAGCTCATTTGTTACACCAAGAACCCTTAATCCAGCAACAAAAACATCCCTTTGTTTACTTGTTTCATCGGATTCCCCCCGCCGTAGAACAACTAAGCTCTTATTTAACTATACGTTTTCCGGATCGAGATAAACCAAGCCCCATCTAGAAAACATCTTGAGACAGCGGCGCAATCAAGCCTCGCTTCGAGAAATGATAATATGAACAAGTTTTTGCTAAGATGATCAAGGGCGTGATATCAAACCAAGACCCCTCCAAGCAAAACAAATCGCCTGAGAGAAACAAGCGTGCCATCAATAAATTTCGAAAGCAAGCTCCCGGTCCTCTTCAGATTGATTCGACTCCCAATCATGGTGGCCTGGCAGATGCTATTACTTCTCCATCCCATTTGAGTAAATCGACAGTGATCCCACTTCTAACTCCGGTTTATGTATGCCCGAACTCGAGTTCCGATCCCGAAGAAGGTAACAAAAATGATAATAAGTTGAGACGTGTTGATGGTTGTTCCAGGAAATTGAGTGATGAGCAAGAGCAACGTTGTGAGGTCAAGAGAGGAGGTGTTTTTCCTTTTGGTTCGCCGCTCAAAATCACTCCACCTTCTTCTCCTTCTAAGTTGGTTGATCCTCGTCCTTTATTGACGATGCTCCAGAAAAATATCATGCTATAGTTTTAGGACCTTGCAGTGATTAATGATTAATGATATGCATGTGCGTGTTAATTTCTTGGCTAATTCAAATTCCATAAATTGGTATTCATTGTATTGTTTTTGTTAGACGACTCTGTTTAATCTACTCTAGGTACACTTTTGATTAATTTTGTTTAACTCTTTTTTTTTTAATTACTACTATGGATGGCTCATTTGTTCCCTATTTTCAAGTTAAAGTGTAGGGTGATAGGATACAAATCCCGACTTTATATCTTATCGTGTAATTATAAATTTTAAAAATTTAGAATCAAAACTTACAATATAATCTATTAATATACTTAAAATATGTACTTTTTAGGTATTATATATAACCTGTAAACTTTTCTTTTTTACAATAATATGAGTTTTAAATGGGAGATTTGAAATAGATTTGATGATTTAATCAAGTATTGCCCTAAATAGAATGTAAGTTAGGCCTACTTGGATGAATTTTTATCATATTTTCAAATACATTATATTTATTATATACATTATACGAGCTAGATTCATCTTTATATATATATATAAAGTCAGAATTTATTCTATAATTTCTAATACTCAGTCCAAAAGTAACCCGATCATCCAAGATGCGACAGCTTCTAAGGTTTCAAAGGTTGCAATGCACATGCTAATTGTATCTACCGGTGCAAGGAAGTTTTTCCAAAATACGAGTTCTACTGGCTAATAAACATCCAGAATTCCAGACAATACAAATGACACTTTTATAGCAAGAGCATATAATATGCATAATATCAAAAATAATCTTTCTTGTTGATAAATGTAAGAGATAAAAAATTAATCACTTTTGTTACATCAACATGTATCATGAAATATTAATCACTTGAAAAATTAGGTTGTCTTCTAGTGAACTACATACATTATACATGTTGATGTTAGTACAACAAGCAATATAAGAAGAATTGGATGATTTAGTATAAGGACATTAGGACAGTATAATCATTTTGTACCACGTTTTGTTTATTTAATACTGAATATGGATTTTTGTGATACATTTATTTTGTATCAAGCAAAAAGAGAGAGATGAAGTCTATCATAATTAAGAACTTGGATTATTTTTAAAATTTTGAAGATATATTTATTTTATACTATCACTAGTATAAATTTTCTAACTTTAATACAATACCTCATGAGCCCTTTTGTCCAACTTAGGCTAATATATAAACCAAACAATAAAGAATTTGTCAATTATTGTACCACAGGAACATGCCTACCAAACAATATATAAGTGCATGTTCTAGAGTTTTTTTTTTTTAAGCAGTGGGGTGTTGCTCAACATATTTAAACATGGAGAGACTTATCATACACATCCTACACTCTTATAAAATCAAGCTTTTTGGCTTGGAAATGGATTATCTAAAGTTATATTTCTTAAATTTATCCCTTAAAATGCTATCACATGTAATTAATAATTAAAATTATAATAAAAAAATAACATCATAATAATGTCACAGAATATTTTTAAAAAATCTAAATAATCCCAACTATTGATTTGTTAATTTAAAAAAATTTAGAGAAAATAACTTTAGAAGATGTCTATCCACTCCCTACCAATGAGTTGAGCTTTATGGTAATGAATATATTTACCTAAATAAAGCACCTACCGGGATCAGCAAGATGATTAGTTTAATATCCCTCGGAGTTTTGGATTCCCTGTCCAACTCCTTCTACTACCACACCCTCCCTAACCAACCCAACTCTACGGTAATGCTTTTTATGTTTAATGCTTTGCACAAAATGTCAATGACCAATTTGAAGATCTTCAGTCTCAAATCTCTTCCAAGCAATGCCAATTGTCCAACTTGATGGTCATTTCTTTCTATCCCTTTACTGTCTACCTCACTCTTAGCTTCCTTTTTGCTTGTTCATGACTTTTGATGTTTGTTGTTTTATCCTATTGCTGTTGTCTTATGTTTTTTGTTAATTGTTACTTTTAAAAAAAAAATGTATACTCCTTAACTTATCGTTACTATGCAATATACTATATTTGTATATTTTACTACTCCATGTCCTCAATTTCTCCTTTTCCGCTCAGCATCTCAATGTCATGGGGGAAGGCTTGTTATGGACTTAAACACTTGTTTAAGAATTTTTTACAGTGATAAAGGGGGATACATGATCCTAAAAGATGGCATATTAAATTCATATTTAAGTACCTGTAAATTTTAATAATGACATTACTTATTGAGTTTATACAGTTCTATCCAAAAGAACTTTGGTTTGTATTATTAGCTTGGGCTTCAAAAGATTTTTGCTAGCGTAGTTTTAAGTGACTTTCGGTTGGACAAATTTCGATTTAGTCACACAAGGAAGCCCCGTCGGTAGCTTTTTGTTGTTCTTGACTTCGATCGACCGAAGCCCCATTTCGTCGGGCCGAAGTCTTAGTATACAAAGATCTACAAGCAGCACATCCGACCCAAGTCGGAGTTTTCTTGGATGGTTTTGCCCTTCCCTTGGTCAATAAGTAAGGGCCCGTGTAGACAAAGTGGAAGTAACAATGTGTGATATAATTCTTGTATTGTACTCAAGAGCTTACTTTATCCTTCAACACTCTGTTTAGCAACTTTTCATCAAGCTACACAGCTGACAGAGAGAAAGACTGTGTGTAAAAAGTGAGTGAAATTTATATAAGATCAATTTTTTAAGTGAGTCTAAGTTTGATTATGAAATTACAAAATAATAATAAAATGTCTTCTTTAAAATATCATGGAAAATAGGAACTAAAGCGAATAGTATTAAATCTTACAATACATAGGATCATTTTTTATTGAATGGTCTCTTTTATTTATACAAAAAAAAAATTAAAACTTTTGAAAAGCTTATAACTATGTTCCTTGCTTTCTAACTGTCTAAATCTATATCTTCGTTGCATTTGAGCTATTTATTTTACGCACATTCTTCCTTTGAACAAATTGAACTATAGCTTATATTGTATTCTTTTATTTATTATTCGTTACTCTAACAAATCTAGTAGAACACATTTACATTTATGTTCTTTAAGCACAGATAATCACTATCTCTTTTAACTTCCTTAGCTAAGTTGGCTCTTTAAATTAATTAACAAAAATTGCAAAGTTAATATATTTGAACAGACCCAATTTACCCTCCTCCCCCTTGGATGCAGTGTATCTTAAAGGAGTTACATATCCACTATGAATGAAGACCCTTTTTTTTTCTATCTAGGATGTGCGTCAAATGAAAAATAAGATAACGACATTACTTTATCCACTTCAAAATTGGAAAAAAATGTTACCTTGTCCACTATGTGTCTTTTAAACTTTTTTTCTATCGAGGGTGTACCAAATGCTTAAACCAAACAGTCGCACACAAAGAGGACCGCATCTACCTGATATTTATTAAACTTCCCTATCATCTAATCAACTTATTTTGACCCTTCGCCTTTTGGTATACGAATTTATATTAAAAAATGACATACTAAATGAAGGTTACAGATTCGATAAAGACTAAGAAAGCTAGAATACCAACGCTGATGGCAGTTATCTTAGCCGATTAATTTTCCAATATACTAGTTTCAAATATAGGATAAAAATGATCCTATTTGGATTCTTCTCTTATAATTCCTTCAGCAATTCAAATATGTGCTCAAGGTTTACCAAATTGCTTCATATAGGAGTTTTGAGCTACAGCTCGGGAAAGTTGTAGGCTATACAAAAGGGAGAAATCCAAATTCAAGATGAACAGGCTTATAGATGTCTCCTAAGCCGTTTTAACGCTCCAAGTGGCTAATCTGAGAATTAGGCCCCAGAAACAAAAGGAAGAAATTATATCCAATTTAACATAGTATTCTCTCCCTTGGTGTTGGAATGGGTATTCTTTTTTCTAACAAAGTACTCATGAAGCATTTATTCGGTCGTTCATTCTATCCACTGCTATTCAATACTACCGCCGCCGCCGCCGCCGCCGCCACCCACAAAAATACTGCCCTCCTCCACACCGCCTTGGAGGGTAACAGGGTACTTGCTCCTTATTAAGAATAAAATATTTATTCAATCATCGTCCATCCCTTCCACCATCCTCCTCCACAACCACCTTAATTAGCCACCACCAGAGTGGCAACCATCAACCAATTCATCATTTTTAAATCCTAAAACTCCTATTAAGTGCCCACCCACAAGGGGTGGCACAGGAACGGTCACAATCAATGCCACCAAGGCACTTGTTAAATCACAGCTTAAAAAGGGACAACCCCAGTCTAAGTTGCCAACCTGGTCTATGGTCGCCTCAGCAACCCGCTCATTAAGTGGCAATGTTGATGATAGGCGATTCCGTGGTTTCTAGGTTGAGGTTGAATAAAATACTAATCCCATGGGTATATTTCTTCCCAACCAGCATAGGAGCGGTGGGAACACTCATTCCCGAAATGTGCATTCCATTTTCCCCTCAAAATTCATCACCAAATCTAGAGCACCAAAGCACGTCAGTGGGGAAAAAGGAGTACACTGGCTGATAAATAGTCAAAACAAGAAAGTAGTTTAAAGATAAATAACAAAAATGTCCAGAAATATCAGGTACATGGACCATTTTCATCAGAGCAGTAAAAAGAAATAACTTCGGGAAAGCTCCTTGGTTATCCATCCATTTCAAGGCCGCAAAGTACCTCTCCATATGTACACTAGGCCAACTCACCCAAGGCTTTACTAGTATCAAGCATTTATGACTTTCTAGCCTCAAGCTCTCACTCAAGAATAATTGCAGCAAGGAGAAATACAGTAAACCCAATAACATCTCAGTAAGTTGCTCTTTCAAACATCCTCGTAGTGCAGCATGACTGATATTGAAGATACTCTTAACAAAACTAAAAGTCGAATTCTCCTGTTGCCTGCATCAGAAATACACAAGTGTTAAGAGTTATCTACGATAAGCATGAGCCATCAACTGCTATATTTATGTCCAGCCAAAGCTGCTCTACAAACACATACACACCTTATTGAAAAGGATGTCCTTGTTGTTTATGTGCATTATACCATCCTTCAGTGTACACTTCCACCTGCTCTTTGTGCGTGTAACCTGGCACCGTAAACATAATTAATAGCAAAGTCTCAAATTGCATGACAAACCATTAAAGATCTCTGACAACAAAAATTAACACAACATGAGACCTAGCAAGTATTGCAGTTGCCCTTGAAAAAACATAAAGAAATCTCGTTCAAACATCTACAAAACAGAAGTGTCTCAGAAACATCAAATTTCCAAGTGTTACACCCCCCAGGTCAAAACTAAACCCAAATGTAGTTGACTACCTTGTCAAACTGCGCCAACACTAGATGCTGGGTGTTTAGCTCCTCTCCTTGATCCACATCATCCAAATCATCATCATCATTCTCATTGAGTGGAGGCTCGTCGTCATCGTCATCCTCTCCAAGGTCAGGCTGAGTGCCTGGTGCAGGTGTTCCAGCCTGCAATTCTGCAGAAAGAAAAATGCATGAATAATATTATTATTACTACATCAAGTGATTCATATATCCAAGTGGCAAAGAGACATGCCAATGAAGAATAATGGATATTCACAAATCATACCATTGGGAGCCGGTGTGTTTGCAATGTTGTAATCTTCAGTAACCACTCCTTGATAATTGTATATCTTCACAAGAGTGGAAATAAGGTCAACAAACAGATAATCAGTAAAATATGCTCTTAAAAAATGCAAGCATAAACCTCATAGATAGGCTATTGAAGAAGACGTGGGCCAAAATAAGTCATGGCACAAGAAATAAAACCTAACTAGAGAGTGCCTAATGAACGAGTACAGTTTGGATACAAAGAAAAAATTGCTGGAAGAAGCCCATTTTCAAAGCTCAAACTACACACAGCCTTCCAGTTACAATTTGCACAGCTTGCTTCCAATAGTATAATACTGATGTGTTATACACCAGTACCTAATCCTCTTGAGCTGAATTTTCAGAGTACTTTAATCGCCTCTTCATTCATGGAAGTGAAAATCTTTATCAGATTACCAATTGGTGCAAGGAAAAAGAACAAAAATAAAAAGGATCAAATTTTTTCTTAATCCTTCA
Source organism: Laguncularia racemosa (assembly GCA_037954665.1). Lineage (NCBI taxonomy): Eukaryota > Viridiplantae > Streptophyta > Magnoliopsida > Myrtales > Combretaceae > Laguncularia > Laguncularia racemosa. Next base: position 2,277,458 of record JBBMOL010000072.1, read on the forward strand.
AGTTATCAAATCCAGTAATTCCCCCCATATATATATGTGTGTGTGTGTGTGTGTGTGTGTGTGTAGACAGTGCCAAATAGGAAACAAGTCAACAAGGTGTCCACATTACATAAAATTTTTAGACCATCTAAAAATCAGCATTGGAGGCCTATATATGGTGACATGTCATTTAATAAATTCAAAGAGGCAAGCTTTTCATATTGCCAACTTAAATTACAAGACACACCAAAGTTGTGACGCTATCAGAGTCAATAACCAGAGAACAATATATACTCATAAAAGTTTGCCAATAGCAATTTTTCTTTAACCTTCCTTCTGTCCACACTCACAAGGCTAAATAGGAATAAGAATTTGAGTATGGAAAAGAAAGACATGGCATGTCGATGCAGTTACTAATGTGCCTCCACGTAGAAGCCTAGGGAAGTTTGATGTGTCTATTGCTAATACCATATTAAGACAGATTTTCAGTAACTACATAATTTGCATGAGTGTATCACAAGACTGATCCGCATAACTGCATCTGCCATGCTAAACTGGTTTACCCAATAAGGACAAGAACTAGTGATCTGCTTTGACATGTATGCTCATAGTTTTCTATTACCGCAATACATACATTGGGCGTAGAGAGCATGTCATCATAAGGATCTGGAATCGGGCCATCAACTTGGGGAATTTTCACAGTTGGCCTATCTACACTTGTCATTTTCTCTCCATTTCCCAACCTCACTTGATCATGCCTCCCAAACAAAGTGCTCCCCTGAAAGTTAATAAATCAAAGAATTAAATACCACCACATAGGATCAGCATACTTGAAAGCACAATTGAAATGCCAAAAGGAGAAAAAGAAAATAGCTACTAATATCATTTGGTATGAACAACATAACATAAGAAGCATTCTTAGTACAGTAAAAGATACTCAAGTTATTCATATGGAACGAAAATCCTCATTGGAAATGATTTTGTCATAAGCTCACAAGAAACATGCTTTTCCAAGCGAAAGAGTTCTTTTTCTTTATGGGTCATTAAGCTCATTGATTACATGAATTATGTAAAGAATACCTAACTCATAGAGGTTTCTTCTTCAAGAACAGAAACCACAAAAGATAAGAAATACAAAAAATACTTTTCCAAGTGAAAGCAGTATGATGATATTTGAGCTGTCAATTCTGTAAGTTTATCTAGCTCTCCAGTCTAAAAGACGTTTCACATCAAAATTTAAACATCATCCAACTGCTAGATCATCAGTCAAAAGATCAGCAGATGTACATCAGGAGCATTACAATACATGTTGGCCTAATCATCCCATCTAAAACATCTCCCAGCCAAGCACCATCCTCTTTCAACAAAGAGACTGAACACAGGGATCAATCAACTTTTTTTGTGTTAAAGGAGGGTTTCTACCCAGAACCATCCTCTTTCAACAAAGAGACAAAACACAGGATTCAACCAACTTTTTTTTTTTTGTGTTAAAGAAGGGTTTCTACTGTAATTGAACTGACTATCTGAAGACGCATAAACCACCTACAAGACCAGTCCACCTATGAAATCCAACTTGCGCTGTATAGTAGCCTAAGAAGTAAAAAGTGACCCTAGTGAGGCTTTTCCTGTTGATTTGGTATGGGTTTGGCAACCAACAACTCATGCAAATTACCATGGAAGTTTCGAGGCTTTAATTGCTATGCCAACCCCAAAGTAGGTCAACCAAAATCACAACAAATCATCAATCAAATTGCATCACAGACCCTTAAACATGCATAATAGGAACAGTAAGAAGACCAATACTGTGTTCTCTAATAACCAAGCATTGGACGACCATTCTAGTCTCCCTTCCAAGTGCATCAATTCAGTATCACAGGCAGAACAACCATAAAAGTAAACAATCAATAGCTTCAGGTGTAAACGTCTTCCCATTCTAAACCTATAACATAGACACTACCCTTCCTCAATATAAAGGTGTATGCATGCATTAATTATAGATCAAGCTCAGAACTCCAAATGCGATGTTTAAAAGTTTAAGGTGTCAGACCTTGATAATGAGCTAATCCTTTGTTTTGTCCCTTACATATCTATAACTACAAAAAGATATTCATATCTCAATCTGCTAATACCTTGGAGAGAGCATCTCCAGCTCCATCTTGCTGCGGTATGTGCCGTCCATTCTGATATGGTGCAGCAAAATCATCACGCTTCCTCTTCCCAGCAGAAATGAAGAAATCCTAGAATTTGACCAAAGGTTGAGAGAACTTTATTCAATTCAATATCATATCCTGATGAGAAATACTCTCTTCCATTTTCATGGTGATGCAATGATGAAGCATCATCAAAGAAGACCATCCCCCAAAAAAATACAACAATGATAGTGGAAAATTTTAGCAACGCACTTCACTTCATGTCAATAGCATTTACTACCTGAGTAAGGGGTTGATGATTGGCTCCTCTATCTGCCTCATCACGACCTTCCACGTAAGCTAAATCAACAAAAAAATAGTTGGTAAAGACAACTCTATGCAAAGGGAAGACAAAATTGATTTCCTGATATTGAACTTACCAACATTCACATCAAGACCAGACCTTTGATTCATCCAAGAAGAAGGAGGCGGCTGCAAGAACAAAAGATAATCAGTCCTTCATTCACAGGAATAATAGTTCCATTGCAATTATCAAAACAACAAAATCTAAGCTTTATCAAGAATCAAATATTTACCCCACCAACAGCATTAGCAACTTCAAACCCTTACCTCCCTCAAAAAGAATAACCAAACAACGCCTTTTATGCCATTTGATGCATAGAGTATCATAAGCTCAAAGCAAAGGAAAGTGCATGTTGTAGATAAAATAACAAAGCTTCCCTACTACTTAATGCTAATTTAATATGCATACCATGTATGGACTAGGCCTTCCTCCCTTTGCCTCAGTGTTGCCACCACCAGAATTGCCAACACCGTCCTGGGAGACTGGAGTAGGATAATCAGAGGGTCCAGTAGAAATGTTATACATTGAGTTGTCCACTGAACCCGTAAGAGGAGTTTGTATAGGAGTTTGTAGTGGGGTCTGTATTAAGTAGATCAACATAAGAACAAACTATCCAGCATACAACCAGATTTATGCCCAATCAGAGCTAAAGACAACAAGAAACTTACTGGAGGAAAAAGTATCTCTGCCGTAGGAGTCTCGTACTCCTCTGGCCCCTCATAGGGCACATTGAGATCGTGTACTGGAGTAATTGCAGTACCAGGTAACTGCTTGTTTGCCCCAGACCTATCTACCGGACCAAGAATTACACCTGCTTGTATCATCTTTGCAACCCAAATCTATAGTTCCAATGCAAAAAAAGATTAACAACGAGTAGGACTATCCAAAATTCTTGTATTAAAAAAACTATCCTAAAACAATTGAGCTGCAAAGTTCTCCTCATGAAATAATCAATCACCAAAATATGAAAGATCCAAAATCCCCAGGAACCTATCAAGTTCCCTCCCAAATCTATAATTCCAACACATAATTAACTAAAACTAGGTAACCAATAAAAATTCATACAGGAAAATTGTTTCCTGTAAAACAATCAAGTACCAATCACACAATTCCTAAATAACGATACTTATCCAAAAAAAAAAAATCCTAAATAACGATACTGCAATAGTTGTCCCTGCGAATCAATCCCTAAAAATCAGAAGATCCAAACAACCCCAAGAACTCATCGACTTCACCTCTTAAATCCATAATCGCGACACAAAGAACTCATAAAACCTAGTAACCAATCAGAATTCACGCTAAAAGGATTCTTCCCTTTCTATCCGAATGAAACTGCTCAATAGCCCTCTGCCCCACAAAACAACCCCTGAAACCCCAGAACCCTCTAAATTAATCAGACAAACCCAAACAGAAAGCACATCAACTAGCGTAATAACCGCATTTCAGAAACCGAGCAATCCGTACACCTACCTCTTTCCGACTCATACGAAAACTCAGAAACTACGAATTCATCACATATAACACAAAATTCAAATAAAATAGATAAGCAAAAAACCCCATAATAAAAGGGAATTGGAGAGAGGAATGAAAAAAATTACTCCATGAAGCTCGTTGAGAACTTCTTCACCAGGACCGCCGTTGTTGAACTCATCCCTAACCTTATTAATAACATCATCAATTACACTGACATAAACCGAGCTGGTTGTCGACGAAACCGCCATATCTAATCAATTTATCTCTCTCTCTCTCTCTCTCTCTCTCTCTCTCTCTCTCTCTCCTTCTTCTAAACCAAATTGGAAAGAAGATTTGGGGATTAGAGACAGGCAATCGGGAATTCCTAAGAAAATTGAGGAGAGATAGCGGGATTTGAGAAGATGATGAGCATGGAGAGCGGGTTCTAGGGTTTGTGTGAGAGATAGATGTGTGAGAGTGAGAGAGAGAGAGAGAGAAAGGCAATTGGGAGGAACGGACTAGAAATGAAGATTATAGGATGGAATATAAATAGATTTGCATCCGCTGATATTTCTGGGTACACGTGTCCTTATTTCGTTTGTTTTAGATGAGCTTTCGGATTGTTCGTTTTTGTATTGGATTTATGGGCTTACCTCGCAGAATTATCCAAGGAGGCCTCGAGTTTCCTTTGACTCCACTCACTACGAGCTTAATCAAACCCAAACCAAATTTAGTTATTAATCGAGTTTTAAACTCGGTTTAAATATTAATATTATTTTTATTTTAAAAAATATTTTACATGTAAAATGAGTTAAATTTTAGCTTTTTAAATACCAATTTGAATTAAACTTAAATTTAAAATTATAAATTTAATCGAATTTAAATATTAAAATTTTAAACCAAGTTTGAAAATTTCAAGCTCAGCTTAAACTTAAGATTAGCGAAATACTATTTGGACTCACCTTATTTAGACCAATTGACTGAAAAAGTACAACCATAACAAAGGTAAATTCCACGTACTCATAATATTTCTAAAAAGTTAAAAAATTGCATGCACCTCGAATCTTTTTAAACCTAATATTGAATCCTGCCACCTTTTTGCTAAGTTGGTTATCTATATGTAACATATAGGTGACATAAACAATTGTATGGCAATTTGATTTGTTTTATAAATATATTTAAATTAATTAATTAGTAATCATAAAATAAAAATGCAAAAAATTAAATTAAAAAAAAAAGAAGCATCATAAGAGGGAGAGAGAGAACCAATAATGTCACAACTATAAAGAGGGCTTAGTAGGATTACTTTAAACTTGTCATATAATGTGTACTCTCGCAATATAAAAACTGCATTATAAATTAGAATTTGCAAGACCGTAATTGAATATTTTCTCATCCTGTTAACTAATAATACCAAATTATGAAATCAGGTAATTAAAATTGCAAAAAAATAAAAGCTCAAATGAGTTTTGAAAAAGATAAAAATTTTGGAAATAAAGAGAAAATAAATTTTAACACTTTATTTCTTAATCTAAGTTTAGTTTAAATATACTTTAAAGTTTATACCTATCATTTAAGACATTATTCTAGAACACTACAAGAAAGACTTTTAAGGGTTAAGCAAAACCATGGGTTAGTGAGTTTCATCCCTCACTATTATTGTTTATATAAGGTTATCAAGTATTAATTAGCATATCACGCAACCTATCGACATATAAAATGAATACAGGTATGATGAGTACAAATAACACATCCATGATCTATGAGTTTCTAGAACCATGGAAGGTGTAAATTTACATCGTTTACACATCAATTGTCCTTTGTACTTAACCGCATGTAGCACATTACCTTATCCACATGAGACTATTTGTAGGCTTGGTCCCACTAAACAAACTTAATAATTAACCTTAGTCAAGAAAAGAGTACCCCAAGGGCTAATCTTGGTGATCTCAACTATGGAGTATATACCATCAATCAATTAATCAATCAGTTAACAATGTCACTTAGGTCTCAATCAAGGGATGATTTACTAGCTTTGCCTCAAAAAAATCAATTTTAATATAATTATCGTCGGCAACCTCGAGAGCACGTATCAAGGTTTTACAAATGATGGCTTCAAGATCATATATCAAGATTTTAGATAAAATTTTCATGAAAACATTTCAAAAATATTTGGCAAAACTTTAACACTATGCTCCTTTTGTGTACCTACTAGGTCATAGACATGCAATAGGTATATCCAACTATTTTAGCTAAGAATTTAAATTTGTATATTAATAAAGTAATCAAATAAATGATGGTAAAAAAGACAATCAATCATTCCAACAGATAATCAATAGCAATAAGTAGAATAACACGTAATTAGCAAACAATAAGTGAACAAGTAAATTATTATAATTCCCTCATCTAGGCATAATTGCTCACTTGACACGGTCCTTAGGAACTCTCTAACCTGGGCATAAATGAGAATTCTTAAAAGCTATTCTACTTAAATAACTAAATGTTTACTATGTTTGCTTGATTCCTAGTTATAACCCATGTTTTAAATGTTTTACTATATTCTCATCAATTTATTTTTATTTTTCCACATTCTACTAAGCATTCAAAGCTGATAACTTGCATCTTAAATTGAGGCTAGAATCTTAAATATCTTTGCGAGTGAATTGTTTCATCTAGTTGGACATATTAAAGATAGCTTATTTGAATTTTTCTGAGTAAATGTAGTCTAAACTTTTGTCAAAATATGTTTTAACACCTGTTCAAATTAATTAAAATATAAGACTTCGATTATATTTCTTAGAAGGTTAGTTAAGACTTTGTTAAGTATAAAATGATAAGATTTCGATGCGCGAGATATAAGTGTGAATCAAATAATCTAAATCACTTCACTTTTTTTTTCTTCAAATTTACTCTTTTCGTATTTAGTTCGTAATTCCTTCATTTTAAGCTAGATTTTTTCTTTTTTTTGGGACAAGGTTATAGTCTTTACCTTCTACTGTGTACTATAAATAAATGCCATTTGTTAATAACACTATCTACTAAAATTACATATTTTAGTGTTATTTCCATGTATGCTTCAACCTATATACACATTTATGTTATATTCATTTATTTCCTTCCTTATGTAATTACTTCTAATTTTTCAATCCACCTAATGTTTAATATTCATGAAAATGAAGTGTGGTGATGAAACAAGGCAATTTATGCATATATTTACCTTATTTATGAACTCAAAGTTCAGGTTCCTGATTATGTCCACTATTTACAATGAATAAGTGTCCCTTAACATGATGAAGGGTCATTAAAATTTATTTACCTTTTTCAGTCCAAGCTCTCAATATGTGCTTATATATGCCTAATTACAATTGAAACAGTGTATTGCAAATAAAAGGAAGATTAATTGCATAAAACTACATGTATATATATGGTACAATCTACATAAATTGTTTATGACACAGGAAATGAATAGACTCTAACAATGATGATCATTAAACTCTATCTCCTTCTCCCCCTAAATGAACAAACACTTGGCTTTTATACCATTTTTGCCAGGATTTGTATAGGAAGATGAATGTCTAATATCCTAATTAGACTTGTCGAAATAGCAAAATATTTAACAGATTTAAGGTTAATTAAAGTCTTTTAATTTGAATGTGTATCCAGATCCCACCATAAGGTGTTTTTCTCACTTTTATTAGGGGAATACACACTAGTTTATGAAAATAGCTTATATGAACATAATATAAAAGAAATAGACAAATAAATGAGATAAATCGATATGAGAAAGATAATTAAATTCTTTGAATAAAACTTACAAAGATATTGATACAGAAATATTCCGTGATACAAATTCTTGAAAGCTTGGAAAATGGTAATAAAATATTGATACAAAGAGATTGAGTAAAGGGAAGGTTTTGGTGTTTGAGTGTATTACTTCTCAAATCACCTCTGCCTTCTTTTGATCTCGAGCATCCTTTTATACTTGAATGAGTTTGTCTTCTTGTTTTGAGCAGTAAATCTGTAACTTCTAAAATGATTCTTGCTTTTTAAAAAGTGGAGACAAATTGTCATAAAGAATCCGCCCCATGAATGAACAATTATGTTTGTGACCTTTCTTTTCGAAAAGTGTTTGAACAGTGGTGCATGTGAATTGAATAGTAGTCAGCGATCGAATAGTAGCCGACAAATAAGACTAAAAGACAACTTGTGTTTGAATAATGAGAAAAAACAATAGTGTTTTCATTGTGCTTGTCTTGATTAGTTGGAGGAAAAATATCATTCATAACATTTTGAAATTCAAATAGAGCATTTTTAAGATCAAAAGGCATTATATTCCATTCATAATGCCCAAAAGGAACATTAAAAATTGTTTTGTATTTATCAACTTCATCAATTTGAATTTGCTAGAAGCTAGATTTCATATCAAATTTAGAAAATACCGTGGCTCCTAAAAACCTATTGAGCAAGTCTTTCTTGTTGGGTATTGGATATCTAATCCATTTGAGCATTGTGTTCAATGATTTATAATTAATTACTAGATGAGGAGCTCCTCATTCTAATTCTGCTTGGTTTTGAACATAAAAGGCATAGCATGATCATGGAGATTTTCATTTTCTTATTAACTTCTTATTGAGCAAATCTTGGATTTTTTTTCTTACAATATTCTAATAATTCTTGATTCATTTCAATGGGTATGGCTTTAGTAGTGATTTTATTTTCTGAAAAGCCTTCAACATATGGTAATTTTATGTATGTTGTTTTCTTGACCAAAAGGCATTTGGAATTTCCGAACAAATTTCTTTTGAATGCTTTTAATTTTTTCTTGTACAGGTTTTGATTCTAAATATTTGGTAATTCATCTATTTTTTAATTCTTCTTTAAGAAAGTCTATCTGTCTAATTTTATTTGTTAACTTATCTTTGAGCAAATTTACTTCTCTTTTTTTAGCAGGAAATAGAAAATTGAGAAATATTTTTCTTCCTTTGACCATTGATTCTAATCCTCGAGAAGAAATTTAGAATGGATACAACATAGTTAGGAAAGGAGAGAATCATAGGGTTATTCATATTTTTGACAAGAATAAAGGTGGTTTTAAAATTAATGTTATCTTGAACAATTCTTCCTTTAGTTATTTTATATTGAATATTTAATCTTGAACCATTTGTAGAGATTAATTTTTCGGAGGTTTTTTTCATAAAATCTTATGGGAATTAGTCTTTCTTGATGATAGTTTTGATCAGCACCACTTTATAAAAGTGTTGCAATTATGGTTGACCATTTGTTGTTTATTACTAAATTAATTTTAATATACCATTTTTGGATATTTATTCTTTCAATGATATTAATAAACTCTTGATCATTAATCTCTTGACTACTACTACTTGACTCACTTTCTTCCTTTTGATCAAATTGCTTTTGAATTTCTTCATATTTTGATTATAAAGTTTTTACCTCCTTCTTGAGATTATTGATTTCCAGCTGGAGCAATTCTAAAGTTAGTGGCTCTTTTTCTTTGAATTTTCCACAAATTGTTTTCATTGAATAAGGCCTAGAAGAGAAAGTGTTTATACCATTCATAAACCCAAGTGTTTTTAGATACTCTTCTCTTTCCTTTTGATTAGGTATTGTATTAACTATTTTTAAGAGAGCCTTTTGTTCTCTATTATGCCTAATATTTTCTTACATGAGCAAATGTTTTCTAAACAACAGTCACTATCTTGATCACTATCAAAGCTAGATTCACTAGATAGATTTTGGATATAATTGTCTTTTTAAGTCAGATTCACTACTGCTAGAAGAACTTTCATTGATAATTTTTAACAATTCATTTTTACTTTCTTCGGAGATATCTAACTTATTGATCCTTCTGAATTTTAAACAATTTAAAGCGATGTGTCCCATTTCACCACATTTGTAACATCTAGTTTCCCTTTTTGATTTTTTTTCCTTTTTTGTTTATAATTTTTCTTTCAAACCTTTTGTTTGAAATCTTGAGGCTTTTGAAATTTTCTTTTTGTTTTTCTTTTTGCTTCTTTTAATATTTGAAGAAGGGGCTTTGATCTTTTCATATCCATATTGATAACAGAAATTTCCTAGTTCTTTTATGAGACCAAACTTTTCTTTTTGAATCTTGGATTTAAGCTTTATGTCATTGCATGAGCTTAATCCTTCTGAGCTTGTTGTAGTAAGGATTTGTCCATAGGTTAGATGTCCAATTGGAACATTAAAATCTTATCAATTCTTTCCTTTACTCTGTTAGCAAAAAGTTTTGAAAGTTCGCTTATGAAACTTTCTTTCCAAAATTAAGAATTACAATCATCTCTTGAAAATACTTTTGAAAGAAAAACGACTTTGTACCATCTAAAGTCTCGGAGTGTTGGACAAGTTAGATTTTGAAGAATATCTCTAGTTTTTTCTTTATATTGATTAGGGTTTCCTATAAAATGTTTCATGATTGAATATAATAATGTTGAAACAATATCTTCTATTTGAATAATTTGACCTTAATCATTATAAACTTCCCTTTTGATGATTAGGACATAGTCTCTTTCTCCTTCAAAAAGATAATTTTCCCACCATCCTTTGAGCATTCCAGTGAATCCTATGGTTATCATTAAAGTAGTCTTTTGATCAGAATTTCCATTTTATTTGTAAGCATTAGCAACTATAACCATTTGATTAATTGTTGATAAATTTTGATATTATGATATTCCATCAATATTCCATTCATATATACCTTTTTCATCATATACGTTGATGGTATTATATTCTTTTTCTTCAAACATAGTATCTGGAGGAGATGGATTTGGATACCGATTCCTATGCTTGGATCTATGTGTGGTGATTTTATCAATATTAACTTTATCAGAAAATTGAGCAGCTAAATCATCTATTTCTTAATCAATTGTGTCAACTATTTTTAAATTTTTTAATTTTTCACTTAATTCTTCTATAAGTTTTGACTCACTTCTAAACTTAAAATCTTTGATATTATGATCAATTTTGAATGGATAGATGGGCTTGATTAATTCAGGATTAGCAATAGCTTTTCCTTTATTTTTATTTTAAATGATGCATTTGATAAGTATGTTCTCTATCTTTTCAATCTGTATGCCTATGGTATGCAAGACTTGATTTGTATAATTATTCTGAGATCTAGTATTAGCTAACTCAGAATTTTCTATTGAAGTTTTTTTTAATGGAGCAGCTTTGATGCTAGTATCTTCTAGCTTGATATCTACTTCTTGGAGAGGTAGATGAATTGAACAAATTGGGCCATTATTGGTTTCCCAATTTCTCGTTACCTTTTTTAAGGTTTGAATAAAATATCTTTTATCTGGGCCAAAATTTTCATTTAACCATTGAAAAAAGAGAGCGTTCATCCTTGGATGAGTTTCCATGTCAGGATACCGTAAGTTTCTTATGGCTTCTGACTCTTCCCTTGTATAGATTTTGAAAAATAATTTTTTATTATTCTTATGTTCTAGAGAACTATAATCTCTTCTTAACAATGTTTATTTGAACATGGTTCTTGAGAACTAATAGTGTTTAATTCATTCATCTGGGACAATGTTAGACAATTGGGTTTAGTTGTTTGATAAACTAGTTCAAGTATCTTAAGTTGAAAATCTACTCCCTTTAATCTAATTGGATCATTTTTTGATTCAGTTGGTTCATCAGTATTTCTTAATTTTTCTAACCTATCAATACCCCCTTGTAGGTGTGGCATTACTCTTGGGGTATGACTTTAACTAAGAGGTTTCTACCAGATATGATGGAGCAAGAGGAGTTGCTAGCTCCTTATTTGTAACAATTGGAAATCTAATCTCGATATTTCCATGATCAAATCTTTGGACCAAAGTAGGATTCCTATTTGAAACAAAAGGTTGAGGTGGTACTACCTCCTCTAATAACCATTCTTCTGAAAGTTTTACTTCATCACAACTTAATGGTTTTAGAGTAAAGCTTTTTGTGTTATTAGGGTTTAATTAAAGCAAAATGGTTTCTCCTTTAGGAGATAACCTCTTAGCTTTTGGAGAAATTGTTGATTTCATTGCCTTATAGTATATTCTATATACTAAGGCAAGGGTCTTTGTTCTTTCTATATAATTACTATTTCGAGATTGAAGATGAAGTACTAGGTTATCTAGTATTCTTAGATCATCTAAACTTAGTGTAAAATTTAGGTGACACTATGTATACCAAGGGCCTCTATGAAGGTTTGTCTAGAATGGTGACAATGTTGATTTATTGAAGTCGGTATTTCTAGCATCTTTCAGCCATATTAGAATAGGTTGATTGATGCCGGTATAGTGTAATGGAACAATGAATAATTGAATCAATCCTATGTGCAAAAAATTATAATTATCTTTTCTATGTTTGATCAACAAATATTTTAATAATAGATTGAGAACTTCTTTCTTTCCAGAAAGACTTATAGTTTATAGTTTTTTCTACGATTTTGATCAAGTAATCATGTCTTAAGCTAAAGCTTCCTATTTGATAAATAGACCTTGGATATTGTCACGCCCCAAAGGAGGGCTTAGAAGCCTCTACTAAAATTATCATGGCACGTGTGCACCCGTTACATGATAATCGTCTTACAAGTCAGAGATCGTAAGACTCTAAGTAAATAATTACATCTACAACAAGTTATAGTACATATAATTAAATAATAAAACACAACTATGGATCCCGTACCCTACGGTCAACCATGATCGCAGAGAATCAGTATCCCCTACTAATCAATAAAATAGGATAAATCATAGGTTCTCAACTTTAAAATCTATTCACATGGGGGTCCTAACATTTCATCTAAGTAAATCTATCTTTCACAAATCTTGCTTTGTTGTTTTGATCTTCCAAAACTCTCAACACTTCACATCTTAGCCCATCTCGCGCTTTTGTTGTCGTCACCTGCATAAAGTCTGTGAGAGGGTGAGCACACCATGGCTTAGTGAATGGGATGGTAACACTTTCAATGCTACATATACACACACAAACAAACTTAAATCAAATATTAGACATATGCTATATATATACACAAGCAAGCAAATTCAATTTAAAATATTAAACGTATGCTATGCATGAACAACCATATGAATGCAGCATCTCACGTGGTCTTCCGGTAACCGACGTGAAGTCTAGGGTTTACGCTCCCCTTGACCTTGGGTTGGGGATTTCAAAGCCACCATTAGTACCCAGGTCATTACCTGGTTTATTTATCTTATCACTTGATTAATTATGATATCTTATTATCTCAACAGTGAGCGCTCTCGTGCCTCTCTACACCAGACAGAGCAAAACCCTTAAGGACAGGCTGGACTCGGAACCGTCAAGGCTCGACAATCCCTTAATCACTTAGTTCACACTTGGCGAAACAGCGATCCTCTTGATCACTTTCAACACATCTTGTGACAGTGATGGCCTTCAATCTCATGCAATGTCTTGTGAAAATGCATATCAGGTTTTTAAATCATGTCCTCTTCCTTAATTAATTTATTTAGGGTGATCAAACAACATTTACAATCACAATTAATCATACCACAAAAGTAAACATCAGACATCCCATTTCACTCATCACAACAAGCATAAATCATGTTTTTCTTATCACTTAAGACAGACACTGAACCCAGACCCCGTGGACATAGACCTATCCAGTTTTGCAATGGATTAAATTATCTCGACACCTCTATATGCCATTTCTTTTAAATGTCAAACCGCTCAGGTCGACTTATGATCATCCGATTTGGCACCTCTGTGCCCTTTCTCTCAAATGTCGAACCACTTGGGTTGGCTTACAATCATTTCTGACACCTCTATGTCATTTATATCACATGTCAAACTAACCACTTGGGGTTGATTTACATTAATCATCCTTGATACCTCTGTGCCATCACACTTCTCAAGCGCTTTATTATTCTCACACTTTCGAGTGCTAGAAAGGTCGTTTCGTTTTCTCTTTCAATGTCTTCAAGACATTTGTATGTGATATATATATGTGTGTGTGTGTGTGTGTGTGTGTGTGTGTATACATATTTCTGTCACATCTCTAATTAAGAATAGTTTACTAAACACTTTCCCTTACGAACTTAAGAGAGTAAGAAAATAGGATCGTTATGCTGTAAAAAGTAAGGTTGCACTCATGATTTATATGGTTGAGCTCATGAGTGTATTTTGTAAATATAATATGAAAATAAATTTGGTTAAGTATATGTATACACATTCAGGAAACAACTCTGACATGTATACATGTTGATACCTATACACCATATTCCAACTAAGCATACCTTCTCGGTAACTTTAGAATGAAAAGCTAAGTTTCTATATTTTGGTTTGATTTGGAAGAAAACAATTTGTAAAATATGGGTTAGGCTTATGGTTATAGCACTAGCGATATGGTGTTAGGTGTTATCATTAAGGTAATGACACCTATACCCTCGGACCATTCGTTCCCCTATTTTCTTCATGACTTCTTACCTAACTCATTATTCTCTACCGCATAACTTAACTCAACAACAATCATATCAAATAGCAACACAATAAACATCAATTTCACATGCATAGCATTCCACATACAACACAACATAGTAGCATATAATTAATTTTCCCACTCACATGTTTAGGGTTGTCGTAGTCCTAGCCGGAGTTGAGCGATTCCAGCGGGTAACTCCTTTGTGTTCCTCTTAAAGTCAGTATCCTTCTGCGATGCTTTCTCAACCCAATCATAAAGCCGCATCTCTACCTGACTTTGGTAGTCTGCTAGCACCCGATATGTGTACTCTACTCATCTTGTGGTTGATGACAAGGCGTGAAGTTTCCTCCTTATGGAACTTTGGGTAAGCAAGATTCGAATGTTAAACTTCCTTCGAATCTATGCTTCCAACACCTCAAGTTGCTGTGATCGACTGTCTGCTTTCCTTGTGTAGAAGTCGAGCAATATAATGTATTCGACTTGCTAAATTTGGAATTCCTTCTCCTACATATGCAAGATATCCTTGGAAAGGACAACTAAAGATCTTGCATTAGGGTATTTGGCCAAGAATGATCTTCCTCGACATCCTTTGAACATTCCATTGTGAATTCTATTTCATTCCAAATATCTCCCAGGCTATCATCTTGAATATTGTTTGAATCATTCCCTTCACCAGTTACATCATCATAAATGCAGCATCTTTGAACCTTTCATTGATCCGATTGTCTTTAATATCTTCTAACGAATCATCGCTTCTATAACCATACATACACCAACCTTTTCTCCACACCACATGCACACCAACATACACATATTCTTATCCATTTACTCTACACATATTACACACCTCCCATATCCATACTCACACACACCAACACCATGCATTATCTCATACACCTACTCACATACTCCATTTACACCTTGCACCATCAATACACACACCCACATATTTTGCACACACCACATTTGCCTTCCATACCCATACATACATATTCATACTCTACACATCGTCTCATATTCGTACATACACATCTCGCATACATCATCCTCAACTTCCACATTTACACACACACATGTCCATACTCCACACCTTCCATACTCCTATACACATACTCCGCACCTCCCACACACACTACTTCTTCCTTATACATATATACATTCCTATACACCACATGTCTTCCATACATATACGCATATGCTCCGCACATTCTACACCTTCCATACATATACACATACACCCTTAAACACTACATGGCATCCACACACACACACACAAACCACACCTACCACTCACCATCCATCTGCATACACCCTTTTCACATACACCACATACCGTCCCATGCCCATACACTCCGCATGCATCACACCCTTATACACACACATACTACACTCCTACATACACATACCGCACACCCTACATCACTTCATGCACCTACGCGCATACCCACAAGCATTACACACTCGGCTTCTCCTCTACACGTACACATACCTTCACACACCATACATCATCACCAACACACGCACATCCTTACATACACTACTCACCATCACCTACACATGCACGTATCTCCATATGCATCACACCCACCGTCACATACACCATCTTTACATACTGTAAACACCCCATTTTTGCCCTAAGAATAAATAATAATCAATTTACAATTTTTCTAATTTAGCAAAAAATAATAAAAATATTCAAAAAATAAAAATAAATAGGAAAACACATCAATTTTGAAAAATGGTTTCAGAAATGGCAATAATGAGGGATAAATAATTTTCACAAATTTTAGAAATTTCAAAAAATACAAAAAAATGGAAAAATTGCATTGCATATGTACAATTTGTGATGATGTAAAGAAAATCAAGAAATTGGGCCAACTCAGTTGGCTCGTGTCTGTGCCTGGAACGTGTGGAGGGTCTGATGGTCTCGAGTTCGAATCCCCCCGAGCACTCTGTGCAATTTTTTCGCCTTTTGCCTCAAGATGCCACGTGGCAGCGCGTGATTGGCCGAGGAAAGTCACCCGTGTCGCGCGTGATCGTCTTCTTCACCTGAACAGATGCGAGAGGAAGCCGGAGCAGGTCCGACGAAGGCGGAATCGTTCATTTTTCCTCAAATCTTTTGGATTGCTGTCAAGATAAAACCAAATCTATCAGATAAATCAGAGAAAAACAAAAGATTAACATCAAACCGTCGAGATAAGGCTAAATTCGAAACGGAAAAAAAAATGGGTTTATCCAAATCGGTGGATTTGAGCTTATCCGGAGGAGTTTGTGAGTGCCTATAAATAGAGGAGGAGGGAGGAAGCCAAAAGGGAGATCAAAAGCGAGAGAAAGTGAGAGAAAAGAGTGAATCGGAGACCACCGGAGGAAATCGAAGCCGCGACCGCCGATCAGGAGCTGAGCAACCACTAGGAAGCGTTTCTGGAGTAAACCACCGTCACCATTGGATTCCTCACCCTCGATAACCTAGGATTCGACACCTCACCTGCTGCAAAAGGCCGCCGGAACGCCGTCAATGAGCACTCCCCACCGTCGTGTTCGACCGATCCGACCCGACCCGACCCGCGCACCGACCCGGATCCAGGTAAGTCGGATTTTCCGATTTATTTTTATTTTTACTTAGTTTATTTATTTTATATTCCGAATTGATTATTTAATTTGTCATTTATTTAATTTGTTATTTAGTTATTTATTTATTTATGTTTCATTTACATTTCAACAAATAGAAATGTTAGAAATTAGATTCTTTTAAGATTTGAAAATGTAATAAAATAAAATAAAAAATAAATAAAGAAAAAAATGATAAATAAATAAAAATATAGAAAAATAATAAAAATATTAGAAAAATAATAAATAAAACTTTAGATTTTAAAATATGATAGAACCTAGGAGGAAAATTTTTAACAAAACAAAAATTCACAAAAATTATGAAAATAAAATAAAATAAAAATCATAAAAATAATAAAAAATATAAAAACTTATAAAGACTATAAAAATTTTAAAATAATAAAAGAATCATAAAAATCATAAAAAAATACAAAAAATAATAAAAATTCGAAAATTAAGAAAAAAATAGAAAAAAGTGAGTTTTATCACTTAGAAAAATCATTTTCTCAAATAAATCCAAAATTGATGTTTTCCCCAAAAATTATTTTCAAAAATCAAATTATTAAGCTTAGGTTTAGATTTTTTAGGAAAAATCCCAAAAATGGTAAAAACATAAATCAAAAGAAATTTTAGAATTAAAATTCACAAACACACTTAAGGTTTTCAGGAAAGCGAACTACGGCTTTTTTTTATCCTGAATAGCAGGTACATAGGCACCCATTTGGGTCAACCCATAAAATGAAATAAAAAATCATTTTTTTCAAATAATTCATTCAAGAACATAATAAAAAGCAATAGAAACAAAATAAAAGACATTTCTAGATAGATATAATTTTAGGAGATTATGTGGTAACCGTAAGGTTTTAATAGGTTAGCTCCGAATTTAGAAACTCTGGTTTTCCTTTTCCTCTTTTCACCAAAAACGAGAAAAGGAAATCACGACGACTAGTGGTCCAAATTAAGACTAATCCGCTCATTTAGTCTTAATTCAATCTTTCCCAACAACAGTTAGGTAGCGACTCCAAAATTAAACGAAGTTCTTAACTCAAGTCGAGGATCTATATTAGATGAGCATAGGGTCTAGTCTAGATCGGATTAAGAATGGAAAAATTAAAAAATTAGACTCGACACATACACTACTTGCTTTCCCGCATACATCACACACATCCCTACACACATACACATACATACATCTTTATACACATCATACACTCTCAACCACATATACACACATACACACTTCATTCACACACACACATTCCGCATACACTACATCACCTCCTCATTTACCCACACGCATGCACACACATACCATACTCCCTCATTCACATACATATACACTTTCCCATATACTTCATACACATATATCCTCCTACATTCCGTACACCACCACACATACTTACATACACACCCTTACATGCCTTGTGGCAATCCACATACTTACACAAACCGCACATACCACACGCTATCCATGTGCCTACATTTCCTCCACACATGTCGCATATCATTTTAAAATAGAGGGGTAGCCGAAGGAGAGGAAAGAGAGGAAAAAAAGGGAGAGAGAAAAGAAAAAAAAAAAGGAAAGAGTAGAGGAAAAATAAATAAATAAATAACAAAATAAAATAAACATTTTATTTCAAAAGCTTACGTCTAACTCATCTAATTATCCCGAATATAAATATTCACTCCAAATTTACATTTGATATTACTAAATCTATAATTTAAATAAATTTTGTTATTTAACCAAATATCATTTGAAATTTACATTTCGAAAAATTTATTATTCTACTTATTTTCTGTAATTATTTATATAATAATAATTTTGTTTTTGGAATTTTTTCGGACTTCACATATATTCTTTAAGGATTGACCAATTTCTTAAATATTGTTTTATAATTGCTATTTTGACTTCATATTTATTGTAAACATCCTGATCTAAGTTATCTAAATCTAAGTTTTCTGACATTTTTTAGGTTGAAGAAGATTTTAAAGGTGTTCTTTTAAACAAGTTTATTATTCTAATATTTCTTTTCCTAAGCCTAACAGTCTATTAGTTGATATCAGGTAGCACTATGTTGTCGCTAACCAATGCCCTCCCTACTTAAACCTCACTAAACAAGACATATTGTCGGGACCGTGAGCATCGTCTACAGAAGTGATTGCTACGTAGATTGTTTATGACATAGGAAATGAACAAACTCTAATAATGATGATCATTAAACTCTACCTCCTTCTCCCCCTAAATGAATAGACACTTGGCTTTGATACCATTTTGCAAGCTTTCAAGAATTTGTATAAAGGAATCTTTCTGTATTAATATCTTTGTAAGTTTTATTCAAAGAATTTAATTATCTTTCTCATATCACTTTCTGTTATTACTTATCTGTTTCTTTTATATTCTGTTTATATAAGCTATTTTCATAAACCGATGCGTATTCTCCTAACAGAAGCAAAGAGAAACACCTTATGGTGGGATCTGTATATACATTCAGATTAAAAGACTTTAATCAACTTTAAATCTATTAGATTCTTTGCTATTTCAACATGTCTAAGTAGGAAATTAGACATTCATCTTCTTGTACAAATCCTAGCAAAAATGGTATCAAAGATTTGTTGATCAAATATAGAAAAGATAATTATAATTTTTTGCACATAAGATTGATTCAACTATCCGTTGTTCCATTACACCGTATTGGCATCAATCAACCTGTTCTAGTATGGCTAAGAGATGCTAGAAATACTGACTTCAATGAATCAACGGTAACACTATTCCAGACAAACCTTCATAAAAGCCCATGGTACACGGAGTGTTACCCAAATTTTACACTAAGCTTAGATGATCTAAGAATACTAGACAACCTAGCACTCCATCTTTAATCTCAAAATAGTAATTATATAGAATGAACAAAGACCTTTGCCTTAGTACATAGAATATACTATAAGGTAATGAAATCAACAATTTCTCAAAAAGCTAAGAGTTTATCTCCTAAAAGAGAAACTATTTTGCTTGAATCAAACCCTAACAACATAAAAAGCTTTACTCCAAAGCCATTAAACTGGGATGAAGTAAAACTTCCAAAAGAATGGTTATTAGAGGAGGTAATACCACTTCGACTTTCTATTTTAAATAGGAATCCTACTTTGGTCAAAAGATTTCATAATGGAAATATCAAGATTAGATTTCCATTTGTTACAAACAAGGAGCCAATAGCTCCTCCTGCTCCATTATACTGATAGAAACCCCTGGTTAAAGTTATACCCCAAGCGTAACACCCAGCTTATTGACAGGTTAGAAAAATTAAGAAATATTGATGAACTAACTGAATCAAAAAACGATCCAATTAGATTAAAGGGAGTAGATTTTTAACCTAAGATATCTGAACCAATTTATCAAACAATTAGACCCAATTCTCCAACATTGTCCCAAATAAGTGAATTAAACACCATTAGTTCTCAAGAACCTTTTCAAATAAACAAAATAACTAAATATCTGCTATTGTTTTGCTTGATTCCTAGTTATAACCCTTTTTTAAATGTTTTACTATATTATCGTCGATTTATTTTATTTTTTTCCACATAATACTAAGCATTCAAAGCTAATAACTTGCATCTTAAATTGAGACTAGCATCTTAAATATCTTTGCGAGTGAACTATTTTATCTAGGTGGATATATTAAATGATGTGCTTTTGTCCAATTATAAGCACACAATATAATTGAGGATTCAATTACACAATTAATACTCAAAATGGCGTGATTCCAAATACGCAAATACCAAATGGATGTAAGAACAAACAAGTATGTGATCTTCAATGGAACAACACGTAATTTAACTAAGATCCGATCTCAAATTGAAACGATCAAATCTGAAATTTACAACCCTAATTCATGTGAAAGAACAAGTAACCAACAAATTGTACCTAGATATTACTCGCTAAACACAATTTGTTAAACAAAAAAAGTAAGATCGATATTACTCACAATTTACTCTTGTTGATTCTCGCCACGATTTCACAAAGAAATTGATAAGAGATCTTTGTTTGCAAGGAAGAACCCTCACGTCACAAAGTGTGTATATTTCTCAAAATTGTCAAAAAGCTACCTGAAAAAAAAAACCCTAATTAGCAAGTATTTATACTTGCTCCAATTAGGATAAAAACACACCAAAAATTACAAAGATGCCACTAAGTGGCCGGTTTCAAAATCATGAAATACAAGTATAAAATAAAATGGTCGGTTTTCATAAGCAACAATTACAATTACAAATGGTCTTCAAGTAGCCGGTTCTTCACTTCAATTGAACAATTTGTGAGCCGTTAGATGTGACTCCAAGAATGTTTCGCAAGTTGATCCTTAGTGCATGTTATTTGGCCATCCTGTAAAACCGATAAATGTACCTATTAAGGTGCAAAAATCAAACATTATTAGATACATGCGGCCATATGTGGATGTTCGGGATCATGCATCCAAGTCAAGTTCCCCCACTACTAGAACTGCAGGGTGGATTCCCATTATTAAAGATAACTTATTTGAATTTTGTTGACTAAATGTGGTCTAAACCTTTGTCAAAACATGTTTTAACACCTATTCAAATGAATTAAAATAGAGGACTTGGATTATATTTCTTAGAAGGCTAATTAAGACATTTTTAAGTATAAAACGATAAGATTTTGATGCGTGAGATATAAGTGTGAATCAAATAATCCAAATGACTTCACTTTTTTTTCTTCAAATTTACTCTTTTTGTATTTTGTTCGTAATTCCTTCACTTTAAGCTAGAAATTTTTTTTTTTTTTGACAAGGTTATAGTCTTTACCTTCTACTTTTCCTAATGGTCTTTACTGTGTACTATAAATAAATGCCATTTGTTAATAGCACTATCTATTAAAATTATATATTTTAGTGTTATTTCCACGTATGCTTCGACCTATATACCCATTTATGTTATATTAATTTATTTCCTTCTTAATGTAATTACTTCTAATTTTTCAGTCTACCTAATGTTTAATATTCATGAAAATGAAGTGTGGTGATGAAACACGATAATTTATGCATATATCTGCCTTATTTATGAACTCAAAGTACAGGTTCCTATTATGTTCACTATTTACAATGAATAAGTGTCCCTTAACATGATGAATGGTCAATAAAATTTGTTTACCTTTTTCAATTCAAGCTCTCAATATGTGCTTATATATGCCTAATTACAATTGAAATAGCATATATGCACGTGTATTACCATATTATATTGAAATCATGATACATGGTTACAATCGGTTTGCACGTAGTAAAGTAAAACTAGTTTTATAACTATGGTGTACCCAACCTAACAAGCATGTACACGCATTTAGTCCTTATATATGTATATATATTGTGTATGTACATATATAGTTAGATATAGATTAATTGAATAAAACTTAAGTTAAGATGACTTATTTAGGTTCATTCATTTTTTAAATTCACAATAGCTATCCAAAAAAATTTGTTTTTAATTAAATTAAAATGATAAAACTTGACGTTATGCAATGTAGCAAGCCACCTAAATTAATATTCTTATGCTGTTATGAATAAAAGACACCGATCTTCATCTATATCCTCAGCAGCCGGATATTGAAATCGAAACATCTGCTTCATCATACTATTTTACTAGTATTAATAAACCGATAAAAAAGGCGTAAGTCCATAATGATAAAAAACAATGTTTGATTCCAAAAGGCCTAGCCTATCTTCGTTGGAAAGCATCGTTGAGAGGAGTCATTATTTTCAACAAGGGCCTTCTCTCACTGTGCCTTTTTAAAGCCACTATCGTTTGTCCATCAAGCCAAAACAAAATATCAAAATCAAGAATTTACTGTTCGTCAATCTCAACCATGACTGGCACCCAAATCACCAGAGAAATTTCTCTGCTGTTTTTGCATAGCGGATGTTCTTGCCTACAACAAAAAAGATCCATCATGCTATTGTCTAACCCCTCTTTGTAAGGGTCGTTATGGAAATAGAATTGGAAAATATTATTGCTAAAAATGTCAGATGGTGTGGAAAGAGGAACAGCACATGTAAATTGAGCCAAAGCTACATACATGATCCGTTGCTACAACCCAAACAAGAGCATGGAAGCAACACAAAGATGGAGGGATATCAAGACCGTTCCACTTCCAACAACAGCGACTATTAGAACAAAATCATTGGAGATGGAAAATAATTACTTTGACAAGTGAAAAATTAATTTTGTGATACTGTCCCCGCTCTAGAGAATAAGTCACTCTCATAATTCAATAAAACTTTCTCAAACTCTTGTGAAAAATTATGTATTAAAATAATTGAAGACATCTATCATACGTATTTTCTATAAAAAAGACACACATACACACACAAATATTTAATTTCAACAATTGGTTTATACTCGTTTATTTAATAGACATGACTATTTATAAATTGCTAATAACAACTAGATAATAACTAACCAGAAACCGGACAACAAGTGGCTTGCAATCAGCTCAGCTTGCTATCGATCTGCAACCGATCTTATAAATACTTCACTCTCTCCTTTCTCTTTAATGTAAGATTACTACTCTCTATTACAATTTACACTAATAATCCCCTACTAAATTGTAATATAGACTTTCTACATGATAAATATCGCACATACAAGAAGGTATCTCTCGATTTAAACTTTCAATTAGTGCAAGTATTTTAAAGTTTTAATGAAATAAGTGGTGTCTTATCAATCAAACCAATATTTCTAGTATTAAAGCCAAAAAATACTGCACACATAATATTCATTACTAAGAGGTTTATAATTGCTTTTAGCATGATTATAGTCATGTGCTAATCCTGATATTCATGCACATTTACAACAGTGAACTCAATATGCTCTTATTGAAGCAGTACTACTTCTATGTTCATATAGGTGAAGACAAACTTCTTTATTTTACTTCATTAAGAGATTTAGTTACTTATCCTCCAAATTCATTAATGTAGCACTAATATAATTGATTTGAATGAGACTCTCTATTTAGTGCTAAAACAGATACTTTACAATAACTTGTTTTTACCCATTAAACTTTGAAATTAGTTATTTAATTCGAAGTCCAGTTACCATTACCAGTGTCATTAGTGAGTTTCAACTTAAGAACTTATTTCACTTATTGTTGATCTCGTCAAATTTTTACATAGATAATGGTAATACTACCACCTAAGATCAACTTGTGGATATACTAATGTCTTAAGCTTATATGTCTAAACTTGTCTTTATTGATCTAGTTATATGCTTTATACATTGCACTTTGACAATACCAAAAAACAACTGGTAGTAGTTATGGCCATAACTCTATATCCAATAATAATTCCTTACATGTTGCTATCAAAGCAATAAACTTATACTCCATTATTGAATATGATATACAAGTTTGTTTCTTAAGTGCCTAACTAGTGACTCCTCATCCATGTATTATTGGTCATAATTGAATCCATTTCATCATTTACTACCTCCTTCCAAAATGAAGCATCTTTAGATGACATTACATCATTAAATGTGTTATGATCTTCTTTTGTATGAAACGGAATTGTGAATTTATTTAATACTTGAGTTTTATTCCCCTCAATAAGGAAGACAATAGATATGGGAGAAATGAAGTCAAAATCTAAAAATTTCTCTTTCTGATTATATGACTTCTTTTTGGTCCAATGGATATAATAAAGCTCTCTCAAACTATCTTTTATAAAGTTGAGAAAAATCATGTATTACAACAATTAAAGAAATCTGCCATATTTATTTTTATTGGAGAGACACAACCATTTAATTTAAAAAGATGTATCCATTTTTTATGCCCATTTATTTAACAAATATGACTATTCATAAGTTGTTAATAACTATATAGTAATCGACTAGCAATTGGCTAGTAACTAGTCAGCAACCAGCCTTATAACTGATCAATAACCATTTTGCAATTAACTTACAACCGTCCTGCAATGGGTTTGCGATTGACCTAATTAACACTTTGCTCTTTTTTTTTTCGCTCTTCAATGTATCAATACTACTCTATATTATAATTTACACTAATAGCAACACATCTTCCTCTTCTACCATGATTGAAGCCAATGGATGTACGTGGTTATTTTATTGTTTTGTTTTGCTTTTTAGTCTTCAATTTTTTAACCATGCTTTTAGTAGTTTCATTCTTGTTTGTTTAGTTGATATTGAGTCGTAGTCGATCGGTGAGAAGTTGGGATTAGTTTTTTCTTTTTTTTTGTGTTTTTTTGTAGAAGTGGGCAGTAAAACTTAAATAGTAGTTGTTTATAGAGTTTTCCTATACCAATCTTACAAGTTTAACCTTTTAGGTCTAGTGGATGTGGTTATGAAGTTCAACATGACTTGATAAGTTTTTTTCTTTTGGAAAAATATGATTACACACTATCAATTGCCTGAACAAAAAAATCAATAGCAAAATTTAGTAGCTTAACGTCTTCTGGCTCATACCTCCAATTCAATTGCTCAAATTTTAGTGACTTATGATGAAAATGTGTAAGTGGACACCACAAACTCGCATCAAAGTTTACTTCTTGTAGTGTAAGTTAATGTTCCTTCAATGGTTCCTATTGTTTGTTACTTACTACTTCAAGCAAGAAATGTCAAATCACTAGCCACATATTGAGAGGTAGGAGGGTCAAAAGCTATATGTATATGTTGACACTAAGTCTATACTTGAGTTTTTATGTATAAAATTTATTTCTAGTATTAGTAGCAACCTCACTCAATATCATTAACTTTGAGATCAGTTATCCATGTCATCAACAACTACCCAAAGACCAACTATGGAGAAGTTAGTGATCGATATTAGTATTATTGTTTTGTAATTTAATATAATAAGGGCAGAATAGTCCCTTTTCACCTATATTAGAGTAACACACCCTAATGACCTTGTATTTTACTTTGTTACCGTGTTAAGTTTAGCTCCATATGAGCTAAACTAAAAGCTTAAGCGTATTAAATATGGTTTAGACTATTGTATTTGTTACTTAACGCTATTAAAGAGCATGTATTGGTTGAATTAGCAAACGTGCCTTGAAAATCCCAATGATGATAACTAATAATTGGGTAGTATTGGCAATTGCAGAGAATCCGACACTCTAGGTTGCAAATACGAAAACAAAGGATCAGCAGTTGCTCATCTTTGATATAATGCTTATCTCCTTGTATATTGTATTTAGGTATTCTCTCAATTTGATGAAAATGCTTACTTCAAATATCATCTTGATAAATTGTTATTCATTTGATATATAACACCTAAATTTAAAAATTTTCTTTAAATGCTTTTTCATTGTTGATTTTCTTAGGGCGAGAGTTTGATCATTCTTAGCTTATGTCTGCATTTATTTATTAGTCTCTCTATTCTCAATACTTAAAGAAAGTTGATGAGTGATGTAATCTAAACTTTAAATAAACCATTATATAACAATATATTTGTTAGAAATTTAAAGTCTTTCATGTTAGAGAATGTTACCGATTGTATTGGTGGTTATTAATTAATTATTGGATTCTCTATGAATTTTGATGAGCCTTCATGTAAGTGTTTACAGACCACAAAGTATAACATCTAAACTAGGGAAAGTGTGCATATCAACTTTCATAGGATTGGTGCGCCTCTTCCCTTTCTCAATTTTTATAACAGCTCGTTAGCTTAGATATTATGGCCTTTCCAATTGGTTTGATGTAATGGAACTATATTATTGAATTTACTAAGTTTAAGGCATAGATTGCTTTTAGTTCAACCTTCAATATTAGCTATTCTAGTACCAATTTATGTTTGTTAACCGTTGTGACATCGTATGCTATTCTTTTAGGTTTTATCTTATAGATCTCTTTGTAAGGGATCTACCAACCTATATCAAGTCAAATATTCTACTACTCAATATCTTCCACAATTCATATGAGATTCCATTCATATAAGGTGTCACAGTCTACTCCTTCTCTCCTCCAATGCATGGAGTATCACAATCTTTCTTCCTTAAACATGTGATGTTCTAGTCACAAGACCTTATGACTAGGCTCAGATCTTCCTCCCCTTTTCGGTTATTGCTAAATCACACACCTATTGGTAAGGGGTCGACTTTGATACCATTTGTAATATATATGGCAAGTCATACATATGTATAACATTAGAACACCATATAAACAAGTAATTAGCAAACTTACTTCATTTGGAAGATATAGTTAATAATAGAAGTAGTTGAATCACAATAACACTAATTAGTCTTGCTCTTTGCTCTTCCTTTCTTTAGTGGCTCTCGATGGTTATATCCACTAGTTGAAAGTGAAAAGATGACTTAGCTATACCACCCCCTTCCCGATTAAGGCTTTTAATAGGTTAGACCTACATAGCTGCCTTACCACACTAAACTAACGAGATGTACATATCTCATTTCTCGTAATCACATTTCCTTAGACTTGTCATGCATGTTTGTATACCCGAACTAAATCATCAGCCCATTTTATTAAATAAAGATTTTCCAATTAATATTAGCCACAATTAAAAAAAAAAACTTTAACATTCTCCCACTTGGGCAATATTAATTGGGGTTGTTGATTTTTTTTTTTTTTTTTTGAAAGCACAATTCCAAGCTAATAAACTGATTTTTAATGTATCCACAATTGAAAAAATATTTAATGCCATAAACAATATCTCTATGGTATCTTTCTGTACAGTCATCTAATATCGAATCATGTTTTGTATAAAACATTAGTAAATAATAGTAGTTTATATTACGTAAAGTACTAAATTTTTTTTACTATTAATATTATGAAAAAGAATGAGTATTATTGAATAATTAACTGTCTAATTACTCATATTAAAAAGGAAAAATATATTTTTAGTTTTCAACATTTACTTACTTTTATATTTGAATCCTTAACATTTTTTTTTTTGAGTTCTCAACATTTTTAAAACTTTATAAAAAAAAAAACAGGATTTTCATTAACTATGTTAAATTTTCTATTCATCTTGAGCATATATTAGTTCTCGATTAGCCTTAAATCAGTTAGCTAAGATGAATAAGGTACACACAAACTTTTTCAACTCATTTGTTTAATTTTAATAATTATTTTTGTTATATTATATTTATTTAATATTATTTTTTATTATATTATGTAAATAAATATATCTAATATTATCATTTTGTCAAGTTGATTATTATAGACAAATTTGAAGTCAATAAGTGTTACAAATTGGTGGAAATTTTAATATATTTGATAGAAGTCCTTTTTTTGTAAGGTTTTAAAAATATTGATTACTTAAATAGAAAAAAAAAAGGTTGATGACTCAAATAGAAAAGTGGGTAAACATTAAGAATTAAAAATGTACTTTTCCCTATTAAAAAAAAGCATATATGCATATATATTTTCATAACATAACTAACTAAATAATCTTGTAAAGTTAATATAAAAAATTATAAAATACTATATTATTTATAAATTTTTTATAATCTTACTAAAAGTTTATTTTTTTAATATTCTAAAGTATATCAAATTCCTGTAATTAATACATAAAAAAGGTTCAAATTTACTTTTTTATTCAGTATTATATTGTATCGAGGTATATTTATTTCTATATATATAAGATATATTATAATTGTAATAATAAGTAAATATGTTTCTATGAATAATTTTAATATTAATTTTAATACTACATATCAGGTCCCCTAATAACACGATTATGCTTCTGCCTCTTACAAGACCAATGCAGGGTTAAAAACACTAGTGACCATACTAATAATGGATCTCAATGTGACTATGTAGTAAGAAAATAACACATTTCATGATTAATGTGCCATCTTCATTGTCAATCCTTTACTAATTTATCCAAAACCTTTATGAGAAATTTATGTAGCATCAAAATACCTATATCATGTCTCATACATACCCACACCGCATGATTGACTTATGGTATTATTTACTGATATTAAGACATGCACATAACATAGTTGTCATAGCTTACATAATACAACAATAAAAATCAAATATAAATCGATAGACTGATGATTATCAATATTATAAAATAAACATCTCAAATGTGGAAATCTTAACATAATAATGCCAAGCAAAACATATAGTGAAAGTCTAATTACACAGTAAACTCCCCATATAACAATGCATCAGAAGGCCTCATAATACTCATGTCTTCAACATGTCTACTAAGTATAGTAACTCTTAGTGCCTTAGTTAAAGAATCAACAAGCATATTCTTAGTGTCAATATGCTCAACAACAATGCTACCATTTTTCACAAAATCCTTAATTGTGAGATACTTAATCTTTATGTGCTTAGACTCTTTACTAGTCTTGTTGTTCTTAGTAAACAACATAGTAGATATATTATTACAATATCTCATAGGCAACTTCAAGATGAAATCTAGAAAGTCAAGGCTTGAAGTGAGGTTCTTAAGCCACATAATCTACATAGCAGCTCCATAATAAGTAATAAATTCAGCTTTCATGGTGGAAGAAGTCAAAAGCATTTGTTTGACACTTTTTTAAGACATGGCTCCCCTCCTCCATTTAACATGTAAATATATCCTAAAGTAGACTTCAACTATCTTGACAACTAACAAAATCATAATTTTCATACCTAATAATCTCAAGATTGCCCACTTTCCTATACATTAACATGTAATTCTTAATCTTCTGCAAATACTTTAATACTTTCTTGGCAACAATCCAATGATCTAGTCTAACGATTGACAAGAATCTACGAAGAACACCAATTGCAAAAGCAATGTATGGCCTAGTGTAAACCTATGCATACATAAGAATGCTAAGTGATTGAGATTAAAATTATCATTTTTTTTTCAAAAGGTGCATCTCCACATTTACAATTCTACATATTAAATCTACTGAGCACATGTTCAATATAGAGGTTTTGAGATTATCTTTGTAAATCTCCATTCCAAGAACAAAGGAGACATCTCCTAGATTCTTCATATCGAAATTCTTTAATTACAACTATTTAGTCTCATGTAATAATCTAGCATCATTACATGTCAGTAGTATATCATTAACATACAATACTAGAAATATGTACCTATTCCCATTGATTTTGCGATATATACACTGGCTAACTTTGTTCTCTTCAAAACCTAAGGAAGTGATCACCTCATCAAATTTTAAGTACCATTGCCTACAAGCTTGCTTAAAGCCACAAATTGATTTCTTAAGTCAACGTACTATGTCTTCTTTTCCTAGCTATTGAATTCCCTTAAGTTGCACCATGTAGACCTCTTTTTCAAAATTACCATTCAAGAAAGTCATTTTCACATCCATTTAATGAAACTCCAAGTCAACGTGTGCTACTAAGGCCATAATGAATCTGAAGGAGTCTTTAGATGATATTGGTAATAGGGTTTCATTAAAATCTATACCTTTTCTTTGAGTAAATTCCTTAACCACCAATTTAGCTTTAAACCATTCAATCATCCCCTTAGAGTCTTTCTTTGTCTTATGCACCCATTTGCAACCTATAGGCCTACACCCTTGTGGAAATTTAACAAGTTCCCAAACTTCATTTTATGCCATGGAACCTATCTCATCTTTTATTGCATCTATTCACTTATCGGATTGGGGGTAGCTAATAACATCATGGAAAGTCGCAGGATCCACTACATAACTAATATCATAATTATTCTTGCCTAAATAAGCAACATAATAATTAAAAATAGCATATCTCCTTTGCTTAGAGGATCTCCTCAAGGGCACCTCAATATTCTTCCCTTGACCATGAGGATCCTCCATGTGATTAGGAATAGTACTTATGGGTTTTGTATTATACTCTTGATGGTCTTCTCTATCAGCAACTATGGAGATGTGATCATTATGATAAATAGGGAAAACGATAGAACCATGTCTTTGAAGTTTAATAGAGTCAACAATAAAATCATTCACAACCTCATCAGCGATATCTAACTCAAGAAACTTAGTTACCTATGACTCTACAATTTTATATCCACAAGTAGCAAAAGAACCTATCCTTTAGAAGGGCTAAATATCTTATGAAATAGCAATGAGCAGTCCTAGGTTCAGTTTTTCTCTTTAAAGGGTTATAAATTTTAACCTTGGCAAGAGTGTTTTTTCAAACTTGAAAGTGGTTTAACTTGGTTTTCTATCTGTTCACAATTCAAATGGTGTTTTAGTAACAAACTTACTAGGTATCTTATTAAGGATGCATAAGGTAGTTTTAATGGTTTCACTCTAAAGAGATTTAAGAAGGTTAGTTCTACTCATCATGCTCCTTATCATATCCATAAGGATGCAATTCCGCCTTTCGAACACGCAAGTTTGTTTAAGACTACCAGGCATAGTGTATTGTGCAATAATTTTGCACTCTTCCAAGTATTTGGCAAATGGTCCCATGTACTGCCTAGTTATGGCATGTTTACCACAATACTTATCACCTTTATTAAACCTAATAATTTTTATAGGCTTCCCTAATTGTTTCTCTACTTCAATTTTAAAGATTTGAATTTTTCAAAAGCATTAGATTTTTCTTTAATCAAGTAGAGGTGACCATACTAGGAAAAGTCATCAATGAATGTGACAAAATAGTTTTCACCAAACAAGGTTGATGTAAGAGGTCCACTAATATTTGTGTGCATAATCTCTAAAAGATTAGAATTACGTGTTGCCCCTTTGCTCTTAGTTTTGGTCATTTTACCTCTAATGCAATTGACACAAGTGTCCGCATCTTTAGAATCAAGCGAAGGTAAAATTTCATCCTTTATTAACCTATTAACTCTTTCAATAGAGATGTAACCTAATCTTTTATGCTATAACAAGAAAGATTTTTCTTTAATAAGACATCTTTTAGATACATTATTTTCAATATTCATGTATCTTTCTTTATTATTAGGAGTTAGGCACAAATTGTATAAATCATCAACAAGCTTAAAAACACCAATCAATTTAAAGTTTAAAAACAAGTTGACCCTTTTATTCCCAATCACAAAATTATCACAAATTTTGTCTAAAATAGAAATTGAAATCAAATTCTATCTGAAAGATGAGACATAAAAAACATTTTTCCAAAATGTGTTCAAACCATAATTCTAAATTTAATCTAATAGTTCCTACAAGGTCAAATTTTACTTCAACATCACTTCTAACTCTAAGCTTAGACTCTCTCTCATTTTGGTTTCTATCTCCTTATGAACCCTTGCAATGTAATAACTACATGAGCAGTTGCACCATTATCAAGTCACCACAAGCTAGGTGAAGCACTAACAAAATGGGATTTAAAACAAACTATAGCAAGTGAATTACCTTCTTGATTAGTGCATTTTTCTAGGTTTGACTTGAACTTAAGCCAATCACTTTTTATGTGACTAGTTTTCTTATAGTGATATCAATTAATCTCTTTCTTAAAGGTAGCTTTGGGACCCTCTACTCCTTTGGTCCAATCACTACCCTATTCCTTATGGTCCTAAACCCTCTTTAGAGCATTGAGCTTACATTTCCTAGGTTTTTCAAAAGTTTTATAGAACTTTGATTTACAATGGGTAGTTAAAGAGGCACTTTCGCCATTTATTTTCTTAAGAGATACATTTAAAGATAAGGTCATTGACACACCAAACCTCACTTATAGCATTATAGGCAATTTTGATTTAGGAGGACTTAATGGGCAAGGCATTTAAGGCATAGTGAACAATATAGTTGTTAGGGAGGGTAATTTCTTGAAATTTCAACTTGTTTTGAATATGGACCATTCTTATGATGAAGTCTTTAACTCCACCGGAACTATCATACCTCATAGTTGATAGCTCACTTGAGAGGTTTCCAACTTCAGACTTATTAGATTTTTGGTATCATTGCCCTATAGTATCATAAAGGTCCTTGTCATTCTCGATCTCAATTAGACTACTTAAAAGATGTTACGAAACAATCTTCTTAATGACATATAAACACATTCGATTTGCCTTACTCCACTTTTCAGAGAAGACTTTCTAATCATTGATACTCTTAACATAAGAGTAGCAGGTTTAGGCTCATGCAAGGTTATGCCTATCTCAACCATGACAAAAGCAAAATTCACATCATTACTCCCCCTCTTAAAATTAGACCCATGGAGAATTACAATGGTAGCTTGAGCTTTGTCAATAGTGATGGTAACTGTCCAAACAAAATGTAACAATTGAGAAATGGGCAATGTAAGTAACAATAAAATACCATGTGCTAACAATAACCAAGGAATCCAAGAGCATCATTTCCCTGCGAGTAAAGAATGCCATATGCGTTAGGAAACCTTACAACACAATATTTCAAGAGCATCATCGCAAACTTCCCCTTGAACAGAGAATGCCATATGCATTAGGAGACCTTACAACACAAAATTCCAATAGCATCACTACAAACGCCCCATTAGGTAGAGAATGTAGTATATGTTAGGTTTGCTAAGATTAAGACCATTAGGCAATCATTCTATGTGGTGTGGGACTTATTTATTGCTTAATACCAAATGTTAATAATTATTAAAATAAATGAAAATTTATTAGACATACCTTAACTCAAAATGCAACATCCACTATTTAAGGACCTTAAGAAATGCATTAATGTTTAAGGACATCAAGTTCTAACAATTAAACTCAGAGAAAGTCTAAGGAAACCTTATTAAATAAAAAAAGCTAACATATAGAAAAATCATTCAAGACCAAAAAAACTCCTCTTAAGAAGATGCATCAAGCATGAGTGGCTCAGGCTCATCACCTGATGTGGTCACTTTATGCTCCCACCTACCTACAAAAGCAAATAAACACACACACATATAATAAAAAAAAAAGAAAAAAATTTCTAGCATTGAGATCAAACTTAGTATGTTATTTTGTCATTGAATAGCTGAAAGCATTTAACAAGATACTGATAAAATAAAACCAAAAGAGGTCAAAGACCAATTATTTGATGCTAAGTTTTACAACAAATAGATATTTATATCACAAAATACAGAACGGGGATTAGCAACTTCAATGTATTGTTCCTACGCATTGAAGCTAATTTGATGATAGAATATAGCTAATTGGTTGCATAAACATCTATTAATTGATTATGCAAAACATATCTAAATAGTTATGTATGTTTCAAATTTCGTGCAATAGTTGTTATTGCAAATCAATTGTGTTTGACTTCCCAATACTATTAAAAAAAAATCCTGACATCTCGTTTAAACATTACTAAATCCATTTACAAAATAATAAAAAATCCATAATCTTATCCAACTTAGATAAAACCATGAATCCATAAGACATTTCAGTGATTCATTAATACTATGTAGCAAATAAGGTGATATGGATCTATTTAAATTATCGAATTGAGCCCAATATGAAACGAGAGTATTAAAAGAATTATTCATTTAACATTACATAACATAAACATTAGAATATAGTATTAGAAGAGATTTATTAAGTCAACATACAATAATCATATATAGATAGATGGAGTGTTTATTTCGTATCACCATGATGTTTTTTCTTTTTCAAAGTATCTAATGCCATTGGAAGTTAATATAAATATCAAAAGGTTTATGGATGGTGGACGGAATATGTCCTAAATCTTACTTCATAAGGTTGGCGCAGTGAGGAAACCAAACGGTGCTATCGGTGGATCTGTAAAAATTATAGGAATTGAGACAAGAAAAGGAAAGGTGGATTTGGAATTGCTGTGGGCCCTTATTTTTCGATTAGGGCACAGCTCGAAGCGGCTCTTATAGTAACAAATCCCATCCTTCTGCGCGGTAACTCTCACTCAGCTCACCCCATCCCATCGACGCCATTATAGCGCTAAACACTGTACTAGAAATATCTACATCTACTACCTCGTGCTTCTCTGTTTCCTTTTTGCTCCGTTTCGTACGAACCAGCTAAATCCTCTTGAAGAAGGTCGTACAAGATGTCTGGAGGGTTTTTTCGGGTAACTCATTTATCTTTATCTTTGATTCGATTCGTTTTCTTTTCATCTAGATTAAATTCCTAGGGTTTATCATTGCATCCATTTCGTTAGTGCAATTTCGATTTGATTAGACTGTTTAATTGTTTATTAATGTTTGCAGGGCACTTCGGCGGATCAGGACACTCGGTTCTCCAACAAACAGGCCAAGTTACTCAAAACTCAGAAATTTGCTCCCGAATTGGAACAACTGGTTCGCTATTTTTCTTCTTTCTTTTGTTCATTCTCTTGATTAATTTGATGAAATGGCTATTTACGTAATTGCGAATCGAAAGGAGTGCGGTTGTTTCATGGGGAAACTATTTTTGGGGAATTCCACGGTAGGAACAATGTTTTGGTTATTGCATAACGGAAAAAAAAAAGAAAAAAAGGATAAGTATTTCTTCTATCAAAAAATGAAAATTATTGTTTGTTTAAATAACTTTGTGTTGGTTTTAGTCATCAATCCGTAGCCCCCACCTCTGTGTTCGATTACCATCATCACATTTGTCTATTGTACATTCTGATAACACTGAATATTAAAAGGAATGCAAATGCAGTTTATGTAAGATGGAGGGAATCCAAATCAAGAAGAAAGGCAATGGAGAGTTAAATTTTAATTGATGTTCTGGATTGAGGGGAAAAACAGGAAATTTACGAACTAATTTTTCTGTGGGTATAACTTTAGTATTCATGGATTATTACAATCAGGTTGGTGTATGTAGGAGTTTAAAGAACTAGCTGATGTAGACAAAGAGTATTTGTTGGTTCAGTGTTGTTGTTTCTCCCAGTCATATTCTGTTAGGTGAATTTATTCCTTGGTGACATGAAAATTTGTTTGTGTATAATGATAACTGAATCACTTTTGAATTCTAATTTTAGGGCTTGTAATTGCTGACACGATAATAAAAACATGGTTATAACATAAATAAATACAACTATAATGTGAACCAATTATTTGAGATCTCAATTCAATTTTATTTAACTTTGACACGAAATAATACATGAACCCAATCTGCCAGCATGAATTGCCACCCTATCTAATTCCATCCTAAAACCCTCGTATTCTTAATTTTTCATGTAAATTCTTTGGGACATTGTGCCAAATATTTTTATGGCGATGTAATGGCGGCAGTAAACTATCAAGGGTCTGAAGGGCTATCTTGTACTCATGCCTAGAAGTAAAGTAGTTCTAGTGAGATTTAATAGTATTGCTTTCTTTAGTCAACTTGAAATTACCAGAGTTTTTCTGTTGTGGTGATTCTTCTTGGGTAACAAGGAAAATGTGAAAATAAGTAATATTAAGTTGAAGGCAGTAATGCTTCTCCTCCTTACATTTCATTGGGTAAAACAGGTAGACATGACAAAAGTAAAGATGGATGTTATAAGACCATGGATTGCCACTAGAGTGACAGAGCTTCTTGGATTTGAAGATGAAGTTCTTATCAACTTCATCTATGGTCTTCTTGATGGAAAGGTAATTTACTTAATGACATCACTTCATTTTGAGTACTTGCTGAGTTAGAATGTGAGTGCAAGCTGTTATATGTTCTATTTTCATGTTATTTTTTCTGCTCAAAGTCTCTTCCAATTTATTCTATGACAATTTTTCTGAGAATTGTTGTTATGCGACTATAAGGCTAGCTAAATCACCATGACCTGAGGTAAGGATTCACTGTTATCCTTAGATCCCTGCCGGAGTTCCGTTGGCAAAAGCAGTTCTTTTATATCTGCATCATGGTTGCAGAAACTGATAGATTACGTAATTGTATCAGGAGGTCAATGGAAAACAGGTACAGATATCTCTGACAGGTTTCATGGAAAAAAATACTGGGAAATTCATGAAAGAGCTTTGGGGTCTTCTTCTTAGTGCACAAAAAAATGCAAGTGGAGTACCTCAGCAATTTCTGGATGCAAAGGAGGAAGAAACAAGGAAGAAAAAGGTTATTTGCTTTTCATTTAGAGATTCTGTTCTGTCACCTTGTGATGTTTTAAAAGCCTAAAGTCATTATTAATGGGTCATTTTCTTTTTGGCTTTATAAATTCAGGAAGAAGCAGATCGCATTGCAGATGAAATTCGAAAGAAGAAGGATAAGGAAAGTAGAGAGCTTGAGCTGGAGAAATCAAAGAAGATGGTATGACTTTTATCCATGCTGGAGTAAAATTCATTAGAGCTGGGTTTCACTTTTAACTTTCGTTTGTGTTTCTATGACATTCAGCTAGCTTCTGCAATTATTTGGGTTCATGTCCTTTACCTCAAAACTACTGTAGGACGGTGGGGCAGAAAGGAAGAATGCAAATGCTACCTTGGATCCAATTGATGGCAAGAGAGAATCTGACCGAGGTGACGGCATGCGAGGACGGAGCAGGTAAGCCATGGAAAATGCATTTCCATCTGGGGACTTGATTCACTTTCCCATTACATCTTTCTCGTTTCTATGCAGCAAAACTCATATATATGATGGGATTTATATTTAATCTTGGTTTTTCTTGAGTTACTGGACATGTGACTTAACTCTATGAGTTGGGTGCATTTTGGACTTGTATATTTTGACTGATTTGCATATCCTTCAACATGATAAGAAACTTGAGAAAATTAACAGCTTTGTCTCAGTGCTTTCAGAATCAAATATATACCTTTAAAAAAGCTCAAAACTTGTTCTCCCTCGAACAGATTATCTTCCCTCATTTTCCACAATAAAAATAATCCTTCTAGCATTGAATCATAAATATCATAGATCTGTTGATCCAAAGTATAAGCTTTTGTATGATCCATAGAAATCAACTATCTATCACATGGATGTGTTAAAATGGGTGGAGTAGACAATGAGTATCGTGTAGGCATTTGATCATTCAAGTGGGATAATCACCTTCATCGATAAACTAGAGATGTATTGGACTCAAATAAATTTTTAGAAGTTTTGTTGATACCATGATTAATGAATAAACATCAATATATGTTTGGATATCAGCTGTTTATTATTATTTTTTCCTTTTTTCCCCTTTTTGGTCAATATTTTTTGCTTGCTAACTTGCATGCAGATAATCACTTGTAATTCACACTCAACTGGACTTTCTGCATGTTTTTGTGAAAGACCTTCCAAGAAAGAGAGAATACAAGGGTTACATGCTTATTGTATTTGCTCTTACACATTTATAAAAAGAATTTTTGGACAAGATAGCAAATAAAGGATAGTTTTGGAGAGGAAAAATTCCAAGGAGAATGTGAAACAAGAAAATTTAGATGAATTCAAGATGAAAATCAAAGTTGATGGAAGGACTTATCCCATGTCAAAATGTTTGAGGACTCAAATAGAAAAAAAAAAGGGGGCTAATAATTCAAATAGAAAAGCAACCAAATATTAAGGATTGATTTTGTTCATTTCCCAAAATTTTACTAGAGTCTAAGCAAAAAGTTACAATACCTTTACTCATCTATTAAAATAGTGGGTGATAAAATTAATAACTACCATGATGCTTCATTAAAAATGTTAGCCTTAGAGGAGCCTCAAAATGTTCCCTTCAATAAAGTTTGTGTTACATCTTTTCTCTGAATGCATCATCCTCATTGTTTTTGTTGTACTATATATGAGATTGAGGTGATCATAGTTATATGAGTGGTTAACATAGTTTACTGAAAACTGTCTAATCTGATCAATGTTCCTAATATAACAATCTTAACTGGTTAAGTGTTGATCTAATAGTGAAATTGAGATTTGGTATTCTAAGTGATTTCCATAACCTGGATACCAACAACTGAAAATCAATGCCATTCACTTCACCTAGTAATTTTCATGTCTTTACATCAATTGTCCTTGGCATTCACAGGGTTTCTAGTTCTCTTGAATCAGACGAGCATTCATCTCCTCGGTGAGTATCTGGACCATTACAGCCTTTTCCATATAGTAATACATATAGCTTGCCTGTCCTTGCAACTGTAAAAGATATATGTTCGATTTTGTGGTGCAGAGGCTCACGATCAAGGTCAATCAGCAAGTCATTTTCCAATTCCAGAAGCCACTCAGAGTATGTACTCTTGCAAGTGGCAAAGGATGCTATCTCTTATATTACATTCATTTTTTGTCCATTCCAAGTGTTTTATGCGTTGCTGAGGGGTGTATATGGCTTTTTCTTTTTTACCCCCCTGGAATCTCAGTGAAAAAGGCAGGTCAAGGAGTGTGTCCAGATCACCACGTAGGCGAGCTCGTGCTATTTCTCCTGAAAAGTTATATCGCTCTCCACGTAGAAGGTCTGTTACACCTCATCGGAGGTATTCTCCTCGGGATTCCTGCTCTCCCCCTAGACGCAGGTCATCCTATTACAGAACAAGATCTAGATCACGTACTCCAGTCAGGCATAGGTTGCGATCTCCTCTCCGACGTAGGTCTCGTTCTCCCATTCATCGTCGATCACCAAGCCCAGCAATGCGTCGTATGTCTCCATCTCCAAGGAATTATTCCCCCAAGAGGCGAAGGTCACCATCTACTGTGCGGCGAAGATCTTCCCCGGTACGGCGCAGGTCTCCCTCTCCTCTTCGGCGCAGATCGCCCTCTCCTGTGCGTGGAAGATTGCCCTCTCCTGTATGGCGCAGATCACCCTCTCCTGTACGGCGAAGATCACTGATGCGATCACCCTCTACATCACGACGGAGATCACCAGTTGAATCACTGTCTCCATTGCGTCGGAGATCATCATTGCGGTCACCCTCCACCAGGCGACGAAGATCTCCATTGCGGTCACCGTCTCCTTGGAGACGAAGGTCACCAATGCCCATCCGACGCAGATCTCCATCACCTATCCGGCGGAGATCTCCACCTTCCGGGCGACGAAGATCTCTGTCACCTATCCGAAGAAGATCACCATCACCTGTCCGTCGTAGACCACCATCTTCTTTGCGTAGAAGATCTGTTTCGCCTATGGAGAGTGGATCTCTGTCTCCTCTGCGGAAAAGGTCTACACCTTCTGCGCGCCATAGGTCTCCTGGTTCTAGTTTCAGGAGATCTCAGAGTCATTCCCCACGTGGCTCTTCTCATAGTTCGAGGTCTCCATCTTCTAGTCACCATCGCTCTCCCTCGCCAGCTAGGAGATCTGCAGTTCGTCAGAGGTTGCCAACACTGTCTTCCAGGGAGAGACCAAGGTACTTGATACTGGATTGACATTTTTTTTCTGAAGTTTTATTTGATTTGTGTTGTTCTTGAAGGTTTCATTGATTAATTTAAAATCTTGATGTAATTCTGTGAGGGGTGGGACTTCTGGCTTCCAAAGTGAGGAAATCTTGAACTGGTTCTGAAGTTCTTGTCAAGCTTCTGGAAGACTTGTATTATAGTTTACAATAATAGATCAGTGCTGGAACATTATTAGTGATGTTGGCCTTACTATTATTGATTTCTCTGCATTTTTGACAATCGGTTACTTTGTGAAGGCGATCAAGCCCATACAAGAGTCCAGCAAGGCAAGCAAGGGATAAGAATGGAGATAGGGGGTAAAGCTTACTGCCTATTGTATCTTCTAACATTTGGTCCTATGCATAACTGCTGCTACTGATGTGCCTTTGATTGCTTGAAGGTCATATAGCCCATATGAGAGTCCTGTGAGGGAAGTGAGGAATGGTGTAAACCAAGATGGAGGCTCGAATTCTTCCCGCAAATCGCGGGAATCCAGAAAACACTATAATAATCCTGAAACCAGTGAAGAAAATGAATATAGGTATAGCAATTTCTTTGTGGCTTATAGAGTAGAGATTGACAGTGTCAGTTTTAAAATTTTGCACCTGATGTTCATTATATTATATAGTGGATATTTAAATACAATTCATTATATGCAGGGATGGTAAGGATTCTATTCATAAGCCTGTGGAGGAACGATCAAAGTCCTTGGTCAGAGAGAAAGACTCAAATAAGAAGCAGCATGATAAGGATGTGCTTTCTTCTGAGAAAGAGGTTGGTAATCAGGCATCTGGTTCACGGGGCCATCCAGATAACTTGGGAGTCACAAACAAGGACCATGAGAGAATGGGGTAAGCAGTTTTTCTTCTTGTGCACTTGCAATGCATTTGTGTCATAGATTAATTGTGTCCATATTGTATGTAATATTTGATAGGAAAAAGCCTTACCGGAAAGCTCCTTCCAAAATTTCTGATAAACCTAAATCATCTCCATCGCGTGGAGAGAAGCAACTGGTTTCCTATCCCAGAGGAGGCAAAGGATCTGATGACAAGAGATTGAAGCCAGAAATTATGCCATCATCAGATGAAAAAGCCAGTCGGGATGCGATGAATGGATTTTCTGAATCAGCATCAGAGGAAAGTGATAAACGTGTACGTGAACGTAAGGAGAAGAAAAGGCATAAAAAATCAGAGAGGCGAGAAGTGGATTCAGATAGTAACTATAGTTATGATTCTGAGGCAGAGGAAAGGAAGGAAGCCAAGAGGCGAAGAAAAGAGGAAAAGAAGTTGCGAAAGGAAGAAAGGCGTCGACGTCGAGAGGAGCGTCGGCGTAGGAGGGAAGAGCGGCGTGTGGAGAAGTTGAAGGCTAGGAGAGGAGGTTCAGTCACTCCATCTTCAGAAGATGAAAAGCCTGCTAGCAAAGCCTATGATTTGAGTGTTGACCAATCAGCTAGAAAGAAGTCTCGCCTGGATGATGAAGAGGCACAGAGAGAGCAAGAAAAACTTGAAATTGAATTGAGAATGAAGGCTCTTGAATCATTTAAAGCAAAGAGGAGTGCTGGTCACTAATTATGTTACTAGCTTTAAACATTATGGGTCCCAATGTCATTGAATCCCTATCAAACAGTATTTTCTGCTTAGAAATCTGTCTAAACTTTAGTGTTATTGTATTTTGATAACTATTTAATTTGTCTATCTTTACTTTTGGCAGTTAAAATGGATAAATGAGGATTCCTCAGCTAGTCTCTTGACTGCAACTTTATTCAGGCATTGCTGCTAGATTTTCTGGTAATATTTGTCTTCCATTAGCATGGAATTTAGATCTGTTCTTGAACAGGTTTTCGATAAACATCTAGGTATCTTTTAACATTTGGGCTGCTTGAAAATTCAATATTTGTCTCCTACTTATGGTGAGCACAATTTCTTTCTTCTATGCTACTTGCTTTGAAAGGACTTTTAATATTTGATTTTCTCATGCTCAACGTAGGTTCTTTTATTTTTTTTGTTGGTCCTGAGAAATTATTGGAGGCTAGATACAGCCCAAGGTCTTTGTAGATTTTATTAACTGGATCTTGGTACTAAATTGGGTTTCTCATCAATTGGTAGATGAAAATATTTTCGACTTGATGACTTGGTTGAGCAGAACATTGTGCATGTGCAGATCTACATTTTGGACGTTGATTCAGGTGATGTATATACTTTCTCTTCTAGGTACTTTAATGAGTTAAGCATCTTTTTTAAACTGAGTCATTGTTTATTGCTTTTCATTTTTCATGTGATTTTGGTATTGCCTTCATTTGTTACATGCTGCCTTTAAATATCGTTTCAATTTTGTCATCATCTTCTTCTTCTTTTTTTTTTCCCTGCTAGTAATAGGGAATTTAATACACTGGCATTTGTTTGATGGAACATTTGCACATGATAATACTTTCTTTTGGCAGAAAGCTTTTTTGCACCAAAAGCTGCCAAAAAAAAGATACACAAATAAAAGATCAGCAGTTATTCTTCTTTAATATAATGCTAGTCCCCTTGCATATTGTATTCAGGTGTTCTCTGAATTTGATGAAGATGCTTACTTGAAATATATCATATTGATAAACTGTTATTCATTTAATAGGTAACACCTAAAATTTGAAAATTTCCTTAGATATTTTTTCATTGTGGATTTCCTTAGCATAAGAGTTTGATGAACAATTTATTATTATTCTCTCTATTCTCAATACTTAAAGAAAGTTGATGAACAATTTATTATGAACTTAATTACCCAAAAAAAATTTATTATGAACTTTTAAATAAATAATTATGTGACAATATTTCTGTTAGAATTTGGAGTAAGTCCTTGATGTTAGAGCATGTTACTGGTTGTATTGTTGGATATTAATTGACTGCTGGATTTTCTATGAATTTTGATGAACCTTTATGTGGATGTTTGGAGAACACGCAGCATAACATCTAAACTAGAGGAAAGCATGCATTTGAACTTTTGTGGGATTGGTATGCCTTTTTCCCTTTCTCAATTTTTATAGCAACTTGTTAGCTTGCGTATCATGGCCTTTCCAATTGGTTCAACGTAATGGAACTGCATAATTGAATTACTAAGTTTAAGGTATAGATTACCTCTACTCCAGCCTTCAATGTTGGCTGTTCTGATACCAATTTATGTCTATTAGCCATTATGATATTATATGCTGCTCTTCTAGGTTCTATCTCATGGATCTCTTTGTAAGCTTTTGCTTCCTTTTTGTTTGTGATGAGAATATTGATTAGTTTCAAGCACATGTAAGGATATTTTTTTTCTCCTTTGCTTCAAGGAAGCTGGGCCTTATTTAATCCACTCACCGGCAAGTCTATCTCATGCAGAAGTTAAATCGGATATAATCTAATGTGTAATTCAACCTTTTCATTTTGTGTCTGTCATTGACTGATATTAAGGTTCTGCTTACCCGTTCTCTATGACCATTTTATTTGTGCAAAGTTTTGTCGAGGCATGTTCTGCTTGATTCAAATTGAAAACAGAAATACAAAGAAAAAGGACTTTGAGAAAAGTTTTGATTCTTGGATTTTAATATTCTGCCTGGGCAACTTTGAATTAATATGTGAACCTTTCTGGGGTGAAATCTTACTTCAAGAAAGTCTCTGCTTTTTTGGATTAACCTGTACTGTATTTACTGCAAGAAATTTGCATGAGTTTTTCTTGGTGGGTTTAGATGCATAAAAAGTTCGTTTTGACAAAATCTTGGATCTAAGTTTTTGCTGGCTTGTTTGGAAATTGGGGTAACTGTTAAGGGCTCAGGAGGCAATTCTTTGTTCCTTAGGTTGTCTTTTGATGATGGGAAAATATGGATCGTTTGTAAATACATGTTGATCTATGGATTGAGTTTTTGCAAGAGATGTCCTTAGCTTGTGCAATAAGCCTTAGAGGAACATTTTTCTATGACATTGATGGGCCAGTAACTAGTATGCAGTTCATGATCGTTGCTTGTGATGCTTTCATTCTATATTTTCGCTTCTCATTGTCTTCCTCCGTGGGTATAACAATCGAATCAAGAATTCTGAAATGCGACGCTGATTTGTCTTACCTCCTTAATGAAGGTACTGTGGCAGGAGCAGTCAAATTTCACTTTCTGATTTGTCTCTAATTAGCTGAAAGTGAGCTCAAGTAGGTATCTAGAACTAGAAGTCCTTGGATGAGATTCTCATTTTATTGTGGTGGTTGACTAGTT
Organism: Laguncularia racemosa; assembly: GCA_037954665.1. Classification (NCBI taxonomy): domain Eukaryota; kingdom Viridiplantae; phylum Streptophyta; class Magnoliopsida; order Myrtales; family Combretaceae; genus Laguncularia; species Laguncularia racemosa. The sequence goes on from JBBMOL010000072.1 coordinate 2,321,807, forward strand.
ATTTAGTTCTGAATGAATATATGCCTGTTCTTCAGCCGATCATCCCTTCAGTCGCGCAACTTTTGACGACTATTAAGGGCAATGTCAACTAACTATATCGATTCAACTTGAGATGTTAGGCTTCAACATGTATATGCGACGTTGATTGTTTTCGTTGATTGAGTTATTGTACTCTTCAAGAGGATGTCTAACCACGGTTTTTCGTCCATTGTTTTTTCCGCACCTTATATTGGATGCATGGACAAACCGAGTTGGGCTAAATTTTTAGCTTCCGTGCTCAGCCTGAGGAGTCTCTTAGGCCCAACTAAGTTACTTGATATTTCGAAAAATTCTATATTTATTTTTATTAAATGTTCATAATTCGACTCAAAATCGATAAAAACTCTCTTTATTTTGTTTGCGTGCTCTTTAAGCTTAAGCTTAAGCTTAGAATTCAGCTTGATTCATCTAAAGATTGAATCAAACTGTAGTATGTTAAGATTTGAGTCAACATGGTTTCATTAATATATTCCCCTATCTCATCACCATGACCCTGCACGAGCTCTTGTGCTTAAATCTCTCGAGGGCCATTCCTTGGTTTATTTATAATGCATAATATTTAATAAAAAAATATGGATTACGTGGCTGGTTTAAAGTTCCTATTTCCGTGATATAATAATTTCGTGGTTGGTTTGAAGGTACGATGACCGCTGTGTTATATTTCTTAATCAAAATGGAAGTTAGTTAAGATATATGGCAATTTCAATCCGCGACTTCCAAGGCATAAACACAATATCCAAATTGTCAACATCTAAAAATGTTCAGGCTCAGGCCCCCAATGCGATCTGCACAACAAAACCCGACATTCACAAATCACAAGCAAATTTGATTTGTTACCTCTCGCGCCAATGTCTAAGTGTTTGGGCATAAACTGGATGTAGACGTTTGTTTTCGTTTTGGGGTTTCCTTTCCTTTTTCTTTTGAATTTTATTTAAGTCATAGATTTGCACTTGCAGTTTCTTTTTGGTTTAGGCATAACTACGCCTAAGGTCATTAATATATTTGTCAAATTTCAATCGAGTTCTCGGAAGTTTAAGTATAGCTATTTCTTTTAGTCAAATAAGTGAACTATTTATATTGAAATTTTGAGGTTCTTTATGTTTTAATCAAGCCTTTAAGTCCCTTTTTGTACTGTCTTATCCCACTGGTTTATCATTTGAGGTAGGGTTCTGTCAACTCCAAATGATCCATATTTTCAGGATTTTTTTTTCTCTAAAGGAATGTGGAGAGATATGGTTCTAAGAATCCGGATTTTTTGAATATTAGTAACAATTAGATTTTGAAGTATACTTCGTGCAATTGAAAACTTCAGAATCATATTTTTCGTTTTATGCTTCTACGTTGTCACTACGAGCACCTTGAAAGTAAAAAGAAATAAGAGTCGACTATAGTGGTAACCATTAAGCAAAATATAGAATGCTGCGTCTTTTGCACCAAGTGCTCATATGCTATGATTCACGATAAGGTTTTGTTAACAAGTGCTTTTAAGTTATCAATTAAAAAAGTTTGAAAAACAAATATTTAATATTTTATTGGCTAATTACACATTTTATGAAAAAAGAAGAAGAAGCAAATGTATAAAAAGTATGTAAGTTTTTTTAAAATTTTCTTTTTTAACAAGTATTTATTAGCATCGGTTAACATTTGCTTTTTATTTTCTCCCTGATAAGCAGTGCGTCGTTGAAAATTAGAATGTCTGGTCTCTGATTTGTTTCCACCAGATAAACCCAACCCATGTGGCTCCATCCTATTTGCTACATTACTTTGTCATCCGATTCTGATAATATGCCAACATATCTTTATCCAAACACCACATGACCACACACATTGGATATCCGAAATCAATGCTGGAAGAGAGTGTTTGGTAATAGTCCAATTGGTCTGAACTCAATCCAGTAGAGGAGTAGGAATAGGACTCTGGAACAATCCTCCCTTTATTCCATCATGGCTCCAGCTCTTACCTCCAATTCATTCCTCCTCACAACATCGCCTCATTCCCGATCGACCCTTCAGAACCGCAGGCTCGCCGTGTTCGCCAAGAAGGCCGGTCAATTCCCTCCGTTTCGGCTAGGCAAACCGGTCGACGATGAGAGCGAAACCAATGATTCTTCACCTTCCAATTCGAACCCTTTTCGGTTCAACTTTGGTAGGATTCCTGATGTCAAGTCTTTAGTACCGGCTGTGAGTGAGCCATCTTCAGGATTATCGTTTGGAAACACCAGGAGGAAGGATCCTGGCACGGTGTTTGTTGCCGGAGCAACCGGTCAGGCGGGCATTCGCATCGCGCAAAAGCTGTTGAGGGAAGGTTTTAAGGTGAGGGCCGGTGTTCCAGAGCTAGGGTCTGCCCAGGATTTGGCCCGCCTTGCTGTGCAATACAAGGTTAGCCTCTAAAACGGTACTCGAAGTCAAAGTGACTCTCACACAGTGACGGTTCGCGGTGGTTTTGGCTTTGGGTCCCCTCGACCGTTTCGTGTTTGGACATTTGGAAAAGCTTTTAATATTTTTTTACTTCTACCATTTTTATACTTTTTGTTTACCTTATGAGTCCCCTCGAATAAAATCCTCAATCTACGTGATATTGAACGCGAGCAGAAGTTTTCGATATTAAACTAAGAGTCATAGGACGATATAACAAAACAAGTTCTACTCTGAATGCCATAACACAACAACCCATATTTTCCTTAGTCAATGCCAAAATTTAATAAGTAAACTTCTAATCTATTTCTCATGTTAGTGTTTGAGCTCTAATTTGTTAGCCCGAATATTTTTAGGAAGTATCTATAGTATTTCCTGTAATATTAGGTGCATTGCACATTTATCATTGTAATCTATAAGAAATACAAATAATAACTAATTTTTATCATTAATCACACATCTCCTTCTTGTTTCAAAACCCAAACCCCCCTCCCCCCAAAATATGATTAAATAATTGGTCTTCTAATTAGAATATCTATGTAATTTAGCCATATCACTCAAACTGAACCCAAAATCAATAAATACAAGCAGGTCAAATGATACAAAACCTGAGCAATCGATACTTACCATGAAAATTTTAGCTAATTCACAGCCAATTTATATAAAACTGCAGGTGATAACAAACGAGGAATCAAAACGTCTCAATGCAGTAGAATCAACCTACGGAGATGCTGAATCCATAGCTAAAGCAATCGGAAACGCTAGCAAAGTGGTCGTGACCATTGGACCCGCGGAGTCCGGTCCCACAACAGAAGTCACCACATCGGACGCCTTACAGGTCATACAAGCTGCCAACCTGGCAGGAGTCGGCCACGTGGCGATCGTCTACGACGGGAACACGGCTACAGCATCTACTTACAATGTGCTGGATGGGATCTCTTCGTTCTTCAACAACTTGTTCTCTCGATCGCAGCCGTTGAGTATGTCGGAGTTCATGCAAAAACTAGTGGAAACGGACGTCGGCTACACGTTGATTAAAACAAGCTTGACAGAGGATTACTCCCCAGAGAGCTCTTACAACGTCGTGCTAAAAGCAGAGGGAAGCGGTGGTGTAAACGACTACAAAGTAATGTAATGTATGCAATAGAATCTTTTCATTACATAACATAACTTTTTTATATAAGTTTTTATATGCAGTTGTTTGACCATAATAATCTTTTGTGTTTCCCTTCTTATTTTAAAAATTAATCTTAGGTAGCAAAATCTCAGATAGCATGTCTGGTGGCAGATGTTTTCTCAAACACAGCAGTGGCAGAGAACAAGGTACACTAGACACTACACTATTTTCTTACTAATGAATATCGGTATTTAATAAAGTGAACGCATAGTTAGTGTTTATATTATTTTTAAAATGAATAATATATATATATTTGTCCATGTCAAAACATTACATATGTCATCCTTATGGTCGGCCATGCTGGATATTTTCGCAAAACATTAAAATAGTTGACGTGGTATGCCATCTGAAATTGTTTTCAGGGCCATTTCCACAACTCTTAAGGACTCTTCTAGGAAAGATGGACAGATGTATGTATCATTTCGAGTCTTTCTAATCAAGATCCTAAAGGGAAGAACCGAAAAAATAATGAAAATATAGGTTCACACTAAACATGAAAATCATTGTACCACTTAATTTAAAGGTCAGCTTGCTCCTCTAATGAATTGGGAATTCATGGAATCTAAGGCTCTTGCATGTCGACTATGTTCTGAAGATGTTTCTATATTTAGGAATTCATTGTCTTTAATGCTGGTTCTGTTGGCTCTTATTAAAATGGTCAAATGAGCAGGTTGTGGATGTGTGTACAGATCCATCAGCCCCTTCAAAGACTGCAGATGAGCTTTTCAGGTATATATAAGTAATTCTGAAACTGAGCTTGATGAATTGGAATATGTATATATATATCTTAATTCTTCCCTTATTATCTAGAATATTTAATCATTTATAGATAATTATAGATATCAATTTCTGTGAATAAAAAAGAAAAAAAAAAAGATTAACTCTATAACCATTTTACTTAACGTGTCTACAACCAATAGATCTGAAAAATCGTACCTACATGTTCGTATGATCTTTATGTTTTATATTTATTATTTCAATATCCCCTATAGCTGAAAATATAGTCGTTTATGTGGAATTAATTAAATAGATAAGGTTGAAATGTTGTATCATCATTTAAATACATTATATTTCTTGCACTGATATCATACAAATTTAAATTCACATCCACGTAATCTAAGAATTTAAACTAGTATAAATAAGCTTTCTGTTAATTGAAATGAAATAGTAAATGCTTCACACTCATTACTTTCTCTGATCCATCTTTTTAGCTTTGTTAATCTATCTTCAATATTTATCTAATTTTTGCTAGTTCACTATATTACTTAAATATATATATATAGCAAAAAAGGCATAGCTTGATGAGCGGAACGTCCTGTAATTTTAGTGCCATTCCTGAGGACGGAAGGAGGAAAGCATACGCCGGGGCGATTGCGAAGGCCCAAGCCGAAGAAGCAGCAGCTGCAGCTGCCAAGGCTGCTGAAGAAGCTGCCCAGACAGCCGCAAAGCTCGAAGAAGAAGTCAAGAAATTATCCGAAGAAGAGGCTCGGGCCGCTAGCTTGGCCGAGGAAGCCCGAGAAAAGGCCCAAGCTGCTGGCCTCTCAATGGAAGGCCTCTTTAACCGGGCCAAAGACCTGGGCTCGGGCCTATCTTTCGACAAGTTAAGTTCTCAGCTCGCAAATGCGGTCGAAAAGCCCAAAGTACAAATTGCAACGGTTCGTGGACAGGCCAAGGCCCGAACTTTACCGGCGCAGAAAGCGGTTGTAAGACCACCCCCTTCTGAGAAGCCCAAGTCTGTTGCCTCAAAAGCAAAGGAGGAGCCATCACGAAAGCCCGCCGAGTCCGAGCCTAAAAAGGAGGTTCGGAAGGTATTTGGTGGTTTGTTCAAGCAAGAAACCATATATGTTGATGATGACTAAACCATTTTCTCATTAAAACTGAGAGAAAAAAAAGAAAAAAAGAATAGTGTCGAAATCGGGTCTACTCTCGTATGATCAAATATCAAAGTAAGTTATCGATCATGAGCTTATTTATGTAATGCTAATAGCTTTTGAGTTTTTCTTGCAATGCCATATCGCTTTTAGTTCTTTTAATTCTCTATCCTATACAACATTTGATCGGATAACTACTTTATGTATAAATTAACCATGCTATGGATTTTTGTAAAAAAGTTCATTGACTTTGGATGGATTTAGGTGTAAAAGTTCTTTGCAAACACTTGGTGATAACAAGTGGCTTTTAATGCAAAAAGATTTTTACGGAAGGTTATCAAAATGGAGGTGAAATATAAAAATTTCAGCAGTGACCTTGGTCGAAATCAAAGTTGATCATTTTTTTTTTTACTTTGTCTAATGTACACATACTTTGTAACTAGCATGTATAGAAGAATTTTTCTTATGGACCAGGTGGAGTCATGAGATTTGGTGTTGGTGACATCAAATATATCTTTATCATCAGCAACATCTATTTTGATTATTATAATTATTATCGTTTTATGTTTTGGCTTTTGGGTGTAAATTTAAAAAAGAAAAATGGTACAGCCGAAGCTGTTGAGTTTGAAGATCCGCGCATGCTGTGATAGCTCAAATCTATAATGGGGGGTGGGGGAGGTGGGAAGCCGCTGATTTCTGGAATGCGTGAAGCTATGCATAAGCTGCTGCTCCATGAATTGGAGTTGATTTCCTGGGGTCAAGTCTTTTGTCATTTCAGGCTTGTGAGAGTGAGACAGGACCGACTTCTGTGAGTTTTAGGTGTTCGAATCATGACGGCTCTATGGAGAGCTTGAAACACCCAAAAGACGTAACCTTTGCTGAAGCAATTTCAGCAAAGTCTCTATTATGTGAAAACCATTTTTTGAAATTGAACCTCTATTTTAACCCTTGAGATTTCTCAAAAGAAGTTTGATGATATCATTTCAACATCTTTTTTAATTGTATGGCAACTTGAAACAATCAATTGTGTGACATCTTTTCATTTCGAGCTGGATAGCAGTATTTAAGAAGTATACTGGCAGCCCAAATCGCCAGCACAACACACGGAAAATTAAAATATAATTAATTTATAATCAGTTTGAACCATTATATGACAACATCTTGCAAATAAACTCTATTTAAAAAAAAAATAAAAAATGTTTAAAAAGCATAAAGCGTAATTCATAAAGCATCTCAAATTGCACAAATACGGTCATTAGATGTAATGGGATGACTAATCCATTCCATTGAAATGATAACGCAAGAAACGGTTTGCTTGAATATGTGTTGCTATCCTACATTTCTATTGAACTTAGAGCCATCAAAATAAAGAGCTTTGTTAGTTTGAACAAGTGCCATGTATTCTCCCATTTTTTAGTGAGGCTGATATTAAATCTAATAGCAAATAATTTAGATTTTTAGAAAACATATTATGCTATCTAGCAAATAATTAGAGCCAAGCTTTAAAATTTAGAAAGATGATTTTTTGTTTATCAACAATCTACTTTGATATCAATTATTGCTCCGAGTCAAACAACCAAGAATGATTACTATTATTAGAGAGAGTTTATCATTTAGTGATAATTACAAATATCAATATGTGTGAATTAAATAAATAAATAAAAAGAAAGAAAGAAAGAAAGAAAGAAAGATTATGTAAGATTCAACTTTGTAACCATTTTACCTTTTTTTTTTTTGTTTAGTTGGAAAGAACAATTTTATTAAAAGAAAAAAGCCTCATCAAGCCTAATCATGAGGCCTAGATTCGTAATCAACAAAAAGAAGATTAACTAAAAAGGACACGGGAACTGGCCCTAAAGTTCTTGCACATCCCTTTTTTCCCTTGGGCTATGTGCACAAGTATTTGCTTTTCTATTTATTAAATGAAAACAACAAGAATAGAAATGCAATTTCAAGTGCAAAATTACCTCTATCACTAGTCTTGATTTTTAGGAAGGGAGATTCTTTTGTGTCAAACTATCATACACTAAGGATGAATCCGTTTCCACTTCTATATTCCTTAATCGATTTTGCTTTGCCAAGTTAAGAGCTTCCTTAACTGTTAATGCTTTTGCTAATTCCACATCTAAGTTATCACATGTTTTAGACAAAGTTGCCAACAATTGACCGTCATCATCTCGAGCTACTATACCCAAACCAGCCTTTCAATTAGATAGATCTACCGCAACATCACACTTCTAATTTTATTACTCCTTCATTTGGTTTTCTCCGAGATATCACCACATGAAAACTAGATTTTGGTGAGTGCGGGTTCATTTTTTCGATAAACAAATCCTATTGCTAAAAAATTGCCACTTTCACTCTTGTTATGATTGACATTGGATCTAACTTAGCTTTATCAAAACAAACCTCACATCTATGTTTCCAAATATACTAGATAGTGAAAAAATAGTTGTAATTTTTCCTTTCCATCCATGTCTACTTTCATTAAAACATAAAAAAGAGACACTAACCAACTCTCAAACCTTACCGATGCAGAAACCTATTGTAAAACTAAAACCATGTCGATACCTCCCTCTCCAAAGCCTAGCCCAAGCCCACGCTTGGTGCCTCAAAACCAAAGGAGGAGCCATCATGAAAGCCTGCTAAGGCCAAGCCCAAAAAAGAAGGTTCAGAAGGTGTTCAGTGGTTTGCTCAAGCAAGAAACCATATATATTGATGATTACTAAACCATTTTCTCGTAAAAAAACTAAGAAAACGTGTCAATTTTGGTCTATTTTTGCATAAATAAGCTAGCATGAGCTTATTTATGTAATGCTAATAGCTTTCGAATTTTTCTTCCAATGCAATATCGCTTTTTTTCTTTTTCTTTTTCTATTTATTTTCCCTCCTATATAAGGATTTGATTGGGTAGCTAATTATGGATAAATTAAGCATGGTATAGACTTTTTCAAAAGTTCATTGACATTTGATGGTTTTAGGTGTAAAAGTTCAAAGAATGATCTTCGGTGATAACAAGTGGATTTTAATGCGAAAAGATCTTTATGGAAGGTGGTCAAAGTCGTTAAGTAGGTCAAATATAAAAATTTCAACGGTGATCTTGGTCAAATTCAAAGTTGACCAATTGATTTGATTTTTTTTTTGCTTTCAAACTTTAGTATTTTGGTAGATTTCTACATGACATTATAATGTAGAAAACCCTCTCTCTGAAAATAGAGGATGTAAATTTTAATTTGCCAAGAAGAATTATATTTTATTACTTCCGTTATATATAGTATTTTTTATATTTAGGAAAAGTAAATTTAAAGATCCATTTCCCATATATAATGTTTGAGTATATCTTTTATCATCAACGAGAACTACTTATGATTATTATTATTTTATCTGTTGGGCTTTGGGTGTAATTTAAAAGAGGATTCTTGTCCTTGCAAGCGTAAGGGAAGAGGTAGTTTTAAGATGCTTCCTTAGTTGTGTTGGTTTATCTCTATACATGAATTTTTTAATGTTGTTGGTATAACTAGAGATGACTAACCCCTTGATAAAGCGTAGATTTTTATAATACCATATGTATAATACTATATATGAGTAAATTTTTATATTGATTGTGAGAGGATTGTGAAAGAGTATTAATAATGGTTAATAATTTTAAGATAATTAAATCAACATTTATTATGAGTTTTTAAATTTAATGGTTGAAAAAAATTATTAATTATTTATTGATTTCACTATGGACTATTTTATAATATAGTGTTACAAATCCGTTATACAATAAAGTGACCAATCTTGTGGATGGACAAAACGTGATGAGCTGGCGAATTGGAATGGTGCTGACCTAATTCACAATGGAACAAAGAGATGGCATCAAGAACAACGATAGCATACACAAAGAAAACGACAAATGAGGATTTAACTAGTATGTAATTGTGTCAAGTGTCAACAATCGTTGTCTTCACAAACTACGAAACATTTCAAAAAATATAACTTGGTTGGCAAGGGCTGTGTGATTTCAACCTCCGAAAGCAATGGCAAAGGAGTGCAAAATTTTTCTCCATCTCCGTTGTAACTTGTAACAACAACTATGATGTTTGTGTTGGGGATACGATAAACTTATGTTTGTAAAAATTTAAAAAAAATGTTTTTTAGAAAAGCATAATATTGCTTAAAGATTGTCATTTCTTTGAAAAATGAATAAAGAAATATGATATAGACTATAGATTCATATAGAAGATTTTTATTTTATTTTATGTTATTGAGGATTATTTTGTTAGATTTGATAATATCAATTAGTTATTTTATTTTTTATTATTCTTAGGTGGCTAATTAATACCTATTGGATCATGTTTTGATCATAAGACTCATATTAGTCTTTACTTTTATATAAATAGTTTTATTATTAGGGTTTCAGACATGAAGTTATTATTTCAACAAAAAAATTATGTTTTCTTAAATTAGGTGTGATGCCTTTTTTTTTATTGTGTAGTGTGAGGTTATACGATTCACTGATAGTGTGAGATCATCATAAAAAAAAAAAAAAATTCTACGATGGTATGAGACTATCAAATTATTTACTTGTTATTTCATTAATTTATCTTATATTAGATTTAGGTAGTTTTCTTTTACATATCTTTCATCCATTTGATTGTTGAAGTGAAGCCCTTCTGTTGCTAAAATTTCCACTTTCGTTTTCAACTATGGGAAGAATTAACAAGCTGGCATGCATAGTGATGAGTAATCATATTTGGTCACAGAGTTAGCATAATTACGAGCAAAGAGGCTCAAGTTTCATCAAATCTATGAGAATATTGAAGGCAAATTGAGGTCAAATTTCAAGACAAATGCAGGACATTGGTTAGAAGTAAAAGAATAAAATTCAAGAACAAGTTTGAAATTCTTTCCCTTGAAGAATATTTCTTTTTGTTACTTGTGATGAATTTCATGGCATTCTTTAATATAGTTCTTGATTAATTTAATTTTCTTATTTAATTATCCGCACCCCTACACATCGTTTTCTATCTCTTTAATTTAATTTTGCTTCTGTATCCTGTGTCAATTTTGGTATCAAAGCCTAAATTAGTCTTCTTTCTTAATTAAATAAAACCTTTTTTCCTTTATGTCAAAAAAAAAATAAAATTTAGAGATTGAAAACTAGTTAAAACCACAAAGAAGATTTAGTTCTCAAGTCAATGAGCAAATCTTTAGGAGTAGTAATTTTAGTGAAAGAGCTAGCAAATCTATTGAGAGTGCCCCTATAGCACCTAAGTTTAACAATCCTACTATGACTTAGGATAAGAACATTAAAGGTAAGAACACTACTATAGAGAGTTCAAAGGGTAGTTCTAGTCAAAGGTATTATGAATGTCGTAATCATGGTCATTTTGCTATGTCTAAGTTAGGTTTAAAACTAAAACCATACCTTAACCCTTCCAAGGTAGCTTGGGTAGATAAGACTACCTTACTTGTCATTCAAAGATGTCTAGTTCCCTTACACTTTGCTATATATACTAACAAAATTTGGTGCAACGTAGTGCCTATGGATATCACTCATATCATTTTAAGAAGACCATGATTATATGACCTAGATGTGGTTCCTTATGGTAGGACTGACACCTATGTGTTCATGCATGATGGAAAGAAAATTAAGCTTAGTCCTTCACTACCTAAAGAGCTTAAAGTAAGTACCAATAGAGGAGTAGTCAATGACATAAAGCAAGAGAAACCCCTTCATGTGATGAGTGCTAAGAAATTTAAACTTGAGTATAAAGAAAATAATATGAACATCTTAGAGGTTGATGAGACTAAAGAATCATTACTTGATGTTGGTCCAAACTTACCCATAGAGGTAAAACCTTTAATTGAAGAAATTAAGGACCCTTGTCATTAAGAAATTCCTAGGAGATTGCCACTCATGTTTGGCATTCAACCTACCATAGACTTAGATCATAGACCGGTCTTACCTATCTTATTACCTTGTAGGATCATATTGAGAGTGCAAAATCAAAAGTCAATGGAAGTTTATGTGATTTGTTGAGGTGTTTTGTTGGTGACCATGTGTCTATCTAGGATTGCATCATTCTTGTGGCTAAATTTGCTTACAATTGTTCAATGAAGAAGTTCTTTAGACCAAGTTCCTTTAAAGTTGTACTATGTTACCAATCCAAACACCCCATTCATTCCATGCTTCTTCCACTTAAATCTCGACCTTTTGAGCCTATTAAATCATTTGTCATCCATATTCACGTCTTACATGCAAAAATTAAAAGGAAAATTAAGTTAAGCAATAAATTATATGAGTTTGCTGTAAATGTTTATCACAAGTATAAGCAATTTCAAGAAGGAGATATAGTTCTAAAAGGGACTTGGAGGAAATTATATGTTTTGAAAAAGATCAGTGTAGAGCTTCTACTAGATATAGTTTCACATATTCTGGCACTTAGAGGAAAGAAGGAAAAGGTAGATGATGTCACTAATGATTTGATTATGAGAGATGGCACGTACTTTCTTCTCCAGTGGGTAGATCGTCCACTTTTAGGTGCTACATGGATTGTTGAGTCAGAGTTTTATTGAGATAATTCATACCTTTATCAACGGTATGTGAACTTCAATTCACCAAGGTGAATTGCTCTAAGCCGAGAGAAATGATGAAGACTATTGACCCATATAGAAGATTTTTATTTCATTTGAACCATTACTTATTTTATGTTATTAAGGATTATTTTGTTAAATTTAATAAAATTAATTAGTTATTTTGTTTTTTATTATTCTCAAGTGTCTAATTAATAGCCATTAGATCACATTTTGATCTTGAGGCTCATATTAGTCCTTGCTTTATATAAATAGTTTTATTGTTAAGGTTTTGGACATAATGTCATTATTTCAATAAAAAATTACGTTCTTTTTAATTAGGTGTGATGCTTTTTTCTCATTGTGTGATGTGAGGCCATACAATTCCTTAATAATGTGAGGCCATCATAAAAAAAAATCAATGATGGTGTGAGGCTACCAAATTATCTACTTGTTATTTCATTAATTTATCTTAGATTAGGTTTAGGTAATTTTATTTTACATATCTTTCATTCATTTGATTGTCAAAGTGAAGCCTTTTTGTTGGTAAAATTTCCATTTTTGAGTATGAGTATGGAAAGAACTAACAAGTGGGCATGCATGATGATGAGTAATCATATTTGTTCATGGAGTTAATATAATTACGAGCAAAGAGGTTCTGGTTTCATCAAATCTATGAGAATATTGAAGGTCAATTGAGGTCAAATTTCACGACACATGCAAGACATTGGTTAGATGTAAAAGAATAAAATTCAAGAACAGGTTTGAAATTCTTTTCCTTGAGGAATATTTCTTTTTATTACTTGTGATAAATTTCTTGGCTTTCTTTAATATAGTTCTTGATTAATTTAATTATCCGCATCCCTACATACTGTTTTCTATCTCTTTGAATTAATTCCACTTCTGTGTCCTGCGTCAAAATAACTTTTTTTCATGAATTCCATCATCAATAAAAGATATAAGGGATAAGTACACCATGTGTATAGAGCATGTTGCTTGCTTTGTGTCGATGAATGCAAGGAATTAATGTCGGACTTGAAGGCTTCTTAAGGAAATTAGGGCAAGGATGATTTGGAGAGTAATAAAAGTAAATGAAAAGGTGGTTTTAATAAGCTTTTATATTAGTAGGAATACAAACAAATTGAATTGAATAAAATAGTACTAAATTCGAGTATAAACTCAAGCTCAACTTAGAATCATTCTAAGCTCTTAGCTTTTAGGGTTATAATCAACAATCTATTCGATATATTATATAATAACACACATTAGGTAAAATTTTTAAGAATAGTTACTTTACCGAACATAAGTATAATATCGTTTGTTTCATTTGAGATTATTATTTATTTCACAGTTTGTTATATTCATCAATGAACTACCATGAGCTAGAGGCATTTTCTAAAATCTGGGCCAAAAAAGAATGAGGACTATGAAGTACAGCTACTACATTTAAACATAACCATTTCATAATATCAAAAACAGGAAAACTATGTACATGCTACCTGGATCTTCCTAAAATTAACCTTATTTTTGTAGTTCCATGTCGCATTGTGTTTCTATTTGTAAGGACCAAAGACGTGATGGAAGAGAATACTATTTCATCGACTTTACAGATCTGGTCAAAAGAAAAAAATACGTATATATATATAGGACTCGGCCTTGGCTTATGATGATTCCCTTTAACAATGTGATATATATAAATATATATTTGAGAAGGATTTGAAGATTCATTATCAAATAAGTTTATGATTCTATCTTTATATATGGCGTATATCATATTTGCAACAGAAGGAATGAACAATTTGCCCGGGTTTATTTTCAAGGGGTTATATGTATCTATATATATATGGCAGATATACATATATACATAATGCAGTGCTGATAATGAGTACTCTAGAAGCAATCCATAAAAACTGAATGAGATGGTTTTCTTTCGCTTTAGTTTCATAAAGATTTCCAAAGTTATACACTTCATGTAATGATTGTTGGTATGTGCATATACCAGTATTTACGACAAGCATACAAATTAAAGGATCTGAAAATAATAGTGTTGAAGACAACCTATAACTTTGTTTTCTCAGAGAGTATATATATATATTCTTTCCGTCTAGGTTTTAGTGAAGAAAGTGATATGCACAAGAAAGTAGAAAGGTTTGTCTTTCACCATCAGCATCAGGCATGAACTCAGTTTGTGAGTTGGCTGTTGTTTTGTTTGTTACAATCTACACATGTATTCATCGTCGCGCGTTAGGGTTAATGATTCATAATTTCAAGATGATGTCTATGCTTAAACTTAGCATATATTCTCTCACTACTCCATACCTTAAAATATAACCATTAATAAACAAAATATTTCAACAAGGAGTAAGAATCGGATTTAATCAACACGGTTTCTTGAAATTAACCAATCAAATCAAAAAGGAAAAAAAGAAGTAAATCCTCTATTAACTGATTAATAAAGAACATATTGTATCACATAAATTCTTAAAAATTTGCACACATAACAGATAAATAAGACGGAACCATACCAATGTAAAAGTATATATATATATATATATATATATATATATATACATGGTCTTTTCAAAACGCTACACAAGGCAGAACCATACCACAACCTTAATCGATAAACTGTAATGAAAAATTAACGTAAATAATCACCACTCTATGTATAGTATATATTCATTAATATTCTTGAATTCAGAAAAACCTTTTGATGCCTTTATTTGTTGGTGATGAGTCCTGCGGTTCAGCCCCTAGCCTGAGCTCAAGGTCTATATCCGCAACCGACTCACCGTGGCTCATCAATCTCTCATGATGAACATCTTGAACAGAAATATTAAGATCGACATAGTTGTTGCTCATCATTGATTGCTCTTGCATTTGATCATTAGGAATAACAACCCTAGGTTTTTCCAAAAACAACGATAATTGTTTCACTTCAACTCTTCCATGAGATTGAGATTCAATTTGATTTGCAGCACCACTAATTTCTTCTTTGTGAAGCATCCAATTAGGCCATGCGATGTTGCTTGATCTTCCTTCATCGGATGGCTTCCATTCGGATAGTTTCGATTGCGGTATCGTCGTGGTTGGTAATGAAGAATTTGGGGAAATAACTTCCCTATGACTAATATTAATTTCACAAGACTGGTGTTGTTGTTGAGATGATGTTGTTTGATCAACTGAGGACTTCTTCAATTTGGCTTTGTCCTTGCGGTGAATATTCATGTGACCACCTAGGGCTTGTGCATTAGAAAAGCCTCTCTTACAAAAGAAGCATTCATAGGATCTCACTTGACTTGGACTTTGCTCATCCATCGTCGGGGTCGGCTGGTCGGACGGCTCTTCGGGTGTTGGCAGATCGGTGTCCATATGTGATTATCCGATTAGAACTACCACAAATATCAAAGCAAATAGATGCAAGAGATTGGTGTGTTTATGTTGATGATGCTGGAGATGATAGAGATGTTTCTGTTGAGGAGTGAGGGGGGGTGGGTTTTCTACTTTGTGGAAATAGTTTTTGAGCAACCAAGCATAAGGCAAAGAAGCTGTAAATATTGGAAACTTCTGTTTGGAGCCGAGTATAGAGAGATGGGTCAATGTATGATGAGGACGACTTGTATTTAGAAATTAAATTACCTAGAAGATATGGACGTTTATATGGTTTTCTTGGGCTTATCTATGGATTGTTTGATCTTTGTCTGACTTTGGTAATTAAGATGGGAGGAGGCTAGCCTTTAATTATTATTAGAATCAATTAAATATATTGAGTAATTATAATGTCCTCTTGACCCCTTTTTGAAACAGTTTGGCAAAAAAATGACTAATGGGCAAAGAGGAGTACACCCTTTGATTTCATTTTCATGGCAAAAATTGAAGCAAAAATATGGAAAAGAAAATAGAAAATAGGTATTAAAATCAGCTAATACAGAAACATGTCGTGCATGTGACTGTGATACTGTAAAATAAAAGGAACCTAATAGCCCAGATGCATCTAAAGGCAGCTCCAGGTGTATGAATAATGTCATAGCACAACATAATTCTGGTGTCTTCTATGATCTAAAAAATATATCATTCAGATAAATTAAATGAATAAAGAAAAGAATTGCAGTAAATATGGTATATGGAAGTTACTTTAGGGTGGTCATATGGAGATTTATTTCCTTTATAACTTGATAAATGCATGAAAAAGATTTATTTATTTTTTAAAATAATCCCACATATAATTTATTTGCATAATTGTATATTATTTTTTCCCAAAACACATTCGATTCGTCTGCTATTTATATCTTAAAACTTAGAAAGAAAATAAGGAATATATACGCTTTGATGATTTTGACCCTCCTATAACTGTAGTTGTCCTCCAGAATTAAATCCTGGGTTTGGAAATATGTAACATAATGTATACAAAATATGTGAAATTGTATAGTTCTAGAGTATTATATTATGGAAACCCAAATGTCGACATATGAAAACACAAGTGTGCACAGAGAAAAAAAAAAAAAGACATATGCAAGCATCTCTCCATCTATTCATTTACTTTATTGAGTCATGAAGGAAATTGGATCTTTTAAATTTATTTTCTTTAAATCTTTCTAAATTTATAAATTAATTGCTAAAATTATTTAGATTTTTAAAATATGTTATGATATCATTAAATATACAAATTCAATAATTAATATACATACATGCATGGAAACATAACAATTAACAAGCATTGTTTAATGCATCGAGAAATCCGAGAAATTCACTTAATGCATGCTTTTCATATATATAACTGGGCATGCACTTGACTAAATTGGCATATACGCGGGCATAGTTTTCTTCTAAAAGCAGTCTTTGCCGTCCTCATTAGCTAGCTGTGTGCCAGTCCATGCATGTGCTAGACCTAGCTAGCCCTAACACAACTATTAACATTGCCCTAGCATATTATTAACGCGCACGAGTGCCCGAATAGTAAGACCAAGTCTTACATGTGCGCACTTCGCGTGTTCTTGTCAATATTTTATAGGGCGAAAAGAGTGGAGACCGAAGGCTCTTAGCAATTTGAAGGTGATATAGGGCTCAAAAGTCACAACCAACTTGAAGCTGGCAAGATAAGGGTATATTATATGCTGAAGGTTCCTCAGGTCTCCAAATGGAAGCATTGGTCAGAAAACAACTCTCACATTTCTCTTAACGAGAAATCAATGTTTCCCTAGAAGGAAACTCAGCTTTCTTTTCTATTTTCTTTTAGCTGGGTCATAAGGGCATTAAGTTGATAGCATTGGATGGGTACAACGTGTACAAGGTTCCATTAAAAGACATACTCTGGCATTTGTCAAAAGTTTAGAAATGATTTTTTTTAATATATTTTTTAAAGATTCAATATAGACTCATGAAATTATAAAAAAAAAAATTATTTAACTTCTTAGCAAATATTTTAAGGATACTGTTAATATTTGATATAGTGAATACATACTGTAAACTTTTAACATGACACACGTGAAACTGATGTATGCTAATAAAGAAAATGGATCCGGGGGGGATAATGTATGGGATCCTATAGCTTGTAATTAGCATAGCGTGATACATAAAATCAAAGCCAATTACAAGAAAAGAACCTAAAATTAAGTGTAGATAGGCAAATTTTTTATGTAGCTAATGTTCCATGTTTAATGTTGATTAAGCTAATGTACAATTATACTTTTTTGAATTAATGGTAGTATTTAGAGAAATGAAATTAGTTTGAAATGATTTGAAGGTTCTTGAATTGATTAGTGTAGAGGAAAATTGTTTAGATGACATTAGGTTTAAACTCAAATGTAGAACTAGATTTCCCTGAAGGATATAGAGGCTTGTTAAGTCCATCATTTTATTTCTCATCTTGTGAGTTATGTTAATCCAATCCGTTGACTCGAAATCAATTTTGATATAAGCATTCTCAAGATGATATGAACCATTAGAAGGGATAGTTAAAACTTTCAAAAACCACCTTGGTAAAATATAATGTAAGAGATCTAGAATATGGCAAGAGTTCTTGACTTACGCAAGGTTTTATGTAATATCCTATGTGGTAATCTTCATTCACACGAGGAGGAATAAGATCCGAAAAGGAAGATAGAGTAAAAATATTATATTATACATGGGAAGTGATGCGGACATCGTGGAGGGCACAGCGACTTACACGGCCCAAGGGCACGGCCGTGTATAATTTTACTCGGGCCGTGTATCACTGACACGGGCACAGGCACGCCCAGCGACACGACCGTGTGCTCCAGTAGGATTCTCACAGAGTCATACACGGCCTAAAGGCACGGCCGTGTATGAAACCGTGTACTATGCTCGTCATATACACAGAAGCCCACACGGCCTAAAGGAACGGCCGTATACTCGACCGTGTATTATGCTCGTCGCATGCCTAGAGACATACACGACCTAGAGGCACGGCTGTGTATGAGACTGTGTACTATGCGTGTCGCATGCCCAGAAACATACACGGCTTAGAGGCACGGCCGTGTATCAAACCGTGTACTATGCGTGTATTTTATTATTTCTTTCCACGTGTACGCTTAGATTTTCCCATTTTAGATATTTTACGGGGACATATAAATACTCTTTTGTCAGATAGATTAGGGTACGTTTTCTTATCATATTGGAATACACTTTGAGAGAGAGTTTTCTCCAATTTCCGGGTTGTGCGCAACCAAATTTACATCAAAGATCGTTTCTTTGTTGTGGAAACCAATCCAATCTCGGATTCGTTTCGTTACGCTTTCCGCGTTGCGTCAGTTGGTATCAGAGCAAGGCAATTTCCTGCGAAGATGTCGACTAACGGTGGTGTTGATGGCGGTCGTGTTCTCGACCTTGATCGAGATGCGGAAGTCCAAGGAGTCAATCAATGGGCTCCGAGGGCAGTGGTTGAAGCCATGGAGCAGAGACTTGGGCGTGTAGAGCAACGCCTGGAGGATCTGGTGGCGCGGTTCAACGCCATGGTAATGGACCACAACGGTCACAGGGGTGTTGTTGGGAATCGACTGGGGGTAGCAGCTGCCCGCGGCGACCTTATCAATGACTTTGTTGCCGGAAACCAATGGAACTGGAGAATTGACGGAAGCTCTTCTGAGGAAGAGGATGGAATTTTGTGGAGGAGAGAACAACCACCGCGAAGGGGTGGTGTTGTTGGCGGTGGAAGATTTCGTGGCATTGATGATCGGAATGAACTAGCATATGGGGGTGGATATCGACGCAATCACCAAGGGTTCGACCATGCTGAAGGCGGAGACTTCTGTCTTAAGGTAGATATCCCTTCTTTTAATGGTAATTTAAATATATAAGAGTTTTTAGATTGGCTGGCGGAGGTCGATAGGTTCTTTGACTATATGGAGGTTCCTGAGGATAGGAGGGTGAGAATGGTTGCTTGTAGATTGAAAGGAGGGGCGTCTGCATGGTGGGATAGATTGCAGCACCGTAGGCAAAGGGAAGGGCGACAACCGATTAGAACATGGTACCGTATGCGAAATCTACTGTAGCGGGATTTCTTGCCACCCGGTTACGAACAAATCCTCTTCCAACAGTATTAGCGGTGCCGACAAGGGCAGAGGACGGTGCATGAATACACCGCGGAGTTTATGAGGCTAGAGGAGAGAAATGACTTAAGAGAGACTGAGGGTCAACAGGTGGCATGGTTTGTAAACGGGTTGAAGCCTCAGATAAGAGATAAGATAGGGGTGACGGTGTTCCGAACTGTGAATGACGCAAAGAACTTGGCTCTCCGAGCAGAAATGATGATACAAGAACAGAGCGTAAGGTTTGGAGGTAGTAAAAGGACTTACACTTACGAAGGTCCTGGCAATAGTAGTAAAGGAACTGGTGAGAGACCTCGAGGAGGGGTTGAGAAGCCAGCAGGAAGTATGGACAGGAGAGAAGACAAGGCGGAAGGAAAGAGACCGGTGGAGAATAGAGACACTCCAAGGAAAAACAATCCATATGCCAAGCCGATACTGGGAAAATGTTATAGATGTAATCAGCCGGGGCATCGATCAAATGAGTGCCCAAATAGACGCACCGTAAACATTGTCGAGAGGGAAGAGGAGGAAGAAGTGTGTTGTGAACCAGACGGTGATGATGAGTACTATGAGGAGGTTGACGACGGGGTAGAACCTAATTACGTAATTAGGAGGATGATGTTGGCACCGAAACAAGAGGATAGCTCACAACGACACCAATTGTTTCGCACTAGGTGCACGATTGGTGGGAGGGTGTTTGACTTGATTATCGATAGTGGGAGTTGTGAAAACATCATTGGGAAGGAAGTCGTAAAGAAGCTCCAATTTCTGACAGAGAAGCATCCAAGTCCGTACACCATCGGATGGATCAAAGCGGCAGAACGGATAGAGGTAAAGGAAAGATTTAGAGTTCCTTTCTCGATCGGTAAATATCGAGATGAAGTGTACTGCGACATCGTCGATATGGACGCTTGTCATCTGCTGTTCGGGCGTCCTTGGCAATTTGATGTAGATGCCCAACATGCAGGGAAGGAGAACAAGTATAGGTTGGAGAAGGAGGGGGTGAAGTACACACTACTGCCATTAATGGATAAGCAACCCAAAATCCAGAAAGCGAAAGGGAAGTCCTTTCTTACGATCACTCAATCGGAAAGAGAGATGACTGAAGACATCAAGGAATCCCGCTTGATGCATGCTCTAGTAGTGAAAAATGTGGGAGAGGACATGAGTAACGCAGAGATTCCGGAAGAAGTGAAGGAATTATTAGAAGAATTCAAAGAAGTCGTTCCGGAAGACTTACCGGAGGGATTACCTCCCTTGCGGGACATCCAACATCACATTGACTTGGTGCCGGGAGCTAGTCTTCCCAACCTCCCTCACTATCGGATAAGTCCCAAGGAAACGGAGATCTTACAGGAGAAGGTCCAGGACTTGCTTGATAAGGGATTCATTCGAGATAGCTTGAGTCCCTGTGCCGTACCAGCACTACTAACGCCTAAGAAAGATGGGAGTTGGAGGATGTGCGTGGATAGCCGAGCGATCAACAAAATCACAATTGGGTACAAATTCCCCATACCTCGCATTGAGGACATGTTGGATCGGCTGAGTGGGACAGTGGTGTTCTCCAAGATAGACCTTCGAAGCGGGTACCATCAAATTCGGGTCAGACCTGGGGATGAGTGGAAGACCGCCTTCAAGAAGAAAGAGGGGCTATACGAATGGATGGTCATGCCATTCGGACTCAGCAATGCACCGAGTACCTTCATGCGCGTGATGAACCAGGTACTTAAACCCTTCATAGGCCAATTTGTTGTCGTATATTTTGATGACATATTAATATATAGCAAGACTTGGGAGGAGCATCTAGTGCACTTGAAAGATGTTTTGAGGGTGCTGCAAGGGAACAAACTCTATGCTAATATCAAAAAGTGTGTATTTCTGTCATCAAAGCTGTTATTTTTGGGGTTCATAGTGAGTGGGGAAGGAATCATGGTGGATGAGGATAAGGTACGAGCCATTAGAGATTGGCCTACACCCAAGACAATCACCGAGCTGAGGAGTTTCTAAGGGTTAGCAGGGTTCTACAGACGTTTTATAAGACACTTTAGCACGGTGGCGGCTCCCTTAACCGAATGTTTAAAGAAAGGGCGGTTTCATTGGGACGAGGAAGCTCAGGCGGGATTCACCGTGCTCAAAGAGCGACTATGTAGCGCACCAGTGTTGACCTTACCGGACTTCGACAAATTATTCGAAATTGATTGCGATGCTAGTGGTGTAGGTATTGGGGCGGTACTCTCTCAAGAGAAGAAGCCTGTTGCATTTTATAGTGAGAAACTCTGTGAGGCCAGGCGGAAATGGTCCACATATGACAAGGAGTTCTACTCCGTGGTCAAGGCCTTGAGAATGTGGGAACATTATTTGGTGGGCAAGGAGTTCGTATTATACTCTGATTGCGTTGCCTTGAAACACCTGAGCAATCAGACCCGCATTTGCAAAGACATGCACGCCCGATGGATACAATTCTTGCAGGAATTTCCGTTTCGTTTGATGCATAAATCTGGGGTTCAAAACAAGGTGGCCGACGCACTAAGCCGAAGAGCGGATTTGCTAGTGACTTTGAGAGCTGAAGTAGTGGGATTTGAACAGTTGAAGGAGCTGTATGAAACGGATGGGGATTTTGGAGCTACCTGGAGAAAGTGCACTAATAAGGAACCCATTGACAGTTATTATATCCTGGAGGGTTATTTGATGAGGGAGAACCAACTTTATATTCCTGCATCCTCCTTGAGAGAGAAGGTGATCCGAGATCTCCATGGAGGGGGACTCGCCGGCCATTTGGGGCGGGACAAAACACTAGCAGCAGTGGCTGCAAGATATTATTGGCCTCAGTTGCGTAGGGATGTCAGTCGGATAGTGCAACGCTGCTACATCTGTCAAACATCCAAGGGGCACTCTCAGAATACGGGACTCTACACTCCCTTACCCGTACCTGAGAACATTTGGGAAGACCTATCCATGGACTTCGTCCTAGGTTTGCCTCGTACCCAACGAGGTGCTGACACTGTTTTTGTAGTTGTGGACAGGTTTTCCAAGATGGCTCACTTCATCCCATGTAAGAAGACGGCGGATGCTCAGAATGTAGCCAGATTATTCTTTAAGGAGGTGGTCCAATTACATGGGGTTCCTAAATCCATCACTTCTGATAAGGACACCCGATTCCTTAGCCACTTCTGGAGGACGCTTTGGTACATGTTCAACTCGTCCCTCAACTTCAGCAGCACAGCCCACCCACAAACCGATGGACAAACCGAAGCGACGAACAGGACCCTTGGCAATCTGATAAGAAGTATCTATGGAAAGAAACCAAAGCAATGGGACCTGGCATTGTCTCAAGCGGAGTTTGCCTACAACAACTCGATCCACAGAACTACCGGTAAATCTCCTTTCTTAGTGGTCTACACCAAGGCACCTTCTCACGCTCTGGACCTAGTTTCCCTACCAAAGGTGTGGAGGCCAACATAGCAGCAAAGCACCTGGCGTCAGAGATCAAAGAACAAATTGAGAAAGTGAATGAGCGCTATAAGAAGGCAGCTGATAGGCATAAGAAGAAGAAGTTGTTCGAAGTGGGAGACCCCGTGATGGTGTTCTTAAGGAAAGAACGCTTCCCCGTAGGTACATATAACAAGTGGCAGCCGAAGAAGTATGGGCCTTACAAAATAGTGGCCAAAATCAATGACAATGCCTATGTGGTTGGCCTTCCGGAAAGCATGAAAATCTCCCGAACCTTCAACGTAGCGGATTTATCTCCATTTTACACGGATGACGCACCCCTTTATCCAGAAGTGAACTCGGGGTCGAGTTCTACCTTGGTGGGAGAGAATGATGCGGACATCGTGGAGGGCATAGCGGCTTACACGGCCCAAGGGCACGGCCGTGTATAATTTTACCCGGGCCGTGTATCACTGACACGGGCACAGGCACGCCCAGCGACACGACCGTGTGCTCCAATAGGATTCTCATAGAGTCATACACGGCCTAAAGGCATGGCCGTGTATGAAACCGTGTACTATGCTCGTCATATACACAAAAGCCCACACGGCTTAAAGGAACGGCCGTGTACTCGACCGTGTATTATGCTCGTTGCATGCCCAGAGACATACACGGCCTAGAGGCACGGCCGTGTATGAGACCGTGTACTATGCGTGTCGCATGCCCAGAAACATACACGGCTTAGAGGCACGGCCGTGTATCAAACCGTGTACTATGCGTGTATTTTATTATTTCTTTCCACGTGTACGCTTAGATTTTTCCCCTTTTAGATATTTTACGGGGACATATAAATACTCTTTTGTCAGATAGATTAGGGTACGTTTTATTATCATATTGGAATATACTTTGAGAGAGAGTTTTCTCCAATTTTCGAGTTGTGCGCAACCAAATTTACATCAAAGATCGTTTCTTTGTTGTGGAAACCAATCCAATCTTGGATTCGTTTCGTTATGCTTTCCGCGCTGCGTCAGGAAGGATATTTTCAAGTAATTTATTCTTATGTGGGTTACAAAACCTTATTTATCTTCTATGTATTGTATAAATCTCATGTTAATAAAATTAAGCCAAAAACATTATTTTGAACATACTATGATAGCTTCATTGGAATCCTTTCTCCTTTCTCTCATGGTCAAACCTCTAAACTAGGAAAAGCTTATTCCTTAATTGTTAAATGTGGAGCTCTAACAAGGTGCTTTTAAGTTGAAAAAAATTAGAAGCAATAAGCTAACAAGGGTGCTGGAGCTGTCCAACATGACTACTTCAATGCTCAAGTTAGTGTATGTAAATGAAGAGGCATTGAGTTGCAATAAGAGACTAAGGGTCAAATGGATTTCGGATCTCTTTACCTAAGGCTGGGCTTTGATATTTATAGGGGAGATGGAAGAGCAGTTGAGGCCAAAATACATGGAGTACATTCCACTAAGTGGTTCTAAGATCTCAAGGTAATGGAGTTATGAGCAATTATGATCCTAAACTATTTTCACCTATCCTTATCCTAAGTTGACTATGCTAAGCCAACCTGATTAGATAAGTCAACCTAACACTAAGACCTAGAGCCTCACCAATCAACTCAAACTATTTCAAGCCAACCTAAATGTAAGGCCCAAGCCTAACATAGCCTATCAACAGTTATCTTTAGTAGGCATTTCTTTATACTTGGTTAAAGTCATATCCACTTCTTCTTCTTCTTCTTCTTCTTCCTTAAATGAACCCTATCATAACCTTAATGCGAAATCTTTAACTCTAGCCATTGCCACTGTTGCATGCCATGCTCTTTCTCCCCTCTCCAACATAGTTCCTTTCCCTACATTGTCCCTAGCCACAGTCTTCAATTTCAACTCTCCCTCATCGTTGCTATAAGATGATGTCTAACAGCATCACTTCGATCTCCTCAATAGCCACTACACCACCAACAACTCCCCCCCTTCTCACTTTTTACCACCCATTACTTCTAAACACCACCAAAGTCACTTCAATCTCTATAGCTACCTTACTACTAATAACCCCACCACCTCCCTCTTACCTTCACTTCTTTCTTATCTCATTGCCACTTGGACCACCATTAACTAAGGTTGGTAATTTGGTATTCGACCTACTAATGCAAACATAACACGATATAGTTATAAATGGGATTGCATAAGTAAAACTTGATACAATTAGTAAATGAACTCATTTGAACCTATCTATCAATGTGTCTCAAGTTTAGGTTCAACATCTAAAATTTCTTAATCCATTTAATAAACAAGTCTTATCCAAATTTGACTCATGAAAATGTTTAAGATTAAGATTTCTAACATTTATTGTTTAATTTTATACTTTACTATCTTCTTGTTGTAGTTTATACTCTAATTTTCACTTATACACACCTCTCTCTCTCCCTCACCCTCCACTTCTCTCTCTCAATCTTGCTAAATATCATTGTTATTCTCGCTTTGATTATCGTCCTCATTCACTTTGACTTCAATTTTGTAAATGTAATTTTCATCATTTTTACTAAAAAAAAGAATTGTTTATTACATTTCAATATGACGCAGCGAGGAAAGCGTAAACCCGAGACCAATTCTAAGATTGGTACTCTAGAATAAACAAAGAGTAATTCTAAGTTTATTCTTGAAAGATTTCAATTGCGCACAATCGAAAACGCAAAGAACTCGTCTCTAAAAGTGTGTATACAGTATTTAATAATTCGTAACCCTAAAATGACCTGATAACTATTTATACATCTCAGTAAAACATGTAAAAAAGGAAATAAATATGTACACGTGGAAATAAATATAAGTATACACGTCCGTCGTCTGGAAAGTACACGGTCGTGCATACAGGCCGTGTAAGCTTCTGGGGATGTTTCTGGAGTAATACACGGCCGTGTCCCCTGGCCGTGCATGCTTCTGGGAAGGATTCTGACAGAACACACGGTCGTGCCTCCTGGTCGTGTAAGAGGCCGTGTACGTTTCTGGGAATTATCCTGGTATATCACACGACTGTGTATCCTGGCCGTGTATGCAGCCGTGTGTGTTTCTAAAAGTTCCCTGACATGATACACGACCGTGTATTCACCCGTATCTCAACCTGTGTCCGCCACGATGTCCGCATCATTCTCTCCCACCAATGAAGAACTCGACCCGAGTTCTCTTCTGGATAAAGGGGTTCGTCATCTGCATAGAATGGGGACAAGTCAGCTACGTTGAAGGTCTTAGAGATTTTCATGCTTTCCGAAAGCCCAACCACATAGGCGTTGTGATAGGAATCAGACTTTTCCAGGACCTATCACTAGGGCCCGAGTTAAGGGTCTCCAGAATCTAGTTATGAGGGTTTTGCTAGAGAAACCTAACCTTGAGAAGTCTAACTCACTTTCTACATCTTTGCACTATAATTTTGATGCATTTCAGCAAGTTCATTTGTCAGTCTTACAGGATGCAAAAACACCCTTATTACTGAGTGAATCAGGGTTGTCAACTGAAACTGATTCAAAAGCTTCTTGAAGACCGACATCTTGAAGGACCATTTCTTTATATATTTACTCTTTTATGAAATATTTTGGTTGTATTTTGGTTTTGGGACACTTTTATTTCCATGTAACTTTCATTTAGGGTTAGCCACCTTAAAAGTGGCAAACTTGTAATTTTGAGCACTTTTTTAACCCTAGAAGTAGCAAGTATAAATACTTGCTTAAGAGAGGGTTTAGGGAGCTTATTTTTGCATAACATACACCTCTTTTCACGTGTGAATTAGGGTTCATACCTTGGTTCCAACTCTTATCAATTTCAATTCCAAGACTTGAAATTGTGGAGAGTGCAACATCTTGAAATTGTGAGTTATATCAATTTCATTTTGTTGTGATTTCTTTTCTTCTTTAGTGTGTTGTATCTAGGGTTGATTAGAGATAGTTCTTGGTCAGATTTACATCTTATTGTACACGAATTCTTGTGATTATTTGAAGTACTTATCATTTGATTCGGATCATCATTGAAAAGTTTCCTTGAAAACGTGAATTTCACCATTTGGAAAAGGAATCTTACTTTACGGTTTTCTTTGTCAAATTGAGGCTTCATTTGCGTGGATTATATGATATTAGAGTGTTATTAGAAACCATTTCCATTGTGGTATTCAGATTATATCATTAGTAGAATTGAATTTCATCATTTCAACATTAGGGTTCATTTGAAAAGTGCCATTTTGGGATCCGATTTTGCCTAGACTTGAGATATCTTTTCTTAAGTCTTTTGGATGTGTTTTAAAGTGTGATTAGGCACATCACGTTGTCATTGATCTTGGCGACAATATTGTAGGGCCCGTATTTCTTTGGTTGCCACTTGCTATACGTTCCCACGGGAAAGCGTTCCTTCCTCAAGAACACAATCACTTGATCCCCCACTTCGAACAGTTTCTTCCTCCGATGTTTGTCTGCGGCTTTCTTATACTGCTCATTCACCTTCTCAATTCGCTCTTTCACGTCAGATGCCACCGTGTGATACTGTTCCGCCAGGTGTTTAGCAGCAACATTGGTCTCAACACCCTTGGGTAAAGAAGCTAAATCTAAGGCGTGAGAAGGCGCCTTGGTATAGACCACTGAAAAGGGCGATTTCCCAATAGTTCTATGGATGGAGTTGTAGGCGAACTCGACTTAAGAGAGTGCCAGGTACTATTGCTTCGGCTTCTCTCCACAGATGCTTCGTATTAGATTTCCAAGGGTCCTGTTCATCACTTCTGTCTGCCCATCGGTTTGAGGGTGGGCTGTGCTGTTAAAGTTAAGGGAAGAATTAAACATGTACCATAGCGTCCTCCAGAAATGGCTAAGGAATCGAGTATCTCTATCAGAAGTGATGGACTTGGGAACCTCGTGCAACCTGACCACCTCCTTAAAGAATAGTTTGGCAACGCCTTGTGCATCAGCCGTCTTCCTGCAAGGAATGAAGTGAGCCATCTTGGAGAACCTGTCCACAACCACAAAAACTGTGTCAGCACCTCGTTGGGTACGAGGCAAACCTAACACGAAATCCATGGATAGATCCTCCCAGATATTCTCAGGTACTGGTAGCGAAGTGTATAACCCAGTATTCTGATAATGTCCTTTTGATGTCTGACAAATGTAACACCGTTGCACTATTCGCCCTACATCCCTTCTCAACTGAGGCCAATGGTATCTTGCAGCTACTGCTGCTAGTGTTTTGTCATGCCCCAGATGGCCAGTTAGTCCTCCTCCATGTAGGTCTCTAATCAATTTCTCCCTCAAGGAGGATTCGGGAATGCAAAGCTGGTTACCCCTCATTAAGTAACCCTCCATAATGTAATAACTGTCATTGGGTTCCTTATTGGTGCATTTTCTCCAAGCAACTCCGAAATCTTCATCTGTTTCATACAACTCCTTCAACTGCTCAAATCCGACCACTTCAGCCCTCATGGTAACCAACAAATCCGCTCTTTTGCTTAATGCGTCGGCCACCTTATTCTAGACCTCAGATTTATGCATCAGGCGAAATGGAAATTTTTGTAGGAACTGTATCCATCTGGCATGAATATCTTTGCAGATGCGGGTCTGATTACTCAGGTGTTTCAAGGCAACACAATCTGGGTATAGGATAAATTCTTTGCCAACCAAGTAGTGCTCCCACATCCTCAGAGCTCTGACCACTTAGTAGAACTCTTTATCGTACGTGGACCATTTTCTCCTGGCTTCGCAAAGCTTCTCACTATGGAAGGCCACGGGTCTCTTCTCCTGAGAGAGTACAGCACCAATACCTATGCCACTGGCATCACAGTCGACTTCGAATAGTTTGTCGAAGTCCGGTAAGGCCAACACCGGCGCACTACATAATCTCTCTTTGAGCATCGTGAATCCCGACTCAGCTTCCCCATCCCAATGAAACTTTCCTTTCTTCAGGCACTCAGTCAATGGGGCAGCAACCGTGCTAAAATGCCGTATGAAACGCCTATAGAATCCCGCCAACCCCAGAAAACTTCTCAACCCGGTAATGGTCTTAGGAGTGGGCCAATCTCTAATGGCCCTCACCTTATCCTCATCCACTGTGATACCCTCACCACTCACTATGAAGCCTAAGAACAGTAACCTTGGTGACATAAATATGCACTTCTTGAGATTAGCGTAGAGCTTATTCTCTTTCAGTATAGTCAAAACATTCTTCAAGCGCACTAGATGCTCATCCCTAGTCTTGCTATATATTAGGATATCATCAAAGTATACAACAACGAACCGACCTATGAATGGTTTAAGTACCTGATTCATCACGCGCATGAAGGTACTCGGTACATTGCTGAGACCGAATGGCATAACCAACCATTCGTACAACCCTTCCTTTGTCTTGAAAGCAGTCTTCCACTCATCCCCAGGTCTGACCCGAATTTGATGATATCCACTTCTGAGATCTACTTTGGAGAAGATTACCGCCCCACTCAACCGGTCCAACATATCCTCAATGCGAGGTATTGGGAATTTATACCCAATTGTGATCTTGTTGATTGCTCGGCTATCCACACACATCTTCCAACTCCCATCCTTCTTGGGCATCAATAGCGCTAGTACGGCACATGGACTCATGCTATCTCGGATGAATCTTTTGTCTAGTAAGTCCTGGACCTTCTCCTGTAGGACCTCCGTTTCTTTGGAGCTCATCCGATAGTGAGGGAGGTTAGGAAGACTAGCTCCAGGCACTAAGTCGATGTGGTGCTAGATGTCTCGCAATGGAGGCAGCCCTTCTGGTAAGTCTTCCGGCACTACCTCTTTAAATTCCTCTAATAACCCTTTTACTTCCTCCAGAGCCTCTACACTATCCATGTCCTCTCCCGCATTTTTCACCACAAGAGCATGCATCAAACGAGACTCCTTAATACCTTCGGTCATTTCCTTTTCTAACTGAGTGATTGTCAGAAAAGATTTTCCTTCCGCTCTCTGGGTCTTAGGTCACTTATCCATCAATGGCAGCAGCATATATTTCACACTTTCCTTCTCCAATCTATATTTTTTTTCTTTCCCGGCATGTTGAGCGTCCACGTCAAACTGCCAAGGCCGTCCGAATAACAAATGACAAGCGTCCATATTGACGATGTCGCAGTATACCTCATCCCGATACTTGCCTATCGAAAAGGGAACCCGACACCTCTCTTTCACCTCGATTCGCTCTGCCGCTTTAATCCATCCTATGGTGTAAGGATTCGGATGTTTCTCTATCGGTAGCTAGAGCCTCTTCACAACCTCTTTGCCGATGATGTTCTCGCAGCTCCCACTATCAACAATTAGGTCAAACACTCTCCCACCAATCGTGCACCTAGTGCGAAATAGCTGGTGTCGTTGTGAACTACCCTCCTGTTTCGGTGCTAGTATCATCCTCCTAATTACATAGTTAGGCTCCACCGCATCATCCGCCTCCTCATAGTAATCATCGTCACCATTTGGCTCACAACACACTTCCTCATCCTCTTCCCTTTCGACAATGTTTACAGCTCGTCGATTCGGGCATTCATTAGATCGATGTCCCGGCTGATTACATCTATAGCACTTTCCCAAGATTGGTTTGGCATATGGGTTATTTTTCCTTAGGGTTTCTTTGCTCTCAAGAGGTCTCTTCCCCCCAGCTTTATCTTCTTTTCTTTCCGTGCTTCCCACTGGCTTCTCAACGACTCCTCTAGGCCTTTCGCCCATCACCCTGCTATTACTGCCGAGATTATCATAAGCATAGTTTCTCGTACCTCCTCCTAACCTTGCACTCTACTCTTGGATCATCATTTCAGCTTGGAGGGCCAAATTCTTAGCTTCATTGACGGTTCTGAACACCGTCACCCCTATCTTGTCTCTAATTTGAGGCTTCAACCCGTCTACAAATCGTGCCACCTGTTGACCCTCGGTCTCCCTTAGATCATTCCTCTCCGCCAACCTCATGAACTCAGCGGTGTACTCATGCACCGTCATCTGCCCTTGACGGCATCGTTGATACTACTGGAAAATGATTTGCTCGTAGTCGGGTGGTAGGAAATCTCTCTGCAACAGATTTCTCATGCGGTACCATGTTCTTATAGGTTGCTTTCCTTCCCTTTACCTACGGTTCTGCAATCGATCCCACCATGCAGACTCCCCGCCTTTCAACCTACAAGCAACCAACCTTACCCTCCTATCCTCAGGAACCTCCATATAATCGAAGAATCCATCGACCTCCGTAAGCCAGTCCAAAAAATCCTCTATATTGAGATTACCAGTAAAGGAAGGAATGTCTAACTTAAGACGGAAGTCACCGCCATCGACATGATCGAATCCTTGGTGGTTTCGTCGATATCCGCCACCGTACTCCTGATCAATCTGGTCATCCACCCCGCGGTACCTGCCACCACCAGTGCCACCCCTTCTCGGTGGTTGTCCCCTCCTCTGCAGAAATTCATCCTCTTCCTTAAAAGAGCTTTCATCAAGCCTTCGGTTCCATTGATTTCCGGCAGCAAGTTCATTGATAGGACCGCCGCGAGCGACTGCTACTCCCGGTCGATTCCCCACAACACCCCTATTCCCATTGTGGCCCATCACCATAGCGTCGAAACGCGCCTCCAGGTCTTCCAGACGTTGTTCTGCACGTCCAAGCCGTTGTTCCATGGTTTCGACCATCGCCCTTAGAGCCCATTGATTGACCCCTTGGACTTCCGCATCCCGATCAAGGTCGAGAACGCGACCGCCATCAACACCATTGTTAGCCGACATCTCCACAGGAATTTGCCTTGCTCTGATACCAACTGACACAGCAAAGAAAGCGTAAACCCGAGACCAATTCTAGGATTGGTACTCTAGAATAAACAAAGAAGAATTCTGAGTTTATTCTTGAAAGATTTCAATTGCACACAATCGAAAACGCAGAGAACTCGTCTCTAAAAGTGTGTATACAATATTCAATAATTCGTAACCCTAAAATGACCTGATAACTGTTTATACATCTCAGTAAAACATGTAAAAAAAGAAATAAATATGTACACATGGAAATAAATATAAGTATACACGTTCGTCATCTGGAAAGTACACGGCCGTGCATACAGGCCGTGTAAGCTTCTGGGGATGTTTCTGGCGTAATACACGGCCGTGTCCCCTGGCCGTGCATGCAACCGTGTATGCTTCTGGGAAGGATCCTGACAGAACACACGGTCATGCCTCCTGGCCGTGTAAGAGGCCGTGTACGTTTCTGGGAATTATCCTGGTATATTACACGGCCGTGTATGCAGCCGTGTGTGTTTCTGGAAGTTCCCTAACATGATACACAACCGTGTATTCACCTATGTCTCAACCTGTGTCCGCCACGATATCCGCATCACAATATAATTTCTTCTATAAATATCCAGCAAATTAAAGATGATACTTGAAATATTATTTTCAAATAAAGACACGATAACTACTATACATTTATTTTAGAATTTTTTTTAATGAATAGATGGGTTTGAGCTTGAAACAGAATACTCTTATTGAACGGGTCAAGTAATTTAAGTATAATTAATAAATATATCATATTACGGAATTGGATTGTTAGACATTACTATTTAGATTTGGACATGAAACACGATTAGTTAACATAAATTACTAACACTATCATCAACATGTTGCTACCTACCTCCATGCCCTTATCTCTCTCACATTAGTGCAACTACTCCGCTTAACAACCCCATTCCTTCCTCTTTTCCCTTGCCTCCTCCTCCTATCAAACCCCATCATCACCATTAACAACCTCTCCTAATGTGACTAATGTCTTTGCTATGAAATTGGTTACTAAAAAAATACTAATTGTGGTTGCTTCTTAATTATGCCACTATTTATCATATTCCTTTTATCTCTGTTGCTATGTTGATAGCTCAATTCATCGATCACTATCTGAAATCTGTCCTCATCATAGAGGTACCACAATTCCTAGTTCCAAATTCGCATCCTCACTCAAAATCAATTATTTTGTTTAAGCCTCTCATTTAGCAACATTCTCCATCGATATCCTACTTTAAATTTATGATATTTTGGTTGCTTATGACATCTAGACTACCTTTTAACAGCATTTTTTTTAGAACTATGTGGTTCAAGAAATAGGTTATTTTTTAATATCTTCATGATATCAAATTTTTTGCTAATCATCTCTCATTTACTAGTCATCCTTTATCCACAATTGACCTTATCGATCACTTCCATTGTCCTTTCTATGATCATGATGCCTTAATCCTTACATTCATCCACTTTCTAATTCCTCTTACTTTCTAGCAAGTTATATAGAACTATTTAACCAAGAGCAATGACTCAAAAAGCTATAATGATGGTGACACCACAATGTTTCCTATTTCTCTTTACTCTCATTCCACATTCTAGCCACCTAAGAGTCGTGGTCATATCTGCTAATCTAAATTTGCTCAAGGCCTTCGACCCATTCCTCCACCATCTCTTCCCTCCTAGATCCGCAACTCTTCCTCCATCCATCGCTTGCACAGCTTAACTAGTTGCAAAACCTCTATTGCATCTAGGTACTTGTCAAATTTGTGAGAAACCAAGTCACATTGCCCTCTCTTGTTGGCATTGGTTTAAGAGCCATTTGTCAATGTCCTTTAGTAGTTTACAATCCTCTCTCTTGTTGAAATCCATGGAGCTTTGGTATATGGACTTTGGTGTTGTTCACCACATGATGCTCCTTGCAAATATATTCACTAACTTAACTTCTTATGTTTGTACTAATTGTGTCATTGTTGGAAAGAAAGCATCTATGTCCTTTACATACATGGGTAAACTCACCATTTACATAAATAGGTACTCTCTTTTCTTGATGAATGTCTTTCACGTTTTCTCCCTCACATACAACCCCTTTTCTATCACTTTAGAGGCAGGATCAATGGCACTAAAGGGATTTTTGTAATCCATCTAAGTAGTGATTCACCACCATCAAAAGTGGATTTATCAAGTCTATATAATATATGTGTGCTCAAACATGGCATAAGGTATTCGAGTTTTTGAGTCCCATGCTTTTGAGTCCCATGCTAACCCTATATTGTTGAAGTTGAAAGATATTTCCATTATCTAACATCTACCCATTAATTATTGGAAGAAAAATTAAAAAACCATTGGCCCACTGATTAAGAGGGAAAAGGTATGGCAAATGATCATTTTCTTAGATATGTTTGCATGTCAATTCCTATATGTGCTAATATTGATATTATATAGAACCAATTTTATTTAATTAGCAGGAAAGGCATATAAATATTTTCTTTTTAAAATAAAAATATTTAAATATACCATTATTGAAAATAAATTTAAGAATATACTACTTAAAATCAGGTATTAAAAACCCGATGTCACTATCTACATTAGAATCGCATTTTCAGCATCAATCCATTATATGCATAACAGAATCACATGTAGTATAATTTAAAATTAGGTTTTGAATACACGATTTTAAATGGTATAGCTTTTTAATTATTTTCATATGTGTTATATTTTATAAATTTTCGTTTAAAAAGGAACTTCTTTTCTTTTTCCCCTTTATTAGCATTTAATTTATCTCGTAATATTTATCAACATTACGTGTGTTTTAATCACGTCATATTTGTTGCGTGTTAATTTCATGTCTTAACCGTAACGGTGCCCATCTTACCGTACTAGGAAAAAGAACTTCAACAAATTCTTATGAACTGTGCGTGGCATAAAAATGCGGAAAAGAAGAGACATCGTAAAACCATAGGAAGCTGACCAAGAAGGAAGCGAGAGTTCGTGTACCCATCCCTTCAGCTGAGAAATGTATCAAACAGCTGGTCTACTTCACTCCATCTCTCACTACTCTTCCTCCTTTCCTTCTTCTCCTTATTCTCTCCAAACCCAATTCTCTGTCTCTCTCAAACCCCCTCAGGTTCTTCAGTTGCCGTTCTCCCTCTACGTCCAGCCGCCAAAACTCTCACGCAAACACCTCACGCACATCTGTAGTCAAAACAACACGACACTTCCTAGCGGCAGCAGCAGTGGCAACGACGACGACGCTATCTATAAAAAGAACACAAACAGCAGATGGTCTCTCACTGGTATGACTGCACTTGTCACCGGCGGTACTCGCGGCATAGGGTACACCTTACACTACTTGAAAGTTGAAACCCTTTTTTATTTTATTTTATTCTTTTCAATGAATATATACTGAATTTTTGCTTTTGGAGAGACAATTGCAAGTTTGAAGAAATTCAGAGACCCTATTATTTAGGTAGATGTAAAGACATTCTAGTACGCCTCTTGTTAAAAAATGGCCATGAAGATATATTTGCTAGCTCAGTGTCATCCTTCCATTGAATTTTAAATGAGTAGAATCATGTGATCCTGCATGCGGGCTCTATTCCCTGTGCATGGGTAAATTATCATATTTAAAAAACTTAATGGGAGGATTACCTGAAGATAGATGGTCTCGAGCCCGTGCAGCATTTTTTCGGTGTTGACGTGACTTGTTAGTAGATTGTCTCATCAAGTGGAAAGTAGAAAAATTTTAATAAGGAGATAAAAAAAGCGGGATAATGCAAGCACGGTTGGAGGATGGGAGAATTCCTGTAAATTATCTCATGTCTAAATTCTCTTATATTTCGCTCTAACACCAAATGCATCTACTTGCTTGGCTTATCAAATATCTTACTGGAGAACGTTTCAGATGCTACATTTAAAATTTGTTGCCAGATATGGTCTAAATCCCTTTGTCTAAAGGTATTTTTTGATGATGTTGGGCGCTTTATGTAGTAGGGCACATGATATATTGGACAAGCTTCACCTCATCATTGGATGTTGTCACAGACACTTTCTTTAGCAGTTTCAAACGGAATGAGAACAACACTCAAGCATTGTTTCCACTAGTTCGCATTGGTTTTGTGGATCCTATTAAGTCATTGTGCTCTATCACAAATTCTATCTTATGTGATGCATAAATATATCAATTAGCAAGTTCAGATATTACAGTGAAAATAAAGCTAATACTAAATTGGAGAAACATGATATTTAATATACTCATGCTGTGATTGGATTATCCCTTATTAGTTTAATCAAAAGTATGATAAACATGTGATATAAACAAAGAGCTGTTAAAAGCGAACATAAAATAAAATCAGTAGTTGCTGATGCGTAGGATATGAAGTTCTTTATTTATTTCTTATAAATTATGTCAATGCTGGATGAATCCTTTCAACGTGATGAAATTTGGGATTGAATTGAATGTTCAGGCATGCAATTGTGACGGAATTAGTGGAGTTTGGAGCAAGAGTGCACACATGTTCAAGGAATGATGGGGAGCTAAATAAACGCCTAGAGGACTGGCGTGATAAGGGATTCGAGATTACTGGGTCAGTTTGTCATGTGTCAGTGCATGAGGATAGAGAGAAGTTAATGGAGACTGTGTCTTCTCTGTTTGATGGAAAGCTCAATATTCTTGTAAGGAAACTATTTGAGTTCTCTTTCTCCTCGTTTTAAATTTTCATTCATATGCCTACCTGATTATCGAAATTTTATTTGATACAAAGTCCTATTACTTGATGAGGCAAAAGTTGTGCTTGGCATAGGTATCACTTTGCTGTAGTTTATTTGAAGTCTACAATAGAGCTGCATTTTTTTCTTGTCGCTAGATGGGGTGCAATGGATAAATAAACTGCCTTTTCATGTATTTATGAGATAATGCATTGCATTTCTTTGGTCGATAACATTAATGTCATTGTTCCATGACCTGTTAACAATGAAAGCAGCCCTTGAGATCTGGCACGTAATCTGTCAATTAGCTTTAATATTCTCATTGCGAAGAAATTAGTACAGTAATGTGGACCTTATGTAGTGGTGGGGTTTACTTTGATTGTATTGAGTTGGAATATGCTTCCATGTTTCTTTGATGTAGTAAAAGGTACTTATAGACGAAGGATATTTACATGTTAAACCTGCTGATTCTAATGTTTGTTAACCTGCAGTATTTCTCCTGGTGGAGGTTTGCAGATAAATAACGTTGGGACAAATATTCGAAAGCCCACAGTAGACTTCAGCCCTGAAGAGTTTTCTCATCTAATGAAAACCAATTTGGAATCTGTGTTTCACTTGTGCCAACTGGGCCATCCCTTGTTAAAAGCATCAGGTGTTGGAAGTATTGTATTCACATCTTCTGTTTCTGGCTTTGTGTCCTTGAAGTCTATGTCTGTACATGGGGCGACTAAAGGTTAGCCCATTTGAGTTTTGATTCACTTGTAACTGAGATTTTGCTTGGCAGAACAAAGCACAAAGTATCTTTTGTTTGTGATTTCCAGGGGCAATCAATCAACTGACAAGATTTTTGGCTTGTGAGTGGGCTGCCGACAAAATAAGAAGCAATGCTGTTGCACCTTGGTACATCAAAACCTCTATGGTGGAGCAAGTAAACCTCTTTCTTCTTTATAGAATAAGTATCAGTACTCTAGCTGGAACCATCGTGGATTTGAATAATTATTGCTTATTTAAACGGTATCTTTATCCTTTATTATTGCCTTATTGTTAATGAGGAAGTATATGTCCATCTGTCGCTGTAGATTTTAACTGATCATTTGGTTTCTTTAGGGGCAGAAATCATTTTCTGATTCTTGTGCATTAAACATCTAATGAACCTCTGGCTGCAAGCATTTGCAATTCACTTAAAGAGCTGTAATCCACTTCATTCCTCCAAAATCTTCTTGTTTCGACACAAATTCCCATTCTGGAAATGGTGCTGTCACACAAACAATGAAAAAGATATCATTGCCTAAAAATTGACGGGCATGGAGGCAGAATGGACTGAAATGTTCAGGCATAATGGTGTTTAATTTCTTTCAATGAGATTAGCATGAATAGTATGCCTTGTCAAGTGCATGGACAGCACAGCCCTTTTCTTACTTTAATTCTTAGGTATCTGATTGTTACGGCTGTATCAGGAACATGTTGAAATTGGTTTTTTTTTTTTTTCTTTCATCTTTGAACGTTCTTGGCAACAAAGAATACCTAGAGGAGGTATATTCTCGAACCCCTCTGCGGCGTCTAGGAGATCTGAGAGATGTGTCTTCTTTGGTTGCATATCTCTGCTTACCTGCATCATCTTACATAACTGGCCAGATCATATGTGTTGATGGGGGAATGTCCGTGAATGGATTTGACACAGGATATGGCTAGGACAGCATGTTAGCCATTTGGATTGCCGCTTCATCTTGTCAGATTTACCTGTTATGATCCAATAGCTTACCATTCTTACTTTTGCATAAATGGAAGCTTCTTGTTTGGTAAATTTCGATTCTTGCAGTATGTTTACAGCTTGCTGCCAAGAATTTTATTTTTCTTTTTTACCTTTACAATCTTATGCTTCACTATGTTAGTTCCTTTTATCTTTAGATTTTCAGAATAACATTTTTTATGATGGAATTACTAATTTCTTAGCTAAGACTATGTCTATATAGGAGAAAATAGTCAGTCTGGGCCAAATTATCTACACCATTACACCCCCCAGACTCGTGACCAATATGATTTACCACTCGATCTTGGCTGTAGGAAGAAGAGGCAATTTTATGCGAGGTGTTCTTTCATGTTTACATAATGTTTTTGGTCGGGTGAGCTGGTTTCTTATTTGATGTATGAAAAGGCCATGAGTAGGTGCAATTGTAAATCGAGGGGACGGTATCTTTCAAATCATCACATCTTGATGTGCCTGTAATTTACTTTCATTATTTGCTTATTGCATGCTAGTAATCAAAGAGCCAGGTGAAATTCTAAAGTTTCAAAAAAAACCACTAGTCATACCTGGCAAAAAATCTACAAGTCAGACCTGACTCCCCCCCCCCACCCCCCAAAAAAAAAGCGTAAGTGCTATTCATCAGTCACACAAGTTTGGTTCTCTCAATATAACAGCACTTCCAGCTCTCGATTAAAGAAAGTGCTGGAATTGCCATTTTGAAAGCTGCATATATCCCCAATGCTCAAGCTATAGATATTATCAATCTCCTAGGGGTAGCGGCTATCGCAGTCCAATGACAATAGAGCCTTTTTTGTTTCGCCGAGAGTACCTCTAATGAACTTATACTATTACAAACTGCATGCATTTATACCATCTTCTTATATGCTTTTAGTGATCCTATCATAGGATGAGTCAGCATGATTTCTGTACTCTTCCTTTCCAAACCTGGACTATCTAGTTGAAAAGATAAAGATATTTACATGGGCTCTGCCTTTGGTGTGATAATGTTAACATTTTGCCCACCCCCCCGCCCAAAAAAAAGAAGGAGTCTTATCTTTGTTGGGGTGCGTTGACTTAAGCCAGTGTCTTGATTTGAGAGCTAACAGAAGCGAAATACAACCACGCCCCCCCCCCCCCCCCCCCCCCAATATCTCCGCTCTTATTTCTAAAATTAGATTCATGCGTGAATTTTCGAATGAATGAAGAACTTTACCGTCCATATGTTGTAATTGTCCAGGAATGCATGTCTCAACTTCAATGATTTCTTGACATTTCATATTGTTATAGGAAATTAACTGAAAACAAATATTATGCAAATGGTTTTGATTTTTAAATAGCCAAGAGTGAAATGATTTTTTATCGATAATATAATGGTATAACAGGAAGAAATTTGTGATATATGAAAACTTAATCAATTTACTGATGTTTGAAGTTTAAGTGGAATGCGTAGAAATATAATTATGTACCATAACCAACTAATGTTGGCTCAGTCAGATAGCAAGTCATATATAGGGAAGGGGCCTTCCTGCAGGCTGTGTCCTGAAAGCGAATTAGGCCCACATCCTACTGGGGTCGGGGATGATGCCCTGAGTAGGGGGAAGGAGAAAACAGAACGTATACCATAGCCTTCACTGCCTCAGTAGCAATTCACTAGTACTCGAAAGTTGTCGGGAAGCTTTCTCCGAGGCCAATCTTCTGGTTGTAAATTCATTGTTGCCCTTGACTTTTATTGACTAACGAAATATCAATTCTCCTAAGAAAAACTCTCAGGATGAGGAATCGGCCTAAAAATAATAATAATAATTGCATGTATTTATTTATATAAAATATTGATTTCCTATTACATTGAATAAAAATTTTTCTGGCCTCGAAATTTTTAAAGGGGTCTAAATGTTATATTTTAGAAATTCAGGAAATCTTTCTCTCTTTCTTTCTTTCTTTCTTTCTTTCTTTTTTAATTGTGGTAGTTTTTCTGGCTGTAATTCACCCTTTCAATAAATATGTATATCCCTCCTAAATATGTCATTGTACGAGTCGTAAGCAGCCCAAAGAACCCTAGTAAGAGGTCACATCATCCTTGCTTAACCGACCAAACCCAGTAACCATAGTTGGAACCTGTATTGCGACCTTGTCCTAATGGATGTCTTTTTCTCACGAAAATTACATTACACTTGAAAAGGAATGATGGAAGTCCACCCGAAATGGTCCTCCTCTTGCATTGTTACTTTCTTGTTCGGCTGTGGTCATACATCAGTGATGAACCAAGCCCTTATATAAGTCCTGTTCACTTCAACTTAGTTATTCTTACTTACATTCACTGAAGTCCTCCAACGTCAAGAGTCCTAGTGATATTGAAGTTGGTTTTCATGTTAAATGTACTAAACTTTCTCCCTTGCTATAATCACCGGAAAAAAAAAAAAAAAAAGTTCTTCAACAAAGCAACTCGGGTTCTTGTACCATAAAGGCAATTGAGATGCTCAATAGATGTTGGGCCAATAGGGATTGTTGCCTCGAAAGTATACAGCCATGGGCTTAATCCTCAAGCTCAACTTAAAAGTTAGGTGACATTCAAAATTCTTCAACTTAAATTTGAATTATGGTTGAATTTTATCTAATCGAAATTAGGCTTGAGCCTAGTCCCACCTTAAGCTAAAAAGGGAACATGTTTAAACTTAGCCTATTGAATCACTACTTTATAAGCAGAGCTTTACTTGATTAATCACTCAATATTTATTCACGCTTAGTTTTCATCAAACTAAATATTGCTTAAACATCAACTCAAGTTTGATCATAGAAAGGAGATTTCGCTTCACATCAAAAGTCAGTGCGATTTTTAATTAATTAAAAACATCATCTAGTTAAAATTCTATACAATTTCTTTTCCTCTCTCAGTTGATTTATGAAGATTCAAATCTCTAAAGCTTGATTAATTAGCCATAGCTTCAATAATAGAAAAACAACAGATATATAATTGAAAGAACCATTGGACCTAAAACGAGTCATTTCGATCTAAATAGTCGTCTTTGGGAGATGGAGGCCCTTGATTGGACTTTCATAGACTAGAACAGGAAGGCCATATAATGAGGAAAAATGATTCAACTAGTCATTAATTGCAAATAATGCGGGGGTTCATCTTTTGCTTTTAGAATGAAAAAGTGGAGTGGGTGTTGGAAGGAACAAATAATGTTGGGTAGACCAATAATGCACTCATCCCAAAAGCCCAAAGAGGAAAAAAGAAAAAGAAATTATAATTTATTATTATTATTTTGACGTGGATTTATGTATTTTATAAAGCAAAATGCTGACAAATATTTTGGAGACACGTGTTAAGATCAATAACAATATATTTTGCATAAAGATATTTCTGGGTAAGCTTTGCATAAAGGTTTGTATTACATTTTTTGTAAAGTTTTTAATTAACCTTAAAGATATGAATAAATTTCTTTCAACTGCTCATTAACGGAGCTTTTTTGCTAAAAAGGAAAACCAGATAAAAGTATAAAAAATCCTTTCTTCTCAACTTCTTAATAATATCATTTCCATTCATTACTATTGATTTGTGTTTGACTTTTCTCGATAGATAGTTTGACCCCACTATAAACATCATTATTTTATAGATCGGTATCTATATACTATTCTAGTATGAAAATTTACGTCGTGAAAAAAGTGGCTATAACTTTTTATGGGCTCTGTTGGAAGTAAAAAAAAAAAAAAAAAAACTTTTCACCTTTTTTAGTATTAAATATACGCATAAATGGGAGAAAAATGGATGGTAGTGTAAAGAGATTTTATAAATATCTCCAATCATACACACTTCAGACATATATACATCTACACCGAAATTTTGAAAATTTTTTACTTTCACGAGTGATTTTTAGGGTTTTCAATTTCAACCATCAAAATTTAAAACTTTATAAAGGCCTACGTTTCATATTTTATAATATTTATGAAAAAATGAGGATATCAAAATTACATTTTAGTAAGTAGACATTTTCCATTCAAATCATCACCAACCACCTAACAATAGTCCAACTGTCCAGTCCATAACCAACTAAGAGAAAGGGAAAAACCCATTGTTAGGAAATGGGTAATTTATGAGAGTATGCAATAGCGGTTAAGACTTTGGTTTAAGAATACTTGCACTATAGTTAGATTGAGAGAAAGAAATGAGGGAGAAAGAATTTGAGGAAAATTTTTTCTCTTTTTTATTTGAAAAAGGAAAGAAAAAGGGGAAGAGGATATGAGGAAAATTTTCTCTTGACCCAACAAAAACAATTCTCTTGGAGAGAATTGATAAATAACTTAGATAAAATGACAAGTTTACCCTTAAAATAAAAATATGCCTTTAAGATGCAAAGATTTTTATAGTATCTTAACCCAAAAAAAAAAATTATACTACCAATTTTCCCTCGACTTTCTTTTATTCCTTCTCAATGTAATATCATGATTTTAAGCTAAGGGAAACTTTAAGTTAGTTGAGATCACTAATCCGAACATATGTTTACTAGTTATACTTGTTATGACAAAATTTAATGAACCTTATGACTATTTGGTTTATAAATGAATGTTAATTGTGTGTGGCTAATCTAAGGGAGCGCAAGTATTAGTGATCTTAAGGTGGCATCCTCATGGTCAATATATGGCATTTTCCCCCTGTAGAGTTTCATATCAAAATAATCTAGATAAATTTAGGTTGATTTATGAAGTCCAAGATGTTAGAGAGTATCGAATACTATACATGTATATATTATATATCTATGTGATTAGGATCTTATATTACTCAAGGTATTGAGACGCTAAAACTATGTTATATGTAACAACTAAACAAAAGACAATTAACAGATTGATTGTGATATATTTTTTGTATATTTGATTGTGATTTTATAATACATGTGTAATTATTGGTATTCACATACTTAGTAATAACTCACCCTCATAAGACTTCATTTTCAGCTACAAGTATCTTAAAGGACTTAATATTATTATTATGAAGATTGGTTGAGATGAGTGTAGATCACTACTAGAATTTGAGAAGCAATGTGAAATAACATTAATACTATGATGATTAGCTGTACTGATAGATGATTAGTTGATTAATGTTTTGGTCAGTTTAAATGACTATGGAGATGAGACTCCTATTTAGGGTTATATCTATTTATATTTAGTACTTTTTGTACTCAAATATGTAATTCCAATTCCTAAAGGAGCAATAGACCTAATTTGATTTGCATAGTTGTTGTTATTACGGTTATAGAGTGAGATTTATACGAGTCACACTTAATGATACTTGTTGCAGAATTATATCAACATTATACTTACAATAATTACTTTTAAGCCTTTATATACTATCACCCTACAATAATACAAGAAATGATATAAATATCTTGAGTTATAAAGTATTATTACATCCAAATAAAAAGGATTTATAATTTTTTTTTTCCTTTATTTTATATTCTTTCATGATTTACCTTTCTTCCTAAAATTTCTTTCCAGTTCTCAAAGATAGTATTGGAACGAAATTTCATGAAAAAGGGGGGATATAGATATGGAAAAGGATCACTCTCTTTGTGATTGTGAATTCGGTGAACGAACATAAATCCCATTTAACTAGACAGGTAGGTGGAGTTGCTCTTATCCCTCCCCTCAGGCGAAGAGTAGGTAAATAAATGAAAGCATAAAAATGGGGCAGCCTATCCATCCATCATCGTATTCGGTATCCAGGACCCATCCCCGGTTGTCACAGTGAGTCAACCTAATCAGTACTAACGTGGCAGCAGCAGGGGGGGTTCACGGACAATCAGGGTCATAAACAAACGCAGACGTCGTACTTTCTATGCTGTCCATGTCTTCTCACCACTCTCCTACACGTGGTGCCTCCATCCAACCGTCCAGATTCCCACCTGGCCCCCACCACAAAGTGCTGTACTCTCTCTCCCCACTCACTGGGTGCCACGACGCTCTGTAAATCTAGTTCCCAGGATTGTGTTATGGCCCCGATGGCCCCCACCAGAGATTCGCTTAGATGCTACCGTAGCTTATACAGTATGTACGGTATCTGAGAAAGGGTTGTCGATGGGAATTTGAATTCTCCTCGGGGACAAAAACGTAAATTTAGACCAGGAGGTTCTTTTAATTTAAGAACGACACGACATAAACGAGACTTCCGTTCGTTGAGACTTTAAGTGTATGGGGACGCACGCAACGTGGCTCGCTGTGGCAGGAGAATGTTGAACTCTCAAGTTTGAGCCCAAAAATAATAATAATACTAGAATATTTATTCACTTATTTATTTATTTTGACTTGGGATGTTTCGTTAATTGGATAGAGAATCGCATGCCATACTTGGTTTCTGATTTTGGAAAATCCCTAAATCCCAATTTTTAAATTTGGATTATTATAAATAATGGATATCTGAATTATAAGTAATAAAGGAACATAGAGACATAAGAAATGAGAGCAAGCAATAGAGCTTGGAGGAGAATAAAATAATATGATAATAAAAAAGAATAGAGTTCCATAAATTTTAAAAATTAGGATTCCTTGTGAAAACA
The DNA here is from genome assembly GCA_037954665.1 of Laguncularia racemosa. Classification (NCBI taxonomy): domain Eukaryota; kingdom Viridiplantae; phylum Streptophyta; class Magnoliopsida; order Myrtales; family Combretaceae; genus Laguncularia; species Laguncularia racemosa. The sequence continues at coordinate 2,366,639 of JBBMOL010000072.1, forward strand.
CGTGTTTAATATATTATTATTATTATCCAATGGCAAAACCCCATTTTTTAAAGGATGCAATCCAATTCATAGCAGGCTAATCATGATCGCAATGTAATTTATTCTCAATAAAAATAAATAAAAACCTATCTTATCTTAAAGTATAAAGCCTCAATCACTAAAAAAATAGCTTACGACTTCTAAATTTTGGATAGTGATATGCGTTTCTTCATAGAGGTGACAAGTTTCAGCGGGATGCATCAGTAGCTTTATTTCTTAACGAATTCATGTTAATACCATAAATATGTAAACTTGAATCATAAATAATTAACTTATAATATAATTATATTTATTAATATTACAATTGTGTATATAGCATCGTATCTCTCTCTCTCTGTAAACATATTTTTAATTATATTTTACTCTTATTATCATGCTATGTAAGCAATTACTAATGCTATTTCGTCATTATCTTATAGTGTTTTTTTTTTTTAGGAAAAGAATGAAAAATAAGAGGAAAGAATTAAAAAAAAAGAGAGAGAGAGAAAATGAAAGAAAAAATTTACCCTTTTTTTCTTGTTAATTTGGAAAATAAAGGAGTGGAAATTTTATTTTTAAAGATTTGCAAACTATAATGAAAAAAATTATCCTTCATAAATAATAGTTTATTTAAAATATGACATTGATTATGAATAAAATAATAGTTATAACAACTTTTCCTTGATTTGCCCCAATTTTTTTGAGAGAAGACTTTTTTTGACTACATGTTTAAATCCTTCGACATTCTTCCCATTTCTAACTTTCCATCCTTTTAAATAATAGAAAGTACAAATTTTTCTTCCTCCTTCCTTCTTCCTTCTTTCCTTTCTCTTCCTACCCTCCCAACCAATTATGAAGGAATAGAGAACGGAGTTAACTCTTGCTTCTTCTTCTTCCTTTTTTTTTTTTTTTTTTTTTAAAATATAACTTTTTGTTTGGAAAGAGGAGAGCCGAGTTAACCTCATGAATACGAGCTACGTGGCGAAGTGTGAGAAAACCTCATCCAGAATTCAGTAAAGGCGTCAACATTGTACAAAGCAATGGTCCCACGTAGAAGGCCACAAATTGATACATAAACACATGTGATTGGCCCACAACAATCAAGAGAGAGAGAGAGAAAAAAAAGGGGCAACTAATGTGACACAGCCTTACCTTACTTTCTTTTTTATTTTTTTTCTCGATTCCCCAAACTCCATATCTCCTAGACGTGTCCCCGAATTCCTTACCAAGACGTAACAAAAGTCGCAATTTTGGTCTCAATCAATTAAGTAAAAAAAAGAAAAAAACAGATTTAGCATTCGAAAAACATTTGATCACCGGATTCTCCAACTCGTACGTATGATGTGATGTGATCCCAAAATTCGTTGAAAACAGCATAAAATTCCTTGGAATTCATGATTCACATTTTGATAGATGATTTGTTTTCCAGCTAATTGTAAAATCCTTAATAGCTAATAGAGTATTGTTAATAATACAATATGAAAGGGAAAATTAAAAGTATGCAACTTATAAAACTAAGAGGGAAAAAGGAGTTTTAGGGCAGTTTTCTTTTTAATTTTTTTCCAACCTTTTGATGTTGTTTTGAGATCATTTTCAACTTATGTGTTTGCCTAAATCAAATACCAAATATATATATATATCTTACAACTTCAAATACTAGATAAATCTACAAAACTATAGTGACTTTCAAGTAAATTCATAATATATGCAGATTGAAGAATAGATAAAAATAGTTAATTTAAAAAGATATTTAATACATATACTTGTTTTTCCCTCTCTCTCTTCTTCTTTTTTTTTTCCTAACTATATATTTCATAAAAATAAGAAGAAAGAGAAGCAATAGATATTCCAACAGTTTACTATAACGGCATCATGATTTAAATATCTATAGCAATCTATACTATAGGAGATACTATCGCTGATTTCGGTAGATTTATTTATTTTTTAAAATATTTTTAACTCATTATTTTACTATATGGCTTATATTATAGTAAAAAAAGCTTGAGTAAATTACGTAAAGTATTTCTAATAACTTTTATAATTATATGTACATCTCATATTCTTAAAATCGAGCACTTTCCCCTTTGTTACACATGTGAGTCCCACTTTTTTTTCTTTCATTGATTTTACATGGCAAAAAATTGACATGATAAATGAAATATCTAAATTAAAAAAAATCGAAATAAAAAATAGCAAATACAAAATAGAAAAGAAACCTAAAATTGAGATAATAACATATGGAGCCAATATGCATTACAATGATAATAACATATTTTAGTGATGAACAAGAAAAAAAAGTATATTTTATATCGTGAAGTGGAAGAAACACATAGATAGTATAGAGTTTGAGCAATGCATGGAATTTTTCAACAAGAAGATATGGCAATAGAAAAGCAAAAAGATTTTTAGTGTGATGACATGTGAATTGTGTTCTAATATTTACTATATATTCATACCCATAAATTTTATTAATTAGATTTTAGAGAAAATTTTTAGATTCATAAATGTCGTGGAAAACAATATGTAGATAAGTTTAATATTGTAGTTTTGATTTGATAAAAGTTGCTAGGAAATGATAATATGAGCATTTTTTTTTCTCTTTTTGTTTTGATTTTATATTTATTGTTATTATTTAAGTAGAGATGACTTTTTTTTTTATTTGGATCTACAATATTTTATTTACCATGTAATTTTCATCCAAAATGTTTTATTAAAATAATAATATTGTAAAAAGAAAAAAAAAAAACTTAACTTCCCTAATTTTGGTGAAAATAGTTCAGTTAGAATTTCATCTATTTTCAAACCTTTATAAAAGCAAAGTACTAAAACTCTGCCAACATTTGGCTAACGCATATGGGATTTTAAGGTGGAATTAGACATCGAGCCGGTTCAGAATTGGCTCAAAACCACCGAGTCAAGGGCTAGGCGAAGGGGACTTGGAACTGGCCTGGGATGGGGAAGAGTCGGGCCGGTTCCCTTGACTCGGTTGTTCAAGGGCCAATTCGGCCCCTGAACGGGCCCTTTGAGTTTTTTTTTTTTTGAATATTTTTTTAATCTCGATTTTTAATTACATAGTTTTCATATTGTTTGAGATTATTTCATATTTATCTGTGTGTATTTTTTTAGTTGGTTTAGTTTTTTTTTCTTAAATTTATAAACGTTGAAATTTAATCTACAGTTTCTCAAGACAATATATGATTTTTTGGAATTAATTGGTAGTAATACCCCTTAACCAGGGGTGGGGGGGCTACCAACCGCCAAATTTATTAATTGAATAAAATTATTATAGAAAAAAGAAGGGGACATTTAGCCTTACCTCTTGTACATGATAATAATATACTATAAGTAAATAACAAAAATAAATAAGGGAGTACTATTCCTCTTACAAAATATGTCTAACTCTAATATAATATAAAAGATAAATAAAGTAGTATTACTACCCTTACAAAATTATTTCGCTTATTCAATATCAAGATTTAAACCAGCAAAGCTTTCACCCGATGGGATGAAGTTACTAAAGTATTCATCTTCTTCACTGGACGTCCTGTGTGACTCCTTGCCTTCGACCAATCCTCCACGTAAGCCAGCGCCTCAATGTTGACGGGTGACAATTATGATCGCCACCGGGACAAGATAAGGCTTGTCATGCTAAGTGCCTGTTCAACAGCTACCATTGATGCAGGAGCAACCAAAACTTGGTGAGCCATGTGAGAGAGTATGGGATACATCTTCCTATGCCTTCTCTACCAATCGAGGATGTTGAAATCCGTGATACTATTGTCACTAATTCGAAGTGTGTATTGAAGTCATTGTTAATCATTAAGCTCAATATACTCAGTTGACCCAAAATAGTGCCACTTCAACTTTTGAAACATCATTTGTTGCGCAATGAGAGTGGGATCATGGGTGGTACCATGTGAGCCGAGGGACAGTGAGGGAGTTCGGGACACTTGACCACCAAATATAGTGTAAAAGTTAGAATATAATTCTTCTGTTACCTGGATTGCTCGACGTAATTCTTGCGTGGCAATAACAACATAAGTGTCTTTCATGTCAAAGAATGCATCAACAATGGAAAAATATAAATTAAGATATTCTAATAATATGTCTTTTTTACATTGTGGATCTAGAATAGAAGCAACTAGATAAATTGCTAGAATTTATCTATAAAACTGTAATCATTTTGTAGCCATATCATTTATAGTCACTTGCAAAAAAGTGTTATATCGGGAATCAAGCAGCATCGACAGTATATTCATCGCATTCATAAGGAAGAGATGAACACTAGTTGGGTACACTTGCAAAAATGTTATAATACAGTCATGAAAAACTTTTAAAACATTCAACATTCTACTACATACATCTCAATCGCTAGGGTGCAATGGAATGTCCGAGACATACATGATAACGAAAGAACATAATACATCTTTATAAGTAAGTGTACTTTATAAAAGTCAATGGTGGAATTCCACCTATACTTAACATCCTTTTAAATTTTTTTAAGTTACATTCCATTTTTAATACAAAATCTCTGTTATGCCTTATTTATGGAAGGATGGTCAATTAAAAAATATACTAGTTGTTTTATTGGGGACATTTTAAAATCTAAACAATTCATACCATTTTTAACGCAAATATTTAAAATGTGATAGACACATTAAATGTGGAAAAATGTCTCACATAATATGGGTTGACATAAAGATTGAAGTTCATCAATGGATGCCGTGTTAGCGGCCACGTTGTCAAAACCAATTGAGAAAATATTTTTTGTTAAACCATATTCACCTAAAATAATACTTATAATATGAAAAATGTTTTACGTTGTATAGTGATCGTTGGAAACCCTTAGAGCTATTAGTTTTTTTGTACCTGCCACACATCGTTTACCCAGTGGCATGTAACTCCCATGTATGAATCTTCTTTTCTTAGATTAGTTCATATATCTGTGCAAATGGAAACATGAATTTCAAGAGAATTGAAAAGAGTGGCTAATTCATGTTTACCGTTATGATACAACTTAATGGTGGTTTTTTGTATGGTTTTTAGGTTGTAAGTTCGTGAGCTTGGATTCAGCACTTCTTGCTCGTACTTTAACCGGTGTGGGGAAGCTGCGTGAGTCCATGACAGGTTACACTTTGCTAAGTATTTTACAAGTAAAACTTGTTGTCTATCAGTAGAATAGCGAAATAAGCCTTCTCCTTGTAATCTTGTTGATTGAAAAATTTATTGCTGTGATTTATCTATGCTAAACTCTATGGGGTGTTTCGCTTACATGTGCCTGTTAAAGATGCTATACCCCTCTCCCTTTTTCCACGCATAATTTAATTGGTAGTTGTTGCAATAAGCATGACGATTACTATCTTCCCCTGTAATTTTACGAAAATGTTTGGTAAAAATTTCTGATTTAAGTGGTGCTGGTGGCTTACCCATGGAGTCGGATGAGCCACATAAGTGCCTTGGAATTTCTGCCTCCAGCACTTCTTGCACATCATCTTGCCCTTCTCCTTCCACTTCCTCCTCACTGCCCTGTTATGACAGCTGTTCGCTTTGTCTACCAAAAGGCCTTTTATAAGAGCCTAGGGGTGGCATTATCAAGTCTTCTAGGTATTCATTGGTAAAGTTGTAGATATTGTAATCATCCACTTCAAAATATTGTTAGGGTGGCTCCTGCACGGATTTTTCCTTATCACCTTTGCCAGAACGATTTCTCTTAGAAGAACTTGAATTGCCAAAATGACTTGTCATTTTTTAATATTAGGATAATTATAAAATAATAATATAGGTAGATGAAGGGACAAAATTTATTTAACAGTTAGCAATAAATACAATTAAAATTGTCTAATAGTGTAAAAGATGTAGGCATAACAAATAGAAGATAAGAACACACAAAATAGAAGATGAGAGTACATAAATTTAAGATGAGAGCAAAAGACAAAAGTGAGTGCAATTATTGTGCATAGGTAATTTTGCTCTTCACACTGCACTATTAATTTATATAACATACTTGATCCAACAATATACTTAATTTATTCTACTTCATTGCAATGTTCAAATTAAAAAATTTAAACACTTGCACATTGCATCTACACTAATGCTAAGACCTATTTCTCATTGCCTGCAATCCTATCAACTTACGCAAATTCTTTCTTCAAAATGCACTCTATGCTTTCAAATTCTCTGTGCATAAATTTTACTATTTTCAACCTACACCTTCCTTCTACATTTTTCTTCGGCTGTCTTCTCTTTTTATTTGTTTTTCTTCCCTAATGTTGCAGAGTTGCAGCCTTTAACCTCAATATTTTCTTCTCTCTATTCCTGCTTCATTTGACAATTTTTTTTCTTCTTTTTCAACATGTGTCGGGATACTGTTTTTCAATGTTTGCATTCTTCCGTTGTTTCGCAATGTCATCCAAACTTTCAAACTTTGTCAGGAACACAGGATTGAGAATTCGATTTTTTTTTTTTTGGTCTTATACACGGTTGGACTCGTTGGTTTGGGTTGACCTTAAACTGGTGGGCCAACGGCCAATTCAAAGCTCGCTAATTCATTGGGTTGTGTAATGCAGCCTAGGCATTGAACTGCTAGGCTAATTCCTCAGAAGGGCCGGTTCACGGGTCGAAACCGGCACTCTCCAATGTCTAGGTGAACCACTTTTTCATATTTTACACTATTAGTGGAATGGAAGATTTTACTAAAAGAGGTAGATTGTGGGCCATGCTTCTAGAGAAAAGTATTTTCGTTGTGGGGGCCAACTCAAACTTCAAACACGTGTCCTGTGTACTCCAAACAAGCGAGAAGCAGAGGAGAAACAATTAATTCGAAGGCATTTGAATTTGAAATCCAAATGTAAACATCGATCTTAGGACCACATGTGTGTCCAAAAAGCAACTCTCATTTTTCCTTTAAAACTTTGTCTAATTCCTATTGGGCCACCTATAGTGCTAGCCAATAAGAAGAAGTTACACGTGGTGGGTTCTTTACACAGATCAATGGTGGAGATCTTCCATTTAGGCATTGGATCACTACGTCACTCCGTATAGTATAGAAACACCCAGGGCATGCTCGATCAGTCCTTCCCTACCCTATTTATGCGTCGTTTGGAACATAAATTAGACAGACAAGAGAAAGCGTCAAAAGGAGTTGAAATAAGGGAAAAAACTAAAAGAAAGACTTGCTTCTTCTTCTTCTTCTTTTTTACTTGGAGAAAATCATTATAATTATATGCCATTTGGCATTTGTCAAATACTTACAAAATTGTTTGATTTCACATGGTAATTTGTACTTAATTAACAAATATTAAATTGAATTAAAATTACAGCTATCAATTCTAACTACATACTTACTTAAGAAAATAGTTGTTTGATTCTTCAATTGAATAAAAAGTTACTATTAAAATATTTATTTCAATTTTAGATACCGAATATTCATTTATAATAAATTGCTATCACTTATTAAATAATAATCTCATTTCAATTTAATAGTTCATTTATTATTTTTATTACAAATATCGTATCATTATAAATTATATCTCCAAAAGTATAATTAATATTTTAACTTTATTCTAATTTATTTTCTTACATTATTTTACGGGCCGTAAATCCTAAACTTATAAGGCTCAATCCTTGTAATAGGAGAACCATAATTGGATCATAACCGATCAAATATTCAGTTGGTTCTAAACCTTAAAAATCGTATCTAATTGTGGCTTGATGGCTGATTTAGGGCTTCTCGTCCTTGTAGCTTTGTCTCTTAACATTTGGTAAGACCGCTGGATAAGATTTCCTCGAAAGGAGAACAGCACCCGTGTGAACCGGTTTTGGTTCATTCTAAAACCGGTCCCGGATTGGAGATTCAGAATAGACATCCGATTTGATCTCAACTACGAAATACACGAAAGTTCATACCTTTTTTTTCTCTTTTTCACTTTCTCCCCGTCTACAGTGTTCCCAAACAAATGGAAAGCAAACGGGCAACTACCCGTACACGTATACACCAAATCCCATAAACAAAATTGCATAGAACTCTCTTTATTACGTTCTCTTCTCTTCTCTTCTCCTCTTCCTCCTCTCGTTCTACGTTTCTTCTCTTCCGTTTCGTTTCATAACATCTTACGTAACCAACGCATGACATAACCCGCAAACAAAACAGCTCATGTTCATGAACGAAGACCCAAGTCCTAAGACTTGTACTAAAATCTTCACCATAACAGCTTAGTACTAACCAGTATATCATGAGAAACCTTAAAGTCTTCGGTTTCCAAGTATTTTGATATTTACATATATTTTTCCGTTGTTTTCTTTATATATTTTCATAATTACGTATGGCTGGAATATGCTGTGGAGTAGTGAGTGAAAGCGACTCGAGCGCGGGTGGCGATTCAGCCTCACGCGCCGCGCGTAGGAGAAGGATCGAGATCCACCGCTTCAAGTTCCTTTCCCCGGAGGATTACAAGCGTGAGAATTGTAATGAAGAAGAGAGAGAGAAGAAGGCCAAAAAGCGCATTGTGAAAGTGGGGAGAAGTGATAGGAAATTAATCGAGAAGAACTCGGTCTCGGTTTCGGAAGATTGTGTCGGTGTCGTGTCGATACCGGCTTTAGGGTTTGAATTGGGGAGTAATATGATGAAGTGTCCGAAATTCGGGGTTGCCTCGTTGTGTGGACGGAGGAGGGATATGGAAGATGCGGTGGCGATACGGCCATCGTTGATTCATAGAGACGGCGAAAACGCCGGCATGGAGTTACATTATTTTGGTGTTTACGATGGTCATGGTTGCTCGCATGTAGGCGCTTCGACACCGTTATAGTTATTATACATTAGACTTTTATGCAACCAGCTGATTTAAAAGCTTTTTAAGTTTAATGATAGACGTGAAATTTTATGTTGTACATATTTCATGGTTAGGCTAATATTGTTAATTAAGATTAATGTTTGTGCGGGATTTTGTATGTCAATCGCATTGTAATTGGATGCTGTTTGTGCAAGAATGATGAAAAATGTAAATATTTTGGCTGATTGAGAGATAGACTTGTGGGTTTTGGTTAAATTTTATGGGGTCATTGAAAAAGTTCAAAGATTTTTTTATTAGAGTGGCATTAATTTGAGAGAGAGCTCTAATGGGTTTTTGATTGTCATAGGTGAGACCGTCCAAGATCATCATCTGAAAAATTCTATGGACTGCACTTTTCCGACTAAGATACTATAGAAATCCCCAATTTTTGAGGGATTTATTTGGGAAATAATTAACTGGGTTTTGATTAATTTATGGAGGGTAGATGAATATATTAATATTATTATTTTGAATTTGAATTTGATTATGGGATAATTTAGCTGGGTTTTTGATCAATTTTAGCGTTGGATACTATCGTGTAGGTGGCAATGAGGTGCAGCGAGAGATTGCATGAGCTAGTGAGGGAGGAGTTGGAGAGTGGTGTCCGTGACGGAGAGAAGCGGAGAGACTGGAAAGGTGCTATGGAGAGGAGCTTCATGAGGATGGATAAGGAGGTGGTGGCTTGGAAAAATGAGGCCACGGTGAGTGCCAACTGTCGGTGTGAGCTGCAGACGCCGGACTGCGATGCGGTCGGTTCGACCGCGGTGGTGGCTATCGTGACGCCGGATAAGATAATTGTGGCTAACTGTGGGGATTCCCGAGCTGTTCTTTCACGGAATGGGAAGGCCATTGCTTTGTCTTCCGATCACAAGGTTGGTTGGCTCTTCCTACATATTTCAATTCGTATATTTGGCTTCGATTTTCATTTATCGTAGAAACTTGGTTGTTTTTTTTTAGTCCTACGGTTGTACTAAATAATAAATTATGAACGGCGAAAGTGACTTGCGATCTTCCTCGTACGATTTAAATTAAAAATAAGTGAAAAGAACCATCTTAAGGTTAAAAACTTCAAATTAAAGAAAGAGAATCTTAGTTTTAAAATATAGGAAGATCATCTTAAGGGAATGTGACGACGTTGGGATCTTGACCTATGTTAATTTGTACGTTTGACCTCGGCCTCCAGCGCTGATTTATATTTGACGTGTCACTCGGATTTCTAATTCTATTGTTGATCAATTCTATTTTGTTTCTTTAATCACGGATTTGGATTCAAAACTACGTTGTATCATGCCCGAGAATACTAGATCTACTTTGTATTATTATCATTATCGAAAGCTTGTCCATATTACTATTATGTGGTTACTCACTGATGATTTTGATTTGGATTGACATATTATAAGAATGGGTTTCATTTTTATTGAATTGATAATTATGCAAATAGCCGGATCGTCCTGATGAGCTAGACCGGATTCAAGCCGCTGGTGGCCGAGTTATCTACTGGGAAGGGCCACGGGTGCTTGGTGTTCTCGCAATGTCTAGAGCAATTGGTATATACACCAGAATTATTTTCATTGAAAAAAAAAAGAATGCAGATTTTCAAGCTTTCTTATGATTCGAATAAATAAAGGGTAATTTTGCTCTCTTCATTTTCTTCTCCCCCACTTTTCCGGCCAGGTGATAATTACTTGAAGCCATACGTGAGCTCTGAGCCGGAAGTGACTGTAATAGACCGGACGGAGGAGGATGACTGTTTAATCCTTGCAAGCGATGGACTATGGGATGTGGTTTCGAACGAAACAGCTTGCGGGGTGGCACGTATGTGCCTGCGCGGAAAGGGGCCAGTGCCACCGGAGAGAGTGGAGGAGGCAGTGGTGGGTTCGTCGAAATGGGGTGGTGAGACGGCGGATAAGGTTTGTTCCGACGCTTCGTTGTTGCTGACTAAGCTGGCTTTAGCGAGGCTGAGCGACGACAACGTCAGCGTTGTCGTGGTGGATCTTAGAAAAACTGACACATAGATGTGTCCTTTCAAATGCCTTTTTCTGAAACTTTTTTTTTTTTAATCTATGGTTTAATTTGATTAAATTTTAGTGGTGGTTTAGCTGGCTGGTTGGTTGGTAAATTGGGGTCGGGGTCAAAGGCCCACGGTTTGGTCAGAAATGACGACGCTTTGCTTACAAATCCACTGTGGGTGGTTGAAAGGAAAAGGAAAGTGAAGAAGAATCCGTTCTTTATTACCACCCCCCCCCCCCCCCCCCCCCCCCCCCCCCCAAAAAAAAAGAGTGAAATATGTAAACTTGGAAAGCTGAAACGGGAAACTAAAAATGCTCTTTTTGTGCCCCCAACTTACACGAATGTTATTCAATTCATTTATGTACTTCAAAGATGCAAAGAAGTAATGTATTATCTGGATACTCATTCCACAGCATCTCTTTTCACTTACGTGAAAGAGAAAAAAGTGGTGATTCAAAGTGTGAAAAAGATGGATGATATATATCATTAAAAATTATGCAAATAGAAGATATTGTAATATTTTTATTATTATTATGACTCCATTAGACATAGTTAATGTGATAAATGCATATTATTATTTATTTTGTAACGCATGATAGATACTATGTTAGTATTTATTTTGACACTCAAGCATTGCATTAATGACTTATATGAGGTATTCTATATATATACACCATATCTTATATACTATTACAATCTTAGTACAAATTTTCATCCCTTTTTAATTTTGGATCCAAACCTTCGTTATCTTTTATGTAATTTTTCCAATTTCATAGGTTTTCCTAGTATCTTTCAAATAATTGACAATTATATAAATGCTTAATATTCTATCAATATATGAGATAATGATATTATTTTAATGAATATATATCAATTAAAAAAACTTTACCGCGACTTACATATTAGGCGTGAAATTATGTAGTTGCTAATCAATTCAGAAAGCACTCTGAAAAAAAAAAAAAAAGGAAAATATTATTTTAAAACCAAACATGGATGTGGTGGAAGTAGGACAATATTCCAGAACGTACTTTTTGCTGTTCTCCATATCATACGGCTCTTAAACCCAGCCCGTGGTGGATCCCGAGGGACAAAGTCAAAGCGCTTGATCCTTTGCCCCATACTTTGAGATGGTCCTCCTTGCTCAGGTGGTCTTCCCTTATCTTCCCTAATGCCAATATAATTCTTTGTCGGTAAACATACTAAGCTTTTACACAATTCCACGTTTCATTATCGACCGAGCATCTGATCCAAATTTGATGTTCAAGTGTGTTTACATACGCACACGTGAAGAGCATGTACATAGTACTAGAAAAAAAAAGTTTATTAATCATTGACTGCTAAACAAGTGCTAATGCTAATGATGTTCAATCAACGGTCATGTTAGAAGAACCTTTTTTGTCTTTTTTAAAATAAACAAATGGAGATATTTCTACTCCACTAGGTTTATTAAACTATTGTAGCTTATCTACATAGTACATTGTATTAAGCTCCTTTGTCATATGCGATTTATTGTTTAACATGATGTTAACTTTAATAGTAGACGACGCCAGCAGGTAATGATAACGGAAAATGTTCCATCCAATCTCTTAAATGGTGTTTTGATCCATAATCCTTTCAATTCATATTCTACTATGTCCGAATAAAAAAATATTAAATATTTATTATATATGACCATATAATCGAGAGATATGAAAAAAGTACCATTTAAGCAGAGATAAATTCTAGATTAAAAAAAAAAAGCAGAGATAAATTCACTAATTTTAGTAGAGAATAGATAGGAAATTGCTTGAAACTTTTACATTTTTTGGTTTTAATGCCCAATTTTTCATTTTTTTTCCTTTTTATTTATTTGGTGCCTCTACTTTTCAGTAGTAAGCAAATAATTCTATCATAAACATGAAATAATAACAGCTGAAGCATCTAAACTTGTTTATATTCTGTTTCGGTGCCCAAACTTCAATTTTTTTATTTGTTTCGGTATGTCAACTTTCTGAAGGACAAAAAAGGTTTGTCAAAAGTGAAAAGATTGACAAGAAAGTACTAATGGGAAAGACAAAAAAAAAAAAAAAGAAAAGAAAAAGATGGATATATATATTAATTTTACACTTAAAATTTAAAATCGTTAAATGTTTTAGATAATGGACTTTTTGTTAGGTTGAAATTATTAAATTTTTACTTATTAAATTTATTATCTTTATCATTATGACAAACAATCTTTTATCATATAATACAAGTGTAAGTATAGTTGCAAATTTAACAAATAAAAATTCAATTAAATATAATATCTAATAATTTTAAAATTTAGATGTAAACTTAAAAATCATTTAAGATTAGATAGTGATCTTAACATTATCGACTCATGATGAATCTGTAACACATCACCTAAAGTGGGTGATGTAGTGCGAACCTTTTCTACACGGGGATTACTGTGATCACAGTACAAACATTGAAAAGGAAAATTTATCGATAGCAAGTTTTCACTAATGTAAAAAATCGAAGGGCACAAATTGTCCAAAGTAGCTTCTCATTATTTCTGCACCACACAAGCAGTAAACTAGAATAGCAACCAACTACGATACCAGAGGCAGCTGCAACTAGGGTGATGCAGGGACAGAACAAAACCTTTTCAAGATGCCACTGGACCATGAACCCACTTCTCACGTCGATCTTCTATATACCACTTTAGAGTGCTACACCTCACAATTCTCTATCCCCATCTTGGACTTCACAGCTCTGAAGTGACTTCAACTTTCTATAGCCTTTGTCAGTGCCAAAGATCCTGACGTCAAAGCAAAAAGTGGAGATATCATGGTCAAGACATCACACTTCCCAGTGCACACATTTTCTCTAGAGCCAAGTTACATAAACATAAAGGTTGGGCAAAGCTTAACCATCTTTAGGTTACGACTCAATCAACAAAAGAACAGTGGAGAAGTGAATTTTTCAGATGTTAAAATCTAATTTCTCCTACGCTTGTAATGTGAAAATTATTTTCACAACAAAGTTGAGGTTGCTGTCAGTGCAATATTGTAAAACTGAGACATTCCGTCCCGTATCTGGTAACATCAATGCAGCAAGAAGATGCAATGCTCAGGGCGATTCTCACCAAAAAACCATTGGATGATTAAAGGCCCTCCAAACTCCAATACAACGGTCATCAAAAAACCACTCCTATTGAATGAAAGACTGATCTAGATAAGAGTATCAGCATGTCCGAAAGACTGAAACAGTAAGACTTAGAAAAGCAGAACACTCACGAAATGAATAATGATAACTGTAAGAAACCAAAGTCTCACACGATACCATAAACTTCAAGAGCATCAAGAGAAAAGGTCATTGTATAGCGCATGAATGGAAAAACAAGCTTCTGACCTTCCAACAAAAAGTCACAACAAACATCACTTAAAACAAGCAACCAGTCCAAATCATGCAATATGCTTCTCTTGCAAAATCCCAGATTTATTATCTGCATTGCCTTCTGCATCATTACCATTACTGTTTACTGGAATTCAACCAAGTGACTTGGGTGAGGGTCCAAAATATAGAAGTTTTAGAGAAAATCTGCATCTATAACTCAGATGGAATCCTAATAATCTATCCCTGTTGTTTAGGCTGCTTGGACAACATAGCACTATCAAAGCCTAACAATATAAAATGAAACCTTACCAGTCCATGTATACAAAGGTTGATGAGTAGTTTCCAGACTTGGTATACAACAATCGATGATGGTAGTCATGAAAATCGGATCTGAAAGGTTGATGGGACAAAAGAACATGTTGCTTAATGAGATGGATTTATGCTGCTGAGACCTTGCAAAATAAATGAAATACTCACCCTCCATACAAAGGAAAAAAGTTCGAGGGACTCCATGGGAAATGGTAACCAGAATGAGCCTCAACAGTCTCCAGCACTCTGAGGACCATCCACAGCCAGAGAGTAAAGAGATGAGGCCCTGTGATGGCTGGACCAACAATGGTAGCAAAGCCAAGGAACAATATCTCAGCAGGATGAGCATACTCAGATGTCAGTCCAAAAGGAGTAGCATACCTGCATGACAGCCATCAAGTTATTAGTTCCATGGGTTGACAAATCAGTAAGGTCATTTGCAGTAAGCCACCACTAGACCCATAAAGCTGCACTTACTCATGGTGGACACTGTGAACATGCTTATACAGCCATTTTGTATGCAGAATCCTATGCCCCCAGTAGAATACAAAATCTTCAAGTATGAAGTAGAATACAACCTGAGTCAAAACAACTCTCCTGCCACAACAAATACACCATAGAGGCCATCTCAAATTTGACACAGAAAGTGTAATTCATTCATTTCTTTTTTTTGGATGATCATATAACTCAAGCATTTCAGCAATGTAAAACAGTAAAATGAAGTTGCTGTTACCACAAACATCAAAGAATTACAACTGCTCAAGTCCTTTTAACTTAATAATAATGAAAGAAAATGGCAAAACAACCCCATTCCATATTAACTTAGTTACATGGACCTTGAAAAGCAAAGAATTTGAAACTGATTCTACTGTTTGAATGAGAGCTATATACCAAGTAAATCGACCAAATTAGAACCTAAAACTAAATCTTCATGAAAGAGCCTAATAATAGGAGCCTCATGTTGCTGTTTTCTCCTTGCTTTACTCTAAGATCAAACCAAAGGCCAAAATAGTAACCAAAGCTAAAAGAAAGAGATTTTGAATAGGTATAGTTTTGATTCTTGATTGTTTTGCTCACAAAAGAATGAAAGTTATCAACACTATTTCATAATGACAGGATTTCATATTTATAGAAAAATTTCATGGATAAAATATATCAAGTATCTAATTTCAAGTATACATAACAAAACTATTTTCCAATCTTCATCTATAAAAATGAAAAAAAATTAAGATACTGAATAAATTTGCAAGTAGTTTTGACTATTATGATAAAATGACTTGTAATTCAAATCCTGATGCTAGACTACTAAAACTTTTCTTTAAGACTAGTATGAAATAAAATAACAAGCAGATAGCCCACATTAATTTTATAAATAAAAGAGAATAGCTGGCAGCCGTGATGCCACACAGCCCATGCCCAATAAAGAAAATTGTTCTAAACTCAAAAGGAAGAACTTGTCATAATTCCCTCCTTCCACCATTTATTTGAAGGCTAAGTGGGTCATTCCTAATGGGCTCAAAAAAATATTTGGGCTTTCAACTTTCAGTCCTGAATAGACTTTTTCCTCACATTCACCATCAATCAGACTTCTGCAACCACATGTTATATCAACTTTAATGACCAAAGTTTCAAATTATCAAACTTGACCACCATCAAACCAAATCTTACATTGTCCCTCCTTAGATGGCAACATGTTACATCATTGGGTCAATGCTCTAGTGTTCAGTCGATTGATGATCATGTCAGGTTCAACTGTAGGTCTAGGGATTTTTCTTCCTTGCTTTCCTATGGTGAAATGTTGACTCAGGCTTATTCGAGAGAACCCAACAATCTCTAGTTAGACAACCAAATTTTGGAAATAAAACTTAACATACTTCATTCCTGGAGCTAAAGCTCCTTTTAAACTTTAGTATATGGTGGCTTATTGGAATTAATAACTGTTGCAAGTAAATCCCACAATATCTGCCACACTACTCACATGACAGCTCGTATATCCACCCACTACTACGTATACCAACTGCACATCCAGCCTACAGACAACAACAGAAATACAAAAACAGAATCAACAGACATACAAGACCCACTATGTGACATGAATTTACAAAGACAACAAAAACTCTAAAGATTCCTTTTCTTCCTGCATGCGTAAACATGCTTGAAAGGGGTAACTCCACAGTGTGAGCATAGCTCATGCTCAACAGAGAGACAATGTAAATGACAGGCTATCATGTTTTATTCACACTACTGGGATCCAGTCACAAATTGATGAATATTGCCTCATATAGGATTTGAGTTTATTGGTGTTCTGTCCTCGTCAAGAGAACCTAGTGTAAAATTACAGTTTGAGGGCTTGTTAGAAAGAACTTTCCAATCTTGGAGACAAATAAATAAGAGAAAATAATTCTGGCCTGCCTTATTTCTCAATGTAATGATATATGTATACAAGCACTTTATTGCCTACTTGTAAAAATAAAAAGACATCATCCTGAAATAATACTGGAATCAAAAGGTAAACACTTCTAAAATTATTGCCAGAGAGACTTATAGACTCAAAAAATAAATAACCAAATATTGACTGTAATATATCAGTTATAGTGGGCAGATACTGGTAGGAACTCTTTTCTTGCTGAAACAAGATAAAAGTAATCAAGACAGGCAGCACATGAATCAGCAATGTTTTGAAAATGAGGTGACCATATGGAGTTTCTATTATATGTCGAGGTAAAGGAATGAGAAAAGATTAGGACTGAGCTCATGTACAGTTCCAGATATTCCTCGTACTAATCTTTTTTCTTTTTCTGTGAGCAATAGCTCCTCTTGATTGTATTGTTGAGATCTCGATCCTTATAACATTTTATATTTTTTGTTGGTACTTTGATTGAAATCTTAGGTCATCCTTTTCTTGCCTTGTTTTGGCCTTTTGGCTTTGCTTATCCTTGTATATTCTCTCTCATTAAAGAATGACGCAGCGCGGATAGCGTAATGAAACAAATCCGATTATAGATTGGTTTCTCAAACAACAAAGAATAACGAAGAATTACTCTTTGACGAAATCTGGTTACGCACAACCGATAATCGGAGAAAATCCTTTCTCAGAAGTGTATTTCAAATGGTTCATAAAACGTAACCCTAGAATAACCTAACATCGGTATATATACTACCCTGTAAAAATACATAGAAAAGGAAATATACACGTACACGTGGAAATAAATATTACTATACACGTCTACTCTTTGTCGCGTACATGGCCGTGCCTCTCAGCCGTGTATGATTCTGTGAGCAATCTTGACCGAATACATGGCCGTGTTTCTGACCGTGTATGGAGACCGTGTATGCTTCTATGGGAATTCCTGACCGAATACACGGCCGTGTTCCTGACCGTGTATGGAGACCGTGTATGCTTCTGTGGGATTTCTTGACCGAATACACGGCTGTGCTTCTGACCGTGTATAGAGGCCGTGTGTCTTTCTAGAAGTTCCCTTGACTCGTTACACGGCCATGTAACAAATCGTGTATCAGCCTGTGTCTCCATCATTCTCTCCCACCAATGGAGAACTCGACCCCGAGTTCTCGTTAGGATATAACGGCGTGTCATCTGGGTATAAAAGAGATAAGTCCGCGACATTAAAAGTACAAGAAATGTTCATATCTTCAGGAAGTTGTACAATGTATGCATTGTCGTTTATCTTGTGCACAACTTCATAAGGCCCATATTTTTTTTGTTAGAGCTTCCCATATCTACCCGCAGGGAAACGCTCTTTCCGAAGGTAAACCATTACCTGATCGCCCACGGCAAAGAGTTTCCTCCGTCTATGCTTATCCGCAGCCCCTTTGTATCGGGTATTGGCTTCCTCTATCTTTCGTCTAACTTCCGCTGCGGTGGTTTGGTATTGTCCCGCCATATGTTTAGCAGCAACATCGCCCACCATGTCCTTGAGTAATTTGATCAAGTCTAGCGCATGTTGTGGTGTTTTGGTATATACTACTGAGAACGGTGACCTCCCAATAGTTTGGTGGACGGAACTATTGTAAGCGAATTTAGCCTGAGCCAACGCTTGATCCCACTACCCTGGCTTCTCACGACAAATACTTCTAATGAGGTTCCCGAGGGTCCTGTTAGTTACCTCTGTTTGACCATCGGTTTGAGGATGAGCGGTGCTATTGTAATTCAGAGATGAGTCAAACATATAGCAGAGAGTCCTCTAAAAGTGACTAAGGAATTTGCTATCTCTATTGGAAGTAATGGATTTTGGGACCCCATGTAGACGCACCACTTCCTTGAAGAATAACCGTGCGATTGCCCGTGCATCAGCGGTCTTTCTGTAGGGGATAAAATGGGCTATCTTGGAAAACCTGTCGACTACAACAAACACAGAGTCAGCACCTCGTTGGCTATGAGGCAAACCAAGTATAAAGTCCATCGACAAGTCCTCCCAAATGTTCACCGGCACGGGAAGAGGAGTATATAGGCTAGTGTTTTAGGATTGTCCTTTCGACACTTGGCAAATATAACACCTTTCCACGATTCTATACACATCCCTCTTTAACCGAGGCCAAAAATACCTTTCGGTAATTGCAGCTAGGGTCTTATCTTTGCCCATATGCCCCGCCAATCCACCATCGTGCAAGTCTCGGATAAGCTTTTCCCGTAAGGAAGTTTCAGGAATGCACAGCTGATTCCCTTTCATTAAGTATCCCTCATGGATATGGTAGTCGTCACAAGGTTCTTTGTTGGCACACTTAGTCCACGTTTCCTTAAAGTCGTTATCCCCTTCATATAGCTCTTTTAGTTTCTCAAAACCAACAATGTCTGCACTTAAAGTAAGTAAGACATCTGCTCTTCTACTCAGGGCATCTGCGACCTTGTTTTGCACACCCGACTTGTGCATTAGTCTGAAAGGAAACCTTTGCAAGAACTCAATCCACCTGGCGTGCATGTCCTTACTAATCCGGGTTTGGCCACTTAAGTGTTTAAGAGCTCCGCAGTCAGAATACAAAATGAACTCCTTTCCAATCAAGTAGTGCTCCCATACTTTAAGAGCTCTCACCACGGAGTAGAACTCCTTGTCATATGTAGACCAAGTCCTCCTTGCTTCACACAATTTTTCACCATAAAAGGCGATAGGTCTTTTTTCCTGTGACAGTACTGCTCCAACTCCAACTCCATTGGCGTCACAGTCCACCTCAAATAACTTCTCAAAATCTGGTAGCGCCAATACAGGAGCGCCACATAATCGTTGCTTCAAGTTCATGAAACTTGCTTCCGCTTTTTCGCCCCATTGGAACTTACCCTTCTTCAAACACTCAGTCAAGGGGGCAACGACTGTACTAAAGTGCTTAATGAATTTCCTATAGAAACTAGCTAAGCCGAGAAAACTTCTCAACTCAGTAACGGTTCTCGGAACAGGCCATTCTCTAATCACTTTCACCTTTTCGTCATCTACCATCACCCCTTCACTGCTAACTATGAACCCAAGGAACAATAGTCGCTTTGACATAAATGTGCACTTCTTAAGATTGGCAAACAACTTATTTTCTTTCAGTACCGACAAAATACACTTCAAATGCTCAAGATGCTCCTCTTCAGATTTACTGAATACCAAAATATCATCGAAATACACAATTATAAAACGACCATTAAAGGGTTTTAATACCCGATTCATCACTCTCATGAAAGTACTTGGTGCGTTACTAAGACCGAACAGCATCACCAACCACTCACACAACCCCTCCTTTGTTTTGAATGCCGTTTTCCATTCATCTCCGAGACGGATCTGAATCTGGTGGTACCCACTCCGCAGATCTATCTTGGAGAAGATGGTGGCTCCACTCAACTGATCCAACATATCCACGATGTGCGGGATGGGGAATTTGTACCCTATGGTAATCTTATTGATAGCCTTGCTATCAACACACATCCTCCAGCTCCCATCTTTCTTGGGAGTTAACAAGGTTGGAACCGCACATGGACTCAAACTGTCCCGGATAAACCCCTTGTCCAAAAGCTCTTGGACCTTTTCCTGTAGAACTTCGGTCTCCTTGGGACTCATCCTATAATGTGGGAGATTTGGGAGACTTGCTCCGGGAACTAGGTCTATCTGGTGTTGAATATCTCTCAGAGGTGGTAGACCCTCAGGTAGATTGTCCGGAACCACCTCCTTAAACTCCTCCAGTACTCTTTACTGCCTCCGGTACTTCCCCATCAACCTTCTTCTCTCCAACTGCCACATCTTTTACTATGAGGGCATGTACCACTCGCGACTCCCTCAGGTCTTCCATCACTTCCTTCTCTGATTAAGTGACGGTTAGGAATGAACGACTCCCCACTCTCTTCTCCTTCACGTGTCCTTCCCTTTTCAATGGTAACAAGGTGTACCTCACACCCTCCTTCTCCAATCTGTATACATTCTCTTTACCCGCATGTTGCGCGTTCACATCAAATTGCCATGGTCTCCCGAATAAAAGGTGACAAGCATCCATGTCTACAATATCACAGAATGGTTCATCGTGGTAATTCCCTATTGAGAAAGGTACCCTGCATCTCTCCTTGACTTCAATTCTTTCGGCCGCTTTAATCCAACCAATGGTGTACGGGTTCGGGTGCTTCTCGATAGGCAACTGCAGCTGCTTCACAACTTCCCGTCCTATGATGTTTTCGCAACTCTCGCTGTCTACTATTAGTTCAAACAACTTCCCTTTAATAGTACACCTTGTGCGAAATAGCTGGTGTCGCTGTGTGATCTCTTCTTGTTTCGGGGTAAGCATCATTCGTCGAATCACATAAGTCGATTCTGCTGCTCCTTCCTCTTCTTCATAATACTCTCCCTCTCCATCAGGTCCACAGCAAACCTCCTCATTATCCTTCCTATCAAGGATGTTTACACTTCTCCTAGCAGGACATTCGTTTGATCGATGACCCAATTGATTACATCAAAAACACTTACCCAAGATAGGTTTGGCATAAGGATTACTCTGCCTCTGGGTTCCCTTATGTTCCATCGGCTTCTTTCCCTCACTTTTCTCTTCTCTCTTGGCACTGTCATCAGTAGGCTTGTATGCAGTAGTTTTACCTTTCTTAAGTCCCGACTTACTACCACTACCCACAGCTTCACCGACATATCCCTTCCTTTCTCCTCCATATCTACTACCCTGCTCCTGCAACATTAGCTCCGCTCGGAGAGCCAAATTCTTTGCTTCTACTAGGGTCCTCACCATTGTAACTCCAATTTTATTTTTAATTTGGAGCTTCAGCCCTTCCACATACCGTGCTACTTGCTGGCCTTCGCTCTCCCTCAAGTCATTCCGTTCGGCCAACTTCATGAACTCCGCCGTATACTCATGCACTGAACGTTGCCCCTGGCGGCACCGCTGATATTGTTGGAACAATATCTGCTCATGGTCCGGCGGGAGGAAATCATGTTGCAACAACTGCTTCATGCAATACTATGTTCTCACTGGGTGTTTTCCCTCCCGTTGCCTCCTGCTCTGCAGCCTCTCCCACCATGCCGAGGCGCCACTCTTCAACCTGCACGCCACCAACCTCACTCGGCGGTCTTCGGGAATTTCCATATAGTCAAAGAATCGATCCACTTCCGCAACCCAATCGAGGAAGCCTTCGATATTAAAGCTACCATCAAACCATGGAATGTCGACCTTCAGGCGGTAGTCTCCTCCATCCCCCTGATCATATCCTCCACAGTTCCTCCGATAGTCGCCATCGCTATGATGGTTCCCATAATGAGTCGTCCGATAACCACCACCTCTACCACCGCGCCCTCGTTGTGGCCTACTCCCATACGTATCATCACTCTCCTTGCTGGAATCCTCATCCCCTACATGTTCCCACTTGTTCTCAACGACAGGTTGGATTTGGGGTCTACTGCTAAGGCGTCCTAACAACACGTGGCGGTTGTTATACGTCCACCGAATTCCTCCGCTGCACGTGGCGGATTCCTAACAACACCCCCAACCCTATTGGGGTCTACTGCCAAGGCGTCGAAATGCTCAATCAGTTCATCAAGGCGCCGTTCCATACGCCCGACCTTTTGATGCATCGCGTCGAACTCTACCCTTAGAACCCACTGATGGTTTCCTTGTGACCTCGCATCTTGAACACCGTCAAGAACACGACCGCTGTCATCGGCTTGATGAGTTGACATCTCCACAGGAAATAGCCTTGCTCTGATACCAACCGACGCAGCGCGGATAGCGTAACGAAACAAATCCGATTATGGATTAGTTTCTCAAACAACAAAGAATAATGAAAAATTACTCTTTGACGAAATCTGGTTGCGCACAACCGATAATCGGAGAAAATCCTCTCTCAAAAGTGTATTTCAAATGGTTCATAAAACGTAACCCTAGAATAGCCTAACATCGGTATATATACTACCCTGTAAAAATACATAGAAAAGGAAATATACACGTACACGTGGAAATAAATATTACTATACACGTCTACTCTTTGTTGCGTACACGGCCGTGCCTCCCAGCCGTGTATGATTTTGTGAGCAATCTTGACCGAATACACGGCCGTGTTTCTGACCGTGTATGGAGACCGTGTATGCTTTCTGTGGGAACTCCTGATCGAATACACGACCGTGTTCCTGATCGTGTATGCTTCTGTGGGATTTCTTGACTGAATACACGGCCGCGCTTCTGGCCATGTATAGAGGCCGTGTGTCTTTCTGGAAGTTCCCCTGACTCATTACACGGTCGTGTAACAAACCGTGTATCAGCCCGTGTCTCCATCATGGCCTTTTGGCTTTGCTTATCCTTGTATATTCTCTCTCATTAAAGAAAATACAAATATCTAACCTTTTATCAAAAAAAAAAAAAGTGACTATATGGAGACAAAAATGAGCTTGAAAAAGGCCAAGGTCTTATCTCTAATTGTTTTGACATCCACTAAGGGATGCAATTATGTGTCTGACATCATCTAGGAGTATAGAGGGCTAAGGTGTCACAAAATGCCACATCAATTATATATATATATATATATATATAAGGAAACATGTGCAACTGCAAAAGCGAGTAGGGGTTACAAAACTTGTAAAGAGCAAAGCGTCAGAAAGAAGAGACACTCTTAGTTATATATATATATTGGTAAGTAAGTAATTTCATTGAATGTAAGGAAACATGTACAGCCACAAAAGCGGGTAAGGGTTACAAAAACTGTAAAGAGCAAAGCTTCAGAAAGAAGAGACACTCTTAGTTACAATATTGAAGACTCAAATAAACCAATATCTGCCTAGCTATAACAAATGGAAGTTAGAGAACCCACTACCACCCTTTTTAAGAGAGAGAAACAAGAGAGACAACATATGTAATAATGTAACGTTTAAGCATTAAAGAACCTGAAAATACCAGGATGGCAATGGAAGGCTACTTCGCATGCCCATGCGTTTAAAGACAGGATAGGAGAAAATCATAACTGGTAGATTAACGCCAAGATGATAAAGAACTAGCCGAGTGATGCATTTCTCTTGAGCAGCTGGGCTGTTATTCTTTGGCTGCACAAAAGCACAAAATAAAAGATGTAGGTAATGCTAAACATAATTAATGGACACATGATATGATGTTGTTGATGATGTCAATCTTTTCATCTGTTTGTCAAACTAGGGAGGCAGATAACCGTTGCTACCATGCACAGTAAACCAAGCATTTGAAAATCAAGGGAACATCCATTTTAGTAAAACATAAGTCCAAAGTGGAAGCAATTGAAGGAAGAAGAATGCTGCCTTGATGAGGTTAAACTTGAGGAAAACTCAGAGCATGAACATGATTGCCAAAGGAAAGTGTAGAGCATCAAAATCCTCTCTCCTAGGACTGAAGACAAAACAGGAGTGGACTTCACACAGTAAGTGATACCTATGTGATTGCATAGAAACTCTTTTGCAGGAGCAGAGTACATATTCCCAATATATACAGATTTTGCCAGCTACAAGTTGATACTAATTTGACAAGAGGAACTGAAAACTGCCTAACAAATACAAAAACAAAAGGAGAATTGTCAGACCTGAATTTTATACTTTGCTAGCCATCCTGCCCTTTCCAAACATATGAAAGGAAGTCCTGAGAGAAAAAACACGCTTTCATGAAGAATGAAACTCCCAAGGCAAGCCAATTGAAAGTCACTGAAATGAGTGATCAGATACTGCATAGTTGGAAACAGAATGAAAATGCATAAGTACCTCAAGAGATTTATGAATGATAAAGCATAGGACTGACTCTAAGTTCAATGATTTAAGGATGGCTTCATGTATTAAGATTTTAAGTAAAAGAATATGAAAAATACTCCAAAATTAGACAGAGGGCGAATGCACAACATGTGAAAATTGAAGCCAGAATATGGATAATTTGCACATGTAAAAGGGAAAATATCATTTTCATTAGAAGATGACTGTGAAGATGAGTATGGATGCAAAAAAATTCCTTGGTTTTGATGCACCTAGCACTGATGATTACCGGAATCAACAGAAAACTAAACAATGTTTTGTTGAAGGTCAATATTTTTTTTTGGATAAATATTGAAGGTCAATATTAGTACACAATACTGTCAAATGACTGTTTTAATTGGTAATTATGATGTGAAATTATCGAGTAAATACAAAAACTGGTTGCTGAAGAAAAAATAGAGAAGTTGTTGCCTTCTTATATTTAAAAACTAAACCTTATCCAACATATAAGCTTGCCAGATTGGATTGAAAAATAGCCCAAGATTCATGCAAAAATTCAATGTCTCTTCAACAATGCAATCCTTTTTAACCTTTTCTATTGCTATCATCATAAAGGAGAGTATCTTGAGCATCACGTTCTATTTTCAAGAATATTAGAAATGTACACTATCTATGTCACATCTTTTATGTAGTACCATTGTTATCTTGGTAACCGTGAATGCAAAATCAGCTAATAAACATGCAGGCTACTGTATTTTCAAACACACTCAGAGTTGAAAGTAAATCTTGGAAAGCAAACTCCTCTTTGCCCCTTTTCCATCTTGACTAACGACATTTCTATGCTAATGCATTTGCTTCCGATACTTTCTCCAAGCAAATAAGACAAAAAGAAAGGGCCAAGAAAAGGAAAGTGATTGAAAAAAAAAAAAAAGTGAAACCAAGATATCAAATTGATCCTTTTAAATCTTGATAGAAATCTTTCTCATTTCAGAGGTTCCCTCAGAATTGCCTATTATCTACCTGGCAAGAAATGAAAGCCATTGGTTCCTCAACCTTTTGTACAAAAGGGAGCACCAAAAATATGCAAACATTTCATGCACATTTTCAGATTACTAAATATCTCCTCATCGGGAAAATGCAGATTTCAGAAACCAAAGAAAACCGCTAGCAATAGTACAGGTCATGGGTAAGTTATAAACTTACACATTCCATTTACTGTTTACAGCATATTCAAATTTTATTTATATGGCTTTGATTATGTAAAGATGGGAGGAAGCTCTGGATAGGTGTTTGAAAGAGAGCTACCCATCTTTGTTTCTTCAAATGCCTTCTAAGAATGCAGCTTTTCGGTACCCAGTTTGGGAAAGCAAATTACAGTGACAAGCCCTATGTGGAGGAAGTCAAGAAATGAAACCTTTGCATGAACAAAAAATATGTTGACGCAATTACTTCTGAAATGACATGCAAATTAATAATCTTAGTCTCAAAATGATTCCTGTTAAACCTGGCAAACCATCACTTCCTACCAAAAACATTTCATCCAGCGTTGACAGATAGAGACCAGTTACCGCTACGACACTGATTGATATGGATAGGGAATCAACATTAGATACTGTTGTTTACAAAAAAATAAAAAATAAAAAATAAAACAAATTCCCTTCTTCCTCCGATTTCCAATGGTTCATTTTTTAAGGTATCGTCACAAACTTATCCAAAAATACCAGACATTCATACTCCTCGTTAAATCAGATTCAAATCTAAATTTAAGTGCACTAAAACATAATAACATTCTCATTGCAGAAGAATCGAAATCGAAATCACTATAATCATTCCATTTCGAGTAAATTTCTGTAGAATAATCAAAACAAACACAAACTTCCAATATCACTCACATTCTACACAAGATTCGCTTCTAAGTTAGGGCAAAACGAATGACAACCTGTACAAATCAAAATCATACAATGGAGAACAAGAGAAGAAGAAGAGAGAGAGAGAGAGAGAGAGAGAGAGAGAAGTTACCAGCCAACAAGATTCGAGAAATGAAAGTGAAGCCATTGGAAGTAAGAAAGCGGAGCTCAAGTACGTATCGCCAATCTCTGGACTGAGGTGGGAGTGAAAGTGAACACAAATGAAAATCGCATTACGAGGAGCAATTAATTTATATGGAGTGGGACAGAGTTGTGTGGGAGTGGGAACAGGGGATAGGGACGCAGGAGATGAGACAGACTGGCAAGTGGAATCGCAGCCTTATTTAAAAGCTTTTAATTTTCGATAACGACGGGGTTTTGGAAGGATTTGGACTCTGGGGTTGGGGTGGAGGCTTTGTGCCTGTGGGCGTCTTGGCGGTAACTTCATGCCCTTCCCATTTTTAATCCTCCTGATTTTTATTTTTCTTTCCTCCTTTTCGTTTTCCAACGGAGAAATTACACTGGCATGGTTAGCGTTTGTTCTCCACATTTTATAGTACCATATTGGATGAGTAAATATTGTGATTTAAAAAAAATTATAAATATTATAGTCATAATAATTATTTTAAAAATAGATTTTGAAAATATAAATACGATTTGCAAATTTTTTTTCTTCTAAAATTTATAAAATTGAAAACACTCAGGTCAATACCTTCAATATAATTTGTATGAAGGCGCGCTTTTAGTATAACTTTTTTGTTTTTTAACTTCGACACATGAAAATATAGAAATTTGACCTTTATAAAAATGCGTCATTTAGTCTTAGCTATATTATACTCAAATTAATCTTTTTTAATCTATTATGGATTATGTAATTTTAAACAAGTAAAAAGTTATGACTTTTCAAAGTTGAAAAAAAAAACTGAAACTAATGTGATTTGCTTTTCTAAGTTTAAAGGGTCATAACTTTCTATTCGTTTGTAGTTATGGAGCCTATAATATATCCAAAAAGACTAATTTGAGTGTACTATAGCTATGATAAATTGCGTTACAGTTTGATATTTTTATAAAGATTAAATTGTTATACTTTCATGTGCCAAAAAAAAAAGTTACACTAATTGCCCCGTTTACTTCGCTGAACGGAAAAGGGTTGTAATGGAGAATAGCTATTATAGCTAATTGGTATAATGATATTTACTTGGATGTAATTGAATTGTAATTACATTGTTTATTTGAAGGAATAAAGGTGGAATAATAAATAGTTTAACGAAAGAATCTTTAAATACCAATACATAATATTGAATTTTGAAATTGGATTACGTCTTCAGAAAACGTAATCTTTAGTTGATCACGGTGAGGAACTAAGTAGATGTCTCCGACATTTGTGCTACTATAATTTTCTGCTATTGCAAGTGATATTAGAATAAACATGTCCAAGTTAATTTTTTTCAAGAATACAAAATACCGGTTGATCGTATAAAGCATTGTTAAGTACAATAGCATACGGGTATGTCATACATAAGCCACATACATAAGTCCCATTTTCATAATTATGGAAATGTCATTCCCTTGTCCTATAAAAAAAAAATATCAACAATCGAGAACAACATGCCATTTTCAATTATCCTCTAAAAACATTTTCACATATGTTACACGACGTAATAGATTAAGCTTATAGAGAATGTCAACATTCTCTAGCATTCGTGGGAGCTTAATTAACGCTTGATATAGTTCCCTTTCAGATAGACTCTCAATTGTGGATAAAAAGCTTATCAATTCGGTTGCATCAACTTTGGGCCAATCCATTATCAACTAATTGACACATGTTTGTATTATATCCTTCAATTGTTGCATCCCAACCTCGAAGCAATCCATTGTAGTAGATAATTCTACCACCGGTATAGTTGCTGTTTGACTTCACTTCCTCCTCGAACTTGGACAGGTTGCACTTTGGTTGATGGAGTCTATATTAACATCATCTCCCGGGGATATGACATCATTCGTGTTCTGAATTGGGGGATCCTCTCTATCTAACTCCTCAATGATGTCTTCAGCAGTTTGTGCATCCTGATCTATTGCACGATCCTTGGCATAAATCATTAACAACTCATTCAGGTGTGAGAAACTCCTTGTCATGAAGGGACTAGCATCTTTATGACTTTGTAAGATTGACACAATAAAAATGTAACATTAGTCCACTATTGACTTTATAAAAAAGCGCTAATAAAAATATGAAGCACATACTAAAATATAAGTCTCCCACATCAGCTTCTTCACTACTAGCATCTTCCTTGCATCATCCCATCCGAACCCACTTATGCCTTTCCCATATACCATGTCGTATACTATGCTCCAATCCTTTTTCAATGTTCGAATGTGCGACTCAATGTGGGGTCTTTCCTTCAATATACAATTCAGTATCTTTTGCACGAGCATTCACTCTAACTCATTTAGATAACCACTCTTGAAACTGGTGTCAGCATTGTATGTCCCTCCATGGTGCAACTTAACCATGCATGCAACTAATGCATCCTCCTCAGACATTGTCTACTTCCGTTTACTTTGCTTCATTCACTTGGGATCAACATCTGTAGATTGCACCTCCTCTAAGCCTAATGACAAAAATAAATAGCACCTTCAAACGTGGAATGCAATGTTAGAAAAGATCACATCAATACAATAAAGATTTGATATAGTATGAAAGATTAAGGAGTACACTATCATTGGTGAAAATGACATAGCAAGTATTGACAAATGCACGTAGAAGTATAATCTAAATATCCATTTTGCAAATTGTGTTACAGTAATAATCTATGCAAATCAATGTTAATTATGTCTACATGCAGTCCAGTCACTAAACATTTGGTTTGCCAGACTTTGTCTCCAATCCGACCATGTGTTGTTGTTCCCAAGTGTGAGAATCAGATTGTCCTCATTATCCATTGAATATTCCTCAGTGGCCTCCATTAAATTGTCTAGCAGATCATAATTCATCTCCATCTTGATAAAGTTATGGAGCAAACAACCTGCTAGAATGATTCAATTATAGACCCACACATGATAAAAAGATGTGCTCTTAAGAATGGCCCATTGCATCTTCAGCATGCCAAAACACCTCTCAATCACATTCCTAGCTAAAGCATGGCGCATGTTGAATAACTCTTTTGCAGTTTTTGGTTGATGCCCTTGACACAACTCATTTAGATAGTATCTTTGTCCCCTAAATGGAGCAAGGAATCCCTCGCAGTTAGGATAGCCTCCATCAATGAGGTAATAGCAACCTTCATAAACATACATTATTGGTTAGCAAATATAATTGTTGTTGTAGAAGAGAAGTACTAAAAAACAAACCAATAAACAAATTGTACCTTGTGGAACTTTTAAGCCATTCCTCCTAATGAGTGCATCTCGGAGAATCCTACTATTTGCAATAGATCCTTCCCACCCAGGTTAAACATAAATGAAAAGCGTGTTTGGTGTACACACTCCGAGAACATTAGTGGAAATTTCATTCTTCCGAGTTCTATATCTATCTTTGTCTTTCAATGGTACTTTGATTTGGATATATATCCCATCTAGAGCACCCAAACAGTTCTACAATCTCAAAAAAAGTTAATCCACCTCTATGCAAACCTGAAGAAATGTCTATAATGTGAAATTTACCTTGAAAAATCTCTACCGTTCATTGTTGCAGTTATCTGAAATGGGTTCAAGCTTCTTTAATGGATGATGATGTAGTTGCAAGGTAGCATGTAATACTAAATGGAAATATCGACTAACTGTCTGTCCGGACCTCTTAAAGTTAAGCTTAATGACTCTATTTTCACATGGTGGGCAAGTATATGAAAAAACATTACAACTTGCTCATCCTCATAGAGATGCCTATTTTCCTTTAATCTGCCTGTATGGTCTAACATTTTACACAGTTTTGCCAATCTACGCCTATCTACTCTCAATTGTTCAACACAAGTTATATCATCACAATGAACAAGTCTTCTAATTTTTTCATGGTGTTGATAAAAGTTTAATTCGTAAGATTAGATAGTTGGCTGATGGGTATGTGTAAACACCCTATTTTTGCCCTAATGATCAATAATAATTAACAATAATTAATTTCCAATTTTTTTCTCTAATTTAGCAAAAATAGGAAAAAAATTCAAAAAATAAAATAAATAGGAAAAATACATCAATTTTGGAAAATAATTACAGAAATGGCAATAAAAAGGGTTAAATAATTTTTACAAATTTTTGAAATTTCAAAAAGTACAAAAAAATAAAAAAATCGCATTGCATATATGCAAATTGCAAAAATAATAAAATCGCAAAAGTGGGCTAGCCCAGCTGGTCCGGACCAAGGTCAGGTGTGCGCGGGAGTGGGCTCGGTCAGGGGTTCAAAATGCGGGGGAAGCAGAATTCGCGTTTTGCAAAATTTTTCTTTACTTGGGACACGTGTCAGCATCCAATTGGTCGGGGCGAACGCACGTGCCGGGCGCGTGATCGTCTTCAACCTCTGTCCGAGATCACCGGCGAGGAGAAAAATCCGAATTTCGGTCTTTTTTATTTGATTTTTTGCACAAATCCAACGGATCTTCAACAAAAATAAGATAAACATCATCCAATAGGAATCAAATCGCAACAAATCGATTGGATTTACACAAATCGGAGATAGGTTTTTAACCGCAAATCCAATTTGCTTCAATCGGTGGAAATCTGAGCTTATCCAGCTCGATTTCTTACGCCTATAAATAGAGGATGAAGTGGAGAGGCAGAAGCAGAGATCAAAAGTGAGAAAAAAGAGAGAATCAAAGCTTCGCCGGAGTTCTTCAACCCGCGACCATTGATCAAGCGTCGAGCAGCCACCAGGAGGCGTTTTTTAAGCAAACTACCGCCACAGTTGAGTTCCTCATCCCCGAAAACCTAGGAATCAACACCTCAACAGCTTTGAAAGGCCACCGGAACGCCGTCAACGAGCATCTCTAGCCGCCGTGTCCGATCGACCCGACCCGGATCCAGGTAAGTCGAATTTTTCGATTTTTTGTATTTATTTATTTTATTATGTTATTTTATTTATTTAATTATTTGTTATTTATAATTCAAAAAATTAGAAAAAAATGTTAGAAATTAAATTATTTTTTTAGGATTTAATTTAAGATGGATGATACAAATAAAAATAATAATTATAATAATAAATAATAAAAATGTAGAAAATTTATAAATAAAATAATAAAAATATTAGAAAAGAATAATAATAAAAATTTAGATTTTAGAATAGGATAGATAAAAATCTAGGAGAAAAATTTTCAATAAAAATTATGAAAGAAATAATAAAAAAAATTAATAAAAAATTAATAAAAGTTTATAATAGTAGAAATGAGTTGAAAAATAGAAAAAAAATGAAATTTTTATCACTTAGAAAAATCATTTTCTTAAATAAATCCAAAATTGGTTCTTTCCTTAAAAATATCATTTTCAAAAATCAAATTATCAAGTCTAGGCTTAGATTTTTTTAACAAAATCTTAAAATGGTAAAAATATAAATCAAAAGAAATTTCACAATTAAAAATCACAAACACACTAAAAGTTTTTTTTCTGGAAAAGCGAACTACGGCAAGTTTGATCCTGAATAGTAGGTACGTAGGCAACCATTTGTGGTAATCCTAAAAAGAACAAAAAAATCATTTTTTTAGAATAGGTTACTCAGAAACACAATAAAAGACAACAAAAATAAGATAAAAAGACATTTCTGGATAGAGTAGATTTTAGGATATTAGGGTGGTAACCTTATGGTTTTAATGGGTTAGCCTCCGAACTTAGAAACTCTGGTTTTCCCCTTTCCTCTTTTCACAAAAAAACGAGAAGAGGAAGTCACGACGACTAGTGGTCTTGTAAACACCTCATTTTTGCCCTAAGGATCAATAATAATCAATAATAAGTAATTTCCAATTTTTCCATATTTTTCTCTAATTTAGCAAAAATAGGAAAAATGTTCAAAAAAATAAAAATAAATAGGAAAATACATCAATTTTGGAAAATAATTTCAGAAATGGCAATAATAAGGGTTAAATGATTTTTACAAATTTTTGAAATTTCAAAAAATACAAAAAAATAAAAAAATCGCATTGCATAAATGCAATTTGCGAAATAAATAAAATCTCGAAAGTGAGCTAGCTCAGCTGGTTTAGACCATGGCCTAAGGCACGCGCGGGAGGGCTCGGTCATGGGTTCGAAACGTGGGGGAAGCAGATTTCGCGTTTTGCAATTTTTCTTCATCGCCTAAGACACATGGCAGCATCTGATTGGCTGGAGTGAATGCACGCGCCGGGCGCGTGATCGTCTTCAACCTCGGTCCGAGATCGCCGACAAGGAGAAAAATCCGAATTTCAGCCGTTTTGATTCGATTTTTTGCACAAATTCAACAAATCTTCAACGGAAATACGATAAACATCATCCAATTGGAATTAAATTTCAACAAATCGATGGATTTACACGAATCGGAGTTGGTTTGTTTAACCGCAAATCCGATTTGCTTCGATCGGTGGAAATCCGAGCTTATCCAGCTCGATTTTGAATGCCTATAAATAGAGGATGAAGTGGAGAAGCGGGATCACGGATCAAAAGTGAGAGAAGGAGAGAAAAAAGAGAGAATCGAAGCTCGCCGGAGTTGTTCAAGACTGCGACCGCCGATCAAGTGTTGGGCAACCACCAGGAGCCGTTTCTGAAGCAAACCACCACCACCATTGGATTCCTCACCCCCGAAAACCTAGGAATCGACACCTCAATCGCTGCAAAAGGCCGCCGGAACGCCGTCAACGAGCACTCCCAGCCGTTGCATCCGATTGATCCAACCCGACCCACGCACCGGCCCGGATCCAGGTAAGTCAGATTTTCCGATTTTTTTAATATATTTATTTATTTGGTTTATTTTATTCCGAATTAACTTATTTACTTATTTGTTATTTGTTATTTATATTTCAATAAATAGAAAAATGTTAGAAATTAGATTTTTTTTAGGATTAGGATTTAATGATAAAACGATAAAAAAATAATAATAAATAATAAAAATGTAGAAAATTCATAAAGAAAATAATAAAAACATTCGAAAAATAGTAATAAAAATTTATATTTTAAAAATAGGATAGATAAAAATCTAGGAGAAAATTTTCAATAACAATTTAATAAAAATTATAAAAAAAATCAATAAAAATTTATAATAGTAGAAATGAGTGAAAAAATAGAAAAATGGAATTTTTATCACTTAGAAAAATCATTTTCTTAAATAAATCCAAAATTGGTTTTTCCTTAAAATATCATTTTCAAAAATCAAATTATCAACCTTAGGCTTAGATTTTTTAGAAAAAATCCTAAAATGGTAAAAACATAAATCAAAAGAAATTTCATAATTAAAATTCACAAACACATTAAAATTTTTCAGGAAAAGCGAACTATGACTTGTTTGATCCTGAATAGCAGGTACGCAGACACCCATTTTGGGCAACCTTAAAAAGAATAAAAAAATCATTTTCCTAGAATAATTCACTCAAAAATACAATAAAAGACAATAAAAATAAAATAAAAGACATTTCTAGATAGAATAGATTTTAGGAGATTAGTTGGTAACCGTAAGGTTTTAATAGGTTAGCCTCCGAACTTAGAATCTCTGGTTTTCCCTTTTCCTTTCTTCACAAAAACGAGAAGAGGAAATCACGATGACTAGTGGTCCAAATTAGGACTAATCCGCTCCATTAGTCTTAATTCAATTTTTCCCAACAACAGGTGGGTGGCGACTCCAAAATAAACGAAATTCTTAACTCAAGTCGAGGATCTACATTAGATGAGCACAGAGTCTAGTATAGATCGGATTAGGAATGAGAAATTCAAAAATTAGACTTGACAGGTCTAAATTAGGACTGATATGCTCAATTAGTTCTAATTCAATTTTTCCCAACCATAGTTGGGTGGCGACTCCAAAATAAAACGAAATTCCTAACTCAAGTCGAGGATCTACATTAGATGGGCATAGGGTCTAATATAGATCGGATTAGGAATGGGAAATAAAAAATTAAACTCGACCGTATGCAATGCCAATGCATGCAACAACAACATAATGTGATGCGTAACGTCATAGTATTATACTAAGAAAGCTAAAAAAAAAACAAAGTATCTCCTTTTTCCTCAGTGATACATGGAGATTGAAGTTCGATTTATCTATAGCTGCAATTATATGTTGTGGGTCTGAGAAAGAAATAAAATATAATATAACAAATAGTAAGAAGAAGTAACCACAATATTAAAAAATTGACCACCGATGAGTTTCGAGCATATACAAAAATCAAAGAAATGGCAACGATGCTTCATAGACATAATATACATAATGTAAAAACAATCATCATGTTTCAGAGTACAAGTTATCGCTAGCTGAACAATTTAATGCTTATCAACACACTCACAAAGAGCAAGGTTAGCTAATATTATCTATTTCTATAACTAAGCACATATAGCATTGAAAACCAACATCCTATTCAAACATAGCATTAGAAACCAGTAACCATCATAACAATAATGATGAAGGAAAAAAAAAAAAAACTACGGCAATGACATTTCCATAGCATACCTCAGTGGACACTGGCTACGAAGGAGACGACACTATTGACCTCTGGTGACATGATGTCTACAGGTACCTCGTGACGACCAGCAACTTCGGCTCCTTCTTATGGATCCACTACTAGTAGCCACTTGACGGACAACAGCGATGACAAAGACCAGTGATGACGGGGGCAAGCAACGACGGGATGCATCTAGTGAGATTTGGTGATGTAAGCCTCCTTCTTATAGATTGATGACGGTAGTGATCGATGGATAGCAACGGCGACGGACACCAGCGACGACAGTGTGCAAGTGATGACGGCTAGAAAAAGCAATGGTGAGATGCACTGGCCAGATTTGGCGACGAACGCCTCCTTCCTGTAGATTTGATAAAATAAGTACATTATCAAAATAAAAAACATAACTCTTTATCATCATTATTCCTTTTAGTATTGTGTCTATATCAATGCTCTTTTATTGAGCTCTCATGTTGGTATAAAAAACAAAGTACAAGAAAATTATATTGTTTAGTTCTTCTTGTACAATACTGTCCAGTTTTCTTTATATTGCCTAATTCTTATAACTAAACACTATTATAATGTTTAGATAGGTAGAAATGAAAATAAATCTAATACAGTTAGTAGAAAGGGAAGAAAATCGAGTGTTTGATTAGGATAGAAATGAAATGAAATGGATGGAAACCGATAGAATTATTTTCACTCTAAGTCCTTTTTCTTTGATCCAAAGTAAGTGGAAAGTATTTGAAATTACAAGAATAGCCTTATAATATGAGGAGGATGCAAAAAGAGAAAGATCTATAAAGGGTATTTAATCCAATTATTATATTGTTTCTCTTCTTTTTATGATACATTTTCACCTATTTCTTTCCATTCCCACTTTTCATATCTAAACAAGAGAAAAATTATACTTCCTTGATTTCTTTTCTTTTACTTTCCTTTCCCTAATTCCTTTTTCTTTAAAGTTGCCAAACATATTGTAGTAAGTCTATTTAGATGGAAGGTAGGAAGGATATTGATGAAACTATTTTTTTGTAACATCACTCATTTGGGGATGTGATTCATAAGAAAGAAAAACTTATATACAAAAGAAAATAGAGCCTACTAGCTACTGGTCACTTTTTAATATGTCACTGTATCAATGAAGGGTGTTGTTAAAAAAGGTATAGCCTTTGTTTAGATGAGTGGAAAACGATGAAAATTGAAGGAAATAATTTGTTTGGCAACTTAGGTATTGAAACAATCCAATTCTCAAAGTTAGTTAAATTAATTAAGAATAAAAAGTGAATTGTCAATAAAGCAATTAAAATGCATGTTATTAAAATTCAAAAGGTAATTTAAGGTTAATTTTGAAAATTTAAGAGTAAAAGTTTCAAAATGACTATTTCACTCTTAGGTTTGGTTTTATCAAGAACTAATCTAGAAAGAGCTTCTTATTATCAATGAAATAACCCAAGACATCAAATTAAAAGTAATTAAATTAGGAAAATTTTTAAGGTCAATTAACAAGGATGTTCTAATGTTTAGGGCCAATTTTCAAAAATGATCTTTTGCTCTTAGATTTGGTTTTTCAAGTCTACCCTAAGAAGAGGCTTCTATTCCTAATAAAAAGCCCCAAGTCATTGAAAAGGTTGAAAGTAACATAGCTAGATTTGCATAATTATTGGACTTTATAAATATTTGTAAATGGACCTTTTAACTTTTAAGTTTTAAAATCTTTATGAGCTTTTACATTAATTATTATCCTTTGAAAATATTTTATACAAAATGAAGCTTCATGAGTATTTTTTCTAATAGTAAAGGTCGAACAAATCAAGCAGTCAATGAATAAGTGTTTTTTCTCAAAGTTAACAAATGACTTGAAAATTAAAACTGGCCTAAAAATCAACATAAGTTATAGGAAGCCTTACATGTTATACTTACATGAAACACATGGTAATCAGTCATCGTTCAAAGTGTGACAAGTATAGAATGGAAATAGATAAAAAAAATTTGAAGAAATTAAGTGAAGATGTTTCCATTTTAGATTTTGTTTCTTTGCTCTTCAAGATTTGATATAAATGGAGAGAAAATGATGGAAAAGAAAGACATTTACAATTTTTTTTGCAATGTTCATTAGAATAAAGTAGATTAATTTTGTCCAATATTAACTAAATTTTCCTTCATTTCCTTTTTCAAATAAATCAAACAAAAGAAATGAGAACATTTCATTTCATTTTCTCTAATTTCATTATTATGTTACCAAATATAAAATAAAAATGAGATCTCACTTCTTTTCCTTTTTATTTATTTCCATCTATTTCTCTTTTATTAAAAATTGCCAAGCATAATGTAAAAGTATTTTATATTTGTACCAAAAGTTTCATATATATGACTAAATTTTTGTGTCTATAGTATTTTTTTAATTTTATATTACTACCCTCTTATGTTTTTTCTTGAATGTGATTTTTTTTATTGGGTTTACAATCATAAATTACCTTCAAAAACCATTTTTACACCATTTCCCACCTCTTATGATTTTATACAATATTTATAGAAGCCTTACCTTTTGAAAACCATCTTCTAAACTTTGAAATGCGACATTTTATTCAATATTTGAACAAAAGAAACCAAAATACCAAATTTATGTCTTAGATGAAATCAATCCTTCCTCCATTTCTTTCAATCTGAGAGAATTTTTTGAACTTTTTTTTTTATTATTATTTAGTATAGGGGTACTATCAGCTAGATTTTATTTATATTTTTGCATGTCAATATTAGCATAAATAGTAATTAACTCTCCATATAATGCATGTAAACTTCCATAGGCAGCTTTGCTTTTTGGATGATTTTTTTCTCCTTAATTAATTAAAAGTAGTGTGATGCTCGATGAAAAATCAATTTTAGCTGTGCGAAGTAGACATCCGAAGCTTCTAAGGGATCATGATATATCTTTTCTTATCAATTTCATATAAAGGTATTTGTAAATTTTAGTTTTGGGTAGAGTTTTGATATTTATATATAGGTTTGAGGTTAAGACTTGTGATTCTATTAAGTTTAGTGATTTGAGTTTTTTTCTTTTAATTCTTTTTCTTTTTAAGTTTAGGTGTTTGTAAATTTTGGTTTGAAGGTTAGTTTTAGATTTAAAGATTTAATAAAAAAATTAAAGGGTTTGCATGATTAAGGTTAGAATTAATGAGATAAATTAAAAGATGTTGTCTAGGTTTATATATGGACAACTCTAATAGTGAAAATTGGTTCTATAAACCTAAATGATAGACTACATTGTATGTAAATTTTATTCTTGGGATTGGTGCAATTTGGTGTTAAGAAGTATATTGCTACTTAATGATGATTTTATATAGGGAAGATAAAGAGGGCAAGGGTTTCAAAGACTAGAAAAATAAATTATCAATGGTAAACCAAACTATCGATAAAAATAACTAGATATATCAACTTTAACCTTGTCAATTGATAGTAAAAGAACAAACTTTAGACAAATATCAATATCTATTATTGGTGAAGAGAGAGATAAAAACAAACAACTCTCTCAAACTAGAATAAAAAAAAAAAATTGAAACATTAAAAAGCATGTATCGATAGAACATTTGGTGTAACATAGATAATGAATAAGTAGGTGTTAATATCATTCCAATTGCCATTACAAAAGTAATTAGTATTTTTGTTATTAAAAAATATTTTTGTTTATTGATTATTTCCAAAAATACTATCAATTTTGCAACAAACCCACTCATGTATGGTAATACAAAGGAAGCAATCAATAAGATACTAAATATAGTGAATATTTTTAGGAGGGGAATAGCCATTCCACCCATTTTGTTGAAATAAATAAGATGTATTCTATCATAATTCATTCATGCAATTATGTTTAATGGGAAAGGAAAACATCTATCATAAAAAAATATTTGAATTATTGTACTTAAATTTGGTATAGGTCCACTCATTATTCAAAATACACAAACAAACTCCTACATTGAGTCTATTTCATCTTGTTCACTACAACTCTAAGTCTCACATTCATTAGTAAAGTCGAACCCCATCGAGTTTAGACGTGCTAAAATTCTCCTTGGAGGTGAGCCTTTGAAACAGTAGCTAACATTATTCTCTATAGCCATTTTTACTAGTGCGTTAGCTAGCTTGTTCCCCTTCTCTCTAGACATTTTTCATACACTTAAGTATAAAGTAATCCACTTGTTTTTTTTTTGGGGCTAATTTAGTGTCAATACTTTAGATTATTGACTTAAGTGGTTCAACTACCTAAACACAATGTAATTAGTTAAAAGCCTCCCTAATGTGTGGATAAAAATTTGAATTTTGATCGTATAACCTTTTTTTCCTAGAAACAATAAATATGAGTAAGATAAAAATTAAACTTGAAATTTAGTGAAGAAGAAGCCAAGTAATAATCGTTTTTATCTTTTCCTCCTTTTTTTCACTAAATATGGAACTTGAAATTTAATTAAACTTGGATATCGAAAAGTAGCAAGTAAAGGTTTTGAAAAGTAAAAGGCAGTCCTTTTTTTTCAAGGTGGGGTGGGAGGAAGTGGCTCTTTTGTTTGAAAAGTAATAATAAATAAATACAATTTACAAAGAGGTTATTTGTATTTTTAAACTTGGCAACACAAAAACATTTACCTATTCAAATGGCAATTCCTAGCAGTACCATTTGTAAAAATATAAAAAAAAAATAAATAACAAATTGTAGTACTTGAATAGTTACTATTTGTAAAATTGAAAAAGGTACGAGAAGGAAAAAGTTTTTGAAATTATATATCTATATTATTTAAACCTTTGCATCTAAATTGTTGTTTATATATTTTAGCAAAATAAAATACTTATTAAAATCCTAAAATCTCTTTCACTTTTAGTTATCACCACTGACAACAATTATTAACTATCCACTTCAAACACTAACCATTCCCTTTCACTCTCCCACCACCCAATACTCTCTTCCATTTTCTACATTTTTTTAATTCGTCATCTCATCTCAACATCAAAACATAGGTTTCAAAAGCACAATTTGCATCACATGCCTTACCTATCATCTTCTACACACCATTAATGAAACTAATCTAACAATCTAAGAAAACTTAGTTTCCTATTACAGAATGCTATGTACATTATCGTACAAAAACCATATTATAAACGTTGTGGTTTAACCAAAGAATAAAAAAGAAAGAAATAAATTTAAGGGTTAAATGGGACTTATACATAGTAATGAATTATTGAAAGGGAAAAAAAGAATAACACTTTATAAGAGTGATGTATATGGGCATATATTTAGTATTTTGATTGTTATATGTTATTTATTACAAAATTTATAGGTGGATGAATTGATACAGTCTAATTATATGTTTCATTCATTCAATTTTTTTTATATATGCACACATAATATGGGTGTATTGTCCACTAGTTACTAGTTAAAACCTTATACCGTGTGTAAATTTTGGTTCAAAGTATACTAAATGGCAAAAACAATAAATTTATTTAAAAAATATCAAAATTAATGAATTAATAATTTATGTTTATATTATATTATATTATATGACTTTTGGATGATCTTAAATCAAAATTATATATTATTTAAAAATGAATTATTATCTATCAAAATATAAGAATTAAATACCATTTCATGTGAGGAATTGTGTTATTTTGTATTAAATTGTGTAAAAGTTATAGCTATTTGAAAAATATATCATTTTAAGTGAAAAGGTTGTGGTATTATATATTAAATTGCATAAAAGTTATGAGTATTAAAAAAACATATAAATTGACATTTTTTTTTCGAAAATATATATTATAGATAATAGATATGATATGATATGATTTAAAATAGATTTGGTCCATGAGTATATGCCCTATTAATTAAATTTATCTACATTTTTTTTGTCATTGTCTAGAAGAAGAAGAA
This sequence comes from Laguncularia racemosa, assembly GCA_037954665.1. Lineage (NCBI taxonomy): Eukaryota > Viridiplantae > Streptophyta > Magnoliopsida > Myrtales > Combretaceae > Laguncularia > Laguncularia racemosa. The sequence continues at coordinate 2,407,757 of JBBMOL010000072.1, forward strand.
GAAGAAGAAGAAAATAGTATGGCTCATGAGCATCCATGTAAGTGACATTTCCAATTTCATACTCCTTCAAAGGTTGTTTTATTTTCTTAATACTTTAATTTCTCTCCAAATTTTATCATACAGGCTTTTGTCATTTTTAATTCCTTTATCTTTACAAATATTAATTAATTTAAGATAGGTTTTTAATTTATATTTAACTTATATATTCTTCATTTTAACCTATTATATTGCATAGAAATATAACAACACAATTTCATGTATTTTCTTTCTTTCTTTCTTTCCTTCTTTTTTCTTTTATAAAAAGAGAAGGACAAAAGCAAAAGAAACATTTGAATTAGTTATTATAGAGGACTATAAAAATTATATAAACATATTAGGCTAAGTTTATCAATTATTTGGCTTGACTCATTAAGCTAGGTGATGGGGTCTAGTGAGTCCTGTTCGATTATTGGGATGACTAAGGGAGAATTGGTTTAGTGGTCTCAAAATAAGGATTGTTGGATTGGTCATCCGCATCTAACCTTTCTCAAGTAGGCTCATGCTCTTATGAGGAAAGCTAATAGCCTTAAGCCTATAGCAAGTTTATTAGGATAACCCTAAAATGAGTAGACTTCATTTCGTCTGTTGATCACTAGGGTGATTTGACGGATGTCATTACATTAAAGAGTCTATAAATATTCAGTCATTCCTTCTCATTAAATAGGATTTTTTTCATATTCAAGGAGATTAGACAATTGGTGTTCTACTGAGAATTCTCTATTCTCAAAGATCAAATAAGAGTTCAGGCAAAAAACGATCTCCATCACTCAAGAATTGCAAGGTTGTGCTTGAGGTCTCCTTAGTTCCCTTGTCTGTCACTTATGCATTCGAGACTCTGAAGATTACTTGTTTCTCTTCCTTACCGCTCTTTCTTTAGTTGTCCTATCACATGTCATCTCCACATCATTTCTTTGAAGTCACATACAGTGCGGTACTTGCATGATACTCACGTGACTACTCTTACCAGAAACCCCCTTCTACATTTTAGCGACTCCACTAGGGAACAAGGATAAGTGATAAAAGAGTAATGATACCTTTTAGGAAGGTAGGACCATTTGATTATACTTTTTAAGAACAAGATCTTGACACTGAACAAAGCAGAACCTGCCTTAAATACCATGAATACCGATCATGGCAATTCATAGCTTGAGGCTCCAATAGATCCTACACAAATGATGTAAATTATGTAGGAAAACACAAGGGCTTTAAATCAACCCATGACCATGCTTGCTCCGCTTGTCATAGGGCTAACTACCACTACTATTGTGCAACAAGGTGTGGCTCTGCCAAACACCAGCATTGCTACATAGCAAGGCTGTCCATGTAACTCTATTATATGTAGTTCCTCTAACTAACCCTCCATTGATGAAGAGAACATTCCTCAAGAACAAACCCCTTCACCAGACATTCCCCTTCCTAATGCTTTTAGCATATCTAGTTGTCAACCTACCCCTACACCCACTTCTATAGTATTTGCCCCAAGGACTTCCTTTGTAATAAAGGAAGACTTGGACATATACTTAAAAGAAATATAAGCAAAGTTGATCATGGGAGTGCTTGAGTTAAAACTCCCTTATCATTAACATATTGCTGAAAAACCTTACCCCTAAGGACTATGTTAGTCCTAAGTTCATCTTATTTAATGGAAAGAAAGGGAGTGCCAAAGAACATTTACTCAAGTTTATCAAGGCCTTAAAAGTATATAGGTTGGATGACGACTTAAAGCTTAAAGAATTTTCTAAGTCACTAATCGAAAAGGCATATACCTGGTATGTTAATCTCTTTGCAAGGTCAGTTGATTCATGGGGGTCTATGTGTAAGCTATTCCTAGAGCGCTTTAGAGAGCACAACTTAGACATCCAAGATGTATGTGATGAGAGGGAGTTAGTGAAGATCTGTATCTAAAGAATGCTCACCGAGTATGCGATTCACTTGGAAAATCTCAACCGAAGTTCCTTCTTTGCATTCGTTGAGACTGCAAGAAACACTAACAACTCCATTGTAAGGCAATGAAGAGAAAATGGAAGATTTGGGAAACGAGCAACACTTACTAGCTTAGCTTAAGTTGAGACTTTTAGAGACAACAAGAAACCAAGAAATGATAGATCATGAGTCTTTACATCAGTTCTTTCTTTCCCATGCTCAATGGGAAAGGTATATGCTCTGCTGGACCAATGGTTGTGAGATGAGAATATCAAGCTCCTATGGGTGGATTGTTTACCGATGCAAAACGAGAAGAATGGTCCCAAGTTTTGCAGATATCACAGGATCGTAGGTTACCTTACAAAGAAGTGTTGGACTTTGAAAAAGATTTTTAATGACAAGGTCCATAATGGAAAATTTGTCATAGAAAATAATGATGTCCATTATAATTTACTTCCTACACACAATAATCAACAGGGTATTGCAAATGCTCTCAATCACAATCTCAGCATTAAAGAAGGAAATATGTTACACACTGAGACATGTAATGAGTAAGAGGCTCCAGCTAGTAATGACAAAGGTGTATGCTCTCTAGTGGTTGTCACCCTAATGAAGATGGCTAATTTCAGAATTTTTTTTGACTTGCTAGGATTTAATAAGGATGCATGGCTTGTAGCAGCAATTGCACTTACCGAAATCACTAAAAGATAGTATGGGGAGTGTAGTCTAGTGCAGCCTATACGAAGAATGGCCAATGCGCATGAGAATGCGATACTTTTTATAGATGCAGACATGTGTGCTAAGCATCCTAATCATAACAGTCCTTTTTATGTGAAAAGCATGCTTAATGGGCATCCCATTAAGAGGACATTTATAGATAATGGCTCTTTTATAAATATAATACTGATGTCAATATTCAAGGCTATAGAGATAGACAACCAGTGCCTGGTGAGACAATCTATTGTTGTGAATGGTTTCATTGATGCATCTACAGATACGGTAGGGTATGTCAATGTGGACTTTAAAGTTGGCCTTATATAAGGCTTTACATGGTTCCACGTGATCAACGTGCCCATGTCTTACCATATATTTGTTGGAAGGAAGTGGTTGCACAATCACAATCTCATACCCTCTACATGGCACCAATGCATTAAGGGACATTGGAAAGGGAAAGACATATTCATTCCGACTACAAACCATCCATTCGAGCACAATCAGTCATACCTCATCGAGGCAGCAGTCTTTGATAAGTACGCTAAAGAGGGAGAGACTGCTATTGCAAAACTCTCTAGCACACCAATATGCACTTGGCAAGAGACTCAAGAGAAGCACAAGAAAAAGAAGAGAATGCGATGCGAGACTCTCATGGGAGCAAAAAAAAAGCAAAAAAGAAATAAAGGAATAGAAAGTTTCATAAGTGAAGATGGGCAAAGGATGTACTACTTATGATAGTCTATAGGGCTTGAAGAAGATGGATTGTCAGGGCTTAAGAAGAATATTCCATGAGAGACTTTAAAATGGGGAGCTTATCATTGAAGACAACGATGATTGGAGCAAAACACTCTTATCCCACGATACCCACATGTTGGAGCATGACTCATCTAATAGTGATTAGTGATTTATTAAGTATTAAAGTCAAGGTTAAAACTTGATATTACTTTTGTTAATAAAGAGCAGATTTTGCCACAAATAATAAAAGTTTCATTTTTTTTAATCTTTGTAATATAGTCTTATATACTTGTGCTTTAAGCCTAGATAATGCCATAACATCTAGGCTTCCATGCCTTAAGCCCAGGCAAAGCTTTGGCATCTTGACTTCTATGCCTTAAGCCCAAGCAACATGGCTCCCACGCCTTAAGCTCAAGCAATACCCTAGCATCATAACTATCACACCCTAAGCCTAGGTGATGCCCTAACATTTAGCTTTCACGCTAATACTTCTAATAATAAGCGAAACTTGCTCATTCTCTTAAAGCTAGTCATGAAGCTACTTCTCAACTTGAACGACATTTAGCCAATTTACTTCTATACCCCAATGAATCATCATGTTCATTCTAGAATCTACACAATATTCATGATTCACTAAACACAAAGTATATAAGAGGAAATATAAATGTTGATGCTGATTGGTAAGAGCTTTGATTCCCAGGCGTAAGATGGAAAGTCAAGCATGTACAATGTAGATTGGTAAGAGCATTGTCTCTTAAGCACATCATAAGCCACTACAACTAAGTAAGAAAAGCAATCTACTTATGCTCAATTATAAAATTTTTGTCATGGAGTATTTTTAACCTCCTAGTAACTCATAATAAATAGTTAAGTAGTGAAAAATACCCGCTTGACTAGTAAAAGAGAATTCACGGCTTTAGGCAATGAATGCCATTATCACTGTTTAAGTGCGATTGAATATTTTCTCAAAATAGATCTCTTATACATCATTGCTGGCAAGAGAGAACTTTAGTCTAATGCGTGAGATGACTCTAGAGGCTTCTTTGATCTTAAGAGTCTAAGCAGTCTCATATTCATGACACCTCTCCAAGTGGGTCTTTAGATCAAAAGAGTCTAAATAGCCATATAATACTATAAACTTAATGGCCCATCGGTAGCTATGCCAACATCAAGTACAGTTTCTTTGCATCGCTGTTGCTAAGTGAAAGCATCACCTCTTAAGTACATGATGACTTATACATATTTAAATAACATAGGCTACCAAGAGGCCCTTTGGTAGCGCTTTTAGATGGGATGGCACAACAAAATCGTGAAAGGAAATGTAGTAATAGCTTCTAGAGTTGCTATCCCGTTTTAATGAGACATATTAGCAATTGAGGGAGGAGAGATATTTTAAGTGCAACACATAAAGAAGCAATGCATTAACATGGGCATCAATCTCACTCCTCGACTAGTGCCTTGATATTAAAGCAGTTTCATCAGATCAGTCGAATCTTCAATGATATCAACATTGTTAACCTTGAAAACTTTTATGATGCTTGACTAATATAACAATTAGTCAAGGGATGCAATCCCCAATTGGCACATAGAAGTAAAGAATAGCTATCCCAACCTTCTTCAAAAGAGCCATGTACTCTAACTTTAAGTTGACATGCTCTATTTAAGACTTCCACCCGGAGGGTGACTACTCGACAGTGCAGTCTGGGTGACAAATAGAGGTAGCTCTCTTCTTTCATTCCTAAAGTGCAACATCAAATTACCTTTGATGGTGACCCTCCAGTTCGCTTGAGGCTCGTTATGCTTAAGGCTTGATCTACTTGAGGTTAGTTAGGCTTGATATCTACTAAGGCCTATTGCATACCAAGCCTATTATGCTTAAGTCCTTTGTGCAATGCATGCTATGATCAAGGTTCGCTACACTCAAGACCTACTAGGGTTTGTTGTGTGCAAGACTCACTCTGTTGGAGGCCTAATATATTTGACCTTGTGACATTTTTGCTCTAATAGGATTGATAAACTAACTTCTATCACTTGTAATGATAGAAGGAAATACATGAGCCGGCAATATAAGATTTAATCATATGAATATGTAAGTACAGAAAATGAGAATACTTACTTCCATCTATGGCTTGGACCTAGAACTTAAGGATATCTCCCCTTAGACCCTCAAAGAAACATGGGAATCATACTTCCATTGCGCTCACATGTGGGAACCACTGTTATGCGGATGTAGTAATGACATAAAGGATCCTAAGTCATAGTTACACTTCCATCTTGCTCTTGTGCGAGAACCATAATCGAGTGGAAGTGGTAATGGCATAAAGGATCTTGATCTTCTTCAAGAGAGCAATATTATCTAACCTTATGGTGGTGTACTCCACCCAAGAACTCCATCTTAATGGCAACAACTTCTTGAGAAAAGCAAATTTGCTCTAGTTTAATTGTGATAAGAATGCTCTTGTTGAGAACTTTCTACTAGAAAAGGAATGAAGTTCCTATCACACTTGTGATCAATAGAAGAAGAGGGAAAAAGTCCCTATCGCTTGTTAAACTTGGTAAAGTTGCTAATTACAATTGGAGCAAACTTGAAAGAACGAAGTTCCTATTTGCTCTCTAAGAAAACTTGTGATTAAGGTTGTAATGAGAATGTCTACTGTCGTTAAACTTAGACACACTTTGTTCGTATGTTGAATTGTTGACAAATCAAGCCCTTATATCACTTGACATTATAAGGGAAAAATATCATTCTGATTAAGTATGTTCATTGATAGAGATTGAATCGAATTCTTTAGATTGCTTGTTCCTCCTTCTTACCACTCCCTCCCTAGTCGTCCAATCATGTACCATCTCTACATCACTTCTTTGAAGTCATGTGTAGTGAGATACCCATGTAATACTCATGTGACTACTCAAGCATCAACATTGTAACATCTAGAAAATTTCTTGGATTTGTAGTTCATAGGAAAGGGATCGATGTCAATCTAGCAAAGTTGTAAGCTATGTAATCTATGCCCTCATCCATAACCCAAAGGAATTAAAAACATTTATGGGGGAAGGTCTCTTATATCAAGCAACTTATCCCTATACTAGTTAAGATCTCTTATCCCCTAAAATGGCTCATCGAGAAAGGAGCACTATTCGAGTGGAGGCAATTACAAAAGGAGGTCATTCAAAAGGTAAAGGATATACTCACTTCTCCATAGGCAATGACAATGCTTGTTAAAGGATTACTAATGATTCTCTACTCGACATCCACTGATAAGTCCATTAGGGCTTTACTTGCATAAGAACTTGAGAGTAAGGAGCAACTTGTATAACTTAAGCCAATCCCTCCAAGGTAGTGAAGTCAATTATTTAACTTGTGAGAAGCATTGTCTCGTGTTGGTATTTACTACACAGAAGTTGTGCCACTACTTCTTGGTGCATAAAGTCAACATTGGTACTCACACCGACTCGATAAAATACTTACTATTACAGCTGTCAAAATGGATTGCAAAGTGGTTGCTCTTCTTATCAAAGTTTGATATTAAGATTATGCCACCTAAGGCTATTAAGTCTCAGGTTCTAGCAGACCTCTTGGCCCATTTTCTTGTGACATATTGCACTTATGCCATGGATATGATCCTAGTAGAGTTTCATGAGGACTCCATGAGGGTAGAATTGGGTGGAGAATGGTAGGTACAGTTTGATGACTCCTTTACTAGTATCTAGCAAAGAGTCAAAGTAGTATTGATATCTCCTGAGGCCAAGAGATGCTGTTAGCATTTAAGTTGGACTTTCATTGTATCGATAATGAGGTCGAGTACGAGGCTCTCTTACTTGGACTCATTTTTGCAAAAAATACTAAGGTATCTCACTTATACATTCGTGGTGATTTAAATCCGATTATCAAAGCAAAGCATAATAAATAAAAACCAAAGACCTTTTGTGGTTGCATCATCAATTGCTTCACTCAATACCAGCACAAAAGAATCAATGAGCATGCCAATTAAAAAAAAAAAAGATATGGAAGTAAAAGGAAAAATAAGAGCATGTGTAAGACTAAGTGGAGCAAGCAAGATATGGAACTACCTGCAAGTAAGATTATACTCCATAGTTTACATCTTACCTGTGTTTGTTTTAGCTAAGAACGAAACAAAATTTTACGAGGAGAAAGTCGAGCTCAAAATCAAAAGAAGAGATCAACATTGCATGTATGTATGGCTAAAGTGACCAAGGACAAGATGAACATAAAAAAAAAAAGATTTGGGTTTTATATTTGATAAGGTTGGATGACGTTGGTAATATTTATTAGAGATATTTGAGAGCAAAGTAAGATATTGCTAATGATATTCGACCATTCAAAGGAGATTTATTTAGCATGTCACCTTGGGGACAATGTCACTTTAGTAGTTGTGCTCTCACCTGGCATTAAACTCATATACTATTATCTATTTATAAAATAAATTCATAAGTTATGAGAGCATGCTTGGTAGTTGTGCTATTGCTTTATAATGTGTATGTGTTGAGCCGTGGCCTAACTATTTATAATATGCAATTAATGCCCAAAACTCTTTGACTCAGTCCAAAGAATTTTCGTTAAGGAGCAAAATGTAGAGGGTTGAAATTATTATATAAATATATTGGATTAAGCCCATTAATTATTTGATTTAACTCATTAGGTTAGGTGATAAGGCCTAGTGAGTTCGGTCCAATTATTAGGATGATTAAAAGAGAATTGACTTGGTGAGCTCGCAATAGGGATCGTTGGACTAATCATTCGCAACCAACCTTTCTCATGTAGGCTTACACACTTATAAGAAAGACTACTAGCCTTGGGCATATAGCAAGCTTATTAGGATAACCTTAAAATGAGCAGACGCCATCTCGTCTATTGATTACTAAGGTGATCTGATGGATGTCATCAAGCTTAAGAGTTTATAAATACTTAGTTATTCTACCTCATTACATAGGATTTTTTTTTCATATTTGAGGAGATTAAACAAACAGTGTTCTACTGAAAATTCTCTGTTCTCAAAAATCAAATAAAAGTTCTGGCGAAGAACGGTCTCTATCGCCCAAGAACTACAAGTTTAATGCTTGAGGTCTCCTTAATTTCTTTGTCTGTTACATGTGTATTCAAAATTCTTGAGATTGCCTGTTTCTTATCCTTGCCACTCTTTTCCTAATCATCTCATCATGTGCTATCTCCACATCACTTCTCTGAAGTTACGTATATGTGGTACTTGCTTAACACTCATGTGACTACTCCTATTAGAACCCTCAATCAAGAGTTATTTTTTATGATTGCTCCTTATTTGTCTCAAGTGAGTGCTAGGCGCATTTTGTTTGAAATCCTTTATTTGTTATATTAGGTGTTCTTTTATTTTTAAGATTTAAGGCACTTGAATTTTATGATTAATGTAAATGAAGTAACTTTATTGAGGCCATTTTGTCATGTAATTTATTATGTAAATATATTTTTTTTCATGAATTTTGTTTGAAATCTATAATTGATGACAAGATGAACAAGGAAAATAAAAAAGATAATTATGTGGGGAAATATTGTCTTCTCATTTAATAATATAGATTAGTGTAGTTTTATATTTCTTCTTCTTCTTTTTTTCACCATGCATTTTTAAGACTATACACACAATTTTTCTTTCGTTCTTATATCGCCAATCATGCATATTCTTTGGTTCAATTATTGTGTTATAATCTATATTTTACTTACACATACATTGTGGGTGTGTGTCTTTTAGCTTTAATTAAGTCATTTAAGTACATATATCTATATCAAATTCAATAAGATCTTTTATGTTTCAAGTATAAAGTATTTAAATGAATCCCTTAAAATATAGATAATTTAATTGATTTTTGACACTAACATAAATGAGTTTATTGCATTAATTATGATTTTCTAACTCTAGAAACAATTTTTTGAATATTCCATTTAAAAATTATCTTTTTCACATACTTACTTTTATGAGAAATATATAATCCATAAGGTTGAAGTAAAAATTTTCTATTTTTACAAAATTAATTATATATTTCATGAAAAGAAATTAAAAAAAAATGATTTCCTTTTCAATATTTATGATGCAATTTTATAGGTGTTAAAAAATTGAAAATTTTTAATAGGTGTTTTATGAGAATGTAGATGCTAAAATTGAGTTTGATCTTAATTCTTTAAAATTGAATATCCCCACTAGGGGAAGGAGTTAGGTGGTCCATTGAAAGATTACACATAGGATTCGAAATGTACAAGCAACAAACATTCTTATAAAATTTATATTTACTCAAATTCAATTTCACTATAATAGAGTTAAATATGATCTCATGATACTCGAAGAACTTACCTCTCGAATATTAGTAGCCATTACTAAAATGCTCTTCAAAAAGCACATTGAGTGAAATGGCTTAAAATAAATAAATAAATAAAATAAAAGGGGGTAAAGAGTAATTATTGTGCAAATCTCATTCATTTTATCTCTTGTATTTTAAAACCTTACATTGTAATTGATAAATTAAAAGAGTGATTTATTTTATTTGCATATTTAGAGATTGGTTTATACACTACTTTCTACACAAGCTTCTACGAACTCTCATCATAGCCTGGATATAAAACCAAATTAAAAGAAACCCTAGGCCCTTAGGAATGCCAAGGTAAGAGCCTATTCCCTACTTTGTTTTCTTTTATCAAAGTCAAAACTTTGTAAAGTTCTTGTTGGCTGGGAAATCTTTGGACAAGAATTAATTAGGGCTCAAGAGAAATCTTGAAAGTCAGGGGAGTTTATCAAAAGTCAAAACGGTAAGTGATTGTACCTAAAATTCTGGTTAGTTTATGGATTTAAAGCCCGAATTAGTGCATGCTTTTAGGGATTTGAACCATCAAAGATGGTTTGACCAAGGAAGAGATGTGTGGGGTAGCGTGAGAATTGGGGTTATCTCTATAGAATTCCAATCCTTTAAGTTAATTGATTTGCAATAAGGAGAAAAAGATTTTAAAAAAAAAAACCCTTAAAAAAAAAAGGGAATCGAAAATCTACGGTTTGCTGTGATGGGTGTGGATGGCAAATAAGGGGTGTGCTTTTAAGCGTGACTCTTAATTTAAGGTATTTGCCAAATTGCCTCAATTCATCGTGAGAAGATTTTATCTGTTAAAAGTGTAGGATATTGGTCATTATATGAAACAGGGAAGAAAGGAGAATTTATGGAAAAAGGTTCAAACATGATGTTGGTTTTGACATCGAGAAAATTTGTTAATATGGATTGAGAAATAGCGGTATATAATTTAGTTTAGAAACCAAGTTGATATTATGAATTACAAATCCTTAGTTCGTCATTCTATAAGTATTATATTTAAAGGTTTTGGAGAAAAAGGATTTAGAAATCGAAAAAGAAAAATTATTATATGAAGGATCAAGTTGTTTTGAACAAAAAGGATTTTAGGTAAATTACATAAATATTTCCAGAAAACTTTTGAAATTGTATAAACCCCTATTTTTTCAAAAGTCGCATTTAAACTCCTGAAATAATTATGAAGCCCACTTTGTTTATGTATTGGCTGTTTATTTATGTAATTTTTTCTACTGATGTTAATAATTAAATTACTATATTTACACTATTCGTTTTTATAAAAGCACCAATTAAAATTTTCTTTTATAATACATAAAATATAATTTTCAAATTTTTTTCTCTTTAAACTTTTATTTTCCAATTCCCATTCTCTAATCACCATTTTCATCATAATTACGAAATAAAAAATAAATAAGATTTTTTTCTAAACATTAAATTTTAAATAGATATAAATTATATAGAGATAAGATACAAATAATAAAAGACAATCCAAATTGGCCAAGAAAAAAAAAACACATTTTTTCAAATTTTGGAATACATTAAATTGACAGAATACGTAAACAACCTATAGTAATTATTTTTAGACAGTAGTATCATTTAAATTAGTATTTAGAATATAAATAATACCCATTCATCCTTTCCTTAGATCTCTAACCTAAGCTTGACGCCGCCGGCCTCTCAACCGGGACGATAGAGTAGAACAAAAATGGTACATCCGAGGAATATAATAGAATGGTGTAGATAGTAAAAGCTTACTTGATTATGTCAGTTGACATCTTAGGTGACGGTAGTTCGTTTCATCGATCATGTCTTTGTAATTAATTACAATTAGCCAGCAAAACAATAATCTTTGTATGTTTCCATATACTATCTGGGGATTTTGCAGAGGAGAACGTGGTAACCCCGTTGCTTTTATTTCTTATTCGATCAATGGGATCGATTTCTTTCTTCAGACTTACCTTGTAATATATATCTTTCAATTATATGATCTTAACAATATTTATTAATTTGGTTTTCTAACTGCTTGGACTCCACTCGAAATCATTATTGAAATTCTTTCATGGCTGCTGGTGAAGACTTTATTATTGCGTCTCAGGAGCGTGGACAAGTCACGTAAGTCTTTGATCCCTGAGGCCCATTTCGTTAGGAAGCGTTTGGTTCACATGTCATCAGGGGACTATCCTTCACGCCACCATCTGATTTTTACCGACTTTGATTTGACTCATTTTGAATTGATTGCGCTAGATTCTACTTTCAATTGGATGAAACTTCGTCTCAACACAGGCTGTGGCTGCAGGGTTCATATCCAATGGCTGCTATGTAAACCAATCTGAAATCGATCTGAACATGTTTGAAAAACCAAATAAATATTGTTTTTTTTAGATCACATAGTAAAGCCACATGGATTGAGAAAGCATATCTCCAACTATTACAATTGAACTTGATCACGTTTCAATTTTTTGATTATGATGCCTTTGTTTTCTGTATTGGCTTTTCTAAATCCTCACTCGTTCACAACTTGATAGTGTAAATTTCTCTAAAGGAGGAGTAGGCTTAATGACCCAATTTTTACTCTAACCATCACAGAATTCAATATAATGTGAGCAGAGCATGGGAGCGATATTTTCTTACTGAACTTTGCTATATTCATTGGTTGAAATTATACTGAAAATGAATCACATTTGGAAATTAATTTCCGATAAATTAGCAAAGGATTTCAACTAAAATCTAATTCAAAATGGAGCATCTTAGGAATAATGGGAAATTTCAACATTCTCCCACTTGATCCATTTAACCTAACATCAAACATAACAAGAAACAAACAATATAAATAATGGCGATAGGTCCTCTCATAGTAAAGTATTATCTTCCATGTATAACAATATATTAAAGCTTTCAATATCAATCCTTAAACTCAATGAATAAATCATATGTTTATTCTAGGTCTAAACTAAATGATATTTCTCAAAACAAACAAATAAATATGTGCACAAAACCATATGAGAAAACATCAAACTAAATAAGAGTTCCATTGAAACAATAATGTACATATAACAAAAATCACATCATGGAACCAAGTCCCATTCACACTACACGATTCTTAAAATTCTTTAGTGGCATGCCTTTAGTTAAAGGATCGGCAATCATCAACTCGGTGCTAACATGCTCAATGAACACTTTCTTTTCCTTAACACGTTCTCTTATAGCTAAATATTTGATGTCGATGTGCTTACTTCGATTCCAACTCTTGTTGTTCTTGGCCATAAATACTATAGCTAAGTTGTCATAGTACAATCTCAATAGCCTAGAAATAGAATCCACAACTCTAAGCTTAGAGATGAAACTCTTCAACCATACACCATGCGAGGTAGCCTCAAAACAAGAAACAAACTCAACCTCCATAGTGGAAGTAGTAGTAAAGGTCTGCTTTACACTTTTCCAAGATGCAGTTCCACCAGTTAGCATGAAAATATAACAAAATGTTGATTTTGTGAATCAATGTAGCCAGCATAGTCTAAATTGGGGTAGCTAATCACTTCCAAATTATTGATCCATCTATACATGAGCATGTACTTTTGTCCCTTGAAGATATCTCATAACCTTCTTTGCAACTTTTTAGTGGTCAATACCTGAGTTACTCTAATATCTGCCTAACATTCCAACAACATACACTATGTTAGGTTTGGTGTAGACCTGAGCATACGTAAGGCTTCCAATAACTGAAGCATTTGGAGTGTTCTTCATTTGTTTCCATTCGAAATCATTTTTCGACCAGTGACTCCAATCGAATCTATTACCCTTCACAATGGGTGCTACACTTGGTGAACAATCCTTCATGCAAAATCTCTCTAAAACTTTGTTTATTTAATTTCCATGTGTGATTTTGTTGTTTGTTATGACAATTTGGATAATCTCATTATGGTGTATGGATTTAGTATAAAAAATTTAAACTTGATTCATAATCAAATCATGTGATTTGAGATTTCTAGAAAATATCTTGACTATTCATCATGTTCATCACAAAAATCCTTTTTGATCCAAAATTTTTAACTAAATTCATTTAAAAAGTGTTTTTAAACCCAATTGCAACTAATGACATCTTCACATACATTTATGGTCCTTGAATTCATTTTTATTAACCAAATCTCCAAATTCAAATAACATAAAATTCAAATTTGAACTAAAGTTTTAGATCAAAACTTAGAACATTTTATATTTGATCTTTGTTGGAGGCATAGATAGGTGAAAAATGTGTTTATTATATGGAAATTCAAATTGTCGGCTCAAAAAGCCTTCTCACATAATTTACCAAATTGAGTTCATTTAATTGAATTAACCTAATTAATTAATTTATAGGGTTAAATTGGCAAATTAATCATAATTAATTTTAATTACGTAAATATGCCTAATGGGCCTAATTCCAAAATTAGTTGGATCCATTTTCTCTTTAAGGCCTATAACCTAAACGAGCTTTAATAAATAAAAAAAATACCCTTAATAAATCTTTATGGGCCTTAATAAACTAAAATACTTTTAATGGACCTTGCATATAAGAAAGCTTGAAACCAAATAAGAAATTTTATTGGACCTAAACTAAGCATAATGGAACCTTAATGGGCTTAAAATGGGGATAATAAGACATAATGAGTCTAAAGTGATTAATGGGCCTAAGTTAGATAAACTAGGCATAATAAATCTAAATAATCCTTGATAAATGGATAAATTGTAATGGACCTAATTAAGTTAACTTATAGATTTAAAGATTAACTTGGTTAATTAGATGGTTACCTTAACTAATATGATTAATTAACTTAATTAATTAATGTTCAACTTAATTAATCAATATTGACTTAGTGGGCCTAATTCCAAGAATGGTTGGACCCATTTCCTTTAAGGCCCATGACCTATGTAAGTCTTAGTTAAATAAAACACCTTCATGAGCCTTAAATGTAATAAGGCCCCAAACTTAATAGATAATACCCTAAATAGGCCCAAATAGGACATATAAGGTAAAATGAATAGTAATGAGCTTATTCTAAATAAACTAGGCATAATAAATATAAATGAGCCTTGGTGAATGGATAAGAATATAATAGGCCCAATTAAATTAATTAATTAGTTTAAGTAATTAACTTGAATGATTAATTAGTATAATTAATTAGCTTAATTAATTAATAAATACTATTAAGCTTGGTGGACCCAATTTCAAACTAATTGAGCTTACTTTCCTCTTAAGGCACAATATCTTTATAGGCCTTAGTGAAATGCATAATTACGAACTTAAATTTAAATAAAAGGCTTAGAATTAATACAAGTTAAGGTCTAATGGGCTTGACCTTAAGTAGTTAATGGGAATAAAATCTAATTGGGCTAAGATTAATAGAAGATGAGTAAGTAAATAACTAATTAGTGTTTATAATGGTTTGAATTAATTTGATAAACCCTAAATAGTTAATGGGCCAAACTTAGTCTAAAACTAATTGGGCCCTATCACCTTTTAGGCCTATAATTAGTATGGGCCTTAGTTAAATGAGAGATTTAAGGACCTAGACTTATATTAATAGTCAATTATCTAAATTCAATTTTTGAATTTGTTACATTTAATGAGATTTCACTAAAACTATTGTTTAAATTGTAATTTTATATTAATTTTTAAGATCTTATGCCATTATTATTTGTAGAAGTTAATTTTATTACCATCCTTTTCGTCTTGTACAAATAAGTATTTTATAAACTTATTTATAACTATTTTAATTGATAAATGGATTCAATCCAAACATAATATATGCTCATTAAATAGGTTGGGTCATGGGTTTAGGTTGTTATATATGATTAATAAATGAGTCGTCTCACAAGTTATGGTTTTTCAAGCACAAATCTATTTAGGTATGGATACGAGATACGATACAGTAACACAAATTGTCAACCCTAATCTTACCAACTTAAAATATTATTGCGTGTAAAATAAAAATAGTTGGTAACATTTTCAATCTTATTTACATTTAAATCAATAACCACCTATTTTAAATAATTTCTTTTATCTTAAGGTGGTTTTCCTTGCACTTAAACCAAAAACCCACTATTCAAATTACACATTCTAGGAAAGCTACATTTATTTGTGAACAATTAAAGACTTTCTAAGGTTCCGTTTATTATTTTAACAGGACCAATCCAGTTATTAACCTTACTATTTAATTATATATATATATATTAAATTTTTACCATGAATCACCATCAAATTTCTACGATTAATATATAAATTAATATTGAGATTGAAAGTTATATCGGTATCGTCAGAAACACAGACATGGTGGAACCATACAATTTTCCGAGCAATTATCATATCTCTCACTCTTCTCCACTGCAAAAGCTCTAGCTGTTTCGTTCCTTTTCTCCAAGCTTTTCTATCAAATCAATTTCACGTTTGTTTCACAAAAACACTCAGACTTTAATTATATATTTTTGCCTATGGAATGTACAGAAAAGTAAAAAGGCAAAAAGCAACTAAATTCCCATTCGGATGTTTTTGAGTCTACATGCAAGCTTTCAATGTTAAAACTTACAATAACAAGAATAACGTCTTTTTACATATTTTATAATTTAATTAAGTGACCAACCTTCTATGAGGTTGTTCTCTCCCTTTTTTTCTTTCTCTGCCTTACAACATTTTTTTTAGCCTATTTATCTATTATTATCAAGCCAGTATTCATTTATTCATCTTTACATTCATAAACTATATTTTAAAATTTATTCATGTACTCCACGTATACTACTACAACCGTCACTCCTATTTTCTCTCTTCCAAAACCGAAAACAAAAAACTATCTGCTATGTATATCTCTTTCTCATGTTCATATATAAGAAAGTTGGAATAATTAATGATTATATTGTTCCAGTCGTTCTCATCCTTGAAATTGTCTTGAGTAGAGGATAAGAATAATTCCTGTCTAATTTATGGATATCTTACATGTACATTTATGCATATGGGTGGAATGGAAATCGATTTTGGTTATTAAAACAAAAAAGGGAGTTGGAGGGTGGTGGAGATTGAGTATTCCGTTGTACCAATCTATGGTTTTTTTAATCTAAATTGTATGAGAAAATACTACATTATGGTATTCATTTTTAATTTATTAATATTTTTTTCCTTATCCTAAATCATTAGTTGTGTTGTGTATAATTTAACTTTATAGTTTTTTATATTTTAATTTTTATTATACTATTATATTTATTTTTTACACACACATCGTTAATGTATGATTACTAGTAGATAGTTAAGATTTTAGTTTAAGGAAAAAAGACATTTGAATCCTCATTATCCCTTGCCATTATTTTATGGGCTAACTCGAATGTCTGTTGTTCATCATCTCATTCAGTGCTTATGTGCTTGCGTTTGGATAACTTTAGTTGATGGCATTATACACATCCATTTTCAATTCTGTTGACATATACATGCAACAAATCAAAGCGACATGATTGGTTGTTTGTTAAGCGTAAATAATTAATATTATAATTAGTTCTCCAATTCAATCTTCATGGTATCTGATACTTTTTGTGAAGCTTTTCCTAAGAGCAGTTTTGAAAAACTTGGAAGTTTTACATTTTCTAATGCGGTTTCATACTTTTTGTTTGGTTGCTCCCGAAAACAATGTGACAGTTTTACAAATTTTGAGTTTATGATTTATGTGATATAAGATACGTAGTTGATTTTATCAATTAGTTATCTATCTATAATATTAAATTAAAAAAAAAAAAACACTCTTTTGGTGTCTTTATAAGTTTAAGAAAAATATTAATATCAGTTAACTTCTGCATGGACACGCATGATATAAAGGAACCACGTAAACATGTTTAACTCCCGTATTTACCCGTTTATTCAAAAGCAGCGGTTACCTTTGGGTGGGTGGGTTGGGTTTGTAGATACCTTACTCATGTCCTTCTCTCTCCTATTTGTATGTTTATCTTGATTGTGCAGATTGGCATTCCTATGCAAATGGTTTCGTTTTCTATATATTGGTCAATCTATGGACTATGACTCTTACAAACTCAATCCCTCAGCCATTTTAAAAACTAACTCTATATTTTTTTTTTCACCATTTTGGAGGAATTTATTAAAATAATATTATTTAAAAAAATTCACAAAATATGATACCTAAAAAAATTATTTAAAAAATAGATTATGAAGCTATAAACCAACATTTTATACTAAAGGCGCGTACCCAGACCGTACTTTCAAGCAAATTGCTTTATATTAAAGGCATAAACTGTATTTGTACCTTCAATAATTTACTAATATTTTTTTATCATTGAATTTTTTTTTATGAAAAATCATATAAAAAAATTAAAATTTCTCAAATTATTTTTTTTAAATTAAAATTTTACATAAAGAATAACAAAAATTAATTTTCATAAATTATAAAAATTCACACTCCTTTATACTTTATCTTATAATATACAAAAAAGAAAAGAAAAAAAATGATGCTGATGCAATTTGCTTTTTTAACTTTAAATGATCATAACTTTTTGTTAGTGTGAAGTTACGGAGCCTATAATATATCAAAAAGGAACTTATTTGAGTTTATTATAGCTAGACCAGACAACGTCACCATTTGGAATTTTTATGAGTGTTAAATTGCTATGTTTTAATAATTTTAAATTTATGAAAATTATTTTTTTGTTATTCTTGATGTAAACTTTTAATTTTTTATATGATTTTTCATAAAAAAAATTCAATGATAAAAAAATAGCAAATTGTTAAAGGCGTAGACCTAGTTTGCATATTCCTAACCTATTTTTAGAATAATTTTTTCATGTATCTTATTTCAGGAATTAAAAAATAATAATATTATTTTAGTAGATTCCCCCAATATTTTTTCTATATTGATTAAATTTAACAAAAAAGAAAATAAAAAACATTATGAGTGTGAACTCAAAATTTTGAATAAGAGAAATTATAGTTTATGCATCTATATAAATATAACTACTCTCCAATAAAGTGTTTACTTATTCAAAATTGATTAAAATTATAATATCCTCAAATACTTATATTAAATATTTTAAAACAATGAACAAATGGAAAAACTCTTTTTGAATTAATATCAAATTATTTATCTCCATGTCTTTATTAAAGTATTTCTTATGTGTGTGTATGCTTTATAAAATTTAGCCAAAATTTGTAGATGAGGAAAAAAAAATAATTTTAGTTTATCTTCATTTAGCCACAACTTATATAAAAGCATAATAAGTATATATATAATATATTGCTTATAGGCTACAAAATACACATTATATTCTAACATGATTTAAAAGGTTGTATTGCATCTTTGTAACTATTCTTAAAGTTACATCACTTACATAAAGGATGTGTCTCTTAAACAAAAGCTTCTAGAATCTTTTATTACTAGCAAATGCCTACGACAATGTATGTGCAAGGACTTTCTACAATCCCATCCACTATTTTAAGGAGATTTATTGAGTCTTTAATTTTACCATTCAATTATGTACATTAAATTTCTAGTGTTGATTACCATTAAATCTCTACCGTTAATACGTAAATTAATGGTAAGATCGAAGGCTAAACTAATCTTGTCAAAAACATGGATGGAACTATAGAAAATTAATATAGCATTATTTTAAGATTTATAATATAGCATAAATATTGAATTAAATTATATATATAACTGATGATTTAAGAAAAATTAAAATGTATAAACAGTACGAAAAATGCATGGAAAGAAAGAAGAAATATGCACTAGACAATGACTTGCATGCACGCATGAGTAATTGAAATATGTTTTTCATCTTCAAGAAAATCTCTTGGCCGGAAAGTAAAGCAAAAAATCGTCCAACATTAAAAAATATTTTCATTCTCAAAATAGGTTTAAAGAAAATGGTATTCTAATGAGATTTTCATTTTAATAATTAATATAACAATTAATATATTAACAATATGTTTATTATATATTATTTAATAATTAGATTATTTTCTATGAAATTATATATCATTTAGAAAAAGTAACAACTATCTGAAATATAGATTATTTTAAGAGAAGACTTGTGTTGTTTTATATAAATCATGTAAAAGCTTTTGTTTAAGAAATGTATCATTATATGCAAGTGACATAACTTTTATAAAAATTGTAACATTTGCAGAAATTAAAGCAAAACAACAAAACTATTTTCACTCATGATGTTTTATTCATATATTTTAAAAGATTATACAACTTTACATTATGTCATACAAACCGTACAACTTTTTGCATCCTTAATGTTTCACTCTGATATCTTATAAAATTATAACTCTTTAGAAATTATATATCATTTTAAAAAAAAAGAATCATGTTGTCACATAAACCTTTAAAATATTATGTTTTTAGATAATATTAATAACAATATTTATCTTATATTTGTAATACTTTTAAATATATGTTATTACCATGTTGATCGTGACCCTCTTTTATATAACTTCATTATTTTTAAATATAAATATATTTTAAATGATTAGCTACGTATGGCACGGATTTTTAACTGGTTATTCATTGTAGAAAAGAGTGCAGATCGATGAGAAATAATAGCACCACATAAAACCAGATTTTATCGAAAGGTAATATACAGTATTGGCATTAGAAACCCTTGAAATTACTATATACTTATAATCGAATGGTTTCATGCAGAAATTTATTCATGTTCTTCCGAGAATTATATTTATGTTCAATCATCGTCACAACAGTCGCACATATGAAAGAACTCTTGATAATCTACAGTGAAGAAGTTTGGGATCCATAAGTATCATATACCAATAATTCCAAATTCCATAATTTCGTTTATCTCCATGGAAATACATATTTTTTTGGCAATACACTGACATAATACAGATAATAATTCAAATCCAGCATCCTGAAATTTTAAATGGGCTCAGATATTACCAGATATTGACCACTAAAAAGGGTTTCTGCCCCAATCTTAAAATAAACCAAAAAAAAAAAAAAAACTTCTCGGGAAAAATTCTGGCTTAGATCGAGTAATATCTAAACCATATATTTTGAACTAAAAGATGGAAGGACCCGTACAAAATGGTGGGTAGTCCCACTAATCAAAAGATCCAAAACATGTAATTTATATAGACCGAAACTATTCAAGAAAATATCGGCTATTTGGTTCATCGATAACTATATTAGGAAATAAAACTAAAACAACACAAAGACATAGCATCGCATACTTTTTAATATGAGTTTGATGCAAAAGATCCTTCAGAATTTCAGGCAACAAAAAGAGCCCTGATAAGATTAGGCTGCTTTATTGTCATCGTCAAATCGAACCGGAGCACCATCATCCTCGGATTCATCGCTTTCCGGTGGTGTTGGAAAATGAACATTCCCCTCTGGAATGTTAAGATCCACCTCCAAACCTCTCCTCCTGCTTGCCCTTTCACTACTTTCTCCTTCAACGCTCACATTTTCTCCCAGAATTTTCTTTCCGATAGTTAAAAGTGTGGAAGATATATCCTCCGCCACCTTCAACTCCCTCTGACTGGTTTCTTCCACCGCTGTGGGCTGACTAACCGGTGGTGGAAAAGCGCCCTTCCAAGTCCTATCAGGATGAACCCTAAGGTGTCCAAATAATGCCTTATAACTGTTAAACCTCTTACCACACACCCCACAAGGTGCAGGAACTTCTGGAGCATCAAACTTAGCCTTTGGTTTCTTCGGTTTCAGCTTTTCTTCCACCCTAGCTGACCCGGGATCGCTTCCATCCTTCCTAGGGCGACCTCGTGGGCGCTTCTTTTCCCCAGAACCTCCATGCTCACCCTCTTTAACAGGTGTTTTCGTGCCCTTGTCCCCCTTTTTGGTTCCACTTCCACCACTCTTAGGACTCCCACCCTCAACCCTATCAGCCCCAGTACCTGAGCCTTGCCGCCTATTAGGGCTTGAAGGAACAGCCACAAGTTGAGAGAATCTTGCATCCTCATTGGTTGCTTCGCTTTGATTCGGGGACTTCGCAGTGGAGGATCCCTCTCCAGTGTTTTCCTTCTTGTTAGGGGACTTATCACCAGAATTAGCCATTGGTAAAAGTAAGAAAACAAGTGTGAGGATTGCTTGGTACAACTTCTCCTTTTAACGGGCTAGGGTTTCTCAAAGAAGCAGATGTAGAATTATATTGCATTCAATGAGTAGTTCTCTTACATAACATGTTCTTTGAATCTAGTACGCATCTAGATTAGTTGAAATGGTTCATTCGTGCTTGTTCCCAAGGGTGTGATTGTTCAAATATTTTATTTCAAATTATGATGTTTCATTGTTAGGGTTTGGGTGCGAATGTATTTCCAAGTTATAAATGCACCAACTTTGCATGGAATCATCTATTAGTCCTTGTTCAAGTGATATGTCATTTTATACATTTTCGTCATATTTGTAACTTTTACATAATTCAATATAGAACAAAACAACTATTCACATTCAAAAGACACTTCCTTTTATATATATTTCAAATATTTACAACTTTTATACAATTTAATATAAAATAGTATAACTCTTCATAAAAAATGGTATTTTACTCCTATAGTTTGAAATATTATAATATTTTCAAAATGACATATAATTTCATTGTAAATCATCCAATAATAGTTAGATAATATATTATAAACATATATTATCATATAATGTATAAATGGTGAGGTCTTTTAAGTAAATTTATTATTTTTTTCAAAAACTATACTTTAAATAAAAATCTATGTATAGCGCAAGGCTTTAATTAATTTTCTTTATGAAAAAATAGGCTAATTATGCAATGTTTAAGGGTTTTTCTTTTTTTTTTATTTTTTTTTTTGCAAATATTACAAGGCCAAGTAAATGTAATTTAGTTGGTGACATACTTATCCTAGATTGTAGAAAAACCTCTCCATATCTATGATAGTCTAATGGTGCCTTTTATATTTCAAATTTCACTAAAAAACTTATCAAGTGTTTAGTTTTTATTGTGTTTAATTACCATAGAAAAAATATTCACTCTAGTTTTGTCACAAGTAAATTTTTTACCTTAATTTCAACATTAACATATTACTCATATATTCTATTTTCTTCTAAAATTTTCAAAATTTTTGTAATGCTACTTTTTCTTTTGAAAAAAAATTATTTTCCCTAAAACATTTTCCCTATTTTCTTCCATTCCTTAGGTTGAAAATCTTATAATATAAGACATTTTCCCCTGCATGCGAAAACAATTTCCCATTATAGGGAAAATTCTAGTGTTTTGTAAGAAAACCACTTATGCTTTCTAAAACAGATATTCATTTTTGGAAATAGTCTCCAGAAGTCCGCTTATTCTCCAGAAGTGATTTCTATTTGATTTATTTTTTCTTTTGGAAATTGACTTGTAAATCATATTATAAACATTGATAGTCTTTAGTGGAAAAAAAAATTGAAGCGCTTGTTCGAAAAATTATAAATATAAGCTAAAAGGTTGTAATATTTTTACTTTACGTAAAATGTTCAACATAATATACTTTATGGTCATATGTTGATGATCCCATATTTATGTATGACTATATTTTACATAAAATCATGTCAAACACTGCAAAGATCATTTTAACACACTTTTATGAACACACCTGAACACGTGAAAGCATGTGATTTTCGGGAGAATATTTTTAATTGAAAACATTTTCTAACTTACAATGCTATATTTATAAAAGCACTTGAATTTATATATGTTTTCATGAGAAGATTTTATTCTGTATATTGCTTTTTGATGAATATTCTTTGATAGCAAACTTATGTAACTAATATGATGGTTGCTACCAAGTGGCATGCCTAGTACAATTACAATCACCCTTATAAAGCTTATTAATATTGGATGGCTTTTTATGTTGTTTTAGGAAAAAAAGAAAGAAAGAAAGAAAGAAAGAAAGAAAAAGAAAAAGAAAAAGAAGAAGAATTTGGAGGAAGAAAATTAAAGCATGCAGGATAGTGATGCGGGACGAATATTGGAAGAAAATAATGCCTTTTGGAGTCTATAAAGTAATAGAGAAGAAAATTTGGAAACAAAATGGATTAAAAAAAAAAGAAAAAGAAATAGAAAGCTAATAAGCACCAAAGAAATTAATATGTAATAACCCAAGAAAAATAGTTGGTGAGATTGCTTTGAACTCGAACTAGAAAGCGGATGTAGAATTGGTGAGCAGTTGAATGAAAAATAATGTCAGAAATTAAGAACCGCAATTTAATTAATAGGCGATAAAAACGTACGTACATGCATGCATGTGTATATCCACGCACACAACATCGATCATTTGGTCTTATCAAAATTAGGTTTTTTTTTTTTTGGGTTTAAATCTATCAAATTAGTTTTTGTTGCAAATTTCTTGAACTTCATAATACTACCTTGGAAACAAGCATTTGCTATTTTTAAATTCCGAAACCAATTTTCACACGTAATTGATTTACTCTTTGTTTTCGCATAATAGCTCACATGTTATTTGGTTAATTATTTTAACTAAGTCACTCCAATTACCATAAAATCTCTATTTTCTTTCTATTAGTTATAACTTTTATATAATTCAATACAAAACAATACAACTATTCACATTAAAAAAACACTACATTTTACAATATTTCAAACAGTTGCAACTTTTATAAAATATAACACAACTCTTTATATGAAATGATATTTCATTTTCATATTTTGAAAGATTATAATATTTTCAAATTTTCATATAATTTTTTTTTTACAAATAATCCAATAGTCACATAATATATTATAAACATATATTATAATATAATATATAAATTGTGATATCTTTTAAGTAAATTTATTATTTTTGTTAATAACTATACTTTAAACCAAATTCTGCATATAACATGGAGTTTAAACTAGTTTTCCCAGTGAGAAAATAGGCTAATTATGCAATGTTCTAGGATTTTTCCTTTTTTATTTTTGTTGCAAATATCATTAGGCTGAGAAAACATAATTTATTTGGTAATATAGTTACCCTATATTCTGAGAAAATTTTCTACATATCTATGTCAGTCTAATGGTGCCTTTTATATTTCAAGTTTCACTAAAAAACTTGAGTTTTTAGTTTTTGGGAAAAGACATGACTATTGATTGGAAAACCTGCAAATGCCAATAATTTTTAGTATTTAATTACCATAGAAAACATACTCAATCTAGTTTTGTCTCAAGTAAATTATTTTACCTTAATTTTAACACTAACATATCACTTTTATATTCTATTTTCTTCTAAAATTTTCAAAGTTTTTGTAATGCTACCATTTCTTTTAGGGAAAAAGTTTTCCATAAAACATTTTCACTATTAATTTTCTTCCATTCCTTAGGCTGAAAATAATCTTTTAATGGAAACCATTTTCACCTACTAGTAAAAACAGTTTCCCATTAAAAGGAAAATTCTAGCATTTTTTAGAAAAGCTTTTTAAAATAGCTAGTTATTTTCTAAATTAGTCTCCATAAATCCTCTAGTTCTCAAGAAGTGATTTCTTTTTTGGGGGGGGAGGGGGGATTGACTTATAAATCATATTTTAAACTTTGGTTGAAAAAATAATAATAATAAAGCACTTATTAGAAAAGTTATGAATATAAGCTAAAAGATTGTAATCAAGACAATTTATATTTTTTACTTTACATAAAGCATTCGACGTAATATACATTAGGGTGATATGTTGATGATACCTTATTTAGTTACAAAGATAATAACACATTTTTATAAATACAACCGAATACATGAAAGTATGTGATTTTCAGGAGAATTTTTAATGGAAAGCATTTTCTAGCTTACAATGCTATATTTATAAAAGCAACTCAAATTTATATTGGTTTTCATGAAAAGATTTCATTATGTATACTGCTTTTTAATGGATATTATTTGTATAAACCATCGATACTTGATTTTTTATAGCAAACTCATTTAACTAATATGATGTTTGCTACCAAGCGGTGTGTCTAGTATAATTACAATCACCCCTATAATGCTTATCAATGATGGATGGCTTTTAACGTCGTTTTGGAAAAGAAAAAGAAAAAGAAAAAGAATTTGGAGGAAGAAAATTAAAGCATGCAGGCTAGTGGGAAATTGCTGTGTTCCGTGAGACTAGTCCAATTTTTAATTTTATTATTAATTATAAAGATCTAACAAAAATTAAATATAAAAATTTAATATATATAATTAAATAATAAAATTAAAAATTAAATTGATCCTGTTAAAATAATAGATAGGACCATAAAGTATTCTAAACTAGTAATGTAAGACAAATAGGAAGAAAATAATATCTTTTGGAGTCTATAAAGTAATAGAGATGAAAATTTGGAAATAAAACAGAGTAAAATAAATGAAATAAAGAAGCTAATAAGCATAGTAGAAATTTGTATGCAACCTAATGAAAAATAGCTTATGAGATTGCTGTGAAGTCGTACTAGAAAGTAGAAGCAGAGATGATCAGCAAAAGGTTGATTGAACAATAATATCTAAAGTCAAAACCCGGCATCTAATTAATAGGCCATACATACATACATACATACATATATATATATAACTCAAGGATCATTTTTTTTTTTTTTCCTTTTGGGTTTAAATCTATCACATTGGTTTATTTGAATTTCTTAAGCTTCACAATGTTACTTTGGAAACAAACATGTGCTTCATAGTTTTTGTTGTTTTTAAACTCCAAAACCAATTTTCACACATAATTGATTTATTCTTTCTCATTTTCACATAATAGCTCACATGTGATTTGGTCAAATATTTTAACTATCTCACTTTAAGCTCCTATATGTAGTTGTGCTTCCTCATTACTGTAAACTCTCCATTTTCCCTCCGTCAGATCTTCATAAACATGGAGATCTCTGTATTTTTACATAGCATCATAACGGTAAATTTAGTCTCATCTTTCAAGTCAACTAGTCAGCTTGTTTACTTAGTTTCTAATCTAATTTGAAGATCATGCGGTCTCTTTCATAAAAGTTATAGTTTTTTTTTTTTTTAATAATTGTAGAGATTTTTTATAATACGGACGTGCAATTTGTTGGAAATGATATGTATTTGGCTACTTCAAATAATCATACAATGACAATATACAACTAATTTCACTCTCATTGGAATCAATTATTTATATTTGAGGCATTCAATTAGGGTGGCTTTAGGAGCAAAAGTAAAGTTTAAGTTATATGATTAGATGTTGTATGCTCAATTCAATGATATCAGATTTATTTCAAGGGTTCTTATATGCTTAATCTAAAAAAAAATTGTTAGAAAAGATTAAGAGGAGAGTTTTAGACACTAGAATGGTCCTCTTGTATATTAGCTATAACATAAAATTTCAAACTTGAGACATTAAAATCAATCTATCTAAATGTATCATTATCCTAAGTTGAATAGGAACTAGGATAAGTTGATGAGTTTTAATGGATATTTTATGCGTTAGTATGGAAGAATTCAAGCTTGTATTTGTGAAAATTTTGCCAAATATGCTGACATAGACTTCGAACAAATTAATGCAATTTTTTTTTTTTACTTCCGTGATGGTTAAGAATTGGTTTGAAGTCAAATTGTTATCGTGGATCCACTTCCTTTAGTTAATTAGTGTTAGAAGTTGAAAAGCACAAAGGCAAGTTTTGAATACTATATGTAGAGAAAGAGATGTTGAAAGTGTGACTATTTTGTCTAACCAAAGCTATCTAATGTCTTATGGAGATCATGAAGACATGAGATAAAAGGGAAATGAGAAATACTTTTGCTCCTATTTACAAAATGATAGGTGCTTTGAATTAATTGAATATTTAGAGTTTTACATAAGAATAAATGAAATCGATAATTGGATGCTAATACATACACACAACCCCCCCCCCCCCCCCCCTCCTCAACTCAAACCCTAAACCCTTGACCCCGAAATTGCTATAATACATATATTCTATTGAGATCTCTCATCAACTTTTAGGACAAACTTCAACATCCAATTTGATGCATTTTTTTTTTACTATAAACAATTAAACCATGGTGATTTCATATGCGATGGTTGTAATAGAGAATAAAAGTCATCATTTACCTTTTATAAGAAGTAATTTTGTGTAATCCACATTATTTTTAATTAGGTACATGTTGATGTTAGGGCCTTACTGAGTTTCCCTATTTCTAATGCCTACTTTTGCTACTCTTATAGATGACAACACCAAATGTACATGAACTTAAAAAAAAAATAAAAAAAATCAAGTGCCTATTCGTCATTCTTTACCTACATTTATAATTATTTCACAAAACCTTAAATTATATATTTTGATGATCTAATTGCATTCTTTTAGCCTTATGTGTCTTTTTATTTATTTATTTATTTGCTTCTCAAGGTATCTTACATCATTAGATCATGGTATATACTCTTATGAAAAAAAGGGTAATTATGGAGCAAAAACATAAGCATTTACTTAAATCGGCTCAAGTTTTGGATTATGCCAATTTTGTGAAGAAAGCAAATTGCAATTTGTGATGAATTAAGTCCATAGGGAACATAGAGAGTCGAGTGCTTGAAAGAAGAAAGATTGGTGTAAAATGATAGTTAGTTATTAGTTATGGGAGTTCTATCTAAGTATTTATATATAGATGAAGGAAAGGAAAAAAAATAAAAAATAACACATGCTAACTAAATAGAAGAATGACAAAATGAATAAAGAAAGGTAATATATAGAACTAATTAGAACCATAATCTTCTCAACTTAGACTAGTCAAAAGGCTAAACTTGGAGCAAAAATAGGTGAGTTGAGATTAGTCACAAGGTCTGTAACTTGATGAGTAGATAAAACATGTAAGACTTAAAGTATAAACCTCAAAAAATTTTAAATTCAAGAATTAGTGTGAAGGGAAATATTAGGAAACATGTCGAAAAATGCACACGAAAAGCCAACTAAGAATTTAGATTTGCCTGTCGATACTCTACTTGATCAATGTACTTAAAACCTAAGGGATTTAAAACCTAAGTAAACCTCGACCATAGAATGTTATATTAAGGAACCTAAAGTCTAGTTAAGATATATGCAAAGCCTAAATTCGATTTCCAAAATCCTAAAACTGCTCGTTGATGCTAAAATTACCTTAAAGATTAGGAAAACCAACTTCAAGCACAGAAAGCCCAAAATCAAACCCAAACAAAACCAAAACTTAAACAATGATAAATTGCTCCATAATTAATATAAAAAGACCCAATAATTTAATTAAATCTAACTCCACTAATTAATCACATTGGGCAAAACAAAACATGAAAAAATAATCCCTAAAATAACCTCATTGGTAGTGTGTTGAATGAAGGACAAAAAGGCAAAATTTCACCCACCAAATGCTTAAACTAAATGCTCAATTTAATTATTAAAAACACCTTAACTAAACTCTATTTAATTCTCATTCATTTGCAATGAGACAAGTTGGAAAAGCTAACTAATTTCATCTCTTGAACGCCGGTTAGCATGGACATGTAGATGACTAGGGAATGAGATAACTAAGTTCCAATGATTGTAAGTACATTTGGGGAATGAGCACATGACAAGAGAAAACCTAACATTCCGATATAAGCAACCCAATTTCATAATTAAGTAAGGTGATTTAACTAACCCATCCTTTTATCAAACATACAAAAGCATTATCCAATAACTATGTCCTTTGACCCATGCGGAAACCTCCCAAACAAGCTACCCAAGCTTCTATAATAACTCTCCATCTACACTTGGAATGAACCTCCCTTTTTTTTGAAGTTTTTTCCATTAGACAACACTCTCCAAAAACACTCAAACACACTCTCGAATTCAGAGAAAGAAAATCACCCCTAAACCGCAACATCTCTCCACAATCGAACACCTCTAATTCCAGCGAGCAAACCAAGCCTCAAACAACACCAACCTAAGCTCATTTCTAAATATATTGTACACCATTTAAGGGACCATTCAAGGAGACAATGACCTTAGAAAAATCATAATAGAAGCCTACATCAAGAGGGAGTAAGGAGGTGAAGATTGAAGCACTCCTAAGTAGCAACAACATATAAGACTCTAACCTTTCTCACAAATTTTTTTTCTTGCAATATTTCAGTTGATCATAATAGAATAGGCCATATTAATCTAGTTTTTTTAAGTTTTATGTGTATATTTAGAATGTATTTAGCCTAAGATACAAGTTGTAAAACATAAGGTTAAGATGCAAAACCATGAGGAACCACCATGGAATGTACATGTTGGGTTTTAAAAAAGATTAATGACAATCAGATTTAGGAATATTGTTGTACTTATGGATGCCAATGTTTAAGAGCCAAAGGAATGTATTTTTGATATATTGCGTGCACCCTTAAAAAGCTTTAGGTGATAAACTAGACACTTTAGTAGTAGAAAAAATGGAAAGAAGTGCAAAATTTATTCTTGAACCTTTAACTGATGGCCAAACCAATTTATATCTGGAAATTTTTTAATTTCCAGAACCTAAAGATGATAAAATAACATTAGGGAAAATCTGGAAATAAAAATTTTAAAGGAAAATATACAAATGATGCAAAACTAGGAGGAAAATGCAAAACCGAAGTCTTGAACAACCCACCTAAAATTCTTAGACAAAAATTCTAGAATTTTAGAAAAATCAGACCTTCACACGCCGAATAAAAGTCCTAAATAAATTTTTAAGTGAGTAAAATTAAATCTTTTAGGGTACTAGATCCAATTAGACAAAAAGAGCTCTAAAATAAACCTGGACAATGTACAACCAAATTATTTTTAGTATAACTTAATTTTTTGAAGCTTAAACAACTAAAAAGACTTAAGAAATAGAAAAAAAAACTCAAAAACCTCTAAAATGACCATAAGTACACCAAAAAAAAAAACACTTGCGATGAAAAAGTCATAATTAAAACATTCAAACCAGGAAAACTAACAAATTTGCTAAAACCAATGAAAGTTGATACTCAACTTAAACTTACGTAATTATTGTTATCCTATCATGTGACACATCTTTTGAGGATGAACTACCACTGGATTATTACGATTGAGGACGACATGTTTAGGTGAGTAAATTTGATGACTACCGTTGCTTATTTGTGCTTGTAATTTAGTGCACCCACATATATATAAATTTTAGTATATGAATTGGATTTGTACATGCGATGTAATCGAGTTATATATATTGTGTTTGTTTGCTATGCTTGATTGCTAATCTACATTAATCATACTTGGCTAATTATTTTTGGATTTTCCCCCTGCATTTAGAACTTAGAAATTGCAAGTATTTATATTGAATTGATGTAGGCATCGACTAACTGGACTTAATATCGTTTGGCTTTAAATAAAATAAGTCATGTATCACAAAATCTCGCATATAAGAAGGCCATTGGCAACATGCGGTAATACGAGAGGCCCCAAGGAGGTGTACTTTATGGGCGTACCTTGTCTCAACCTTTGGGAACTAAGTAGAATTAAGAAATATCGCCCTCTAATTGAGACCTAGTTGAGAGATTCATTGCTTAGGGGTAATTGAGCTTGCGAGCTTTTCACAATCCATACTCCACATGGGCTTAGTATATGTATACATATTTTTTAGTTTATTTAAATATAGTACAAATATATATAAATTTTACGAATTATCTCAAAAAATAGTCTAGGGTCACTGGAGCCTAGAGCCGATGTGTAGTTCGTGATTTTTCAACCCAAGTAATAGAGAGCAATAAATTTGTGCTATATGTCGTATCTAGTAGACTATATATATTGTGGTATTCATGTGATTGCTCATGTATTGCCTCTAGTTGATTAATTAACTTGCTTATTGTTGCTTGCTAGTTCAATAGGAGGGTTTATCTTACTAAGTTGTCATAGCTTACACCCCCACAATATTTCCATGTTGCAAGAGTCGATACAATTAAAGCCTAGTAAATAGATGTTAGAGGTTAGTGTAAGGAACAAGGGAAGAGTGAAGGATTAGAGTGGAGATATCGCTACTATATTTGCTTCTAAGTTCATATTTTAATTGTATCAATATTTAGTAAAGACTGATGTTTTAAGTTTATTAACCTTTAGACAATGTTATTAGCCTGTAGACATTTGATACATTAATATTCTTACTCTAATTAATTATATGCCTCTAAATTTTCTTGAAAATATTAAAACCTGATTAGGAATTTAAATGTGAGTATGACTTATATGCTGTAAGGCAAATCCTCAAATAACATAAGGGTTATTCTTGAGTTTCCATGCAATGTACAGTGGAACTATACATCCAAAGGGGCCCACAGGATGTGGCATGAAGAAAGTTGCTAGATATATGTTCCCTTGTGAAGTAGACATCAACATCAATGTGTTTTGTATGGTTATGGAAGTACATATTCTAAGCAATTAATTGAGTTGAGCAACTATTAGTGAATAGGGGTATAGGCAATTGAAATAGAAGATGAACATCTTGAAGAATGTAAGATATCCACAAAAGTTTGTTTATAATGGAAGTCATACTATGATATTCCACCTCGGCTAATGAAGTAGAAATAGTAGCTTGTTTCTTAGTTTTCCAAGAAATGAGAGAAAATCTAACAAAAACACAATATCTAGACAACAACTTGCAATCAAGGCAACAAGATCTCCAATCAACATCACAATATCCTAGAAGTGATAAAGAACTAGTAGTAGGGCATTTGGCTAATGTTTACCCTAAGAGACACTAAAGATCCAGGGCAAAGGTTACAGCACCTAGAACTACCGTGGAAAGGCCAACCAATCGACCATTTGGGTAGGGAACGTAAGGAGTCAACACCTAGATCACAAATGCTTGAGTGTTCACTATTAAAGGCACTGACGCAGGAAATTGGGTGAGGGAAGAGCCTGGACAATACCAAGATATTGAATTGGTAGCTATGGAGTATACAAATGAGGGAGATGTTGTAACAGGTACGTTAAGTTTAGACTTGCTCATATATAATATTTTACATATGCAACTTAAGTAGGAGATTAATTGGAAGAGTTAAGAATTATAAAAGATTTACTATTAAAAGATCTAAGTAGGTAAAAAAATATAAATTAATCAAGTACTATGTAATTAATAGGATCTGTTTTAATTGCTGCTCAACCGACTTTGGTTCTCTTTGACATGTGAGCTACACATTCTTTCATAAGTTTGGTTGTAGCTCAATAACAAAAGTTGGAAGTTCAATCTTCTCTGAAGATCTTAAGGATTAGCACTCTTACTAGAGAAAAAGCCATCACTAAGGAGAGAGTGAAAGAATGCCTAATCGAGATACAAGGAAGCAACGTGCCTGTGGATTTGATTGTTTTATCCATGAGAGGCTATGAAGCAATTTTAGGAATAGATTGGTTATTGAAGCATTTTGCCAACGTAGGTTGCAAGAATAAGGAAATGTAGTTCAATAAGCCGAGAGCAAAGATTGTAGTATATTAAGGACAAGTAAAGAGCCTAGAAGCTTCCGCTAACATATTGCAAGAATGAGGAGAATATCTTGGAAATTGGAGCATGTGTTTAATAAGTGCAGTAGAGACAAAAAAAGGAATCGCCAAGATTAGAGGAAATACCTATTGTTAATGAATTACTAGGATTATCGCCTTCGAGAGAGATGGATTTTACCATCGAAATAAAGCCCGGTATCAAATTAATCTCAAAGGCACCTTATCGAATGGCCCCAATCAAGTTGAAGGAATTGAAGAAGCAATTATAAGAATTAATCGAGAAGGGATTCATTTGCCCAAATGTATCGCCTTAGGGAGTTTTAGTGTTATTTGTCAAGAAGAAGGGCAGATTTATGTGACTCTGCATCAACTATCGAGTGTTAAATAAAGTGACTGTCAAGAATAAATATTCGTTGCCTAGAATTGATGATTTGTTCGATCAACTACATGGAGCAAGTGTATTCTCTTGAATAGATTTGCAATCTAGGTACCATCAGTTGAGGATCAAGTAAGAAGACATAAGTAAGATCGCCTTTCAAATGAGATATAGTCATTATGAATTTCTAGTAATGCCATTTGGGTTAATGAATGCTCTAGCTACATTTATGGACCTCATGAATAAGATCTTCAAGCCATTCTTGGTTAAATTTGTAGTGGTTTTCATTGGTGAAATCCTAATTTATTCCAAGACTCAGCTAAAGCATGAAGAACATCGGAGGATTGCCCTAGGATTATTAAAGGAACATCAATTATACAAAAAGTTGTCCAAATGTGAGTTTTGGATGAGTTAAGTGGCATTCTTAGGGCATATTATATTCGGTGAAGGCATAACGGTAGATCCAACCAAGATAGAAGCCACGGTCGATTAGAAACAACTCATTACGGCTATAGAAGTAAGAATTTTTCTTGGATGAGCCAGATATTATAGAAGATTTGTGAATAACTTTTTACAGATAGTGAAGCCATTGACCAGACTAATCCAAAAAGACGTAAAGTTTGAGTGGGCTGATAACTACGAGAGAAGCTTTCAAGAGTTAAAGCAATGGTTGATCTTGGTTCCTATCTTAACGTTACTTAACTCAAAAGAATCCTTTTGCATATACAGTAATGCTTTAGGAAATGGATTGGGATGCGTTCTAATACAAAACAAGAAAGTCATAGCTTATGCTTTGAGGCAGTTGAAACCACACAAGAGGAATTATCCTACTTACGATCTGGAACTAGCTGCAATCGTATTTTCCCTAAGATATGGAAACATTACCTATATAGGCAGAAATGTGAAATCTACATGGATCATAAGAGCCTGAAATATTTATTTACTTAAAAGGAGCTTAATATGCAACAAAGAAGATGGATTTAGCTCATCAAAGACTAGGATCTTAGTATCAACTATCATTCGAGAAAAGCTAATGCCGTAGTCGATGCTCTGAGTCGAAAGAATCATGACCAAGTTATAACACTGTTAACTAAATAACAATAGTTGATATAAGAATTTGAGAATTTGAGGATTGGATTCTTATGTGTCAAGTGGCTAGTTTTTGTTATGTGTATGGGATTCAAAGTGGTGTCGGCTGTTGTAGGTATGTGGACTTTATGCGTGAGCCAAAAATGAAGTCCAATGAGCATTGTAATTTTGACGATGGAATGGAAATCTAATGAGGAAACAAAGAAGGAAGAGGAATAGTGGATGCAGGTAATTATTTATTATATATATATATATATATATAAAGAGTGACATTTTGGTTAATGGAAATAAACGCACGCACACACATGCACACATATATATAGGAGAAAAAGGTAAAGTAAGGGTTATCGATTTTGGATAAAATTCAGAATTCCTTTGATCTGTCTTGCTTGAAATGTGATTCTGAGTGTCCTATTTTAATACTATAAATGTTTGATGTTTTTCCTATTTTTCCATTGGTGTGATTGTATCTTGTGTGATCACTGCAAAATATTAAATTAATTATTTGACTTAAATAAAAATTGACATGCATTACATAAGACATTGCATGATTGAAGGCTATCACGGTATAGGGCGCATTGGAAGTAATTGAAGGATTACTATTCTGCCAAGAGTGAACTAAGTAATTAAGGGATTATCTCGCTTTAACGGTTTTGGGTCTAATTCCTCCTTAAGGGTATTTATTGCTCAGTGTGCTAATTACACCTAAGTTTATGACATTAAAATTAAGAGATAATCTCTAATAAAGAGATAAAATTAATTAATTAGGTTTGAGACTTGTGCACTAATGGTGGTGATGTGAATCTCCAACCCAAGGTTAAGGGGGGCGTAAACCCTATACTTCACGCTAGTTACTGGAAGACCACGTGTGATGTTGCATTCATATGATTGCTCATGCATAGCATACAATTTGAAAACTTGTTTAAAATTGCTTGTGCATGTAAATAGTATTGAGAGATTGCAATCCTATATCACTAAGCTATTAGCTCACCCTCCTATAGACTTTGTTATGTAGGATATGATTACCTAAACTACCTTTTGGGGCATCGCACCTAAGTATGTACAATTGTCACAAAAACTCTAGGAAAAAGGGGCAAGATGGAGAGATAGCAAGAGTATCTTGTAGAATTTGAAAATTTTAGATAATTGAAGGTTTGTAAATATTTAATCTGATCATGAGGGATCTTGGTTGTATTTATTTTGTATGGGACCCAAATGAAGCCCTCTTTTGAGTCTTATGTATAATGCTTCCGTTGAATACGGAATGGGTTTTATTTAAGATGAAGGAATGTCGAAGGCATTCGAATTGTTAATTGTTATGATTTAATAGGTCGAATTAGCTTGGTTTGAGATGCTTTATGATTGCTTAATAGGGGGCAAGCAATTGTGGTGAGTTGTCACGAATTGGATACCCTACAGGGCGTGATACTTTAGTAACTTAACATGCCTCATAACTCTTCACTGTATCTTTATGACGATACTTTGTATGTTTGCTTTGCATCAATTGGCTTCTTACTTGGAGGCAACTCACAGTAAGCTTCCATGCATTGTTAGCCTTAAGAGCTTGTCATTCCCATTGCATAACATCTACCTGCTTCTCATCAAGCATAGCTTGTGAATAATGACGTGGTTCAAGAATTGCAAACACATTCACTAAGAGGCAACATAATTTAAATAGAAATGACTAATTGTATTAGTAAGGAAAAGAGGGTAGAGGACGTGAGTAGAAGTAAGAGTTGCATTAGCATTGGATTTTAATAGAACATTATATATATGGTCATCAAACCATTTAGCAAGTCTTCTATTTTTAGCAAATCTTCCAGCAATAATAATAGAAAACAACTTAATCTAGCATTATTGTGCATGCGTTTGAACCAAAATTATTGAGAAAGAGAAGAAGTAGGTTATGAAGTTGGTTACACGACAAAACTACTATCCTTGAAAAGGAATCAGAGTGAAAAATAGATAAATCAGAATTCAAAGCATAATGAGAGTTAAAGAGTAATAGAAGAAGAAGGTACGAAAGTCTATGCTGCTTAACATTATGAGCATAATGAAGACAATCGGTGAATTTCATGTTTACATGACTAGGAAGGTGACTAAAAAGTAGCTCAAAGGGGGTTTTCCTAGAAAAATTTTGAATAGAAAATTTATTGATGATATATATAATAGTGAGGATTCAATCACCTTAAAAATGTGTGGATAAATTTGTTGAGAAGATTATGGTTTTGATTAGTTATATATATTACCTTTATTTATTAATTCTGTCCTACATGTATTTTAGTTCGCATGTGATATATATATATATACTTAGACAAAACTCACATAACTTACTAACAGTCATTTTACACCAATCATTCTTCTCTGGAGCACTTGACTCCCCTATTCCTTATAGACTTAATTTATCACAAATTGCAATTTGCCCTTTTCACATGGTATTAAAGGAGGTAGAGAATCAGAAGCTAATGTCAGGCATTATTTCTCATTTTGAAGAAAGTCTAGCTTATAATGTTAGATCTCAATATCAATCTCGATCTATTAACAATGATAAGAAAGATAAAAGGAATAAGTAGGGGTTGAAGATTTCTTGTTTTCATTGTAAGAAATAAGGTCATTCT
This sequence comes from Laguncularia racemosa, assembly GCA_037954665.1. Lineage (NCBI taxonomy): Eukaryota > Viridiplantae > Streptophyta > Magnoliopsida > Myrtales > Combretaceae > Laguncularia > Laguncularia racemosa. Next base: position 2,445,005 of record JBBMOL010000072.1, read on the forward strand.
ATTGAGAATTGCTTTGAATCAATAAGCTATCTTGAATGGAGTAAAGGCTCTAAGGACAAGAAAGCAACCAAGTTTGTAAGGCAAGCTGATGTTACATTAGAGGCCTGTGGCACACCTTTTGATGATAAACATTAGAGTTTCTATTCTCATAGGTTAATGACAAACAATTCTGAGGTTGCCTCAGGATTTGTAATGAAGTTGTTAGGTTACTGAATGGAAAGCAGGATGCTGATGACAATGCGTATTATACTTTAGCAAATTTTGCAAGTTAATGTTCCTCATATATCTCTAGTTCTTTTGTTGCTTCTTATAATAAAATTGGTAATGAAGTGTGTGAATAGATAATGGACACAAGTGCTTCTAGCCACACCACACCTTATCAACATCTTTCAGTCACAAAATACATACTTTAAAACACCATCTTAGTTAAATTGCTTGATATAACCACAATTATTAACACTATTGGTAGTGTTTATCTGACTAAAAAATAATACTTCATTGTGTCTTTTTAGTCCTTGTAAACACCCCATTTTTGCCCTAATAATCAATAATAATCAATTTCCAATTTTTCCTACATTTTTTTTTCAATTTAGCAAAAATAGGAAAAATATTCAAAAAATAAAACAAATAGGAAAAATACATCAATTTTGGAAAATAATTGCAGAACTAGTAATAAAAGGGATTAAATAATTTTTACAAATTTTTGAAATTTCAAAAAATACAAAAATAATAAAAAATTGCATTGCATATATGCAAATTGCGAAAATAAAAAAATCGAGTAAGTGGGCTAGCTCAACTGGTCCGAGCCATGGCCCTGTGCACGCGGGAGGGGGTCAAGTCACAGGTTCGAAACGCAGGGGAGGCAGAATCCGCGTTTTGCAATTTTTTCCTCGCCTGGGACACGTGTCGGCAGCTGATTGGTTGGAGCGAGCGCACGCACCGGGCGCGTGATCGTCTTCAACCTTTGTCCGCCGGCAAGGGAAAAATCGAATTTCGGCCGTTTTGATTCGATTTTTTACACAAATCCAATAGATCTTCAATAGAAATAGGATAAACATCATCCAATTGGAATCAAATCGCAACAAATTGATGGATTTACACAAATCGAAGATGGGTTTTTTAACCGAAATCCGAGCTTATCCAGCTCGATCTCTTGCGTCTATAAATAGGAATCAAGGGGAGGAAGCCAAATCACGGATCATAAGTGAGGAAAAGAGAGAAAATCAAAGCCTCACCGAAGTTTCCAAGCCGCGACCACCGATCAAGCACCAAGCTGCCACTAGGAGGCGTTTTTGGAGAAATTTACCGCCACGATTGAGTTCTCCACCCCCGAAAACCTAGGAAACGACACCTCAATCGTTTCGAAAGGCCGTTGGAACGCCATCAATGAGCACTCCCAGCCGTCGTGACCGATTGACCCGACCCGACCCGCGCACCGACCCGGATTCAGGTAATTCGTATTTTTTGATTTTTTATTATTTATTTATTTCTTATTTATTTATTTAGTTATTTTATTCATTTTTTTCGAATTCCTTTATTTATTTACTTGTCATTTATAATTCGAAAAAAAAAATAGAATTTAGATTAGTTTTTTTTTAGGGTTTAATTTAGGATGAGTAATAATAAAAATATAATAATAATTATAATAATCAATAATAAAAATATAAAAATATATAAAGGAAATATTAGAATTCAAATTAGTAGTTTATGATAGATAAATAATATAGGAGAAAATTTTTCAATAAAAATATCAATAAAAATTTATAATAGTAGAAATGGGTTGAAAAATAGAGAAATGAAATTTTTATCATTTAGAAAAATCCTTTTCTTAAATAAATCAAAAATTGGTTTTTTCCTAAATAATTATTATTTTTCAAAAAAATCAAATGATCAAGCTTAGGCTTAGATTTTTTTAGAAAAATACTAAAATGGTAAAAACATAAATCAAAAGAAATTTCATAATTAAAAATCACAAACACATTAAAGTTTTTCAGAAAAAGCGAACTACGACCTGTTTGATCCTGAATAGCAGGTAGGTAGGCACCCATTTGGGACAACTCTAAAAAGAATAAAAATCCTTTTCTTAGAATAGGTTATTCAAAAACACAATAAAAAGACAACAAAAAATAAAATAAAAGACATTCGGATAAGGTTTAGATTTTAGGAGAATATGGTGGTAACTTTAGGGTTTTAATAGGTTAGCCTCTGAACCCAAGAACTCTGGTTTTCCCTTTCCTCTTTTCACAAAAAAACGAAAAAAGGAAATCACACTGACTAGTGGTTTAAATTAGGATTAATCCGCTTAATTAGTCCTAATTCAATCTTTCCGAACCACAGTTGGGTGGCGACTCCAAAATAAAAATGAAATTCCTAAATCAAGTCGAGGGTCTACATTAGTTGAGCATAGGGTCTAGTATAGATCGGATTAGGAATGGAAAATAAAAAATTAGACTCGACAGTCCTTAATTTAAATGGTGATTTATTGCTAGTTCCTTAATTGCCTAAACAAACCAGACTAATTGCAACTTTTGTTTCAACCCTTTGTTTGTTTTAGGACCATAACACTGTGGATATTGTTGCATAAGCTAATGGACTCTATGTAATAGATTATAAGCCAGGTGTAAAAATACTTCTAATACTTATACTATTTGTTCTTTGTACAATTTTGTCCACTTTTTGGTGGTTAGCTACTTCATAGGCCACAAATGATCTTTCCAATTGCGCCATCCATTCTTCTGCTTCCTTAGGTTTTGCATTTACCCCATCAAAGTACCTATTTGATTGAATGAAATATGGAAATATGCTCCTTTAAATTCGACCAACTCCTCCTTGGTTATATCTTTGTTGACCTTCCACATGAGGTACATGAGCAGCTAGGACTGGAGGGGGTGGTGGTGGCACCTATGGTTGTTGAAGAGCAATTATAGGTGGTACTGGTTGTGGTTAAGGTGGCGAAGGGACTGGCTGTAACAGAGGTTGACCTCTTCACATTAGATGTTGGATTAACAAGACTTGTTGTTGGATTAATTGTTAAACCATTGCTTCTAGCCTTGCCATACGTTCCTCCCCACTTCCTTCTCCACCAAAAGAGGCTTAGGCTACACCTCTTCATCTTGGTTTAGTCGCCCTACCTAGCATCCTAGGTTATAACTTTAGATTCTCTTGTAATTCCGAGGGTGGACTTCTTGGTTGAGAAGTTTCGTCCATATCTCTATATCTAGTAAGTGTTGTCGTCTTCCTTCCCCTACTAGTATTTCCATTGTAATTTATTAATGCAACATGTAAAACATGTTAAGACATTTCTAATGATATATTTATGAATAATGATACGGATATCAATAATAGTTATATAACACATTTGTATCATTGCATCAAGATCCAAAATACGCAAAGCTTACGATATTTCATATATATTATTCCAAAATTTTTACATCTTTCATATTCCTAACCTATATATACATCAACTTGGAAGGGTTTATATTACACTATAAAAATTTCACTTCCCAAGCTTTCCTATTCCTTATATACACCATTCCTTGTCAAAAATTGTTCTAATTTCATCCTTATATCCCTAAGCGACGTATCCTGATTCTTCACTTGTGTCCTCATCGCTTTCACCTATTTCTTCTTCTTCCTCTTCCTCTTTTTCTTCTTCTTCTTCTAGGGATTTTGAGGCTATGCTCTTGTTTTTTGGAGCACCCTTTAAATTAGAATTTTCTTCAGGAAGTGGATCCTCTTTCAAATCTTCTTCCTCCTCATCCTCTCATAATTTAGGTTCTACCATGAACATGTCTTCTTGGTCTACAATCTCAAACTCACTATGCTTAATATAGTCCATAGTATCCCAAGAGTCTTCTAAGTATAACAAACCTCAGTTAACCCTAGACTTTTAGTCATAAATCCCTCTTTTGTACATCCATGAATTCCTTCTAGACTTAATTAGAGGGATCAGGACTTCTTGAGGATACCCTATTCTTAGATCAAATTAGAGCCACAAATAGTATTTCAAGTAACTCCTCCTCCATCCCCATCATTATCGTAAACCGAGCTTCTAAAGTAGGTATGGCAACATACCTACTATACCTATCTCTAAGATCCTTGCTTAACTTATCTAGCTAAATCAGCCACTGTTCAGTTAATCTGATTCTCCAATCTTCTATTAACTCATCCACTATTCTATAAAGTGAGAAGTGCTCATATTAATCTTGCAATGTCCGCATCATCAATCTATAATTTATCACATTGTCTTCATCTTGCATGCAACATGTACTCCACCTTCAACCCAAACACCTACGCATTGCCTACATTCCATTGAATATGAAAAAAAATTATAAGTTATTTATTTTCATCCCCAAGTTCTACCCACTCTCTCCTAGTAAGGTAGGCTTTTCCTATCTATAGAGTTGCCAAGTCAATCTCTTAAAATATTAACTCTCAACCCAACATATCTTTAATTTACATCTTGCCTTAAGCTTAAACTTTCACTCTAATACCACCAAAAGCTATCACGCCCTGCAAGGTATCCAATTCGTAACAACTTGCCACGATTACTCAACCCTACTAAGTAATCATGAAGCATCTCAAACCAAGATAACTTAACCTATTAAATCATAACAATTAACAATTCGAATACCTCTAGCATTCACTCATCTCAAATAAAACCTATTCTATATTCAATGGAAGCATTATACATAAGTCTTAAAAGAGGGTCCCATCTAGATCCCGTATAAAATAAATATAACTAAGATCCCTTTGGATCAGATTAAACATTTACAAACCTTTAGTTGTCTGAAATTATCAAATTCTACAAGATACTCTTGCTATCTCTCCATCTTGTCCCTTTTTCCCAGAGTTTTTGCGACAATTGTACGTTCTTGGGTGTGATGCCCCATAAGGTATAACAAAGTCTATAGGAGGGTCAACTAATAGCCCGATGAGATAGGAGTACAATTTCTCAATAATGTTTACACGCACAAGCAATTTCAAACAAGTTTTCAAATCATATGTTATACATGAGCACCTATATGAATGCAACATCGCACGTAGTCTTTCGGTAATCAGCGTTAAGTCTAAGGTTTATGCCTCCCTTGACCTTAGGTTGGAGATTCACATCACTACCATCAATACCAAGGTCCCAAACCTAATTAATTAATCTTATCTCTTTTTTAGAGATTGTCTTCTAATTTTAATGTCATAAACTCAAGTGTAATTAGCACACTAAGCAATAAACACCCTCAAGGACGGACCGAACTCAAAACTGTCAAAGCGCAATAATCTCCTAATCACTTAGTTTGCTTTTGGTGGAACAATAATCTTCCGATTACTTCTGATATGCCATGTAGTAGTGATGGCCTTTAATTATGCAATGTCTCATGTAAGGCATGTCAATTTTTATTTAAGTCAAATAGTTAATTTAATATTTTGTAGTGATCACACAAGATACAATCACACCAATAGCAAAATACAAAAAACATCAAACATTTATAGTCTCGAAATCACATTTTAAGCAAGACAGATAAAAGGAATTTCGAATTTTATCCGAAATCAATAACCCTTATTTTACCTTTTTCTCTTATATATATATATGTGTGTGTGTGTGTGTGTGCGCGCACGTGTGTGCGCTTATTCCATTAACCAAAACATCACTCTTATATATATATATATATATATATATATATAGGATTATATAATAAATAATTGCCCATGTCCACTATTCCTCTTCCTTCTTTGTTTCCTTGCTGAATATGTCGTCTGCTATGGTCCATGTGGTGTGTGTTATTTGAAAGGGAATACTAACAATGGGATGTTGATGGTTTCTTGGAGTTGTTAAGATTTTCCGATGTTGCATTGGGTACTTGTTATCTTGGACGCAAATCCTTAACTGGCTTTTGTGTCTATCTTTCTTGGTTCTTGTTTGCTTGCATGGAAAACAAAATAGCAGAGCATGTTCATATTTCTTTAACAATTACATAATTGTGTGACAGCATAATTGCTCAGTTGATTGCTTCATATCCTTGTTTGCATGGCTTAACCAAACATATTGATGTCTACATGCATCTTGCTCAAGATAAAGTTGCAATCAATTTTGTTGATCTTGATTATACCTCATCAAGTGATTTATTCTTTAGTTTATACACGTAGCAGCGTACATGTGACTTTAGCCTCGTATGTATAATTGGAAATGCTCATTGTAGTAAATTAACATTCGATATATTGCACTATAAACTCTTTGTTTTCATTTCATCTCTTCATAAACACAAAGATCTCTATAGTATCACACAATTACTACCCTAAGACCTTACCCTATCCCATTTTTAGGAAAGGATAAACCAAAATAATGATACTATAGTGACATTATCATAATTATATGTCAATAATCATACAAATATAATAATGTTTTTTTTTTAATTATATAGTTGTATAATTTGTTGCATTCATTATATAAGTTTTATCATATTTATATTATCATAATTATAGAAGTATACATGCATAATCATAATCATGATCAAGTCCTCAACTGTACTATGATGTATCAACTCATCACATATCCTTATCATATGGTATGGATGCCCAAGGATCCTAAGCAGCAAGCACATTCACCTATTCTACAATATAAACTCGACCATTAAATAAGATCCTCAAAGAGAAATATATTAATCATTCATACTTTGAATTCTTTTATCCATCCTTAAAAAGGATTCAAGATTTAGTCTTCAAAGTTAACAAGCTCAAGATTAAGAATTCATATACCCTAAAGGTCTTTTGTAGGAATCTATCCTGATAGAGGCCATCCTAGAAGTCTGCAAGTCACTCACATCAAAATCTCAATATTACCTTAAATTTGAAATAAATATGACTAGGATAGGATCTTGATTGCCCAAGCACAATTGAGTAAACACGATTCAATCACCAGTTTGATTTCCTCTTCCTCTTTAGTCTCCTAAACTACAAACCAATCTCCACCAATCTCAAATCAAATTAGATAAAGAATATATCTATAACAGTCAAGATATAGCACCTCTAAATTCCCTTTTGAACTCGACTCTTAAGGCTCACCTTGAAATTTCATGGAATCAATTGGATTGGTTATATGAAGAGAGACAAAGAGGATTTAGAGACAAAATTAGAGTTAGTTTAAGGCTGTTACTATTTTGGTAAATGGTGTAAGGCTTTGAGAAAAAGAAAGTCACCTCTAAATTCCCTTTTGAATTCATCTCTTAAGGCTCACCTTGAAATTTCATGTAATCGTTTGGATTGGTTATACGAAGAGAGAGAGAGAGGATTTAGAGGCAAAATCAGAGTTAGTCTAAGGTAGTTACTATTTTGGTAAATGGTACAATGCTTTGAGAAAAAGAAATTCTTATGTCTTATGTATTTTTGAAATTTTAGCTCTTTATATTGCATGATATATATATATATATATATATATAAATAATAAAAATAAAAACTATTGCTAAAACTTAAAACTTCACCACTCAATTGCCAAAATCTAAAAAACTTTAGGACTTGACTGTTGAGATAGAAAAGGATACGCTTAGGACTTGACTCAATTACAATAAGATATGTGAATCAAATCCTTCAATAAAATGGTGTCTTTGTTGCGCATGTCAAAACAAATAGAACATTTTATTTGTTGTCAATGATGTCTATTAGTAATATAGGTCAGGTTAACATGATGTTGTGCTTATAGAGGCCTACCATGTCAGGGTTTAAATAACTCCGTCTAAACTACTTGGATGATATTTGAACAAAGCGGTTGATTTTATCTAAGTGTAATGCAAGGCTTCCCTCAGACGTTACTAAGGAGATGGGATGAAGTAGTGATGTAAATTGGATCAAGAATGGATGGATGGACTCACACTTAAGAACAAATCATAACATGAGCCATAATTTTTATGGTTTTTGTATGCAAATAACAAAAGATAAAAAATATAGATGATTTGATAATCAAATATTAAATACCAATTACAAAAACAAACTAGATTAATTCCCAGGATCAACTTGACTCATGATCATAAAAAATAATCGAAGGATTAAGAGAAGACTAATGTTACTCGAGATGTTCTATTATTCTATATGTTCGCTGCAATATAACAAGGAGATTGATAGAACAAGAAAAAGTTGAAAAAATCGCAATCAATATAATTTTATTCAATATGATAAAAGGTCTGCTTTCTAATCCATTACAAAGAATGCCTTTATATAGGCTATCAAATAAACCTTAACTCACTAATAAGAGTTCAAATAGGAAACTAGCCAAGTAAATAAAGGAACATAACACAAACAGTCATACAAATTGCTAAAATAAGTCAATAGGGTCAATTGCATGAGGTAATTGACTGTACATGGGCCCTCAACCGAGACCCTAGTCTAGTTAACCTAGGTTATTTCCTAAAAGAATATGAAAGTGTCAGCTGAATTATCCTTATTTAAAAAGTATAATTACTATAAATAGTACACTTTGAAATATAATTTAGTTAGTTGAGGTTTTAGATATTTGATTATAGAATTTTCTCTCTATAGAAACCATTTCAAGATTTGTATCAAAAAAAGTATAGAAATAAAATTATTTTTTTTATTTTAATTCATCTACTACAACATTACTGTTCATATGGAACACTACATCAACGCAGTTATACAAACTGCGATAACAATACTGCTCAAATTTTTCCATCAACACGGTTGTTCTCCTGATCTGTTGCGTCCTTAACTTTGGTTGTGGCGATTCTATTTCTTCTCGATTGTTCATTTTTCTTTTATGGACTTCTCATATATCTGTCAAGCTCAGTCAATTGCTTGGCATCCCTAATGAACATAACATCTCCTCGATCGATCTGGCCTCTCAACTAGGTGTCTTTGCTTCACTCCTAGTTCTTCTTCTTTTTTCATTGGTTAATTTTTTATTTTTTTTTTAAAGAAAAAGATAATTAGACCACGGGTGATTTTTAGAATTTTAAGAACGTCACATTAGTCAATGACTATGAAATATCAACGACGGCTCAAACTATTAGACCCATCAAATCTAGTTGTCCCTGCTAGACCGAGGATAGATCAATTAACATGTAGTGTAATAATCAATCATCCTGTAAATTTCTCTGGTAAATCAAAGGAACTTATTCTATATATAATTGGAATTTACTTCTCATACAATTTTTGAGGGCCACAAGGAAACTTATTAAAAATTGTAAATGCCTAACGAAGGCCCAACATTTTTTTTTTTTGAAGAAACCATTGACCGTCTTCTCCTTTGCTTGCTTCCCCATGTATGGTTTATAGCATTTCAGTCTGAAGATCAAGATATGTGGTATCGGAAGTGAACTTGATATTTATTCGAGGTCAGTTTGAATCGAACTACTTAAGTGATTTACCAAGTTGAGATTAAACTTACTTCAAGACATTTAGTTTGATAAGTTCACATGCCTAATCGATCCTACATCAAATTTAAGTGCAAATGAGACGGAGTCAAGTTTAACATGCGGAAGCATAGCCGCCGAGGCTTCACTCAAAACCGTCATTGAGTCTTAGCACTATATTTACTTAAGCTAACCACAAGGAGCCTCCATCAAGGGAAACTATCAAACTGAACATCTTTCGGTTCTAGCTTACAAACAACTATTGTGGGAGTGATAGTGAAAGACAATGATATAGCCATCTAAGGAATTCGTAAGTGACTGGCTCGAGTGCTCATCCTACGAATTGCCTACTCGTTAGTCTTAGGTAAGGACTGAAAATGCACAGCTCATTTTGGTCTTGTGCATGGAAAGGACATAAGAGGACGTTTCAGAATTCAGATAGCCATGTATTGGGATATCGTTTCCCAATCTTCTCTAGTATTGCCTTTTTATCTCATAGCATGTTGTCTGTTAGTAAAGTATTGAAGTCTCAAATATTTTGCCATTTGAAACGTACACTTTTCTTTCGCTTTATTCCAAACAGAGTTATTGCAATGGCACAAGAATATGGCCAAATATTAGAAGAAGTCTAGTTCATCGCGACACAATTACCCTTCAGCAAATGAAAAGAGTCAAATTTTGAGTTGAAATATTTCTATAGATGATACTCGATAAAATCTACAAATGGCATAATTACATGAAAATAAATAATTTCAAAAAATTTAGAAACTCAGAGGGGAGAAGTTACTAAGAATCAAACTCGATTTTCAAATATGAAATGCAATATTGACCAGAAAAACACATATTATCCCAGATCTTACACCGACATCCGAACTTAGTATTAACACCTTCCACTATGTTCTCGCATCTCGCTCTGCCAAAACTGAAAAGACCTTTCCCTGACGAATAGATCAATGACGGACGTCCTTGCAATCCGATGTCACAGCATTCACCTTCTCCATCCTCTTTCCATTAAAGACCAAGTACTTCTCTACGTCTCGAATCAATATCTAAAATACTTTAGTTTTGGAGTTAAAAGCTATACATCGCCTCTTACAATAAATAATAAAATAGAAAATATGGTAAATAAAAGTTGTCATTTCACGATTTCAAATTTTGGAAGTAAATTTTGATAACAAAAAAAAAAAAAGAAAAAAGAAGATTCTCATGATATTTAACAACTTTGAGATTCTACATGTAAAATTAGAAAACCAATCAAAATTGAAGCAATAGTAGTTTTGATTTTATCTCCATCAGTGCTTATACATCGATCTGATTCTGATCGATTTTGAAAGAAGAAATTTAGGAAACAATGTGTTAACAGACAACAAGAAAGAAATCTTCTGGATTAACCAGCGAGTTTACCAATAACCAATCAATTTCACAAATAACAGTTTTCCATAAATTAACTAGGAAATTCCATATTAATCACACAACACATACTCCATACCACAAGGACAAATACCAAATGTGATCAACAATATCAAAATTATACAATCAAGTAGAATTGGAACCTAACAATATTAGCGTAATTCAGCCAACATCCCCGCCACCATCACCGTGTGCGTGAGAGCTAACGCCGTCGAAGGCCACAGAGGAAGCATAAGCCGCAGTCGCTGCCAAAGCAGCTGCTCCTCCAGCGTCCACGTTGGACGTAGTCGTACCATGGCTGTTGCCTGTCCCCGTATCACCTCCATGAGGAAAACGGCCATCGGCCTTGCTGCCCTTGTTACTACCATGTGGAAGATTTCTGGGACGTGGATTTTTCTTCTGGGCATGTTTCTCGGACTCCTTAACGTCGTATTTTCCTTGTTTTCCACACCATCCTATGCGGCCACACATCTTCTTGAGCTCCATAATTCCACAATAATGAATAAGAGGAACAAAGTTTCAACTACACATGTTCTTTTAAATGGCAAAAACCTGAATTGAAAGGACGCAGAATAGGAAGGTATAAAAGGCATCACAATCACATGAAAAAACATTTTATTTTAGTAATATTATATTCTCGTTAGATATTTAAATCTATTTCTCTTCGATTTCACTATTCGGGCACTAGTTAACCGTCTAATAAATAAATTTTTTATATGATAATATATTTTATGAGAAGAACGGTTTATTCTACGCTTCCATTATGTTGTCCAATTTATCTGATAATTAAAATTCTCATTATATTAATTATTAATGGTGCAATTGGGTTACTGTCAACTTTCCTTCTTTATATTTTATAAGATTTAGTTAACATTAAGTTGATTCTTTCCTGAACTTAATTCCATTTTTCTGCCTTTTCTAGCCTTCTACAAATAGGAGCCCTATATATTTTAAGTCTATGTTTTGTTTTATAAAATTTTACAAGATTTAGCTAATATTAAGTTGAATTCTTTTCCCATACTTAGTTCTATTTTTAGTTTTTTTTTAATTTTATTTTCCTAGTCTTCCATAAATACGCAATAGTTGTGGAAATAAAATATTTAGATAAAGGTATAACCATGGGTCATGAATTGTGAATCACCAAAGACCAAACCTTAAGCAATAAGTTAATTATTGGTGGACCAATATGTTAGCTTAAAAAGTAAAGTGTTTTACAAAATAGTTTATTACTTTTTCCCAAAGTTTATGTAAAGTTGTGTCAATCATGGAGAAGAAAAGCATATGCGATTCCCTTGCTGGTGTTCCGACTATATGCATACATTTACTTATATTAGTTAGGCTACTTTTATTTATGATTTCATTATCTAATTATTTTAGATAGTTATAACGATTAATATAATAAAGATTTTGATCATATAAAGGATTTCGTTAATGGTTATTATTTATCAAAAAAAAAGGTCTAAAAATAAAACTTTTTTCTTATATATTTTTTAATATTGATTATATGTTGTATGAAAAGTTATAAAGTGTATTTATTTAATATTTTGATAGAGACACCCACTAGCATTTTCAGAATGCAAAATCGAATGAGACGGAATCGGGTAGATGGTTAATCAAGGTGAAATTAAATAAAGTGATGACTTGATGTAGATCACATGAAAGTGAAATCAATATGTAGCACGTGGAGAATGAAAAGGATTGCCAACGAAGCAGCGGTCCATCTTCTTCTTTCTTTTTCTTTTTTTCCACTTTTTATCTTGGTGAATGAAAACCACTTTTATAATAATTCCACTCACGACAGCCATTCATTGTCTCTTTTTTATTATTATTATTATTTGCAATACAGAGTCTTTTTTCTCATAATGTCGGCAATTCAATCTTTTCCCCACATAAATAAAGGGGAAGGATATTTATTATACATTATATTGTAAAGGAAAAAGGAGGAGTTTTGGGATAACATATAAAATTACTAATTAACCGTCTCATTTAAAAATAATAGGTTAATTATGGGATATTTATGTAATTTCATTATATATATATATATAAGTTCAAAAAGAAAATTATTTTTATTAGAGAAATAAATATTTAGATTAAATTATATTTGTAGGCACATTTATAGTGTCGGCGTTGTATGGTTTGTTTAGTTTATTATAAAAATAAAATTGCAAAATGAGACCACCAGGTAAGTAATATAAACTACCTGTAGTACTAAATAGGTTGAAAAGGTTGATAAAATAGAAGTTGTCTGAGCCCGGGTTCGAACCGGGGACCTCTAGTGTGTGAGACTAGCGTGATAACCAACTACACCACCCAGACGTGTTTGTTTCTTTGTTATCAGATGTTAATATATCATAACTAATATCCTTTTCTTTCCCCTACTTACAGTGCTTCTCCACTTCACTACTACTTCGTTTGACTGAGATCAAGATATCAGCCGCTTGGTTCAAATTTATCTTGTTCTCTCTTATTGCTCGTTGATAAAATTAGATAGCTTGGTCTTAAGGGTAAAAGTAAAGTATTATACGAAGGATGGTTCAAGAATACCCTATAGCTGGTTTGTAATCATGGATGATGGTGCTTAAAAAAATTTGATATAAGTGCTTTAAAAATACCCATTAATACATCAACAAAGTTGTTTAAAAGCTCAGAACGCAGCCTAAGACCACTTTTCATTTCAAACTTTTTTACCATCGTCAAATATGGTAAATGCTAAACCTTGATGTAGAAACTCCACCGATCCCTTCTATAATGGACTTGAACATGCAAGACCCAGCACCCACTGTCTCTCTGCCTTTCCACCTACAGAAAACTGAAAAGGAAGCTATATCAGATCCGAGAAAAAGTCCCTCAAAACATGTGCCACATGGAGAGACAGATATCCAATCCAACAAATCACTCCATCCACCCTATTGCACTGAAGATATTTATTCATGAGGGTCAGCTATCTTGCTGTTTTCGTATGGAGTTTCAACAGCTCCCCAAGTGAAGACTACGCCACATATAAAAAAGCAGAGTAGATTCATGCAAGATAAAAGTGCAAAGCCGCCCCAAATCAAGCAAAGGGATAATGAACTCATCATGAAGTTCAGTGCAAGGTGGCAAGCCCTTACCGATCTAAATACTTGAGAACACGCATAATTTCATCTGGATCGACATAAATGGTTCCTTACAAAGAAAATTTACGCTGTTCAAACATGTGGACACCATCTCAATCGAGATAGAAAACAATTTCTAATTCTAATCTTCAACAAAGATCCTGCTACACTGGGAAATTTCAAGGATGACCAAGTATCAAAAACTTTATAATAGATTATATAAACTAAGCACCAGCTGGATCATTTATCACGCCCAAGAAGTCGTCCTTTATTGTTCCAATGCAGAACTGCAATAGGTAAGAACTAGTAAGATGTTAGTCAAAAAATTCATAGCAATAGCGTTACACACAAATTTCTCGCTCTCCTTTTTATCAGAAGATTAAAGGATAAGCGCTCTTTGAAAAGAAAGGTGGACTAGAGTCCAAGACAAAACTTGCCATTTCATTGTAATCAAGGTTAGCATAAATTTTATAAGAGGAAGCTAGTAATACAAACATGTAACGCACTAGCCCTAAATCCTTCAATCAATATATCAAAAATTAAAATTTGGTATTAAATAGTAGAGCAGTGGGGTTCAAGCCTCTCTTACATGGAAACTATACTCTAAAACAAAAAATTTCTTATCATAAGTCAATAGGCGCTAAGTAGGCCTCTTTAAATATCATTCACCTGTGAAATTGAAACCAAAAACCTATTTTTGCATAACAGCTAATTAGTTTAACGTGTATATGGAGAAAGTTTTTCCATGCAATTGATGAGAGAAAAGCGAGAGCATATTTTTTTCACAAGAAGCCATCAACAGATTTCTAGTGCAACACCACCTAAAAAAACACTTACTAGAGAAGCTTCAACTCCAAAAGAACAGAAGTTGGCTTTAAATCGTTGAATAGTTCCATTTTAGTTGCTACATTTATAGCACCAAATGAAACAAATATACTTTTAACCTTCAATTCATCGTCTCATGAGCAAACTAGCAAAAATGATTGATAACATCAATTATTACACCATTATTTGAGTTTTTTTCAGTTGCTATATTCATAGCACCAAATGAAGCAATTGTGCTCTTAAACTTCAATAAATGGTCTCATGAGCTGACATGCAAAAATGATTATTAACCTAATCAATCGTTTGGACCATTATTTGAAGATTACCAATCTATACTATCATTACTGAAAAAATAGGTAATCTTGCAATTTTAGGTCATTCCTTTTTCCACATACTTCGCCATGCATTTTCTATTTGTTTTGGTTATTAAAGTATATCATTTTTCCAAAAACCTTCTCTCTCCATGTTAATGTTATGTTGGACTCACTGTGTCAGATGGGATGACAACAGAATAAAACATATATAATCCATGAAATTCCTTACATGACTGCTATGAGGTGATTTATGTGAATAGTCAGTGCTTTAAAAACATAACAAACATCCATTACACTGGCTACCTTAGCCTATTCAAAATGAGAAATTAACGATAGCATATAAACTTCCTAAGTAAATGACTATATTTTCAAGAATCGTTTACCCAAGTAAACACTGTATGTATTGAAACAAACACAAAACAAAATAATAGTTGAAAAAGAAAATGCTAACAAAAGAGATAATAACGTACAATTTCTGTAGCATCCACTCGAGTGCCTATTATCTTTAATCTCACTTCACTATCCTTTTGGATTTTGACCTGAAAAACAGATCAAACTTCAGTAGAAGTGGTACCAAAACGAATAATAACTAAATTTTTCCAAACTTTAACTTACAGAGCCATCTGATGTTGTATAATTAGGTATATCCCCAGACTGAAACTCCATATCATCAGGAATTAACTGAAACACAACAGAAGTGGTGTCTAATAAGTCTAGCATTTAGATGAAAAAACCAATGAGACTTCCCAGAACAACCATAACTAGGCAAAAAGAACTAAACTTAGTTTTCTTAATCAAAACCAAATTGAAAAAAGGGGTTGACTGTAACAAAGTTAATGAGAAACAATAGTTCAAAGGTAAAAGAGAGGAAACTCACATGGTTTGAAACAAAGATTTGAACAGGACCAGCTTCAGCAAAGAATCCCATCTGCAGGTACACCAAGATAATTTCATATTCAAGCAATCAACTCAAATTAATTCACAACAGAAAAACGAATTTCAAATACAAACAATTTTGGATACCTTGTTCACCATGGTAACAACTGCTTCCAAGATCTCTCCCTTGAAGGGTCTAAACACTACACACTGGTATTTTACAGGGAAGGTCACAAACCCCGTCCCATCTCGAATCAAGCCCTTTCCAATATTTTCTATGCCCGTTATTGCCACCACAAACCCATGTCGACCACTGCTTAAAAGTTTTATTAAAAATTCATTAAGCACTGAACTCTCATCATTTCTCTTACAACAAAAGCTTCTTGAAGTTGGTGCTTAAAAGTTTTAAGTAAACCAAATAAAAGATGAAGCTGTGTATGCACTGACAAAATTGACTTGACGAAAGGCCATAATATGATGAATTGAAGTTTTTTGGAATTGGTGCTCAAATCCACAGATTTGCCCAAAAATCCATAGAACAACTAATGGAATGGGTTGACTACCCTATGCTCTCTATGAAGGTCTGTGATAACATTAACAGGTTTCTCTCAAAGCACAAGAGAGCCACAGCAAGCTGATCTGGTATCACCATACTCCATGCTTCTAATGGAGGTTTTTTCTAGGAATTGTGAGGAAAACGGCACAATACGACACTTTATAAGTCACATTGCTGGTGCAAGCAAGAGAGCTTACTCATTTTTGTTTTGTGGATGATATTATAGGTGCTTCGTCAAAGCAATAATACCACTATAAAATTACCCAAAAAAATGTGTAAGAGAAGTACTACTGCTCTGAATGGCTATATGGGCTGAAAGCAAAGCTAAAAGAATTGTGTTTATGAGTGGTGTTAAACCAGAGGACAAGTCATCAGCCATGTCCACTCTTGGGTACTGTGAAGGAACACTGTCAATTGGGCCCAAGGGGGTGCCACTTATATCCCTTAAAATATAGAGTGAATAAGTTGGTGCAACCATGAAAAAGATAGTGGAGCAATAGGCTTGCACATTTCTCCCATATATAAAGGTCATTTGCAATTAGCCAATCAGTAGTTTTTTTTCTTTTTCCCACTCCAGATATATTGCTAGTCCGCGTTTATTCTAACATAGGATAACACCCTACCCAATAAGATAATCAACCAAACCAACAATATCATGAAAAGCTTCTTCTGGAATGGAAACTGAACAGACTCCAAGAAAGCAAAATGTCACATAGGAACAAGTTTAAATGCCTAAATAAGAGTAATAGTAGGTAGTCCCAAAAACAGCAATCAGAAATGCAGTTGCCAACATAAACACGTATGGAACTTGTGCACAAATACACTTTGGCTGGAATATTTAAAACTTATCTACCTATAGCACTACCACAAGCTCTTGTTGAGTTAACCCAGCCAACAGTTGAACTTGGTGTTGGAGGAAAAATAAAAAACACAGGGCCAATGCGCCTATATTACTGTCATGCAAAGTTGAGAAGGTAATAGCATTTGCCTATGGTTCCATTCATGTCATCCAGATGGTCCATTGCTGAACAAGCTTGGGGATAGTGGAATATCTTTAATTGCATCGCCTTAGAAAGCTTGATTGTATTCAGACATTCAAGGCAACAAAGGACTGGTCTACTTTGTAGATGGTATTGAAGCCACTTGACTTAACATGTTACTAAACCAGTTCAGTGACAATCAAGGCATGTAGTAGTTCTATGGCAAGCCATTAAGTAAACTCTACACGTGGACAAATTATCAAAATTGTAGATTGTTTTTGATCCAACTCACCTCTTGTCTGCTAATGGAGTTGGATCCCATCTGCAATTGTATTTCAACTATCCATTCACTACCGAGGTCCAGTGGTCATGGACCATATTCAGTTTCCTAACAGCTATTTAAACTGTGGTGCACCAGAGGACAGTTCGCTATTGCATCCTCTGTAAGAAAATTCTATCTTCAAGAATGGGGTTTCAAGCCACGATATCTTGTGTCTAATGGGGATGAACCAACATTGGAGAACCACCAAGCATACCCAATTATTCTAATCAGGAGAATTGCTCTTCTGTTCATTTCCTGGCAGGGCTTACCTTCTTTCCATTCCAGGTTAACATTTTTCATGAGTTTTACTCAGTATCTTATTTGTTGCACCCGCATGCTTGCCTTTATTATTTTCACTTTTTTGGTTAATTCTGTAAAAATCATATTGCTATCCTTCTGATTAATACAATCATACATACCTAATTCTGTAAGAATCAACAACCTTAAATAAATGAATAGCAAGGTAAGATCTGGTTACTTGGTCCTAGGAGGGGGTATGGGTGAAGGAGGAGTAAATATGAAGATACGATGCTTTGAGAACCTCAGTTCAGCTTAGAGTAATCTAGGTGGAACTCCAAATGCACATTTAGTATATTTAAAGGTAGTGTGGAATATCACCTACAACTCTATGATCAAATTGCAATGCCTTTTGAAGAAGAAAGGTGGAACAACACCCTGAACATTATAGTGACCTCGCAGTGATTTTTCTATTGAAAACATTTTTTGCACTTTGCCCCTTAAAGCATGCTCTACATTCTTTTCATTTTTTTGGGTAAGAACATGCTCTACATCTTTGTTTCTAGTATCACCCAGAAAAATATTGGCAAGCAAAACTCCTTAAAGCATGTTTGTTTCATGGAAGGCATTTTCTTGGTTTTTTTATATTCATCATAATCAAAGGTTTGCAATCTATTAATATTACTATAATAAACCTCAAGAGTTTGCAGAAACCAATGTAAGTAACGATGGAAGACTATGGTAGCAACTGGACTTCAGTTGTAGTACTAGTGGCCAATAACTGCGTAAAAATCTACGGACGATGAGAAAAAGATTTCCACTTTATAAAAACTTCCTCATATTCTGTCATGTTTTTAGTGATTAAAAAAAAAAAAAAAGAACTTCTTCATAGCGAAATGCAAATAGGAAGAAAAAATGATAATTTCAATAATAGCATGTTGAATTCTGAGTAAATGGCAAAGCAAGAGAAGTCCCCTAATAAATTACTTCAACCATGAAGAAGAAAAAGAGAATCTGAGAAGCATCTGAAGTACCTGCAAGTGCCTTCGACATCTTTCATAAGCTTAGAGACGAGATTTTCACGGAGATTGCGCCCAAAGTGACGAGGGTGCAATTGCATATTTCTCTCCAGTACAATGTGGAAAAACATCTTCTTTTTTGTCCTATTTACTCTCTGAATTGGAAAATCACATAACAAAAACAAGAATTATTACTAGTATGATTGATTAATAGGAATTACATTAAGGCTAGGGATTTCGATACAGAGTAAAGAAGCGAGAGACACCAAGTTACTTCATATTGTTCCTATGAAAAGAATCATCAACCGCCTTAAAATCAGATGCTAAAGCAAATTAGGGCAAATTGGAGAAGAATCATTGCACTTACGGCTTTCCCGAGGTGCTTGAAATTAAGAGCTGATTTTAGAAAGAGAGAGAGAGAGAGAAAGAAGGGTGCACGCGCGATGTTGGAGGAGAAAGAGAACGATTACTGGAAGCAAGAGTTATTGTTGTGGCTGCTTGTTCTGTGATTTAATTTGCAGGAAATGGAGAAGTGAAGACGCAGACCCCATAATAAAGTAATTCCTTTATTATAGAATAGAATATAATTTAATTCTAGGTTTAGTAGCGCTATAACAGGTATAGAAATAGAAATAGAATTAGAATTAGAACCTCATTTTGTTAATTAATTAATTAATTTTATTTTTTTAATTATGGTTGCTATTCGGTATTATTTGTTTTTTCATAGTACTTTTCATTTTTAATTGTTGATGATTAGTATTTTCTCAAGCGTTTTTTTCTTATAATAAGTCTTCGCTACTAATTTTAATCATTACTAATTTCTCAAAAGACACTGTGTTAAGCTTTTAAATTTGTTATTCATTGATAATATTAAAGTGTACAAGGTTGGTCTTAGGTGTCTTAGGTGATAAACAGTGAATAGTTTTTTTTTTCTTTTGACTATAATTATAAAAGACCTATTTTATTGGAAGATTAATATTTATATTATTAAATTATAAAACTATTAGCAAATAACAAATAGTTTATTGAGAAAATTTATTAAAAATTATAAAATGATTAAATAATATTTTTTAGATTTTATTATTTAAATAATATTGAACAAATGATCCAATCTTTATCAAACATATAATTTTTAGCTAATTTTCTCAATATAAAAAATAATTAGAAATAAAGAAAATAGTTAGGTTTTGAAAGAGTTATAATTATTTTTTGGGTGCTTATGTAGGGATTTGTTCCCTCTTCCGATAACCATTGAAGGGAGAAAAACAAAACAAATTTTAAAATCATCTTCTATATATAATTTATCTACTGAATTATTTATTGAATCTTGTATTGTTAGGGCATCATTCGTTAGTATTATATAATTTCAAAGGCTAATTTCTTATACTATTTATTTGCCATTTCTTCTTTTTTAATAATATATCCCCATTATTAACTTTTAATAATTATTAACTTTTCAAAAACATTTTTGTTATGTAACTTTTCAGTATTACTCACTTTTAATAACAACCATTTGACATTAACTTTTGGTCATTAGTTACTTAAGAGAATCCTTGGTTTTGAAAATATATCTAGATTTGTTATAATTTTTTATTATTATCGTTTACATTTTTTCTTAAAAATACCTTTTAGCTATTTATACTTTTTCATTATTGATACTTATACCTTCTTCTTATTCAAGAGACAGGTCATTTGCATAAAGTATGATGCTAATAAAGGAGTTACAACCTCCTTATAAAATGTTAAAACCTTTATAATATAAAGATATGAACACTAGTTTAATAATCCGATTCGATCTCTTCTCTCCCAATAATTGTAAGAATAGTTGACAAAAGAAAAAAAAAAAAACCCTTATGACTAAGGAGGCAACCAAGTAGGATATTATTACATATCCAACTTACCCAATTCGATAAAAACCTAAAGGGTTATTATTGGGTTTTTTTGGACAAGATTTAAAACCTTATAGAATTTACAATCAATTTTTGGGATTACAGAAAAACTTGATGGGGAGCTCGACTAATTAAAAGAATACACATATTAAGAATAATATTTATTTTTAAACTACACACCACACACACTTTACACTATTTCTACACTATACAAGACATTCAATTTTTGAATTTCATTTGCGTATAAGTCAATAAGTATAAACTTAACTTTGCCCAACTACTATGCTCTACTCTCTCTTTTATCTCATTTGAATCCTATAAAAACCC
Organism: Laguncularia racemosa; assembly: GCA_037954665.1. Lineage (NCBI taxonomy): Eukaryota > Viridiplantae > Streptophyta > Magnoliopsida > Myrtales > Combretaceae > Laguncularia > Laguncularia racemosa. Next base: position 2,466,208 of record JBBMOL010000072.1, read on the forward strand.
AACCAACCTAGGGTCCATAACTCTATAAGGGTAGGTTTCAATGATAGGAGGAAATCCTCTATAGGGTTTTTATAAGATTTTAGAAGAAGTTAAACCCTATAAAGGCAAATTAGAGATTTAAATAACCTATCTCAAACTTACATTGTTTGCATCCCTACATATGATGTTGCACTCCCACAATTTGAAAAATTATAACTCTTTGTAAATACTGTATTGTTTTTACATAAACATGTGAGAATCATCAATAACGATATAAAGTTATAATATGTGAAATATATTTATTATATAACTAAAATAGTAGTAGTTTCATGATATTTAAAATATAAATATGCATTATTAATATATTAATTATGATAATATTTTACATAAAACTATTATTGTCATTAAGATAAATATATATTTTAGACCAAAATCCACATAAAGCACAGGGTTTAACTAATTATATCATATGTCTTAAGTATTGATATAATATACTAATGTGCATATATATATATATATATGTTACACAATATTAATACCATACATACTATCTAGAGTATATGAAAAGAATATCATATGTAAATATTATATGATATTAAACGTGTTGTATAAGTATTATATATTTTATTTATAACACATACATGTTATATGTACCATATAAAATAATACATAATGTAATTTTAAAATTTAAAATGTAATAAAACATAGATGCAATATATTACAATTATCTATAGCATACACAAAACATTATTTGTTAGATAATATATTATAGATTTTTTTTGTTTATATGCTTTCAATAAAAAATATAATATATTTTAAAAATCTTTTATAATGTGTGTGTGTTGTAATATATTATATTAAATTATAGCATGTATCAATCGCATATCTTATCGCATGCATGTACCTTGCATCTCACGCTTCACATGCCCTCAAAGTGGTGATGTAGAAATGATTTAAAGAAAATGACAAAAAGGGAAAAAGAAATAGTTAAACTCTTCGAAGCTCAAATGCACAAATAGGCAAAGAAGCCTAAAGCCTCTTGAGCCTATTCTTCATCTAAGCAACCCTTTAAACTTCAAGATTAGAGCTCCCATAGTAGAATGTTGTTTATCTAGTCTCTACATCTTGTCAAACAAGGATGTGCTACTAATTATTTATAGAGTATTGCGCTCAATGATGTTCATTGAGTTGCTTTAATAATTGATGGATGAGATAAAGCCTGCTTGTTCAAGATTTATCTTATGAGCTTATTATAACGCAAAAGCCAATTGAAAAAAGTTGAAATTGGACGAATTGATTTTCAATAATCATTGTTGCAAATCTACAAGGTCAATTCCCTCTAAGCCATCTCAAGACACACATCTAACCCTCAAGCCCCGTTGCTAGCTCAATGAATCAAACCCAAAATACTACTTAACTTAACCAAATATTCTAATGAAGTCACTGTTGTAATTTAAAAGATGTAATTTATCATAATTATTTAGGAAAAATTACAAGTGAGGGAATTAATGTTTAAGGTCTAGTTTAAATAAATAATCAAACTTTCTAGTAATTTAAATAGAAGATCAATATCATATTAAGTGGCTAAAATAAAAAATTAACGTTACATTAAATGATTTAAATAAAAGATTTGATATTGTCTTGTAAATATATTAAATGATTCAAATAAACAATCTATTATTATTCGTAATTGTGCTATAATGAAATCATTTATTTGAATTATTTAATATAACATTGATTCTCTATTTTAACAACTTAAAAGTATGATTTTTTATTTGAACTTGATCCAAACGCAAATCTCCTCACTTGTAATTTTCCCTAATTATTTACAATATATACATGCTTATAATATATATATATATATATATATACATATATGGGTGTATAGGTATTTATATACATAGTATGCATATGTGTGTGTATAATTTGAATTTTAGCTTTAAATCATGGTTAAAAATGTTAATTTTTTTACTAAATGTGGAATAGAATCACAATTTTTTCCTACTCAATAGTTGGAATTCAAATATAAATCAAAGTTGGAATAACTTAGTCTAAATACTCACAATTCTAACTTTTAAAATCACATCCAAATATAGAAATAGAATCACATCTAGAATCATGATTTTATTCTTAATTCATTCATACATACCAAACTTGCTACAAATGCTTTGATTAGTTATAGGATTTGAAAGTTTGAACACAAGGAAGTTGTTCACAACAAATAGAGAAGTACCTAGATATTGATTAATACGTTTGTATATATAGATCTTAGGATCTTCAACATGCTAAAGCTGAACAACATAAGTTCATCCGGAATCCCATGCCATATGTTGTGTCATGTTCCAAGTTAAAAGGACATGAGCGGTCCGTTATATGCTATTACCGCAACATAAGTATGTAGACTCATAACCCTAACATGTCTCCTCTATCAACAATTTACATCTCCATAATTATAAAACAAGTAAATTGCTAAGCTACTTAAACGATACTAAAACAACCTATTTGTTTTCTTCCTTTAGCATACTAAAGTCAATCCCAATAACATGTCTTACAAAAATGGAAGCAGTTTTCATCTTATGTCCCTAAAAGACAAAGTCCCACAAGGAGGTGATTTGGAGTCAATATGTAATCACCATATGCATACACACACTACAAACAATATAAATTCACATGCATGCTTTAGTCTAATCCATTTGTAAAACGGAAGGACTATATACCAGCAATTTAGGGCACGGGAAATTGGAAAATTTTCTAACTTTTTTTTTTAGTTTTTATTTTTTAACAAATGTTATATTTAATATATTTATTTTAAATACACATTATGAATGCACATCATCCCGATATCTTTTATTTTCAACCCTAATACAAGTTTGGATAAAATGGATTCAAACACGCCCACTCAACATCAACCATCATCCGACAATGGTTCCAGTTCTATCAAATCAAATTGGAAAAAGAATAATGGAAGTGTTCTAAAATTTAACATAGATCATAGAAACACCCGGATATCATAAGTTGCTTTATGAAAATCATCATAAGGATGAAACGAAAACTTTGATGCAATTCCAAAACGATATATACTGATAACATGCGTGATCATTTCACTAAATTTCAGCAAAACAGCACAAAGTGCAGGAACCATGCGATAACATGCAACAAGTGGCACGCCTATGATGAAACAATCCCCCCAAAAACTCCAGCATATATCTGGTGCATCAATTCACACGGGCATTCAAGATGAGAAATATTATCATTCCAAAAATGGGGTAATTGTTAAATCCTTCCACTAATTCTGAAAAATAGCCTGACAGGACTCAAAATATGGACGCCAAAGTCCTGTGCATCAAAAAGTAAAAAGAAAGTTGTTAAAGATTGATCCCTCCTGGTCCACCCGACCCTCTTTCAGCATACCACTACTATTCCTTTTAAACTCAAACGGTGTACTAGTATTTTTATTTTGCACAAAACTACCTATTAAGACCCACCAAAGCTCCCTCCAGGATCAATCCAAATAAGAATGATCATAGCATCGAGAAGAACAAGAAACAATCATAACAAGCCCATCAGGAAAAAAAAAAAAAAAAAGGGTCTTGCCCGCATCCTCATGGTAAAAATGCAATAAGATTTACAATCAAATGCATTCCAAGCGCACCATAACACTGCATGTTCGAATTAGAAAGTGAAAAATTGAAATTTTGGCTTTTGCCATCATCTCTGCATATAATTAAGTTAGCCCAAGCCGAAGCTTTTGGTCTTGGATTGCTCCTTTGTGAACACAATTTGGTCAACCAGTGACCCAAAGTACCATAAACACGAATGACAAATTGACATCAGATTTGCTTTTCCCCAATCTCATAGAGGCTTCCATACTGCCGTTGTCTTCCATCTTGCTAGCAAAATATTCCCAAGTCCTTGAAGAACCAATTCTGCAAGGCAAAATTATCATTGCAGTCATCATATATTACATCTAAACAGCACATATAGGAAAACCCAGAAACATAGGCACTCCACAAGAGACATTCTTTGCATTTCTTTTATGCAATCTAATGGAGTAATGTTTGCACGAACTTAGCCAATACAGGAACACCAAGTTCTGGATAAGCCATAACTGAAAAGGCACAATAGAGGGGTAGGCTGGCTTTATCCCCTTAGCCTAGTAGATAAGGCCCAAGAATTCTATGAGGACACTTGTTAGGGCTACCTAGCAAAGCTGTAATTAGCCTATGCATGACTCTTCCAGAGTGCTTAATGTGCTTAGAGGTAGCTGATACAATTAAGGCCATGTCCCTCTGTTAAACTGGATTTAATTAAAAAAAAAAAGGGTCCATTCATCCGAGACAGTTTGATTTCCTACACATTAAAGAGGATTACAGATTGTGACTAGGAGGTACTTTCAATGATAAATTGAACCAATTTTCCAGCACCAGTAGATAACTGGAACATTAGCATGAAGACAAATTCAAAAATCTAAACCTGCCATCACATCAAATTCCACAGCAAACTTAGCTAAACCAGCCAAGCAACTTACGAAGTATATTTAAGTGCTTTGAAATGAGATGTAATATTTTAAAGAAAATATACAATTTAACACCAAAACAAACTGATCCAAAAAAAGCTTATACATATCAAAAGAGCTTTCATATTTATTACAAATTCCCTTCACTTGTGGGATAAAACTTATGATGGATGCCCTTGAAGTAGATCACTTACTTAAATGGGCACAAGACAATGTTGCAAAGATTTAAACTCAAGATCTACTCTACTACCATAATTAAGTTAGCACCACAACTGATTAATCTAAAAGTTTTAGGCTTATAGGTATGGTGTGTGCTTTAATGTTCACTACTTAACAAAAAGGAACAATAAAGTGAATCAACTTCAATCAAATACCAAGTTCTCAAGCATGTAAAGCAGCCAAAAAAGAGGAACTTCTGGAGAAGTAGAGCATATCTTATGCCATCTTATAAGCATCTCCACATATCAATTCAAACCCAAAAAAGCATACTGCCAAACCCATAAAAGTTCTCTACCGAAACATAGGGTAAGGCAACAAGTTTTGGTCCTTGTAGTTGGGGGTTCAAATCCTTCCACCCCATGATTCAACAGTTCCAGAAAGCAGAGCAAGCTCTTTTTAGTTCATAAAAGTTGGAACAAAAGCAACCAAACTGAAGATGGATCATTGCAATTGGCTCGCTCTCTCAGGATCATAACCCTTTGTCCTGGCCGTTGTAGCATGTGTCACCCTGTGCATAAGAGACATGATGACTTGATGTGATCCTCACTTTCCTCCAGCATCACCGATATTTTTTTTGGATAAGTGCATCACCGATATTAAATCATAATCATCCTTATTTTTTGCCTAATTCTTCTTCTAATGATCATTTCAACCTTTGATCTAAAAGTGGTGGGAATTTAAGAACTTTTGGGTAATTTTCATCATGCAATTATTTCAATATATGTCCAGAAACAGATACCAAGCATCAGGTACCCACCGTCATTCCAATCAAGGCTCCTCCACTACAATCCATCTAACATTTGATGCCCTAAAGAGTAGATAGTGCTAAAAACACATAACATTAAATACAAAAACAAAGAGCGTACTTGATTTAACTGGACTGTCCACCTTCTGTAAGAACTAGAGTGCCTCAAGGAGACAGAATGCCGAAGTTAGGTGAGAGTTTTCAACAAAAACAAACCCCACAAAAAAAAAACAACAAAAGTCATATCAAGAAATGTATTTAATAAAAAAAAAAAGCAGCAATTTTATATTTCACTATCTAAACTTACAATTCTGTTCAATTTTGCACATTAACTTTCAACTTGCTATATTATACACACAACTGAAACTCTACCATAGCAAGATTTATTGCCCCAATTAAATCTGTTAGTGCCCAACTCGTAGTCACAAATTTGAACCAATTAGGAGTTGGCATGTTGCCCAAATTGTATACAAAAAATATCACATAACACACCAAACTCCAACCCAAATGCCATCTAACTCAGATTACAGGAGCCATCCAACTAGAGCATCTTGTGTCACACTTAGTTCTTTTTTCTGATTTGGGTGACACAGCTGCTCCAAGTCAGTCCAAATTTGTGATTGAAATGACAGCCACTAACACATATGAGCAAGGCAACAAAGCTAGCAAGTAAAGTTGGGTGTATAATTTGACAAGTTAAAAGTTTGGGTGTAGAATTAAAAAACATGCAATATTCAGGCAGTGAATAAGATGTACCAATCAAAAAATGAATAGGAGTTCAGAAACCACATTAAACAGAATTACTATGAACAGTAGGAAAGCATCTTTTATTCATGAATATTATTAGCAAAACATATAAAAGAGAAAACACCCAAATCAACACCTCCAATCACAATAGCCAAAGGACTTACATCAGCACCTTGCCTGAACAAACATCACGTTCCGGGTCACGTAAACTTAACTTTTTTATCTGCTGGCTTAAGAATTTGAAAGGAGCACATTAAGCTTTCATCTACACTCATCATAGCACCGGCATTATCAAATTCACCACAATAATTTGGGGCAGAGAATATTGTGACCAGTTGTCTATCAGCAAAAAATTCATATCCATCTTCTACAACCTGCAACACATGAACACTGATGAGCACAGGCTGCAAAGCTCATATCATCAAAATATTAACAAACAGATCAACCACCAGCTGGCATAATCATCAAGAGCTGAAAACATTCAAAGATTGAGAGAGACACTGATGTGCAGCAGGTATCTCTTTGAAAAGGTAAGTATTCAAAGTTTACCAACCTGATGAGCACGACAAACAAGATCCATATCATGTTTGGTTAGAAAGTCTACCACCTTATCTGCACCAAAAGTATATGAAACTCCACGGTCATTCATTCCCCAGCCTCGGACATCTCTATCAGGATCAGACCAAAGTAGATCACATAGAAGACCAGTATCTGGAACATCGGTGGGACGTGGTAAGCTTCTAATTTGATCCAAATTATTTAAATCAGGAGACAGACCACCATGCATGCATAATATCTTGTCATCGATGAGAGCAGCAACAGGAAGACAGTTGAAACAATCAGTAAACGTTCTCCAAAGCCTCACATTGAAGCGACGCTTGCATTCATCGTAAAATCCATAAATACGATTAATGGAAGCACATTCATGATTTCCTCTCAGAAGGAAGAAATTCTCCGGATATTTGATTTTGTAAGCAAGCAAAAGGCAAATTGTTTCCAAACTTTGCTTGCCACGGTCCACATAGTCTCCTAAAAATAAATAATTGGCATTAGGAGGGAATCCACCATATTCAAAAAGTCTCAAAAGGTCAGAAAATTGTCCGTGGATGTCACCTGAAACCAAGAGAAAAGATCCAAGGTTAATGGCAGAGTCTTGTGAAGATTACATTCATGGAAAATAACATACACCGTTCTTGAAGAAACAAGAGATCTCTTGAGGAAAGAAGAAAATACCCCAGCAACAAAAAGAAATTCCACAACTACATAAAAATAAGATTAAATATGGAGATCAATGTATAGAGGCCCTTACTAAAAGTTTTAACAGGAAAAAATATCCGCCTGGCTTTCATCCTTACTACTCATATGTGATAGAGACATACAAATAGTTATCAACTTTTCTTTTTCTCGGGCAAGTCAAATAATTATCATCAGGCCCTTCCAGAGAATCTTCAATCACACTTTCCAACCCTGACCTATACCTCTCAAAAGACAGTTACAAATAGCTATCGACCTTTTTTTCCCCTGAGAAGTCAAATAATTATTATCTTGCTGCACTTGTTTCACATGGAAACCCATTTTGTTTAAATAACTATTGATCTGTCAGAGAACCTAAAAGGACATAGCTTGTGAAATTAACCTGGTAAATGGAATTGAAAACAGGCTAAATCATGTTTAAAAATAAAAACAAAAATCAATCAAACCTTCATGAAATTTCGGTGCAGGCATCCCATACATGTCTGTGATTCTATAAATAATATTTTATAGGCCTTCAAATAGAAAACACATTGATAGTAAAACTATTCAATTATAAAAAAGCCAATCATAATCCCTTTATTCATGTCTCAGTCACTTCTAATATGGAGATTATCCACCACCAGTGGTCATAGCCATCATTCTCAACCGCCTCTGACCACTGGCCCATCTGATTCCAATTATAAGCTATTATTTATTTTGCTTTCTTGACACCCAGGACACAAGTGAGTTATCCATAGGGAAAAATAGAAAACATGGCAAGCATTTGGCGCTCAACTAAGTTGAGTTTTTTCTTATACCAAACTCAGATCTATCTCCCTCTTTTCATCTCCAGGTCCCACATGAAGAAGCCCCAAATTAGACAAAACAGGGCTCAGGGTTCAATGTTTTGGTTTTCTTATTTGGGTGTGACATTTTTGGGTTTTTTTTTTTGGAGGTCATGTACATGGCACGTAAGATTTTGACAAAGGACTTACGAATTGCACTGAGGAAAAAAAAAAAAAAAGGTTCATGGGCTTGTTAAAAAGAAAAAAAAAAAACCCGTATGTTGACTGTAAAAGCACCAAAACACTATTGTGTTTATGTTATTTTCCCCTATCCATATTGCAGGAAGGAATCATTTCCCTCTAAACAAAGATTACAATTGGAATCCCAAAATGTCCTAAACTCCCTAAGCTTGTGTTCAGTTGACGAAAAACAACCTTTGAGATATTTTCAAACTCATTATAATACACTCTTTACAATTGTCAGATATCACCGCATCAATCTTACCTCGAGAAGATTCGATTAAAAGTGGCTTTCAGCCCTACGTGATAGTCCGGAGGCAACAACTTCGCGCAGCCACCACGGTCAACCGCTATGGAAAATGCTATTGGAATACAAGGAAATTGATTTCCACTTTTAAAGAACCATTGATTAACACAGACTATCAATATTGCAGCGTAAAATCTGACTTGCACAATTTAGTCATAACAAGCTTGAAAGTAAAGGTACGGAAAACATTTTGCAATCTAAATCCACATCCAAATACAAACTTTCTCAAAACATTCAAATACCCATTAACAACCAAATTCAAAATGAACAATGTCTCAGCTCAATCAATCTAACAAACAAACCAAAAATCACTACTTTCTATATTCTCCACAAAAGAAAAGTATGCAAACCTTTCTTACACGAACACCCTAAATCCACATCCAAATCCAAAAGTTCTAATACCCATGAGCAACCAAATCCATAGCAACACAACTCTCCAACAAAGCCAAGAAAAAACAAAATAAATTACTTTTTTCCACAAGCCCAAAAGACAAAATCAAATAAAGATGGAAACTTTCCATACCGCAGATCTTGATAGGTGCCTCAAGTTCTAGAAGATTAGGCTGTTGAAGAAAAATCTCCCTCGAAACGGTACATAAGTGACGGATCTCATTCTCCGTTAGCTGAACCTGTTTACAAGACCTGCTACTTCTATAACCCAATAACCTCTCTATTATCTCATCTAACACACCTGCTTCAATCCCAGATTGCCCTTGTTTCGCCATCAAACATTAAAAATGAAAACCACCCCCTTTGTTCCCACAATTATAACAAAACCTAATTTTTATAACACCCCAGAATCGAGCCCTACGAAATCGACTATTTCTCCTCGATTTTTTAATATAATTTCCTGATTTTCTGAAACCCTTTTCCTTCTCTGGTTTATGTTATTTGTTGGCTGCTAGTAGGAGTAATTGGAATTGGAAGGTAACGTAATGTAATACAGATTTTGAATGGTTAGGGTTATCGTATGGAAGATCAATTTTGAAAGAGAGAGAGAGAGAGTTAGGGAGCCTGCAACCCCAATGCGGCGGACGCACCTAGACCTATGAATGAATTTCGTTTGAGACGATAAATCCGCTCTTTTTAGAAATTGAAAAATAGGGCCCTCTGGCTTCGGTTTTCTTTCAAATATGTCCTCTTTTTTTTTAAATAAAAAAAAAGTTATTATTTATTACACAATACACGCTCTACCTCTACGTTCTATTATTGAACTCCATAAAAATATCGGATTGTCGGTGTTAGAGAAGCCCGTTGATACTTATAACTCATGATACGGGCCGTTTTCACTCAAGAGTGGGGTATCTTTTGTTCCGACAGAAGCAAAAGTGGTATTGATCATTCAAGAATCTAAATTAATTAGTGTCGGTATAGCAGCGCAATTTTAATCGGTATTGAAATGAAGTTCCGATCATTTCTTTATTCTTTTCTTCTTGTTTAGTGATATAGAATAATCTGTATTATTTGATATCAAATTTCTTTAATCAACTAGAACAAATATTTAATTTTTTTTAGAAAAAAAGGAAATTAATATTGTATTTTCTAAAAATATGTACTTTTATAAAAATATAATATTTAAAATTTTGTATTGAAATTATGATTTTAAATTGCATTAAAATCGAGACTCAAAACATGATTTTAATTCGATAATTTTTTTTTTTTTGCAAAATCTTGTCTTTTATTTTTTGAATTATTTCTAAAAGTGTCCCATTTTTATAATTTTATATAAAATTACACTACTTTTGATGATTTTTCAATTAATTACCTAAATTTTTTAATCATCCATTTTAGTGTCTCATTAAATTTTTCGATGGCAGTATTCATGCCTCCCCTAGCTCCGTTAGCTAATGTTAGTTAAGGTGGAACTTGCAACAAAAAAAGCTTTCGATATATGCTTATACCAATAAAACAACTCCCAAATGCCACTTGAGTATATTTTAACCTTAGAGATACCATATGGCACTTATTTGGCATGCACATGGCTAAAAAATAATCAAATACACAGCATCTTGTCAAAAAGATAAAACAAAACACAGATATCTTATTATAACATAACCATTAATCTGAATAAATTAAAATAGACAAAATAAAGAAAATGATCTTTAATATCTTGAGATAAACTAAATTCTCCATCATCATCATGAAGAACTTAAAAAAAAGAAGACACTTGAAAACTCTTTATTTCTATAGATAATCAACTAACTACAAAATCACTGAAGAAGATGAAGCAAAACAAATGATTGTGACCTCTTTTTCTCGATCGAGTATGTCATAAAACCAAAATCTATAATATGATTGATTGATCACAAACCCTAACCCTAGATGCCCTAAATTGATTACAATCTCCCTTTCTCATGATTTTTTTTGTGTTTTTAATTTGTTTTGTCTCTCTTTTAATCAATCCAAGCATTTTAAACAACCTTTCAATTGTTATTTTGAGTGCTTTTTTGGGGCTGCTTCTAGTTCTTTTGAGTGGCTTTCATTAATGAATATCCTTTTGTATCATTAATCTCCTATTTAATCGTGTGTTTGTGTATAGATTTACACATCTATTTATCACGAAGAAGGGTAATTTCTTCTTTGAATCTATGTAAAGGGTGGGGTAATCAATATTTGTATCTTTGTTAATCTTATTACAGGTGAAATAATTGCTTTTTAATATGGTTAGTCCATTAATGTCTACTTGTTGTCCCTTGGTCATTTAGTTTGGTTTCATCATCTTCTTGTGTTTTAGAAAGTTATTTTGTAATTTTCTCTGGATTTTACAATTTTTTAAAATAAAAAATGGAATAGTGCTTGAATATTTCATTGTTTCCAATTTGCGAGCTGCTTCATTATTGGGTTTTTTAGATCAGTTTTGAAGTCAAATCTATAAATCTGTAAACTATAGATTACTAGCTTGATTTCTTGCATTTATCACCTTTTTTATATGGATTTATTGCCTTCTTGTTAAATCTACACTTAGTTTATGGATGAGTGGAATAAATAGAGGGTGTATATTAAAGATGGATATTTTTTTATTTTATTATTCTGTGTTGATTTCGAACATAATAATCATAACTTAAATCTGTTAAGTAGAAAGAATTATGCAAAAAATTGTTAATGATATAAAGAAAATTGCTAATATGGTTTGGAAATTGAAAAAAAAAAATTGTTAATCCTATATATTTTTTTTAATTGAAAACATGACATGGAAGTTTCAATTAAGGATTTTAATATTATTTCAATGAAAAAAGACTTATGTCAAAGAACTAATCGGTCCATATTTTTAACTTAACTCATGGGAGCAAACGGAGTTAAAATAGGTATCAATACTGATATAAAAAAGTTCAATTGAATATTAAAATTAACAATAAAAAAGTTCAAGTTATTAATCAAACAATTGTACAAAGTTTAGGTAATGACATTATCCAAAAATCAATTCACTACTTAAGTTTGGACTTGTTAAAAATAACACTCCATTGAAACTTTGCTTGTCAACAATGCGACCTACGACAAAGCACAAACAAAGATAAAAGCTATAGAAGCAGAGCAAGTGATGTCGATCAACTCATTTAACCCATAAGAAAAAGTGAATTAAAGTTGAAAATTTTAACCATATAAAAAGTGAACCACTTGGCTTGCCTTATTTACCCCATAGGCTAAAGTAAATCAACCCACAACAAAATTCAGCCAAAACAAGAAACAAAAAAATAATTAATTATTTGCATATAACCCCATTTCAAATTTTGTTTTAATGATGACCATAATGTAATTAATTACTCTTGGCATATAACTATGTAAGGAACTCTAATTGTCACTACATTCATTAGTCAATATGGACAAAGTTATAATATGTTCTCTTTATACTCTATATTTCTATTAAAATATAATTGTAAAATAAAAGAAAAAAAATCTAATTAATAATAGAAAACTAACATGCCTAGTTGCATTTAACTAATAAAAATATGAATATAAAAACATTGATAACTATATATATAAATTTACAATGATTATTTTCTTTCTTTTTTTTTTATCAACTACATATATTACATTTTTGTGGATTGGTTATTTGGTATGGGTGCATAAAATTCTAGCTCACTTATCAAGCGAGTTGTAACGAGCTAGTTTGTTTAACCAGCGATTAAAGTAGGTCAATGCAAATTGGCCCATTTACCCTATTTGCTTAGCTCAAAATGATAGTTAGCTTAGTCGAAACTACAATCCCATCCATGGCGAAGCATTCATTAAACACTATATTAGTATCATGAAGGGCTCCATGTAAGCATTATATAAAAAGTTAAGTGATATTCTTTTATAACTAGAAAACTTATCCTCTTCTTCTTTTCCTTCTTTCCTTCATTTTTATCCCTTTTTTTTTCTTCCTCACTTTCTTCTACCAATACTACTTTGAAGGGGGGAAGTAGACGAAGAGAAATAAGAGAAAGTAAAAAAAAAAAAAAATCAATCTCCACCATATCCCCATCACCAATTATGAATACAACCACAACTACCAGACTAACTTCAACCATGACAACACTACCAACTATGCACTTCTTGTGAGCTCTACCAACACAAGCACTTCACTGTCTTTTTGCCCCTCTTGTGTCTATGAGCACTTTGTCGTCTTAAACCACTCTTCCCCTACATCTTCTTGTAGCATCCTAAAGAAAGAGCTAAGGTGAATCAACTTGTTTAATATCTTAAACTACACTTCTTCTCGACACTGCCAATAGCTAGAGATTACTTCGCCACTCGTTAACCCCTATGTCTAGTCAAACCAATCAAACTAAGATAGGTTCTCTTCTTTCCTCACACTTCACACCCTAAACAAAACTAAATAAAAATAGGCACCTCTATAGTAAGCTCATGTCAATAAAATTCTACATGGATTATAAGGAGTATTAGTATGGTTTATAACGCCAAGGAAGTGAATATAAAATCAAAACTAGTTAGAAACTTTTTGATTTAGTGATTGATAAAGTCACTAGTCACCTATTAACTTAGCTATGTGCTTCTCTTGGTTTGGAGCACCACAAGTTGTATCTAAGCTAATCTCTTGCTTGTAAGTGGACTATTTGAGGACAAATCCAGTGGAAGCTAATAGACCCATTCATACTGCATTTAGAGAAGAGTTTCTAAAGGGGTAAAAGTATTGCTAGACAACAACTTATGGTAGGCATCTAAGATAATCTACAAATAGATGGTGGTGAGATTGAGCTAACTCATATACTCTAAAAATAAGGGAAGAAATTGGATCTAATCATAGATTCACATGACAAGGAAGTCATGTGTTTGTGCCACCTAGAGTGTGAAGAGTAATAGTAGCGATTTATAAGGTTGATAAAGCGAATATCAACTTTCTCTCTCTCTCTCTTTATGTATATTTATGTATGCATGTATGAGTATAGACATAATATGAATCGAATCATCTTCTATTTTTAGCATAAAGAGATATGCCTTACAAGATAGACACAAACAATCTAACCCCCATATACAAACCTAAGTCAATTCAACTCCTTCATCGACTTGAAGGTATCGACCTTCTGATAAATCCAGTGGGCTCCCCCATTTCATTGATTTTTGCCACTCCTTTTCTTTTCTTTTCTTTTCTTTTTTAATCATCTTTACTTTCTTTTTCTCCTTTCCTTTTCAAGTTGTTCTTTTCCTTCCCATTTTTTCTTTTTCTTTTCTTTTTTTAATTTTGTTGACATGATAATGGTACACAGGATCATTTACCATTTAGCCATATACACATGCAAAAAAAAAAAAAAAAAAAAAAGCAAGCACCACATGTGTTAAATAGGAGAAATTGCTTAATTTTGAAAAGTAGGATTATTGGTATAATTTTGAATTGTAATACTTGGACGAATAATAACCATGCCTAGATTTTACAATGTATTGTGGCCAATATCACCTAAGTACAGTGTATGAGACTTTGCGTGTTGAATATAAATCTAAGATAAGAGTATTTAAGGATTATGCACCCTAGAGTTGAGATATGGAGTTTATGCTAAATATCACTTCTGGTAGTGTTTATATATATTATTGCTCCAAAAGTTGTGTTTTACTAACCATATAGTATGGAGTTTACCTCTAGAAGCCTTGTTTAATTAATTCCATAAAACTTGAGGTATGCTTGTATTGTGAAAAATACTTTTCAGACTCTTTTTGGATATATATATATATATATTCTATAACAAAAATCTTATCATTATTAAATACTATCATAACAACTTTATCAAGAGGATGCGGTTATTAGTATATCCTTTGTTGGCAAATTGATGGGGGGAACTAGGAAGTTGCATCCAGTGGTTAGGGATACCACCACACAAGTCTTTATAGAAACCTAACTCGTCCAATCTGGTAAAAATCTTATAAAGTTTTAGGATGAGTTTTGGAAAAGGATTTAAAACCTTATAGGGTTTTGGATCAAGTTTTGAGATGTTAGAAAAAAAAAAAAAACTCAATGAGAAATTCGAACTCGATAAAAATAATTAATATATATAATAAAACCTAAAGTTTACTGTGTAAGTAATTGAAAAAATTAATGATTAATAAAAATTACACAAGCTATGTGCGGCACTATTAGACCTCATTATTTTGAATTTTTTTTCTAATGTTTGTAATTTGTTGTTTACTTGCTTTGTTTGTGTAATAAAAAAAGAGAGAACATTTTGTATTTAAATTTTAATTTTTAAAAAGAAAATAATGGGATGGGTCTAGTTGTAATTGGGTTTGCAAAAACCCTACAAGGATAGGTTCTGATGCCATAATAAAAAGTCTTTAGTAGCGTTTGGTTACTGGTATTAGACAGTATAAAACAAAAAAGACTGGACAAAAAAAAATTTTGTACCACGTTTGGTTTGTTCAATACTGAATAATGATTTTTGTATTGTCAAGTGTTTAGAATTATAAAGTACTAGACTAAATATAATAAATTTGATAATTATACCATTTTTAATGATATCATGGTTATTTATACATATTTGATATTATTATAAGAAAATACAATTTGAAGAGATTATAAATTATATAAAATAATTAATGTAAATTGTATCGCTCGAATCTAACCAATCGTTTAAGTTTTAAATTTATAACCAATAAAATCTACTATCAAGTTAGGCAGTGTACCTGTCAATTATAGTATAGATTTAATAGATGTCGTCCTTTGGGATTTAGAAAACAAGTACTAGTATTACCTTTTCTCTACTATCCAATCTAATTTATGATATATGAATTATGAATTAAATAAACAACTAACAAATCTTAGTAACCCTAGAATTGAATGATACTGTCTTAAAAATGTATTCAACCACAAAATATACCCCTCATCTTATTTCACCCTAACCCTTGAATTCTCAAAATAAGATATTGATTAACGAATCAATTTACACTTTACACTACATAAATTCTTAAGTAAAATCAATTACTCCATCGAGCTAATCAATTCATAATCATGCATAAGATAATGGAGACCTCTCCCTCACTACCGTTATGCAAGATCTTATTAAGTTCACAATTCTAATAAATTACAGACAATCAATGTATTTTTACCTCTAGGTAAAACATGTAATCTCTCTATTCATGAAGATCTAATTTACTAGATGAAACCTCTTCCAATCTAATAAAAATCAGACATGCAATCAATTTACGTGCATAAATCAATTACAAGAATAATAGAAACACATGAATAGATGCAAAGATATAAATAATTCATTAATTAATCAATGGTTCGGCACATGAATTAAGGTTTTACAAGATGAAAGATATAAATAATTACTCATCCATGGAGTTTTCAATAAAAACAGAGAATCTAGAGAAATAATATTGATTCATGCTAAAAAGAATAATTCCTTGTTTATTTTGTGATCTCCAATGTTGCTCGAACAATTCTTCTCTTGAAGTTTGTAATAAAGCTCCCCTAAGGTTTCTAGAATGAAGTTAGAAGGAAAGAAGTCCTTTTAAAATAAAACAATGCATCTATTTATAGTTCTCATGAAAATAGGGTTCAGCACGAGTGTCAACACGGCCGTGCTCGAGGCTGTGCTGACTTTGGAATACGTTATTTTTCACTGCCGAGTTCAGCACGACCTCTAGTATGACCGTGCTTGGGGCAGGGCTGAACAGGATGTTTGTTGTCACTCATCAGCATGGGCTGTGCTAGACCTAGGGCACGTCTCGGCATGGTTTCTGACCATTTTCTTTACCCAACACGGACGTCTACACGGGTTGTGCTGAGCCAAAAATTCACTTTTCTTTATCTTTTTCACCAATTTTCACTCCGCCTTTGATTATATCCTCCTTAAAATTTTCTTTTGTCTTCATTAGTGCCTAAAAATAAAATTTAATCATATAAATACCCTTTTCTTCACAAATTACATGGAATCCACATAAAATTAGGCGCAAGCAACAATAGCCATTAACAAGAAGTAACACCACACACCCTGGTAACAAGTAACACCACACAACATTCCAACACACACATACGATCACCAGCCAAAACGTAGACACTACACTAGCCCCTACACCATTCCAGCAAACACACATAGCACACATACACGAACCTAATGGTGACAACTAAACGGAGAACATGTGAGGAAGATAGAAAAGCAAGCAAGGGAGAAAGAACGGAATGACACGAACCTGATGGCGACTTGTGGCGTGACGACAGCGATGTTCGAACAGCGATTGATTGCACGATTAAGCCCTTTGCTGGAGCAGCGCGAATGGGTTTTCTTACTGCTCTTGAAAGGGTTTGGGGATGGAGGTAGTGTTTGTCTGTAAGGGAAATAAATGAAGGGCAGTTTGGGGATTTTGAAAAAAATAAAAATTTGTCCAATACCACATTTTTTGTATTGAATTACACGTGGTACAAAATTTTGCTCTTTGATTTAGTACCATATTGCTTTTTTGTCCAGTAATTTTTTTATGGATGGCAACTAAATGTAGGACAAAAAAATTTATCCTATCCAGTACCACATTTTTATGACAACCAAATACTACCTATAGGATTTTAGGATGGGTTTTAGAATTATCTATAGGGTACCAGATCATATTTAAGATTTACACAACTTGTCCCAAATCTGTTTCAATGGCGTTTCTATCGGTGGTTAGTAGTGTAGATTAACCATTATGGAAAATGTCAACAATATAAGGGGATTAAAAACGGTTTTGATTTTTAAAAAGTGGAAATCATATTCATCATATTATTAGCATTTTGTATAACAAAAACCGTTATTGCTAATGGCAAACTATTGTCACCGTCTTTTATCAATTACTTACTGCTACAAATACAAACACGATAATGTTTAGCGATTACAAGATTTAGTTATAATAAACATAAAAATAAATAAATAAATAAAGAATCATAGTGAAACAAACTACATGTTATTATTTAATATTTCTTTTACTATACTTTCACCACCTCATGACCTTTTTAATTACTACTGGCTATCTAAACTAATTTCGATTGTCATCCCAGCATTTGGACCATTATAAAAATAGATGCTAATCAAAGATGGTGAATTTCTTACTCTGAGGTCCAACAACAACACCGTGTCCTCTGCCACAGACCAATTTTAACGTATAAGGAAAAATGAAATATGAACCCTTGACTCATTAGGGAACCGCAAGGACGCATTGGATTGTGATCTTTCACGGCATTGACGAACCACCTTTGATGGCTAACCAAGTAAGGCATCGTACGCAATTCAGCTGATGGCTGTGGAAGCAAAAGAAACATTAGCTGGAAACTTGTAAAGTACCGCGTGTTTGGAACTCGATTTCCTAATAATTTCATTTATTTGGATACATTCGCATATATAAGTAGGGTGATTAAGCACCCATTCCATTCAAAATAGTAGAGTTTTATGGGAGTTCTATACTTCCTACTACTACCGATAACTGTGTAGAAGTCCTGTAGGAGAGTTTTTAATGCATCAAATGGGAGGATAAAAAGGAGTATTTCCTCTATTTCTTTTGTCCTGTGCTTTTTTGGAAGTTTTTGTTGATTTTAGATGTGATATTGCCATTGTTTTCCCTTCTAATTCTTGTCTTTCCTTTTGAAAACACGTGTAGTAGAAAATAATCCATTATAATTTCATTTTTCATAGATATATGTTGATCAAATACAGCTTTACCTAAAAGGATAGGATAAACTACAAATAAAACTTCTAAAACCAATGCTTCTATCTCTTCATAACTAGGGATGACACTTTGTATCGATGGATTAAAGTTTATATCGCATTTCATATTCAATTAATATTAGTACAAAAAATATATAAATTGAATTTAAATTACAATCAATTAGTTTACATTGCAATCATATTATTTATATCATAATCGTATCTTTCATATTATGCATCATATTAATTTTGCATTAAGTCACTGTAGTTGTCCTTTTAGTTTGGCTCGTGTTCTTATCATTGTGTTATGTTAAAAATTGCTAACGCTACACAGCATTTGAAAATATGCATGAACAGAATTTAAATTTGAATTACAGATTATAAAACACATAATCGTAATGTGTACAATAAATAAAAAGATTATAGATGAAAAATCCTAAAAGATGGGGATAAAAAAGCATATAGGCAAAATTAACTCAATCTACTATAGTGAAACAGTAACAGTATATATGTTCCTCTCACAATTGTAAAGCGTTATTTACTTCAACAAAGTCTCCAGGATACTCCCCTCTCTCTCGTGTGTATATGTAGTGTGTGTGTGTGTGCTAATGTGAGACAGAGGGTGTGTTATAAGAAGCCTTATTACAATAAATCCCAACATCTAAACTCATCAAAGGAAATATCTTTGGTAATATGAAAACATAGAACAGAAAAATGGGTAACAAGAAAACATAAAACAGGAAATTGTCACACATCAAGTGGCATTTGGTGGTCAACTGTAGCCTTAGGCAGATGAGCACAGCCTATGGTGAGTAGTCCATTTGTCTTCTAGTACTCAATTATCACTTTTTGGCAGCCAACTATTCCCCCATCAAAACATTGTTTACTTATATCTGCATCTATTCATGCTTTAAAAAAGTTGGTATGTCGTATAAATTTAAAATAGGAGCTCAATATATTTTAAATCTATTTTTTGCAATTATTATTATTTATAATTTTTTTAATAATGGTTATGTCTTATGGAGTGTGTAAATATTTTTCAATTATATGGAAGGTAAAGACTTAATTTTTCAGAGTTTTGGTATATAATTATACCTATCCAATAGCTTTAAAAGCATATTTGCAATAATCTAAAAGATATGTTTGCAAACAAGTTTATATGGACATTGAATAAGAATTAAATGACATAAATTTACTTAACTCCTTTTTATAAATATTTACCAATAATATCATAATATTGTATAATATTGGAAATCTTTATAAATACACCAATAGTTAGTCGGTCTTAAAACACTTATAATATCAAATTTAAATATAAATATTACAGATAATAAACAGTTTTAAAGACAAATTTTGTGATAAGATAATCATAAAATACATATAAGAAAATCACGTTATTCTCATGTTAACGGGCGGTATATTCAAAACCCGATCAATAATTTAAGAGTACTTCTTTCATAAATCTCCCCCAACATAAACCAATGTTTTGGACTTTAGGCTCGCGGAGCCCAAACAGTGGATTTTACACATCTACACGCTGAAAAAACACATATAGCTTACAACCTTTATGTTGCCTTTAGTCATTACATTGCCTTTATTATTTATTGGGGTAACTGTTTCCCTATTTGATTTATAAAATTTATATTATAAAATATCTATTCCATATAACATGTAATAGATAAAGAATTTTATTCATTTCATTCATTAGTGGAATTGCTGTTTAATATGGAATGTATGCTTTATTCAAAACATGTCAATAATTATAAAACAAGATAACACTAATAATACATTTGGTTTGTGAAATTGAATAAGTTATGAATAAAATTACAATTCTTAAGAAATGGAATAAAGAAGAAATATGTATTCTTTATGATTTATTTGAGATCTTATAGATAAATATAGAAATATGCTTGAAAAAAAAAATTAAAGAATAGCTATTTCTGTAATTTTATAAAGGAATTTCAATTCCTTATTTTATGGTAATAACAACTCTATAAAATAACTATTTTGTTAACTAAATTTAGGTAAGAAATTGACACTTTAAAACTTTAAGAAATTAATTACAAAAATAAGTAAAGTCAAAATACCAAATATAATATTAACTCTATATCGAAATAGGGAGAAAAGTTGTTAATATGAACTAATATATATGTGTACCAAAATCTCTAAAGCGGTTTCAGATATGGAAAAAAGTCAATGAACTAGATGTAATAAAATCCCCAAAAGAGCACCATAATTTAACAAATTGTATTAGAATAGTGAGAAAAGTTAATAATATGGGTAAACATATATATATGTATTAGAATCTCTTAAGTGGTATCAAAGTATGGAGAAAAGTTGGTAAACTAGATATATCGGAATCTCTTAGAAAGTACTACAATTTGATAAATTGTACAAGAATAAAGAGGAAATTTGGTAATATGAGTAAATATATATGTGTATTAGAATCTTTTAAACAGTATCCGAAGAATAGTTAGTAAATAAGGTGTACTAAAATCTCCTAAAAAGTATCATAATTTGACACATTATACTAGAATAAAAAGAAAAGTTGGTAATATAAGTAAAAATATATACTTGTTTCGGAATATCTAAAATGATACCATAATAGAGAAAAGTTGATAAATGGGTGTACTATAATCTTCTATGGTATATCACAATTTGACAAATTCCAATGACTAAACCAATTATAGCTTTTCAATTTTTAACCCTACAATTTAATCCAACAACTAGGGTTGATTCTACCTAAATCTAACGATTCACATATGCAACTTTAAAAAATGTCGCCACCAATAACATCCCTATCTTTCTTATTTCCGTTGCAAAGGCAACTTTTGCATATTTAATGGGTAAAAAATCATTGAAATACAGAAAATGAAAGGCAATGAAAGTGACTTCTAACCAAGGATCTTTCCTTGTATAGGAAAGTGGAACCCAAACCCTCTACTAACGGGGACTTACACTCAATTTGGGAAGAGGGGAGGGTGAGGGAAGCAAATAAAAATTAAAAAAATTTAAATCCATTGTTTGGTTCTAAGGGAGGGTTGAAGGGAATTAAGAGGAAAAGGATTTATGGGGAAAATCTGATCTTACTTGTTTTATTCTCTTTTAAAGTTGAGAGAAAGGGAGGAAAAATCGAGAGTTAATTGTATTTTTAAATTTACTCATTTTATATTAGATTAGATTATATTATATCATAAGTTTCCTTTTATTTTTTTCCCCATTATTCAAACATATAACATTGAGGGAATCACATACTCTTATAAAGCTTTTCTCCCATATTCTTTCTTCACGTATTTTTTCCTTCTTAAAGCATCTTCACAATCCAAATGGATCGGGGTTTCCACCACGGAATAATGCAATGCTCTAACTAGTGCTATCATTTTGTTTAATCAGGAATTAAACAATCATTCAAAATGATGAGAAAAGATAATTTAATTAACAAAATATTTATGGTCTTTGAAGAATATTTGCTACAAGTTAAAAAAAGAATTTTTTTATATACTTTATCTTTGTTTTAAATATATAATTAATTTTAGAAAAAAATAAAATTTCTTTTTTTTTCTCTCTCTTTTGTTTTTTATTCAGTGTCGAAAAACACCTAACGATAATCCCTACTGAGATAAATTACTGCTCTACGTAGGCTTCATTGTGATATACGATTTCCCTTCTGGTCATATAATTGAGAGCCACGGAATGTGTGGAATCAAATCAGCCAGAGGAGTCATGCGTCACTTTATCAAATTGCCTCCAATGGGCTCTTGCTGTCGACCCGATGGGGTCACATTAATCCATCAGAAGCCATCACGATAAAGGAATACGGTCATATAAGCTTAATGGAGTTTGAATTGAATTTGAATTCTGTATTATTTTGATTCTAATAGAACTTGACAAAGACATACATGAGATATGACAGCAAACAATGACAAAATAATAGTAATAGTAATAATAATAATATGGAATAGAGGGGAAACAAATTTGGTCGCTTAGTTTACTTGTATATGGATGGAGGGCCACTTCCTAATTTTCTACTTGCAAGGTCGGTGTGATGCTTGCGTGAGATAGACACCCACACTACGATATAGCTTTTACTTTAATAATGAATGAATGAGAGGCAGCGACTTTGCTCTTTGTTTAATGTGAAATTGCTCCGGGAGCAAGTCTCTTCTTAAATATGAATTGTTTGGTTTCCAAGTCCGTCGATCGATGATGCCCTGTCTGTTTCCTAGAGATAAAAGTCGTATGTCCCTACCCTTTTTGCTCTACTCTATTTGACATTCTTGGATGAAATTTGAAGCCATTAGAATTAACCAAGAATCATATTCTCTACAATAACCCAAAGATGATTATTTATAGAAATATGGGCTGAGTTGTAAAGCTATTGAGTGTATTAGAATTTAATCCAACAAGATTAGATTAGGACCAATTTTATACCTACTCTTTCATAAAGCCAACAGAGGGGAGGGGAGTTTGCAGGATAAAGGTATGCTTTTTTATAGAGTATTACGTTACGTTTTTATATTTAAGAGTTTGGTTCTTTATAGGGTACAAAAAATTGAGGGTGTCGCATGTTTTCATGATTATAATCGCATGTATTACTAATATCGTTAAGGAAATTTATAAAAGAATATCCATATCTGTAGCCTGTAGGTTTAAACGGATTATAGGGCCTATCTTTTAATATGCATTCAAGGGCTTGAAGTTCTACGAATCCCGCATCTTGTTCTTCTTCTTCTTCTTTTTTTTTTTTTTTTTCCGAGAGAATACAGATATCCCATTACATAAAATCAATCTAGTACATTGAGAAACCGATAACTAAACTAAGAGATGGGGATTTCACATAAAGGTGAATACTAAATTAAAAGAATGATGGAAAAAAAAAAAAAAAAACTGAACAGATTGCGTTGGAGATGAGATGGAGATGGAGGTTGTAGATCTAGGGCCGGTAATGCGGGTCGTCTGGGCTGGCCCGCAAGGCTGGCGGGTCAGAAAGTCAACCCGTCCTGCCCGCGGGCCAAGCGGGTTGGCCCGTGACGGCCTGAGGGTAAATTTTTTTTTTTGGATAAGTTGAAAATTTTTTTTCTTATGTAAATAATTAAAATTATAAGTTTATATCATGTTAAATAAAATTTTTTAGTTTTCCTTAGATAAACCTTTATTTCCTTTGCAAATATAATTTATATTACATATCACTCAATTTTTTCATTCACTTTCCTTATACAACTTCAATTTTATATGTACTTACTCTTAAATCCCATTCTTAGACGATAAAAAAAAATAACCTAAAATGATAATCAAGCAATTATGATAAAGTACTTTTCAGTTTTTACTAATTATATAGGAAAACAAATATAATAATAAAGCAGATAAAATTACATATATAAATCAATCATCACTATCATAATCATCAATAACTAAATTAGAGTCTCCTTTTGATGAAGTAGTCGCAGTCCCACCCACACTCCCATTGTCTTCTTCTTGATCTACAATTTATGAGATTACACATATAATTAGGAATATATTATATTAGGGAGAATACATTAAAAGAAAATATTAGGAATAGAACAAAAAAAATTACATTCACATGCAAATCCTTGTAACTAATTTCGTGTACAAATGAGAGCTTCTACATTGGCTGGAAGCATAGAACTGCGATACTTATTAAGTACACAAGCGCCGATACTAAAAGCTAAATCCAACGCTACAGTAGTAATTGGAATGCTAAGCACGTTGGAGGCCATGATAGATAAATCAGGATATCTCTGGCTTTGACTCTTCCAATATTATAACACATCCAATTCTGAGTAGAAGTCCATATCCATTACTGGCTCATCTAGATAAATATCTAAAGAAGATTTACCAGAACTTTGTACTTCTACTTGACGGTATCGGAATTCTTACATTATTAAGAAAAAACTATTTACATACCAATATATATTACAAAAAAAATAATTGAGGAAATAAAAAATTATTAAACTTACCACTAATGTAGCAAAATCAATCTCCAAGCCCTTTCCAGCTCTATATGTTGCTGCTTCCTTACTGCTGCTACCTCCAGATGTGTCTTGTGTTTAAGGAGATGATCCAACCTGATTGCTTCTACTTTTAGATATGTGATCTGTTTTGCTCTTCTCATATTCTCCATAAAGTTTATATAATTTGCTTTTTATATGAGCCATCTTCTCTTCACAAGTGAGGGGATCAAGTTTATTAAAACAGAAGCTCAAAAAATCAAATTTCATTCGAGGATCAAAGATTGCTCCAAGTGTAAGGATAACACTATAATCACTCCAATACTTATCGAACTTCTGTTTCATTCTAATGGACATCTCCCTTATGACATGATCTTCACTATTTAAATTTTCATTGAGCAAACATTCAATCCTCCATACTTGCAAAAAATAGTGGTTTGATGTTGGATATGATGATCCTGACATCAAATTGGTGATACTATGAAATGGGCTAAAAAACTTGCATATCTTTTCTGCTCTTTCCCACTCATCAATGGTTGGACAGTATTTATAATGACGATCATTCAATTGAAAGCAAGAAAAAACACGTCGATACCTGAGTACGCTATCAAGCATAAGATAAGTGGAATTCCATCTAGTAATTACATCCAAGCGCAAACCGATATTCGTATAAATGTTGCCAACCTGTTCAACACACTCCAAAAAGTGTTTCATTCTACTCTCAGAACCCTTCACATACTTCACACTTTCCCTTACTTTGTGCAATGCTTAACTACTTATATCCAATCCTTCTTTAACGATCAAGTGAAGAATATGAGCACAACATCTAATATGAAAAAACTCACCATCACATAACAAACTATGTTGTAAATTCAATTGCTCTTTCAGAAAATCTTGCATACAATCATTTGCAGATGCAATGTAAGGGAGAATATCTTCCTATCTATGCCCTAATCTTTCAAAAATTCAAATATTTTTTTCGACAACTCAAACCCTGAGTGAGGAGAGGGCATTTTAGAAAAAGTAAGAATTTTATTATTCAATTTCCAATTGGCATCCACATAATGTGTAGTCAAACAAATATGTCCCTCACTAGTAGAAGCAGTCCATACATCAGAGGTCAAGCATACTTTCCCTAGAAGTTTTTGCAAAATTTGTTTCAAATTCTCCTTCTGAGTCAAATATAAATTCCAAACATCTGATGTAGCAGTTTTTCTACTAATTGGCTTATAATCAGGATTATATAGCCTTATAAACTATGTAATCCTCCTATATTCAACAAATGAAAATGGCAGATCATGCTCAATAATAGCCATAGCCATGACCTCACGAGCAAATTTAGGATCGGGTTTTCTTGATCTTAACTTCCCAGCATGATCAATTATCATATCACCAACATCATGATATCTAGGAAATTGACTCAAACGACACTTCTCTATATATCGACATAAAGATGAAGTTCCATGTGAATGTGTTCCAATAACATATTCCTTCCCACATGCTTTACACTTAGCCCTATTTTTACCATCCTTCCCAATACCAATTTTTGTAAATAATTCCCAAACTTGAGAAGAAGAGCTACCTACTCGAGCCTTCTTACTTGCATGTTCTTCAGATTGAGAAGATCCTAGTTGTAGATTGTCGTTATGCCCACCAACTTCAAACACATGATCCACATTAATAGGTTCCATTGGTTCCATTGCAGCCTCATTACTTAAAGGATCCATTCTATAAATATAAAAAAATGTTATTAGTAGTAGTTAAATATATGTAAATAATTAAATATAGCCACCACACACCACACGGCCACCACCACCACCCCACTCTCCAATCTCCAATCTCCATTCTCCATTCACTAAGCCTCCACCACCACTGGCGTCACTCACCCCCACCCCACACGGCCCACCACCTCCCACGGCCACCACCACCACCCTACTCTCCAATCTCCATTCTCCATTCACCAAGCCTCCACCACCACCGGCGCCACTCACCCCCACCTCACACGGCCCACCACCCCCCACGCCCACCACACCACACGCCACCATGCCACACGGCCACACCACCCCACACGGCCACATCACATGGCCACCACACCACACGCCACCACGCCACACGCCCACCACACCACACCACATGGCCAAACCACCAACCACACACAATACAGTAGAGGACGATGGTAGAGAATTGTTTTACCTTAATTAACGACGTCTAACAAGCGGCTGGCAGTGGTGGCGCGACGTCTAGTTACGGAGTACAGAGGGTGCACGGACGGTGGGGTGGGCTGCTACCAGCTGCGGTGGAACTTGTACACACGGCCGTGTGGGCTGCTGCCAGCTGCGTGCGGGCTGCGGACGAGGTGTACGGACGGACGACAGTGCCACTACGACTGCAAGCTGCGACTGTGCGTTGTGGTGTTTTGACTTCTGCGATTGCGATTTGCGAAGGAGAACTGTTGTGGACTGTGGTGTGTGTGTATGTTTGACTTCTGCGCACCGTGGCGTGTCCGTGCCGTGGCCATTTCAACTGTTTCAGCTGCTGCAGCACCTGTCGGCGGCGTCATTTCAACCGATCATCTCAGTCAGTGACGGCAATGCAGGGCATGGCAGCTCGTCATGTCCAACAGGCAGCAGGTCGTGTCGTATCGTGTCGTCCCTCCAGCCTACTGTGCAGAACTGCAGAGGTTTTCTGGCGGGTTGGCCCGCCGCCCCGCCTCGCGGGTCAAGCGGGCGCGAGCTAAAATGGTTCGCACCTCTGCGGGTCAAATTTTTTTTACCCGCCCCGCATATTTTTATGGGCGGGACGGGTCAGCCCGCATATTCGCCCTGCAATTCCCACCTCTATGTAGATCTGTGGCAGTGATGTGCAGGCCTCCTGAGCGATATGATGGGCATGATGTATAGAGGAGATGGAGATGGTGACTACAGAGATGAAGTGCTTTATTAGATTCATCGAGAGTGGAGTGGTGGGAAAAATATGTCGAGTAGATGGATAGATAGGACCGGGTTTCTCTAATTAGGGTTAGGGTTGGTTTGTCTTGGGAAAGGAAGGGGTTGGAAAGAAAGGAGAGGGCATACATCTTGTTCCAAGTGACTATTTTAATGTGATGCTTAAAAAGACGATATTACTCATTAATAATAGGACTTATAATGCATGTTATCCAGATTGGGAATAACATTTATGCATGCTAGATAAACAAATTTAAATCAAATCAAATGCCACTCCTTAATTTATTCACAAGTTTCTTTAATTAGAAGTTAGTGCAACCCTTCCATTGTCCTTCTTTCATCCCATAGTAATTAAATACTGTATTATATAAAATTAATGCACTTCAACCTTATTAATGGTGGTATGTTATTGTATAGATCACTTAATATATATATATATATGTATGTATATGTTTTTTTTATTATCTAAATTTGAAAATTAGAGCCGACCACATTTAAGATTAATATTTTAGGAGTAATTGAGACGGTTTAAGAATATAGTTTATGTGGAAACTATTTTATGTATAAAGATATCTAAAAATAAAATTTGCCACACGTTTCTTTTTTCTTACTGAAAGCAATATGGAATTCCCACATTAAAAATAGCGAATATTAAATGCGCATTTTTTAAAAACAATGCTTTTAAAGGTGGGTTTGAAAAATATAAGCCCTTTAATATGTATTTATCCTAAACTTAATTCCTCCTTTATGAATTTACTTAACAGTATTGGTATTGGTGACATATCATATAATGGTAATAGAAAAACCGAATCCTTAAATGCACATTTAAAAAATATAGATCTTATAATATATATCCTATAAATATAGATCCTTATATTGCGTGGTTAAAAAATATTTCATATCAAATAAATCCAAACTTTAATACAGCAATTTCCTTGATTTCTAAGTCACATGTGGCATAAATTTGAATGTCTATAATCACATTTTATAAGACATAATAAGATATATATCATCCAAACGACCAGAAAATGGATCATGTGTTAATTATTAATTCATTTCTTGTTAAAAAATGTTACCGTAGATGAATCACCCCCACAATATTCATTTAGTTTGTTGGTGGTAAATGTTAATGGGCCCTGTTGAAGAAAGGTGCAAAGTTAATAAGCTTAACAAAAGATGCATAAATATAAACACACGCCTTTTAAGTTCAAAACATGTGAAGGAGAGTCGCCATACTCGGGGGAGTTATCCCTCGAACCAGTGACAAAATTAGAGTAGCACAAGGTTTGCTTATGACAGTACTACTAGCCATATCAATAGAAGTCTTTGGATTCCTTAAAAAGAGGAAAGAGAATGTAAAAAGCTATTACAGTTATATTTACACGTGTCATATAATAGTGTTTATAATTAAATTAAAAGGATTTGAATAATAAATTTTTGAAATAGATATGATTAGATCAATAACTTCCTATAAAATAAAATGTTTTATAAAATAAATTCACTCAAACAGAAGATATATAATCATAGGCATAAACTTAAAAGGTTCCTTTCTTTACTTGTATTTGTAGTACTATGTTCAAACTTCACCCCTTCATTATTATTTCCATTCCTCTCATATGTTGAATGAGTCCGTTGAACAATCATCAGAAACAAAATGATGTTCACATAAATGTTACTCTTTACTTAAACCATTTGTTGTTTGTACTTAATATTTTTTCCCCATCATGGTCCTAAATTAGGGGTTGGAATAGGAGACCAGTTCTAATTTGTGTCAAACATACATTTTTATAAAGTCCTTACATTTGAGGCAAGAATTGGACCGTCAATATGTCCTCAATTCACAAAAAGTCAGAGTAAGGGTTGACTTTTGATCGCACTTAGTTTAAAAATAAAAAATAAAAAAATAACCTCAACAAGTGTCCGAACTCCATCATGTCTGATATGGTAACTGTTAGGTTTGATAAACTATCAGAACATGTCTACCATTCACACAAAGCATGTGATCACGAACATGTAGACCAGTGAGAAACTCCCTAAAAACGAATATTATGAACAATGAACCTTCAAGGGGCTGTGCACTAGGCAAAGATTTATACCGGTAAGCGGGAAGGTGGCCCGACATGGATGGAAGGGTTCCATGGTGTTCACGAATCGATGCTCCAGCAAGAATTTAGGGGAGACTCAGGTCTGGTCTGGTCTGATCCTTCCAGATACCTAATTCCGGCTCAAGTCAAATTTAGAGAGTTTTCACAGAATCGATCATAATGTTAAAACAGAAAGCTTGATCAAACTCACGGTTTAACGACACATTGAATAATTCAACAACCTCTTGTCTCCTATCCTTTTTTTATCGGAACTTTCTACAAAATACTATCAGATGGGAAAAGGTGAATGTGCCATAGAGTAGCAACATCCTTTAGCCGTTTGATTCCAACTGGGTTGTGTTGGGTGCTCCAGCCTCTTGATTGCCATTATTCAACTGATCAACTTTGCCTTTTCGAATGCCGAACAACTAAGATGATCACACCTAGACTGAAATATGCCAAAGTCACTGCTGCAGATTCCTAATAACGTGGCTCTACACAACTTCAATACTTGACAGATTACACAGCTTCTTTTAGTGTAGGATTTCTCTCGATATCTCATAACAGCTAGTACGATGCATCTATAATCTAAAAGCTTAAGCTTTCAAATTTGTAGGTTCCCGTATTAAACTTAACAATTAGAAGAAGGAATGCACCAAAAAAAATTGCGCTTTCAATCAATCTCTAGAGAGTTATGAAGAGAAATATAGATCTCACATTGCTGCTCCTCACAAGCAGCTACCCACAGCCTATCCATAATCAATCACTAAATATCAAGAACAAAACAGAGTCTGCCTGTTTGAACTATAAAATTTTCTGTCTAATTTCATGGAGTTCCTCATCACGCCTCAATAGAAGTAACAAAACCAAAAAGGGGTAAAAAAAAAGGTACATATTCTACAAAAGTTTCCAGAATCTAGAGTAAAAATGTGCCTTTCGGAAGCCACTTGCCAGATGACCCACAAATCCTACGCCTTTGTTACAGTTACAACTTAAGTAGAACAGCAGCCTCTTTTGTTTGCAGCACCGGAAGTATCAGCAACATTGATTGTGGTGCCATGACCAGGAATAGAACTAGTGGCTGCAGCTTCCTGGGCTGCCAAGGCCTTCTTGCTTATTATATGGTAAATCTCTGTCAATATTGTTTGGAATGCCTTTTCAACATTCATTGCATCTAATGCTGATGTCTCAAGAAAAGAAAGACCCTCTTTCTCAGCCATGGCATGACCATCTACTTCTTGAACAGCTCTGAGATGGTTTAAGTCTGATTTATTTCCAGCCATCATAATGACAATGTTAGAATCTGCATGGTCTCTCAACTCACGAAGCCATCTCTGCACATTGTCAAAAGTTTGTCTCTTTGTTATATCATAGACAAGGAGTGCACCAACTGCCCCTCGATAGTAGGCACTTGTAATAGCTCGATACCGCTCTTGACCAGCTGTGTCCCATATTTGTGCCTTAACAGTTTTTCCCTCAACCTGAATTTAAAAAGTAAATATCATTAGCATCAGGCCACATACATTCGTTTAGAAGAAAACCCTTCTTTCCCCCTCACAATGAATGATAAATATTTCCAATATTAAAATATCAAGTGGAATCAAGTAAAGCACAGTTTTAGAAGATACTCCTATTCAAGTGAAAACTATTTTTCTGGCAGGGTTGTTGACAAGGTAAACTCAGTGCAAGGCACATATCACTGTCAATTTTCTATAATGCACATATCACTGACTGATAGTATACAATTATTTACAAACAAGACATACCAAACTTCTATTTTATCATATGGCATCCCAACCTCGCAACCACCAGCCAACAGATAGAAAGAATGATCAGTGTGCTGAAAGGCCCAAGTTCACTTAGCAGTCAATAATTTTGCCATGATAAAAAGTGTTCCCATCTCATTTTTGGTTGTCCCTCTGTAACACAGCTTTTACTACATGTAACTGATCCAAGTCTTTTCTACATGGTGCTTACAAACTATTATGTTAACTAAATCTGGATTGTGTCTGACTGGCAGGCCATATAAGACTTTCAATTTCGAGGTTCCTGATGTTGCCAAACATAAGATACAGATATGAAGAGTTCTCCAGCGATTTAAATCCATAAAAATAAGGCCGTTTCTTGACATTCACACAAGGATTCTGGTGCACATTGTGTAGATATATCCTGATAGAGGGAAGATAAAAAAATATTTTTTTCCAAGCGTGGATGGGATAAGCTGTTTAGTGAAATTCCTGTCTCGGGTACAAAAAAATTGGCAGGCATATTTTACCCCCAGATACTATCCCCATTTGTCCTACCATATCTATTATTATATGGACGTTCAGATGTGATGCGACCTAAAGATTCAACCACGGGAAACTAGCAGGATCTAACATCAGATGACACCCCAATACAAAAAATGCTCACACAAATAACTTGATCTTCTTAATAGTATCGCACACAAACAACTGGGTAGCTGACCCACAGGATCGTGACTCAGTGTCAACACATCAGTACTGGAACTAACAAATGGACACGAAAAAAGATGCATATTTTCTCCTATATTCAACAAAAATACCATTGAACGATAATCCAAAACCAGGACAAAGTTTGGAGCAAAAGGCAAAAACAGATGACCCCACATTAAATATTATTCATACATGACAATAGCCTGATAACACGGACACCATTTTGGGGCATGGATATTGTATCCAAACTCTCTCTTCATAAGAGCCATAGTTATTTTCAACAATACCCAATACTAATCAGTCACCAAATGCTAAAATGTGAACAACACAAATCAAACAACAACATAACAACACCAATCAAATTTCAATTTCATTAACTTCCCAAGTATGAAGAAACAAAGAAACTAACCTGAAGGGTCCTGGTTGCAAATTCAACCCCAATTGTGGATTTTGATTCCAAACAAAATTCATTCCTTGTAAACCTAGAAAGTATGTTAGATTTCCCAACACCGGAATCTCCAATCAAAACGATCTTAAACAGATAATCATACTCATGGTCCACTCTATTTGCCATTAGTTTTTCTTCTTCTTCTCCTCTTCCACAAAAAATTAATCAGAAAACCCTAATAAATAGATCCAATCGATGCTGATTCAATAAAAGGAAAAAAAAACCCAGAAATTATAATGGAAAAATAAACACAACCCATTAAGATACAGGCATGTCCTTACCGTATGAGTGTATAAAGGTGGAACCTTTGATGAAAAAGGTTGGTTTTGAGGGGAGAAAATGTCAAAATTTTCAACGCACAGAGAGAAGAATTGGGAAACTATGAGGAAGTAATATGGAAATATTATGAAAGTGGTGGAAATGACACGGGGCGTTTTGGGTTTGAAACGGCCAAAGGGGAAGAAGAGACTTTTAGAGAGAGAGAGTGGGGGGGGGGGGGGGGGGGGTGGGAAGAGATTCGGAATAAATCTTATTTTTAATTTTTATTTGGTGGGAGAATGGAGGACACGACGTCGTTGCTAGAGAATGTGACAAATTAATAACGTCAAACTTGTGCGAGATGGCAACTTGTAATGTCAGGCTGGCGGTTGCGGTTGGTGGTGCAGAGGATGCTGCCAATGCCTACTTCGGTGCGTATTTTGTTCATTCCAAGAATTCCTTGTACATTGGCCAACTCAAAAAGAATTCCATGCACGTTTTGCAAATTGGCTAACACTAGTTAAAGAGTTTAATTTTAATGCATATATAAATGTAAGATTATATAAAGTAAGAAATAAAATGTGAACTATATTTATTTTGGGTAATGTTAGGTTGGCAATTTTTTTTCAAGGTATGGACACGATAAAATATTATATCATATTTCATTTATGAATTGAGTTTGATATTGAACATAACTTCTCTTATGGTATTGGAAAGGAGGATGTTTATGGTTTGATCAAATTGAATTGAACTATATTTAAAATAGTTTAATTTAAATTTTTAATAAACCAAACTATTTTAAATATGATTCGGTTTGGTTTGGTTTGATTAGATTCAAAATATTTTTAAAGACAATCTAGTTAGCAATTATTAGTCATTGGAGTTTTTAATTAAATATTTATTTTTAAATTGAAGAACATTATATAAGAATTCAAATCGTATAATATTTTATTATAGTGACATTACATCTTAGGTAATAGAAAAAAGTGTGCGAGTCTATTTAAAAGATAAGAGACAAAGATGAAGGAAAATGAGTGGTTTATGGTTATGGAGACTAAGAGTAAGGCGATACACGATACAACAGAAAAGGTAAATAGGATTAGACTAAAGTGTTGATAGGGTTAAAACTAAAAAAATTTTCTTTTTTTTTAATAAGAAGTGGTTTAGCCCTTCGATCAAACTACAAATCATTTGAATTCTTTACAACCTGAATTGAAATATGAAAAAACTGCATTTTACAATTTGATATGATCCTTCCATTTGGTGATACAAAAATATTGAAATAGGACAAAATGAAAATTTCTAAATAAAACTCCACAATTGCACTTTTTTTTGTAACCACCACCTTACTACCATCATTATCATCACTACTACCATCATCATTTACTATCCTTGCCACCATTGCCATCACCACCCTAACACCACTACACCTAAATTTGCATCCATTTGTTACCTCCTCATAAACCTAATATATCACAATTAGCACCACTATCATTTCATTACATCACCATCACTACCTAATTGTAATGGTGGTGGTGCGAAGGCAATGTTGCTGCAACAATTATAGTTATATAATGATAATGGAATTGATAATATAATTAAAATAAATATAAGTTAACATGAACATCATAATTGTTAAAATCACTAATCTAGTGCAGCAATTATGCACAACAAAGAACATATGACACTAAATAAATCCTGTGTTGTACTTCGCACATTAAAGGTAGCACAAGAAATTTATGTTGTGTTGTCCTTTACTGTATGGAAAACCAAATACTACCCTATAGCATCCTATCTTATCCTAATTAATAGAATGCATGTTATGTTATCCATTTATTTTTTTGGTATTTATTTTTATATATTATTTGTATTACTAAAATACAAGATGGGCTTCCGGTATCTTTTCCACTTTATTGAAATTATCCTTTTATAATATTAATATTTCATGTAATTTACCAATCATAATATTACAATACATATGTGTAAATATTATTTTATTAGAATTATAAATGTCAATTACCTTAATTATCCTTTATTTCTCTTTTCCATGCCAATACAACCCACGCTTTTTTAACGTTCTGCACCGCACCACCCCACCCTCCCCCCCTTTTGTATGTATTATTTAAGAGGAAAGAATTAATTTTGGTATAACACTTAAATCTATCACATAAGCCACATTAAAAATTTATTAATGAAATTCAACAATGAGTTTTTCTTTATTTATAATTTTTTACAAGAAAAAAAATAAAAATAAAAATGAATTTTTAACTTATAATTATATAATATATTGATACAATTTCTCTTAATGCATTTGGTACATAGGAATGAACTAGAACGGAATTGAGATTTTGGGTTCTACTCCATTTTTCATGTTTAGATGTGCATTTAAAAATATGAATTGTGATTTGTAGGAATTTTTTATTCCGAATTCAAATCCACCTCTGAGATGATGGAATTACGATTATATTGTAACCTTTTTATGTCATGTTTGATATGTAGGAACGATCCAAAATATAATAGATTGAAATAGATCAAAATGGAATGGAAAGATATCAGTAATAAAATATCAAATCCATTCCTATGTTTGGAAATGTTCATAGAATGAATGGTATTTATAAAAAATATTCTCAATTAGTAAATGTAATAAATTACATTAATGTGATAAAAGGTAATTTAAATAATTACTATTAATGAAAATAAATTTCGCCCCCTTAAAGGCGAAATCAAATTCCTCCAAGGAATCACAATTTTGGCTTCTAAAAATGCTTTCAAATATAAGAAAGAAAATGAAACCCAAAATCATGATTTCATCTCGAGTCTATTCTAGTATACAAAATGTGATATTAATGATTATTAATTAAAATTATTTATTTAACTTATAATCTCATTATGATATTTAATAATTAATGATACTTTTAACAAATACTATTTTATACACATTCCATTCCATATGCATTTTCAATTATGAGAATAAATTTATCACTCCGATTATGGTTTCATTTCATACCATTCTTGTATACTAAACGTGATATTATATTTTTAAAAGCATAACACTCTTATAATATTTATTAAAAAATTAACATGTATTCATTTTCATATTTACAACGTAGATGCATCGTTCTATAGTATAAAATATATAAACCTCAAATGTGGTCCCTTTAGGGGACCCTTCACCATCTAATTATTAAAATTCTCCTTGTATTAATTTTTGATAATCATTTTAATGGTCAAATGATGAGTTGAATGGTTAATTATCAAGATTACAAAAGCACCAATTATATATGATAAGATTTTAAAAGGGTATATTATTCTAGATGTGGGCTTGTAGAGGTAGTTTGACTATGATTTGTTTATCATGTTGGAGAAAAAGAATTGATTTTGCTAATTATTGCTCAATCTTCAATGGTGGTTGCAATTAGTTGGAGCAATTATAGGCATTCCTCTTTATTTCTCAGTGGATGCTGAATAATTTCCACCAAGCCAATGATGATTAATATGATGTTGGGCTATTTCCTGAGTCTAGCGTTTGATACACGGTACAACAATTGCAGTCATCTTGTACACCCAAATCAATGGCTATTCCATTTTAGTTTAACAAAATGAAGGATAAAATATCTTTGTGCTGGTTGAACATCAATATAAAATGTTTTGTTTAATATAGGAAGCGATACAATGAACATGGGGCATAATAAGATAAGAAATTACAATACGCAAGGATAGGGTAACAAAATAATAAATATATAGAATGGTAGGATGAAGATCATAATCAGCATGATTTTAGAACTTGTAGCATTCTGTATGCTTGAATAAGCTCTAAAATAGAGATTCAACATATAGGATGGATTTAAGTTTCAAATTTTTGAAATTAACAGGAAGAGGTTCAGCGTATGACCTACTATAAATCCTGCAACCTGTTTGGTGCCTACACAAGTGCCATAAGGTTAAACTATACAATAATGCATATATATGTATATAATCTACTTTGACAAATATAATTGAAATTCAATTATATCTCCCTAACTTATAACACATTATTTGAGGTCAAAACTTGATCATATAGTCAAATCTATCTAAAATCTTCAAATTTATTGTATTATATTATTATTTTATTTTTCTATTCATTGTATTTATATTTGTTATTATCCACATTTAAAGGAGATGTTTCACTTATATTTTGAATACAATGATTCTAGATATGGATAATTAATAATACTTCAATTAAAAAAATAATTTAGATATTCCAAAAAGTAACTTATAACCTGTGAAATTTATAGATATAAGTTTTATGAGGGTTCCAAAAAGTCATAGATAGTCATAGTTCAAATTTTTGGAACTTGTACTTGTTATGCCCCAAGGGACATCATTTTCGGAATAGCTCACTAGGTACCTTACAGAAATTTAAGAACTCCACTACTACGTTTTGAAATTTCAATAAAGTACACGGGGCAGCAATATAATAGGTTACTCCAATGGATTTTAAACATCGGAGGTATATAGATTTTAAATAGTAGCATAATAAATTCTTATACAATCTAACTCGAAAACTAAAACATAAATAAAAATCTTCTCTTAATATTATATATTTTTTCATATACATTTAGTATTTGAATTTATTCATTTTAATAATTAACCACATGAAATTTATAAGTATCAATACTTAAACTTTATTTATTTTTACAATTAACCACTTGAGCTTTATCAATTTTTATAATTAATAACTACCTAAATAGAGTTAGTGTAGGTATTATAAATGATATTAAAAAGTTTGTAAATAGTAAATTAATACTTTTAAACTTTACATAACTAATTAAAAAAAAGGGGGTAAAGTTTAGGTACTAAATTTGATATTTACCCTAAAAAATGAAAGTGATTCTTAACTTTTAAAGAAAGCATCTAGTACTTCTTGTCCTTTCTTGATATTGTGAATGGATTGTAATTATTCGTTTTGTAGTAATAGTAATTCTGTGAAATAGTTATTTTATTAACTAAATATAGGGATAGGTTTTGAGGGAAGTAATAGCCATTTTTCTTTACTGTTATGAAGTTAACCAAACATGCTGTTATGTTATTTTTGTATTAAGTCATGCAACCACAAATACCGACTTTTACATTAAAATCATGCCTCTTGATGTCTTATAAAAGAAATGAATTATTTAGCGAAAAGGTGTCAGTAATGGAGATGTATAATTAAAAAAAATGAAAAATTATAATTGGCCAAAAGATATTAATAGTAAAAAAGATATAAACAGTTCTATAGTATAGTAACTCAAAAACGATTATATGGTATAGTTACACATTTTTTAAAAATTGTTAATGAGTCTTATTTATTATAATTTGAAGTGATTTATCATTAAAAAAGAATCATCAACAGCTTCTCAAAGGTTGTTGATGGCTTTTGTTACTATTAAGAGACCTTATTTTTATTGCAATTAAGGAGATTTTACTACAATTGAAGAAGTGATTATATTACTCTTGAGTGATTGTAGTGTAGAGTTCCCCCAATAAAATTTTTCAATATTATTACATGTGGAAGTTCCTAAAAAGAGAATTTCTTTGAAAAGTGAATCAACAATGATACTTGGATGTTTTATCTCTACCTAATAACTTTTTGCATTTCAAAATTCTTTTTTGGTCTTATCATCTTTTTTGTAATTTTGTCCTCTCATGGACATTATGCGCTCATATGATACAAATGACACAACACCACAAACTAACAAGGAAATTGAAGCCAAATAGATGGCACATTTTTTTTTTATTCCAATTTTTTATGACCTAATTCTCATTCCTTATATCAGTTACACCATGTTGAGAACACATTATTATGTACTGTGATATTTGGAATTTTAGACTTAACTATTAAGTTGTTTAGCCAAAATATATATTTCTTGCATGATAGAAGGAATTATTAAATGTACCATTGGCAAAACCTAATATATTTTTTCCCAAATTGATATGAGCTCACATTAGAGATTACAATTTTTTCATATAAATAGGTGAATAGAAATAGCACATATCACTAAGGATTTCTCAACAGTTAATTCAAAAGAATCCAACATGGCTAAGGGTGCTAACTTATGAAGTTCATTTACATATTTATAAATATAGCAAAAGGATGCCAAAATGTCTCTAAATCCTCTAGCTTAACCTCAGTGCTTCCATCTTGATCCTAGTGGAGTCTAATGGACAAATAACACTATATGGGAATAAGCATACCAACTCTCAATGAGATAGAAGTATAATATTCTCATTACCAAGTTTCAAGCAAGAAAAGCAAGTCATCAATTATATGCTATGCATGAGCCATTATATAGAATGTAAAATTCACATGCAGTCTTCCAATGTTTGGCATAAAGTATAGGATATAAACAACCCTTGACCTTAAGTTAGGAATTCAATCACCACTATTAGTGCTTAGGAATTGTCGAAAGTATCTCCCAAAGTATTTAAGTGTCTCAAATAGATCAATCATTAATTTCTCTTGGCATAACTTCTTGCAAGAAGCTCGCAAATCCAAAACAATAGAGTAAGATCCCTTAGCTTTGTCAAAACAATGAAACAAAATTTCTCCTTTGAGTAAATTCTCTTTGTCTACCATAGACAATGATGTCCTTCAAAGTAATGTAATGCATATGCTAGGTTTTAACTTAGCCAAATATCTTTAATTCATATTGCTCTTAGAAACAATTATTATGCAATTAATCCATATTTCACATAACACTAAGAAACACAAGGAAGTAATAGCATACAATTTAATCGACACAACCAAAGCAAAACAATGAACTACATGTCTAAATCATATCCATGGTATCACTCATATTAAATCTCAAGCTTAATTCATTGAGTTAAATTTGATACAAGTTTGTAGGAGAAATGAAGTTACGGTCTAAGGATGGCTATAATCTTTACAAGGAATATGGGTTTTAAGAATGCCACTAGATTATCTATGTTTAAGTTTTAGGGAAGGACATAAAAATGGGCAATTTTGACAGTGTACCATATAAGAATTTATCTAAGTTTGAGTTCTAAGCCTTAGTACCTACTCTGGGTTCCTTAAGATTCGCTAAATAAATGGTGTAGGATTTATAACAAGTTTACTACAAGCAATTATAGTGATTTTTGGTTTAGTTGGATAGATTTTCTAGGAGTTATTGGGTTTGGTATACTACTAGTTATAGAATAGAACTATATCAATGAAGATTAGGTGGGAGGAAACGGTTGAGATCCTATTGGCTTGTTGATGTTAATGGTATTGTCTAGTCGGCTCAAGTCCACAAGAGGAGCATAGGTTGGGGGCTTACCAACTGATTGGTATAGGTTGCACCATTTGCGATGCATACCTTTTCTTCATGAATGGGTTGTCAATTATCTTAGCATTTGTACGATGCATATTTTACTTCATAAGTAGGTCAATGGTTTTGTTAATGTTTGAATGGTGGTCATCTTCTTCCTATTGTAACCTTTTGTATAAACAAATTATCATCAAAACATCAACAAAAGCTCCATTGAAACTCACTTTTCACACTACAAGCATTTATGTACAACTTTAAATAACATCACAACACACTACATTTATCAAAGAAGCATTAATCAAGAACACACATGTAGAAATTCATCACATTTTTCCACTCACCTTGATCCCATGACTTAAGACTCAAAATAATCTTTAGGGAGCTATGGAAAATCAAGTTCTTTACCTATAATTAAAGAATGATAAGATTACTACCAAATGTAGTATTTAAATTTATTGAAACTTGAATAGAATTGAGTTTACATATAGTTGTTGACAAAAACTTTAAAACTAAATGTTTTATGTTTGTTTTTTATTTGACTTGAAATTAAAACTAAACTTTCACCCAACAACATTGGCATGGTTGTAAAGTACTCTTCACAAGAATCACAATGCAACTTGTGATTTTCCATTTGGTTGAGACTTATAATATACTATTTATAAAAGTGGTGAATTTACTTAAAAGATCATTACAATCAACATATTAACAATATATATTCATAAATTGCTATAAATATAGGGCAAGTATTATTGTTTAATTGCATAAGGCATATAATATATTAAGATTTTATATGATTGCTAGATGATTTTAGTGAAATGATGTGCCATTTTAAAAGAGATTTAATCTTCTAAATTATAGGGGCCGAATATTATGAATATGAAGAATTATATTGTTTTGTATTAAATTATTCAAGGGATATAACTATTCTAAATTATATTGTTTTATATTAATTGTTTAGCATTCAGGTGGATCTAGTATAAGTAGAATATAAACCCTATGTTGTACTCTAACTTAATCATATAATAACAAGTTAAAAAAAATTAAGAGATGGAACATAATTTGTGAGACATGGTACTCACCTCATATAAGGTACAATGGGCTCGATGGTCCAACTAATTCCAATACTAAGTTGCAGTTACATCCCTTTAAATTATTGAAAAACTACATCATTTACTAAGGCTTATGACACATTTGGTTTGTAAATTGAAATAAGGTAAAAATAAAATTACAATTATTAAGTTATAAAATAAAGAAGTAATGGCTATTGTTTTGTTTGGTTGTACTTATGGCATTAGTATATATTGAGAACATACATAAAAGTACTCGAATATCCTTAAACCAATGCATTGCTTGACTCTCTTAGATAGAAATAGAAATTTGCTAATAAAGATAAAAGAATGGCTATTTTTTTTATACTTAAATAAATTGCAATAACTTATTAATAATTTTACAGAATAATTATTTTGTCAATGAAATATAATAATAGATTTGTAAGGAATGAATAAACATTCTAGTTTACCATTATGAAGTCAATCAAACTTGCAATTGTTATTTTCTATTAAATTATGCAATTATATAAGTATCATCTATCATATAAAAAACATGTCTCTTGATACCTTATAAAAGAAATGAATTTTTTAGCGAAAAGGTACCGGCAAT
Source organism: Laguncularia racemosa (assembly GCA_037954665.1). Taxonomy (NCBI): domain Eukaryota; kingdom Viridiplantae; phylum Streptophyta; class Magnoliopsida; order Myrtales; family Combretaceae; genus Laguncularia; species Laguncularia racemosa. Next base: position 2,508,190 of record JBBMOL010000072.1, read on the forward strand.
GAAAATATGTTAGTGAGAGAAATGGGAATATATGTATATATAAACGGTGAGAATGTATTAATAATAATCTTAAACACATGTATAAAAATGTTATTATTGAGGAATGTAAAGGCATTTAAAAAACTCCAAAAATAATCTTATTTTTCAAAAACACGTGTATTGAAAATGCCGTGTTCTCTTTGTGTTGCCTTATTGTAGAATTTTTTTTTTCTAGTATGGAAATTGGAAGCCCCGTGATTAGGAGAAATTTTACAATTATGAATTTCACCATAAACAGCCGCAATGTGAAATCTGGTCAATTAAATAACCAGGAAGAAGTTTCCATATACCGCTTACCACATAATTATTGGGAACTTTTCATTAGTATAATGACTTAATTCACATTCCCTGTATCAGATTATTGTGTATTGCGATATGTGGAATTTTGGGCTCCAACTTTTGTTAAGTTGTTCAGCCAAAATTGATATGAGCTCACTCTTTGCAGATTACAGTTATGGCATATAAATAGGTGAACGGAAACAGCACGTATCACTGAGGATTTCTCGACAGTCAATTGAAAAGAATCCAACATGGCCAAGGGTCGGCCGACCTTGTTTCGATGCTCACTACTCCTATTTGCAGTTGTACTATCCATGAACAGTTTTTGCCATGCCAGTGATGAAGGCAGGAAGGCAAGCATACTTTCTTTTTTTTTTTTAAATATTATTATTTTAATGTATGACTAATATGTTGAAATCTTATTAAATGTCCATTACCCGTAAATCAGAAAGTGATATTGCATCAGACAATGTGTCTCGCAATTAGACAAGGTTTTTTTTTTATTTGGATGTGATAATTAAATTGCAATGTTTAATCATGGTTGCCAGGATTACATTGTCTACATGGGATCGCTTCCTGAGGCTACATATTCACTTTCATCTATTCACAACGACATGCTGGGACAAGTAGTTGAGAGCAGGTATTACTAAGGTCTTAGTCTGAGATTTCGCGTCCAGAGTTTATTTGTTCATTTTTTAATTTACTGTATCGGATACTTCATGATCTTCCTTTAATTCCATCTCTCTCAGCGATACTTCAAGTTTGTTGATCCAAAGTTACCACAGGAGTTTTAATGGTTTCGCTGCGAAACTCACAGACCAAGAGGCTCAAAAGCTGGCTGGTCAGTAACTAGACATGTCCTGCCTTACTGCAAGCATTTGAATTTGGATAAATAATTAAATTACACCCTCAAAATTGAAAATATTGTTTGCAGGCATGAAGCAAGTAATCTCTGTGTTTCCTAATAAGGTTTACGAACTTCAGACAACAAGGTCATGGGACTACATGGGATTCTACGAAAACACAACCAGAAATCCTACAGGGGAGAGTGATGTTATTGTTGGTAGTATAGATACTGGAATATGGCCTGAATTGAAGTCATTTAGGGACATAGGTTTGGGTCCTCCCCCTAAGAAGTGGAAAGGTGTTTGCGAAGGTGGCAAAAATTTCACTTGCAACAAGTAATGCTATTGAACTTTAGCTATATATCATCCATCCATTTATTGCATAGAAGTAGTAACTTCTTCACGAATAGAAATTATAGGATAACTGTAATTCAAATTCCAAAGCTTTCACCTATTTTTAGATTGTTTCGATCATTCCAAATGTTTAATTGGTTTGCAAATTTATAAAATATACAACTAAATTAATTTTTTTAGAATATTATTAAAATATTCTAAATATTTGTTTCAATCTAAAATGATATATCTAGTCAATATAGTAAATATTAAATTCATAACTCGATTCACATTCCATTTCTATTTTCTTGTAAACGTTATGGCTTTATTATCATCTCATTTGTAATTTTCTACAATATCATAGATTTCTTCGCAAATTGAAGATGACTATCAGTCATTTGTAATTTATATGCATTTATTTTTTTATCAGCCATCATTTTTCATAGTTATTGACTACAAAATTTGCTCATAATAATAAATTCCAATACAATTCATTCTATAATGTTATGAACTTTCAGCAAGATCATTGGAGCAAGGATTTACACTAGGGATACTTCAGATCCTTCTGCAAGGGATTTTCAAGGTCATGGAAGCCACACCGCCTCAACAGCTGCTGGCAACATAGTGAACCATGCTAGTTTTTATGGATTAGCTGAAGGAACAGCTCGAGGGGCTGTGCCTTCAGCAAGACTTGCTATATACAATGTTTGCGGTCCATCAGGAAGATGTGAATCGATACATATTTTGGCTGCGTTCGACGATGCCATTGCTGATGGAGTTGACGTCATATCCGTTTCATTAGGCTTAAATTTTCAAGCTAGATTAGATGCAGATGAAATTGCAATTGGATCTTTTCATGCCATGGCTAGAGGTATTCTTACTGCACAATCTGCAGGCAACAATGGCCCCCGAATAGGATCTCTTACTAGTTTTGCTCCGTGGTTGCTTACTGTCGCTGCAAGCAGCATAGATCGCCGATTTATTGATAAGGTTGTCCTTGGAAATGGGAAGAAACTAGTAGTAAGTAAGCTAAATCTTTTTGCCATCAAATTTAGATGCTTCAAGTAATCATCCTTGGCACCATACTTGCCTGCTAACAAATCTTTTCGATTCCTAAATGTTGTTCCTTCAGTCACATGCCACTATTTATAAACAATTAAGCATAAACCCTAAAGTAGATTACATTATATATGTGTGTGTGTGTGTGTGTGTGTGTGTGTATAATCCTTAATACATAGCAACAAGTGATTAGCAGGAATACAAATGAGTACTTTGTTTTGAGATTAAAGAATTAGATTCCCTCTAATTGTAAGCTTTTGATGTTTCATTGCTTAATCAGGGGCTTTCGGTAAATTCTTTCCGATCAACTGAAAAGTTTGTTCCTCTTATACATGGATCCAATGCATCAAGTACATGCAGTCCAGTAGATGCCGGGTACCCTTTTCTTTTCTTTTTTTTTTTTTTTGGTTTAGTAATAAGTATAATTAAAGTTCCACAACAACTATAAACTTATGCTTTTAGATTAGTTTGTCATGGAGTTGATTTCATCATGGTATCATAGTCGGGTATTATAGCTTTGAATTTCTATGTTTTTTGTTTTGATCCTCTATTTATTTAAGTTATCCACTCAAGTTAGGAGCCTCAACCTGTTTGTTTAAACTGTCTACTTATTTGGTTGAGGCAAGAGTATTAGTCCATAAGTGAAGGAGTATTCAAATAATTAATATAAGAATTCATACTAAATCACTAAATTTTCGCTCTAGTATTAGTGTTAAGGGTAGGATGATCCTGGGGCTAGGCTATGCTATGCTGCTTTAATCTAACAACTACCTCTATTAGCAGTTGGACTCATAGGAAAAAGGTCCCATCGGGGCCATGTTCGTATATATCCAACTTTTAGTGGAGGGTGTCATCAGAATCGGATGGTCCTTCCTGGTTATGGAGCTGATTTCAACAGCTCTCAATTCTTCATTATTTAACTAGTGATTTTATTTGTATATCATCTTCATTATGCTGACAAGTATGATCTATTACACTCAAAACTCCAGGCTTTGTTTCGATGGCTGTTTAGATAGAGACAAAGTTAAAGGAAAAATAGTGCTCTGCGATGCTTCCTATGGAATAAAGGAGATTCATGAAAAAGATGGTCTTGGGGCCATCCTGCAGGCTAATTCACTTCCCGATTACATTCCTTCTGTTGTTCCATTTCCTTCTTTATCTTTGGATTCAAATGATTATTTGAAAGTCTACTCCTACATTAATTGCACAAGGTATGCATTATTATTCATTTTTCAGCGCATAATCTCTTATTGTTTATGAATTGTTACGGTTTCCTGTGTTGTAGACGTGCCAGGGGGCATATTTTGAAGAGCAAAGTTGTGTTTAATCATGCGTTACCTAGATCTGCTATCTTTTCTTCTAGAGGACCAAATGGTGTTTCTCCAGATATCATGAAGGTGATTATTTTCTCGTATTATATAATGTAAACAAACCATAAAAAAAAAATAGAAAGATCGATATAAAGACAAATTCAATAAAATCAATTTGCATTGAAAACCTTGGATAATTTGAGATGGAAAATCGTAGGAAATGGAGCAGTGTAGTATATAAAGTTCACCTAGAACTTTATACAATCAAAATAATAGAATAGGAAAGAAAAGAAAAGAAGCCAAATGGAAGACTCAATTTGGTCGACCAACTTGTGTGGCCTGTTAAGTGTAAATTGCCATTTGCCTCTCCCTGGCTCCAGTCCACTAAATTTAATCATATCCTCTAGATTTTTCCTTTGTCTCGGATTTCACAAGCTCTGTAGATTACTCTTTCGACTCTAAGTTGATCTCACATAATTTTTATATGGTTATCCTCTGAATTTTGTCGCAGCCAGACGTATCAGCACCAGGGGTGAACATCTTAGCCGCCTTCTCACCTCTTGCTCCACCCTCAGGAGCAACGAGTGATGGCAGGCGTGTTAAGTATAGTATATTATCTGGAACCTCAATGTCCTGTCCGCATGTTGCTGGTGTTGCTGCCTATATCAAATCATTTCATCCTGATTGGTCTCCTTCAGCTATTAAATCTGCCATAATGACCACTGGTATCTTGCTGTTTTCATCATCACAAAACTGAAAATTTTACTAGTCATAAGTGCATTACGTTTATGAACACTTGAACTATGACTTTCCCCCCCCCTAATTAATATCTATTCTTCGCTTTCCTTTAGCTTCGCAGATGAATGTTACCAACACCAAAGAACTTGAATTAGCTTTCGGTTCTGGACATATTAATCCTGTAAAGGCCGTGGATCCTGGACTTGTCTATGAAATTCTCAAGGATGACTATGTAAATCTTCTTTGCAGCTTACAAAACAACATTGCGATAATAGTTGGAGGAAATGCCACCTGCGCTAAAGGATTTACACCTATCGCAGCTAAGGATCTTAACTATCCATCAATGATGACTATGGTTACCACAAGGAGTTGGTTCAAGATAGTCTTCACTAGGACAGTCACAAATGTTGGTACCGCAAATTCTACTTACACAGCAAACTTGAAAGGGCACTCCAAGTTGAAAATTAAAGTTGCTCCTACAAGTCTCACGTTTAGGTCCTTAAAAGAAACTAGAAGTTTTTATGTTATAGTTAGTGGAAGAAATTTGTCAAAGGGTGATGTTGTGTCCACATCACTTGAGTGGTCGGATGGCACACATAGCGTGAGAAGTCCAATTGTTATTCACACAGTGTCCCCTTTTTGATTTTTTTTTTTTTTTTAATTTGTGTGGTTAAATGCTTGTGTCAAATTTGCAAGGTCAATATTGGGAAAGTAAGTTATGTAATTGTTCTCTTACCTATATATTGAAGAGAAATGAAGTGAAAAGCTATGTGTCATAAATAGCTATTATTTGTTAAAATATTCAAATAAATGTACTACATGTCTCATTTATACATATGTATTACAAATTATATTTAGTCACCTCTCTACAATTGTTGAGTTAACATTCATATATACACTCCGACCCCACCAAAAAAAAAAAAAGTCATATGTTATTGTAAAATTATTATAAAGAAAACATATTTAAATAAACATGTATCAATTTATACATAAGAGGACCTATTTATAAATATTTTTAATATGATTAGTAAATTAGAAAATTAAGCTATGACTTTTGGGATATGGGTCGTAAGCTTTAGGGTTTGATGGGTTTAGATATTTCCATTTGATTTATGCATGAGCATGGCGCACAAGGGCTTGTTATTGGCCAACATTTGTGGGATTTTGTCTTTTAAAATGATATTTAAATGAAGTAACATGTTTCACCCGGAAAAAAAAAAAAAAGAAGAAGAAGAAGTTTAAATTAAATGAGAATTGGCTCATTGAAATTGAAATAAAATTTGGACTCAAGTCCATCTATCTGTCTACCTCTCTTTCTCCCTCTGTCTCTCTCGGTGTGGCATGGTGATGGGCTTGTGGGCCAATTTTATTTGCATGTAATCTCATTGGGTTTGGTTTTTAACTTGGACTTGGAACCGGAATAACAATAGACAATAAGGGTTGGGTTTTTATTGAATTAAATTTCAATTTAGGTTGGGTTATTTTATCTTCCCCTAGGGCGTGATTTTTAGCCCGTTAGTATTTTGCAAAATAAAAAACCAACTTCAACACTGAATTAATATTAATCGGTATTTTTTATAATAAATTCCTTATGAAATTACTATTATGGACTTAAGATATAATTAAATATTATAATAGCTATTACATAAGAATTAATATTATAATAAAATTATTATTACAAACTTAAAATACAATTAAATATTGTAATAGCCATTATATAAAGAATAAAACTATAATAAAATTGCTATTACAACAATGCAGGATTATAGCTAGCTTGATTACTCCCCTTATCTAATTATTATTCTAGTCTTTTTATAATTTGAACTATAATTTACTTATTTGTAGTTATTATTATATTTATTTACTTTTGTTTACTTCTAGTGAATCTTCATATTCACTTAGTCCTTATGGTTCTAGTTGTTAAAAAATTATTGCCTCCTACTTACTAAAATTTTTTATTGTCATAAAGAAAGAGCAACAAAAAAAATAAAATAAGAATTATGAACAACTGGTTGGGAAAAATAAAAATAATGTAAAGTGAATCAATAATAAAAAATAGTGAAATTATATATTATAAAGATAAATGATAAAGAAAAAAGATTGAAATTTAAATGATTTCTTATTCTATGAAAAGTTTAACTTATGGAAATTAATCAACACATTGTTCACAAATAGATGATCAACTTAGATAGGAATTAATATTTCATCATCATGAAAATCTAAAAATGTAAAGGGAATTTAAATGAACAATGATTTCCTAAAATTAAAGAAACAATAAAATATAAAAGTAGGAATTAACAATAGCTAAATGATGAAAATAAAAATAATAAATTTACAGGTGAATCATTAATGTGAGAATGATGTGCTTCATTCTAATCTAACACATTGACATTCAAATAGTGCAAATGTAATTTAATGTAGCAATGGCTAGTTTTTACACTACCATTAGGACGCATTTCATACTACTATCCTGATGATAGTCATGTTTTAACTACCATTTTGAGAGCTTTTTAGATGGTAAATGATGGTGTTATGTATAGAGCACTTACAAAATTTCCTTAATACCATTAGGAAGTTATCAAGTAGCACCGGTAAGTCGGTGCTTGCTTTTTAAGCACATTAGTAGCTACTATCATGATGGTTCTTCAAGCACCATCAGGATACCAAGCCATGAGTCTTTTGACCTCACAAAAGACTTTACAAACATTTTTAAAAACCTATTTCTATTTGCATCAAATTACAAATTCACACATTTAATATCCAATAACAAGATTATTTTTGAATATTAATCAAACATTAATAATTTGCTAGTTAAGTCTAGTGTTAAGATTAACTTAATTATCAAGTTTTGTTCTCATCAAAATCTCATATGTACCTTTTGGTTTAACAATCTCTCCCTTTTTGATGAGGACAAGACTTTATGAAATAACTCCTCCTCGATTATATACCCCCCCTCTATTAAGCATCTGGTTCAAAGAGAAAATTTATCAAAATTAGGTCAATAGAACTGATACTTAATCTAGAAGGAAGATTCAAACAATTTTAACTAAGTTTTAAGCTATGTAGGGAGTTTATTTATTTATTTATTTATTTAATGAGCATTACACGAATTACTTCAATTATTTCCCCCCTTTAACCTCATCAAAAATAAATTGACAAGTGAAATGCTAGGCGGTGAAGGAAAAAGAGAAGTGAGATGAAAATTCGGCAAAGTCTTGACTTAAACTAAGACAATGCCCTAAAAAAAAAGTAAAAAGAAGTCACAAGAGTAGTGGATGAATCATCAACATGATTAATACAAAAGTAAGTTAAGAGCTACTCGCTACACATCCTCAATGTATACTCCATGAATATGAGGAGAAAATGAGAGGGGAAAGAGAAAGAAAGAAGATATAACAGGGTGATTTAGATTATTGGTTGGACGGTAAATTTATATATTGGTTTGTCAATAAAGCAAATAAAGCCTTGAGAAACAGTTAACTACTGGCTTGACAGTAGATTTTGTACTATTCTACTAGTGGCCAACAAAACCTTAGTTTTCTTTATACTACCGTCAAGATGATAGAATTTCTATCAACTTGACGGTATATTATAGATTTCTGTAGACCAAACTTGCCATTTTCCTTTTCATTTTATCCCACTATATACTATTTTATCAAAAACTCTACCAAATCTAATTAAGATTTATTTCAATTTTTTACTACTCATCTAGATCAATCAAAGGTAATATACAACATAATTTAGCACAAATCCGATTAATAACTATGTTTGTTTGTATAGAGCATGTTTTGATTCAAGTTAAGCTTAATAAAGTAAAAAACTTGCACAAATTCTCAATTGTAGTAATTTCAACATAGCAAGCAAGTTTTACAAGCATAGTTTAACAAATAAAAAGCCTAACTTGAGCTTTTAAGCATAAGGACTTAAAGTTGATAGTTAAGTTCCTCATTATTTACGTAACTTATTGTATGATTATTGGGGGTCTAGCAAATTAAGATTGCACACAATCAAAATTAAGGCATGTTATCTACTTAACCATCTTTTAATAGCACATTTGAACATGCATGAATGCACATTGGATACAGAAGTCAATAAATCACAAACTTGTGCACATGGGAACTAAGGCTATCATGAGGAAGCTCAAATGTGCACAACAAAAAACTCAGTGCAAATTAATGCAAACCAATACTTCAAGCACGTTTAAATGATGCATTATGACTATATAAAAGTGAGAATAAGTTATAAAACTCAAGAAAGCATAAAGGGACTATGCAAGTTCCTAGAACACTCAGTCAGTGTCGATAAATTTTGAGCATATGGGATCATAGATTTTGTACAGAAATCAATGAGTTATAATATTGTGCAAATGAGAACCTAAGCTATCAATAATAAGTTTAAGTGTGCACAAAAAATCATATCTAAACCAATTTAATCATTTACACATGTATAGAAACATCGATTGGGTATGGACTTCTAGAAATTTCAAATATGTACACATAAATACCAAGAGTAGCACAAATAAGCTAAGAAGCAAATGCATGAGTTCAAGGCAAGACAAAGATATTGAAGTAAGGTATAAAACTTATTTAACAAAGTTTCTAAGTCCTAGTGTCATGTGCCTAGGGCATTCGCTATCTAAGTACCATTTGTTGCTTTTCCTTGAAAGTCTCTGCAAAAATAGGAAATTATTTCTTTGGTATCTATGTGAGTTTAGGTTCTTTTGAGTTAGTTGCAAAAATATAAGTTTGTCACTCAGGGACCTAAACCATCTTACCTTTATGATTCAAATTGGTATTTATTAATAAGCACATTGTCATTTTCTACTTCTTTATTTATCTTTTTATTTCATCATTTTTATCTAAGCTTATTATTTAATATGATCAACTTGCCATTCTTTTCATTTAATTTTTCATTCTTACTCTTCAACTTTTCGTTATCTAATTTTAAATACTCATTGTCTTCCTCTAAGTTTTCTTTTTCATCATTTATCTTGTTGTATTTATTTTTAAATATATCAAGCTCACTTCCTACTTCATTCATCATATTCTTCAAAACTTTATTCTTTTTTTACATCTTCACAAAATCTAAGCAATCCATCATAAATATCTTTTAGTTCATCATATAAAGAATCATGAGATGTAAAACATACCTCATCATTCATGGCCTTGAAGCATACATCATCATAAGAGTCGCTTGAATCATCTTTAGCTTTCTTTCTTGATTCCTTATTTGCTTTTTTTTAAGTAGCAGACAATATTATTGTATATGGCCTGACTTTTGACAATTGTAGTATTTGAGAACTTTCTTCTTCTCCTTCTTAGGTCTAAAGGTGTTGCCACCATCATCTTTCTTTCACTTCTTATTGAACTTCTTGAGCTTTTTGAACTTTCAAGCAACAATAGCCAATTCCTCATCATCATTATCACTTTCCTTATCGCTTCAACTAGAAGTTGAGGCCTTAAGAGCAAGTGTTTTCTTCTTTAACTCATCTTCTTGTCTTTTAATCGTCTCAAATTTCCTAAGAGTTCTAAGAAGTTGCTTCTTTGGCGTTGTATTGAGATCATAAGCCTCTTCAATTGTGGTGCATTTTGCTTCTCAATCCTTTGGCATTGACCTAAATATTTTGGAATTAATTTCAAGGTTAGTAAAGGTCTTACCAAGAACATTCAAGGGATTAATAATATTGGTTAACCTACTATACATTTCATCAATAATTTCATTAGGAATCATCTTAAAATTTTTGAATTCACCACATGGCAGACTTATTTTAGTGTCTCTAACTCGACTAGATCCTTCACTAGTGCTTTGTAATTCATACCATATTTCCTTAGCACTTTTACAAGTATATACTCTAGTAAAGTCATTTTCATATTGCACAATGTAAAATATTAATAGCTATCTCATTTAAATCAAGTAGTTTCTAACCATTTTTGGTGTAATACTTCTCTTCTTTTATTTTCTATCTTAAAAGGCCCCTTATCTATAACTTGCCATAATAACTGGTTTTATGCCTTTAAGAAAATAGCCATCCTACACTTTCAATAAGAATAATTACTATCAGTTAGAAGAGGCAGCCTATTGATTGCTTGACCTTTTAAAAAGTCCAGTGCATTAAATGTGGTTAAGCAATAATGATCTATAGAGAATACCAATTGAAATGATAGGCTTAAACTCGAGGGGGGGGGGGGGGGGTGTTAGTAAAGTGAATTAAGTTCAATGATAATTTTAATTTATTTTTCAATATTATCAACTAAATAAATAATCAATAAAATTAAACAATGATAATAATTACATAAAATAAAGAAGATAGGGATAAAGAAGATCAAACTTGGATTTAACATGAAGATCAGACTGCCCTTACTATCCACAATCACACAATTTCCTCTTAACTGAAGACTTGCACCACTTTTATTAATATAACTCACAATGGCTCCAAGAGCCTACACCAAAATTTGCATATACAATTACAAGTGTAGAGTACTCTTAAGAATATACAAATAACAAGAACTTTACTACACTTAGTTTTCACTTTTTTGTAAATTTAAGAACAATGGACAAAGGAAGTAATGGGGAAAAAAAAATATAATATGAATAAGTGCAAGTTGATCTCTCTTAATTGCTCAAAATTAAGGTTGTTGATTTTGTGGTTTGACCCGGAATTGCTGGAGGGTTTATAAAATCGAAACGTAAAAATGTAAGTTTCTATAATCTATATAACTTAATAGTAAAAAACTATAAATATATTTATAGAAGTCATAAAAAATTTAAAATATATGTTATAAATAAGGAAATTTAACATGAATTTTGGTCACAATATAAGTTATAGTAGAAATAGTTTGTAAAGCATTATGATGATGCATAAATTAGAAAAATATATATATTAACATCAATATAAATTACACCATAACATCATCATGATCATAGGGGGGGGGGTGTGGGGGGTGGAAATAATTACTAAAAGATCGAAAAATAAGAATATAATATATATATATATATATATATATATATATATAAAAACAACTTTAAATTGAATAATATACATGGTTGAGTAGGTTGACATTTGATTTTAAATGTTGGTGGTCATGGGTATAAATCTCATTAGGAGTAATTTTTAAGAAGCATTCATTTTTATGTTATTTGAATAACATTCTCTTTTAACTTTTTTTTTTTTAACTTTTCATCACAACAACTAATAACATTAAATATTATTCTTTATAAAATTATCATTTACCGATTAAATTTTCATGAGTTGCTATTTATTTATTACTATTACATTGTAAATATTACAAATATTTCAACTTTGTTAAGCAGATATTAATCAATGAGTTCGTTACAAAATTATAGTAAATAAAATAAGTTGTCCTAAGTTACTATTTATTTAATATTACTATACTATAAATAATAGTTTCATTTTGAATACTACAAGTATTTTAATTTTATTAAGCGGATATTCGTCTATAAGTAATTTTACTAATGACTTATATAAGTTAAGTCTGACCCTCCAATCACACGATTCTACATCTGCCCTTGATCATGATAAAAAAGTTAAATTAAAAATGAAATATTAATCATCAACTACTTAAAATTATCAAAACTACTACAATCTTTTCCAACTATAATCATAATCAACTTTATCATTATCGTTATTATCAATGTTGTTATTATATTACTATCAATAATATCAATATTTTCTTATTCCGAGTCTTTTAAAGTATTCATTTGTATTTAATTTTCAATTATATCAATAGTATGAATCTCTAAAACATCTTAATTTCAACTCTTTTAGGCCATAACTCTCCAAATTTATAACTATATCAATTTCCTCCATAATATTGTTTTTATTTTTTACCTTATCCCTTTCACTTGAAATGATATTCACCCAATCATCATTTGATAAATTAAATATTTTCTTTCTGAACTACCCATTGTCATCAATGAAAGGTTTTTAATAGTGAAGTCAATAGTGAAATCAATTTAAGCTAAAAAGAAAATACAACATTATTTTACTTATAATTTGATAAGTTTGCTTTAAATTGTAGAAACTTATTATTATTTTTTTTCTTCTGAACTTTGATATCCTAGTAGATTTAAATCAAGTAGAATTGTATATAATTGTGTGAAATTGTATAGAAACGGTGAAATTATAACCTTGTAGAATCGTACACTTAAATTCACGATTCTATCATGAGTTTATACCAAAACAATTTTATATACGATTTAACTTGAAAATGCCTTATAAAAACTTAAATTCATTGAATTGTACAAATAGAATCTCAATTTCGACAACTATACTCAAAATGTCAAGTTGTTGAAGTATTTCTATGCTTCTTCAAAATCTTCCTATTACCTTCTTTCAACTGCTGCATTTAATGTACTAATGGCTAGTTTTTACATTATTGTCGGGACAACATCTCATACTACTGTCTTGACGATAGTTGTATTTTAATTGCCATTTTGAGAGTCATTTGTATGGTGAAAGATGATGCTGTTGGACAGAAAACACTCGCAAAATTTGCCCAATACCATTAGGACGGCATCGAGTAGCATCGATAGGTCGGTGTTTGTTTCTTAAGCACATTAATGATGATTTTTCAAGACACTATTACTTGAGTCTTCTTGCCTTGTAAAAGACTTTACAAACATTTTTCAAAACTTATTTCTATTTGTATCAAATTACAAATTTACACATTTAATATCCAGGAATGAGATTATTTTTGCATATTAACCAAACATTAATAATTTGCTAGTCAAGTTTAGTGTTAAGATTAACTTAATTATAAAATTTTGTTCTCATCAAAATCTCATGTGAACCTTATAATTCAACACCTTCTTGTAAAAATTGATACTTATGGAAAGGCGTCGATGTTTACATGATGGGTTGAAATTTTTGCCTGACTCAATATAAAATAATACAACTCTTTCATTTTATATATAGTATAAATATGACAAAAGCTATCAATAGTCACCCATAATCAATACATAACATTATATGATATATTGTGGCATTTTTGTTAATATAGTAGAATAGTAGAAAGAGTACATAACAACACGGTATAGAAAGTACAATTTCTTATACTGTGTTTGATATACATGTTTTTAGAAAATAATAGGATTATTTTAGGAGTTTTTTAAAATTCTTTTACTTTGTCTAGTGATAAAATTCTTGATATTTTGTTTGGTCCAGTTCTTGAAACTTATGCAAACTAAATGGTATCTATATCTCTATTTAGTAGTAATTCACTATCTTCTCTCATCTCAACTTAGTGATCAAAACATATCCTCAACAATTCAAGAATATATAGTGTTAATATGTTAATTATGGGGTAACACTCTTAAATACAGTCTTTTTTTATAAAAAAATTCTACAAATATTATACACAAAATAATTATTTCTAAAATAGGTTTTGAAAGCATGGATGTGATTTCTAGCTTTAGCATTAAAAAAAATAAAAAATTAAAGGTGTTAACCTGGTCTATGCCTTCATTACAGACGAGCTCCACACCTTTAATACAATTGTACTATAGGTGCGGACTCGGTTTGCGCCTTCAATTCTGTTACTCCAAGTAATCCCACTGTCCATTTTTTTTTTTTAGTTTAACATCCACCATCAATGTAAAAAATAACTCACAATACAACAGTAGAGAAAATAAAAAATATAAATATAAAAACAGAAGACATTTATTGTAACTTTGCATATCTTCAAACTTGATCTTTTTTTTTTCCTCTCATTCACAGGAAGAAGAAGAAGTAGTGTTTGTGCAGAGTGAGGAGGGATTTGAAATAATATACTGAGATCTAAGTAATTTTTTCAACAATTAATCGATTGTAATATGTTTTTTAGAAGAAGTTGATTTTTTTTTTTTACTATTTTGATGTTATTATTGAAGGAAAATGTTGCTGTAATGTTATATTTTATAGAAAATGTTACTGTTTATTATTAGTTTATAGTGTGTTAGATATGGTTTATGTAGATCCTATAATACGTAACATTTAATATTAATTTTTGCATTAATATGAGAATATTTTGTTATGATGAAAATTTTAATAATATTTGTAAATATTATTTATGTTGTTATAAAAAAATATTGTGATGGAAATTTGTAATATCTGGTATGCAAAATAATTGTTACAGTGTTGTTAATTAAATTTGCAAATTTTTGTTTAGAAATAATGGGGGAAAATTAAAATTAAAATTTGTATGATTTTTTTTTATTTTGTTGTGTAAATTTTTTATAATGTTGTTATTGGAAATTATCATATTTTTTAAAAAGCTCACAGTTTATATATTTTGTGGATAGAGAAACAATAGTTGGATATGTGAAATTGATTATTTATGTGTTTGGAAATATTGTGACTAGTAACTAGGGGCCAAAATATAATAGGGATCCGATGAAGAAGTTAAAAATGAAAAAAAATGTCAATTATAATGAATTCTTATATAGAATATGTCGGAGCATTGGAGTTGATCCAACCGAAGTGGGGGTTGAAATAATTTATAGGTATCTTGTGTTCCATGGGGCAGTACACATTATGCGTTGATGGTAATAAGAGATGAGGAATGCATTGAAAATTTCATTGAAACGGCTGAATCATATAAAGATCATGGCGTATAACAATTGTACATCAAAATTTTTGACGATTTGGGGAGCCTCTTCATAAGGTAGACATTTAATACAAGCAATTGGACACATTTATCATACGATATTGTAGAAATGCAGCCTAAGCCGTCAACATTTCAACCCTCAATTCTAACCCTGATGGAAGTCAATGATGAAAATGAAATAGATAGAGCAATTACTTTAGTATTACAACGATTAGACACACGGGATTCATATGGTTAGTTTGGGAGCGGAGGCTACAATTGACATCGATGTAGGAATGAGTGTTGAGGAGGAAAATACTAATAACGAGGAGAGTTTTGATGAGGATAATGGAAAAAGTGAAAACAATAGAGATGAAGTACTTGAAGAAGACCCTCTAACTATACATATGTACTCGAGACATGCAATATATCAATTAGAGCAAGCTGAACCACCAAATATGGCAGTTAAAGATCCTGTTTTGTATTATAACGTTGGTGGCGATGATAGTTACATCTATTTTGAGCAGGAGCAAACCAATATTTGCAGTGGTTCTAGTAGTAGTGACTATTTCTATAGGGGCATGGGATTTAGAATGAAAGCATATGTGATTCAAGCATTGAAGGCTTACTATGTGAAGAACTATTGTAACTTTATTGTTGTACATAGAGGCTTTAAGCTTGAAAGAAGAAGTTGGAGGGCATGTTTGTAGTGACGAGATTTGAGAGTCAACACACATGTAATAACCTGTTAATTAGTCAAGATTACCCATAGATGGATTGCAATCTCTTTGCTAACTCAGTTGTTACCATTGACGTAATCTCTTTGCTAACTCAGTTGTTGCTTATGGTGTTAATGATAACAATTATATACTTCCGTTGGCATTCACTCTGATTGATCGGGAAATGGTTGAGACATGGGGCTAGTTTATGAGGAAATTGAAGGAATATGTTGTTGGCGACCATATAGGTCGTGAAACCATTTACTTCATATCGGATAGACACGCGAGCATCAAGTCAGCCATTGAAGAAGAAGTGAATTGATGGTGCCTTCCATTTGTGGTGTGGCGGCTCTATCTATAACAACTTGCAAGTAACTTCAACTCAGCACATAAAAACATGCAATGCAAGCAGTTGATCACATATATCAGGTTACAAGCACAATCTCGCAAGTTGAACTATGTGATGGAGTAGGTGGAGATTGTTAAGTTTGATGTGTTAGATTGGTTTGACAACATGTCATTGGATATGTGGATGTTGACTCATGACAATTGCTATTGGTTTAGGTATATGACCTCCAACATTATTGAAAGCTACAATTTTGTGTTAAAGGGGGCTTGGGGGTTACTTATGATTGCTTTAGTGAAGAAGACGTTCTATAACTATGTGGGGTATTTCATAAAAAAAGCATATGAAGGTATTGAAGAATACGACGAAAGGTAGAATTTTTACCAAATATGCAACAAAAAAAATTAACAGATGGAGTTCACGAGCTAGCAACTATAAAGTCATCGACTATAGCAAGTAGGATAGACTTTACGTAGTCTTCAACAGTATTCATTGCATCGTGAACAGGTTAAGGGGAGGGGGCTCAGTGCACATTGTTGATTTTGCCTACAACACAAGCAGTTTCCAAAAGTGGCATATATACAGAATTCCATGCTTCCATACTTATGTATTAGCTAACTCACTTGGACTCAATATGATGCACTCTATACTTGATTGGTATAGATGGGTGCATCGGGAGTACACATATCGAACGCACTTCATGCCTATATGCAATGAGTTGGATTAGAAGTCAGCACGCTTCCCGTCACTCTACTCAAGGAGAGACTTTGCACAGAAGAGGGGGAAACTAAGGTGAAAAAGATACCACATGGAGATGGACATTAAGGAGCATCTATATTAAATCACATGTGGACTTTATCGAGTGGGGGAGCATAATAGAAGAATGTGCGCACATTGACACGATACTGGTAAATGATGGATACTAATACACATTTCATAACGTTCAACATTGCATTTATGATGTTAATATTACCTTTTTTCCTTTGTAGTTTAGGTGAATCCTCGACCACTTTATCGACTTTGTTTTAGCATAGAAGGGGGATCTTTCGTATAGGTTGACGATTCTTTTGCATTTATATTTATAGTTTTATCATTTATTGAGAGGTTATATTAAATGTTAATTTCTTTAGACCTTTGTTAATTTGTTTTCCTATATTTGAAATTGTAATATTGTATATGTATACATTGCATGTGTAACATAATTTGTTTTCCCATATGTCAGATAGAATGCATAGCAATTCATTTGAAATGAATAATAAATCTTTTCAATGGAATATATACATATAAAATGAATAACAAATCATTGGTTCCTATTATATCCTATCTCCTCCCCTTAGTGAATTGTCTAGCTAGTTGGGCAAAGGCATTGGTTGATTCCCGAGATGGCCTTGGACATGGAGCAGGAGGAGCTTTAGATTCGTGTGCTGGATGCTGTTGGGGAGTATCGTCAAATACTTGTTGAGGTACGAGATTCCATTCTATAGGTTGAGTTGATGATTCACCCTGGTACATAGGTTGTTTTCGAAAGCATTTCTTCTGTGGAGTTGGCAGTGTTAGGATAGACTTACTTATAGAATGTCGATGTGGTGTCTTGTATTGGTTGAAAATTAGCCCCGAGCTAGTGTACATCACATCGGAATCAATTGGGATCTATTGATCCTCTATTGGATTTTGTTGTGTCTCATCTTGGGTTTGGGGTTGTCGTTATCCCATCATTCATCACCATGCATGAATTGGTTGTACCTCCACCTCTATCTCCTAGGTATTTTACTGTTGTGCCTATGGATAGAAAGTTCCCTCCCCTTTGACGATGCGTAAAATGAAGACCCTGAGTAGTTGTTCTCATGACCGTGTCTAGATCCAATGATAAGTAGATTTATCATAATGTTTCACTGTCACATCCTAAAAGGGGGCCTAGAAGTTTTTACTAAAAGATATCACATCATGCGTGCACACGTTACATGATAATTGTCTTGTGAGTCAGATGTCGTAATTAATTACAACTAATCATATTACATAAAATCATACAATGAAAATATAACTATAGATTCCCATGTTTCATGACTGACCAAGATCGCATATAATCGAAATCCCCTACTAAAATAGTAAAATGGAAAAATAACTCTAAGTTTCATAATTGAAATTTCCACATTAAGTTCCTAAGAATAATATTACATCTAAATAATTTATCAATCACACATTTTACTTTATTGTTCTTGATTCCCAAAGCTCTTGTCATATCATATCTTATCCCATCCCAAGCTTTTGTATTATTTCTTGCAAGACAATCTATGGAGGGGTGAGTACACTACGACTTAGTGAGATGGGAGTGCAATACTCTTAATACTACACATGGACAAGCAATTTTAAACAAGTTTTCAAATCATATGCTATGCATAGACAACCACATGAATGTAATATCGCATGTGGTCTTCCGGTAACCAGCGTGAAGTCTAGGGTTTATGCTCCCTTGACCTTGGGTTAAGGATTCGGATCATACCATCAGTGCTTAGGTCATACAATCAATTAATTACTCTTATCTCTTTATTAGAAATTGTTTCTTAATTTCAATGTCATAAGCTTAAGTATTACTCACACATTGAGCCAACTCAAGTATTACTTACATACCGAGCAATAAACACCCTCAAGGACAGACCGGACTCGGAACCATCAAGGTGCGATAATCCCCTATTTACTTAGTTTGCACTTGCTAGAATAGTAATCATTTGATTACTTTTGATGCGCCTTGTAGTAGTAATGGCCTTCAATTTTTATGCAATGTATCGTATAATGTATGTTAGATTTTTATTAGCTAAATATCATTATATCAATTTAAATTTAGGTGACCAATCAGATAAAACGAATCAAATAAGGAAAATAATTCACAAGGAAATAAATTTCACAATAAAGCAACATGCAAAGCCAGCTTGACAATAACACATTACAATCTAATTTCATTAACTATTTAATCAACTTGTCAGGAAACATCAATTGTTCACAACTCAGAAGGATAGCCCATAAGGTTTCAGATTTTTATTTGAATTTAATTAATCATAACTCTTTTCTATTTCAACTCAAAATAATAACTTCACAAATATACATACATCTTTCCATACTCATCATATCCCTAAAATACTCGCACTTCTCATATGTATTTATTGAATCATTCATACAATACTTTTTGTGGTTTCCTCAATGACTTTGTACTACCTTACACATCTAAAGTCCCAAGCCAGCATGCCCATGTCTCCATACGTATTCCCATCGGGCTACACTCTTTCCACTTGACCACGCACCCATAGTACCAAACTAGCACATACACTTACGCACTTATCATACCAACCTACAGATCATGCACATACACACATCAGTCTACACGCACGCACACGTACACACACAACCTAACACAAGTTCTCTTGCACATACACACGCACTAGCACACACTCACGCATACATTCAGTACATGCATACACACATGTTAGACCACATATTTACATACCGATTCAGCATGCACACATATACACACACACACACACATGTTAGGCCACACACTCCTGCATATATATACATAATCTAGCACACACTCTCCCACTATCACATACCCCCTCCATGACAATAGCAACAACATGCACACACAATCACTCCCATACATAGCAACATCGCTCCATAGCATACACTACCCTCTTACACACCACACGCCCAATACCCGATCACAAGCTCATGGACCATAGGACAATCGGCCCCAACCACCATTCATCTCGCATGATCACTTCCATTCCCCCCCACACACACACACAGTTATAGATATAGAACGGAGTGTCCACAGATAATCCAAGCAAAGCAACATGCAATTTCCGTACTCATGTGGAAATTGGCCACAATAAATTTCCATTCAAAGTTCATGATGATAATAAAACATATACATATATATATTTATTTACATAAAAATAATATACCACAACACAAATTACAGTATATCATAGAGTTTTCCATTTACTTAGATCTCTTAGCTTTAAAACTCTTAATAACTCTTAAGAAGTTGCGTGAATTCAAATCTTTCACCTAGTAATAAACAAATAACAAACTTAAAACTAATTCTACTAGTTAAACTCACTAAACTTAAAATAAAAATGAAATCTAATTTTTTAAAAAATTTGTATGGAGTTTAGCTCAAATTTGGAGTTTGAAATTTACCTAGCAAATGAGATCTTATTGTGAAGTACTCCTTTCAAGGATCGTAATGACGCTTATGGTTTTTTATTTAGAGTTAGTATGAGAAAGATATGGTAAGTTCCAATATATCTTGCAATCGATGGCCATATCGATGGATTTACTAGTGGAAACAAACTAGTGGTACTCGAGTCGTTTAAATGTGCATGCTACCTTTGCAAAAATTAGGTAGGAGATTAATTACATTCCCATCATATAACTCCCATTCTACTTGAAAGATAGGAAATTATATTCACTGTAAATAATCAAAATGATGAATCAGAAGGAAAAAAAAAGGTTACTGAAGTATTCATGACATGTTTTGCCTGTCTAACGCATTCCGATATGTGTCGACAATGTGGGTGGGGTGATATTGAGTGTCTCTACTCGTGTTCTAACATGTCGCCAATGGATACCCAGATTATATATATAGTTCATGTCGGCTAAGGGGTGCATGTGGGGAAATTTATCTTAGGCCCACACTTATAGGAGAATGGTAGCCCTTCCAATCTCGTGTGCCAACGAAGATGATGTGACATAAAGTTGACGATATAACCATGCTAGACATGCAGACCCCCAGCTATACATTCTAGCAATGTCGAAATGCTCTAACAAAGGTAACCATATTGCATGGATGAGAACACTGGATTTATTAGCAAGATAAATCTTCTTAGTAGCTGCATTATGTATGCATGCATATATCGATGGATTTACTTAGCATCGACGTTAGGTGGGAGCATTCGAAACATATTATGCAGCTACGTCATATTGATGTAGTCCCCTTACAGCTAGGTCCCGACCTTATCCTTAGTAATTCTTTATATATCGCACCCCAATCTAAGCAATTACTCTCTGTAATCGCCCGACTATCAATAGGGAGTCCTAACTGGATCTTCACATCCTATAGGGTGATAGTAAACTTCCTTGGTGGCATGTGGAATGTGTGCGTTTCTAGCCTCCATCGCTCCACCAATGTTGTAATCATGTGTTAATCTAATGGAATGAATGGCAGGCGGCTTGCACTTTCGAATCTTGCCAAATACAGGTATGACTCCATTCAAAGATTGAGAAGGATGGTGCACTCATCGCGACATCGAGTAGCGAGGGTTACTTGAACTTATAATGATAATAAGTAAAATGTTATACTATTCGTAATGCAACATAAACTAATCAACAAGTGATAGGTTATTTACCTCTTTATCCCAAATGACCTGTGATCTATGTCCTTCCTACTGTGTCAAGACTGAAGAATTGAAGGTTTCATACTCTATCTACTGTGTCAATGATTTTTTAGAGATTATTTACTTTCTAATTAACTAAAGTTTATACCTACTTTTATAGTAACAGACAAAAATATTATATGCTCAATCGATATCATTTTTTTTAGTAATTAATTTTATGACGATTAATTAATGACATATCAATAATTAATTACTATTAATTAACTGTTAATTAATAATAAATTAATTTTACGACTATTTTCACAAAAACCACAAAAACATAAAAATATTACATTTATAATTAATAGTAAATTTCTCACTAATTGTACTTAATGACAGATTAATGATTAATTAACAATGACTTAATTTGACAAGAACTTCTACAATAACAAAAAAACATATTATATTTATAATCAACACAAAAATTTTCATTACTTAATTTCATAATAATTAATTAATGGCATATTAACGACTAATCACTTTTAATTAACGAATCAATTAATAACTACTTAATTTTATAACTAATTATATAAAACATACAAATATTTTACATTTGCAATCAATACAAATTTTTTTACTAATTAATTTTATAACAATTAATTGATGACATGTTAATGACTAATCACATTTAATTAATGGATCATCAATAATTACTTAATTTTATAACTAATTTTACAAAAACATATAAATATTTTACATTTGCAATTAACACAAAAATTTTCACTAATTAATTTTATAATAATTAATTAATAATATATTAACAACTAATCACTTTTAATTAACAAATCATTAATAAATACTTAATTTTATAACTAATTGTACAAAAACAAACAAATATTTTACATTTGCAATCAATACAAAATTTTTCACTAATTAATTTTTTAACAATTAATTACTTATACATGAACAACTAATTACTGTTAATTAATAATTAATTAACAACAACTTAGTTTAACAACTACTTTTACAAAAATACATTATAATAACACATAAAGATAATTTATTATAATAAATACAAAGTTTTTTCCTAATTATTTTTTCTAATAATTAAATAATGACTAATTAAGAACTAATTACTTCATCATTAACGATTACTTTTACAATAATTTTCACAATAAAAAATTCAAACATGTCATTTACGAAAAATACTATTTTTTTCACCAATTCATTTGCTAATATTAATTAATGATATATTAACAACTAATTAACAATTATTGCTACTTCAATAAAAATAGTAGAATACAAAAAATTGCACTTTTTTTTTATGTATTCATATGAAGTAGTATAATAGCAATTTTTTTTTTCTCAATAAAACATACCGAAATCTTACTTTACTGAAGATTTTTCTACACATATACTTTAATAAGTTAAAACTTACGTAAAACAGAAATTAAGAAAATAAAATTTTTCCAATAATAAGATAGAGCGAAATTTGTAGAGGAAATTTAAAGATGTAGACATGAACATATAAACTGAGGATTTGTATTTATATTACAAATCGTTGATGCATTTTTTTTTTATGTATTAAAAATCACATGTTGTGATATTGTGTAAATTTACTGTATCACTTTTATAGGTTTGCAGTGTTACTTTATAATAATTTTTTAGATTTGCAGTGTTATTTTGTAATAACTTTTATAGGTTTGCAGTATAGGTTTATAGGATTAGATCATAGTAAAAAAAAAAAAAAAATCCTTAGTACAATTGCATTGAAGGCGCGAACCTCATTCATACCTTTAATACAATTTTATTGAAAGTGTAGACTGTGTTTACGCATTTAGTTTTATTTTTTTTTTTACACTAAAGTCACAAACTGTATACTCAAGAATAATTATTTTGGGTATAATATTTTAGATTTTTTTAAACACTATATTTAAGAGTTGCTCGTTAATTATGATAATCTTTTAAATAATTAAAAAATTCATTATAAGTTGCCTTTAGTGCGGTGCAATATATTGTCTACACAAAAATTGCATTAAAATCTAACAATTTTTCAAGGGAAAAATACATCATTTGAAATTCCAAAAAAAAAAAAAAACTTGATTAAAGACATATTTGCTTCATGTGGGTTTAATCTTTTTTTTTTTTTTGAGATAAAAAACCTTTTTATCTTTAAAATTAAGCATTTAAACTTTCAAATCTTTGTAGCACATGTTTTTAAAACTCTTTTATTTTCAATATTTTGCCCTTGGATATAGTAATAAAAAAAATACTAAAATTAAAAAAAAGAGAGAGATATACAATGGAAGGTAAAATGGCTATATAGGAGTCTAAGAATACTCTTTTAAAAATTTAGGGATATGAATGTTTAAATTCACAAATAAGGGGTTATGACAATATAAAATAAATATAAATAGGTGCATTTAAAATTTATTCAATATTTGTTCAAAATTTCCGATAGATGTACCCATGTAAATGTAATCATCTTTGACTTCAAAAGGGAAAATTATAACCTAACCGTCGTCCCATAAAAATAGAAGTCCTTTTGGTTATATTTATTTATTTTTTAAAAGCTATATAATTAATAAGATGGATTATATATGCACTTCTTATAGAAAAAAGGGTTGTGGACACTAAAATGTGTCTATCTGCTATGAAGTATCAACCGTATGTCTAAACTATATTTCTAATCCTTACTCTTGCAGGTACTTGAATATATGAATCTTTTGAAATTAATATTTAACGATGTATTTGATATTGTTAAGTTTTGGACATGCATTGCTGAGACAGCGTCTAATAGTTTACATTGAGAAGTGATATGAACTTATGAACTGAGTATTATGATTTTGGATATAAATGGTTAATAATGTTTCGATTAGAAAAAAAAAAAAAAGTAACTAAAAAAATCACAAGTTTCTTAGTATTGAAGAGATCATATGTAGGTTATGGTACCTGTAAGGTAAGAAATATGACAGGAATTCTTGCCTGTTCTTCTATGCCCGTTCATATTTAATATGAACGGCAGGTTGACTGCCGTTTTTTGGCTCCCGAGTATAGGATTTATAAGATCAGATCTTGAGGAATTTCCTCTACGAAAAAAGAAAGCCCTTAAATAGATTGCGAGAGATTTTGCAATCATGAATTTCACCAAAAAAACCGAGTCAATACGAAACCTCGTCAAATAACCTGGGAGAAGGAGAAGTTGCCATTCACCTACCACTGCCAGTTACCACGTAATTACTGCGAAAATCTTCTTTCATTTGATTTTCAATCCTCGTACCGACCTTACCATATCTAGTGAATCACATCGTAGCTAGCTGTTGGATCAAGCCATTCTCGCGAAATATTTTACTGGATTGAATAATTTCAATGAATAGTATAAATGGAATTAGTATCTCATTTCTTTAAATAAACCTCGGTCACATTGTCGTGTACTGTGATATTTGGAATTTTGCACTCAATTTGCTAAGTTGTTCAGCCAACATTTATATTCCTTTGCAAAATAGGAGGAATTATTACTATATGATCCGTTGATAACAGCTAATATATTTCTACCAAAATTGATATTAAAGGTTACAATTTTTTACATATAAATAGGTCGACAGAAACATGTATCACTAAGGATTTCTCGGTGGTGAATTGAAAAGAATCAACCATGGCTAGTGGTCGGCCTACCTTGTTTCAATGCTCACTCCTATTTGCAGTTACAGTATCCATGAGCATTTTTTGCCATGCCAATGATGAAGACAGAAAGGCGGGCATACCTTTTTTTCTTTTGCAAAAAAAAAAAAAAAAAACGGTGTCTTAACAATTAGACATTTTTTTTTTTTTGATGTGATAATTAAATTTGAATGTTTTATCATGGTTTGCAGGAGTACATTGTGTATATGGGATCACTGCCTGAGGCAACATATTCACTTTCATCTATTCACAATGATATGTTGGGACAAGTTGTTGTGAAGAGGTACCAAGTTTCTATTCTGAGATCGCATCCAGAGTTTATTTGTTTTTCTTTTTTGTTTGATTTACTATAGCAGATAATTCATGATGTTGCTTCATATTCTTCTCTCTCAGTGATGTTTCAAGTTTGTTGATTCGAAGTTACCAAAGGAGTTTTAATGGTTTTGCCGCGAGACTTACGGACCAAGAGGCTAAAAAGCTGGCTGGTGAGTATTATCAAGACAAGCCCTTTTGCCTTTCAGCAAGTATTTTAACATTTGGATACGTAGTTAACTCACACCTTGGATAATGAAAATGCTACGTGCAGGCATGAAGCAAGTAATATCTGTATTTCCTAACAGAATTTACAAACCTCAGACTACAAGGTCATGGGACTACATGGGATTCTACCAAAACGCTACCAGAAATCCTACAGTGGAGAGTGATGTTATTGTTGGTCTTCTAGATACTGGTGTGTGGCCGGAATCGGAGTCCTTCGGGGACAAAGGTTTTGGTCCTCCACCTAAGAAGTGGAAGGGTGCTTGCAAAGGAGGCAGAAATTTCACTTGCAACAAGTAATTTTATTGAACTTTATCTATATATCATCCATCCATTTACTGCATAGTAGTAATACTTTCTTTAGGAATAAAAGTTACATGATAAATGTAATTTGAATTCTAAGATTTTTAGGTAGTCTCAATCATTTTAACCGATCTGCGAATTTTCAAAATTTTCCGTTTAAGTGGATTTTGCACACAATGTATACTATGGATAATTATTGGGTGATCCTAGAAATTCATGTCACTACAATCACATGGTATTCCCAGCCAATAAGTTAGAAAATTTCAAATTATGATTGTAGTTTCTTGCAAATATTATGAATTTTTCGACTTCCATCTGTAATCTGGTATAAAAATCATGGCTTTGTTTGCTTATTGAAAATAACTATTAGTAGCTTTAAATTAATATATGCGTTATTTATTCGCTGGATGTACTTTATCATTATGCCAACAGCGGAATTCTAGGACTATCAAATCAAATTTCAATTACCTAGCACAGACCGCAGTAGAGTGGACCATAATAGAAGATTTTTAATAAAAATTTTGTAAGTTGCTTATGAACGTTTGCAAAGAATCAAGTTATCTAATCACGAAAATACCTTTTTTCATAGTTCTTCATAGTAAAATTTGTTCCTAATAAATGCCAACGTAATAATTTCTATAAAATTATGAATTTCAGCAAGGTCATTGGAGCAAGGTTTTACAACAATGATGTGGAAGATCCCTCTGCAAGAGATGGCCTGGGTCATGGAAGCCACACTGCCTCTACAGCTGCTGGCAGCATAGTGGAACATGCTAGTTTTTATGGATTAGCTGAAGGCACAGCGAGAGGGGCTGTGCCCTCAGCAAGGATCGCTGCATACAGTGTCTGCAGTGTTGGAGGATGTCCAGGAGCAAGTATTATGGCTGCTTTCGATGATGCCATCGCTGATGGAGTTGATATTATATCCGTTTCGTTAGGCTTAGATTTTCCAGCTAGAGTAGATGAAGATCCAATATCAATTGGATCTTTTCATGCTATGGCTAAAGGTGTTTTTACTGCACAGTCTGCAGGCAACTCAGGTCCAGGGTTAGGATCTGTTGTTAGTTTAGCGCCGTGGCTTCTTACCGTTGCCGCGAGCAGCATAGATCGCCAGTTTATCGATAAGGTTGTCCTTGGCAATGGAAAAACAGTAACTGTAAGTAAACTAAGCCTTTTTGTCATCAATTTTAGGTGCTTCAAGGGATCATCCTTGGCACTGTACTTGCCTTGGGTAGAATGTATTGTTCTCTGCCGACGAATTTTCCCAGTTTCTAAATGTTGTCCCCTTCAATCACATGTTACATTTTATCAGCATAAATGATTAAGTGGAATATTTATCAAGTATTCTTAATATCTAGTAATATGTGATTAGTAAGAATGCAGATGGTACATCATTTGGAAACCGGAGAATTTGATTCTTTTTCATCATAAGATGCTCATGTTTCATTTCTTAAGCAGGGGATTTCAATAAATTCTTTTCCAGCAAATAGGAAGGATGTTCCTCTTGTATATGGATCCGAGGCATCAAGTACATGTGACTCAGTATCTGCCAGGTACATATTATTTATGTCTAGAATTTAATATAAAGAATCCCATCATGATTACAAACTAAAGCTTTTAGATTATTTGGTTGTGGAACCGATTTTTACATGGCATCAGAGCAGGAAATTATTACTTTCAATTTCTGGGCTTTTGTTTCGACCCTATTTTTCAAGCTGTCCTAGGAGTCTCAACCCATTTATTTGAGCTATGGGTTGAGCGAGGAGCTTTAATGTGTAAGTGAAGGTGTATTCGAAGAACTAGTATGAAATTTCCATACATTATTAGTAATTTTTAGCTTTAGTGCCAGTGTGGAAAAAAGTTGAATGGTCCTAGGGCTGTTGCTCACTAGCTACTCCCTACATTGAGAGTTGATCTCATGGGAAAAAGTTCCGGTAGGGGCTCCTTGATTGTATATGTCTGACTCCCAGTGGAGGGAGCTACCGGAATTTGATTGTCTTTCGGGTTATGGAGCTGATTTCAACAACCCATTCTTTATTTCTTAATATCAATATATCATCACTATATGCTGACAAATATGATCTTGTTGCACTCTAGACGATGTGCCACAGATTGTTTAGATAGTCTCAAAGTCAGAGGAAAAATAGTCTTGTGCGAATCAATCGATGGAATAACGGAGGTGTCTTCAAAGGGTGCTCTTGGGGCCGTCCTTCAGAATGATAGACTTTCCAGATTTTTTCCTTTTATTGTTCCTATTTCCTCTTCAGTTATCGAAGAAAAAGATTTTTTGCAAATCTCCTCCTACCATGATTCCACCAGGTTTGCATTATAATTCATTTTTGGGACGTAGTCTCATTTATCTGTAGGTACCATGACTTTTTATGGTTTTCTACGTTGCAGAAAACCCGAAGGGCGTATTTTGAAGAGTGAAACCAAATTGAATCCTGGGGTTCCTATACCTGCTACTGCTCCCTTTTCTGCTAGAGGACCAAATCCTTTTTCCCTAGATATCTTGAAGGTATATGTTTTCTTGGGCATGTGGAAACTTGATATATCACATGTAACTCGATGCAAACAAAATTACAAGACAATCAATTTGCACGGAAAATCCCCGATAAATTGAGGTGAAAAATCACAGGGAATAGATCAGTGTCGAGTTTGCTACTTCCAATCAAACATTTTTACACTTTCACAAGCATTTTGGATTGACCTTTTACTCTAAGTTGATCTCACATAAATTTTACAAGGTCATGCTCTGAATTTTGTTGCAGCCTGATGTAACAGCACCGGGGTTGAACATCTTAGCTGCCTTCTCACCTCTTGTTCCACCCTCAGATTTAACGAGTGATATTAGGCATGTTAAGTATAGTATTTTATCCGGAACCTCAATGGCCTGTCCACATGCTGCTGGTGTTGCTGCCTATATCAAAACATTTCATCCTGATTGGTCTCCTTCAGCTATCAAATCTGCCATAATGACCACCGGTAACTTATTACTTCTATCCTCATAGATGCAAGAATGTTTTCCCAAAGTATACATTAAAAATATTTATTATTTGCTAATGGCTCATGATCTAACTACATGACTACTGCCACTGCCTCTTCACAAGATTGGAGCGGGTTCAATATCCATAAAGTTTAACCGAATTCTAATGCACTGACAAAGTTTCCCTATCTTTTTCTGAATCTCCTCCAATACCACGTTGCGTCATCTATATATTTATTACAGTTTTTCTTCTGTTAATCTATACATAATATTATATGATTGTAGAGCGAAGCTTTATCTCTAAAGTAGCTGAACTATCCAATTTTATGAGCAGTTTTGAATCATACTTTTTTCTATTACCTGCCTTTTTTTTTTTTTTTTTTATTTAGCTTGGCCGATGAATGCTACCAACAGCGAGGATCTTGAATTCGCTTATGGATCTGGACATCTTAATCCCGTAAAGGCTGTGGATCCTGGACTTGTCTATGAAGCTTTCAAGGATGACTATACAAAAGTTCTTTGCAGCTTAGGATACAACCTTTCTGCAATAGATGGTGGAAATGGCACCTGCTCTGAAGGATCTGAAACATTTGCAGCTAAGGACCTCAACTATCCATCACTGACGGCTGTGGTTCCCCAGCAGAAACGTTTTAAGATAACCTTCAATAGGACAGTCACAAATGTTGGTACTGCAAATTCTACTTACACAGCAAAGTTGATAGGGAACCCCAAGTTGAAAATTGAAGTCATTCCTGCAAGTCTCAAGTTTGGATTCTTAAAAGAATCTAAGACTTTTGTTGTTAAAGTTAGTGGAGGAGGATTGCCAGTTCGTGTTATTGAGTCTGCATCAATTGAGTGGTCGGATGGCACACATATTGTGAGAAGTTCAATTGTTGTACACGTCGTACAGAGCGGTTAAATTGTTTTCGTCCAAATGAATCAATGGTTGTGGTATTGTAGTGTTGTCTATAGAGTTTGTGATTGTTGATTTACCTTTGATGGTGATGGGAAATAAAAGTAAAATCAGAATTGCCCAATCTTACCCTCAAAATTATGCCTTAACACTTTAGTTGTTGCTTCAAATATTGATTGTTATTGGTGCTCATTTGGTACCTATAATTTTTAGAATTCCGAAATTTGAATAGCTTATACACACCTATAATATAAAGGGGTTTTAAAAACTCAATGTAATAATAATTAAAATGGAAGTTTGACTCTTTAATTTTATCCTTTTATGCTGCATGATACTTGTTTAATGAGAAAATAATGGTTAAAAAAAAGGGTTAAATTTCTGATTGCATACCAAATTTTTACCTTTTATATTTTGTATAACTATATTTTCACCTTTAACACTATACATACTTCTATTTTATTTTTATCTATCAATTTAAATTAGCTAATATGTCATCTTTTTTATTGTTTCATAATAATTGATTTGATAAAACAATATCGCTAAATATATTCAAACTTTTAAAAATCTAGAAAATTAAAAAAAAAGTTTAAAAGAATCAAACCCTATAAAGCATGGTAGACCATGGCAAGGCTAGGTGATGGCTTAGTCTTCCTCTAAGTGAATATAGAATAAATATAAGGAAAAATATTTACAATTTATCCATATATAAGTACAAAAAACATATTTATATTTTTACATGTTTTTACTTTGCATACATGTGTTTTGGTTTTCTACACTCTGAATGTTTATGTTCTCTTTAGAGAACTATTCCTCTTTTGTTTCTTTAATATAAGGTTCTTAAGAACTACAATTGAAAATACACGAGTGAGTTATAATGATAGTGGATGTGGTAATATTTTCTTTTTGACCATACTTTCTATAAATGCTTGGGGTCATTAAGTGTGAATCACGCGCTTTTATGATTTGAAAAAGTTCTAAGATTAAGTCATATGATTTAGTTTGAAATGATAGAAAACCAAATTGAATTTTTATGGTTTTGTTTGATTTGGAAGAAAAATCAAACCAAAATAGGTAGTCTCACTAGACTCATGCTTTGTGTAACTATTAGCCTATTGGGAAGAGGCTCAAAATTCAAAAATTTTGATGGTCTTGATCTTTGAAGTAGGATTAACTTAAATGCAAAGAATTTTGAGCCTCTAATCTTGCTTTTGATTTCTATTTCAAAAGCTTAATAACTTATTAGTTGTTCATTCCTTGTTCATAAAAGTGAGAAACCGAGTGTGATTTATAATATTTATCAATAACAATCAATAACCATTCATTAGATCATCATTAGGTTTCCTAGAGCTATTCATGAGCATCTAGCCTTATAGATGGTCTTATTAAGTACTCAAGTCTATTGAGAAAGGTTAAGACTAATCAAGGTAGCCTTAATGGTCTTTATTTTGATTCACCAAGTTAAAATTCTTTATATATCTCAAGTTACAAGCCTAATTGCTTGGATGTCACAAATCTAAATAATTAGTAGGCTTGATATTAAGAGAGAGAAAATGTTCTTTCCTCTCTCTAAAAACTACCCCCCAACCCCCTTAAAAGACCACTTCTTTTAGGCCAAATACACACACAAACCTTATATCTGCTCCTCTTTACTTCATTCCTTAATTTGCTTCACTAGATCTGATGAGGGGAGGCTCGATTCAATGCTTAGAATTGTCCACTAGGTCTCCTCCAGGTCACCGAAGCACTTTCAGAGACCATCTCCCTCTATCCTTATACATAAACCAAGATTCTCACCATGTGGACACTTCAGAGGTGGTTTTACCTATTGACCCAAAAAAGGAAAAAGCAAAATCTCCTTTTTACCGTGTTGTGTATGCCCAAAACCAGTTACACAAAAGAGGCATTTTGGAGCCTTGCACCTCTGTTCATAAGGACTAGCCAGTTGGAGGACTAAATTAGGTTAATGTTGGGCCCATAATGGTGGGCAATATCTTTCCTGACCCCACTTCTAGCAACAATATCACATTTGGTAACTCTACATTGGAGGAAGCAAACTACCTCCTAGACAAAATAGAGGCAAAAACCACCAAGGAAAACTACTAGCTCTCAATCCACATGATAAATGATTAATAGAATATATTTGTAAACAAGATTCTAGATGAATTTAGTGAAATTCTAAGAATTTTAAGGAAATATGCTACTTAATTAAATAATATTTTAATTTCAGGTTTAATATATTCTTTAATCAACAAAATGAGAAAATGAGTTAAGTTTCATGTGATTTAAAGTTAAAATGAAGAAATTTGATGCATTTGAAGAATCAACACAATCCAGTAACATGGTCATGTTGATTTTGAAAGAAGACCAGAAGTGTACATGAAGAAACAACACGACTATGTTAGTAGTTGTATAACTTTCAAAGCAATAGAAGCCAAACATAACCATATAACACGACCATGTTGATTTAAGTTCAACACAACCGGGTAACACAATTGTGTTAGAGGTTGTATTGGCCATATCTTCCCAGATTTAGACGCAATTGAAACATTTAAGTTGAACATGACCTTAACATGACCATATTGAAGGTTCGTGTTGAGTTCAATGGCTAAGTAACATAAATACCATATCTAAACCCTAAGAGAAAGAAGAGAAGGAAGGAAAGAAAGAGAGTTTTGAAAAGAAATAGAGAATTTTTAAGTAAATGAAGAGAAGAATTCCTTGAAGAAGTAGGAATATTGAAGATCAAATTGTACAATTCAGAAGTACAAAACAGATTTTTACAAGGGTTTTTCTTTCCATTATGATTTATTTCAATTTTATTGTCAGGTTTTATATCATAATGATAGCTTAAATTCTTTTAGTATCTAGATTTGTGGAACCCTAGAATTATTATGTAATTTTATTTCAATTATTATTCAATAAAATCTTTATTATCTTAATTCAATTATGCATGTTCTTCATTGCAAGAATTTAATATTTCTAGAGTATTAATTCTTGATTGTTGATATTATATAAATGATATAATTAAATCTAGTGTAATTGAAAAGAGTTGCATACAATCCTAGAGATAGGATGGCATAAATTTTCCGAATTAGAGTCAAACCTAATAACGGAATTCATAGAGCGAATGTAATGTAATTTTAGGGATTTTAATTAGAGAAAGATCTCAATTAATCAACATAAGATTAGAAGTTAATAATATTGAGAAAGATATTAATTTGATTAAGGAATTTCTATGGTTAAGAAAATAAAGACTGAAATTGGAATTAACTTTAATAAATTATATATGATTCTAGGAGGAAACTAAATCTAGATACGTATCCTTATAACATTAATTCAAACTCTTTAATATACCTACTTTCTTTTCACTATTTTAATAATCATAAAATTTCTTAGTTAATTAATACCTTTTAGTTTGACTATTAGATAATAAAGTCTTAGTTAATATTAGTAAGTCTCTATGGGATGACACTTGTAATTAATTCACTATATTACATTAATCGATAGGTGTACTTGCCTACAATATCACCACACTCAGCCAAATTCTATGCAAATGCGTGTTGATCCCAAGATGTTGTTCTAGAGTTCAAGCTTAGATTTATTCCTTTGGTGAAGAAATGAGGAGATCCCAAGTACGGTGGGAGATGAAGGTGTAGCTTACTGAAGCTCCACCTTGGTTGGCTATTTCCTTAGGTGCAAAATGCCATTCTCCTCGGTTAATGCGATGACTTTCAAGCTTTGGAAGGACCTTGGACTCATCAATGTATTAGCCAACAAAGAGGGGTTCTATTACTTCCAGTTTTCTAAGGATAAGGATGTTTCCTCCATTCTTGAGAAAACATGGTATTTTTCTCAATGTTTCCTCATCCTTTAAAGATAGAGGAGGGGCATGTCATTGGACAAACCTTAACCTATGTACGTACCAGTATGGGCTACCTTTAGTTGGATTCCATGTGAGCTTTTAAGTGCTGAAGGAGTTAGTTACATAGCCGGTGCAGTAGGAACTCCAATAAAAGCTGACACACTCATCACTGCTAGGCAAAAAGCCGACTAAGCTTGCATCTTAGTTGAAATTGATGTAAGGGAGGAACTGATATCCTAGGTGGAGGTGGAAAAATCTAATGGTTGTTTAGATAACATCATAATAGAATATTAATGGCTTCCACACAAGTGCATTTCATGTAAGGTATTCAACCATTCTTTCAACCACAAGTGCAACCTAGACCCTCAACCAACATCTGGAACTTCCAAGCCTAAGGATGATTAGTGGGTATAAGTGACTCGTGGTGGTAAAAGTAAGCTGAAAGGCCATGCGGACAAGGTCAGGCTCTGTTCCACGCTGAGGTCTCCAACAATTTGAGCCCGTGCTGGTCCTGGTGAGGAGGCTCTGTCACCATAGAAACCAAGGGCACTTGCGTGTGAGGAAAATGTTGCACGTATGGATGAAGACATGAGCTTGTTAGAAGTCGTAGCTGAGGAAGCCATTTAGCACCTTGATCAGAATCATATTATTGGAATCAAGAGGTCAGTTCTATTGGTAAAATGGAGGTTGATGGGGGAGCTATTGAATCCACATCTAGCTTACATCAAGCCTATTCTCCCCTTTAAGACATGCAAGATATTGCTTCCTTAGTCCTTGAATCTCTTAACCAATTGGAAGCAGCTGGCACCCTAAGCTTAACAGACGCTAAGCAAGCACAACTAGTAAGGGCTAGCATGGATGAAAGTGAGGAGTTTAAAAATACACCATTAAACAAACTCCTAGTACAAAATTAACAAGACCCCTAGTAGCAACCAAGTGAGCAACAAAAGCTCAAGCTCGTTAAGGCGTCAAAAGAAAAAGTAAAGGAAGAGGCGTCGCACCTTCACATAGGTGCTATAGGGTTTGGACCATCTTACCTTATGAATATAGCAGCTTGGAATATAAGAGGTTTTAACGATCCTATTAAAATTAAAAAAGTTAAAAAGGAAGTGTGAAACCAATAAAATTTCCTTCATAGGGCTATTTAAGACCAAGGTTAATTCCTTAAATGAAGCTTTTACTTAAGGCATTTTTGGACCAAGGTGGTAGGTAATGGTGAATTGGCTTGCTCGGAAGAGTATGTAGTTGTTCTGGAACCTGAGAGATTGGGATGTTTGTATTGAGGACATAAATGTGCAATATATGCATTGTGCGGCTAATAACTTGAAAAAAAAGAAGAAAAACACTCTTCTTTTCATTACATTCATTTATGGCTCAGATAATGACAGACAAAGAAAATCTCTTTAGGAAATTTTGGAGGCCTTAGCCTCGACTCTCACCATGAGCCCATGGTTGGTACTTGGCAACTTCAATACCACGAGGTACCCATCGGAAAAGCTTGAAGGAAGAACGTGGTTGACAATAGCAATGAATGATTTCCATAATTGTTTAGCAAATTCTGAGTTGGAGGACCTTCGATTCTTTGCCAACCTCTTTACTTAGACCAATCATCAAGAGCATATTCCAATCTTGAGGAAACTTGATTGAGTCTTAGTTGACCACCACTGGTTAGACATCTTCCCAAGAACCTAAGCTAAGTTCGATTCCCCCTCTTTATCGAATCACTCCTTAGCCATCACATGTATGGAATTCAAGCTTGGTGCCAAGAAGTTGCCTTTCAAGTTCTTTAACTTTTGGCTTGAGCATGAATAGTTCCAGGACATTGTTATTAATGCATGGAACACGGAGATCATCAGTTCAAAAATGTTTCAAGTAGTCCAGAAGCTCAAATTGTTGAAACATGAGCTAAAGAATATAAGTTGCTCTGAGTTCTCTTACATTTCTAACTATATGCAGCGGGTGAGAAGCACTCTCCATCAGTTACAATTCTCCATATAAGGCATCGATGACACATCACGCATGGAAGAAGAGAAGGTCGCCTTCAAAAAGTACTACTTACTTAGGGGAGCTGAAGAATGCCTTTTCAAACAAAAATTTAGAGCAAATTGGTTGAGATTGGGAGATAAAAACACTTCTTTCTTCCATAAAGCTATGAGGAGCCTTTACAATAGAAGTGCCTTGTATGGGTTGTCTAAGGAAGACTAGAGTGAGGTAATAGGGGATACAGATGTCAAGGACTTAGCCGTTACGTATTTTCAATAACTTTACAATAGCACCTACTCCCCTATTAACCCTGAAGAGGTTCACAACCTAGTGGTGAAGGAACTATCTAACTAATAGAAGGACGAATTGGGTGCACCATTCTCGGATGATGAGATCAAGGGGGGTTTCTTTTCCCAAGAAAATGAGAAAGCACCTAGACCGAATGGGTACATAGCTCGATTTTTCAAGGAGACATAGGGGATCATAGAAAGTGATGTGTTTGTTGCAGTACCTAGTTAAGGAAGTTAATTCCACCATCATTTCTCTCGTCCTAAAGATAGCTAATCCCTCAAGAATGGGGGGATTTCGACCCATTGCTTGCTGCAATGTACTATACAAAGCTATCTCCAAAATACTTGCAGTACGCCTAAAGAAAGTGCTTCCTTCTCTAGTTAAAAGAAAGTAAGCTGCTTTCGTTCCAAGGCATTGAATTACGGATAATATCTTCATAGCACAAGAATTGATGGCCAGATATTATTCATAATAAGGAGCTCCTCATTACACACTGAAAGTGAATCTTCAAAAGGTATATGATTTTGTCAGATGGGATTTCTTATTGGTAGTGCTCAAGGCTATGCAATTCCCTTCTCACTTTTGCAACCTCATAGAACAGTGCATTTCTACCCCTAAATTCTCAATCAACATCAAAGGAGAATTGATGGGTTATTTTTCCAGTAAAAGAGGGTTAAGGCAAAGGGATCCCATCTCTTCATACCTTTTTGTAATTGGCATGGAGATTCTGTCCACCCTAATGTGGCATCTCACATTGAATCCTAATTTCTCCTTCCATTGGAGATGTAAACTTGAAGGACTAACTCATCTTTGTTTTGTAGACGATCTTCTCATCTTTACTAAAGGTGATGTTGATTCTATTGTGTTAATCAAGGATACTCTCCAAGATTTTTGTTAACTCTCTAAGTTGGTAGCTAACAACTATAAAAGCAGCATTTTCTTCTCCTAAGTCCCCACAAGGACCAAGGAAAACATCCTATGGATCACTCAATTCCAAGAAGGCAAGCACTCAGTACATTATCTTGGTGTTCCACTTATTTCCTCAAAACTTAAGAAAGAGGATTGTAATGTCCTCATTGAACTCATCTTAGCTCGTTTCAACTCCTAGACATCGAAATATCTCTCTTATGCAGGCAGGCTTCAATTAGTTAAGTTTGTTCTCACTTCAATGTAAGTGTTTTAGAGCTTTGTGTTTCTACTTCCTAAAACCATAATCACAAGAATCGAACAACTTCTTAGGAATTTCTTATGGAGTGGTAACCCCAACACTTACTCTAAGGCTAAGATAAGGTGGACTAAGGTATGCAAACCGGTAAAATGTAGGGGATTAGAAATCCCAATTCTCTACCTCTAGAACATAGCTATATAGATCAAGTATGTATGGCATCTTTGTAAACATGGCCCTAAGAGTTTATGGCCGGAATGGGTGCACTCCACCCTACTGAATGGTAGAAGCTTTTGGTCATCACGTGCCACGACCGTTTGCTCCTAGTCTTGGAAGAAGCTGCTAAAATTAAAGTC
Organism: Laguncularia racemosa; assembly: GCA_037954665.1. NCBI lineage: Eukaryota > Viridiplantae > Streptophyta > Magnoliopsida > Myrtales > Combretaceae > Laguncularia > Laguncularia racemosa. The sequence continues at coordinate 2,545,887 of JBBMOL010000072.1, forward strand.
TTTGGTTAGGAGCAACTTTCAATGGAAACCCAATGATGGTTGTCTATCTCACTATAGATGGACCATTGGCTTCTAATAGGCCCATTGGATACAATATACAGTATAAGGGAGATTGGAAGGTCAGGTTTCCCGATGATGACCAAGCTTTGCTCTTTGATGGAAGATAACACTTTGTGATTACCCGCCAATCCATTTTGGTTAGATTTCGACATCCTAACCCACATCCAATCGAATGCCTCAACATTTGATTGGCTTTGTTGGATTCACTCTACATTTGGAGACTACACTATCAAAAGCGGCTACAACTTCCTTAACCCTCCAGGTACCATTGTGCCTTGGCATAAAGTCATATGGAATATGACTTCTCTACCTAGGCACTCTTTTATACTATAGTTGGCCTGGATGAGTAAACTATCAACTCTTGATAAACTGGTCTCTTGGGGGAATTGCTACCTCTATAACTTGCTTTCTCTGTTAGTAGGGCTTGGAAGATCACTTCAACCTTTTCTTCAATTATGGATATACATCTTAGATATGGGAATCATCTGTTATCTCCTACAGTGCCCACTTTCCTTCAAGGATTGGTGAAGTGCTACAACCTCATTAATTGTAATAGCTAAGTCCTCATCGCCCATCCTCCACACATGGCAAGCGAACTTAGCTGTAGCAGTCTATTGCATATGGAGAACCCGCAATAAAGTACACCTAGGCAAATATCTCCCTAATATGAACTTCCTAACCCATCAAATTAGAGCCTACACTACTCTTGTATCAAGATAGCATTTTCCCTTGTAACAGTTTCCTTGCTTTTATGATTTGAGGTTTTTTTACCTCTCCGTATGTACTTGTGATATACTTTTAATCGTCTTTCAATGGTTGTATAATCTCTTTAGATTAATAAATTATTAATTATAAAAAATCTAAATAATTAGTCCAGACTACTATTAGCTTGGTCCATTTAATATGATCATATTTTAGCACTTTGCATTTTCTTATCAATCAAATATATATATATATCTTTCTAACCTAAACTCAAGAAAGAGTGTCATAATATTTCCATCACTCATAGCTTTGAATTTTTAAGAGGAAAATTTCATTCGTTTAACCATATTATCAATTATGTTACTCAAAATTTAAAGAGGACAACATATTTTAGCCACAATGTTACCACTGAAGCAAAGAGAACCTAGCAACAGTTGGGAGAAGAGATTAGAATTTGAAAAAAGTTGATAAGATGTAATATAACAAGATCAATCATTGCATGAAATTTCACATTGAGCACAACTTTACTTTTAGTGTTGCACTTCAATATTAGGCAAATTAGTAGCTTTGGGACAAAGATATCATTGGCAAAAACCTGTTTAGCTCCTCTATGGCTATTTTTGTAATGTTCAAGGAATGTCTAAGTGCCTTGCGTTCATTGTGGACATTCACTTATAAAAATTTGGATAACCCTTTTAAGAGTTTGTCCTACAAACACAGTCCTGTCAACAATCTTTTGTAAATTCATTATACTCTTGAACCAACTTTGAATGAGTGCGCAATAAATTTTACTAACTTGTGCAATAGAATTATCATGCATCGATTGATAAAGTTTGTAGTACTCTAATTTTTCCATATAAAGAAAAAAGTACTTAATGTTAAGAATTACCCATGAAAATATAATTGATTTGTGTGCTTATTGTCTAGATGCATGCAAGTATGAAGGTTAAAGGAAAATGGATTAAGACATGCAGCATAGCGGGTTTAACAAATAGGGACAGTGGCATTTTTAAAGGTTACTTCCATATTCCATCCACTGCAAAATCCAATTAAAGAGCTAGTTTAGAACATGTACCAACTAAAAGATATAATTCATAAGAAAACAATCTACATAATACTTTGAAGAAACAAATTGAAAATAGCCACTCAACTATTGAAATGCACTGGTTAGTTTGATACGAGAAACCCTACGCTCACCAAAGGCACTTTAAGACTAACTACAAACAAAATGTGACATCAAATTCCATATCTAATGAAAAATGTGTTCATGTCTTTTGACCTTTTTTTTCTCTCACTCAGTCTCTTCTTCCATGTAATCCTTGCACCTAAAATAACTCTTGCATGTATCTCTCAGATCTGCACATTATTTTATTTTATTTTTAATTCTTTAAATTATTTTATTTTTATTTTTGTATTATTATTATTTTTTATTATTTTTATACATTTTAATTTATTATTATTATTATTATTTTTTACTTTAAAGATATTGTTCGAGATTAGTTAGGCTAAATTCACTCTTTTCTTAAAATTTAAATTTGGCACATGGAATTCACAAGTACCTTACGTTGGTAATCATGTAAACAGGGCTGACGCATGGCTTCGGATTTGAACAGTCGTGTGTGCGTGGACCTGCTCCAGTAATGGATGCAAGGTGGGATGGAGGTTGGGTCAGTTTACTTGTCATCTACTGGACTTTGCTGGACATTGTGAGTCGAATAGCTGGTCCGAACTTTGAGCTTTTTTGGGCGTGAGTCACTTGAATAGATGGGCTTATCTCCTTTTAAATTGATCATGGGCTAGCTGGCGCGTCTCTTTCTGTTGTGAGAGCTGTTGAGCTTTGCAGGCCGATGGTTTGCATGAATGGGGTGATGCTGATACATGGGGCTTCGTCTTGAAAATTGACTTTCAATTGCTACACGTTGCTGTTAGCTGTTGCCTAGACTAGACGTGCCTTCGATATGCGTGGGCATGGCGACATTGGCGTTGACAAATAAATGTGAAGGGTTGGAACGTGTTCGTGAGTGTCTTTTAGCCCCTAGTGTCATATCAACAATCATCTTCTTAGCTTCTTTCTCCCCTTGCATCACGGCTGCCTCATCATCCTGAACAATGCGAAACATATTTCAACAGAGAAAGAGCTGAGTATATTCCAAGCTTTAAAAAAATCTATCCAAAATCAATAATTCGTTGCAAATTAATCTGTCCCCAGGTGTAATGTTTCAAAATAGAAAACACTAGAAAAGGACAACCACCTAAGATGCTAGTCACCATATACATTCTCTCGGCAGCATGATTCCCAATACAATTTTTTTCTCAATGAAGATTGTGATGCACTGGCCACAAACCCAAAGGGAGCATATTAGAACCGAATGAGACATTTAAATCTTACACTCAGGCATCCACTCCAACATTTAACCCACAACCACATAAGATTATTAACAAAACCTATTTTCAGTGGCAGTTTTCATCTTCAGTCAGTTAAATCAACTACGTTGAGACTAAAAACTACACTATCCATCATCAATCATTAATTTCACATTGCAAACAAATGAATCCGGATTCTCACCCAAGAAAATGAATTTTCTTCACTAACCGCATCATTTGCACCTCTATGAGCCAAAAAGATGGAGCACAGCAAAGGAATTACTCCCTCACTACTTACTTCAAATGAGCCTTGTGAGTTTGGCAATGCAACACTGGCTCTTGCAAGTCGGAATCTACAAATAGAAATTCCACATTTAATTTTAGCATCCTACTTTTCACATAGAAGCATCATAAACTTTTCTTACATATATATATATATATAAAACATAATTTGAAGGGGAGAACACCTTGGTATGAGTATATGTCCATAAAAGTAGTGGCAATTAAGATATAAAACAAACATGGAAGCTAAAAGAGAAATCTTGACAGCAAAAATTGTAGAGTTCAATTGAGCAAATAACTTGATCATTCCCCTCAATCTTTCCTACTAAACAAGACCCTGTCCCAAGTAAGGCCATTATCTATCGAACCACAATACCTCTCATCTTGATAGACACGAACACCAAAACAATGATCCACTATAAAAAAATGCACAAGTTCACATCACCCAAACAAGTTGACAACAATAATATTCAAACAATCAATTTAATCACTGAAATAATTGAACCTGCAAAAGTTTCTATAGCCTTTATCATTAAACAATAGCAGCATCAAGAAATCTCACAAGCAGAACAATGTTGGCCCTACAGTAGAATAACAGTTTACCAAATATTATTACAAGTAAATTGAGATCAGACAAACAACATATTCATTGAAAAGCACATGATAACAAACTACATCTACACCATCCGGCAAAACTTCATTTCTATATGAAAATCAAGACATAAGCCTCCCCTCCTCCCAAAACTAAAGACAATGCAAACATACAAGCTCACACCTCCATTGTGGAATGTCATTGCATTGTGATCTCAAAAATAGCATCCAGCCCACCAAACTCTCGAGCCTTTTTCTTAAAACTGCCCCCTGTCTTCCTAACTATACCAAAACTTTCTGCACATTCAGAAATAAAATCGTAAAGAAGCTTATCAGCAAGGTAAAAGCCAAAGAAGAGCAAATGAAGAACACATGCGTGTTTATCACAAGACATAGGTGCATAAACCATCAGGATCAGATATATTAAACTCTAACAATTGAAAATTACCAAAAACTTCAATCACCAAAAGGTTGTTCTTTAAACAAAGAAATTAGAAATGTAGTAATACATAAGTATTCTAGGAAAAAATCCAGCAATATATAAGCAAGGCTAAAGAAATGCCTCTCCAACATCTACAAACTACAAACTTGATTGCAGAGTTAAGTAAACGGTATTCAAAGCAACCACTTTCCATGTCCATAAACAAGCAATTCAAGCAAAGGTTTTGGAAAAATAAAAATCGACATCCATTCAAGGGAAATGAGTAGTTGAAACAAGACTATTACAATATAGTCAATTCATTCTAATAACAATGAAAAAGAAATATTTCAAACTTGAAAAGGGGAAAGTAGGATGAAAGAAACCACTGTAGCTTTTTTTTTTTCTATTTTTTTTGTTGTGGTGGCGGGTCGGGTGGGGGTGGGTTGGGTGGTGTTGAGTAGTGATTGAGTTCATTCAAAATATAGGAAGAAAGCAAAGCCATATAAAGATAGCAAAGGGTAGATAGTAGAAATTAAGCTACAAGAAGCAAAAGATCTCTCACAATACCATCAAGAGCAATAGTTGATACACTAGCTTTCTCTACGGTCCATAGAGAAACCCATTTGATAGTCAACTTAGGTCTAGCAAGCTCATCATCATCGCAACAAGTTGACTTAAGCTCCTTGGAACTAGCAATAATTTCTTTAACTTTAGATTGATGGTGGCAGTGGTCTGATCTAATTTGTTATCCGTGCTATTAAAAAATCCAGAATCCTGTCGTAGTTGTAGAAGCTTCAAACCAATTTTGGGTAGTTTGTCTTCTGTGATGATAGAAACGACAGGTTTCAACAATTTTATGAGAAAATGGATGCAACTAGGTGATTTTAACAATGATCATCTTGACCCTGGATAAAACAATTTCGAATATAAATAAAGAATACTATTAAGCAAGACAATAAGCATACGACTATTCTGCTTCTTCATCCCTAAAAGCAGAGAAATTGCACATTCCACCGTGACTATATGGAATTACAAAGTAACTTATAGTAAACCACAAAAGACATAGTACATAACAACCTTCGGTAAATAGTAATATTTCATAACTCAAATGCTTGATAGTGCTTAATAACATAAGGAATAAAGTGAAACAACCCAGTCTAAACTCAATGAATAATCAAAGAGGAACTGATTTCACCAATGCTAAATGACAGATATTACTTGTTAATGCCTAAGGGTAATGGACTAGGAAAGTGGAATGTTAGGGAGGAAAAAGAAAAGACAGTTGGGATAATGAACTATGAGAAGAAAGATTGTTCCCATTAAATAAGGCAGTGGGGCAGATTAGATGGGGCCAACTTTCCCTTTGTCTAGACTTGACCCAGAAAGCTCCAGATTGTTAGTCCAATTAAAACTTAATAATTGTATTTTTGGGTAAATAAACTAGAGAATCAATTGATCCTAATCCAGACTCACAATATAAGCTTGTTCTTTCTAACTTGAACATAAGAAAAAGTGTCATAATATTTCCATCACTAAAAGCTTTGAATTTCTAAGTGGGGAATTTCATCTTATAACCATATTATCAATGTTGCTGCTCAAAATTTAAAGAGGACAGCATATGGTTGCCGAAATGTTACCAATGAAGCAAAAAGAACCTAGCAATAGTTGGGAGAAGAGACTAGATTTGAAAAGTTGATAAGATGTAAATTAACAAGACCAATCATTGCATGAAAAGTAAAGTCCACAATTTGAATTTTCGTGCAAAACTTGTCATTTCATAGAAGCCCTCAATGTGCCACGATTGATATTTCACATTGAGCACAACTTTACTTTCAGCATTGCACTTCAATATTAAGCAAATTAGTAGCTTCAAGACTAAGATATCATTAGCAAAACTCGTTTAGCTCCTCTATGGCTATGTTTGTAACATTCAAGGCATGTCTAAGTGCCTTGTGTTCATTGTGGACATTCACTTGCAAAAATTTGGATAACCCTATTAAGAGTTTGTCCTACAAACACAGTCCTGTCAACAATCTATTGTAAATTCATTAACACTCCTGAACCAACTTTGAATGAGTGCGTAATAAATTGTACTAACTTATGCCATAGAATTATCATGCATGGATTGATAAAGTTCTTAGTACTTCAATTTTTCTAGAAAAAGAAAAAAGTACTTATTTCCAGTTTATTTCGCTAAATGGAATAGTGTTGTAATGGAATAGCTATTATAGTGAATCGGTATGGTGATGTTTACTTAGATGTAATGGAATTGAGACTACATTGTTTAATTGAGAGAATAAAGGAAGGAATAAGGGTAGAATAATAAATGGTATAACAAAAGATTGGATCTAACGCCATTGATCGACGGACAGTAGTGATGATGGAGACCAGCGACGACGGGATGCACCTAGTGAGATCTAGTGACATAAGCCTCCTTCTTGTAGATCAATGATGGTAGTGATCGATGGACACGGGCGATGATGATATGGAAGCGACAATGGCCAGCAAAAGCAACAATGGGATACACCTGGCTAGATCCAACAATGAATGCCTCCTTCCTGCAAATCAATGAAGGCAAGTGTTGATGTTTCCAACGTCAATGACTAATTGATGAACACCTCCGATGATGGACAACAAGCGACGACGGACGGCAATTGGCGATGGGATCTCCACGACGGATTTACACAACCCTTTTCCTCTGCTTCTTCGATGTGGGTAAAGCCCAAATTGCTATTACATTGCTTTGGAAAGGGAATGGTGATTTAGTGATTTATGTAATTACAATTCGATGACAAATTCCTATTTTTTGAAGTAAACAACGCAATAGCTATTCCATATGTACTAGAGTTGTAATGGAATTCCAATTATAGCGAAGTAAATGAGATATTAATTTTAAGACTTATCCATGAAAATATAATTGATTTGTTTGCTTATTATCTAGATGCATGCAAGTACGAAGGTTCAAGGAAAATGGATTAAGAAATGTAGTGTAGCAGGTTCAACAAATAGAGGCATTAGCATTTGTGAAGGTTATTTCCATATTTTATTAGCAAAAGCATATAACTTGTGGCAAATATAAAAGCTAGTCTGCACCAAAAAATTATAAAAGTTGGTAGGTAAAACACATTATATATAAAGATGAATAATATCAATTTTAGTTCAAAATTGATTTACCTGCCAACCATTTCTTTAGAGAAGACCTCTTAATCCATTTACTTTTTGTTGCTTCTGAAAACAATAGCAGTACCTTGTTAACATCCTCCTTTTTCATAAACTGCAAGAGGTCCTCCTCATTAATGTGCTTGAAATAAATAAATAAATCAGAGAACAATAATACATTCTTCAAAAAAGTGCTACATCTAAGTTTCAAAAGTTTTAACATAGTATGCATCCTCACTTGGAACCGAGCTTGGCCACTTTCCTAAACATCTCATATGTAGCAGCCTTTGCTTCTACCTCACTTGTAATCTCCTTATCCTTTTGCTCCCCCTCCTCCCCATCATCGAGAGCATACCACTTTAGCAAAAAAAAAAAAAAAAGTTGATTTACCACACTTCAGGATAAGAGACTTGATTAAGATGAGATGTTTTATTTGAAAAAGAATTGCAACTAGCCCTTATTAGGGTTAAGTTAACAAGATGATTGTTTGCACTTTGCCATGTTGTAAATAATCATCCATGGTTCCAGCATGTTGTGGTAAAGCACTTTAGTAAATATTACTATAGGTAAATTGAGATTAGACAAACAATATACACTTTGAAAAGCACATGATAACAATCTACATCTACACCATCCACAAAACTTCATTTCTATATGAAAATCAAAACATAAGCCTCCCCTCCTCCTAAAAATAAAAGATAATGTAAACATACAAGCTCAACCTCCATTTCGGAATGACATTGCATTGCAACCTTAAAAACAGCATCCGACACACCAAACTCTTGAGCCTTTTCCTTAAAATTGCCCCTAGTCTTCCTAATTATACTAGAACTTTCTACACATTCAGAAACAAAATCGTAAAGAAGCTCATCAACTAAGCAAAAGCCAAAGAAGAGCAAACAAAGTACACATGCGTGTTTATCACAATACATAGGTGCACAAACCATTGGGATCGGATATATTAAGCTATAACAATTGAAAATTGCTAACAGCTTCAATTACCAAAAGATTGCTCTTTAAACAAAGAAATTAGAAGTGTAGTAATTATTCCGGGAGAAAATCACTAACATACACATCATAAACTTCATTTAGCAACAGATTCAGACTAAAGATGTCCTCTTTGACACATCTTTTTGCATTATAGTGTTGACATCTAATCTAACACCTCCATTCCAAAAGTAAAGAAAATTTCACTCTAAAGACACTAGTGAGGTGACAATAGTTATAAAGAGACACCACAACCAACTATCATTGCACCATCCAATCAATTAATCACTTGGTCTAAGACAATGGAAATTTGAAGTGTAAGCTTATCGTCAATTGGCAAGCCCCAGTTTGTTAGTCTAGTTAAAACTTAATAATTGCAATTTTGGGTAAATAAACTAGAGAATCAATTGATCTTAACCCAAACTCACAATATAGGCTTGCTCTTTCTAACATAAACACAGGAAAGAGTGTCATAATATTTCCATCACTAATAGCTTTGAATTTCTAAGAGGAGAATTTCATTCTTATAACTATATTATCAATGTTGTTGCTCAAAATTTAAAGAGGACAACATATTCTTGCCAAAATGCTACCACTGAGGCAAAGAGAACCTAGCAATAGTTGGGAGAAGAGACTAGAATTTGAAAAGTTGATAAGATGTAAAATATCAGGATCAATCATTGCATGAAAAGTACAGTCCACAATTTGAATTTTCATGCAGAAGTTGTTGTTTCATGGAAGCCCTCAATGTGCCATGATTGATATTTCACATTGAGCAGAACTCTACTCCCAACATTACACTTCAATATTAGGCAAATTAGTAGCTTTGGGACAAAGATATCATTGGCAAAAACCTATTTAGCTCCTCTATGGTTGTTTTTGTAATGTTCAAGGCATGTCTAAGTGCCTTGTGTTCATTATGGACATTCACTTATAAAAATTTAGATAACCCTATTAAGACATGCAGCATAGCAAGTTTAACAAATAGGGGTAGTAGCACTTTTGAAGGTTACTTCCATATTCTATCAGCAAGAGCATATTACTTGTGGCAAATATAAAAGCTAGTATGCACCAAAAATTATAAAAGCTGGTAGGTAGAACACATAATATATAAAGATGAATAATATTAGTTCCAGTTCAAAATTGATTTACCTACTAACCAATGCTAAAGTAGTGTAATTTTGTATTCCAATCAATATAATGTATATCTTAGTCTTGTCAAAATCACAAAGTAGTGTAATTTCTTATTACAATATATTAGGAACTAGAGAGAATCAAGTATGATCAATTGGAAAACAAATCAAATATGATATAGTATCTAATAGGTAAATACTTCAAAGTAATCCATCCAAACAATGAGTGTTAGAAAATTGCATAGGTGCTTTTAATTCTATCAAATTAAATGTTGCACACTGGTTAAATAGGCACAACAAATAGGATGAGGAGTCGGTTCTTTTGGCCATAATAATCTAATGATGAAATTCATCCTTTCCCTTGATAATTTGGATTCAAGTGCAGACATTTGTTAAAACTACTAAACATCTAAACAATGTTAAGCTAAATTGCCGTGGCTAATGATTAATACTAGCCAACAAATATTCTTACTTTTCTATTGAAGAAATAAGTACTATCTAACTTCGAACAACACTTTCAATTAATTGAATAATGCCAGTTTGCTATTAACAACAACAAACAAAAGCAAACAAGACTTATCTTGACAAAAGCCTTGTAATTATGGTTCCATATGTACCATGAATCTATTATCCTAATTTATAATGAGAGGAGTGCTTTACTAGAAGTAGTCTAAAATACATATCATCTTCCCTAGATAATCAATTAATAAAAAAAATTACTCACTTCCTCGCCTATTAGGTGTAGGAGAAACTTGTCCTCAAATTCACGGCACTGCTCTAATGTTAGAGCTTTTGTACCTTCAACACTATCAACCATTGATTCACCAAGCCTCATTCACTCATCCTATACAATATGAGATTTTCCTTAAAGTCTATAACATGATAGGTAGAGTATTGATAGATTCATTAGAATCTGACTATTCCATGATTATGTTTCAAAAGTTGAAAAGAGCTTATGCACTTCTTTCAAAAGATAGTTAGATTAGCAACGGAGCTAATGTATACTACTTGGGTCATAGGAAAAAGTGAGAGGTAAAATTAACATTAGTTTTTCAAAATTTAGATACACCACTTGATCTAATCAGTATTAGAAATTAAAGCTAAAATCCCCCAAGTCCTATACATATTAAGATCTAACCCAACCCACCCAAAAGCTTATACTTATAAATATTGGTATCATTTTATATTCTACTTTCATGAACTTTGTGTAAGGCTTTGAAAATAAATAAGAAATATAAAATCCCTTCCATTAACAAATAAGTTTCCCCATTCAGCTAGTTTAAAAGTAAGGTCATTGGAGAAGTTTTAGGACAACCACTTAACAATAGAACTCCAAATCCATATCTACTGGAACTATTGATTAAAAGCTCAAGTGGAGCCCATTTGATTATAGGGTCTATCTCTAGCATAATTTAAGGGATCATTAGAATGGCTCTTTAGCTTCACTAAAATTTCTTGGGCAAATTACAGGCTATGACAATGAAGAGTATGCTACATGGTTAAGTGCTTTAGGGTAGTATAGAGATAAGAAAAAGCCTTTTTCTCCTTTTTGTATTTCTATTTTTGGGTAATCTTTTTGGTATTTCTTCTGGATAAATTGGACAAAGAGATTTTCATGATAGATAATATAGGTTATGCGATATTGACAATAAACTCCAATGCCTTTCGTATAAGGTTTGGTACCTATCAGTCCCTTTTAATGACATTTTTATATTTTTATATAAAAAAAATTGATTGTATAGTAGAGATGCCATTAAGTAAGAGTTAAGCAACAAATATCCAATAATATATCTAATAATTATTAAGGTAAAATGAATCTTCTGACAGATATGCAAGAGTCTTGAGAAAGTATAAAAGCAATTACCCTTAGAGGAGATTGGGAAGCCTAAGTTTCATGTGGTTACGAATCTGACTAGCAAGTGCATCACCTAATGGTACTTTTCCTATCTTCTCTAGAGGGGCTCCAGTTAGTATGGATTTAAGACTTTCACTCTCAACTGCCCAAGTAGTTTCCAATGAGCTCTCAGCACCTCCAGACTCTGCAGTAGCGATAGGGACGGACTGGCCTATCAAAGGAACCTATGGAATGTTCGTGGTTTGGGTAGTCCTTGATTCAATAAGATGGCTTGAATAGTAGAAAGAGCTTTTGAATTTGATGATGCTCAATCAATTTTACTAACACCAATTGTTCTTGTGCCTAGAAAAAGTTAAATAAAAATCAGCAAAAAAAAAAAAAATGAATTACCACTTCAACTACATAAAAGGAAAGTATTCTGTGATCTTATTAGCAAATAAAGTTATATTCACATGAGTTTCAAAGCATCATAAAACTAAAGTTTAAATTATCAAAAAAAAAAACTAAAGTTTAGGAGAACCTACCCTTTGCATCGTACTCTTGCAATTCTAAGTGCTCGAGATGATGAAATTTTAGGGGCCTGGGTGGTTAGCACCACAACCAGCAAGATAACATCATTATGCTAGACATATCCATTGATCCGATAATAGGAAAAACTAGAATTAGACCAACAAATGAACTATACAGAATCCTATAATAAACAACATGCATAACTGTATGGGCCAACTTAGATGAGGACATCTATTACTTACAGTTGAATCATCCATGAATTGTTGATCCAATCTAGATAAATTAATCAACTTCAAAGGTAGGGCTAGAGTAATCAAGAAATAAAAAGATTAATAATATGAAAATATAACATATGCATTGAAACATGAATAATAGAAATACTACAAGACCATTTGAAGATATAATATTTATAAACAAATTATAATGGATGTATTTCTATAATTCTATTCTTCCATTCTAATATAGTGGTGCAATCTCATTTCGAAATATATATTTGGACATACTAATGAAACTAGCCAAAAATATAATTATCTATCAAGAAGTGTAAATCAATAAAAGGTAATTTAATGCTGTATAAGAACTTAAAGCTTTAATCTAGGCCTCTTTAGTAATATATGAAATAAGTAGAGGATGGGAGTGACTGAAATGACTATTGTATGCATTGTCCTATTAAAATTAGAAGCCCACTAAGATAATTTGAGTGCATAAAACAAACCTAGCTCACCACAATTAGAGAACTCTATGCATGAAAACCCCCTTAGGAGAGAAGGGCACTCTCAAATCTATAGGCAAGAAGTTTCACAAAAGCCATTTTATTACACTTCAACTTAATAAAGAAATAATACATAATTGATTGCACTCATGTTATATAGTGGATCCCACTAAATGGGGGAAACCTAGTAGTTATTGCAAATTCAACAACATTTATTATCCATTAAAACCAATATAAATTTTTTTAGACAAACCGACACATGCTAAGGGTATATTGTATACAATATGCAACAAAGTAAATCTTATGTCTAAACTTGAAAACAAATCATCCAGCACAAAAAATAGTCAACCTTAAGCAATATGCTTGACATGTGACACACAAATTGATGCGGCTATGTAAAAAATTGTCCACTACCTACCGTAAATAGCAATGTATTACTAACAATATGCTCATTAATCCTCTTGCATTAGATTTAATTTCCATACTCCAATGAGAAATGCATAGCACACAACTTATAAATAATCTAATGAAACAGTAGTAGTATTAAAAAGCATACTTGTACTGGCTTGAAGTTTCAAATAAATTTCATTCTAACCTCTTCCTAATGAACCCTTGCTTAATCTTTCTTGTAAAGAATGCCTAACAGCACTTGCCATGGCCAAATGATAAATAATACAAAGAAGATGTTAAAAGCATCCAGTAACTAACCGATAATGCCACTTTCATGCATATTGTGTGTAAGAGTATGAATGCAACAACTAGTTTTATTAACAACCATAACTACAAGAATCTCTAAGATAACAATGTGATGTAAGCAATAAAAAATAGAAGATTGAAAAGTGACCTTACTTGTAGAATCCTATGGAGGTTTATTGTTAATTTGTAAGACAATTGACTTGTTGCTCAAAGAAGTATCCTTACTTAAATCAACAAACATTAGAGCCTGATAAGTGTTTAAGTAGATATATATATATTAAGTGAGAATTAACATATTTTTTTCCTTGATTTTGGCATGTTTTTGAAGAATTTAAATTTTAATTGAGCAATAATTTGATTTCAAGGCTTTGATAGATAGAGGAATTAGAAAGGAAGAAAACGAATCCAATTTTACTCAATTTAAAGTTAAATTGAATAAGTTATGAAGGTTTAACGTTAGACATGACCTAGACATGACCGTGTTGGTTGGTTATGTTGAAGTTGAAGATTCACAAAAAGATACACGGGAGTTAGACATGACTATGTTTAGGTTATGTCTATTAGAACGTCATGTTTTACGTGGTTTTGAGCTATAAATTGAACATAACCCAAAACACAATCGTGTTGGATAGGGTATTGACCTAAAAACGTGGAGTTTTGGATATACATTATATAAATAGAGGAGGACTTTACACTTAGAAGATTAGACGGTATTTGTGCTATTTGTTCTAGGGTTTTAGAGGAAGAAAACGACTACTCTTTAGACTTCAAGCATCTAGGGTTTCTCTTACTTGGAATTGATTTTCTTAATGATGCATGTCATTACATCATTGATGAATTCGGTTCCCAATATGTTTAGTGCTTAATCTCCTTAGTATCTAGAATAGTGGAACCTAGATTTATTATATGACTTAAGATTTTCTTGTAATATTCAATGGATTTTTATGTTTATTAATTCATGCATGTGTTCTTTATTTTGATTGGTTTAATATTACTAGTGTATTAACTTGTCTTTTTGATATTGTATGTCGAGATTAAGAGATGTAATATATAATTAGATCTTGCATGCATGAAGAGGATTAATGTAATTTTAGAGATAAGTAATATGGTTCTTTCAAAATTATTTAATTTAGTTATGGAAATTTGTTATTCTTAATGCAATCTTTAATTATGTTATTGTGAATAGATTCAAATGGGTAATTTTAAGATTAAGGTTTAATAGGCTTAAGAAAGTCATTAGACTAAATTAGGGATTCTCCTAATTAATGAATTGTAAGAAGAAATCAAATACTTATTGTTAATTTCACATAATAATAACTAGGGAAGTAACATCTAGATACTAGTTTTACTGACTTAAAGTTAATTTTAATTGATTTGCTCTTTTTTCTTTGTATAAAATCTTAGTTCTTAATTTAATATTTCATTATAGTTTTTAGATTAATCAACTCTACCATTTATCAGTTAAATAATATAGTGTAGGTTAGTATATTCGTAATCCATGTGGGATGATATCCGTATTTCATACACTATATTACAAAATATGATAGATATACTTGCCTCACATTAAGTTTTTAGCATTGTTGCTAGGGATTTTGATATTAAGAGCACTAGTCACCTTATAAATTTAACCATTTTTCTTGTTTTTTCTTTATTTACTTGTTTTATTTTTGTTTTATAGTGCATAACAAAAAATAATCCACTAGACATACTGATATTTGATTTAGAAATTGAAAGGGTAGTAAGGTGGTTATGAAAAATAGTACAGCAAATAGTGGAGGCATTGAATTAAGGATCTCCTTTGAGAATTAAGATGGAAGAGGGAGGGGTAGAGTTGGATATCATGGGCGAAGAAAATTAGAACCAATAGCGGACTATGTCTGATTACTTCAAACTTTCTTTAGTTAGAGCCAACTTAAGTATCATAAGGCCACCTGTCATTACTAACAACTTTCAAATTCAACCTCATATAATATGATGGTGTAGTAGTTTGTCTAATTTGATAGACTACAAGATGAGGACCCCAATAATCACATATTAGATTTTCTAGAGATTTGTGACACTTTTAAGATCAATGGAGCTTCGGATGACACGATAAAATTGTGGCTTTTTCCCTTTTTATTGAGAGGACAACCAAAGCAGTGGCTGAATTCACTCCCAAGGGGATTTATCACAACCTAGGATAATATGGCTCAATTTTTTTGGGAAAATACTTTCCACTTGTTAAGATCGCCAAACTTTGAAAGGACATATCATCTTATGCTCAACTAGAGGTTAAGACTTTGTATGACTCTTAGGAGAGATACAAGGAATTATTGAGGAGATGCCCACATCATAGCTTATCACTTTGGATGCAAATTCAAACTTTCTACAATGGTTTAAATCTATCAACTAGGTAAATGATAGATGTTGTTGCAAGGGGAATGTTGAACATGAAAACACCTAAAGAGGTTCAATCTTTAATTGAGGACATGGCCATGAATAATTCTCAATGGGAAGGTGCTAGTATGAGAAATAGAATCACTGGTTATGAGGTGAATGCATGCCATAAGTAGGAAGTTAGATGCATTTTCTGTAAATCTAAAGTGTAGCCTAAGAGAAGTTGATGTCGAAAATTAGTGGGAATAGGCTGACTACTTAGGAAACTCCTCTAGGCTACAAAAAAACCCCTATAGTAACACTTACAACCCAGGGTAGAGAAATCATTCGAATTTCTCTCAGAGCTATTAGAATCAAAATCAGTAGAGGATGAACTTACCTCCCTTAAGATTCTAGCAACCCCTACCGCATGAAAAGAGATTAGGTTTAGAAGAACTTTTAACTAAATATATTCAAACTAAGGAGGCTAGATTGCAAAATACAAAAACTTCTTTCAGGAATCAAGAGGCCTCTATCTGTAACCTGGAAAATCAAGTGGGATAACTTGCTAAGGTAATGGTTGAAAGACAACAAGGGATACTGCTAGGAAACATTGAGATGAATCCTATAGAGCATGTGAAAGCATTAACCCTTAGAAGTGGAAGGGAGTTGCAGCTTAAGTAGAAAACTATAGAAGGGTCAATAAAGAATGAAGAGCAAGTTAAAGAAAAAGAGAGTATAGAGCCACCAAAAGTAAGAGAATACAAACCACCTATACCATATCCTCAGTGTTTGAAGAAAGACTACTTTGATGAGCAATTTGGTAAGTTCCTCGATATGTTTAAATAAATACATATCAACTTACCCTTTTTTTTATGCCCTATTGTAGATGCCTAAGTATGCCAAGTACTTGAATGATTTATTATCTAACAAGAGGAAGCTAGAGGAGATATCAACTACAACATTAAATGAGGAATGCTCTATGCTGATGCAAAAGAAGTTGCCACAAAAATTGAAGGTTCTAAGGAGTTTTACTCTACATTATTTTATTGGCAATTTACCAATAAATGGAGCTTTAGCTGACCTAGGTGCAAGTATAAATCTAATGCCACATTATATGTTAAAAAAGTTAGGATTAGGGAACCCTAAACCAAAATATATGCGCATTCAATTAGCTGATAGGTTCGTAAAGTATCCCATCGGTATTATTAAAAATGTGTTTGTTAAGGTAGGTACATTTATTTTTCCGATGAACCTTATAATCCTAGATATAAAGGAGGATATCAAAGCACTACTAATTTTAGGTCACCCTTTTCTAGCTACTTATAGAGTAGTTATAGATGTAGGAAATCAAATGTTAACTCTGAAAGTTGGGGATGAAGAGAGAACTTTCAAAACACTTGAGAAAAATTAACAAACCCCTAAGAGCAATGATACCTATTATTTCTTAAATACATCTAACCTGATTGGTTCCACTTGTGTGTAGAATGACATTTATTCAAACCTAGGTTAGCAACATCTTGTTCATGACAAGAAAAAAGGGTTTGGATAAATTCATGCAATTTGAGTGCCGAAATTTTCATGGTTGTCCACTTAACTAAAAAAAAGGAAGTATGTCGAGTCAATGATGTTAAACAATAGTGCTTCTTAAGAGGCAACCAAGTTTAGTTTTTTCTTTTCTTTTTCTTTTTTAATTTAGTTTAATTTAATTAGATTCACTTTCATTTTTACACTTAGTTAATAAAAAAAAAAAGCAAGTCACAATTTTTTGCAAGTTTGACATAACCACTAACATCGTCATGTCAAAGGGTGAGTTGAAATGCTATTGTTTTTTGGATATAGCACAACGGTTAGACACGATTGTTTCATGGTTGTGCCAAAACATTTGACAAAGGTCAATTTGCACCAAGAGTTACACGACCTTTAGACATAGTTGTGTCTAAGGTCATGTTGGGTGTATCCTTATAGAAAGTTATATGGTATTTAGACATGACCATGTTTCGACTGTGTTGACTTTGAATCTGCTATTTTATGGGTACGGACACAAGAAAATGAGGAGATTCTGGTCATGATTACAGTGAATAATTTCTTCGATTACTTTTGCAGTGACGATATTTACAATGGCAATGATATTCGCAGTGACGATATTTGTAATGACAACGACATTTGCAGTGACTATATTTGTGGTTATAACTATATTTGCAACGATGATATTTGTGATGACGACGACATTTGTAGCGACCATATTTGCGACGACGACGACATTTGCAGCGACCATATATTGATGTTATATGAGTAAAATGAGAAAAAAGAATAAAAGAAAAAAAAAAACTCCTCAAGGAGGATTAAGAAATCCTAAAGCCTTAAGTCTTAAGCCTAAAGCCCAAAGCCCTTCTTATTCGTAGTATAAATAGGATCATCCACTAGAAACCTTAAACTAAACCTAACTCTAACCTAGAGCCCTTTCATGGATATAAAAAGATTGTCCCACTTGAAACCCTAACTTTAACATGAAGAAGCAAAAGAAATCCTCCTCCCTCGTGAAGATGCAAAGGTAGAGATGGCACTTCAGTGACTGTTTTCCAATTTGTGATCCTCTTTTCTTCTTATTTCTCTCTAGAAATGTGGTGGTTATGTGGTTCATATGTATTTAAATGGAATTGTTGCAAGATCTTTGCAAGTGGTTGGGTCTATAGCAAATGAAAAAGCAAGTCCATTGCTTGTTGGGTTCTTTATATAGTCTCATAAATTGTTTTTTTGTAGGGGTGAAGAAGTGAGGGCATCCTAACCATTCACATGAAATTAAAGAGCAAAAATGTGAAAGCAAGTGATATCTTGGAGCAACTAGAGTAGACCATATGAGCAATAGTGGAAAAGTACATTATGTCATTGCCGCAAATATAGCAGCTACAAATGTCACCGTCGTTGCAAATATTTTTTATGCAAATGTTGTTATTGTTGCAAATATTGTTGCTACAAATGTAGTCATCGTCGTCGCAAGTATCGTTGTTGCAAATGTCATCGTCATCGCAAATATCCTTGCTATAAATATCGCTGTTGCTACAAATATTATTGTCGTTGCAAATATTGCCACTACAAATGTAGTAGTCATTGTCGCAAATATAGTCGCTATAAATGTCGTAATCATTGCAATTATCGTCATCGTTGTAAATATCATCGCCACAAATATAGTTGTTGCAAATGTTGTCGTCAACACAAATATTTTTGTTGCAAATGTCATCGTCATTGCAAATATCGTCACTGCAAATGTAGTTAATGTCGCCACAAATATAGTCACTGCAAATGTCATCGTCGTTGTAATTATCCTTGTTGCAAACATTATCTTTGTTGCAAATATTATCACTACAAATATCATCGCTGTAAATCCCGTTGTCATCGCAAATGTCATCATTGTCACAAGCATCGTCACTACAAATGTGGTTGTCGTTTCCACAAATATAGTCGCTGCATATGTTGTTGTTGTCGAAAATATCATCACTGCAAATGTAGTTGTCGTCACCTTAAATATAGTCGTTGCAAATGTCATCATTGTCACAAATATTGTCGTTGCAAATGTTTTTGCCTTATTCCAAATATAGCTGCTGCAAATGTCATCGTTGTCGCAAATATTGTTGCTGTGAATATAATTGCTACAAATGTCATCATTGTCTCAAATATTATTACTCTAAATGTAGTCATTATCACTGCAAATATCGTCACTACGAATATTGTTATCATCATAAATATCATTATTGCAAATGTAGTCATTGTCGCCGCAAATACAATTGCTACAAATGTTGTTGTTGACATAAAAAATTTTGCTGCAAATGTTGTTACCATCACAAATATAGTCGCTGTAAATGTAGTTGTCATTGCCACAACTATAGTCATTACAAATGTCATCGTCGTTGCAAATGTCGCTATAAATATCGTCGTTGTCACAAATATCATTGTCGTAAATATGGTCACTGGAAATGTCGTTGTCATTGCAAATATTGTCGCTACAAATGTCGTCATTGTCATAAATATTGTTGCTGCAAATGAAGTTGTGGTCATCGCAAATATAGTCGTTGCAAATATCATCGCCGTTGCAAATATGGTCTCTACAAATGTCATTGTTGTCGCAAATATCATCGCCGCAAATATAGTCGTTGCAAATGCCGTCGTTGTCACAAATATTATTGCTACAAATTTCATTGTCATTGCAAATATCGTTGTTGCAAATGTAGTTGTCATTTTTGTAAATATAGTAGCTACAAATGTCGTCATCATTGCAAATATGATCACTGCAAATGACATTGTCATCGCAAAAGTCCTTGCTACAAATCTAGTCATCTTTGTCGAAAATATAGTTGCTGCAAATGTCATCGTCGTTGCAAATATCCTCGCTGCAAATATTATTGCTAAGGTTGTCAAACTCGTGAGTTAACTCGTACGATTCAACGATTTTACGAGTTTGGATACATATTTCTAGTTAACTCGCATACAAAATCGGGGAGAAGTAAAATCTTAATAGAATCGCGATTTTGAACAGTAAAATCGTCAAAATCGCGAGTTTGAACGTTTCCACCGATTCCACAATATTGCACAATTAAGTAAAATTTTAGCCATCTGGATTCGGATGAACAAATATGTAATAATAGCTATTCATAGCAGGACCCACGTGCTTTCCTGTCATAGGGGAGTATGAGCTATACCTCAACATGTTCGTCGATCATCACTCCTCTCTTGTCAGTCTGTTGTGTTGCATTAAAGTCTTTGTGTTTGTGTTCGTGTTCGTCGATTGTTAGTCTTCTTATTCCTATTTGTGATCATGTTCGTGTTAAAGCACTCATTTTTTATTGTTGCAACTTTTCTTATTTTAATTAATATTTTTGTAATAGTAAATAAAATAAATGGTAGATAACTTTAACTTTATAAGAACTTTTTAGATTTTTAATTTTATAGGAAAGGTATAAATGTATTTATATTTCTATCTTTTCAATATCTCGTAGTTAAGTAAATATGAGATATTGTTAAGTAAATATATTTTGAATTAATAATCACGAATAGTGTAAAACTTTATCTAGTAATATATAATTTTGAAGGTTTCTTGTTATAGTATCTTCTTTATTATTTACTTTTGGTTAGTAATTATTTGTCATTTTTTAATATTACTCCTTTCTAATAGTATATATTCGTTATCAACTTTTATTTATTAGTAATTTCTTAAAGTCACAATTGATTTTTAAATTTTATCTATTATCTTTTAGCTTTTGTATATATAACTAGGTAAAACTTGCTTTATACATGATTTATCATTTTAGAAATAAAATATCTATATTATACAACTTATGCTTGATTATCTATATTATGACTTTTATTGCAAATTTGCAATTTATGGCTAAAATAAATGCTAAATATCCTTATTTCTATTATTCATTATATTTTTTAATGACTATTGTAAGTAAATTTATAATATTTGGAAGTTATTTTACATAGGTTGTAGAAACTTACGTTTCTACGTTCTGATTCTATGGACCTCTTAGCAATTCTATGTAAAATCGCGATTTTGACAACCTTGATTATTGCTGTCGTAAATATCGTCGCTATAAACATTACTGTCATCGCAAATATTGTCGCTACAAATATTGTCGTTGCAAACATTGTTGCTACAAATGTAGTCGTCGTTGCCATAACTATAGTTACTACAAATGTGATTATTGTTGCAAATATAGTCGTTGTCAAGAATATTATCATTGTCGTCATAAATATCGTTGCTGCAAATGTCATTATTGTCGTAAATAGAGTTGTTGTCATCACAAATATTGTCATCGCAAATATTGCACAACAAATGTAGTCGTTGTCATTGCAAATATAGTCGCTGCAAATGTCAATGTAATCGTAAATATCATCACTATGAATATCATTGTTGTTGCAAATATTGTCTTTACAAATGTAGTCATCATCATCGCAAATATTGTTGCTGCAAATGTCATCATCGATGTAAATATTTTTGTTGCAAATGTCATCATTGTTGCAAATATCGTCGCTGCAAATATCGTCAATGCAAATGTTATTGTCATCGTAGTTATAGTCGCTACAAATCTCCTTATCATTGCAAATGTCATCGTTGTCACCAATATCGTCATTGTGAATGTAGTCATCGTTCCCACAAACATAGTCATTGCAAATGTCATCGCCGTCTCAAATATTGTTGCTACAAATGCAGTTGTTGTCGTTGCAAATATAGTGGTTGCAAATGTTGTCATCACAAAGATGGTCACTGCAAATATCGTCGTTGTCACAAATATATATGTATATATATATATTACTTGTATGAAATTGAAGAAAACAATTAACTTTCACATTTGTTATAATCATATAATGACTTACCAAGCCATATAACTATTGATAGAACATTTTAGGCCTATCCCTTCCTCCCCCTAGGGCCCATTTTAGCTCACTTAGATTCTCGTTCGAGCTACTTTCGTCCATACTAACCTCTTTCAATCTAAAATTATAAGATCTAACTTTAAGTTTGAAGTTCTCGACCTCCTCTAGATTGGATCTCTACACCTATCCTCATAATGGCAAACACGAGAGAATGAAATAGATAACAAAAGGGATTAGTCAAAGATACACCTCACTATATTAGGAGAAGATCTTGAGAATTAACATACTTTCTAAGTTATGATTATTTACAATGCTTATAAATAGAGGATAAAAACGACAAGATAGGGGACTTTTGAAATCTTTGATTCTCGATAATCATATATTCCTTTTACTCTTCTCTTGTGTTGACTTAAGCATCGGAGTGGCTATGTCAAAACAAACTTCAACACCACCCATAAACTAATTTGTTTCCACTTTGCAGGCAATTTAACCTGCTTCCAAAAACTTGGCACAACATTTGATGCCGTCTTCATGATCTTACTCATAACTAAACAAATGGCACCTCACTCTAAAACAACTAAATTGAAGGAAATGGTGGATGCTCTAGTGGTGGATCAAACCATCTAAGCCTTAATGTCCCAACAACAACCTCACCCTCAAACTACATACACAACCTCCAAGCAAATTGATGCTAGACATTTCTTAAATTTGGAAAATCTCTACAAAACATTAGCAGCCCAAAACGAGAAAGTAAGAAATAATAATCCAAAGCTTCAAGCCCTAATGGTAAAATTGGAGCAGTTTAACAATATGCTAGAATTAGAGAATGTGTCTACACATTCTCCAAAACCACCGCGTAACAATATTCTACCATCTCTACAAACACTAGTTTTATAGACAACTCAGCAAGCTAGGTTTGTGGAGAACCACGACTTTGCTCCTGTTAACCCAATCATTCTAGTAGTGTCTTAGGGTAGAAAATGTTTACATTTTACCCTATTAATTGCATTAAGCAACAACAATGCCAATCTTTATTAGAACAACATACTCGAGCCATTAGACGCTTGTACACCGATTAACAAGCAGGTCGATGACATGGACATTAATTAAATTGATGATTATATCAAGTAGCTCTCTAACCTAAAAGAGAGCAAGAAGGCTAATCCATTAGCTAGATTTTTGACAAATCAGACCCCTTTCACTCAGGTAATCTAAGACAAGGTCTTATCTCCAAACGTCCAGCTCCTACAGCTTGACACATATGATGGGACTATAGACCCAAATGACCACCTTTGCCATTTCAAAACAATGATGAACTTGCGTAGCCTTAGCAATGTGGTCTCTTGTAAGGCTTTCCTAAGCACCCTATGTAAGGTTATTCATACATAGTATCACAATTTACCACATAATTCCATCTCTTCATTCAATGAATTGGTCAACCAATTCCAACAACATTTCTTAGTTAGAAAGCTCCCTATGAAAGACTCATTAACCCTAAACTTAATTAACTAGGGTCATGATGAACTGATCAAGAACTACCTTGTTTGGCTCAACATTGTGATGTTGGAAATCCCTAACGTCAATAAAGGTGTTGCCTTTAATGTGATCATTCAAGGTGTCAAGTCTACTGGGGATTTCTTCAAACCTTTGGTAAAGAACAAGCTTAATAGCTTTGAAGAATTTAGGGAAAAAGCAAGGAAGTACATCTAGTAGGAGGACTTTAGCTTAGCTCAAAGGTAGTTCAACTAGAGTAGGTCGGACAAAAAGAAAGTTAGTAAAAGATTCATCAAGGACCACTTAGGTTAAAAGCAAGGTGAAGGGTTATCACCGGATGATGGTATAAGAGACTGGAAATGCTTTATCCTAAGCTTCACAACATATACCCCATTGAATTAGCTAGTAAAGGATATTTTCATGGAAGTTTGCAACATGAGTGTCCTATTTAAACCAACAAGATTATGAAAAATTCTAACGAATATTACAACTTCCATAGGGATAGGGGCCACAATACGGATGAATGCTATCAGCTTAAAAATGCTCTTAGAGATCTTATCCAATGTGGATACCTCTAAGAGTATATCACTAACCCCACTAACTTCATTGAATGACCTACTCAATGATGGTAGGGAGAGGAAGGTCATAATGCACTAAAAGAAGGCAACAATAACAATCGCCCTAATTGAGCCCCTAATAGTGTTATTAACACCATTGTTGGGGTACCCCAATGAATAGACTAGTTGAGCTCTTTGAGTTTAGCTAACACCCCAACTAGCTAATGGGTCATGAGTCTGCACAGTAAGAAGCCAAGAGTGGATACATTTGTATCCTTTTTTCTATGAAGATCTTGAGGGGATTCACAACCCTTATGACAATGTCTTAGTGATCAGTGTAAAGATTGCCAAATTCAACGTAAGAAAAATCCTAATTGACATAAGTAGCTCCACGAATATACTCTTTAAACATGCTTTCGACCAAATGCAACCTAAGCTCAAGACTAATATGAAGACATATAATCATGATTTGTATGGGTTCAATAACCAACCCATACAGGTTGCAGACATCGTCACCCTCCTTATGGAACTTAGAGATGACAATACTATGGCTTAGCACAATATAGAATTCTTAGTGGTAGACTGCTAGTTGCCTTACAATGTAATCCTTGGACAACCAAGCCAGAGCACATTTAAGATGATTTCCTGAATGCTGCACCTAAAGGCAAAATTCCCAATGCTCGAAGGAGTAGGTGTGTACCAAGGAGACCAAGAGCTGGTGTGCAATTTATATTTGAAGGCCTTAAAGCGGGTAAAGGTTTTCACTATAGAAGTTAGACCTGAGGAAATCTAGGGTCTAGAAGAGAACCGACCAAGGAGATAGAAGAAATCCAACTTGACAGTAGCACTAAGCAAACCATGTAGGTAGGATTGTTAATGTCTATAAAACTCAAACATTGGCTTGTCAACTTCCTTAGGTCCAATAGAGATGTGTTGTCTGGTCCCCATTAGACATGCTAGGCATTTTCCTCGAAGCGATGATGCATTGCCTCAACATTGATAGCAATGCTAAAGTTGCTAAGCAACAAAAGAGACATTTTGCACTAAAGCAACACGTTACTATCGAAGAAGAGGTGTAAAAGCTACTAAAGGTAGGATTCGTTAGGAAGAAACATTACTCAACTTGACTAGCTAATTGTGTATTAGTTAGGAAGTTTAATGGGAAGTGGCAGATGTGTGTAAACTATACAGAGTTCAACTACACCTGCTTAAAGGACTATTTTTTCCTCCCTCAAATCGACCAACTCGCCGATTCTACCTCTAGCCATGCAATCCTTAGTTTTATGGATTTTTTTTTTTGACATAACTAGATCAAGATGGAGCCAAAGGATGAAGTATATACTTTGTTCGTCACTAACTTTGGAATTTATTTCTATAAAGTCATGCCTTTTGGGCTAAAAATGTAGGGGCCACATACTAGAGGTTAGTGATGACGATGTTCGAATAGTCAATTGGGCGGAATATTGAGGTGTACGCTGACTATATGATTATCAAAAGCATAAGGCCCAATGACCATCTTCAAGACTTGCAAGAGACATTCAACACCTTAAGGCAATATAGTATGAAGTCGAATACCCAAAAGTGCATATTTGAGGCCACCTTAGGTAAGTTTCTTATATACATGATCACACAACGTAGCATCGAAGCTAACTTGGAGAAGATATGAGTCATACTTGAAATGTAGCCCTCTATGTCAATAGAAGACGTACAACAACTTATAGGATAAGTTGTCGCACTAAATAGATTTGTCTCCAAAAATGGAAATAAGTGTTCTGAGTTCTTCAAAGTCCTGAAGAACTCGGTAAACTATCAGTGGACTGAATAATGTTAAGCTACATTCAAGAAGTTGAAGCAGCTCTTGTTAAGTCCACCTGCACTCTCAAAGCCAGTCTCAAGTGATGACTTATTTTTATATCTATTCGTTGGTGACCAAGTTCTTTCTTTTGTACTAGTACAAGCTGAAGGTAGGGAGTATAAGCTAGTCTACTACATTAGTCATGTCCTTCAAGGGCCTAAAAAGAGGTACTTAAAGGTGGAGAAATTTGCCTCAGTGGTGGTGATCTCGTTTAGAAGACTACGACCTTATTTTGAAGTGCATCAAGTAATAGTCTTAACAAATCAATCACTATAAAACATATTACACAAGCTAGATATGTCAAGTCGGATGATGAAGTACACCTTAGAGTTAAGCACTTTTGGGCTACAATATTGACCAAGAAAAGCAATAAAAGCCCAAGACATTGCGAATTTCCTCGAGCTAAGAATTTCGATGTTGATAAATTATTGAAGCTAGCATAAAAAAGTATTCCTAACCTAGGCAGACATGAGAAGAAGGTCTTTATCAAGTACCTTCTAGACAAGAGCATTAAAAAGAAATTAACTCAAAGCAATGAAATTCTTCATATAACAGTTGAACCATGTTGGATGGACCTTATTATGGCTTATATAAAGAACGACACCCTTCCACAAGATGGAAAGCAGGCTAAGAAGCTCATGTACAAAGCTATAAACTATACTATTCTTAATGACCTTCTCTACAAAAGAGGCTTGAGCATGCCACTCCTTAGATGTGTTTGGCCAAAAAGGCCAATGGTTGCTGGAAGAATTA
Source organism: Laguncularia racemosa (assembly GCA_037954665.1). Taxonomy (NCBI): domain Eukaryota; kingdom Viridiplantae; phylum Streptophyta; class Magnoliopsida; order Myrtales; family Combretaceae; genus Laguncularia; species Laguncularia racemosa. The sequence continues at coordinate 2,572,748 of JBBMOL010000072.1, forward strand.
CACACGGGGATATGTAGAAACTATATAAATAATAGAGCCCTTTATATTAAAGTGCTTAGGCTTGGTTACTATTGGCTTACCATAAGGGAAGACTAGAAGTGCTTCATAAGGAAGTGTGCAATGTCAAAAATATGTACCTATGGAGTAGACACCAAGCAACTACTTGCAATCCCTTATTAGCCCTTAGCCTTTTACTTAGTGGAGATTAGACATTTTAGGACCCTTTCCCAAAGTATTTAGGTAGTGATAGTTCATTAATTTTGCTATAGAGTACTTCACAAAATGGATAGAGGCCGAAGCCGTAGCTAAGAAATATTGAAGTCTTTGTCCTCAACAACATTCTCAATTGATATAGTGTTCTATACATATTGATAATAGATAATGGGATGTAGTTTGGTAACCAGAATTTTTGACAATTTTGCAGTGACAATCACATTAAGGTTTAGTACACCTTAATGGCACACTCCTAATCAAATGGACAGGTATAAGATAAAGGTAAGTAGGTAGATGAGCTTTTGATCATCTTGTGGGGGTACCAAACTACTTATTAGACCTCCGTAGGGGAAACACCATTTAGGCTTGCCTTTGGCTTGGAGGCCGTTCACCCCATCGAATTGGAGGTTCCAAATATGAGAACGTAAAATATCGACTTAGCAACCAACCAGCTAAGACTACAAGCTAACATCTACACTATAGAAGAGATATGTGACACTGATTGGATACGAGTAGCCAGATGTCAACACTGAGCTGCTCGCTATTACAACAAGAAGGTCAAGCATAAGGTTTTCCGACCTAGCAACCTAGTTTGCAAAAAGTTAGATACAACCAAATCTTAATAAGGCCAAGGAAAGCTTGCACCAAATTAGGAGGACCCAATCAAAGTGGTTGTAGACTAAGGCAATGAGGTGTATAGGTTAGAAAGATTAGATGGCTAATCTATTCCCTACACTTGGAATTTCAACAACCTTAAGACTTACTTTGATTAAGTTTTTTCTTGTTTGTTTGTATATTTGACCACTTCAACAATGAATGAAATTATTGTACATTATACATCTTATTATTTTTAATTATGTTTTTATGCCCTGTCTCTACCTACCTTGAAGTGAATCAACTTACTAAGCTTGTCAAGTCCCAACCTATTTAAGGTAAAAGAACTCTTGATCATGATTAGTCCCGACCTTACCATAGTTAATGGACTACTAGGAACATCAAGTCTATACTTTAAAGTCGATAAGCTAATGGACTCTTGATGGCCTGATGTCTCTACCCCTTTAAGAGTGGATGGACTTTTTAGCTCTTAAATTACTATTAAATGGTTAGAGTATTTAACCTCTTTAGGTCTGCCTAGGAAAATTTATGGGTAACTTGTTAACATGGCCTAAAATCCAAATGTCTAAGAATACCTCACAAGTATAACTTGCAAAATAAAAAGTAGACTGGAAATTAAGATCATCGAACAGATAAGTAACCAAAGTCATGTAATAAGTAAAAGAACCATCCAAGATAAACAAAACATAAAGGTGGTAAACATGAGCATCTTGCACTTAAAATTAAGATCATCAAAGTCTATCAAAATAGATATTTTTAAAAGTTGGCATATCAACTTAGAAAATAATAAATGGAAAAGTAAAATTTTTCTATCAATGTTTGAGGAAGGGATTATTAAAGCTTCAATGATCTTATTTATCTTTGCTGTGGCAATCTTCTTGGAGGGTACAACTTGAAAGGTAGAGGCAAATCTTCTAGAGGGCCTAAGCTTAGAGGGGGTAGAGGAGTAGTATCCTTAGGGCGTTCCTAACTTAATGCTCATCTTTGGTCATGTTTTGTCTCACCTTGTGGGGGTTACTCACGAGGAGGATCCTCAAGCATTCCCCCATCACCTTGTTCGATCTCATTAACCACCTCCTCTTTGATGCTTTCTTCAAGTTCGTCGCACAAAGAGACATAGCTGAAGCCATACTCTAGGTGTACCTTAAGAATTTCTGATTGAGTAGTTTGGATGCCCCTAGTAAATTTGCACTTTAAAGGTCTACCCACGCTTCATTATCCATGATTTTGTCAAAGACCTCCCTCTCCACTATGGCTTGATCTATCTGATCAACAACATGAGTCTCTAAGTTTAATAGGTGAGCTTGGTCATGATCAGCCTTGATTCGAAGTTGTTTGATCTTCTCTTGAACGTCTCATTCAACCTTGTCCTGCATGTCTTCCTTCTGCTTTTATGTCTTGTATGCTTTCACAAGTTAGGTAATAAGCTTCTTATTTTCTTCACGCATACTCTTACTAGATTGCTTTGCCTCCTCCGACCTCTAGGAATACTCGGCATTTATTTTCACCTTAAGCTCCACCCGAGCTTTTAAGGTCCTAGCTTTACTTTTGTTCATAGCTTCAGATCTTGAAGTTTTGTAACTTGGCGTAGGGATTCCTCTTAAGCCAAGCGGGCTTGAACTTTTCCATTCTTGACTTTCTGTGATAGTACACAAACGTCATTAGATAACTTGAGATACCCATTGTATAACCTTTAGTGTTTGGAGATAAGAGGCTCATGCTTGGATCTCATGTCCCCTACCTATTTAAGCTCAACATCCTATAGCTCAAACGTCTTGATGAGATAGGATAGAATTGAAAAAAAAAAAAAAGATTAGATTACAGGCTGATTGCATTTTAAAAAAGTCATGAGCAAATATATATTTCCAAGAGACTTACATCATGAAGCTTTAAGTGAAGCATTCCTTCGAGTGAATCCTTAGGCATGCCTTGTAAGCTTCTTTCTAAGGTAGCAGCATCCTTTGGTAAGATACATCGTCTTAGTAGCTTCCTACTTTGTTTAACATCCCCAATAGTCATGTCAAAGCAATATACCTCATAGAGTTAGGAAAGCGAGTTGAATGGGTCGGCCCGCCCTAACTTGCATCAGCCCGTGGATTAAAGTGGGTTGGCTCGCGATGGCCTACACATGATGTGAGTCAAAGAAGTTGGTCTACCTTACCTCGTGGGCCAAAGTGGACTAGCCTGCCTCGCACACAAAGATTTTTTTATATATATATATTATGAAATTAGAAAGTTAATGTAGTGGTTTAATACTTGCATATTTTGATAGTCAATATGAAAGGTTTATAATAATAAGTTTAAATCAAATTTGAAGTTTAAAAATGAGGTAATGTATATTTTATAAAAAAAAAATCTAAAGGAACCTCTTTAAATTCCACTTAAATGGAAAATTGAAATATTCTCATTTTGACAAATTTATAACCCAAATTCAACCCAAAAATCTAATAGGTTAATATATATTTAAAAAATTAGTATTCATCTTAAATTTTTCCAACTTTTTTTTTTTGTGTTACAAAATATGTAAGTAAACTAATAATTAAGGATATATAACTTCCAAGCTAAAAGTAAAATATACGAAGTCTTTATAAAGTATTGTATTAATAGTTTCAGGATATATTATACACAAAATTACTTCTATTTGATTGCTTTCAAATTGTACATTTTTAATTACCTTCCTATAAATAAGAGAATTAGATTTAGTCAATGCTTTTGCAACCTAATAATATAAATACTAATTTTCCAACAAAATGAATTTAGGTTTAATTCTCATTTCCCTGATAAATAAATAAAAAAAGATAGAATTAAATCTATATGCAATTACTTTTCTTTATATGTAGACTCTAAAATCCTATATATTAATAAATTAATACAAAATACACTCAAAATTTTATGTATGATTAGCTACACCTATATTCGCTAAAAAGAATTTATTTTTAAGCGACATATAGAACTTATTTAGTTAATGAGTTTAATCCCTAGTAATTGGTTTTATGTTACACTATAAACACAAATGTTTCATCCAAATGCTTTGTAGAATGAATTATTGACCAACCAACTCATTTTTTTTTTTTCAAATGCTTGATTTCAAAATTTGCAAAATAAAGTTTTCTTTTAGAAGAAGGACTTAGATTTATACTATTTATGCAAAGAAGAATCCAAATTTCTCTAATATGCATTTAAGGCCTAGATTTGTACTATTTATGTCAAGAAGGACCCATAATAGTTAAACATACATTTAAGGATCTATTATTGACTCAATTTGAACTTGAAAGATCGATTGCTTGTTCAATCAAAGTTGATACTCTATACAACCACAATTAATTACTTTAAGGTTTTGTCTAATTTGAAAATTTGAAAACAACATCAAACAATAATTAAGCAAATGTAGCAATTATCAAAAAGTCTTTTTCATTAATTATACAGGAAAACATAGTAAATAATAAAGGAAATAAAATCTCATATATAGATCAATCATCATTCATCACCGTCATCATCAACCAAATTGGAGTCTCCATTTGATGAAGTAATCCCACTCTCACTCCCACTATCTTCTTCTTTATATATACATATAAAGAAATAATTAGATGTTAAACGTTTGAAATAGTATGTTATTAGAAAGTATTACCAAAAGAATAAAAAGAAATCAACTTCACAAGAAAATCCTCATAATCAGTTATGTGTACAAATTAAAGCTTCCACATTTGATGGGAGCATAGAACTACGATACTTATTAAGTACACAAGCACTGATGTCGAAAGCTAACTTAGACGCTATAGTGATAATTGGAATATTGAGCACATCAGAGGCTATAATGGACAAATTAGGATATCTTTGGTTTTGACTCTTCAAATGTTGTAATACATCCAATTCTAAGTAGAATTCCATATCCATTATTGGCTCATCTAGATAAATATCTAAAGAAGATTTGCTAGAATTTCTTACTTTTACTTGACGATATTCCTACATTATTAAAAAAGAAAATTAATTAAATACTGATATGTAATATTACAAAAAATATCATTAAAAAAAATGAAGTTATTATTAAACTTACATCCAAAGTAGCAAATTCAATCGCTAGACCCTTTCTAGACCCAAATTGTTGTGGTGTTGCTCCTTTACTACCATCTCTAGATGTGTCTTGTGTTTGAGAAGATGATCCAACTTGATGGCTTCTAGTTCTATATATGTGATTTATTTTGCTCTTCTCATATTTTCTAAAGAGCTTAGATAACTTGCTCTTTATGTGAATCGACTTCTCTTCATAAGTGAGGGGATCAATTTTATTAAGGTAGAACTTCAAAAAATTAAATTTCATCTGAGGATCAAAGATTGCTCTAAGTGCAAGGTCAATACTATATTCCCTTCAATATTTATCGAACTTCTGTTTCATTTTAATAGACATCTCTCTTATGACATGATCTTCACTACTTAAATTTTCATTCAATGAACATTTAATTCTACATACTTGCAAAAAATAGTGGTTTGAAGTTAGATACGAAGATCCTGATATTAAATTGGTAATACTATAAAAAAGGCTCAAAAACTTACATATCTTTTCTATTCTTCCCTACTCATCCATGGTTAGACAATATTTATAATGGAATCATTCAATTGAAGGCAAGAAAAAGCATGTTGATACTTAAGTTAAATGGAATTCTATCTAATAGCAACATCTAAGTGCAAACCAACATTGGTATCAATGTTGCCAACTTGTTGAACACACTCCAAAAAAATGTTTCATTTTACTTTTGGAGCCCTTCACATACTTCACACTCTCCCTTATTTTATGCAAGGCGTCACTGCTAATCGTCAACCCTTCTTTAGCGATTAAATGAAGAATATGAGCACAACATATAATATAAAAAAAAAAACCCACCACCACTTAACAAACTATGCTGCAAGTTCAGTTACTCTTTCAAGAAATATTGCATGCAATCATTTGTAGATGCATTATCTAATGTAAGGGAGAATATCTTTCTATCTATGCCTCAATCTTTTAAAAATTCAAAAACTTTCTTAGATAACTCAAACCTTAAGTGAGGAGGGAACATTTTACAAAAAGCAAGAATTTTATTATTGAGTTTCCATTTGTCATCCACATAATGACCGGTCAAACTAATATATCCTTCACTAGTGGAGATAGTCTTTACATCAGAAGTCAAGCACACTCTCCTTGGAATATTCTACAATATTTGTTTCAATTTAACCTTTTAAGCTAAATATGAATTCCAAACATTTAATGTAGCAATTTCCTTGAAATTGGCTTATAATAAGGATTTTATAGCCTCATAAACTGTGTAATCCTTCTATACTTAACAATTGAAAATGACAAATCATGTTCAATAATAGCCATTAACATTATCTCATGAGCAAATTTAGGATCTAGTTTTCTTAATCTTAACTTACCGGCATGATCAATTATCATATCACCAACATCATTATATCTAAGAATTTGACTTAAATGACACTTTCCTATATGTCGACATAAGGATGATGTTCCATGGCTATGTTCTCTAATAACATATTCCTTCCTATACGCTTTACATTTGGCTCTACCTTTACCATTTTTCCTAATACCTATTTTTGCAATATATCCCAAACCTTAGAAGAACTATTTGCTCGAGCCTTTTTGCTTGTAGGTTCTTCAAATTAAGAAGATCCTAATTGTACATTATCATTGTGCCCACTAACTTTGGACACATTGTCTGCATCAATAGGTTATATTGTATTTGTAGTCTCATTGTTTGTAAGATCCATTATGAAAATACATCAAAATAAGAAAATATCATAATAATTAATACCACTAACATTACATATCACACATCAAATGGATCCCTTTTGTTCTTAATTTATTAAAAATTGAATTTAAGATAAGATGTCTCAAACCCCAAATTGTAACTCCAATTCTCCAAATACATAACCATAAGCTCTATTTACGCATACCCCCTATCCTCAAACCGCAACTTTAAACCCTAACTCCAAATCCCAAATTGTAGCTTAAAACCTCAAATTGTAACTCCAAACCTTAAATTGCAGCTCCAAACCCTAAATTGTAACTCTAAACCCCAAATCGAAACTCCAAACCTAAACCCCAAACCCCTAAACCACAACTCCAAATGAACTCATAAATCAAACATAGCAGTTAACTAACTAGAAAAAAAAAAAAAACACAAACACAACAGGTGCAACACAAGTACAATATGAGGTTGAGGAGAGGACTCACCACATTGCTTGACAATAACGATGACGGTGACAAGGAGACGATGATGACGATACGGTGGATCGGTGATTGAGACGATGATGAGGCAATGACAGACAACTATGAATAATACGTACATGTGGTACTATTCTGTGATTAAGCCATGACCCATGACTTGTGAGGGCAGCTAGATAACTAAAACGAGAACAAGAATGTTCAGATTGAGAAGAGTCAAAAGACTATGGTGAGATGAAAGTATGAGAGAGAATGTGAGACTTAAGAGTGAGATGAACTTGTGAGTTGTGAGTGAGAGACTGAGAGTGGGACAAGGATGGTCTTCTCTTGGCTGATCTAATTTCAATTTCTTTTTTCCATTTTTTCTTTCTGTTTTTTCTTTAAATTGTGTGGGCTATACGGACTAACCTCTATCAGCATTGATGTGGCTCGCCCCAACTCGTGGGTCACGTGGGGTGGGCTAAAATAGCCCTCACATCTTGCGGGCTAAATTTTCTTGCCTCGCCATGCATTCCTAGGTCTAATACATCCCATTATGGTCAGAAAATGTGACCACTTGAGGGAGGAGATGGCAGACCAACTGTGAACGAGCCCTTGCTCCTCTCATTACTCTAAAGCAAGAAGTTGAGGTCCCATGCCACAATGGTGAGTTGCCAACTCTACACTAATCAACTTAGTATTAAGCCAGATTATGACATTGGGGGTAATTGTTGGAGGCCTCTCCTTAAAAGCTTCAACATGTGGCCTGTCCTAGCTTGATGAGATAGCCCTTCCTTAACCTTTCCCTTCGCTTTTTTTTTTTTTACATCTAACTATTAGATTCTCTACATATTGAGGAGGTGGTGCCTATCTTTCTTCATAACTAATTGTAAGGGGAATTTCTCACTGCATTCGCATAGGCACTTTTTAGGGCTTAGTTGTCCTTGACAAGTCCTCCTTTTCCTTCTTAGAGACTTAGGTTGCCCTCTTGTGTGTGAGTATTTCCGCTGGGGTACAATCTTTAAGTTATATGTCGGATAAAAGAAAATGTAATAAGCACACTAAAAACAAATAATTAAGAATTGCAAATATCGTGTTGAGCTAATAGCTCGCAAGGAGACTCATTCTACCCCCCTTCCCCTTATAGACTTAGCTAAATATTACTCTCTACGGTAGCTTATCTTGACACAACTAAGGTGATCGATGTACCTCCTTTGTCTTCTATAACGACATTATTCATCGATTTCCCGTCATAGAGGTGTTGGTAAGTTAATACCAATTGTTATTTGATCTTTTCAACCCATAGAAATATTAAAGAAGTTGCGGTGTAGCTCAGATGAGAATGTGCTTGCACAGGGCTTTAAATGCAATCAATAGTTTTGATGCATTTGGTATGAGTTGGGTCGAAGTGCCCAATGGTAGGTGAAAAATTCCTTCTAGAATTCATTGAAGGGAGCCTGCAACCTTGAACTCCATATGCTTTAAGTATAAGAAAAACCAGTGACCAACAATAAGGGCAACACAGACGTTGACCTACGACTTCTCAATCTTCTAAATGCGACCTTGTGGTTGGAAGTATTTCCTCATCTCTATTAATTCTCCATACGACATAAGGCTATAGACGCTGTTAGGAATATTTCCCTCCTCTACCAATGAATAAAGTGTTTACGCTTGCCATCTCTCCTCACCATCATTAAGATACACATCTCGTGGGATTTGTGCAATGGCTACCACAGTGTCAATATCTCTATCGAGACACCCAATTGATTCTTCAACTATGCTAGAGAATCTCTTCCATTGTCGTATGGGGGGAATACCTCTCTTAGTGGCCTCTCAGTTGGTTTGGGTATGGGAGGAAGAAGAAGATGCCATACTTATTTAGTAAATGGGAGTTACAAAGTTGTGACTGAGTTTAAAGTAAGAGGATTTGTAAAGCAATTTTTTTTTTCTAGTTATAGTGTAAACTTAAAATGGCAAAAGTGTGAAAAAGGCTAAGGTTATAGATATATATAGAGGAAGGTATGGAGAGCAAAGTAATGACCAATGGAAGGACATGATATGATGTTCTCAAATCTAATCTTAATACATGGCCGACAATTCAAATCAGCAGCTATGATTATATTCGCATGTTTCTCAAGGCATTGATAGTTGTGTGGCACATTTAATGTGCATGCATTTATGCAATAGGAGACAACTCAAATTAATACTTATTTGAGAAGGATCATGACCCCTTGAATTCTACATTAATAGATCAAGCCTTTAACGGTGCCATTCTTTGGAGCAATACTTACTACCTCAGGTTAGTGTAAAAGACTTTTACAATCATCGATGCCCCATAAAGATCAATCACCTCAGAGATGATTGTTTAGTCCTCCTAGGCGCCTCACTCGTTTATCACAATACTCATCATAGGTGGACCCATTTTAGGTCTCTTGCTTACTTAGGAATGTGGTGACTTAGAGTAGGAAGACTTAGGTTGGGTCACTTGCCTACTTGACCACCTAATAATGCCTTTGTCAGTAAGAGGTTAAGGTTCCAGACATAGAGTTTGTTGTGTGCAAGTCATCTTGTCTTCAAGACCTTCGAAGCTCATATAATTGTCAACTGTCTTTATCGACTAGTCATTAAAGAGGATCTTAGGGATTAATACACTTTTCAAGTTAGAGTCATCTACAACGCCTATAAATAGAGGATAAAGATGATCGAGTAGAAGACTTTTGAAATCTTTGATTCTCGATGCTCATATATTCTTTTTACTTTTCTCTTATGCTGGCTTGGGTATTGAAGTGGTTAGGACGGAACGAACTTTAGTACCTCCCATAGCCTAATTTATTTTCACTTTGTAGACAATTTAACTTCCTTTTGAAAACCCAGCAAAACAATAACATTCCAATATTAATATTAAATAGTTTCATCATATTATTTTAGGTACCCATATTGCAGGTACATGTATTAATGGGTACATATCCTTCTAATATTTTGATGCACTTTTAAATATAATGTATGTTTAAAATAAAAATCATCACAAGAGTTAGAACTTTTCAATTTCCGGAATTTCGTCTTCTTGCCTACAATAGGGAATATAATATATAGAAAAGTAAAAATTGTTCAAGTGAAGAAAATTTATTAGATTATTACAATTGGAACTAATCTTCAACCATTAGTGAGATAAAAAAAAAGAAACTTTTAATTTGATGGGAAATGGAAGTAATGTATTACTAAAACGTTAATTTTTGAGAGGTGTAACATTAAAGTATCCCTTATGATTTGAAATTATAAAGCAAAATGTAAAAATAATTACAAATCGATGATTATTACAAAGAGAAAGAAAACCAGAGATAGGTTATGAAAATGTAGAAACAAAAGTTAATATAGATATAGAATGAAAAACAAATAAAAATATAAAAGTTTCATATTGTAAAATTATTATGAAAGGAAACTTCAAAGTTGTGGAAAATTGCCATTTTATACGATGAGATAAAAGGGAAATTTGAAATTGTGGAATGATTATAAAAGGAATGTTTGAGATTATGGAAAACTATCATTTTACACAACTATCATCATTAGTTAAATTACAGTAAAATCTTTGATTATTGGGTAACATGCGAATGGGTCATGCTTAATTTCGAGTAAAAGTAGGAACTTTGGATTAACATAATTTTAGTAATAGTATGAGATAACAAAGATCTTTTGTATTTTAATATTATAGATAGATTAACAAAAAAAAAACAAAACCTAATATTTATTCAAATTTTTAAAAGGGAGAAGTTACGTTTTGTACACCTACATAAATATAATCACTTTCCCATAAAGCGAAGTTGGTTTAGTGGAGGAGAAAGTAAACACAGTATGATGTAAACTATTATAGATACAACTTTTTAAGAGAAGGGTACAAAAAAAAAAAAAGCATTATAAAACCCTTTAACCAAATAATATAAATACGGTTTTTCATTGAGATTGAGGTTTGAAATCTCAAGAAGGGAACCGGCCCATTAAAGGCTATTGATGCAAATGCATGATAGTATTGCAGAATACTGTGTTTGGCAAGTTTTGAATGGGATGAAATTAACGGAAATGGATAGAAAATTAAAGAAAGAAAAATAAAAAAAAAGTGGATTTATGATTTTTATTTTATGTTTGAAAATATAGGAAGGAAATGGATGAAAATAAAGAAAAACTTTTCCACTTTTTATGTTTAGTTCAAATTATAAGAAAGAAAAAAAAAATTCTTGTTAATAAACCATTTTATTCTTATATTTTATTTAATAAAATTAGACATTAAGGATTTTATAATTTGACTATATTTCTATCCATTTTCATCCCTTTTTCCCTAATTTTCAAGAAAAAAATATAGTAACATTTAAAGAAGAAGACTTTTGACCCATTTCTATTGATTTATTTGATTGCCACTTTAAACTTTATTTAGCCAACACAATATTTTCAATATATATATATTTTCACTTAATTTCTCCCGATTTCTTTCCCTTTTTACGCAACCAAACACACGGGAAAACACAGCAGCATCTCTGCTCTTTTACCAAATGGCACTCCGGTTGCTTTTGAAATCCAGGCTTCATCATCTTTTCTCTTCCATTCTCATTAAAACCCCAATACAAACGCTTACGAAACACTCCCAAGCTCTCTCGAATCCCCATATATCGCTACTTAGTCCGATTTCCCGCCAACAAAAACATGGTATTTTCGCACTGTACCACGATGGTAGACCCAGAGGACCACTTTGGAGAGGCAAGAAACTGATAGGGAAAGAGGCCCTTTTCGCAATACTTGGATTGAAAAGATTTAAGAACGATGAGGATAAGCTTCAGAGGTTTATTAATACTCATGTTGTTAGGCTTTTGAAGCTTGATATGGTTGCTGTCCTTAATGAGCTTGAACGTCAGGAAGAGGTGTCTTTAGCTGTCAAGGTCTTTGCTTTTCTCTTTTTGATTTCGTGTTTTGCTTCATTGAATTTTGGGTCTTTGTTGTTTTCTTGCTGAAATTGCTGTCTTGTGAAATATTCTTTAATAAGACGGTATGTGTACAAAATGTTTGATGAAAGTCGTGAAAGGGATATGGTTGAGTGTTCATAGTTACCTGTTTCCATGTTATATGTACGAAGAAAGCAAAATGTAGGGCTTGGACTTGGAGTAAATATTCTTCATACGTAATAGCATAGGATTAGTGGGATATGGACGTGTTAATCCAATACATGAATACGTATGAGCTAGAATGATTTAGTTTTTACACCCAATCTGCTTAAAATATCATCCGGTTCATGAACATACACATGGACCACTGCATTTCCTTGGAATAGCTGGCAGGTTTAGGCCATAATTCTTGAAAGCAAGTAAGAAAATAAAGATAATTTTGACATTTTAATTCATGAATCGATTGTATGATAATTTTGGTTCATGTCTAATATAACTTCAGTGTATGTTATCTTAAGTTCAACTGTAACCAAATTGATGAAAATCGATGTCTTCTAATGTTTCTCCATATTCTGCTGACCTATGTCATTAAATTAAATTGTTCTGTGAACACCATGTTTAAATGTAATAAGGAAGGAATTAGATTGGTTTCACTTTCACCATTAGAAATTACACTTGGCGAGAAGTTCTTATTCTGTGCTGCACATTTGCATTGTCAGAATAATATGTCAAAAGCATGATGACTTGGAGAGAATCCACCTGAGAAAAAGTTTGCCCAAAGGATAAGGTTAAATTGGATATATCTTTGCATTCTGTTTTTATTCTTTCATTTGTGTAATTCTTGTAGGAAATTCTAGTATATCACTTTAGTGCAGTGGCTGATATGTTATGGACTTGATTCTAGAATAATTAGATTAGAAAATAATTACTAATGTTTATTTTTGTTCATATTATTTTATGTTATTTTCTACATTTATGGTTATAATTAGGAGATACTGTTACACTTGTAGTTATTATCTATTTTTGTAAGGTTCGTATAAATAAGGTATTACTTTGAGAAATAAAACTAGCCATAAGTCATTGTCTTTTCATGTTTACTGTTTATGATATCGAAGGTTTTTTCTCTTAATGAGCCCTTAGCACTAACCCTAATTTTACCATAGGAATCACCAAGAAAGGACAAAATCTAAACGAAGAAAGTTATTATCAACAATTTTGCTATTAATTGCCTGATAACTAGATCCCAAATTCTGGTCCATTAAACAATGGTATTAGATCCACTAATCTTGGGAGATTTCTTGAGTTTGAGCAAACAATCTATGGCTTTCATGAAAAAAGATAGGACTAAGAAAGAAGTGGAGAAGGTGGTGTGTGTAGTGTTGGCAATGTGAATGGACGAGATGGGTGTGTGTTAGTGTCCTTTGCCCAAGCTCTAGTCACCGGGCGATTTACCGGAAAATCAAGGTCTAGGCGGGAAAACTTTCCCTTGTTACCGCTCTTTGTCCTCCCTATGGTGAAATGAATGGAATAAGAATCAAATCGTTACAGGGATCTGAAGACCTGGGACCTCAACTAGAGAGAGAATCCGATCTTGAATAATTTGGAGAAAAATATTGCTTATTTATTTATCTGCCCAATTCTCAATACATACCCCTTTTCTTTCCTAGTTTAACTATACTATAATAGATCCTTATTCTAATGGACAAGGACTTCCCTAATCTAGAGATACAATAGTAGGAATAATCTCCTAAATCCTAATTTATAAATAAATACTTAAATGCTTAAGATAGAATTGGTCCAACATAGAATTTGCCTAAATTAGCCCCTCATCAATCTCTGTCTTCTCCTTGCATGGTATTGACGTCCTGCACTTGTGGAGCTCCTCCCCGCACTGCGGTTGCGCCTTGGTTGTCCCTCCGTGTGTAAGTTTTCCCAACGAATGCATCCCTAACATCGCTCCCCTCCTGGAAAACGAGCTTGTCCTCAAGCTCGAAAGTAGGACAGGCCTTTTGGAATTCATCCAACTGCTCCCAAGTTGCAACTGTCGGGTCCGTGCCAGCCCACTGTACAAGTAGCTCCCACTGTCCCCTATTCAAGTGGGAGCGCAGAATTGCAGTTGGTATTGGCATAATGCGGCCGTCGGAAACCAAAGGCAGCAGTGGTGGCTGAAGTGGAGGATCACCTCGGTGTGGTTTGAGTAAAGAGACATGAAAGACATAATGTAATTTGGCATTGTCGGGCAAGCGCAACTGGTAAGCCACTGACCCAATCCGCTGGATGATCTGGAAGGGACCATAAAACTTGGGTTGGAGCTTGTGGAGTTGTCTTCCTTCCAAGGATAGCTGTCGGTGGGGGTGTAGACGGAGCCAAACCCAGTTACTGATGTCAAAGTCGACTTCTTTATGATATTTGTCGTAGTGAGTCTTCATGCGGTGTTGTGCAGCTTGCATCTGTGCGCGGATTTCCCTTAGCATTTGGTCACGGACTGCGAGGGCGTCATCTACTGCGTCAACCTTGGTTGCTCCTGGAATATTAGCTGTGAGGTGTGGGGGTTCGCGTCCATAAACTACTTTAAAGGGTGTATCCTGGAGGGCTGTGTGGTAGGAGGTGTTGTAGCAATATTCCGCCCATGGTAGCCAGTCCACCTAGGTCTTGGGGTTGTTCCCTGCAAGGCAACGGAGGTACATTTCAATTGTCCTGTTGACCACCTCCGTTTGGCCATTGGATTGTGGGTGATATGCCAATGAAAAGGCCAACTTGGTGCCACTAAGACGGAATAACTCCTTCAAAAAATTGCTGGTGAAAGTGGCATCTCTGTCTGAAACGATAGATTCGAGAAAACCATGGAGGCGAACGATGTGGTCCATGAATAGTTGGGCCACCCGTTTGGCTGTATAAGGATGTGCCATGGCGATGAAATGGCTGTATTTGGAAAAACGATCGACGACCACCAATAGCACAAATTTGCCCCACGATTTGGGCAACCCAACGACGAAGTCCATGGATATGTCAACCTAGATTTGAGTGGGCAGCTCCAATGGTTGCAGCAGTTCGGCGGGCCGCAGGCAGGCAGCCTTGTTTTGTTGACACACGGGATAGCGAGTCACAAATTCCGTAACCGTACCCTTCATTCCCTGCCAATGGAAATCTTGGCGAAGTCGCTGTAAAGTCTTTTGCGTACCCTCATGTGTGCTATCATGAATGCCGAATGGGATTGCGGAAATGAGGGGCGAGGTGTTAGATAAGTGAATCCGACCCTTGTACCAGAGGACTCCATCCTGCTCTGTCCAAGGCCCTGGCAGCACTCCTTGTTGCAACTTGTCTTGGAGTTGCTGGATGTTGGTGTCACTTGCTGCTGCAGCCTTTATCTCTTCCCAAAGATCCAGACGAGGTTGACTAATGGCGTGCAACTCCAACGTGTCCTGGTGACAATGAGATAGAGCATCTGCTGCCTTATTGGAGTGCCCTGATCGGTATTCGACGTCGAAATCGAAGCCCAGGAGTTTACTTATCTAGTGCTGTTGCGGGGAAGTTGTTATGCGCTGGTCAAGCAAAAATTTGAGACTATAATGGTCTGTCTTGATGACGAATTTACAGCCCCATAAATAAGGACGCCAATGTTGTACTGCCTTGGCCAACCCGATAAGCTCCCGCTCATAGGCTGCCAGTTTGTGGTGTCTCGCAGTTAGTTGTCTGCTGAAATACGCGATGGGATGTTGATTCTGTTGCAAGACAGCTCCAATTCCACTGCCAGAAGCATCACATTTCACTATAAATGCTTGTGTAAAATTGGGTAGCTGCAAGACGGGGTTGGTGGCTAGCGCCTTCTGCAGCAGTGAGTAAGCTGTCTCTGCTGCGTCCGTCCAGGTGAAGGCATTGCGTTTCAACATTGCAGTGAGGGGGCTGCGATTTGGCCGTAATCCCGTATGAATTTCCGATAGTATCCTGCTAATCCAAGGAATCCGCGAAGGGCTGTGACATTCTGCGGTTTTGGCCATTCCACAATTGCTTGGACCTTGGTAAGATCCAATGTGACCCCATCCTTGGATATTCTGTGCCCCAAGTAAGCCACTGCCGTGGTCCCAAAAGAACACTTGGACTTCTTGATGAAGAGCTGGTGGGATTGCAGCAGGTGGAGCGCTATTCGTAGGTGGCGGAGATGCAAGTCCCAGTCCTTACTATATATTAAGATATCATCAAAGAATACGAGAACGAATTTGCAGAGATGATCCCAGAAGACCTTGTTCATCAAGGCCTGGAACGTGGAAGGCACGTTTGATAATCCGAACGGCATTACCAAGAATTCGAAATGCCCATGGTGTGTTCGGAAAGCCGTCTTCTCCACATCGTTGTTAAACATGCGGACTTGGTGGTAGCCTGATCGGAGGTCCAACTTAGTGAAGAATTGTGCTTCGTATAGCTCATCTAGTAATTCATCCACCACCGGAATTGGGAACTTGTCCTTAATGGTCTTGCTATTTAGTTCATGATAATCAACACAAAATCGCCAAGAGCCATCTTGTTTTTTGACCAGCAGGATGGGGGACGAGAATGGCGAATGACTAGGTCGGACGATTCCCTGTTGCAGCATCTGTTCACATTGTCTTTCTATTTCATCTTTCTGCAGGTGGGGATATTGATACGGGTGGACGACCACCGGGCCAGTGTTTGGTTCCAAACAAATGCGGTGGTCGCAACTTCGGAGCGGTGGCAGGCCAGTAGGTTCTTGGAAGACACTGTTGAACTCAGTTAAGAGTTTCTCGAGTGTAGTATCGTCCAGGGAGTTGCTCTCGACCAGATGAAGATGGGGCTGTACAGTGGTGACTCGTCCTTGGAGCCGGACCTCCTTTTGATCGTTTTGAAAAGTCATCGTAAGTGCTGAGAAGTCCCATAGAATAGGCCCCAAGGTCTGTAACCATCGGGTCCCTAACACCAAGTCAAAACCGGATAATGGAATGATCAGGAAATCGGCCTGGAATTCATTTCCTTCAATGGTGAAATGGATGCCTTTGCAAAAACCCACACATTTGATGCTGTCCTCGTTGGCTACGACGACTGTGGCTCCAGTCTCGCTGATGTAGTCGAGTCGCAGGTGCTCGATGGCTGTCCAACTAATAAAATTATGGGTGCTTTCGGAGTCGACCAAGCCGCACAGGGGTACACCCTCTACCACTGCTAGAATCTGCATCGTACTCGTTCCCCTTTGGCCAGTCATGGCGTGAAGCGAGATCGCAGGCTCATCCTCTTCCTTTTCTGATGCGCAATCTGGTTCTTCGTCATCCACCTCCAACCAGAATAACTTTTGACATCGGTGTCCAGCGGTATAGGTTTCGTCACAATTGTAGCAAAGACCCTTGGCTTGTCGCTTTGCCATCTTTGCTCGGTTCAGGCGGTGGATAAAGGTGGACGCTTGGGTCTTTTGGAAATTCTCTGGTGTGGACGCCGTAGACCCTTTTGTTGTCGCTTGGCTGCCGCCCCAGTGACGATTGGAACTGGCCACCCCTTTTCGCACACTCATTTCGCGCATTAGCTTCTGGCGGCTTTCATAGGCGCGTGCCCAGCTCATGGCGTGCATCAGATCGGGTGGGTCTTGGAGCTCCACTTCAAGGCGTATCTAATCTACCAATCCGGCCGTATACAGCCCTACATTTTGATCAACCCGGACTACATGGCTTGCTCGTGCTAACTTCTCCTGGAACTGCTTATTATATTCTTCGACGGTTCCCGTTTGTCGCAAAGTCACCAACTCACCCAGCGGGTTTGTGCAGGCTGGCGGTCCGAAACGCAGCTTGCAGAAATACTTGAACTCTCCCCAATCCATCTGAGGACGTTCCCTTTCCAATTGATGGAACCAAAGCTGTGCCTCGCCCAAGAGGTGGAAGGAAGCCAGTCCCACCTTATCCACGTCTGCTGTTCGTTGGTTTGCAAAAAATTTCTCGCAACGGTGGAGCCAAATTACGGGATCTTCTGAGCCGTCGTAGGTCGGGAAATCTAGCTTTGTATATCTGGGCACCATGGTTCCGACGGCCTAAGGGGGTTGGCTGTTTCCGCCTTCCTGGTTCTGGGTATGTCGCCGGGGTGTCGGATTGCTACTGCCAGACGCTTCCCTTGCCGCTGCACTGTTCTGGAGGTGTTGGACGAGTAATTCTAGTTTCTGATCAAACTTCTGGGACAGCTCTTATATCTGAGAATTTGTCCGCCGTTCGGACTCGATGATCATGGCACGGAGTGGATCAGCATCGTGAGGTGAATCGCTCATGGTGATTGGCTCTGATACCAATTTGTTAGTGTCCTTTGCCCAAGCTCTCGTCACCGGATGATTCATCGGAAAATCAAGGTCTAGGTAGGAAAACTTTCCCTTGTTACTGCTCTTTGTCCTCCCTATGGTGGAATGAACGGAATAAGAATCAGATCGTTACAGGAATTTGAAGACTTGGGACCTCAACTAGAAAGAGAATCCGATCTCGAATAATTTGGAGAAAAATATTGCTTGTTTATTCATCTACCCAATTCTCAATACATACCCCTTTTCTTTCCTAGTTTAACTATACTATAATAGATCCTTATTCTAATGGACAAGGACTTCCCTAATCTAGAGATACAATAGCAGGAATAATCTCCTAAATCCTAATTTATAAATAAATACTTAAATGCCTAAGATAGAATTGGTCCAACATAGAATCTGCCTAAATTAGCCCCTCATCAATCTCTGTCTTCTCCTTGCACGGTATTGACGTCTTGCACTTGTGGAGCTCCTACCCGCACTGCGGTTGCGCCATGGTTGTCCCTCCGTGTGTAAGTTTTCCCAACGAATGCATCCCTAACAGTGTGCACTTACTGAGCTCTGATGAGGAGTGGCGGCAGCCTACCCTTCCACCAGCAAGATCTATCAGTGTTGGTGGAGGAGGCACCTCAATGGTCACACCGCCCCTAATCCACCTTCCTCAGGTATGTGTTGCTGGCATTGGGGGCTGTTTGGCCTGGGAATCAACCCATGGAGGTGTGTGAGCACCTCGCCCAAGTGATGAAGCTTGAGGAACTACTTGTGTTGGTGGCTAGGGTTGATTGTTGACCTTAACCCACCACTGATCCATTATATACTAGGCTAGAATTTCCCACTTATAACAGTCATAGACAACACACCTAATTTGTTAAGTAAATGTTAACAATTTTTTTGTCAACAAAGGTACACAGCAGATCAACTGGGTCAAGCTGGCTTTGTTTGACCTTGTGGGTGTGGCACAAATGTGGTGTGACAAGATTGCCTAGGAAGAACCCTACTTGATCCAGTCCCATTTCAAGCACCTGTAAATTAAGATTTAGTCCACTGCTAAGGAGTAACTCATTAGGTGTATTGGTGAAGTTGAATCAAAATGAGTGAGAGGAGTATCAAAGAAAGTATCAGGAATTGCTAATTAGGTCTCCATATTCATGGCAGGGTTAATGGAGGCAATTAGAGTGGAAGTTGATGTCCAAAATCCACCTATCTTATCATAGTAATGAGTTTGGTGCATTCTTATGAAAGGAGACTATAAATATCAAAGAGAGAGATGCCAAAATATTATGAGGGAAGTTGTTAGCCAACAACCTCCCAACACCGCTATGAAAGTATACACCTGCAAGAATAGGAAGAAAGATCAGCAGAAGGAACCTTCCAGCGTCCAGGTCTAAGGAGAATAGGAACGCCACGTGTCCAAGCTGTAGAATGGCCTCAGCATCATGTAGTTTGTGTGTGTGTTGTCGTGTAGGAGAGTGTGTGTATGTGGTGTAGTGGCCAGATATGTGCTAAGGGCAGTGAAAGATCATGCCATGTAGGGATAGTTGTTAGGATATGGCATGTGGATTAAGTAGTGGGAGGAAAAATAGGAAGGTGGTTAGCAACCACCTCCTTCCCCCTCCATTTTTGAATGTACTTAAGAAAAAGAAAAGAAAAAGGAATCAGACTTTTGAATCCAATCTAAACACTTGTAAGAGATCTAGGGTTCTCTTTAACGAGCCCTCAACTTAGGCAACCATAGGTAAATAAGGGCGAGATTCTTGTTCTAAGGGAATAGAGCCTGATTCGAATCCTCAACTACCCGTAACTAGGTCCTCAACAAAATCCGCTAACAGAAGTGCAGTTGGAGTTGGAACTTAGAAGAGACGTTTACATGCTGCTGGTATGGGCATAAATCTTAAACCAAAACCATGTATATCCATTGCTTGAATGGGTTAGAAGTAATAGAGAAGCATGATGAGGATCTATGCTTTTGCCATTCACTCGTGAGTGTTGATGCAAGAAATGCTTGTATTGGAAGTTGAGGAAACATATATGGGCAACCAAGCACTAACTTTACATTTGGTTTGTTAGAATGGAATTGTAATTTCTTTAGTATTATTTTGTTCAATGATAAGAGTATTTTTGGAATAAAAGTTATATTTTATGAAAAACAGCTATTCTTTCAATAGAGGGAAGGAATCGAAATTCCTTATTTGTTTCACATTACATGGAGTAGGTATTTCTTATAGTATAACTTTTTGCAAACCAAATAAAGGAATAGTCATTTCATATTAATAAAGGCAGAATGACAATTTTATTCTAATAAGCCAAATATAGTATAAATGATTTAGGAATCGAATAATCGCATTTCAATCTTTGAGTTGAAGGACAAGCTCAATGTCAAGGGAAGGGCAACACTATGCACTTGATTCTAGAATAATTAGACTAGGATATAAAATATTTATCTTTATTCTGATATTGTCATTTTATTTTCTAGATTTATGACTATAATTAGAAATATTGTTACCAATATAGCTATTCCTTATTTTTGGCTAGTTAGGCCATAAAACTTGTAAAAATAAGCTATAATTATGAGAAGTAAAACAAGTTAGAAGTTATTTATTTATTTTATTTGATAGTTTATGAGATGGAAGGGTTCTCTTTTAATGAGTGCTTCAACCTAATCCTTAATTTCACCATAGGCTCTGTGTAAAAAGGATGGAATCTTAACATAAGGCAAAGTTTTTGTCAACGATTTTACTTTTAATCACCCCTTGATACAACACTAGTGGTGAAACCCCCTCTATTGTATATTTATAAGAGGAGGGATTGGGGTGATGGGGTTGGTTCTGGTCCTGTTCTTTAGTAGCACTTGAGGACTTTTTATTTTTGACATGTGGAACTGTCCACATGTCTTGTAAATAATAAGATTATGAAAGTAACAAGTGTTTAATAAATTGGAGAGTAAGGAAAGCATCTGGAATCTTCCAAAGTAGCTATAAGGAGTGAAGACTATAAATAACAGAAAAGTTAGCTAGAGGGATGTCAGTTGGAAAATACCTGAAAAAACAAAGCTTGGCTTAAGCTGCCCTTTTGAGCATTAGCTCAGGTACATTTGCCCTTTATTTTCTATTCTTCACTAGTTTCTAGCCCTAGATTTCGAAATTTCTATTGAAATTGAAGAGTACTACTCTGGAAATCCACACCCATAACATGCTATATAGCTTATGGTTAATTCAATGTTCCCATGCAGTTGAAATGGAAAAAAAAACCCTAACTCCTTGTGTACATCCTAGAAGCTAGTTTAACTAAGTAGGTAGAACTGCTTTTCTACAACATATAAGACTCCTCATTCTATAAAGGATTTGGCTTCTGCCTTCCTCCAAAATGCATAAATAAAATATGTTTATGTTCTAGCTTAAAATTTTACAAGACGAGCCTTGGTACAACAATTAAGTTGCTCCATTGGTGATTTACAGTTCACAGGTTAAGGTGCATAACTAGCCTCTTTGAAAAATGTAAAGGTAGCACTGCACAAACTAAGCATTCTCCCTCCTCTTACCCTGCACTAGCTGTGAGGACTTTGTACACTGGCTGTTTCTTTATTTCCTAGCTTAAAACTTCTGGTTGGATTGGATGATATTAGAGCTAGAGATTTTGATTACAAGTGTCTCTGTTTTTGTTTTACTTTCCATCTAATTAGTTCTGTGAAATGGGTTTTAGTTATGTTTAGTGTCAAAAGTTATGAGTGTTGGAGTATAAAATAAACTTGTATTTCTTTCTTGTTGACAACCTTTTGGTTTGAGTTAATTGTAGATCTAGATATCACACTTTCTTCTTCTTTTTGAATTTGAATGTGTTACGGTTCCCAGTTTGTGATCGAGTCACCGGACGAAGGACCGAAAGTTCTCCTTCCAACAAAGGGTTCTTACCCTTGTTTTTCCTCCTTAATGCACCTATCCTTAATAATCAAATGCAGCTCTTGAAGGGAGCTGCCACCTTGAAACTCGTTGAGAGAGAGAGAGTTTCCAATCTCTTGATTTTTTTTAAAAGAATTCTCTGCCTTTTTTATTGCTCAATAACTCCCTATGTATAGGAAAGCTTCCTTACAATCCTAAAGATAATAAAAAGACTAAGATTCCTAATTAACAAAGATTAGGATTCCTCAATGTTCTTAGTTTCCTAAAATAACTCCTACTATAAATAAGAAAAGAACAAAAAACTGGAAAGTAAGAAAATATGACTAGGACAGAACAAAAATTGGAAAGAAAAAAAGATATTCCTAGGATTCCTTATTTTGCATTATCCCTTTTGCTTGTGCGTCTTGCATATTGTTTGCCCAAGAATGCATCCGCAACATTACTCTCCTCCACAAACAGCTTGTCCTCAAGCTGGAAGTCCGGAAATGCTAGTTTGAATTCCAAGACATCTTCCCAAGTAGCATCCTCTAGCGTACCTCTACTCCATTGTACCAAGATTTCCCAACGACCTCGGTTCAATCGAGTTTGCAAAATGGCCATAGGACTAATTACAGCCTGACCTTCTTCTAGTGGAGGCAATTCCGTTGGCTCCCCAAGTAGCTCGTCCTTGAAAGGCTTTAACAAGGACATGTGAAAGACATTGTGCAGCTTGCAGTCCAAAGGAAGCTCAAGTTGGTATGCCACGGTACCAATGCGTTTTGCCACAAGGAAAGGCCCATAGAACTTAAGGGCAAGTTTATGTAAAATGTGGCTAGCAAGTGTCTTCTGACGATAAGGCTGTAAACGCAACCACACATAAGTACCACGAGAGAATTCCACATCACGATGTCCTTTATCATAGAAGGTTTTCATTCGTTGCTGCGCTTGGTGGAGTTTGGTGCGAATGTTAGCTAAAGCTTCATCTCGAGCAAGAAATGCTTGATCCACTGCATCGACTCTAGAAGTGCGAGCAATGTAAGATGTTAAACTCGGAGGCTCTCGTCCATAAACAACTTGGAATGGAGATGTTTTAAGGGTCGTGTGGAATGAAATATTGTAACAAAATTCAGCCCAAGGAAGCCATTCTACCCACTTTTTAAGGCAAACTCCAGCAAGGCAATGCAAGTACATCTCAATGGTGCGGTTCACCACCTCGGTTTGCCCATCAAATTGTGGATGATATGTGGAAAAGAAATGAAGATTGGTTCCGCATAAACGAAACAACTCCTTCCAAAAGGTACTAGTAAAAAGGGGATCGCGATCACTAACAATAGATTCAGGAATGCCATGTAAGCGAACAATATTGTCAAGGAATACCCTTGCAATGGTGCAAGCATTGTAGGGATATGCCAATGGAATAGAGTGAGCATATTTTGAGAACCTATCTACCACCATGAATAAGACACTTTTACCCAATGATTTGGGTAATTCGTCAATAAAATCCATTGATATATCCGACCAAACCTGGTGCGGTAATTGTAACGGTTGTAGCAACTCGGCTGGACTCAAATGTTCAGCTTTATTCCGTTGACAAACGAGGCATGTGGCGACATAAGCTTTGATGGTGGTCTTCATTCCTGACCAATAAAAATCCTTGCGAATGCGCTGCAAGGTTTTCTCAACACCTTCATGAGTGTTGTCATGGATTCCTGATAATATAGTGTTGATCAAGGAAGATGCTGGTAATAGGTAAATGCGATCTTTAAAGAATATTATCTCATCACGCAAAAACCAACCCTAGCCAGCTGTTCCTTGCTCAATCCTTGATTTAAGGGCCCTTAAAGTAGCTGAATTTTGAATCTCTACTCGAATTTTATCGAATAAGAGAACTTGCGGTTGTGATATTGCGTATAACAACGCACAATCTTCTTCACGGTGTGACAACGAATCTGCAGCAACATTCAACCGGCTAGCCTTATATTCCACGCGAAAAGTGAAACCCATTAACTTGCTAAACCAGTGTTGTTGGGGAGATGTGGACAACCGTTGTTCAAGTAAATACTTAAGACTATAGTGATCTGTTCAAACGATGAAAGAACGTCCCCAAAGATATGGTCTCCAATGTTGGATTGCCTTCACTAGACTTATTAATTCCTGCTCATAAGCTGCAAGTTTCAAATGACGTTCAGCTAGCTTCTTGCTAACAAATGCAATGGGATGTCCATTTTCCTGCAAGACTGCTCCTATTCCTATACCGAACGCGTCACATTCAACTACAAATTCTTCTTGGAAATTAGGTAAACTCAATATTGGGGCAGCTATTAAGGCTTTCTTTAGCGCTTCAAAGGAGGCGTGAGCTGCTTCATTCCATTGAAAAGCTTGTTTCTTCAGCATATTTGTCAAGGGGGCAGCAATTTGTCCATAATCCTTAATGAATTTGCGGTAATACCTTGTCAACCCTAAGAATCCACGCAAGGCTTTGATAGTTTGAGGTTGAGGCCAATTCGTGATTGCTTGAATTTTACTTATGTCAGTGGAAACACCTCCTGCTGATATCACATGACCTAAATAGGAGACTTGTAGTTCTCCAAATGAGCACTTAGACTTCTTAAGATAGAGATGATGGGCCCTCAATAACCCAATTTCAGTTTGGAGATGCAACAAATGATTCTCCCATGAGTTGTTGTACACAAGGATATCGTAAAAAAAAAACAAGCACAAATTGACGTAAATGTGGTCGAAATACCTCGTTCATTGATGCTTGAAAGGTAGAAGGGGCATTGGTTAGCCCAAAGGGCATGACAAGGAACTCAAAATGGCCATGGTGAGTTCGAAAAGCTGTCTTCTCCACATCTTGAGGATCTATTTGAAGCTGATGATAACCTGATCGAAGGTTAAGCTTGGTGAAAAATTTTGCGCCATGCAACTCATCCAACAATTCATCCACTACTAGAATGGGAAATTTATCCTTTATAGTCTTATCATTTAGCTCCCTATAATCTACACAAAATCGCTATGTGCCATCGTGTTTGCGAACTAGCAGTACCGGGGAGGAGAATGGCGAGTGACTCGGCTTGATAATGCCTTGCTGTAATATTTGTTGGCATTGTTTTTCAATCTCATCTTTTTGAAGATGCAGGTATCAATAGGGTCGAACTACCACGGGAGCGATATCTGGCTGTAAATTAATGCGATGATCGCATGGTCGGATGGGTGATAGTCCTATTGGTTCTTGAAATACTTCCTCAAAAGCTGCTAGTATTTTCTCCAAATCCCTCTCTTGCGATTGTGATGTTTGAAGATGGTTTAGTGTTGAGTGTGAAGTTTGCAGCTATCCTTGTAACACAACTGGGTTGCTCGCTTTCTCGAAGCGCATGGTGAGGGAGGAAAAATCCCATAGAATTTGCCCCAATGTTTGAAGCCACTATATACCTAATACCAAATCAAACCCAGCTAAAGGAATCACATAAAAATTTGCTTGGAAAGGATGATTATCGATTGAAAATTGTAAGTTGGTGCATTTGCCTAATCCCACCACTTGCTCCCCGTTTGCTACTGCCACTTGAAGGTTTGTTTGGGGTTGAATATGAATTCCTAATCTTCGAGTTGCTGTCAAACTAATGAAGTTGTGAGTACTACTGGAATTTACCAAACTATTCAAGGGCTGCTCATAAACCATTGCCGTTAATTGTATAGTTCTAGCATTTTGTTCCCCAGTAATGGCGTGTAAGGATATCGCCGGAGTATTTTCTTCTTCATTTGAGTCTTCCTTTGCTGTTTCGTCCATTTCCAACTAGAATAGTTTCTTGCATTGATGTCCAGGGACGTATTGTTCATCACAATTATAACACAATCCTTGAACTCGACGAGTGGCCATCTCAACTCTTGTTAATCTCTTAACAAATGGCGTTGCGGCACTGCCCGAAGAAGGAGATGCACTACCCGCCACGGTGCCTGATTTGGAGTTAATTGGAGTTCCCCTTGAATTGAAATTGGTGCTGGGATTTACACCTTTCTTTACGTTTTGGGTGAGTTGCAATTTTCTTTCAAAAGCTCTCGTGAAATTCATGGCATGTAACAAACTCGGTGGGTTGTGCAATTCTACATCAATGTGAATATTCTCTCTCAATCCTGCCATGAACATGTCGACTTGTTGATCAGCTCGTACCGAGCTTGCCCTTGCTAATAAGGTTTAAAACTCTTGCTGGTACTCTTCCACGAAACCAGTTTGTTTGAGGTTAATTAACTCACCTAAAGGGTTGCTTCGCAAGGGTGGCCCAAAGCAAAGGGTACAATACTCTTGGAATGTCTTCTAGGTCATATTTGGTTCTTCCTTTTCCATTTGGTAAAACCATAATTGCGCCTCTCCTGTCATGTGGAAAGCTGCCAGACTCACCTTGTCTCCCTCAACCGTTCTCTGATTAGCAAAGAATTTATCGCACCTATGGATCCACATTAATGGGTCACTCGCTCCATCATAAGTGAGAAAATCCAACTTCGTATACCGCGGCACCTAATCCCCTGATCCTCTGCCACTCATGTCCCCTTTGTTGCTGCTGTTATCTTCATCCGTGTGAGAGCTTTGGTTTTGGTTGGAGCCCGCATTACTTCTATCCCCAAACTCCACTCCTTTGCCACGTTGCTTGCACAAATTAAGGCTTCAATTTGTTGTGATAATTGTTAAAGTTGAGCCGCCATCCTTGCCTCTGAAGCGGCCCTCCTTGATTCCGCTGCTGCTATTTAGGCATCCGTTTGTGATTGATTTTCATGCAAAAGATAACGTAGCCGTTCTTCAACGATATTCTCATCCATGGTGAGTGGCTCTAATACCAAATTATTACCGTTCCCAATTTGTGATTGAGTCACCGGACGAAAGACCGAAAATTCTCCTTCCAACAAAGGTTTCTTACCCTTGTTTTTCCTCTTTGATGCACCTATCCTTAATAATCAAATGTAGCTCTTGAAGGGAGCTGCCACCTTGAAACTCGTTGAGAGAGAGAGTTTCCAATCTTTTGATTTTTTTAAAAAGAATTCTCTGCCTTCTTTA
Organism: Laguncularia racemosa; assembly: GCA_037954665.1. Taxonomy (NCBI): domain Eukaryota; kingdom Viridiplantae; phylum Streptophyta; class Magnoliopsida; order Myrtales; family Combretaceae; genus Laguncularia; species Laguncularia racemosa. The sequence continues at coordinate 2,599,905 of JBBMOL010000072.1, forward strand.
TTGCTCAATAACTCCTTATGTATAGGGAAGTTTCCTTACAATACTAAAGATTATAAAAAAACTAGGATTCTTAATTAACAAAGATTAGGATTCTTCAATGTTTTTAGTTTCCTAAAATAACTCCTACTATAAATAAGGAAAGAATAAAAAACTGGAAAGTAAGAAAATATAACTAGGAAAGAACAAAAACTGGAAAGAAAAAAAAAGATATTCCTAGGATTCCTTGTTTTGCATTATCCCTTTTGCTTGTGCGTCTTGCATATTGTTTGCCCAAGAATGCATCCGCAACAGAATGCTTGTTCAGGTTATTTTATATTGATGATTTTGTTTGTTTTCCTGTGCTTCTCATTGAAACCACTTCTCTTCATACATATTCCCTTTTTACTTGAACATTTTGAATAAGAAAGCAACTGTATCTGCCTCCCTTCAAAGGGCACCTGTAAAATCTTACTTATTTTCTTCACATTACAGAAAAACCTTACTGATGCTACCTTAATGCCCTGTTCTTTGTCAGGTTGGGGCAAAACCTCTGAAATTTCAATATCACCCTTCTTGTTTTTGGTTTATCACTCTTACTGGACTATGCTGCTCACAAATTGTACCTGTTACCAAATTTATCCTTGCTTTCTGTTTTTTCTTCAGTTGTGCTGTCCATCCTAGGCTAGAGTCATAACTTGGTTCTGTAAGCTGCCAAATTTATGGTTGCAATGTTGATTCCACTAGCTTCCATTGCACATCCAAGAATCTAGGTTAAATTTAACTATGCAGCATATATATAACACAGTGGCCTCATTTTAAAACTGAATTTGCCAATATGCCTGTCATTGAAATTTTCAAAAATAAAATCATATTTTTTATTCCTAGATTAACCTTTTAGCTGGATTGGCCAGTACAAGAGCAAGAGATTTTGTGTTCAAGTATCTGCAGTGTTTGTTCTCCATGTAATTACTTCCTTGAAATGGATGTTAGACATTGTGATGGCTCAATTACAAAGAGTGTTGGAATATATAATAAAATTGTATCTATATCTTCAGTCTACTTAAATTTTTATTTGAGTTGGTTGTAAATCTAAATATGACACTCCCTCTTCCCGTTCAATTTGAATTCTGATTCAGGTCTCTTACACTGATGCTCTTTCTTTATATCTTCCCACTCTTCTGCTCATTGAAACTGCGTGTCTTTGCCCTCATTTCCTTATTACTTCAAAATTTTGAATAATAAGCAGCACTGTCCTCCCACCTTCAAAGGACACCTCTAAAATGTTAGTTGTTTTTGCATGTGAAATTACTATGATGCTACCTTGATGCCTAGTCCTTTGCCAGGTGGAGCCAAAACTTAAAACTTTTAATATCACCTTTCTAGTTTCTGGTTATCATGCCTGCCTTTAAACTATGCTGCTTGCAGGGTATACCAGTTGCCAAATTCATTTTGCACCTACCCATCCTTGCTTAGAATTCTGACTCAGTTTTGTAAACTGACAAATTGGAGATTGAAATGCTGATTTTGTGAAAAGGCTGTCTTTGTCTTTGATCTGAAACAGTCATTTAAACACATCACATTATATGTTTTTTTTTCCCTTTCATTGTGACATGATTGTTACTGCTATCCTGTATGTTAGTTCCCATTTCTTATTACAACCTTTGCAAATTTACAGATGTTTAGGATTATTCAAAAGCAAGACTGGTACAAACCTGATGTCTATCTTTATAAGGACTTGATCATTGCCTTGGCTAGACATAAGAGGATGGATGATGCCATGCAAATGTGGGAGAGTATGAGAAGTGAGGGGTTATTCCCTGATTCTCAGACCTATACTGAAGTTATCAGAGGCTTTTTAAGATATGGATCCCCAGCAGACGCAATGAACATATATGAAGACATGAAGTTATCTCCAGAGCCCCCGGCGGAGCAGCCATTTAGGATATTATTGAAGGGACTTCTGCCGCATCCGCTTTTAAGGAACAGAGTGAAGCAAGACTTCGAGGAGCTCTTTCCTGAGCGTCATGTTTATGAACCTCCAGAAGAAATATTTGGAGTCCGCTAAGGTCTGAAGGTTGTTATTAATTTTATTTTTAATTTTCTAATTTTCCCAAATGTTTTTGTGTAGGCTTACTAGCTCATGCCTGATCGATGTTTATCGAAACTGGCGGTATTGGTGTATGGGAACTTGTATATTAAAACTTTTATTACTGCAGCTATTATTGAAGGTGTGACTTGAGTTGTTATTACTTTTGAAGGCAAATTCACACAACATGTCCTTGTATTATCCAAGGGTCTGCTCAATTGAGATGTAGTGATTTGAATTTTTATAGGAAAGAAGAACCTGAAGAGAGCTAGCTTAATTATCATAGCTGCGGCTGCCAAAGCATTGGTACATGACCAACTAAAGTTTGCATTTTATTTTCGTCCTAGTTGGAAAATATATTTACTGGAAAATGCTTATCATTCAAATTATTGTCTTCTCTTCTCCTAAACTTAGTTATATATTGATGGACTTGGACTTAGAGACATGCATTTCATGGAGAGAAAGTGAAACAGAAGCAGGCATTCTCTCGGTAAATGGAAGTTGGAAGGACTGAAATGTAATTTTTTGCTTATTGCAAATATGTAGCACTATTTAACAATTTCTTTTCCTTTTTTTTTGCTTTCCCCTTAAGGGGAGTCTAGAGCACCCAGTTGCATGGAATAAACTGGGGCTGAAAGGGGTATTGGCAAATGCTAATGGCCATGTGGTTATCTTACATCATCACGTTCTTGTGCATCTGCTTTGTGTCTCCATCAAAGTTGGAGAAATGAGCCCTGGCATAGGCATCAGGACATAAATCCTTTTTGAACCGAGAAGTTTCTCCAATGGCATGAAGTCGACTACAGTTTTCACCACGTGACGATTATTTGCTTGTTCCAGTCCATACATGCAAGGATGATGGAAGCAAATTGATATGAAGCATCTTCTTTTTTTTTTTTTAATAACATTATTTAAATGATAACTAGATTAATTAAATGATTCTTACAATTATGAAGGTCTGCAGTTGTGTGTGTATGTGTGTTTTTTAAAGAGTACTGATGTAATTTATTTAACACATTTTTTCTTCTGAAAACCTTGAATTACAATCGAAACATCTTAAAATATGGTCTTAATATTACAATTTTAATGAACGGGGAATTAAACTCAATCATCTTGTTAAGAGACTTATGTCTATAATATTAGATTATCCTTCTTTCTCCGCGTGGAAAATATAAAAAATAATCAACCATAATCATCTGGGAAATGTTATCATATTTTCAAAATGTCGATGTACTCATTTTTTTTAAAAAGTATATATATCATTAATATGTTCAATGGTGTCATCTGGTGGGCGTGCCGGAGTGGTTATCGGGCATGACTAGAAATCATGTGGGCTCTGCCCGCGCAGGTTCGAATCCTGCCGCTCACGGTTTTTATCTGGACCCTTCATTTTTATATTTTACGGAACCAGATTGTATCCCTTCACGTTAAAGAGACATGTTCCTTGGTTCTTTCTCTATACAATTAAAAGGAAAACAAATAACATGTCTTCTTTCCTTTCTCTCTTTCTTCTAGTAATTTGCAATTTGATTCCATTCCTAGGGTTAGATTAACACCCTATGTCAGGTTTGTTGAGAAGATGAACAATCTAATGATGGTATATTGTTATGTAGGGCAAATTAAAAGGAAATTGCAGCCCCTTTCTTAGTACAAATTATGTGGCACGAAACAGTATGATATGTTGTTAACAGTAGAAGTGACTCCCTCTATAGTGATTGATATTGAAATAATAAAAGCTAGTAGTTTTAGAAGATTTGGAATTTTCAAAATCAAAAGGGTGGCAATGCATTGAAATTTAGTCTAATTACTTTGAAGTAATTTGAAGTATTTCATAGCTTCATCTTTTCTCATGGAAGATTTTTCCTTGTGTATCAAGAATTAAAGTTTCGTAAACTAGTTTTAATTGTATAGTTTTCAAATCAATAAGTTGAAAAGCTAATATTTGTACCAATTGGGTGGTTTTCTAAGGCAAGAAACGATTGGGGAATTCTATGGTACCATATGTCACTTTTTATTATTATTGGCCATTATTTTACTTTAATAGAAGTTGTTTTACTATATAAAAATACTTGTTGATAGGTTTATGAAGGCTATTGACAAGTTCATGAAAACTGTGAACAACTTTTCTTACTATAATGAGCCTTATTTTTATTGTATTTAAGAAGATTTTATTATAATAGGGAAAGTGACTATGTGGTGTAGCCATCATAGAAATTTCCTTTCTTTTAGGTGTCTTCATCCTCATCCCCTTTAGGTTCTTTGTTGTTAGCTAATCATGGGTCTAGTCCCCCAAACTCTTGTAATGTTTCAAGTTCTAATTCATTAGCTTTGTTGAGAAGATGAACAATCTAATGATGATACATTTTTGTGTAGGGCAAATTAAAAGGAAATTGCACCCCCTTTCTTAGTACAAATTATGTGGCACGAAACAGTAATGATATGTTGTTAACAGTAGAAGTGACTCCTTATGTAGTGATTGATATTGAAATAATAAAAGCTTTAGTAGTTTTAGAAGATTTGGAATTTGCAAAATCAAAAGGGTGGCAGTGCATTGAAGTTGAGTCTAACTACTTTGAAGTAATTTGAAGTATTTCATGGCTTCATCTTTTCTCAAAGAAGATTTTTCCTAGTTTTAATCATATGGTTTTCAATTCAATAAGTTGAAAAACTAATATTTGTACCAATTGGGTGGTTTTCTAAGGCAAAAAATGTTTGGGGAATTCTATAATGTACCATATAGTCACTTTTTATTATTAAAGGCCATTATTTTACTTTAATAGAAAGTGTTTTACTATATTAAAAAACTTGTCGATAGGTTTATGAAGGTTATCAACAAATTCATGAAAACTGTTAACGACTTCTCTTACTGTAATAAGCCTTATTTTTATTGTATTTAGGAAGATTTTATTATAATAGGGAAAGTGACTAAATAGTGTAGCCATTATAGAAATTTCCTCTCTTTTAAGTATCATCATCCTCATCCCCTTTAGGTTCTTTGTTGTTAGCTAATCATGGGCCTAGTCCCCTAAACTCCTGTAATGTTTTAAGTTCTAATTCATTAGATTTTCAGCTTTTCAAGTGGTTTAAATATATGATTGACGTTATGTTAAATAGTTGTAGATGACTAAATGCAATCAAGGGTCTTGTACCCATTAAGTAATTGGATTTGACTATTTAGTTTAAGGTGATAAGACTTAGAGAGATAAGTTCATGATCTTTGGAATGATTAAGAGAGATTTGGCATGGTAGGCTTAAAGTAGGGCCTTGTACCAATTGGGTGGTTTTCTAAGGCAAGAAACGATCGGGGAATTCTATGGTGCACCATCTAATCACTTTTTATTATTAATGGTCATCATTTTACTTTAATTGAATGTATTTTACTATATAAAAGAACTTGTCGATTGGTTCATGAAAGCTATTAATAGGATCATGAAAGTTGTTAACAACCTCTCTTACTATAATGAGCCTTATTTTTATTATATTTAGGAAGATTTTATTATAATAGGGAAAGTGACTATATGGTGCAACCATCATAGAATTTTCCTTTCTTTTAGGTGTCTTCATCCTCATCCCCTTTAGGTTCTTTGTTGTTAGCTAATCATGGGCCTAGTCCCCTAAACTCTTGTAATGTTTCAAGTTCTAGTTCATTAGATATTCAGTTTTTCAAGTGGTTTAAATATATTATCGATGTTATGTTAAATGGTTGTAGAGGACTAAATGTAATTAAGGGTCTTGTGCCCATTAAGTAATTGAATTTGACTCTTTAGGTTAAGGTAACAAGGTCTAGAGAGTCAATTTCATGATCTTTGAATAATCAGGAGAGAGATTAGGCATGATAGGTTTAAAGTAGGTTAGTCTAATCTAATCTTTCTCAATAAAACTTGCACATTAAAGGCCTTTAATGGGCCTAGATTCATAAAAGGTTCATATAAGAACCTATATACTTGTGACCATTGATCACTATCACCATCCAATGGACAAAATTCATAACTAAATCTTATAAATACTTAAGACATCTTCATTTAAGGGAGACTTTTTGGGAGAGAAAAATTGTTACTCTATCAAAAGATCGAATTGAGAATTTAATGAAATTTGTTTGTCACAAAGCACTTAAGCTTAATTGAGACTGCCTACTCTTCCTCCTCATCCTATTCATTCTTGATTGTCCTTTTATGTGCCATTACATGTCACTTATTTAGGTTCACGTATAGCGCAAGGGTCACGCAACATGCATGTGACTACAATGCAACTAAACCCCCACACCTACAATGGTTAAAATAGAAAAATCAAATATACAAGTGGTTAAATTAGAATATCAATGTTATGATAAGTGATCCAAATAGGAAATCCTATCACTATTTTATAAACATGTCACATTAGTTCAATTTAATGGTATTATAATAGCATATTGATTGAATCATCCATTTGAACTATTTATCATAGCATCAATCTATTATTTTAATTACTTGAAAATTTGATCTTTTATTTAAGCTTAGTTTCACATGTTGATCCGCTCGCTTTTGGTTATAACTAACAAAATAAAAATAGTGATTTTTTTTCAATATGCAAGGCAAATGTATTTATATTCATGGAACTTTCATATGGATTGGACTACTTACATGTAGTCAATATCTAATGACCTGTTTACTTGAAAATAATAGAAAGGGAATAGAATAACTATTCTTAGTATATTTTCTATTACCTTATCTACTTAAAAATTAGGATGAGAATTTTTATTTCCAATAACTTTTCTATTCCCTCTTTGCAGGGTATAGTTAATACTTTATAAAAGGTGGAATTTTTTATTCTCTATATTCTGTGAGTACCTATACTGTTACAACATGACTATATATATAAATATGACATAGGTTACACTAAAGGACTAAAGAAGGAGAGGGAAGAAAGAGGTTAAGGAATTGCACATTTTATATATCGGAAAAGAAAAATTAAGTATTTTTTTTCCAAAATGACCAAAGTAGAGGCACGTCGATATCTTTAGCTATATTTCCAACTCAATACTGCAATTAATAAAGTAAAGTAAATGGAAAAATAAATATTTCCAGTAATAGAAAGTTATATGAAGAAAACACGGAAATATTTATTTTTACTCTATTTTTAGTAATAATCATTACTAAAATTTAACTTTTCTATTCAATCCCTAAAGGTAAATGTGGCATGAGAAAATTCTATATTCCCGTACCTTTACATCATATAAATTTCATATAAGCAGTGATCATTGATACAAATGTTTTACTAAAAAAGACACCATGAATATATACAACTTATTTCTAATCACTCGAAGTTATGCGAGGCCAAGAAGAGAGTATGATGCCACATCATCCATTCCATACCATGTGCCATGTTTCATTTCGTATTGTCCTACAATTGATCATTTTTCTTTTAAAAAGGGAAGTAGCACTAGCACCAGTGAAATTTGCTATGCATTTTTGCTAAGAAAAATTGGATTCTCACCTAACTCATTAGCCACCTTTTATTACCTTTTTTTTTTTTTTGGTGATTATTCTTGCTTCTAAATTAATCTACAACTTGAATCATGGTTACATCCTAAAGGCAAAGGGAGTAAACCAAGTTTCTATTTTGTGGATTTAATTAGAGGGTGTTTATTTGAACTTTATATTAGATCAATCACTTACTATATTTGAAAGCTTGATTGAGAATATTTTGCTTTTGATGCAAAACGCAAGCACTCGATAAGAAGCTTTGTTAGGTATCCCTTTGCTTACTCGCTCACTAGTGAAGTATATGTTCAAAATTTTGTATGAGAAATTATGGATTTTCCCCCTTATTCTTCAGTGAGTGAATATGGGATGAATAGAAAAATGATCCCTATCTTTTACCCTATCTGAAATAGGGTAAAATAGTATAGATTGGGTTAGCATTAAATTTATATGTTTAATAATATTACATAAACCATATTCATAGTAAATCGAAAGATTACAACATACCTTAGTAGTGAAAACCTATAATACATCAAGTATACGTTTAAAGTAGATTCATGATATATATGATGTTATGCATTACTCTACCCAACCATTATAGGTTTTAAAAATTTAAAATCAAAATAATATTACATAAACCATATTCATAGTAAATCGAAAGATTACAACATACCTTAGTAGTGAAAACCTATAATACATCAAGTATACGTTTAAAGTAGATTCATGATATATATGATGTTATGCATTACTCTACCCAACCATTATAGGTTTTAAAAATTTAAAATCAAACCTACTTAGTGGCTAGTGTGACATTGATACCCTCCGTGGAACCCACTCAACTAGACTATAGGATTCTACGATTTCTAATGCTAATCCCCATTTATTTTAACTTAATATCATGTCCTAAAATGTATGTGATACAAATTTTAATTTAATATATATATATGAATAAGAAGTTGCCAAATGATGCATAATTTAATAGGAAAAAGTATAATAGAAAACTTCTATATTTGTGTCAATAGTTAATTAAGTCCTTTATATTTTAGTTGAGTTATTGAAGTTTCTTGTGGCTATGCCAAAATTTAATTATGTCTTTTATATTATAAGTAAAGTATTTAATTTTTGTATATTTGTATCATTGCATTTAGTTATTTTTTAGTAAATCCTGATATAGGACTTACATGTAATACACTTAAATAGAAAAAACACATTGAAAACATATAATGATTTAATGAAATTTTAGTGTATAGAAAGTGCTCAACTCACTCAATTAAAACATATAAAAGTTTGTGAAAACATAGTTTTTCCTATTTTAATGTATATATGTATATTTTGACCATATTTCTATAAGATAATCAATGCTATCAAATTTCAATCTTTAAAAAGAGAATTTCTAGATTCCATGGTGTCTAGTTTCATCATTTGCCCTGTATATATTCTAATAGAGCTTCTGCTAGAAGATAAGAATTTGTCAAACCAGTAGGACTTCCAAGAATGAAGCAAGTAAGATTCCTTCCTTTGACTCTTGAAAGTCTAAAAAAATGAACAGGAAAATTTGTTAGGGCCGATGCACAAAATAACACAGTAAAGTTAAAAGAGGAAGAAAAATAAAGACATAAGATTTTATCTTGATTCACTCGTTAACTAGGGTTATGTCTAGCAGAGGATTTCTATCATAAGGGAGTATGAGCCATACCCCAACAAAAGCCAGTAGAGGAGATGTGCTGCCTCACCAAAAGCTTCTCATTTCCATGCATAAATTTGACCAGGACTCCTACTTGCTACCATAAACTAGCTCCAAAATTATCTTCACCAACTAAAAAAAAGAAAAAAATTCCAAGAGTCAATGACACGAGGGAATATCTTTGGATCAAAGTTACTGGATTGGATTCGCATGGACATTGTCCCACATTTCAAATCACTTCTTCTTTACCCCTCTTTTCTTTAGGGGGAAAAAAATCCATAAAAAGTAGTTTTGGCTATTTCCCTCATTGCCTCGAATGAGATTGGAGCTATAACATATGGCACTATTGGAACATCGAACAATAAGTGGCGGTTAATAAATTCACTAGTATACTTCTTTTAATGACAATCCATACTTACTATGTAAACCAATCACATAATAAAAATTTCACTCCTTTTTTATATAAATTGATGATTAGATAAATATTTATTGTCTATAATTTCTTGTCTTGAGTGTATTTTCATTAATCACAAACATATATATGGATAAGGAATTAATGCACAATAGTAAAAATTTGTTCAATCAGAACAAGTGTATATATATGATTAATGAGAATACGCTTGAAATATAGACTTGAGGACAACAAATATTTATCTCTTGGTGATCATACTTGTTAAATCTCATTATTGGAACTTGTTTTAATGCTCAATCCAATCACAAAAAAACATAACTTAATTTTGTCCCAATAAATTTCCCCTATCTATAGATTTTAATAATCAAAACTTAACTCTCTAAAATGAATTTTCAATAGTGGATAAAAAATGTTTGTGAATAATCTTTTTATAGACATTGAATAATGACCCTTTTTTCCATAATTCCTTTTATAAAGCTCTTCTCATGAAAACACGTTCTCATAACATTCTTTCATATAAACAACATGAATTTATGGAATTTCACCTTTTTTGGTCAAGTAAAACCTATTATCAACCAAATGAAGCATAACTTCTTCCAATATCATTATGAGAATCATAGATCCATTAAATTGGCAATCAACTTGATTCAATGTATTACAACTAACGGAAGAATTTTTTTTTATGAATTCTTTATGAATAAATCCTAATTCTATATTCTTTATAAAGAAACACTAATGTTCAAACCATAATCCATATACTACTCCTCACATCACAATTTATAGATTAAGGTACTTTATTCAATTTATATATCAAAAGACTGGATTTTACCTTATTAGAGCATGGATTCACTAATTCCACCACAATCATGCACCACCTATGCATGCACCGATCTCTCTCTTTACACCATCCTAAATGTGATAACCCACATGAATGAAATCCCACATGGAATGTGGGAGAGGATGAGTACTAATAATATAAGGTTGAATAGAAAATATCAAATTAATACTAGTTAGAATTTTTTTGGGTCAAGTGGTTAAAAAGGCTTATTAATCACCTATTGACTTAATTATAACTACTTTTATACTAGGTATTACAAATGGTATTAGAGTCGATCCTCTACCAACTCCTAGCATGCTTTCAAGAATGAGCTGAATTGCATATTGAGAAAGGGAAGAACTGGATCCAATTGTAAGATTATGATGAAGATGTTGCATGTCTAAGGAGGAAAAATTGTTATAACCATGTGAATAAAGTCCCATTAGTCACTTGACTTGATTATTACCTACTTTTGGCTTAGTCTATTACACCAAAATCAACCATATATCTCTTCAATTTATGTCAAATTATAATCTAATTAAGGGTTTGCTTTATAAAAATCATACGAAATTGAATATCTACTTATCGATTTCAAGATATCTCAAGTACTTCATTTGAATTCCACTTGACTACTTAATTCCAGTCTCTTACACTTACAAACCGCAATAGGCCCATTTCCATTGGAATAATTTCAATGACAATCCATTGAGAAAGGAGCAAAAAGAGATCTTTACCTTACAGATTTTCCTTATAAGTCTCTTTAGGAGTTTTCCTTACTGTTATATGTGAAAGGGGAGGCCAGTTACATTTCTTTGAGCAAGAGTTAATTGAGGGTCCACTATAGCTCATTATGTGAGGAGGAGAGCACCTTATGCATAAGTCCTTAGCTTAAATTTGCAATTTAATAAATCAACCAATCAATTTGCTAATTACAGTCCATAGAGGATAAATTTCCTGGACACTTATAACGAAGTGGTAGATTAAGCTCGACAGTAAAAATATAATCGTTTAATAATGTAATCCTAGTAGAACAACAAGGTAAGCGGTGAGTTTTGGCCTAGGGACCATTCGAAGGGCCACATCTTAGTCCTAGTAGCTTGTGGCAAATAAAAAAATGGCTGCTTGGCCCCGCCCGACCATGAAGAGCTTCTATGATAAAGATGGGAAAGTCAAATGTTGGACATGTGGCGTAGGATGTGGTGTGAACGGTTGACGGAAAGTGCTTCATATGTGGTAAAGAGACTTATATGTCAAGGAGCTGTCCAAGGTTTAAGATAACAAAATGTAGACGATGTGGTCAAACGGGACACATTTCACATGAGCCGAGGCGGGAAGAGCAGCTCAATTCAAAACCTTGAAGCAAGTAAGCTTAAGCAAGTGTTCGCCATAGAGGACTTGGAAAAGCTTGATGAGACAAACTAATGGCTAGAAGATTACTATGGTGAGAAGCCTAAGGTAACAGGTATACTATATATTTGCCTTTATCAGTTATATCCCACCTGGATGGCTAGCATGATATTGTGCATTTTTGTAAAGGATGAGTACGAATCTTATAAGATTGCTATTTATAGTTATCTGTAATTATATATGTTTAATACTTAGCATATCCCACTACACTTAGTGCTTTTGCACCGACTAACGTGCTTTAAAGCAGTTTAGTTTATAGTAAATTATGCATGTAAGGTTTATGATATACACCGTAGATTGCCCTACTTAGGCCGCTTTTGAGGCATGACAGACGGTTTGTAAAATTTAAAGTTGATTTACTTTTTGTTGTTATCCATTCATGCCTTACAGTATATTAGTTTATCAGTCAACATTTAAGGTATAAAAAATAGATTTTTCAATATATTCAATTGAATTATATTTGCTTATCGGTTAGGTTTCATCTGTTATCTGCCTATAGTGTATGTGTATCTAAAATATATATGTTTTACGCTATAATTGTTATGTGTATTTATATCCTGTTATTTTGTTAATCATTCGTTTCTTGAATATCTATTAAATTGATATAAGAAGGATATCAAAGTTATAGCAAAATGAAAGGCCAAAAGACCCAAGCACTATCGATCGGGTTTTAAAATTATGTTGAAATACCTATATGATTTCGACAACATGTTTACATGAGGCAAAAAACACATAACGATACCAAAACTCTACTCATCCGATCATATCATTTGCTACTACAAAATGTTACATCCAATACATTTTAAATTGTTTCTACATTACATTATGGGTAGGGCTGAAAAAAAAAAAAAAAACCAATCGAGTGGAATTATAAAGTAGATTTGAACTTTTTTTTAGGTTAGAAAAAATTATGAACTAAATCAAACTGTTTTGAACCGAATCAAAATATGAGAAGTAAAAAAAGAAATTGACGATGAAAATCTAGAAAATATATGATTGAAAAAAAGAATTTCATGTTATTTATTTAATTTCTTCTCTTATTTAGTTTTTTATCAAATAATTTTCTTTTTTTTATTTTGTATTTTTATTTATTAATTAATATGGAAATCATAATTACCTTAAAAGAAACAATAAAATCTCCTTAAATAATCAAATGGATAATAAAGATAGAGAATGATATTGGAAAAATAATGATAAATTAAATCTTTTTTTATATTAAATATGATTCTCTGTAATTCATTGACTTGTATATAGAAAAAAATCAATAACAAATATAAAAATGGTTCGAGTCATGAACTGAACTAGTTTTTTAGGTTCGAAAAAATTATGAATGGCTTAAATATGCTCAATGCATCATAATAGAGATTATACTTTCTATAATAATTTTGATATTGTAAATTTTAAAATGTGTTATTAGCAACTATAACTTATTAAAAATTACTACAGATTCACAATTGTAATAATTATTATATTAAATCACTACTGAATCTCTATTCCTATAGTCGTATTTTCTTGTTTAGGTATCTTTTACACCCAACATCCATATGTAGCTACAAGGGGTAATGTTAAAAATGCTATCTAAACTTTTAGTAATTTTCTAATTTCACACTTGAAGTTTGAAGTTGGTAAATATCATATTTAATCAAATTTTTTACTTATCAAAGCTTATGCTAAATATTGAAGTTATTAAATATCATATACAATCAAAGTTTTATTTATCAAATTTACTATTTTTTTCATTTTGAGAAAGATTATGTAGCTTGCTCATTGGATAAAATGTGTAACTATAAAACAGTTAATGGGAGGGTAGTGAATTTGACTAGCGAAAGTTCCATTAGATATAAAATTTAGTTATTTCAAACTTTAGATAGGCAATTGAAAAAATGCCTAAAGTTTAGGTAGTGATTTTTTTTTCATTATCCCTAACTGCAAAGACTAGAGAGCACTATGCATATTAGGGAGTAGGTGTGATTTGATTTGGTATGATTTACCCATCCAAATTGCGCAAAACTTAATATTATGGTTTAATTTTTTTTTTTAATTCGAAGTTAACCTTATAGTTTGATTCGTAATTTTTCTTAATCTTAAAAAAAAAAAGGCTTCAATTCACAATTTGAATCAAGCATGTCAAAATGTTTAGAAAAAATACTTATATTTTTGACACATGTTTTCCTAACTATTAATAGAAAAAAGCATTTTCAATATAGTTATGAGTTCAAGAATTTGATGATTTCCCTAGACATGGCATTCTTTACATCCTAAACACTCCATTAGAGCACTACACATTGAAAAAAATTATTAAGTTCGATTATAATTTGTTCAATAATTCAAAAGTTAGATAGCATTCAAATTAACACATAAAAAATATAAAAGAATTCCTTTTTATTTATTTCTAAAATCCATAAAATGTAAGTCGAATATATGAAATATTTGATTTCATACTATTTATTCATATTCTTATTTAGAAGTGAAAATAGATAGATAATAAAGATTTATATTATTTAAAAAAGAGTATTATTATTAAATTTTTACAATCGGTATAATGATTATGTATTTTTTTTTTCCGATTATTTTTCATAGTTCGGTCCAATTTGTAAGCTTTTTCAACCTTAAAAATTGATTGGCAGTTAAGGTTTGTTCTATACCCATTTTGCGGTTGGATGACCGAATCTTAGTATCTGCTTTGTTATTTGAGGTAAGAGTCTTTTTAATTAGTACACTATACAAGTTGTGGCATATCCCCATTAGAAAAGACAACCTTATCTAGTTATCTTCTTGTCGGACTAGAGCATTTTGGACTCGGATACTTCTCTCTCTCTCTCATATCTCTTTACAGCCATCTATATCCCCAAGAATCAATCTCTCCCAAGGGTCATTGGCCAGGGAATTATGAAAGGTCAAATAAAAGAAAAGATTCAATTTCAATGGAGCATCCGAGGTTCAATGCCTTAATCCTTCTAAGGCAAATCCGAATTATAAATTCTTTTAGTTCATCCATAACTTTTCCATAGTAAGCAATAACCCATGAGACTCTTCCCAGTGGTATAATTAAGCTTCCGCACTTTCTTAATTAAACTTCTTATAATATCTCTAAGTATGCTCCAATTTCACCAAATAGAAATCCAAAAAATCAAACAAGAATTTACTCAATTTAGAAGGAGATAACCAAAGAAAAAAAACTCCTAAAGCTTTAACAATATAGAAGATAGAGATGCTTTAACGGTTACTTGCTAAGAACGCACTGGACTTGTATTAAAACAAATCATAAGTTGCACTTACATTATAATCCAATAATGAATATCCAAGTAGTAGAAATATTAACATATAATTTTTATGGATAATCATAATTTTATTTTATAGAGAAAAGGAGGGGTGGAAATTTATCCGGGGTATAGACATGTGAGACCCTTTCGTAGGCCCACTTCGGATGATGTGTGGACCCCGCGTGGCGCTTATCCTTTGAGTGTGATCCTGGAAAATTAAAGTTGATGATGGTGATGATGATGATATTATTATTGTAATAACAACGTCTGTGTGAATAGAATGGAATAGAATGTGCCATGTTGTGAAGAGAAAGTTCCATGAAAGCTTTGCGAAATAAAGAAATCTGATAAGATACAGACTCTTTCCTTTTCTTTTTTTTTTTCTAATTTATATATGGCACATGGGCGGCACGTTGTCTTCTCTTCTCACTATAAATTAGTGGCACTTGTGTATCTGCTCGATCATAGATTTTTGAGTTGTCTTCTGTTTTCTTCCTAAGTTGTCTGGCTTTTTTTTTTTTTTTACTTGGTTGTTTTCTTGCCAGAAGACTTAAAACCTGATATAGGATTTGTCTGTTATTTGTTGGGAAGCTAGTACTGTTGTGTTTTTGTTTGATAATTTAGAGAAACACAGGATTTATAGACAATTTTAATGGAGAGTAAGAAGCATTTTGGTTCGGGTTCTAGTTCGTCCTTGGTAGCCGATATTTTTGGCGTCAAGGAGCAGCCTCCAGCATCTTCAGGGGGTTTTGCTTCTATTTTTCCTCCTCCACAATCGGTTAGTCTCACTTGCTGTCCCTGAATATGTCCCTTATTTCATTTGGGATTTCGCTAAAAACCGGTACTAAAGACAATTTTCACCTTTTCATGCACTTATCTTTCTCCTAAGATGCACGATACCATCCCTTTTTCAAGAGATCGAAAGAGGGGACGTAAGCTTGACACGTTAAAGTGCCGATAGTAAACGAAATTCGCCTTGATATGCTTCTTAGCAATAGCATTTAGCAGTTATGGCAAGGTCTTGCTAAGATTGCTTTCTTTGGCTAGCAGGAGTTTATGATTATATGTTTCCGACTTTCAGGTGGCAGGTGGCAGGCCTGCTCCCGAGGTTATTGGAGATCGACAGAAAAAGCCCTCAAACAATCAAGCATGGAGTGCGAAACGGAGTTCTCCTAGTAATTATTCAGCCCCATTCAATATCACCATTTGCTTGCCAACTTCCAATTCAATGACTTCATAAGTTGTCTAAAAAGATCCCGTTGCCTTATTTCATTGTTGAAGTATTCATGCTTATAGTTCTTTAAATAAATCGATCTCATCAATCTTCTCTGGTGCATTATGGCCTGAGCATATAGCTTCTTCACTTGGCAACTAGAAGAGTTCATAGTTCTAGACTTAGGAAGATCTTTTCCCATTTAGAAACTTTTCAATCTGTTGAATGAGAAAGCTCTGGCACGTATGAAGATACTTTTGCTTTCCTTGTTCATAGCAAGAAGGATTTTTCTCCAAATATGCAAGTGATTGCAACATAATGAGAACATGACGGAGCACAACTTCTTATACCTCGTTTGGTGCATGCTCTTGTAAAAGATTAGAGAGTTATCTTTAGATTTTACTATAAAGAATTTTATTTGTCTCGGGACAAGATTGTTGTAACACGTATTAGATGACAGAGGTTTTGTCCTCTCCCTTAAGTAGTTTGAATCCAGCACCACACCCAATTTGCAAACCAAACATAAGTATGAGATATCTGTCCAGTCCATACTTAATAATTATGTGAACTAAAGGCTACCTTAGTATTCAGTACATCATGCTAATCCACCTGTGAATGCTTGCCTGCTCTTGGGACTATATGTATACATATCTAATGGATTGAAGGAACATATTCTGAAATCACAAGCTTCTGAAATTTGATGCAGTGACTGGCAAGCTTCCTAACAAGGACGAACCAATCTTTCAAGAGGAAAGAGGAGAACCATGTCATCTCAGCTCATCACTTTACTACGGTGGACAGGATGTCTATTCCCAGTCCCCTGGTACTCAAAGCTCCGGATCATATCCCATTGTGAGTTTCAATTAGACAATTAGTGGAATGAAATGATCAGCTTTTAACAAATTCAACCGACTTATATCATGGTACTTCATGTTAATGAATCAGTTTAACAAAGATGGGGATGGGGATGATGATGATCCAAATGGAAAGGGTGCTTCTAGAGGAAATTGGTGGCAAGGTAAATATATACGGCAGTTACGAATTCAAGAGCTTTTGCCAATCTGAAAATATAAGATCACTTATAACTTAAGTGATTTAATCTGCACTTCTACAGGTTCACTTTATTACTAGGATCTTGCCAGGTAAAAGGCTATGAATTCTGCAACTATTTACAAAGGTAGGTATTAAGTAAAAGTTGCAGGATTTTCGGAATCTCCAATTCAATTATCTGGATAACTTCTTCGAAGTACTATTCATTTTGGTGCTTGAACTTAGATTATTCTACTTTGGTGCCTGAATTTATCCAAGCATGTCAAGCTGGTGTTTCATTGCACCTGACTGTATCGGCAATTATCTTTCACTTGCATGGACTATTAAGATGGTGAACCAAAGTATACTATTGGAAGTTGGAATATTAAAACACCCTATTTAGTATCACTGTTTTAGGTTTCTTTTTTTTACTATCTTTACTATTCCAGTAGGCAAAATATAACAGCTGTTATAGTCAAGGTGAAAGAGACGATAGTTTGATGCATTCAGAGAAGTTGAGGCATTAAAATCAAAATAAACAAAGTTTTGGACACAAATGAAAGAATGATAAGATTCAGGGACTTCCAGAGCCTTAAATGTAAACAGCCTGATTAAAAAGCGGAAATTTCTGGTGCAGGATATGTCCATTTCCCAATAGAAAGTTACCTTGTGCTGAATAATTCATTTGCTTTCAGTTTGGTTTCTAATCTATTATTTAAGGACTCATATTTCATAATGCTATGCATCTTGCAGGAATTCAAAGGTCTAAACATCACATACTATGCAACTTATATAAGCAGTTCAACAGAGGACCTCAAAAGGAATATGTCTTGTTATCTTTCTGTAAATATCAGATGGACCTCTTGTAGTAACTGCAGTTCAAGATTGAGTTATCTTTTTTACCATCTCTATCTGAAATTTGTTATCAGTATCTTGCTGACTTTTATCTCCTTAAATTTCATAAGATGTTTCTCTTAATTCATCAGTGTAACTCAAATGGATGCAAGAATTTTACGTCCACAAAATGTGAAGGAATTATTGGTAGTATCTAAAATTTACTCCCTTCAACAGCTGCATTTACCAAGGTTCTTATAACCAAATAGTATGAACACTTTTCTAATTGAATGGTGTAGGCTGGATTCCCTCTTTCCACAAATGTAATATGCAACAGTTGATTATATATATAATAAATCAACACTACGATGGATAATGTATGAGAGACTAGTAATCGACCATTTTGAGCCAAGGATTCCTTCACATTTAGCAATACCAGCCATGTTAAAGACAATTTCAATCTCATAAATATATGAATGATTTTGAGAAAAATTCTAAAGCTATAAAGCAGAGTCATCTCCTGAAGTAATTGCACAATTATTGGACATAAATAATCCAGCACCTAATTGACCAAAGCTTCCAAGATGGCCAAGACTTTCTTCTCATTTGTGCAAGAGAATACGCAGCAATGCTTGTGAAAAATGATTCTGTAAGCAATGCCAATGATGATGACATGAAGTTGGGATTCGGCATCTCAACATCAAGGTGCTCCAATTGTTGAGTGAAAAATGATTCTGAAGCTTGTCTATTTGCCGGTAAAATGTGGTATTTTCGCTATTTGTGCTGCTCAACTTCAAATTCAAATTACGGGTGATCTTTACAAGTCTTATGTAGCCACAGTACCTCTTCTCTCCCTGAGGAAGTTGCAGCCCTCACTCTAATTGGCACATGAAACCATTATACTGCATCCATTTTTCTAGAAAAATTTTCCCTGTTCTCAAGTCTCGGTCATTTTTCCCTTCTTGAAAATAGAATGTTGAAGCATGATGTACATACTTTCTATTGCCCCTTGGGCATAGAGAAGACATACATGTAGAAGAAGGGACAAAATTTTTGTATACTAGATAGTGTCTTCATCGGTATCCCTACCAATCACATTTTTATGTATGAGAAAAAAAATGCAAAAAGTGAGATAAACTTCACTATTGTTCTTGCATGGTGCCATGTGATTGGTGAGGATAGACACCGTTTGGGGGACCAAAGAAACTTGACCCAGAAGAACAAGCATAACAAAAAACTCATCCACATTACTTTTTATGTCTACAATAGTTGTCTTTATTTCCCCCCTCACTTGCTATACATAAGAAAAGCTTCTCATAAGCGGCAGCCATCTTCGTTGCAGCAAACAAGCGCAAACCCCTTTCCCTAGCAAATATGCCTTTCTTCTGTAAAGCTTCCCCCTTATCGCTCCAAACCTGATAAAGCGCTTTCTTCAGCGAATTAACAGTTGGTGGAAACGTGTACCCAATATCTGCATTAGCAACAACAGACCCTGTAATACTTGCAAGCCTAGTTGCCAAGACAGGCTTGCCTGATAGCATTGCTTCCAACAAAGTATGGTCCAATCCTTGGGCTCGCAGAGTGGGATTAGCAAAGATATCTATGGCATTGTAAAATCTGGCAAGCTGAGTTTGTTCTAATGGCCCCAGAACCAGAGCATTTGATTTCAAATCTAGGTATCTTGCACCCCAAGGACCGTCTCCAGCAACAAGTACAAGAACATCTCTACGGAAATCGGCATTTTCTGAGAGTAGCTGCTTTAGAGCTTCAAACATCAGAGGGTGTCCCTTATCCTTAACCAATCTTCCAGCTATTCCTATAATTAATGATTTGGAATTGGGAATCCCGTATTTTCTCTGAAAATCCACACCACTCACAATGCTTGGCTTAAAAATGTTCTCATCTACTCCATTCAAGATCACATGAACTCGTTCTTCGGGTATCATGTACACTCTCTTTAGGACATCACCGACATGATCACTTGTGGCAACATGGTGAGCATAATTCTTGAAGAACTTTACCTCCTCAACGACCTTAAGCAATCTCTCACTCAATGCATAGGACTGTCTGTCATCAGGAGATCTTAGTAGTTCTTGGATGATATCTGAATGAATGGTCTCATATGCGATCCCATGCCAACTAACAGCTAG
The DNA here is from genome assembly GCA_037954665.1 of Laguncularia racemosa. Taxonomy (NCBI): domain Eukaryota; kingdom Viridiplantae; phylum Streptophyta; class Magnoliopsida; order Myrtales; family Combretaceae; genus Laguncularia; species Laguncularia racemosa. The sequence continues at coordinate 2,620,238 of JBBMOL010000072.1, forward strand.
ATTAGTTACATTGCGTGCTCTTGTATGCATGAGGCCAACACTTTCAGTGTGAATCACGTCGAATGGCTTACCAGATAAATTTTGAACTTGGAATTGCTTCCAGATAATGGCTTGGTCTAGATATCCCGCTGCGGTGGGCTTTGAGAGGTGAAAATGCAAATTACTCATTGGATATTTCGGGAAAGAAGAGTTAGGAGAAGAAGCTGTAAATATGTGGAGTTCGTGGCCCCTCCTGGCAAGGGCAAGGTGAAGTGTCAAGGCATGCCTTTCAAGCCCCCCGGCATGGGATCTGTGAGGCCATTTTTTGACAAACACAGCAATTTTCAGGAGCACAGGTGTCCGTGTTTCGGGAAAATCAAGATGATTCCAGGCTGAAGGAAATGTAAGGAGATCGATTGATAGGTTTTGGTTTTGAGAAACTAATTGGTCCTGAATGTAACAGGGAACATTGCAGTTACACCAGGAAAAGAATGAGATGATCGAAAGGGCTGATAGAAGGAAAACAACGGAGCATAAACAGCGAAAACTCGTCAAGATTGTAGCCTTACCCCTCGCCATAGAGCTGCTGTCAATGTTTCGGATTATTCAAAGGAAGATCAAGTGATTTTAGGAACTGATAACTGATATGTGCTTTGAACAAATATTGGGATATTAGATTTTCAGATGGGAAGTAGCGTTTAGCAGATCATTCAGAAAGGTCAACAAAGGAGTTCAAATAACATAGTTTATTATAAAGAGAAGGTACTTGCACACGGCCTGCCAATATTTAAATGGAGCACCCGTTTGACCATACAAATTTAGGGTGCTGTTTACGATGCTTAACGACCAAACTTTCTCTTTTACTATTCTTTCTTGAATCGGCATAGAAGTTAGGTTATGTGGATGATTACTCTGGAATTAACTAACCGTTTACCATTTGGATTGCCATCTGCGACCATGTCCATACATGGTTGTAAGCTAATTGAATCAAGTCAACTAGTACCAACTTCGATTTTGATCAGCTTGACGTGTTACTCAACAAGAAGCTTAGGCTTGTCTATCTAATCTCCTCCCTTGGGCTGTCTATTTTATTAAGTCTGCATTTTTCATTTGTATCTATATTTCAACCTCCAATTTTGCCCAGCTTGTTTAAGTACAATATATGTATAAACTCAATTACTAGGCCATGAGCACATCGAGCAGTTATACAATCTATTCCAATAACTCCAGCTCAAATAGTTTTTCAATTAGGTTTGTATCATAGCTTGGTCTATAATGTAATTATGCATATAACATTTTTATATAAAGGAAGTTAATTTAATTTTCTATCACTATTGAATTAAAAATTTTATGTTCCATAATACTACGTTAACTCTAGCTGTTCATCATCTTTCCGCAGAATCAATTTATATTAAATTTTTGAACATGTTAAAAAATAATCTTTTTAAGAAAGATTAGTGGTGGGCAAGTGTATATATATGTAAAAAAAAAGAGCAGTAAAAAAGAAAGTCAAGGGTCAACAACGTTAACACTTTAAACCACTAAATTAGTCACTTAAAAAAGGATCTGTTTCGGGGATCCAAGAAAACGACGTGAGCTGGGTTATGAAAAGATGTGAAATTTCGAAAAAGACGCCGTTGCCGGGGATCGAACCCGGGTCACCCGCGTGACAGGCGGGAATACTTACCACTATACTACAACGACGTGGACGTTATCATTTTCAAATATATTTTTCTTGTTGACTTATACCAAGGTGCTCTATGGAAAAGGACAATGACAAAATAACAGAAGTGGAATCTTCGTCGGGTGATGATAAACGACCTTGATTAAAATCCTTGGATCAGAGAAATTGTTGATATGTCTTTTTTTTTTTTTTTTTTTTGTAACCATTGACATATTAATAATGACTTCTGTCTTTTCGGAAGTAGTTAATTATAGAGTTTATCAATACTTTTCATATCTAAGTTTCTTTTATCTTTATTAATATTCGTGATTTTTTTTTATTCGTGTAAAAAACGATTAAACATAATAGAAAGTCATCAACTCTATAGACTTTATAAATAAAGATGATGAATAATACTCAACCATCAATACATTGTCTCAAGCAGTATAGTAGGTGTGTGAGAAAAAATTAAGTTCATTAAAATTATAAATGAGTTGAATTATTTATAAGATATTCAAATTTTTAAAACAAATTTAACTGTTTAATCAAAATCAACAATATTTATGTTGTTTACAACGAAATTTCTTTATTTGTTTCCTATTTTTATTTATTTTATAAGGTCATAGTTTTTTATTTCTGAAAGGCACTACTTTTATATGTATTACATACATTGTGGCAATCCGGTTATAGGTTAGGTTTTCCTATATTCCTACGTAAAGCTAACCAAGAGCCGATTTGAAATGAGCCAGAACATGTCATAGGTAAGATCAGATTCAAGTTTCATGGTAAATGGATATAGTTAAAGCTTTGACTCACCTCTTAAGCCTTAATTGACCATGATTGAGGCGCCTGTTACTGTTACCCCGTCAACCACAAGTACATTGTGATTTTATTCCCCGGGTCAACGAAATGTGTGTTATTCCTTTGCTGTCCATGTTGCTTAATTAATTTTAGTTGTGTTGTTTTGGTTGTCTTTCCAAAGGTGTCATCGCCCATCTGGGGCTGCATCACCTTGAGATGGCCTAACCTGCTACCCTTAAATGGAAATAAACAGGTGGTGCATGGTCTCGTTGGAGCAAATAATGCCCATCCCAACCATGAATTCTTACATTGGAGATGGGGGAAGGATGATAGGGGCTGGCGGTATTTATCGGAATTTAACCGCCCTTCTAAATTTATTTGTTAAAATATTGTAGTGGACTAAAAATCTCAAGAAAATTTACATGTGTTCTGACATGTTGACAAGTGTTAGGTTTGGTGATTTTTAGACGTTCGGTGATTTTTATTTTTTTTTTGTGATTTTAAAGAAAATCTACATAATAGTCCTATTTAATTGATTTTATTTTGAATTTTGTAGCTTTAATTCCTTGTTTTGCTTAACTTGTTGGATATTTTTATAGTAGGTTCGAAGTTGTTTGATTCATATAAAGTGGGTTTATAACTTTTTTTTTGGGTATTTTTAATAGGTATTTTATCTTATTATTTTATTTACATTTTAGCAAAAATTGCTATGAATCAGTGGTGGATATGTTTATGATCATAAGGCATATGCCTTTATCATGTCTTTTACTCTTGCTTTTTACTTATTTATCTTTCTTTTTTTTTTAGTTACAATTTATAAATTATTATTTTCTTTTCACTTTTTACTTTTTTTTTTTTTACCTTTAGGGGCAATTCAATCTTTTACTACTTTTAACCATTTTATCTTTAGTGAATGCCTTATTGTAAGTTTTTTTTTTCTAATTTTTATCGATTGGAGATTGGTATTTTATTGTTTTCATAACTATAAGGAGAATTAGGGTCATTACTGCTCTTTTAACTATATTAAACTATCATTATCCTTTCGAATGGAAATTTCTTATTGTAGGCCTTATTGATATTTTCTATTTTTGTATCATTTGGTTAGTTCTTAATTTATTTACTGCTTTGTCTGTATTTAGCGGATCATAGTTTTTTATTTTGCTTGTTGGATAATGAATTGCGTGGACAATTGATGCTTTACGATATTGATGTGACCGCAGTATTATTTGTATAAAAATAAAAAGAGTGGACCTCACATTGCCCTAAAGCTTACACATGCATATACATAAGTGGAGAAAGAAGGCAATTCATATCTATAACTTATATTTCTTTAATAGTATATTTGGTTTTTATAATGAAATAAAATAAAAATATAATTATAATTTTTGAGAAATGTAATAAAAAAACGAATGTCTATTTTTTATGATTTTTTTATCTTATGAATAGATATAAAAATATATTAATTTTTTTTAAAATAATTATTTTATTTAATCCTATAAATAGATTCCAATTCCCTATTTTGTAGTAGTAGTAATTCTATAAAATAACTATTTCACAAATCAAAAATAGGAATAGATTTAAAGGAAATGAATTTTATCTTTATAAAGTAAACTAAACATGTCATAAATGATAAAAGAAGATCGATAAAAGTAATATAATAATAATAATAATTGATATTATGTATTTTATAATGTCCAAGACAAGAAAGGAGAATTTTTTAAGTCAGTAATTAATTAGTTGAGCTTTCCGTCAGTGCGCGTATATTTTCTATTTGCTTGGTTTTTGGGGTTCCTTTTTCCGTTGTACTTTTAATAAATTATGTCCATATTTTGCAAAGTCCGTATATTTTCCTATTACAAGTGCAGGAATTTATATATGGAAATTATTAGCCTAAAGTTGTGCGCGTAGAATGCTACCAGTATGATTACATGTACACCAATCTTTGCTCAAATATCATTTTAGTATGTTTCATATTTACGATAACCTTTGCGTAATGGTTGAGAATTGATGCTAAAACTTCATAACACCTTATGTTGGGGAATATACATTACGTTTACGTATTATTTTATTATATTCACCATGAGTTAAATTATATTGCTTGTTCTCCTACATGATACATGATAAGGACACATTGTACTCATATTTATTATAAGAATCATGTTAAATTTACATTGATGTTATAAAATATTCTAAGAAATGGTACTTAATTATGCATATTATGATATTTTAGGTTTTTGAGGACTTAGGGTGAAAATACGAGCAATTTAGAGAAGTTTTATACAATTGAAGGACACTTAATCAATTTAGGTCGGCCAAGAAGATTCAAAGCATTCTAGAATGAAGGCTATTGGCCTACAGCCGGCTTACAACTGAAGGCTGCCAACCTAGAGTGGGCTTATAATCCATTGGAAGATCAACCAAACTTCAAGTTACACTATCAGCTTACAATTCAAGGCCGCCAGCCTTGAGTCAGCTTTGAGATCTAGGCAACAATCTTGAGAAACTTAATTTGGGCCTAAAGTTTTTTTTCCCTTGATGGTGATATAAAAACGCCTGGTTTGTGATGAAGAAAGGGACTTTTTGGAGAGCTATTTTGATAACCTAGAAATTAGTTTTGGAACAGGGAGAATTATTCCTATAACGAATTGTGCTTATTGATTGGTGGGTTTTGGGAATCATTTTGGAAGATTAAAAACTAAAGTCCTTAAAGTTCTTGAGGGGTTTTGCAATTCTTTCATATTATCGTTTTGTTGGGTTAGTGATCTCTAAACCTTTATTTGTTTATGCAATTCAATAATCAATTTTTATTGTTTAATATGAATTCCATTGCACTTACTCCCATCAATTGTTTTGGTGTTATCAATTACATGATATAGTTTTCTTTATGGGGATATGATGAAACCTTAGAGCAACTAAGATAATAATTGTATTCATGTTATAGAATTTATGGATATGTGGAAAATTCATATGGTAATTCCTATTGTCGAGTTTAATTTTAAAATTTTTATATTCTTAATCCTATTCATATTAGATCCAATGCTCATCCAATATAAATCATTGACTTAAACTAAGAATTTTTACTTACTTGGAGTCACCACCCAATTAAAGTTGGGAAAAAATTATAGAATTAGAATTAATTGAGCGGATTAATTCTAATCTAAACAACTATTCTGTGAAATCTCTTCTTTTTATTTTTTTATAAAAAAGAAAAAGAAGAAGAAAGAAAAACTAGAGATTCTTGACTCGAGGGCTATCCCATTAAAATCCTAAAGTTACTACCTTATCCTTCTGAAACCTGAATTACGTTAAAATATCTTTTTTTTTAGCATAAAAAGAAAAATATTAGAAAAATTGATATAATGATCATACTAACAATAATTAAAAAAAAAAATTTTATTCTTTTTAGAGTTGCCTCATAAGAGTACCTATGTACTTGCTATTCGAGATCAAACAGGTCATAGTTCACTTTTCATAAAACTTTGGTGAGTTATTTAATTTTAATTACCAAAAATATTTTGGGTTTACATTTATTATCATTTAATTTTTTTTTTTGGAAAAAATTCTAAGTTTAAGCTTTATTATTATTTATTTTATTTTATTTTTTATTATTTTTTCTTAAAAAACTAAAACCTCTAATTAAAAAAATCAATTATATATATATATATATATATATATATGAAAAGAAGTTTTCTAAGTAATAAAAATATTTATCATTTTTATTAATTAATTTTTAATTTTTATTATTAATCTAACTTTTATTTATTTTTATTAATTATCTATTAATTATAATAGGCATATATATTTATTTATTTATTAAAACTCTAAACCTAATTCTTAAAAAACATTATTTTTTTTTCATTTCATTTTTTATTTTTATAATAGTAAATGAATAAATAAATAAATAAAAATAATAAAAAAGAGGGATCTAGTTAACCTAGATGTGGTTCGGATTGTATCATGTCAAATTGGGTCTGGTCAAGTTCGCAGGTCGAAACGGGTCACGTATACGATGCTTGGAGCTCTTCGACGGTGACTTTTTAGCGACCTTTTTCGTCAATTGGTAGGTGCTTCCGAGCTTTTCGAAGGTAAGGAAGCCAATGGTGATGGTGGTTTTCGTCGAAAACTACCCTAATGCGGTGACTCGAAGGTTATCAGTGAAGGTTTGAGAGAGAGAGAGAACTCCAACGAGGGTTTTTTTTTTTTTTTTTGTATTCTTCTACACTTTTTTTTTTATGTTTTGCTTGCTTGTGGAACCTCCTCTCGTCGAGTCCTATTTATAGACTCCCAAAATCGAGCTTGATAAGCTCAGATCTCCTTCGCCGTTGAGACCCATCCTCATCCGTTTTTTTTTTATTCGTGTTAATCTTTGATTTTTGTTAAGATTGATGTTAATTTGATGGTGTTTATCTTATTTTAGTTAAAAATCTGGTCGATTTGTGCAAAAAAATCGAATTAAAATGGCTAGATTCCACTTCTCCTGTGTCGGCACTAATCTCGGACGGAGCTAGGAGACGAGCACACGCCAGGCGCATGTGCTGCCATCCAATCACGTGCTGCCACATGGTAGCTGGAAGAAAAAAAATTGCAAAACGGCATGAGGTGTTTAAAAATCACCTAATTATGATTAGATGGAAAAAATGAAGTGTTTACAGCTACCCCTCTTTATAGTAAAGTTTGAAAAATTTAACTACAAAGACACCATTTTTGTCTAATGGACTGGGTGGATAACGCCATAGTTGGTTAGCCATCTGAACTTGGTTTTACTAGGGAGTTGTTTGATTATCTGTTTGAGTAGGGAAAAAGCTTCATAAGCTAATGATCCCATGTTGCAAAAAATGATCACTTTATGATGATTGATACTCTTTGGGGAGTGGCCTTAGAAAAAGAAACATCTCACCGAACTAGTAACCTGGAGGGAGAGATTATCTAGAAAAATACTCTTATGAGCTGACTAATTGATGATAGGAAGCGTCTCATTAAACTAACAAATAGAAATTGTTTAAGAATGTGCTCTTTTGAGCTAACTAACTGATAATAGGAAGCATTTTACAGGATTAGCAACCTTAAAGAAGAGATTGTTTAGGAAAGCGCTCTTATGAGCTGGTTAACCGATAATAAGAGGCGTCTTATAAGACTAGCAACCTTAAAGAAGAAATTTTCTAGAAATGTGCTCTTACGAGCTGACTAGTCGATGATAGGAAGCGTTTCACTAAACTAGCAACGTTAAAAAAGAAATTATCTAGAAAAGTGCTCTTATAAGCTAACTAATCGATGATAGGAAGCATCTCACCAAACGAGCAACCTTAATAAAGGAAATTATCTAGCAAAGAGCTCTTATGAGCTAAGTAATCGATGATAGGAAGCGTCTCACCAAACTAGCAATTGTAATGGGAGGATATTTAGGAAAGTGCCTCCTTGTGGGCTAACTAATTGATAGTGGGAAGTGTCTCTTTGGACTTGCAACCCTGAGAAAGGATATTTAGGAAAGTGCCATATTGTGGGTTAACTAATCGATAATGGGAAGCATCTCTTTAGACTTACAACCCTAAGAAGAGATGTTTAGTAATGTGCCCAATTATAGGTTAACTAACCGATAGTGGGAAGCGTCTCTTTAGACTTACAACCTTAAGGAAGAAAGTTTAGGAAAGTATCTCATTATGGGCTAACTAACTGATAATGAATTTCTAAGTGAGAATCTTATTTTTCAAGAGTTTAAGATGACTTAAAACTTTTGATCAAATGATAACTAAAACTTTTCTAAAAATCTTCAAGATAATTGCTCTTCTAAACTTAAGGATAAAACGGCAAGGTATTAAAGTATTTTCTAGCAAACTTTGAAAATTTTCTCTTTTTTCTCAAAAAAATCTTAAAGAATTGTTTGTTTATTTATTTATTTTATTTTTAAACATTGCTAGTAAGCAAAGAGTTTGACTAGGTTCCTAAAAATACAAATAAAGGGTAGGTCTCCCCTATTACTCAATAATCACTTGCTCTTTTGCCTCATTTTACTTTGAGAGTTTGGTTTAATCTTGACAAAGTGGTACCTTGGCTTAATCAATCATCTTTTGAGGGGTTTCTTGCAATTAAGACTCATATCTTCTTCTTGGGGGGGGGGGGCTAAACAACGCCAATGAGGAATGACTTTAAATTCTCTCATTTTATTTGGAAATAAATATCTCATTCTCAATTGGTTTAATCTAAGAGGACATCCTTACAATCTCTTGGTTTAGATATCACCCTTAACTTCTATTCCAAAAATTATGGTCTTTGTTGTAAGTAATATGCTTTAATCAGTCTGTTAGCCTTTTTGGGACTTGTAATATAGGCTCTTGGTTATTGACTTCAGAAAAGTAATGTTAAGGTCTATTTTAAAAGAATCATCATTTCAACCTGGGTTTACAGGTTAAGAAACCTTGAGAAAAAACTAGAATAGTACTAGTTATAGCAATTTTTGCTTAAGATAAATTATTTTCAATTATTTGAAGAAGTCGTCAAAGAAGGTTGGTATATCTTTGAACTGTAATGTTTAGGTTCTTGTATTTGGCCTTGGTATTTTTAAGTATTGTTGGGCTTTTTTATTATGTATAGATTTAACTACATTCTTGGGCTTTTCTCATTTCTTTTCTTTTCTTTTTCTTTTCTTTCTTTTTCTTTTCTTTCTTTTTCATTCATTTTCTTTTTCCATTTTTTTTCTATTCTTTTAGGCCCAATGGTAATTATCTCTTGTGGGTCATGTATGATTTTTTCATAATGTGGACTTTTTTTCATCTCAAAAGAAATAAATTATCTATGGCAAAAATTACCCTTAAATTGTTGCAACTAGGGCAAGCACTATTTAGTTAATTCATTTTTCTTGATTAATGTCCCTATCTTCCTAATCATCCCATTGTGGGGTGATTCTTGATAGGGTTAAATTTTGAAACTCTTCTTATATAAGCTCAAATGGGGTTGGCAAAGGATTATTCTGTTTAGGATAGTGAAAATGAATACCTAACATTATTTTGATTAACGTATCAAATTCAAGATAAACCTCCTTTAAGAAATGAGTCCAAAATCTCACATTAATAACACTTAACTCTCAAGTGTTTAAGGGTTAGTGTTTAGGAAGTGGTTTGCCTCTTGTTATCTTAAACCACTTGAACAAATGGAATATCTTTCTATTTTACCATATTTGCCCATATTCACCATATCTCATGATGTATTTAGGAGTTATATGTTGCTGTCAACTTGAACAAGTGATTTAGTCTTAGTTACCCAAGACTCAACTATTTAAGATAGTCTTCTTTATACCTATGTTGGTAATTGACCATAACCACTTCGAAAGTGTGCCCTACAAATTAATTGTCCCTACGTCTATTTTATATAAATCCTGATGGAGAGAAAGTTCAAGTGTAACCCTTAGGATTAGAAAGAGTTAGAAGGTTTTGGGTTTCGAGGCTAAATCAACATATGAAGAGACCTTTTGAAGTGAATAGGGTCTTTCAAGTTAAGAGCATGTTATAGAGGTCTTTGGCTTTATGTTCAGAGTAAGTTACTATGAGCCTTGGGTTAAGCTAACCATTTAAATGAAACTTTTAAGACTTTGAAAGGATCTCTTATTGTTAGCAACTCTTTCTTGGCTTTGTTCTTTTCTTTATTGTTATTATTTTTTAGTAATTATGCAAACAAGATGCTCACACGGATGCAAAAGAACCAGCACTTAATTAACAATGTAATAATACTAAAATTTTATTAGTATTGCAAACTTTGGAGTTCAATGCTTTATTGAAAACATAAGAAAGAAATACTATGATCTAATTTCCTAACTTTTAAGCTTCCTCTTCTTTGGTTGGGTGGGCGTTGAATCTTTCTTTTTCTTCTCTGCGTCCATGGCAGCTTCCAGTGTTTTAATCTTTACCCGGGTTTTCCTTAGTTGGGCTTCAAGTGCCTTATTCCTTTGATTAGATTCCTTGAATCTATTCTTCCATACATCTTTCTTGCTTTCTATGGCTTCAAGATGGACTTCCATCCGAACCCTAACCTGTTCCATGTAAGTTTTCATTTCCAGGCTTGAGTTGCCTAGTGCAGGCTGAGTGACATCAAGAGCATGGCACATCTTTTCCCCCGTCTTGTATAATTGGTTGATGACAAAATCTCTGGTAGCTCAGTGTTTTCCCACTTCACCATCTAATTCCCCGAGGTTTATATTAAGACTCAATTCGAGCTTCCCATAGGACCCTTACTTTTGCTAACTTGGCAATCTTATCAGCTACTAACATGTTTGGGTCCTAAAATTTAACCATGATCCTTTCTAATGATGGCCTATAAACTATATCTTGGATGGTGCCAAACTGACGGACCACTGAATTTGGATGATAGCCTATGCACTAATTAAGCCTAATCAATGGAACGGCTTGAAAGTTTCTGCACATTAGAATAACCTTACTGCAACAGCTCTATCTAGGAGTCCACAGGATATCTTCAGCACTGAAACCCTTGAGCACTTCAACCCAACTATAGCTGGGAAAGTCGTCTGGTAGCTTCATCCTTTCTACACATGAATCTATGAGGTTCACTTGTTGGGCTAGTGATTTTCTAACCATGTTCAACCCAAAACATTTAAGATGGCTTACAAACTAGATTAGAATAAGGTTAATATTTGAGCGGAGGATTTCATGGCCCTTTTTTCTTTATGAAATTTAGATTTCAGATCTGCTCAACTAGTAGGGCCGGGATATAAGATTTCCCTTCTAAGAATTGGAATACCAATTCCATAACTTTGTAATGAATGTGAAAGATCCCAGTAGGAAAAATAATAGTCGCAAATGCTGTTAAGATGAAAGCATAAACCTGTCTTTGTCTGTAACTCTTGGGATCCCCACACAAGATATCTTTCTTACTCCCATCATTGCATCGAGCCACAAACCAAGCTTCTAATTCATTCATTCAAAGGCAATACCTATTACTGTTTTCCAATGCTAGGTTGATCTCTACTCTATGAATTCTTAGAAGTTTGCTAAAGATGTTGGCTGGCCTAGCCTCTAAATCTGGCACATACACCCCATTGGAAAGTGGAGGGGCCTGGAGAAGCTGAGCATATTCTTTTATGGTTGGGGTGATCTTGTGTGACCCAATAAAGAAAGCTATGGGCCAAAAAACTCAATAAAATAAAATAAAAAACTAAACTTTATCAAATCCCTAGATCACGAGCAGATACAAACATTAGTGCAAACGATATTTTACAACATAAGAGCTAATTAAAGATATCTAAAAATGATGATTTCAGAAAGTTTAGGTGGCTAGCCCACTAGAAGTCCTTAGTGGAGTCGCTCAGTGGAGTTGCCATCTTGTTGAGTCTAATTTTAAAATTTTTATATTTCTAATTCGATTCATATTAAATCCTATGCTCATCCAATATAAATCCTTAACTTGAACTAAGAATTTTTATTTACTTAGAGTCGCCACTCAACTGAAGTTGGGAAAAAATATGAAATTAGAATTAATTGAGTAAATTAATTCTAATATAAATAATCATCCTACGAAATGTTCTCTTTTGTTTTTTTTTTTTATAAAAAGAAAAAGAAGAAAAAAGAAAAACCAAAGATTCTTTACTCGGGGGCTATTCTATTAAAACTCTAAAGTTACCATCTTATCCTTTTGAAACTTGAATTATGTTAAGATATCTTTTTTTTTAGCATAAAAAGAAAAATATTAGAAAAATTGATATAATGATTATACTAACAATGATTTGAAAATGCATTTTTATTATTTTTAGAGTTACCCTATAAAGTTGCTTACGTACCCACTATTCGGGATCAAACAAGCCGTAATTCGCTTTTCATAAAACTTTAGTGGGTTATTTAATTTTAATTACGAAAACATGTTAGGTTTACGTTTATTATCATTTTAATTTTTTTTAATTCTAAGTGTAAGCTTTATTATTATTATTTTTTTATTATTTTCTTAAAAAACTAAAACCTCTAATTAAAACAATCAATTATATATATTATTTTTTTTTAAAAGAAGTTTTCTAAGTGATAAAAATATTTATCATTTTTATTAATTAATTTCTAATTTTTATTATTAATCTAAATTTTATTAATTTTTATTAATTATCTATTATTTATAATAGACATATATATTTATTTATTTATTAAAACTCTAAACCTAATTATAGTAAAAAAAACATTATTTTTCTTTTTCATTTCATTTTTATTTTTATAATAGTAAATGAATAAATAAATAAATAAAAATAATAAAAAAGGAGGGATCCAGCTAACCTGGATGTGGGTCGGATTGGATCAGGTTGAATCGGGGTCGGGTTCGCAGGTCGGAATGGGTCACGTATATAGCGATTGGAGCTCTTCGACGGCGGCTTTTTGGCGACCTTTTTCGTTAATTGGTGGGTGCTTCTGAACTTTCCGAAGGTAGGGAAGCCAATGGTGATGGTGGTTTTAATCTTTAATTTTATTAAGATTGATGTTAATTTGATGGTGTTTATCTTATTTTAGTTAAAACTCTATTAGATTTTTGCAAGAAAATCGAATAAAAAAGGCCATATTCCACTTCTCCCGCGTTGACGCCAATCTCAGACAGAGGTAGGAGACGAGCATGCGCCAGGCGCGTGCGCTCGTGTTGTCCAATTGCTTGCTACCATGTGGCAATTGGAAGAAAAAAATTGCAAAACAGCACGAAGTGCCTCCCCTAAGTTTTGAACCCATGATCGGACTAGTTGAGCTAGCCCATTTCTCAGTTTTCTATTGCACGTAAATTGTATATATAAGTGGTAATTTTTATTAATTTTATATTATTTTGAAATTCTAAAATTTTATAAAAATTCCTTAATTTCTTTTTTTTTGGTACCTTCATTTTCCAAAATTGGTATATTATTCCTATTTATTTTATTTTTTGTCATTATTTTTCCTTCATTTATGAAAAAATAGAAGAAAAATTGAAAAAAAAATATTAATTATGATTAGAGGGCAAAAATGGAGTGTTTACACCTATAATATAAACTGTTGTTTTTTTTTATTGAATCAAGTTTATAGAAATTTTAATTACTCGAAAGGGAGATTAGGGTTTAATAGGAATTCTTAATTAAGATGTAATAATATATGTAGAAGCAGCATTATTTAATCTTATTCGAAATTGACCTAAAGATTAATAGAATGTTTTTGGCTAATCACTTGCTAAGGGATTAGGAAGGATTAATTTAGGGCATTATTCAATCATATAATCGGAAGGTTTATGGTTGTATATTAGAGTCCACTATTAATTCTTTTTAGCAGGAGCTGATGAATTAATTTGCGATTTTGAGACCTTAAAACTTGAAAAAGAATTAGAGGTTCTAACAATTTCATATAAATATCCATATAATTACAAATTATTATAACATGAAGGCAATTTGATCAGTGAAATTAAGGTGGATTCTATTTCTCCACTATCAATTGATATATCTTTAATGACAATTCTCTTTCTACTTATAATAACAATCTAAGGTAATTATTCATTGATTAGTTAATTCTCTCAATTTCATTGCTTAAATGATAATAGAATTTGATATAGGTTTAGTACTTAATCAATCCTTGTAGGATTGACACTCTACTTACCACTTTATTACATGATCCGATTCAGTACACTTGTTGGTAAAATTCATGCATATTTTCATCTATACATTTGCAGCGGATCAATATATTACCTTACAATAAGTTCATAACGTAGAGATATTTAGGTTCATTATTTTTAGATCATAAAGCAGTTAAATCAGTCCACAGCAAAACAACTTATCAATTAGACCAAATTTCTTCACTTTATAATTTGAATATTTATTTGGATAGCAAGTTCTAAATCTTCAATTTTTAGCCCCTTATACAGCTAGCTAGAAGGGGAATAGACAAATGTATAGCAATTCGACTTAATAATTTATTTTTGAATTCAGTAATCTTTTAATTATTATGTAATTAGTCGATTACGGGTATGTCTTATCCATTTAATGCACATGTTGCCATGATTGTTTCCCTATGTGTTCATTGAAATATGATTGTTTGGCTTGAAATAATATAATGTTGTAGATGTGTTATTTGATCAACTTGTACCGAATTAATTAAATACTCCAGATTCACATAAAACTAACGGACACGCATTCATTGTTTGAAGGCCATCACTACTGTATAAGAGAAAGTTAATAACATGGAAGATCAGGCAACTTTCATTCTGGCCACCAAACAAAACAACAATCATCAAGCAATAGAGCTTTGCCTGAAATTTCTTAGTCTCATTCTTTCCACATCACATTCGATAAGATATACGTCCAGGGGATCACGTTTTGGCCACTGCGCCCACTTATGTCATTTGATAGAAGTCAAGTTGATCGCCGAAAGCGATCCATCTGCCCACATAAGTGCAACTTTGGTTACGTACGCAACGCAAAATGGACAAAATAGAGGCAGTTTTTAGCTATTATGACTGGATTCGGCTCTAAGTCATGAAGATGCGGGTATTTGATGTCTTTCTTGACCATGGAAGCTCAGAGCCCGATGATATACAGTATCAAGAAAAGGTTCAATATTTATAAGTTGAAGCAAACCGGACACTGTAAAGAAGAAATAATGCAGCAATAAAGCGGAGCCTAAAATAATTTTAACATATCAATAGCCATCTGCAAATTAAACGTCTAATCCTCATATCAGGCAATAATTTTAATAAGGCACTTACAAGTACAGTTGTGTGTAATAATTGCAAGTTACAAAGAATTTTGCGAGTTGAATGCATGAGGCCATGCACCACAACAGAACAAATAAAACACTTTATATTAATAAAATTATTTTAGAGATTGATGTCAATATCTATCTACCAAAGATTGGAAATCGAGAAGAACCAATCGAGGTTTGGGATAATTTTTTGTTGTATTAATTTGGTTTTTGGAAGTATTACATTCGAACTGTTTTGATGGTCATGACCTCTCCTATCACGGTCAACTTGATCAATGTATGCATCATAATTTTCCTTTCTCATTTGTTGGAAAGTCTGTCCTCGGTAGATTCTAGATCCATATATGCTTTAACTGCAAAAGCATAACATAAGGTATAATATGATACAATGCACTAGGTGTATATGCATCTCTTCACTAGTGTTTTATTTCTAATTATACTGAAAATAAAAAAAGGATTGAATTATGTATTAATCCTATGATTAAACTTATCAATTTTCCATTTTTATATTTGCTTTGTTGTGAAATGTTTCAATAATTTGTCACATATCTATATGAATCTAACATTGTAAACACACACACACACATCATGATTGATTGGTGTAAACACCCCATTTTTGCCCTAGGAATCAATAATTTTCAATTTTTCCCAATTTTTCCTTAATTTAGCATAAATAATAAAAATATTCAAAAAATGAAAATAAATAGGAAAACACTTCAATTTTGAAAAATGATTTTAGAAATAGCAATAATGAAAAATGATTTTAGAAATAGCAATAATGAATAATAAATAATTTTTACAAATTTTTGAAATTTCAAAAAATACAAAAAAATAAAAAAATTGCATCGCATATGTACAATTTGCGATGTAAATAAAATCGGGAAATTGGGCCAGCTCAGCTGGCTCGTGTGTGCGCATGAGAACCGTGTGAAGGCTGAAGGTCGCGAGTTCGAATCCCCCCGCAGGCGCTCGGCAAAAATTTTTCATTCTTTTCCCTGGAGCTGCCACGTGGCAGCATGTGATTGGCCGAGGGAAGTCACGCGCGTCGCGCGTGATCGTCTTCTTCGCGAGCCCAGCCGGAGGAAAAAATCCGACGAAGGCGAAATTGGCCATTTTCTTTTTAATCTTCTAGATTAAAGTCAAGATAAGGCCAAATCCATCAGATAAACCAAAGGAACACAAGAGATTAACATCAAATCGCCGGGATAAAATCGAATCTAAGAAACGGAAAAATATGGGTTTATCTAAATCGGCCGATTCGAGCTTATCCAAGAGGAGTTCGAGGTGCCTATAAATAGAGGAGAACAGGAGGAAGCCAGGGGACGAAAAAAAGAGAGAGAAAGAGAGAGGAAGGAGCAAATCGGAGTACGCCGAAGAAGCTTGGAGCCGCGACCATCGATCGGAGTTGAGCCGCCGCAAGGAGACGTTCTGGGAGTAAGCCGCCACCACCATCGGATTCAGCACCCTCAAGAAGCTAGGATTCGACACTTCACCGGCTGCAAACGACCGCCGGAACGCCGTGAACGAGCCAACCCCGCCGCCGTGATCCGATCCGACCCGACCCGACCCGATTCGACCCGCGCACCGACCCGGATCCAGGTAAGTCGGATCTTTTCGGATTATTTTATTTTATTTAATTAATTTATTTGGTTTATTTATTTATTCCGAATTTGTTATTTATTATTTATTATTTGTTTAGTCATTTATTTATTTGTTTTTGTTTTATTTTCAATAAATAGGAAAAATGTAGAAATTAGATTTTTCTAGAATTAAGAAAAATGTAAAAAAATAATAAAATAAATAAAATGTAAATAATAATAAAAGAATAAAAAAATAGAATAAAATAATAAAAAGATTAGGAAAAATAATAATAAAACTTTAGATTTCAAAATAGGATAGATAATAACTTAGGATAAAATGTTCTAGCATAAAAATTACAAAAATTTATAAAAATCACAAAAACTTATAAAAAATCACAAAAATCATGAAAATTAATAAAAATTCAAAAAATTATGAAAATAGAAGAAAAATTAAGTTTTAGCACATAGAAAAATCTTTTTCTTCAAATAAATCAAAAATTGATGTTTTCCCAAAAAAAAATCATTTTCAAAATAAAATCAAAGCTTAGGCTTAGAAATTTTTTAGAAAAATTCCAAAAAATGTTAAGAACATAAATCATAAGAAATTTCAAAATTAAAATTCACCAACAAATCTAAAGTTTTTTCAGAAAAGCGAACTAAGGCTTGTTTGATCCTGAGTAGCAGGTATGTAGGCACCCATTCGGGTCAACCCCTAAAATGTATGAAAAATCATTTTCTCAAAATAATTCCAAAACATAATAAAAAGTAACAGAAACACCATGAAACACATTTCTAAAGATGAACAGTTTTAGGAGATTAGGTGGTAACCGTAAAGGTTTTAATAGGTTAGCCTCCGGACTTAGAAGCTCTGGTTTTCCCTTTTCCTCTTTTCACAAAAACGAGAAGAGGAAAGAACGACGACTAGTGGTTCAAATTAAGACTAATCCGCTCCTTTAGTCTTAATTCAATTTTCCCAACAACAGTTGGGTGGCGACTCCAAAAATTAAACGAAATTCCTAACTCAAGTCGAGGATCTAGATTAGATGAGCATAGGGTCTAGTTTAGATCGGATTAGGAATGTGAATTCAAAAATTAGACTCGACAATTGGAATCCCTCCTACACCGGTATTATCTACTTTAGTATGGAGGCAAATCACATAGTTGGAAATGTTTCTGAGAGTTGATAGGAAACTTAAACCTAACCTTAGAGATTACCCTAACTTGACTTAACACACGTAATCAAACCCTAAAACTAAGAATCAAAACCTTAATTGAGCCTAAACCCAAATGCACTATCTCCTTAACCTTAAACCTAAAACAAAAACCTTAAACCCTAAAGTGATTAGTTGGCTCCCAAATTCAATTCTGAAACCCCAATTTACCCAATCAAAACCCAAGTTCACAATGAAAGCCTTTAAATGAAGCAATAAACTCTAATGCCCTAAATTGAGCTAAAACCTTAAAAATTGAAGTTGCTTATAAGAACACATAAATAATATGATTAAGTATAATTAACAACACCTAACAATTGAGCAATATCAATCAATGTGATTAGCATATTAATCATAGCTTGTAACCTTTACATGGCAGGATAAAGCTAACCTATGTGATCACCTCCATCTAGTTACAACATAATTACACTAACTAAATTGCCCTAGCTAAGCTAACTAAACCAATTAGAAGACTAATCAAATTGACTTGACAAGTGACAATTGGCATGCTAGCATGGGAAACCCTAAGCTACTAGCCGCCCTCTTAGAAAACCCCAAAATTTGACTCCAAATCATGATTCAAGGGACTAGAGTAATTTAGGGGGCATAGGGTAATAGCGAGGGTTATTAGACTAGAAACTTGTCAAGATTGGAAAGTGGATTTATAAAAAATGGAAGTATGATTTAACCTTGAACAACTTATTAACCACTAGCTAATTATCCTATCCAATTAGTGCTATTATCTTGTATGTATTAAGACTAAAATAGACGAGACAAATTGGAGCCTAGGGGAGCCTTAATGTCATTAGTCACCCTCTCTCCCTTACCTATTTATTTTCAAATTTTAAAGCAGTCTCACAACACTCTCAATGTAAGAAAGAAAATCACCCATCTCCATATCCTGAATTGCTGATCAACTAACACTCCCACCACCACATTTTCATTGCCACCTTCAAACACCATCACCACCATCTTGCACAGTTCAACTACTTCCTTTTCAACATTACCATCATCACAAAAACCAACACCTATTTCCACACACACATACCCCACACAAACTAGACCCAACTCTCTTGCATCAATCCCATCCCTTTTCTAACCTAAACTCCTCAAAAAACTAGCAACCACCCTTAAATTGGAAGGAAGTTGAAGTCAAGCAAGAGATCCTAGGAGCTAACATTTTACACCGAGAGGAGAAAGGGGCAAGGTTCAATTGGAGAAGAGTGGAAGGCTAAGACACAAGGATCAACATCCCATAGTATAGCAATCCCTCTTTTAGTAAAGTTAGCATGTGTTTAGGACTAGTTATATTTTTCAATTTATTATTTGTTATTTGTTATTTATAGACATTCTTATATGTCAAACATGTTTTAGGAAATAAGTTTGGATATGTGACATAAACCCCATGTAATGAGGCTATTTTGGCCATTAAGTGTAGGAAATTAATGAAAACAAGGTATCCCTCCCAAAAATGTAACATGCTATGATAAGAGTGGGCTTTTTCCACTTTCATGTATAAAAAATAAGGAAAACTTGATTAAAAAAAAAATTTACCCTTGGCTAGGTAAGATACTTAGATTGATTACAACAAGAAATAGCATTTGAAAGTGAGTTAAGATAACTAAAGTTGATTAAATGTAGAAGACTTGTGAAAAATCTTCATGATTGATGCCTAGAAAGGAAAGGGGAAAGTAATTTCCTTTAATTCACAACTCACAAATATAGTAAATAAGGATTAAAAAAGGTTTGGAGCAAATCTCTTTAGTTAAATATGGACATTAGGGCATTTATGTGGAAAATAGACAAAACCAAAAAAAGAACTCTATAACTCAATTTGTGAACCAAAAATTTCAGAATGTATAGAAAACATTTAGTCCTTACACCTTAAATAGAAGCATAAATATGATTACAAGTTGATTAGGGATGGTTCCCTTATGCCTTGGGCTCAATTGAAATCAAAAGACCTCAATTTAAGCACAAAATATTATCTTTAATCAAATAATTCTAAATATATAAATGAAATTTAAGCACTAAATATCATAATCTCTCTTCACCAGATCTAATTTGAACTCATCAATAAAATTATCTCCTATTTCAAAAATACATTGCACTTAAAGGTCCCTAAGTAAAAGTTATCTTTTGAATTTTTATTTATTTATTTTTTTGGTCTTTTAAAGAGTAAGCAAACGACTCAACAAGTAATCTAACAAAATAGATGAGTGCATACCAATGCACATGTAGCAAATTTAGTAGGACCCACTTTTCTAATATGTATAATATAACACCCATAATTATAAAATTTGTTGGGGTTGTTTGCTTAGCTATGAAAGTTACTAGGCGAGTGTTTGATGTTTATGTAGTCTAAAGACTTATGAAGGATTACTTATGTATTAATGAAACTTATTAAGGTATGATATTATTTGATATGGGTAAAATTACAAATGAAAATTTTGGGTATAAAGTTTGCGAGATGAGCCAATGCAATTAACCCAAAAGAAACAAAAGGAAGGAATGAAAAAAAGAGAAAGAAAAAGAAAGAATGAAAGTTAGAAAGAAAAGAATATGCTTTAGCAATTCAAATAAAGCAAAGGACTAGTGTTTGACAATTTTATGGAGATTGGATATGAATGGAAATGGATAAAAAAGGAAAAGAAAGGAAATGAGTTTCCACTTCTTGCTTGGATTCATTATTGATGAAAATGGAAGAGATCAGAAAGATATGTTCTTTTCATGTTATTTGATTGAAATTTAAAAAAAAAAAAGAAATAGGAAGAATTAAAATATTTGATAGACTAATAGTCTAATATATATCTTACTTTACATTTTTAACTTTGCTTTTATAGCTTTAAGTGCAACATTTGAATATGCTTGTTATTAGATGTCGTAAAAATAGCTTTTGATTCTAAATTATTGGAGCTTATTCCCACAAAATCATGTATAAGATATAAGCTCTATTTTTACAATTTTACATGATATTTAGTCATTTCAATCCATTTTTCCAAATTTTCCACCCTCTTCCTCTTACACTTAAAATATCCAAACATGACATTTTTCATTGATTTTCTTCCGTCTCTACCAACATTTGTGATTTCCTTCCATTCGCATAAAATGTATCTAAACAAGGTAAAAAGCCACCAACGGCCTTGTAGACTATATAAATAGGGATGATGAACAATGCTCAACCATCAATACATTGTTTCAAGCAACACAACAAGTGTGAGCAATTGAACATGACTAGAGAAGTGAAGCTTGTTGACATGTAGGCCAGCTCATTTGCACATCATGTGGAACTAGCCCTCAAGCTCAAAGGTATGGCTGTGTATCTTGCCATGCAATTCCTTGCATGAGCACGATCAGGTACACGGTTGTGTATCTAAGCGTGTTTTCTCTTATTTGTTTTTTCCTCATCTTCTACTTTTAAATTTCATTCTTAATCCATCTATACTTCTCCCTATGCCTTTTATCGATCACAATTCATGCCTAAATCCCTTATAATCCATCGTTTTTGTGCCCACACCACAATAATCACCCTAAACTCTAATCACACTTCAATCAAGCACTTATAAGAACTTCAAAGAACTACATTAGGGTTTGTAAGACTTGTTGGAACTTGTGGAACTGTAATAGACTTACACAATTCAAGGAATTTCTATGGCGAGCCACGACCTATAAACATTATAGCTCGTTAATTCCTTATATTTACTAAAGTTTCTTAACCTTATTGACAGTATAAATTTTCTGTTTTTGTCTAAACCAATCTTTTTTAGGCTGAAAACTCATTTTCCTAAACACTTTCTCCAATTTCCGTGATTAAGTTAGATGAAACTACTGTAACGTAATTCCAGTAGGAAAAGAAAGGAAGGAGAGAGAGACTAGGGGAAGTAAAACCGAATGTACTGGTCTAGAAGGATTAAGTCCAACCCACTTAATATAAGTTATTCGACAATAAAATTAAGGAAAAACTTTATTTTTAATTATTTAAGGAAAATTGGAGTTGCTACTAACCTAAGTTGGAAAATAAGATAAGTTAAGATTAATGGAGTAGATTAACCTCAACTAGCTACTGGTTTATGAATTTTTCCAAAAAATTTTGGAAAAATATTAACTTGAAAATCTAGACTCAAAGGCTATCTTATTAAAACCTAAATGGTTATCATTTATTATTTTTTAAAGAAAATAAATTAAAAACTTTTTATGAATTCCCTTCACCGTCATATGTGTAAGATATAATATTTTTCATATAGATAAAGCATGAAATAAAATTGAACTAAAAAAAATAGGATAAAGTACTTTTATGTTTTTATATTATAAATTGAAATTTTAAAAGGATAAAATATTTTTTTAATTTTTTATATGGTAAATTGAAAATGGGAAAGACTAAAATGTTTTTTTTTTTATATATAATTTTATATGTGGTTGCCCATAGCTGCCTATGTACTGACTAATCATGATCAAACTAACGTAATTTTTTTTTATAAAACTTTAATTGATTAATTAATTTTAATTATAAAAACAAACCAGGTTTATGTTTATTATCATTTTAATTTTTTTTAAAGAAAAATTCTAAACCTAAACTTTATTTCCTAATTTTGAAAAAAAGAACTAAAACTCTTTAGTTTTGAAAATATCAATTAAAATTTTATTTCATGACAATTATTTTTCTAGGTGAGAAAATATTTTTCTTTTTTATAAAATATTTTTTAGAGTAAAACCATATCCTAGGTAATAAACCATTTTTTTTTAATTTTTTATCTTTATATTTATAGACTAAGTATTATTAATTGTTAAAAAAAAAAACTAGTTGGAACCTAATTGTTCCTAATATATTCTAAATTAACTAAATAAATTAAGCTAAGGTTATTCATCTAATCATATTTAGGTTATTATTCCTAACCTAAAATCCACCTTAGATACCAATTTTATTAATCATATTTATTTTTAGCTAAACCTATTTTATTATTTAATATTTATTTTAATAATCAATTAAGCATCAATTACTAAAAAAAAGCTTACTTAATTAAAAAGACACTTACCGGGTTACGAGTTAGATACGGTTTGGTGCGCTGGTCGATTCGGGTTAGCTCTAGGTTGAACTTGGATCGGGTCAGTTTCAAACCAAGCTCACGCACATAGTATTGGCCGCGAATGGCTGTTGCGTCTAGCTCCGGTGGTTGTCGAAGTTTGAGAAGTCATTGACCAAGTTAACCTAAGTTTGCTCGACACATTAGTGATGGTGGTTCTCGGTCAAAACTGCGTGTTAGTAGCTATTCAAGACATACAGTGGTGGTCGAGTCTTCCTTTTCCGATCCAAGCAACCTCCAACTTGTTGAAAGCAAAGATAGTGTTTTTCTAAATCTATGTCACCTAAGGAATCTATTGCTACCTGGATTGAGGCCTGTGGTTGTATAAGTGCAAAGGAAATCTAGAGAGAAGTTGGAGCGTGGGTATGGTTGCCTTAGAGAGAGAAAACTTCCACGGGCTCTTGTTTGTGTTTTTTTTTCTCCTCTCTATGTTTCTTGAACTCCCCTATTTATAATAGTGTAAATCGAATTTTATTTGGAGCTTAGGATAGGGTTGAATCACATTTGGCCACACGAGATGGATAAGGACTACTGAAGATTTGATTTTATCAAATCTTTAGTTTGTTGTTAGTCAATCTTTAGGATTTAGAAGAATTTTGAAAGTTCTTTTGGATAATTTCATATCAAATCTTATTGAAAAGTGCAAAAAAACAAATCCCACACCCTTGCCTGTTCTTTTGCTCTACTTGTCTTGTTTCCGACCAAGTTGATTAGAGAAGATGGTCACAAGCATGGCATGTGACCCTGACCAGGCAAAAAAGAAAATGCCTTGATTGGCTTGCATGTGGATTGAACCCACAACCTCCTTAACTTTACTTGCATACTTAGTCACAAGTATAGACCAACTGTACTAGCTCTTTTCTTGTTTATTTTATGTAATTAATTTGTATATAAGCTAATGATCCTAATTAGTTTTTATTGATTTGATATACTCGAACTTAATTTAGAGGTTTGTATCTTCTTAAATTTGTTGAAAATATTCATATTTTTTATTTTTGTTATCATTATTTTTATTTTTTGTTTAATTTTTATTATCTCATAAATCAGACTTTCATTATTATTATTATTTTTATTATTTATTATTTATTATTTTATTATATATATATTTTAAAAAAATCTAAAAATGGGTGTCTACATATATTTTTTCCATCTCTGTTGTGACTAATTTTATTCCGGGAAACTCAAGTATAAGCCGTCAATAAAGGCTCAATCAGAGTATGAAAAGGCCGTATGCTGTGGGAAAGTTGGATATTATTCTGACACTTCGAATTTTAAAGCTAGCATAATCTTGGAAAGATTATATGAAACTATGACAGACATCACAAAAGGGGAATTTAGGATTATTTATATTCAACGGCTCTTGAAATCTTGTTACTAGCGGAGGGTTGCACATTGCACTTGTACGTTGGTAGAAAATGAATGCCCCTTATCTCGGACCTATTGGCCAAGAGAGGAACGACGACTCTACCAGACTAGACAGTCTACACTTGTGACCATTCAAGATGAAGGGCACATTTTCTACGACTAAACGGTTAGAATAAGGAAAAATTACAAATATACCCTTTAAATTATTAATCCTTCATTAATTAGAGTTGTAAAATAAGTTAATTTGAAATCACATAATACTAATGAGCTTTGGCTAAACTCGATTAAGCTTATAATTTTGATCTAGCTTGACTCAAAATTGTATTTAATAAGTTTAAATTCAATCTAATTAAACTTATATAACTGAACTTGATGCTTTAATCTTAGGTATATTAAACCTAGAACCCCACGCATCATTTGGTATTAGAGCTTCGGCTTTTTGAATTAAATAATCTCTATCATTTTGTTATTTGCTTGTTATTCAATTTCCATAATTCTTGTTCATATTGGAAATTCATATAAAAAAAATTGTTTCAATCACAAAAACAATTGGAGATCGACAACACACAAGTCTAGTTTAGCCATTGAAAATTCAATTGTGATTCAATTCTTAGTTCTTCTTGAAAGAATACGTAAAAAAAAAAAAAAAAACAAGAAAATCCCAATTCGGTTGTGGAAGAAATCCAAGAATCGAAATCACTAAAAGAAAAATTTAGTTTTGGCAAGTTACAATTCAATTGCCAAATACACTTTCTAATTCCAACCGCAACACATATCTTTTTGGCAAGTTACAATTCAATTGCGAAATACACTTTCTAATTCCAACCGCAACACATATCTTGTTTATTTCTAAAATTGTGCATCCGAATTACATTCCATAAATCATCATTGAATAAAAACATTACATACTCTTTTGTTTTTTGTGAAAAATGAAACCCTCTTTTGTTCATTGCAAAAAAAACTCTCCTTTAGGAATTTTTCAACCAAATTACTATAGGAAAACCCTTAATTGATAACTTAGGTTTCAGTCAACAGATGTAGTTGGGGTCTAGTTCGGTACTACTTGTTCAAGACGATCCTCGAGGAATTGATTCAAATAGCATATATCGGGTTCTAGGTTTAATATATTTAGGGTTCACGTATTAAAACTATTTAGAAAATTGTTATTTTGATTAAAATAATACTAAAACTTGAACTAGATTAATATTAAAATTCAATTTGAGCTCTATTAAACTTACAAGTTAGTTGAGTTGAGCATCTTAAAACTTGAGTTTATCTCAATAAATTATTCGAGTGGTATAAGTTTGAGTTCAATTTGATTGCTTGAGTAAATATCAAATCGAATTTAGAGAAGTTAGATATACTTATCATAATTTTAACTATATGTAACTCTGATTTGTCATTAAATTCTTAAAGTTGTGGCTATATATGATCGTTTCAACAAAATTTTTGGGATTTTAGCACATATTTATCGCATTTATATATTTTCAAAACTTATATACTCTGAGGGATAATAGTTCTGGATTAATTCTTACAAAAACGATCCCGTTTGAAGTTTCAACTCTTCACGTCACTATCATGCAGAAAATTCAAGGGACAGTTGTCCCTATCAGAGATGACCTGACTTAGTTTGTCTTGGAGAGTAAGGCAGAAAGTGAATTTCTCCCCATAAATACAAGCAAATATGTAGAGTAATTCATCACAACGGAACCAAAAGAGCTCTTCCAAAATAGTTTTGTAGCCCTCTTCCATGGCAGAAGAAGTAAAAGTCCTGGGCACTTGGGCGAGTCCATATAGCCGAAGAGTGGAGTTGGCCTTGAAATTGAAAGGTGTAGAGTATGAGTACGTTCAAGAAGACCTTTCCAATAAAAGCAATTTGCTTATTGAGTCTAACCCTGTCCACAAAAAGATCCCTGTGCTTATCCACAAGGGAAAGCCTATTGCTGAGTCCTTGGTGATTCTAGAGTACATAGATGAGACCTGGAAAAACAATCCTCTCTTGCCAACAGACCCTTTCGACAGAGCCATAGCACGATTCTGGGCAAAATTCATCGACGAGAGGGTAAATTATACCGTCCTTCCTTATACTTGCTGCTCTCATTTCATGTTAGATAAATGTGTGCTACAATAGTTTGATTGTTCTACTGCTTTGCACTTTATAGTTCCAGGATAGTGCGAGGAAATTGGTCATGACAGAAGAGGGACCGGATCGCGAAATAGCGATGGAAGAAATGCAAGAACAATTAAAAACACTTGAGAATGAGCTCAAAGGAAAAGACTTCTTTGGAGGAGACAAACTAGGATTTGTAGACATAGTTGCAAATCTTGTTGCATTTTGGTTTCCAATTATGGAAGAACTTATGGGCTGGGGATTGCTTACTGAAGAGAAATATCCCCTCCTATTCAACTGGATTCAAAAGCTTGTTGAAATTCCTGTTGTCCTGGAATGTAAACCTCCGAAGCACAAACACATGGATCATGTTAGGGCCATGATTGCTCGTCTTGAAGCATCGAAAGCCTCATCTAAATGAAAGCATATCTTATGTAATTTTGAAATATCATCAACCATGCATATGAGGACCTATTCTATGTTTCTGTTTTCTTGTTCATCTTAGGAGGATAAAGAATTTGATATTCTCTTTTCCAATTAGCTTGAATGAATGGTAGCTACTCTAGCGTTGTACCTATGTGAGATATTAAGGTCTGCCTGTTTTACTGTATTTTTATTCTTATCTTACATGTTCTGTATTTACTCTGTATTTGTTTTTATTTGACTTATGTGCTTGTATAATTTGTCTTCCTAACCCCTTAAATCTTTACATCCTCCAGTTGTTGGATATAGTAAAAATAGGTAAACTGCATTCAAACCTACTAAAATTTTCAGTTTGTGCAATTGTCCCTTTTGATTCACAAAAACATGGATGTATGTTATTATTTTTCAATTAAATGGTGGCAGAAAAAAAATAAAAAGAATATTCTATAAAACTTTGCTACAAGAACTCTCAAAATTGCTTTATATATATATATATAGCATAACAAATATAGGAACCGCTGAAGGTATTAAATAAGAACAATAATAACTAATTCATCCGTTAATATATTTCCGAAAAGTCGAAAACTAAGTGATGAGTGTTTTTGTGAAATCTTCTAAGATATTAATAGGTAAAAAGATTAGAGTTGGTTGAATGTAATTATTGAAATAACCTAATTCTTTTTTGCTAAGGCCTATATATATAGCGTAGGTTTTCAAGCTTTATCAGTAGCTTCAAATATGTATGCGCATTTTTAAAAAAGTTAAGATAAATAATACTTTGAAAACTTATGAGACCAATCTAATTCATGGTTTAAAAATATATTTATAATTTATCCAAAATTTAAATATAAATAAATCATTTTATTGGATATTTTTCTCTTGTTTTCCTTATGTTAGGTCTAAGCTTGACCTTACCATGCCTAATCCATTCCTAAAAACTATTTCTCATCCCAAATGTTATGCATAGGATATAATGACATGGAAATATCTAAGACGTAAGTACGTTGAAAACATTTCTATTGCTTTTTTTTTTTTCCTTGTGATCATTAGGAAAGGATTGAATTGACATCTTCTTATTTCTTCAACAATTGTTTCAATTAGGGTGTTTATGGTTTAATTCGATTTGATTTAAGGGTTTAAACTAACTGCTTAAAATGCAGTTAGGTTTGGTTTAGTTTGATTTCAATTACTTTTAAAAACATCTTATTTTAATTGGTAATATTAATAGTCATCAAGGTTTTCAACAACTAAACATTGATTTTCAAATTGAAGAATATTACGCATTAATGTAAGTCATATAATATTATAGTAAAGTGACATTACATCTCAAATTATTGTGAAGGGATACTAATTTACTTGAGAATGAGAGATAAGAGATGAAGGTAAAGGAAAAAGGATTGACTGTGGAGATTGAGAGTTGAAAAAAAGAAAAGAAGGTAAATAAGGTTAAACAAAAGTATTAATAGGGCTTAAAACTAACAAACGTTGCTCAATTTTATTTTTTAATATAAGCAATTTGATCATTTAAACTAAACTGCAAACTATTTAGACTACATTATAATCGAATCATAAACTAAATCGAAATATAAAAAAAAACCATATTTTATGGTTCAATATAGTTTAGTTTGGATATTAGTTTTGTTCGATTTGATTTGATGAATAGTTTCGGTTTTAATTGCTATTTCATGGCAGTGATTTTATTTATAAAAAGTATCTTTTGTAGCATTTTTTTTTTCTTATTGCAGCTATGATATATAAATAATTAGAAATTTTCAAAATTTATAATACAAAAAATTACTTTGCTATTATAGTATATCCAATATTTTTAATCCATAATTGGTAAGTAGTGGAGGTTTAAAATTTTTGAAT
Organism: Laguncularia racemosa; assembly: GCA_037954665.1. NCBI lineage: Eukaryota > Viridiplantae > Streptophyta > Magnoliopsida > Myrtales > Combretaceae > Laguncularia > Laguncularia racemosa. The sequence goes on from JBBMOL010000072.1 coordinate 2,649,009, forward strand.
ATATGATGGTAGTAAATTACATTTTATGACAATTTTATCTTTTGTAAATTTTATAAAGTGTTTCAAATATACAAACTATTCTATAATATATTAAAAACAAATTATTGTAATGGATACCTTTTAAAAATAGAATTGTTACTATAAATTGACAATTGCTGAACTACTCATAAATCGCAATTAATTAACATCCCCTATTGTTTGATTTCCTCCTAGTGATTTATTTGAATTCAACAAAGAAAAATGACTTTCAGGATTGTAAGAACGGAGTCACAATTCGATTGAGCTTGGATAAGATATAAAATTAAAACAAACAAAAATTAAAAGGTGTAAAAAATTTATTAAGCAATGAAAAATTTCAACCTATATATTTGTAGACACGTAAATTGCTCGAGTATTGTGGATTATCTCCATCAGGATGAACTTTCTTCCCTAAGTTTGCGTACGCAAATGTGGACATCAATGTAACATTGAATAAAATATAAACCATTCCAAGACTTCTTGCAGAAGGAAAGTGTATATATAGAACAAAGGACAGGACCAAAAATTATGAAGGACACAAACAGACAAAAAAGGAGCAAATAAACATTAGACAATCTTACTAAAACTAAATAGAAAGAGATAAGAAAGGGGAGTAAATCTTAAAGAATCTGCCAATTTTGAATGGTCAAATCCCTAGTCGACCCCATTGATAGGCGTAATGTAGTCGCATCCTATCCCATCCCAGCGTGGGAAGAGAGAGTCAACCGGAAAATATAAACAATTCAAAAAGAGACATCAAGAGACGATTAGAGCCATTTTCATTCAAATTTGCCAGGCTTTACGCACACGCTTCCAACTTCCAGGAACCATCCTCTTAAATTTCCAGTCTTTCCTTCAATTGTTGATTCTATTTTTTCTTTTATCAAATAACATTATCTTATCTCAATAATTGTAGTGGATATGACTCAATTTAGCTTAAAAAAGAAAGACGGTATCTTAACTGCTCCCATTGTAAACAAGCAAAATAGAAAGTAGAATCAATCACAGAACCATAATAACCCTCTTCCATGGCAGAAGAAGTAAAGGTCCTAGGGTTTTGGGAAAACATTTTTAGTAAAAGAGTGGAGTTAGCTCTGCAGTTGAAATGTATATAGAGTATGAATACATTGAAGACGACCTTTCAAATAAGAGCAATTTGCTTCTTGATTTCAATCCTGTTCACAAAACAAATTCAGTACTTCTTGCTCAAGCTTTGACTTTTTATTTCAATTTTAACTTACACTATTACTCAAAGCACTCAAGCTTCTATCGAATTTGATCAATTAAAGCAATTATATACCTTAATTGAATTTACACTATAGTTTGACCTTGTATGAACTTAATAAAGCTTATATAAATTTTAGTTTGGCTCAAATTCAATTAAATCTATTAATTTACTAAGTAAGTAGAATAAGTAGGAACTCATGTTTATTATGATAAATTATCGTATTAACTTAAGTTCGATCATTTGGGATAAATGCCGCAAAGGTATATAAACTTTCACTTTTTATTAATTTAATATCTATATATGATTTCCTCTAAGCCATGCCTCCGTTAATTTCACCCATGATCTAAATAAAGCTGCAACTCTCTCTCTCCCCTTCCCTCCTTCATTTTATGGTTCTAATTTGTCATTCCTCTCTCTCCCTTGTATTCCTCATTATTCATTCACACCTCTACGTGAGAGGATACGTTAAACATAGGTAAAATTGCCTGAAACACTATTTATGTTTTATCATTATCTATTAATATTAATCAAGGATAAGTGTCATTGGACCATATAAATTACTTTGATAAAACAATACTATTCATATATTTAATTATATAATTTAACAAAAATAATAACATTCTGGAGAAAATATAAAAAAAGAAAAAAAAAAGAAGTTAAAAAAAAAATTCAAACCGTTAGATTGGAGAACAACCACTCTAAGGGGACTTTCGACAAGTGGGGGTCAATCATTTCCCAACCTTGAGATGGCCAAACATGCCTGCTGTAGCCTGATGGGTCACAAACCTCTCAACACCCCTAAAATTAAATAATAATAAGCAAACAAACTTGGTTTGAGAAATTCGTCTTTTTTTTATTTTTTAATTTTAAGGATGGTGTCACAACTCTCCTATTATGATGCATCTAACCTACTAAGCTACAACAAGTATAGCTAACCACTCCAAAATTAGGGGTGGCTAGTCACCCCTAGGGATTTTGCAACACCCTTCTCTTTTCTAAGGTGGTGGTGAATGTCCATTCTAAGGGTTTGAATTTTATTTTAACATTATTATTTTTTTATGATTTTTATTTTTTATTAAATTATTAAACTAAATAATTTAAAAATATTATTTTATTAAATTAATTATTATAGACAAATAAAAATAGACATATACCCCTTATTAGCATTAATAGCTAATAATAACTCATGTCGCACTTTAGATTTTTTCCTTAAATCTATTACAAGTACATAAAGACATATTTTCTAAGAGCTAGATGTCAAGAAAAGACTAGAGGAGATAACAGAACGACGGAAAAAAAAAAGTACAAGAGAGTATAGAACGTTACAAAAGAAAAGAAAGAGAAAAAGAGAAGTGATAGAGATTTGGTTAGAAAAAAAGAAGGAAGGAATGATAGGAATCAAAATAAGAAAATAAGAGAGAGTAGAATAAAATGAACTAAGAGTAAGTCAACATATCAAATGAAGAAAGGAATCAAACTACCGGAAAGAAAATAAATGATGGTAAGATAAATATAACAAAAAAAGTGAGTGAGAAATTAGAAAAGTAAATTAATTTATTTGAAAAGAGATTTATATCAAATATAGATATTATCAAGAGAATTACATTAGTATAATATGAACCTATGGAGCTACCTTTAGAGTCCACCTAGTGTGGTCTTAGATATATTGAATGGCACTAATTAGAAAACGTTAATTCTATCAGTGGGCAAATCTTTCTCTCTCTTAATAAATTGTAATGAAACTTTCAAATATTATGGCATCTCTTAATGTAACGGTTTATAGCCAGCATTAAGCATACTCAATGGAGAGGAATCTTAGAATCGACCTTTGGGAAAACACAGCTGCACCAAAAACAAAATTGTGAGACACACTATATCTTAAAACAATACCTCAGTGTGAAGAATTTTGATCATTACATTCAGAGCCATTTTATCTCAGCAGAGTTGTACTCTATAGTCTACAATTTCACTGGTTTTGAAACCTGTAATCATGTGCTTCATATGGTACCAGACCAGACGTCTATAATTATAGTCAAGTACAGGATCAAGAAAATAGTAAAAAGTGATTGCTGAGAATGTTTTGGGTAGCTTTGAGAAAGAATTTTATATATAGTCAAAAGCTATAGGTAGGTGGAGTTAGATTTTTAAAGTATAAAGTGTATTTACACCGTGTTAATATTTTAAGGGATAAATTAGCAATTATCATTTTTTAATCTACCATCTTTTAGTAGTGTTAGAATCAAAATCTGAATTGCCAATCCCAACCCTATAGTGAACTCAACTATTTGAAGTTGTTTATTGTGTTGACAAGTGAGCACCGTAACATGGAATATATTATTTACAGCTCATTCCTACCGCAATGAAGCAACTAAGGACAGAATACGAGGAAAAGCGATAGAAGCTGGTTGAACAAGTGCATGAATACATGAAGACGCTTGAGAATGAGATCAAGGGAAGGGATTTCTTTGTTGGCAACACCACAGGACTCGTCGACATAGTGACAAATGCTGCTGCCTTGTGGTTGTTGAATATGGAAATGTTCTCTGAGGAAAATTTTCCTATCTTACCTGGTTGGATTAACAGGCTTCTTGAGATCCCCACAGTTACTGGAAAACAACGTGTTCTAGTGCCCTTAGAGAGTATATAATGGCTTATTTTTAGCTTTAGTTAAGCTCACTATAACTCTTTATGCCTATTTAATGGGCTATAACCAAGTTTGTCAAAATCGCGTTTCAACTCGTACAATTCCACGTTTTTACGAGTTTACATATACAATCCCAGTTAACTCGCATACAAAATCGGAGTAAAATCGCGATTTTAAACAGTAAAATCGCGATTTTAAATAGTAAAATCGTTCAAAATCGCGATTCTGCACGTTTCTACCGATTCCACACAATTATCCAATTGCAGGCTTAAATCCATTCGGATCGGATCCAAGCCTAACCCAGCCCAACCCAATTGGCAACCCAGCACATCCTTTGCAATTTCCGGCTTGCTGCTGCTGCTGTTCCTGTACGTTGAAGAGAGATAGTGAGAGAGAAACAGTGAAAAGCGATGAGAGAGGAGAAGCGAGCCAGGAACCGTGTGTACTTCTGTTCTGTGTATTTTTCAAGCTTAACAAACGGCCGTGTCTTCAACCGTGTGTACTTCTGTGTATTTTCCAAGCTTAACACACGGCCGTACCTTCAACCGTGTGTTAAACTGTGTGTGCTTCTGTGGGCGTGTTTCCTTGATACACGGCCGTGCTCTTCCCTTGTTCCTTCCAAAAACATTTTTCTTCGTGTTTTCTTATCCAAGCCTAAACTTTTAATAAACAACCGTGGGCTTATCCCCACGTGCTTTCCTGTCGTAGCGGAAGTATGAGTCATACCCCGACATGTTTGTCAATCATCACTCATCTCTTGTCAGTGTGTTACGTTGCATTGAAGTTTTTGTGTTTGTGTTCGTCGATTGTTAGTTTTCTTATTCCTATTTGTGATCATGTTCGTATTAAAGCACTTGTGTTTGATTGCTGCAACTTTTCTTATTTTAACTAATATTTTTGTAATAGTAAATAAAATAAATGGTAGATAACTTTACCTAGTAATATATAATTTTGAAGGTTTTTTTGTTATAGTATCTTTTTTATTATGTACTTTTAGTCATTTTTTAATATTACTCATTTCTAATGGTATATCTTTATTATCAATTTTTATTTATTAGTAATTTCTTAAAGTCACAATTGATTTTTAAATTTTATATATTATCTTTTAGTTTTTGTATATAGAACTAGGTGAAACTAATTTTATACATGATTTATCATTTTAGAAATAAAATATCTATATTATACAACTTATGCTCGATTATCTATATTATGACTTTTATTGCAAATTTGTAATTTATGGCTAAAATAAATACTTAATTTCCTTATTTCTATTATTAATTATATTTTTTAATGACTATTATAAGTAAATTTATAATATTTGAAAGTTGTTTTACATAGGTTGTAGAAACTTACGTTTCTACGTTCCGATTCTACCGACCCGTTCGCGATTCTACATAAAATCGCGATTTTGACAACCATGGCTATAACTATTTAATGGAGTATATAATGCTCCATTCATATGTTTGGAACAAAGGTCTTGTTCAAAGAACTTGACAAGTTCTAGATAAGTGAGTTTGAATAAGCTTGCAAACTGGATGAGCTAAATACCTTGATACCTAAGCTTTACTCAAAAAGCTTTTTCAATAATTGGATTATCAAAGAAACTATCATCATTTTTTCTTAGTTGCTTGAGGTATATATAATTGACCACACCATTTTATAATGAGTTATGGTTGTTACCATCAGTAATATGGGATATTCCTCTTGTAACAAATAGTTTGGGCATTTAACTAGTGTAGCTGTATATAATATTTCTCAAATGATGCATGATAGATCATTTAGGTGTCTTTTGGTATAATGATTAAAAGTTCATCATAACTCTAAGGTTGATCATGTTTAGTAGAGAATCCTAGTATGGGTATCTTTCTAAGAAGTAATTGGCATTTAGGACAAAATCATAAGGTGTATCATGCCAAAGCGAACATCTTAATGTATGGACTTTCCATAATTACATATGGTATTAGAGTAGTTCACTAACTAGATGCATGAAATTAAGTACCTTGCAGTGCAAAGTATTATGCTATGAAGTATCTCTTGGGCCTAAAAGAAAGCACCTCTAAAACCCTTCCTATTTGGTGTAGTCTTGAATATGTCTAAATGAAAATGACAAGGGCATCAATTTTATAAATGGAGAAGGTTGTGATGCCCCTCTAATAAAATGTGATGGAATTAATCATTGATACGTCTTTTAGTGTAATAGCTTAAAATTCCTTCCTTAGGCCTACTTAATGTAGAACAATCTTAAAGCGAGCAACCTTTTATGATTTAGCTATCAACAAGGACAAAACCATTAGGTATATCATGTCAAAGTAGCCCTTACCTTAGTGTATAGAGGTTCCAATCACTACCAAAATTATTGTATTCCTCAAATAAAATGTGATTAAACTTTAATTATTGAAACATCTTTTGGTGTAACTATTTAGAATTTATTATAACTCCAAAATTAAGTGTGCTTAATGGAAGTACTCCTAGGATAGATGACCTTTTAAAAAATGGCTAGCACTAAGGATATAATCACTAGGTATATTATATCAGAGCAAGTAATACATCAATGTATGAAGTTACATCATAGTTTGCTGTGAGATGGTGGATAGGTAAAACCACCCTTAGGACGGCCTAGAGGTATTCACTCTATAGTAAAAACGAAATAGCTACAGAGTAGGTTGGATGCCATATGACTCGTTAAGGCTTTGAACCCCACGAACAAAGTGTAAGTGTTAGGTACAAACTGGCAAAGGTTGACGCGGTGGTAGTTAAAGAGCTCCTTCTAAAAGTCATTAAAAGGCAACTGCAATCCAAACTCTATAAAACTTTAGTAAAGGTAGAGGTAGTTACCTGACATTAAAGTAACACACTCTTCTTTGTGAGGAGCTTGAACAACCTAGCCACTCGAAAGCGCCTTGCAATATATGATGACTACATCTACATTGGTTTCATCAGTAGCGCTTCTCACTCCCACAGGTATCACCTCTGATGATGATGATTGGTCATAGCATGGGTAGATGGGTCTTTAGTCCTCCTCCTCATCGAGGTAGATATCAAGGGCCAACTCTCCATGGTGAACTTCTTCGTTGCACTCCTCCTCAAACGACTTGAGAATCACACTATTCACCTCTTCCTCCATTGCTATTGTCACGTAGGACCAACTTGAGGGCCATGTCTTGCGTCCTGCTGCACTCAAAATGATTTTGTGAATGACATTAGAAAGATTGTGAGAAGATGAGCTTGACATACCTAATGTGTTAATGGATGAGAGAATTTGAAAAGAGATATATTGAGTGTGATTGAGAAAACATGAGAATTCCAGATGTTGTAAGGATGCAAGAAAAGCTAAAGATATGGAAGTGAACATTTTCGTGCCTTATATAGGCATTTGGAAAGTATGCGTGCATCTTCCCACTTGGCATGAGGTTCTACCACATATCGTCTAGTAAAATAAAAGGTTAAGATGATTTTATTCTAGTGACTACCTCAAACCTTAGTGTGCTACATGGCCTACTGCATTGTTTGCATGCATAGACACAATTTGAAAATGACAAATGAAATGGCATATGTGTACATAATAAGTCTTTTCACCTCTCTCTAAGCTCGAGTTAATTTTTGGAGCAACGAAACTATTCATAGTGGCTTAACTGATGGTGTCCGATTATGTGCTATTGGATTGTACTTTTAATATTCTCTTCTTTACACTCTGTAGCTTTTATCAAGCTTAATCAAGGATAAGAAGGAGTGGGAAAAGGCTATAGAAGAAATCCAAAAACAGCTGAAAATTCTTGAGAGTGAACTCAAGGGAAAAGACTTCTTTGGAGGAGACAAAGTAGGATTTCTAGACATTGTTGCAAATGTTATTGCATTTTGGTTTCCAATTGTTCATGAAGTCAGGGACTGGGGATTGCTTAACAAAGAGAAATATCCTCTTATATTCGAGTGGACTCAGAAGACTCTGGAAATTCCTGTCGTCCTAGAATGTAGACCCCCACGAGTCAAGCACACTTCTTACCATAAGGTCTTGATTGCTCCAATGGAAGCTGAAAATGCCTCCAATAATTAACCTGTAGACCCAGGATATGCCTTGATTTGTGATGGTGATATGCTCATCTAAACTTTTTTCTACTATAAAAAATAAAAGGATAATTGCATTACTTGCTGTATATCATAATTGGAGTCATATTCCAGTAGTACTTTAGTTAATCAAGCAAGTCCCATTGTAAAAGCATTTCATGAAAAGTTTCTATATGAGTTAAGTAAGTCCAAATGTCAATGAATTCATCGAATTGAACGAGCGGTGTTGTATTACATAGGTTTGAGCATCTTATCATGCAATATAAATCGATTTATCTCCGTAAAATATCTTGGAACATATGGGTAATTCGAGGTAAAGTTCCGACAAACAATATTACAAACTATAAACTGAAAGAAAACATGTAGATTAAGAGCAACCGGCAGCACTCGAAAGGACAAATTCTTAACCAGCAAACTTAAGATCTTACATCAATCGCTTCGCTTCAGGAACCATGTGAAGTTAGACCCTTAACAATCGTCACAGGGCAATTTGCGTTTACCAGAACATGGGTCGTCACGCTTCCCAACACGATCCTGTCCACGTTTTAGTCATCTAAATCCAATAAAGTCAGCTTTCCAGTTTATACATTATGCCAATTGATCGCTTAAGCCGGACTAGTGACGTGTGCGGGATTTCACCCATGGAGAATTGAGGCATGAGAAGAAAAGAAGAAAAACGAAACTACACAACTTAAAAGTCATTAAGTATGCTTTTATACATCGTTTCAAAATATTATGAGGAATTTTACAAAAGTTTCAAATTTTGGCTGCAATTATAACGTAAAGACAATTCGATTCATAACCGAATATTTTATAATCATCTAGACGTTCTATGTAGAAGAAATCTAAATTTTGATCGAAGGTGCCAATGTAAATGTTAAATGATGCTTGCTGGATCAAGCCAACCCCTCTAGTTGTTCATTCGAGACATCAGTAGCCTCATATAAGTGAAGGTATCTTATGTAATGCTAGAATATCACAAACCATGTTTTATAAGAATCTATATTTAGAGTTATATAAATGGATCGGAACTCACGAGCTAATATGTTTAACCCAATTTAAAAATGAGTTTGGATTTGATTTTTTCAACTTGTTTAAGAAGCGGATTAAATAAGTCTAGCCTGTTTAATCAATGGGTTAAAGTGGGTTAACTCATAATGGGCTGGGTTGGCTTACTCACACTAAAGACCTAAAAAAAAAAAGTTGACTCAGTAGTAGCAGCATGCATTAGGCATCGTGCACTTGGCTCGGTTGGCACACATCAACAACACAATTCACAATCACAATCACAGCACAGACCATAGATTTCAATAGTACAAAATCAAATAAGAAAGTTAAATAGAAACCCCAAAAAGAAAGACTATCTCTTGTCCCTCTCCTCTCTACCCTCCGGTCTCCACCTCTAGTTCTCCCTTGTCCCTTCCCTATCGTACCATGCACATAGGTCTTGGCCTTTGACAGTTTGATGCTTGCCCTCTACCTCCAATTCTCCCTTGTCCCTTCCTTGTCAACCCATGCACACAAGTCTTGGCCTTCAATAGTTCAACGCTTACCCTTCGCCTCTGGCTCTCCCTTGTCCCTTCCCTGCCACATTGCGTATGCAGGCTACAAACTCTTAGCCCTCAATAGTTCAACCCTTGCCCTCTGCCTCTAGCTTTCCCTTATCCCTTCCCTATCGCACCATGCATGCAGGCTACAAACTCTTACCTTTAGATAGTTCCACCTTTGCCCTTCGCCTTTGGCTCTCCCTTCCTTGTCGCATGCAAGCCGTAGCACGGCAGCAATCCAGGTCTAAAAAATTTTTAATTATATCTTTCTTTTTTTCATTTTTTACTCACACAATGATAGAAATATTTGTTTATTTGAAGAAAACATGATTTTAAATTTCTTTTTAGTAGTTGGAAAAATTTTGAAAGTGTATTAATTAAGGTCAGATTAGAATGTATATAATTAGCCAAGATTTTGAAAGAATATATTCTATATGGATGCTGGTTTATTCAAAATTAATCCTCGAAAACAAGACAAATGTTTCGGTTTGGTCATTCATTTTAGGTGATGATCTTGCATGCTCAATGTATAGCCAAGAAGGTTTGCATACTATGTTTGCAACCCCCCCCCCCCCCCCCCCCCCCTCTTTTTTTTTTCTCCGCTAGTTTCATTGTTGGTGTCATTGAGTAGTGAATCATTTTATCTTTTTCCACTCATGGATGGCTACACCCATTTGAAAAAATATCTCATAGTAATCGTGATGTAACTTTTTGGTAGTTAAACAGATTGCACCAGTGGAATAATGTAATAGATGAACACAATAGAGGATAATGGTTCCAACATAGTAGCTTGTTGACAAAACTCCAGCCTATTAAATTTCTTGGCTTTAAATCATAAGGTAGACTACTGTTCTTACGCTTTTACATGAACATAAGACATATTTAAAGCAAATTACAACAAATTGGGGAAAACCCTTAAAGGCTACCATGTGTAGTAGTAGTAGATTATTATGAAACATATAGAAATTATTTTAAAGCTAGTAAGCATAAGTTCATTAAATTCTTATGTCTTTTTTATGGTATATTTTTAGAATGGATTGTACTACTTATACTAGTGACGATAATACCATTTAGCATATTAATGTAGATGATGAGTTAGAAGCTTATGGGGGTGATTCCATTATGGCATCTAATGTTATTGCGAGAACATCTCTTGACTCCTAAGAACCTAAAGGTAAGAGACTTAGAGCAAACACTGTTGAAGTTTGCAAAGTTTTTACAAAAATAAGAGTAGGAAAGGATTGTAAAGAAAGAGCAAAATGTAAAAGATGTAGTAAAGAGTACGTTATTTTTTGTTTTAAATATAGGACATCAACTTTAATTCAACATATGCATAAGTGTCTTTTACTTCCCAAATATCATGATGTAGGTGTTTGCAAAGTTAAAGGTAGAAAAATAGATTACAAAGTTACTCGTGAAATCTTATCAATGGCAATAATTGAATATTATCTTCCTTTTTCATTCATTGAATATAGGAGGATTGCACAATTGATAAAGCATTTCTATCCTGATTATATTCTCATCTTTGAGAAAACAGATACATTTAATGTTTGGTAATTGTACTTAGCTAAAAAAGAGAATCTAAAAAAAGTTATGGGAAAAATTCATGGTATAGGTTGTTTGACATTTGACTTATGGATAGCTTGTACGAGTGAGGGGTATATATGTTTGACTGCTCATTTTGTGAATAACAATTGGAAACTTAATAATAAAATTCTTTCTTTTTGTCATGTGCTCCCTTCTCACTCAGGAGCTGAATTATCAAAGAAAATGTTTGATTTTTTGAAATATTAGAGTACTGACAAGAAAGTTTTCAATCTTACTTTAGACAATGCATCTGCTAATAATTGTATGTGAAATCTCTTGAAAGGTCATCTTAAGCTACAATGTAGTTTGTTGTGTGATGGTGAATTTTTTTATGTTAGATGTTGTGTTCATATTCTTCATTTGATTGTAAGAGAGGGCTTAATAGTAACCAATGAGACTTTACATAAAATAAAAGAGAGTGTAGAGTATATAAAGGGATCGGAGAGTAAAATGAAACATTTCTAGGAGTGTGTTGAATAAGTCACTAATCTTGACATCAGTGTTGGTTTACGTTTAGATGTAACCACCAGATGGAATTCTACCTATCTAATGCTTCATAGTGCTCTCAAGTATCAATGTATTTTTTCTACTCTCAAGTATTAAAGTGTTTTTTCTTACTTTTAGTTAAATTACTCGAATTATAAATACTATCTATCCGTGGAGGAGTGGGAAAGAGCACAAAAATTATGCAAGTTCTTGAGTCCTTTTTACACCATCACAAATTTGGTGTCTAGTTCTTCATATCTAACTTCAAACCTATATTTTTTTTTATAAGTGTAGAGGATAGAATGTTTATTGCCTGAGAATTTAATAAGTAAAGATTTTGTTACAAGAGATATGCATATTAAGATGAAGAAAAATTTGACAAATATTAGAGAGAATATAGCATTAACTTTGCACTTGGAGTTGTTTTGGACCCTCAAATGAAGTTTAACTTTTTAAGGTTTTACTTTAATAAGATTGATTTGCTTACCTGTGAAGAGAAGTTAGTTAATATAAAGAGTAAGTTATATAAAATTTTTGAAGAATATGATAAGAACAAGGCAAGTAAAGCACATTCTAGTTGCTCTCAAGTTGGTTCTTCTCGAGTTCAACAAACATTTAGAGGCAGGAGTATAGGTAAAGGACTTGTAGGAAGCATGGGATTTGGAAAAAGTTTGGGTATTGATTTTGCTATTCTTGATTTAAGTTGAACAATCACTTCAGTTTTTTTTTTAAATAATAATATTATACTTTTAATGATTAATTATCATTACTAATTTTTTTTCCCTAAAGATGTAGGAGTATTATCAAGTTGAGGTAGTAACGATCGGTAAGTCTTCCTTAAACCTATATCTAGATGAAACAGTATTAGATATAAACTTTAATTTAGAGTTAGATATATATTGTAGTATTGGAAAACTCAACATTAAAGGCATCCATATTTGTGTATAATGACTTTTGATGTGCTTACTATTCCAATTACTATAGTAGCATCTGAGTTTGCATTTAGCATTGACGCTTGTGTCTTGACTAAATACTGTAGTTTCATGCTTTCTGCAAATGTGAAAGCTTTAGTTTGTACTCATAATTGGTTATAAGGATTTAATTGGGAAGGTAGCTATTTTGTTTTTATAACATTTCTCATAATTTATGATTTTAACCTTTTAATAGTTTTATCAAACTATGTATGTTAACTGGTGAATTGTAGATGAAGGTAGAAAAAGTCTTAAAACAACATTGTCAGAAGAGGATTCAAATGTGAATGTTGATGGAGAATGATTACTATTGATATAGCTAGTTTATGGCCATTTGTACTCTTATTTGACATGAAGTTTGAATAATGGTTGTATTTGTTATCTTAACTACTTTATTTTTTGTTTGATGTTTGCAAATTATGATTTTAATCTCTATATTTAGTGTATGAACTTTTAATTTAACTTAACATTTCAACAAGGCTAATGGTCTACCATTTATAATGTGGAAGATAGTGAGATGGGTTGGAAATATGTGCTTGAAGGATGCTATAGGTTTTGTGGTCATAGTTTCCTTAGCAAAAGGATGCAATTATGGTTTTTTATCAAATAGCAACACGTAATATATTTTTTTTCTTTTTTTTTTCTTATAAAAGTAGTATATAAATGGTAGAATAGAAGGTGGTAAAGGAATTTTTTTTCAAAGTTTAGCTTTGCCATTAATTATATATATATGAACTCATTTTATACTTTAAAGGAACAAAAAAAAAAAAAAAATCATTAAGTAGATTAAATGGGTTAAATGGGGCTAGGCTAGCTCATTTAACTCATCCAACGATAAAAGTGAATTAAATGGGTTGGGTTAGTTGGTTAGCTTATTTAATCCACTAACCCATATAGGCTAGATAAAGCTAATAAATTTTGATCCGTTTATTAAACATATCAAAATAAATTAGCTCGTTTGACTCACGGGCTAAAGTGGATCAAGTTGGATTGACCTATTTAACCTATTTGCACACTTTTACCTATACTATGGTTTTGTTTTTATATTCTATCTTAGAAGGAGTATGAATAAAGAATTTAATGTTATTCCTTTGACTTTATCTAAAGTGAGAGAATGTTTTTCCATTGTTGTATTTTTATATGAGATAGTAAGGTAAATTTGTTTTGGTACTTTTTAATATTTTTCTCTATATTTTCTTTATATCTAATTTGTGTTGATTTATATTTTTTTCTATCTTCTACATTTATTCTACATCCGTTATATTTATTTATCATTTTATTTCTTTTGGTATTTTTATCATCCAAATACTTTAATTTAAAACAACACCAAAATATGATGAGTCTTTTCTTTCGGTCTTAACCTTTGGGTTTGTATAATTCCCCGTCTCCCTTTCAAAAAAATGGAATTAGAACCTCTGAACTCCCAGAAAGATTGCAATAGTTGAAATAGGTAAATTCCATTCAAACCTACTTAACTTTTCAGTTTGTGTAATTGGTCCGATATAACTGCCAAAGTGTCGAGATGGATCTATTAATCCACAAAACATGCACGGACATTAAATTTTTTCCGTCAAATAATAGCAAGAACGAATATAATATTAATAAAAAGTTTTATGTGAAAAGATTAGTTCTCCTCAATATTTCTTACTCCGTTTCGCCTTCCGTTAGCACTCGCATCGCATGGGAAGGCCAAAGAAAAAAAAAACTTGTTCTTTCTTCAACAATTTCTAAACCCTTTTTTTGTTCAAAGGAAAGATGTTATTGATGAGCCAAAGCTCAAAACTATGTTGAATCTTTCAATAGGTTTTCAAATGAGTTAAAAGTACTATAAATATCTCTACTTTCAATTTTTAATAATTTAATAATTAAGTTTTTATTTTTTACAATTTAACATCTATAATTTTAATTTGTGGTTGTAAATTGGTCTTCAAGCTTTCAAGTTTTTTGGCAATTTAGTATTTGACTTTTCATTAAATTACAACTAAATTAATAGCACATATATTGTATTGTAAAAAATAAAAGCTCAAACATTGAATTGCAAAAAAAAAATTAAAAGTACAAATATTTGTAGTTTTTTTTTTCACTATTAAACGCACTAGATGAAAATTTAGCCGTTTGTCAAGGAAAAGAGAAAGAATGAATCTTATACAATTCGCAAGAAACTCTTTTGTTTCTTCAAAGCAGTTAATTATTCATCCTAAAACCCTAACCATGGCCACAATACTGTCTACCACGCAATCTCCAATACACCCACAGCATTCCATTTGATTTGACTTCAGTGGCGATGACTGCTTCTTGACATCGGTAGAGATCGTTGCTTCCTAGGGGATGATATGGGACATTCCTATGGGAATAAGATGGATTGAGCTCTTGACTGGCATGGCCGAATATGATGATATCTCCTAAATGATGCATGATGGATGTTAGTCATTAAGTCATCTAGCCATGTGGAAAATCACCGGCTCCAATATTGGCCGGATCCATGGATCCACCAGTTGGGAAGCTCTTTCCTTTTCTTTTTGGTTACTGGACCGACTAGGTCGGCGCCCACCATTGTTGACTTTGCTTATGCAGCTCGTGGGCATATCTAGATAATTAGGAAAATGGCTAATGGTGACTAAGTTCAAATTCTCCTTTCCACTAGAAATCAAGAAAAAAGGGGAAAGCAAAAAAAATAAAAATCTAATTGTGCTATTATAGTGCTTGACAAATAAAAGCCGTAGAAGAGTCAATTTTCACTCAAATCACTCGTCATTTGATGGAGGTTACAAACGTCCAAGAACAGGCTCTTTGATTTTTCTACTTTCCGTCATTGTTGATATTTTTATCCTTTCTATCATTGCCAAATTACGTTATTTTCTTCTTAATTATAAGAGTAGATTTAATTCAGTCTGGCTTGAAAAGTAAGACATTATATGAGTCGTTCCCTATATAAACAAGCAACTATTATGGTAGAATCCAACACAAAACCAAACACAACCCTCTTCCATGAACGAAGTAAAGGTTCTAGGTTTCTGGGTTAGCCCTTTTAGTAAAAGAGTGGAGCTAGCCCTAAAATTGAAAGGTGTAGAGTGTGAGTACATTGAAGAAGACATTTCCAACAAGAGCAATTTGCTTCTCGAGACCAACCCTATCCATAGAAAAGTTCCGGTGCTTATCCATAATGGAAAGACCATTGCTGAATCCAAAGTGATCCTAGAATACATAGATGAGACGTGGAAACACAACCCGCTCTTGCCTAAAGACCCTTACGAAAGAGCTAAGGCACGTTTTTGGGCTAATTTCATCGATGACAAGGTAAGTTTCTTATCTACTTAGCTTAAACTTTAAATAAATTGTGATCGTATCAAATTTTATTTGTATTGGGAAGGTGTCATAAGTTCAAGTATGTGAATGTCATGATGGTGGATTTGTTTGATTGGTGTTTTACTCGTGGATTATATTGCAAAACAAATTTAGCCTTGCAGTCTTGGATTTAAATTCGATTTGAAAATTTAATGTTCCAAACAGTTTATATATATATATATATATATATAATATATATTCAATTTATTTTAGGCTCGACTTGTATTATTACTCAAAGAGCTCGAAATTAATTTGATTAAACTTGTTTAAACTCAATTAATATATATATATATATATTTTAGTTAAATTTATATCAAAGCTTAAATTTGCTCAAACTCAATAGAGTTTATATATACTCAAACTTATTTCAAGCTTAATTAGACTTATTAACACTTTGAATAAATTAGGTAGAAAATCGAGCCTAAGGCGAAATTTAACTCAATTCTAGTGAAATCAGTATTTAGGAAATATCAAGCCGAGTCAAATAATTAATCAATTTACACCTCTTACTATAATTTATTACAAATATATAAAATCTGAGTTTTGGAGCGATAGATGTCAAGAGAAGACAATGAGAGGAGATAATAGAAAGAAGAAAACGTATGAGAGACGGGAGAAGAGTAACAATAAAAAAGAGGGAGAAAAAGAGAAGCGACAGACACTTGGTTAGAAAGAGAAGGGAAAAAAAAAAGAATAAATTAAAGGAGAAATATCAAAATAAGAAAATAAGAGAGAGCTGCAAGGTGATAAGAATAAGATTGGTCCACGTTGAACGTTCAAGGCTAACCTTTGCTACATTAACAAACCTAAATTACCAACATAATCAGCGAAGCAAACTAAACACCAAACGGTTACTTGTTTTTGACTCTGCAGAGTAACGTCTTTGGGTTTTATTAATTTTATACTACAAGTTTTAATTACTAAATTTTACATCAAATAAAGTTTTTGTTTGCATAATTTTATATTCCAAATTTATTTAGTTATCGAATTTACTACCTCTGCAGGTTAGCATAGTAAACACTTATTTTCTATGATATATAAGTTTTAGCAATGGGAGATGGGACAGCAAATTCAATAAGCAAAAATTTAATTAAATATAATATTTAGTAACTTTAAACTTTAAATTAAAAAAAAAAAAAACTCAAAACTCGAATAGTATTTAATTTAATGTTCTCTCTTCCTTACACCAGATTGTAACCAAGAATGAGAAGGAGAAGGAAAAGACTGTAGAAGAATTGGATGAACAACTGAAAATTCAATTGAAAATCCTTGAGAATGAACTCAAGGGAAAAGACTTCTTTGGAGGAGACAAAATCGGATTTCTAGACATTGTTGCAAATGTTATTGCATTTTGGGCTCCTGTTTCAGAAGAAGTTTTCGGCTGGGGATCGTTTACTGAAGAGAAATATCCCCTTATATTCAAGTGGATTCAGAAGCTTGTGGAAATTCCTGTAGTCCAAGAATGTAGACCCCCACGAGACAAACACATTGCTTACATTAAGGCCATGATCGCTCGAGTGGAAGCCTCAAAAGCCTCATCCTAGTGAGCTCATCATACCTCATAGCAGGATATAAAAACAGATTGCAATAAATAAGACACTCGCATTTTCCAGTTAAAGTTGGCTAAGTTCATAAGGACGGGCTCCAACCTGTTTGAAGGGCACACGCTCGATCTCATTATGACCATCAAAGCCATGCCTCGTCATAACACGAGGATTGTATTGATGAGTAATCTGAAGTACGTTGTCAGTGACTTATGGTCTTGGATTCAATGCCCTAATTTGTAATGGTGATTGGAGCCAAAACCACCCGAACATGTCTCCACCGAAAAAAACAAATATGATACTTGCATTGCACTTGTTGATTCTTATAAATGAGGTCAGATTTCAATAATACTTTAGTTAATCAAATAAATCCCCATTGTAAAAGTACTCCAAGAAAAGTCTTTACGTGAATTAAATTAGTCCTAAATGTTAACGAATTCAACTTAGTGAACGAGAGTAGTGTTATATTTTATAGGTCACGAGGATCTCGTCACACAATCAATTTCTTATCATAAAATATCTTTGAAACAAACAA
The DNA here is from genome assembly GCA_037954665.1 of Laguncularia racemosa. Classification (NCBI taxonomy): domain Eukaryota; kingdom Viridiplantae; phylum Streptophyta; class Magnoliopsida; order Myrtales; family Combretaceae; genus Laguncularia; species Laguncularia racemosa. Next base: position 2,666,976 of record JBBMOL010000072.1, read on the forward strand.
TATTACAAACTGCAAATTCGAAAGCAAACGTGCAGATCAAGAGCTACTGGCAGCGCTAAAAGGTAAAAATCTTAACTAGCAAACTTCAAATCTTACATCAATCTCTTCACTTCAAAAACCATGCGAAGTTGGATCTTTAACAATCGTCACAGGGCAATTTGCGTTTGCCAGAACATGGTTCGTCACGCTTCCTAGCACGATCCTGTCCACATTTTTGTCATTTAAATCCAATAGAGTCAGCAAATGTGAAGCATTCCAGTTTATAAATCATTGCCAACTGATCCCTTCAAGTAGGATTAGTGACGGGTGCAGGACTTTATACATGGAGAATTGAGGCATGAGATTCAAACTTGAGAAAACAAAGAAGAAAAACAAACCTACACGACTATAAGATCACTAAGTATGCTTTTATACATCATTTTACATTATTAGGAGGTATTTTACAAAAGCTTGAAAATTAGGGGCAACCATATCCTAGAGACAATTCGATTTATAACCCAATATTTTATAATGATAGAGACGTTCTACGTAGAAGAAATCTAAATTTTGATCAATGTTGCCGGTGTAAAAGTTAAGTGATGTTTGCTGGATCAAGCAAACCCCATCAGTTATTCATTCAAGTCCTGATTTTATCCTTTCCTTTTTAATCTTATGTAACCACATGTGTGATTAGGTTACCTCCATTTAGACCTAAAAGGATTGAGTACGTTCCATAGAACTCTAGGTCGAAATCAGCCACAAGATGGTCTAAAATATACATTGGTTGGATAAAGTTTGGCTGTCCCTAAATAGTTTATTTATCCGTATCTCTTTTAACCATATATTATCATGTATAAAAAGCAAACATAACAGCGGATACTCATTAAAGATACTATAAATAAAGAACATTGTTTAATAGAAATCTAACATAGGAAAAAGGAAGGATGAAAACTTAGTGAAACTACTTCTAAGTGAAAGTAGTGAATTAGCTTTAAAATTCTATACCTCTGAATGGTTCCAAGGCCTCTGCTTCCCAGAACTAGACAATCTAGCTTCAACTCTGCAACAGAAGCACACAGTTTCTCTCTTGCATCACCCCAGTATACCTTAGCCACCACAGTCACCTAGTCATGTACAAAATCACCACCTTGTGTCAACTAACATGAAAGTATGCTCCCAGTCATAAGTCATGTTCGATGTTATGAAGATATAAAAAATAAAAGACAGTAAAAGTTACATGTTTGTGTTTGGCAGCTTCAAGCACATCCATAACCTCGGCATCGAGATCGACATCATATTTGTGCATCACTTCCTTATCACGAAACTCCGAAAATGGAATTAGAGCTGGATACACCACATCAAGAAAGAATTCAACTAGTGTCAACTTTCATCCCTCTAATTCGACAATCCACATTTAAAGGTTTTGATCTTTTTGATTTATTGGTGCATACTCTGTAGTGTGTTTTGGAGAACCGTTTCCTGGGCCTTTTTTTTTTTTTCAACATTTGATCCAATCAAAATCTTGCGCATATCAAATATGACCGTAATCATTTCAAGAAATGCTAATACTAGAGAAATTGTGTATGATTTAATCAAAATTAAAACAGTAAGTACATACGTGAACCAGTAGTGGACCAGAGAAGACTACGAGACTCGTCTCCTTGAAAGGGCTTGACATGGATCACGTAAAGTGTGTCATCCTTGTCCAGCAGATTATCAGCTGCCCATTTCAAAGCAAGTTTGCTTCCCTTCGAAAAATCCATGGCAACTCCGATCTTTCTATCTTTCGACATCTTCTTTTTTCTTTCCCCACTTTCTCCCTCAGACTCACAAGTTTGATTAATATCCTAGAAGCTTTTGTTAAGAAGTTGAAGAATAGGAACTATATGTCGAGGAAAACAAAAGATTTAAGAAGTTGCACAACTAAATGAGACTTACTAGATAAATCAGATCCAAGAATAAGTTTTATGTTGACTTTTTGGTGGGGGATGTAAAAGTAATTGAACCTGAATATAATAAACGAGAGATTGCGTTGCTCCTTTTCTTTCTTTTCTTTTTTTTTTTTTTAATATGTGAAATTTAATAGTTAGCACTATATCTTTACCAGTTCAAATGGGAAACGACTAGAAATTAATTAATTTAATCCATTTGCATATTTAAAATAATGTCTAAATACTATTTCTATCACAACAAATTGTAAATATGCTTCGAAATTATTAGCCATTATCTTTCAAAACATACTTTTATCTTCTATATTTTTTGAAAAACTATACATACTTTTTAAACTATCAAATATTTATTTGTGTCTAATCAATAATTTTGATATTTATTTACAATTATTGCTTACTATTTTTTTAATGATTACAATAAAAAATAAGGATTCAAATCTAGTCAATTCTATTAATGAATTAGCATCATGCCACTAGTTACTATTAATAACTATATATAACTATTTAAATATTTTTTTCTTTTTCTTTTTTTTTTTTATAATTAATTTCACTAAATATAAATGAGAATAACTTAATCTATCCTTGTCTAGTGTACGGAAAAGATTAGTATTTATATTACTAAATTATAAAAAGATTTAATATTATTATTATTGGTTTAAGATGTATAAGAGAGTCCATCATCGTCTGGTAAAGCTTTTACCGGGATGGTAGTGGGATAAGCTTTTACCTCCCCATTAAACGTTTTTATCATTGCGTTTGCATATATGGTATGTTCTGCGTCTGGGTCAACGTGACGCACCTTACATATATGATTATTCTATTTCCTAAGTTTGAAGATTGTCATTGATAAGATGCAAATGTCACATGGGGTAAGGGGGATCTGAAACTAACAGTCAACACCACCAATCCTTGATTTCAAAGAAGATAGTTGTTCGGGCATAATCTAAGAAGTAAGAAGATCACCTTGACTTTAACATTGGGTCCCTAGTAAAAGGCCCTTAAACAACAATTCATGGGCTGTTTCAGTGATCTTATATCTTCTTTTAATTCCATTTTGATATGGTTTGTTTAAGTCGAACATAAAATGGTTTTTTGTTTTGTTTTTTTTTCCTTCGGCTATTATAACAGAAATAAAGAATTCTAATATGTACCATTCCTATGAAAAGATGGCATTTATGTCTAACTTGATTATAAAATTTTAATAATATAAATCAGCTAAAACATAAACTAATTAATTGTCCACAAAACGCATGAAGATTTTTAATAGTTAATGCTATGATATATGTGAATTGTGCTTTATTATTTGCAAGTTATATTCATCATTCCAAAATTCTAGTATTAAATTGGACAACTTTCATACTCTATAAAAATAAAGCACTAGCTAGCGAGAGCGAAACTACCTTAAATTAGCTGAACCCTTTTAATAACAGATGGAGGTTCCTTATACGTCTTGGTTACAAATATCTTTCTAGCATCATGATAGATGCTTTTTATATGCTCTAAAACTATTTTCTGGTGCCTTCTAAGCTTTCCTAAACTAAGAAAGTTCCTATGCGGATTGATAATAATAATAATAATAAAAGTCTGTTGGATCACTAACCGAGCAACTTATTTTGTAACGCTTAAAGCAAATAGCATTAGTTGTTTGTAGGATTAGATAAATCGTTTATTAATTTTATTTAAGTATAATGAAATATCTTTAAAATCTTTAATATCTTATATGTTAAAAAGTGAATGAAAGATGTATATAATTTTAAGTATATTTAGTTGTATTTAAATAAATGAAAAAATCCCTTTCAATGTTGAATCTCCTCTAATGGGCTAGCTTTTAGGCCATTTTTATAGGCTTTTTGAATAAGTAAAGTTTCAATTTGTAATTGCTATCCTATTAACAACATGTGAATTTCATGGTTTTCTTTAATTGGATACACCAACTAAGATGAGCTAGTAAGCTTATAGTGTTATGTAAGAAAATGGAATGTTGTGTTTTCTCCCACGGATTTTAAATGGAGCTAAGGCGTCACAAAGGCTTATTGCTTTAGATTGTTTCGCATCTAACCTCATGTTACATGTACGGCTTGTTCTTTATAAAATCAGATAATACCTAGTCAAATAACCTAAGTCCTTTTTTCTGAAACCATGATGACAGTATAAAATAAAATGGCTAAATCCTAAAATGTCAAGAACACTTCTTACGGTAGGTGTATCTCAGCATGTATCTCATCCATAGTGAAACCCAAGGAGGTTAAGAGGGGTGTGTGGGGTTGGTGGTGCGGGCCAAGTTGGTATAAATCAAATGGATTCTTATAAGTAGGGTTTTTGATGACTCCATTACATAAAATAATGAAAACTTTGCATCACATAATTAGGACCTTTTGTTTTGTGGATCGAATCTTCACTATTTAAATTTAGAGAGCAAATCCACTTCAAAGTGCTGATTTTTTTTTTTTTTTTGTATCTATATTTGATTTTTGAGGCTTTTAATTTTGGTAATTATATTATAAAATTTATAAAAAGGTATAGTGTGATAATTAAAAAAAAATGGCAATATTGTAATGCTCTAGAATTCAGAGTGTTACAACCCACCATATGTTATTACTAAATAGCAATACATTAAAACTTTTAACCTGTTTAAAACCACAATATTTATATATTTTCACAATATAAAATAAATTATTAAATTTTCAAACATCATAGATACATGTCTTCTATTTATTTGTTAGTACACAACTCTAAAATTTTCTAAATAATCTAAAATCGAATCTAATTTAATCAAAAGTAAACTATAGTAACCTAATTTATTACATATCTCGATACTCTAGCATTAAACCTGCTCCCAAAGTTTGATATACCTGAAAAAAAAATTCCTTAAATGGGGTAAGTTAATGCCTAGTATATGATACCCACAAGCACATATGCATGATAAATAAATATAGAGTTCACATACATTTGAATGCAAATATAATATCAACTATCACTTTATTATCTTTGTTTTAAGCCAATTAATCAAAGTACTTATGACTTTGCACACTTGAGATATTAAAAGTTTTATTAATATATATAATTTGATACATTCAGGATACTGTGACCATCGACCTTAATGTTATAGTGTTAGGAATTGTCACTCCTGACCTCAATACTTATGAGTCATTCTAGAATCTATCTAGATCATTTCAATATGTGATTCAATAAAGATAGCATCATATAAAGGTCATTGGGGTGCCTCTTAAAGATCTGCTATTATTGACCCCTAGATTGAACTAAGCACTAGCAGCAAACAATTATTAATCACATAATGTTTAAGTTCATTTAACTACTATACTATCAAATACAAATGTCGAGTCTAATTTTTAATTTTTCATTTATATTCCTAATCCAATTCATATTAAATCATATGATCATCCAATATAAATCTTCGACTTGAACTAGGAATTTTATCATTTTATTTGGAGTCGCCACCCAACTGAAGTTGGGAAAAAATTATTGAATTATAACTAATTGAGTGGATTAATTCTAATTTAGACAACTAGTTAATAAAATCTCCTTTTAATTTTTGTAAATGAAAAAGAAGAAAGAAAAACTAGAGATTCTTGACTTGGGAGCTATCCTATTAAAACTTTAAAGTTATCACCTTATCCTTCTGAAATCTGGGTTATGTTCTGATATCTTTTTTTTTTTTTCTTTACATTATTTTTTTTATAAAGAAGAAGATATTAAAAGATAATATAATGATTTAGAAAAATAATTTTTTATTTCTTTTTAGAGTTCCCCCTATAAAGATGCTTACGTACCCGCTATTCAAGACCAAACAAGCTATAGTTCGCTTTTTATGAAAAAGCTTTAGCGGGTTTGTTTAAGTTTTAATTATGAAAACACACCGGGTTTACATTCATTATCATTTTCAAGATTTAAAAAAAAAAACTAAGCCTAAGCTTTATTATTTCATTTTCTAAAAGTCTTGATTTAAGGAAAACTAATTTTGAATTTATTTTTAAAAAGGATTTTTATAAATAACAAAATAATTCATTATTAATTTTTAATTCATATTATTAATCTATCTAATTCTAATTTAATAATTAATTTTATTTATTTATTTTATTTTTATATTAAATTAGACATATTTATTTATTAAAATTCTAAAACCTAATTAAAATCTTAAATTTTTTTCTATTTTCAGATTACTAAAAAAAAATTATTTCTAATAAATGAATATCTAAATTAAATGGATAAATAAATGAAATAAAATAAAAAATCGAAAAAACCAACTAACCTAGATGCAGGTCGCGGGTCGGATCGATCGGGTCAGGTCATGGCAATTGGAGGATCCTCATTGGTGGGTTCTGGTGGCTTTTGAAGGTGGTTGAAGGCTGCTTTTAAGCTTTATGAGGGTAGGTAATCCAATTATAGTGGTGGATTTCTTCAAAAACTCCTCAAAGTGGTGGTTCGTAACTTGGTCGACGGTTGCAACTAGGAGGAACTCCAACGAGCTTTGAAACCTTTGATTTTTCACTCTTTTCTCACTTTTGATCCGTGATCTAGCTTCCCCATGTCGTGCTCTATTTATAAGCACTAGAAATCAAGTTGGATAAGCTCAAATTTCCCTCCAATAGGCACAAATCATATCTTCGGTTGAAACCCATCTTCGATTTGCTCTTAGATTTGTGTAAATATTTGATTTTGTTACGATTTGTATTAATTGGATGATGTTTATCTTATTTTTGTTAAAGATTTGTTGGATTTGTGCAAAAAATTGCATCAAAATGGCCAGATTTCATTTTTCTACAGCCGGCGAGCATTTCGGATGGAGGTTGAAGACGATCACGTGGCTAATGCTTGTACTTCCTCCGTCCAATCAAAAGTTGACACATGTCCTAGGGGAGGAAAAAAATTGCAAAACACGGATTTGCTTCCCCTGCGTTTCGAACCCCTGACTGAGCACTCCCCTACCCCCCCTCCACCCCCTGTGCACTCTAAAACCGAAGCCCAGACCAGTTGGGCTAGCCCACTTTTTCGTTTTTTTATTAATCGCAAATTATACATATGCGTTGCAATTTTTATATTATTTTGAAATTCAAAAAATTTGTAAAAATTATTTAACATCTTTTATTATTATTTCTATCATCATTTTCCAAAATTGGTATATTATTCCTATTTATTTTATTTTTTCAATATTTTTTTCTTTTATTTTTGCAAAATAGAAGGAAAATTGAAAAAGTGAAAAATTAAACATTATTTGTGATTAAAGGGCAAAAATAGGGTGTTTACAACAAATATCAAACAAAATAATCAAGTACTTAAAGGAACATTTTCAATTTCATCTCGACTACAAGTATCAACCTTATTAGAACCTGTAAAGTAACGGATAATTAATCTTAGTATTAGCCTACAATATACTCTGAATTCACTAGATTTGTTAAACTAAGAATTAGTTGGTTATCTACCCCTTTATGTTACTTTACTTTAGATAAAACTAGTTTTGAATTGATGAAAAACAAAGAAAAAGGAAGAAGGAAGCTTTTTACAAGTATTCTAAGGCAATGCAGCCGTGTACATGGTCGTATATCCCACTATGCAATAAAACAAAACAACATACTCTAATACACAATCATGTATTTGACTGTATAACCCATTGTGCAAGATAATGCTTCGACATGCTTAAGTATACAACCGTGTACATGGTCATGTACCTCTTGGTGTACAAAAACTTTTTCATGCTATTTTCCATTTCATTCCTCTACCCTTCTAAAATCCAAAACTACACTACAACTTCTTATTCTATAGCAATTAGAGTATATAGGAACGTAATTCCATAATAGATGATGCACTTACTTGTTTTAATTACCTCAAACAATCTTAATTCTACTTGAACTTGCAACTTGCTTCAATGCTATTATACCATAACCCCCTAAACTATAACAAAACTCCACACTTTAATCAATCACCCACTAGAACAAGAGAACGTATGATGATCTAATCAAAATTAGAGCTTACCTTATGGATTTCGCATTGAATGGAGTCATTATGTGTCACTAGATCGCAATATAGTGAAGGTATGCAAAATAGTCTTTTTCAGAGAGAGAGGCAAACATAGGTTGTGAAGTGAAGGAAAGAATAAGGTAGAGTTACAAGGCTTTAAATATTGACTATGGCAAAAGACCAAAATACTCTTCTCTTTATTGTCATATTACATAATGTGCCCTAGCTTTTAAAACTTTATTTTTATTTTGTTTTCTGGTATTTTATAGATATAAAACTTATCTCATATATTTAAATATCACCCATGTGGCATGCCTCATAGACAAAGTAAATTTTCATAATAAACTAGAAAAAATAATAATACAAATATTAAAGAGGGAATAATTAGTATGAATATATAAAAAAGAAATAAAGAAAAAAAAATGAAACCCTAACATTACCTTAAGGTGGTCGATCAGTCTACTATGTAAGGAAGAGTCATGGTAGATATATCAAAACATTAATTACAACAATTATGAACTTATAAAAGAAGCTAATTATTTTATTTCAAACTTTAACACTCATTTTATCTAAAGACACATGCCCCAGTAAAAGAGAAACAAATAGTTCAACTTCCTTGTTTCATAATACTTTTCGACCTTAAAATCGTTTCTATCCAAGGGGTAACTTCAACGGCTACTTACAAAAATAGATAAGTAAACCTTGGGTGCACCTATTTTTAAAAATGATACATTAGATTTTCTTAGAAATTGCATTAACTTTAATGTCTATCACAAAATATAATATTGGAAAAACTAGTGCAATTTTCAAGAAAAATCTAATGGCTCATAAACTAAATGGAATGCATGCTTTTAAAAGTAATGTACCCAAGCCTAACTATCTATTCTAGATTTAGATCCTTTCAATTTACTTTCTCTCAAATTTTCTCAATTTATCCCCTTAAGATATTGTAATGTGTAATCAATAATTGCGATTACAAGGAAGTTGATGATATCATTATAATGTTATTAGGTTTTTCAAATTTCTAAATAATCTCAACTATTGATTTATAAATTGAAGAAAATTGAGGAGATAAAAATTGAAAAGATCCATTTTGATCTTTTCTCTATTCCCCAAAGTAAGGGGCACTACCTAGTTTGAGGGACGTCATCCCATAAGGATGCCGCCTAGCTCATTGTAATGCTTGAACAGTCATGGAATGCTCACCTACTGGTGGTTATGTGCCACTTAGAGTGATTGGCCACTAATTACAAGGTGGATTTTTTTTTAAAGAAAAAGAATTTTGGTATAGAGTGATTAAATTTCAATTAAAAGAAAATGAGTATATATATATATATATATTAAAATAACATGGCGGCAAGGTTACAACATACCACCTTAGGTTGGTTGCCACCAACAACTAAGTGGGTGACCATAGATTGAGCAACCCATTATTATAGATGAGTTGTAACTGCATAACTATTTGAACTTTAAAAGGCCAGCATCTTTTTTCCATCCTCCCTTAGCATTTTAAATTACTTTCTATATTATTCCCATTTTTATTTTTTATCTTTTTAAAATTTCATATTATGTAACCCTATAGTTAAGATAATAACTAATATCAAACTTATATAATAATTAACCTAAAAGCCTTAGTCTAAAACCTTATAAATTTAAAAATTGAGGGAAGTACTCAATTAATGAGATAATTAGGTAAAATATAAGGAAAATGATAAAAGAAATTAGAATTATATATTTAGGATAATTAAATAGAAATTTCAAGTAAATATTTAGACTCATAACATTTTATTTAGCTTGATGGTAAATCTTTACATAAAAATATTATAGTTAGGATTATTTACTAAGATCATTAATACATGTATTAGTCAAACTCGAGAAATTTGAAATATTTGACCCATATAAGGTACCGCCTTTTCTCTCTCTTCCCTTCTTCTTTCCTCATATTTCCTTTCTTTCTTTTTACATAAGCTCCACCTCCTCAATTTTTCAAAAATTTGTATCTTCTTTGTACGAGCTCCAAATTAAAAACCAAGGTCATCATTGCGATCCTCAAGAAAAGCTCTATGCATCTAGACTACTCTTATGAGGTAAATTTTAAACTTAAATTTCGGGTTAAGTTAACAATAGTGTAAGTATAGGGTTTTAGGCTTGTGAAAAAAGACTTGAAAAACTTAAGATTCAAAAAGTTTAACAAGTTTACTATAGAGTAATATCTAGTAATGTCTTTGTCTTTGAATCTTAGGTGAAAATATTGACTTTTCATTATAACCGAAGATTATTTTGAACCATAGAAGAATTGAGACAAATGTGAGTAGAAAAATCCATGATATACTACATTGTTTGCATTTTTTTGTGTAATATAGTTGTGTGTATGTATATTTTATTGTGTCTTGCTATTAGGTTATGTTTGTTGCTATTGTTGGTGTTGAAATGGTGGAAAATGGTTGTAGGAAGGAAGTTTTATGATAGGATTAGTAATTGGGCGAGTTTATAGATGAATACCATCTAGATGGTATAAAAATCACTATCCTAATGGTATTATGAACAGAAGGGTTAGAAATTTGTATTTTCACCATTCTATTGGTACCTCTGTATACCAACTTGCCAATGCTTCCTCCCACCAGCTTGATGTTGGCATTTGAACCGGTCAGCTAGTCTCGCAAGGGACCATTTGATCAATGCTCCTTTGGTTGTGTATGGTATGTGTGTGTGTCTCTTACTCTCTCCCCTTCCATTCTATATCTATATATATATATACACACACACACACACATATACTTATGCATACATTTATATAATTATATAATTAGAAAAGAAAAAAAATCAATTATATTAATTTCATCTTTCAAATTTATTACAAATAAAACTTTTCCATCTATGTATATATGTATGTACACCTACAATAACATAAAATTATATATATACATATGGAAATCCTTTTGTCTACATGAATACATGTACTCATACCTAATGGTTTAGAAAGGTATGATTAAACGAAGTTATTTTCTATAGTTATACCTAGGTATAAGAATAAATTACTATATTTTGAAGCTAACAAATATATCCTTTTGCACCTTAAATAATTGTAAGAAATTGTGTTTTGCAAAACTTAATCCTCTAGCTAAAATAATATATAAATACCTATCTTCTCTATATAGGACTATGTATAGGCACATAAACAAGGCACCACGATAAGGATATATGTTAAAATATGGAATTGCATGTGTTTTTCCCTTTACGAAGGTTGGGAGTTTTGGTGAATAAAGAATTGAATGAGGTTAGTGGGGTGAGATAGATGGAGAATACCTTGAAAGGGGGGTTACACTTAGTTGCATTGGTAGTGTTGATGATGAGAATGCTTGGTGTTTGGTTTGATTACTTTTGTTTTGTTTATGGTGTGTATTGCTTGAATCCCCAATTGATTAAATGTTGTGACATGTGATGTCCATTCCCCTAGACTTGCCTTGTGTATGAAATGGCTGGTGGTTATATTGCTTGATCGCTTCGAACCAATTAACTAAAGGTTATGACTTAAATAAAACTTGGCATACATTGCACGATGTATTGCATTGTGTTGAAGGCCATCATTAATATAGGATGTGTAAGAAGTAATCATTTAAGGATTACTATTCCATCATTAATGAACTAAATGACTTAGGGGTTATTGAGCTTTTAACAAAACCCATTTAAGGGTCTTACTTGTCCTTAAGGGTTTGAGTGCTCAAGTGTGTATTTAAGGCACTTTAAACTTAAGACTTAAAAGACTAAAGACTAATTGGACAAGTGAGAAGAGAAGACTTAAGTAAGATAAGGTACTTGAGTATTGATGGTTATGAAAATCCTTAACCTAAGGTCATGGAAAGTGTTAAACCTTAGACTTCACACTAGCTATTGGAAGACCGCGTGTGATGTTGCATTGTATATAGTTGTTCATACATAGTATATAGATGAAAACTTGTTTAAATTATTTGTGCATGTGTAGTATTGAAAGTATTTCACTCTATCTCACTAAATTGGAGTTACTCACTCCCCTCTAAACTTTTTGATGCAGATAAATACTACAGGAACTTCCTTCGTAGTATAATCACTTATGTAAGTACATCAACAGATTGGGTGGGAAAAGAAATGAAGTAAGGAAGGAGAGATAGCTTAGAACTCCTTGAATGCTTTTGGATAAATGTATATTGCTTTGTAAAGTTCATGTTGGCTATTCTTTTGTATTTAGGCCCATTGTGTATGGTAAGACCTTATCAAGGTTAACTTTTGGTTCTTATTAAGTAAAGCTTTTATAAGTAAAACTTGGTTATGATCAATGACCGGATGTTTGTATAGGTGAACCAAATGAGTTTAGAGCCTTTCATAAGGCTTCTTATCTTATGTATTATAATGTTAGGTGTTATTAAGAGGGTTTGTGATGTGCCTAAAACTATGATTGGATCAAATGATTCCAATGCCTAGGCAACAATTAATAATAATCGAATCTAACAATCCAATTAACGAACGATAACAAACAAGAACACAATAAAATCCCTAAACCCTTACCGGATATGATGCACCAGCAAAAGAGTAGTCTTAGTACGGATTTGTTGGTATGATGTACAATAATCCAATACTGTCACTTGCTATAATCCCACAAATTGATAAGATTAAATTGAAGAATAAACTTCACAAAGTGTTTTCTCAAATGTTCAAAAGTCTCTCAATTCTTATAAAACAACAAATATATAGCAAAGGAAAACAAAATGCGAAAAGTTATAAATTTTCATCTAACTCGCCTACATAAGTCGTTGGCTTTGGAATAAAGGCTGCCGGTCTAGATGACCGGCTTAAGTTCCAAAGCTGGTAGCTTTGCCATTTAGGCTGCTGGCCTTGAAGGCCGACTTAAGAAAAAAAGCTACCAGCCTTGAAGGCCGGCTTAAGTGGCTACGCCGCTAGCTTAGATGGTCGGCCTATCTCCCATACCATCAGCCTTGGCCTATCTCCCACACCGTTAACCTTGAGGCCGATCTAAGAGGCAAGCCGCTAGCCTTTATGGCCAGCCTAAGGGTGTCCACCTTCGGTTCTTGTGCTTTACATCCCGTATTGAATAACTTTATAAGAATCGTGATTTGATTTCCATCATCTCCTTGGACCTATGAAAGATTTGTCCTCAAATTTGATGGTTCCTTTGTTTTTTTTTTTTTTTTGCGCACTTCTGAGAATCCCCTGGACTAAAAATCTTAGTTTGCAAGTGTCTATTGTCCTGAAGTTGTGGTTATCCTAAAGGCTTCTGAATCACCTATATCTGATTCACTCTATTCAGGTTGTCCCCCAATCCTTTCCTCTTTACTATCAAAGACTTCTTGTTGGTGGTTTTATTGATCTGCTCTTGGGCTTCATGTACCTCAGTTGGTGACATATGATTTAAAATAATCCATTTACCATTCTTTTGAAACACAGGTGTTTCTAAACCCATCATACAACACCCTCCTATCAGATAACCAAGGTTTACCTAGTAATATATGTGATGCGTACATAGGGAGAACATCGCAACCTATTACATCCTAATACTTTTTCCCTATGTTGATTGCAACCTTAACCCTCTGAGTGACATGCAGGCTGTCTCGCTCACTCAACCAATGTAATTCATAAGGCCTAGGATGAGGTGTAGTGACTAGTTGTAGTTTATTCACTAATGTAGCAGCTATAACATTGGTGCAATTACCACCATCAATAAGAAAGGTACAAAGATTACCTTAGACCCTACAAGGAATATGAAATAGGTTTTCCCTCTGCACATCCTCAATATCTAAAGATATAGTCATTACCTTGCGTAGTACATTAATAGCCAGATATTGATCATTGCTCTTGTTTTCATGTACCTCAACGTCTGGATCCTCATAGTATTCCTTTAGCACTACTGATAAATCTGTAGGCTCAAGTACGTCTTCCTTGTCACCCTCATTTTCCACCTCCATAGCAGTCATCACCATTTTGTTGGGACATTAAATAGCCATGTGTCCAAAGCCCATGCATTTAAAGCATTGCGTTTGACTAATTTTTCCACTTGATGACCCCGGTACTGTTTGTCGGATATCAACCCCAACAACCGCTTTGCCTTTTCCAGAACTATTCCTCTCTATATCAATAATAGTTGCATTTGATTCCACAATCCTATCAATTTCCCCTTTTCTAACCTGCTGATTATCTAATCTATATAACTGAGTAGTAGATCCATACTTGTTACTCGATGCTCTATATGGATTGGAGCGTCTCCACCTCTCAATTTTTAAAGCTAATTGGATGGCCTCATTAACGGTGTCATACCTCTGCAGCTCGATAATACATGCTATCTCATAATTTAACCCAGACACAAATCGCGCCATGGTCTGTTTAGGAGGTTTAATTGTCTCACATTGGATCCTTAGTGTCTCAAACTCCTAGACATACTCATCAACTATTTTGCCTCCCTGTCTCAATGTCTGAAGACGCATGAATAACTCCTGCCTATAGTGTTATGGTATAAAATTCTTCCTTAGCACCCTTTTCATTTCTTGCCAAATATGAATCTCAGCATCACCATCTCTCCTCTTATTGTCCATAAGGTTCTTCTACCACAAGGCGGCATACCCTATAAATTCAACTACTTCTAGACGAACTCTCATATGGTCATTAATCTCATAGCACTCGAAGAGTCTTTCTACCTTATCCTCCCAATCAAGGTATTCCTCTACAAGTCCCTTTCCAACAAATGAAGGCATATGCAATTTTACATACTTTAGACCCCTAAGCGGTCTGAACTCATGGTTAGGATAAAGTTCATCCCTAAAATTGTCATCCCTCTCCTCTTTGTATGCATGGTACTATCTTCCAACCTGTCTACCCATGTTTCCTCCTATTGCTCTTTCTCTACCCACAACATTAAGGGTTACCCTAGGTAGGGGTGCCTATGAATTTGCTACTAGCTGTTAGAGTAAGATCATCTAATCGACCAATGTTGCTAGATTAGCAACAATGGTAGTTAGGTCCTGCAATTGTTCTTCTATTATTCTTCTTCCACCTATAGCACGACGACCCTATACTCCTCCTCCAACCTGGCTGTTGGCCTCATTCCCGAATCCTCCATTAACACTATCATTCGACATACTCAATAGAATTGCCACTCAACACAAGAATTTCACAATCACAATCACATACTCCAACAATCCCCCATCGGCACAATCCCAATTACCACCTTCGTTCAATCTTCAACTTAAACTCAACACAGAATTCACGAGTCACAAACACTACAATAATCCTCCAATGACACTAATTCAATTACAAACTACAACAGTCTCCAATCGACACAATTCCCAATTTCAATATCTGATCACTCCCCAATTCAGTTCCAATAAAAAACAAATGCAACGAACAATACAAACCTTAACTTCAATGCATACAAACAACAACAACCAATCCGAATTCAATCACACAACCCACAACAACAACCAAAGTATGAAAACCCTAACTTTCGATTAGATATGAATTCCACAAATAATCCCAATTTGAATCGCATAGCAACAACAACACAACCCAATTGACAATCAACGTCTAACCCCAATTCAATAACAATCGATTATAACACAAATTCACAATCTCAAGAACCCTAATTTGTTAAAGGACTTCCAATAGACACAATCCCTAATCTTAATTTGAACTCTGATATCAAAAGATGATGTGCCTAAAACTATGATCGGATTAAATGATTCTAATTCCTAGGCAACAATCAACGATAATCGAATCTAACAATCTAATTAATGAACGATAACAAAAAAGAACACAATAAAATCCCTAAACCCTTACTGGATATGACGCACCGGCAAGAGAGTAGTCCTAGTACAGATTTGTTGATTTGACAAGCAACAATCCAATACCGTCACTCACTACAATCCCATGGATTGATAAGAGTAAATTGAAGAATAAACTTTACAAAGTGTTATCTCAAATGTTCAAAAATCCCTCAATTCTTACAAAAAAACAAATATATAGCAAAGGAAAACAAGATGCCAAAAGTCACAAATTTTCATTCGACTTACCTAAATAAGCCACCGGCTTTGGAATAAAGGTCGCCGGTTTTGCATGGTAAGCAGCCAGCCTAGATAGCCAGCTTCGGTCATCTGTTAGAATTTAGGAGGATCCAATATCTACCCGATAAAAAAAAAGAAAGAAGAAAAAAAAAACATATATACTCTTAAAAAAAGCTTATAAAATATCACCTATAGCATAACATCTCATTTTTAAGTTTTATAAGAAAATAATAATGAGTACCTTATAAGCACTTGTTAAACGACTAAAGAAAGAATAGTTTTAATTTTTGTAGGCTTATTTTTTCATAAAATGTTTAATCAATGTTGAAAATTATAAAAAATGTTTTTTTTTCTTTAACAATTAAAAGTGTTTTGGATATTCATATGATTTTTCAATGCATTTAATTAAATATATATAAACTTATTGATAGGATTCGATCAAGTGTTGAGTACATTATGTTTTAATCAGTAGGCAATTGAACACATACTAAGAAACTCCAGATGGTTTAGAGTAACTAGGAGACTCTTGATTTCTAATTGAATCGGGATCGAGTGCCAAATAGCGAACTGAGGCAAACACCAGCTAGATTGCATCCTAATGATCGGGTTGAATCAATTCTCTACTTCTTGTTTTGAAATCTAGGATGGATAGTCTAGATAGCGTGTGGGATTGAATTGAATATTCCCCAGCGTATCTAAATATAGATATAATCTTAACAGTAAGTCGATACAAAGGCCGCAGGCCAATGGGATCAGACCCATTCATCCATTCATTCCTTCCATCGGAGGAAACTCCATGAGGCATGATGTGAAAAAGTCCAGTCATCCCTCGCGTGAGTCGTCACCATGTGATAGTTCTGCCTTTTTCGTTGTTTGATTGTCCAATGAAAACCGTGTAAAGTTGCCAGTTTCCGAAAACTTGTTTCTTAGACCGTGCATGCGCCGCACGAGTCATGTTCCATTGAATCTGTACACGAAATGAGCTCTATAAGTCTGATATTATCAAGTTTTGTTCCGTGTATAAATTCTATTATTTATTGAGCAGATGATTTTTAATGGAGTTTTTAATTTTTTTTTTCTTTTTTCTTTTTTACTATTTATCATTTTGATTATTATCTACATTGTCCATCCTTGGTTTTCCATCCAGTCTCAGCAGATAGGGGAAAAAGTTTACCCGATATCTCCAACACTCGACAATATACTATAATCAATTTCGGAATCTATAAAGTGATTTTCCATAAGATACTTAGCAAGTATTAGGAAAAACATTGGACACATTGACAAATCTGAAAGAAAGTAGAACCTAAAGTCTTTTAAGTGTATGACCAAGTTATAATATAATTATTTCGTCATCAAAACTCCACCTGAAAATTCCTAATCCCCTCCCACATACTCAATCCTAATCATTCAAGCGGTTGACCTGCCTCACCCATGAAAATTATCCCCACCCCTTTTTATTCATCTCCCTCCATCTCAAACTCTCCATTAAGTTCTTCCGAAGAAACTCATATAAACTATCCCTTTCCGTCCTCCCTCCCCAGAACAGAAACACTCGCACTCGCAACCATAAGCAAAAAGCGAACAAAAGTTCAAATATCACTTGAAACCAGAAGAATGGCTCGCAACATGTTGCAAAAAGCGCAGGAACATAAGGAGGGTCGTGATATGTATGCTTTTGCGGCGGAGTCCAGTCAGGGTTTGGAGAAATTCAAGCTGAACTCCTACAAGGGCGATAAGGGGATGAACGAGAAATACAGAAATCCTGTTTATAATCATCGACACAAAGAAACCTTTCCAGATGATGAAATAAGTACTAAACGAGTAAGAAATATTTTCACCATCTCATCATCTCAAAGGGTGTGGTTTTGCTGAAATCTAACCAATTCTTAACATTTACCTAATTATTATATCGGTGTTTAATTAAATTGAACTTGTAAACTTGTGTCCTGGATGAAACTTTTTTACTTTAAACCGTTGACGCGTGCTTTTAGAGCACCTGTTACCGGCCTTTTTTCTTATTAGTTTTATGTATTTGAAATTATAACACGCGAGAGTCTTGTACAACCTATTTTGCTTCTCTAGGATACTGTTACAACTTGCGTCAATGGCCTGTTTATATTCTATAATTCGATTTTCATTTGGCGCAGTAGTAGATAATGAAGTGGTTCCATATATAATTTCTCTCTCTTTTAATATATATATTCTTGATATTTGAGTTAAATTCTCATTGGAGCTCAACTTAGGCTTGCTATATTAGGTGTGCTTTTATTTTTTTAAATTAATTTTATTTATTTATATTCCAGCAAGGGCAATTGGAGAGGCAATTGAATCAATATACGCATCGAGTGACTGAAGCAAGAAATAAGCACTTCCATCATGGACAACGGGCTAGTCATAATAATCACAGGCTAGTTTTGCAACATAACCACCATCATAATGCTTCCGGGTCGGGTATGAGAGCCGTTTTCCTAGGAGGGTCGGAATCGCGAAGCGGATCGGGTGGGACTGGTGTTTTCTTGCCCGGTGGGAGTGGTAATGTCTTGGAATCACGTAGGAAATCAGGTACCAAAGTTTAACATGGATTATGTTCATAAAGCGCCATCATGAATTATTTAACAAATAACGAATATATCAGTACCTATGATCGGTGTTTTGTCATATATTACTTCATGATAGGTGTCATATAATTTATGGCCGAGATTTGAAACCCGGTTCCCAGTACTTTCCTCTGATCAGAGTGGTTAGAGCTTTGGGGTTAAGTTTAGAGGAGTAACCTACTATACCTGTCGTATTCACGTTTTTCCAATTTGTTTTCTTTTGTTTGGTTTTGAGTTTTGAGCCTTTCTTTTTCAGGTATTATTATAAGTCAGTTTCTTTAGACTTTTTGTGGACAAGCCATGTGATTTTCAAATTCAATTTTGATTTGGTCCCCCTAATGTATATAAAATTAGAATATAGAATAGAAATCGCTGAATTATATGTACATATGGTTAATCAAACGTAGCGATTATGTTCTTTGATTCATTATGACGTTGAATTCTACTAAATTCATGTAATCCTTAAAGCTTAGTGGAGTTCTAAACATATCCAAACATGAACTTCGAAAACGCAAGGCAAAATAAATCTAAAAGCATTAATTGTTATCATGTGGATTTTATAAATAAGCAAATGTAAGAAAAAAATTACTGACAAATGTTTCAGGCACCCTAATTCTAATTTTTATGATAAAGATACATTTTGCAAATAAGTACGAATTTAGTAGTTATAATATAAGCTAAATCGGGCATTGGTGGCACAATCCTTGGACTATTTTACCATATCCTTGCTAAACTTTCCACTATAAGTCCAAGGATTTGGTTTAGTTTTGAAGAAAAAACTTTATCATGAATCTAAAATTAAATGCATCGGTTTATGTATGCTGACTTTTTGATCTTTAGGGCTGAATATACATTTTGACATTTTGATTAGGTTGTTCAACTGTACTTATACCAGCAAGAGTAGCTCAAGCCTTGAAGCTCCATTTTGAGAAAACTAGTTCTCAATCACGACAGGAAGGAGGTAACGTTATTCTTTTTCTTTTCTTTCTTTCTTTTCCAACCCACAGCAGACCTTTTACAATTGAAAAAGTTTACATCAATCCAACTAATTGGTATAAGAGGATTCGCAGATAAAGTGGTATAGATACATCCTAAATAAGAAACCCATAGTATTTCAAAATAACATTCTAAAATTTATACACCAACAAAATTCCTTCGAAATACTTGCATATTTATTTGCTTCTATGTTCTAAAATTAAATTGATTAGATTATTGTTGCTAATACCTTCTTATTGATTCCTTCTTCTCCTTCCATAACCCAAGTTCGGAGAAGAAAGAGATAAGAGAGTTTTGTAGTTAAAAATTCATAATAGAGTCCGATCATAAGAACCAAATTTTTTAAAGTTAAGCCACAAATTTGTTATATTTATATGACCTATCACATTTATGCCTTAAGCTTTTAATTGTTTAAATGAAGATATTAACATATTTTGCTTCATTTTATTTCAGGTATTCTAACTCGTGTAAAAAATGATATTAATTCGCATGAAAATAACAACTACGAGATATGTCTCCCAGAGGAATGGACATATTAGCATAGATTTATCTTTTTAGTATATATATATAGCTTAGAATTTTCTAATTAATAATATGATTGCATTAGGGCAAGTACCTAAATTGAGTAGAAAAAATAAGAATGAAAAGGACAAAATGGAAGGAAGGTTCTGGTTAAGAACATGAAAGAAGTGATGACCTTGTACAAGACATACTTACCAAAAAGGTATGAATTTAATAAACTATAATATTTTACTCATAAGATTTTATATGAGGTCAAGCTGATTTGACTATGATATACATGTCGTTCTATGAATTGCAAATTGGCAAGGTTTTGTATGTTCCAATAAACGTTAAGAAGTATTTAGGGCGTGCTTAAGTCGTGCCAATATGACGGAATTTGATAGATAAAATAGATTAAGTGGACTTTCAACAAGATAATTGCTCTGAACAACATTTTTTTCGTGGATTGAAGTGTGGAATATCAAATATGGGAGAATGGAGAGAAAAGAAAAAGGAAAATATGAAAATCTTCTATTTATTTAATGATTCCATTTTCAATTTTCTCCAATATATGCCACATTTTTTTTTCCAAATAGGCTAAACTTTGTTTATGCAATATTAATTGTCCTAATTAACTAACTGAAAGGTGTTGAAATACCATTGGTTATTACAAACTATCAAATTATCCTAGTGGTTAACCTATTCCACTCTTCACCAATGATCCTAGTGGCTAACCTATGCCAAGTCTTCGCCACATTAAAGGCATCTGTAATTTTAATCTTGTATGCATACTCAAGCAATGCTCACAAATGGAGAGTTTGCATCTGCATGGCGAATTTGTCATTAAAGACTCACCATAGAATCTACATTCTCGTAGTGGAAACACACGCAACTGAGGTTGCTACTGTATCGGCAATTGCTGTTGTAGTGGCAGTTGAACTTGATGCAACACAGCCTGTTGTTCAAAATAGATTATTTAGAAAAGTATGCATAGATGAGGGTTTCAGTAAGAGTAATCACATGAGTATTAAATGGGTATCGTACTGCATGTAACTTCAGAGAAGTGATGTGAATATGGCACATGATGGAATGACCAGGAAAAGTGATAGAAATGAGGAACAAGTAATATTAAAAATCTTAAATGCATAAATGATAGATAAGGAAGCTAAGAGGATCTATCAACCTTACAGTTTTTTAATAATGGAGATTGCTTTTTGCCTGAACTCTTATTTGACCTTTGAGAGCAGAGAATTTTCAATGAAATACTGTTTCTCTAATATCTAGAATCTAGAAAAAGAATCTTTAATAAAGAAGAATGGTTGAGTATTTATAAACTATTGGGCCTGATGGCATCCATCAAATCGCCTTAGTGATCAATGGACGAAATGAATTTTGCTTATTTTAGGATTATCCTAATGAACTTGCTATAAGTCTAAGGCCAGTAGCCTTCTTTATAAGTATATGAGCCTACTTAAGAAATATCGGATATAGACAAACCGGTCCAACGATTCATGTTGCGATCTCACCATGTTAATTTTCCCTTAGTTATCCTAATAATTGGACTGGACTCACTAGACTCTATTACCTATCCCAATTAGTAAAGCTAAATAATCAATGGGCTCAACCCATTACATTTATGTAGTATTTTTAGCCCTCTATATTTTGCTCCCTGACTAAGTTCTTTGAACAAAATTGAAGGGGTTGAAGTATCAGATAAGCCTTTTCTAATGGTTAGGAAATTGCTTGGCACATGCATGCTTGTGAAATAGCTACACCGCTGTCGTATATATGTTTGTGTGATTTATAATATAAGAGCGTGGCACTAACGCTGCAAATAATTTATGTTAGAAGTATTAGATGCTTGTGATTGTGGTTTACAAGAATTACAGGATTAAATGTATCATAATAGGGTTAAGAGCTTTAACATGTCATTGTTTGGTAAAAACACATAGCAAGCAGTAGCACTCCTGAGTTTCAAGGCGTTACAATTTGCCTCCAATGCTAAAAGCTATTTATGCATGGCTTCAATCTAACTGGGATCTTGCTTAGCGTCTTAATAGTTTCTTAGTTCCTTCACTGCTAATACATTGGCTAAGGATACCACATAATCATAAGGTAGATGAGAAAAAAGGAGTGTTTATGGAACAACGGATATGGTGTTTTTGAAGAAGAAGTTGCTGCAACTACTAATGATTCATTATGCACATTACATATGAAATCACGA
The DNA here is from genome assembly GCA_037954665.1 of Laguncularia racemosa. Classification (NCBI taxonomy): domain Eukaryota; kingdom Viridiplantae; phylum Streptophyta; class Magnoliopsida; order Myrtales; family Combretaceae; genus Laguncularia; species Laguncularia racemosa. The sequence goes on from JBBMOL010000072.1 coordinate 2,689,243, forward strand.
AGCTATGCAGGTGGATGTGCAATTTGCTTAGGTCTAGAAACAAAAGTATTTTGTTTTGATAATACTTCATTTTGTAAGGAATTAGTATCAAATTCATGGCAAATGATAGGTAATGTAGGTCATTGTAAAGGATAATCTTCTTCATTGTAAGCCAAAATAGAAGAAGAAGGAAACAATGAAGAACCAAAACACAGAGGAACATAATCATGTTTAGTAGCAGAGAAGTGTTTTAAAGGGGAAAATATGTTTTAAAAAATACATATCTCTACTAATGAACAAATGTTTGTTATCCAGATCATAAAGTTTAAAGCCCTTTTGACTTGATGGGTATTCTACAAACACACATCTACTTTGTGTGTCAAATTTATCACTCGATTTTAGATTTTTTGCTGCATAACATAGGCATCCAAAGGTTTTCAAGTGATCATAGGATGGTTCTTTGTTATATAAAAGTTGATATGGTGTTTTCCATTGCAACAATTGCATTGGCATCTTGTTAATGAGATAGGTAGTGGTCGAGATACATGATGCGTGAAACCCTAGGTATGTTAAACCTAGAACCCCGACATCGCTATTAGATTCAATTACCTCGAGGATCATCTTGAATAAGCAAAGCGTAGCTAGACCCCAATCACACATGTTGACTAAAACCTAAGTTATCAAAAGGGTATTTCTAGCAATCCGGTTAAGAATTCTTATGAAAAAGTTCTTTTACAAAAGAACAAAAAGGGTTTTTGTAATGTCCCACAAAAAAGGATGTGTTTTTCATTTAAAAATAATCTCCCTTTAGTCGGCTCCCTTGCACGGCATATATAGTACACGAATACAATATGGAAAACCTAATACAATATGGAAATCCTAAGTTGCCTAATCTATCTTTATCTTTATGTAACCAAGTAGGCAACTAAATAATATAAACTACAAACCAATAAATAAAAATCAACACAAACTGAAAGTGTCTCTATTGTAGCGGTTCACTTAAAATATTTAATGTCTCTAAATTATTTCATCCTTCCATGGTCATATGAATTAAGTTAACATATATATGTTCTCTTTCAGTGTAGCTTGATTCCCTGGCTTGTAAATCCATGACTCGTCTCCATAGAGCTTCGTTTATCCTCTTAACTCTAGCTCGGGTCATCGGGCCTCCAATATCATGTAATGGATCATGAGATTTTGGCTCCTTCCTTTTTTATGCTAGCTGATCCTCATCATTCCCTCCTTCCTAAAAAAGATTTGTCCTCGAATCACCTGCATCATAAAGAGTAAGGTCAGAAACGTTAAAGGTAGCACTAATGTTACTATAGTGGCTTGGTAGAGCTATCTTGTAGGCGTTGTCATTTATGCGCTCCACCACTTGGAAAGGTCCATCACCCCTTGGATGCAACTTGGATTTGCGTTGCTCAACAAAATGTTCCTTCCTTAGATGTACCCAAACCCAATCACCAGGCTGAAATATAGCTTTGACACGTCCTTTGTTAGCCTTTTGGGTATAATGTTCATTCTTCTTTTCAATATAAGCCCGTACCTGCGTATGTAAATCTTTAACAAATTCCGCCTTCTTTGTACCATCAAGATCAATAAACTCATTAGTAGATAAAGGCAATATATCCAATGGAGTTAAGGGATTAAAACCATACACAACCTCAAATGAAGAGTAAAATGTAGTAGAATGTATAGTCTTATTATATGCAAACTCTACATGAGGCAAACATGTTTCCCATTGCTTCAAATTTTTATCAAGCACAACACGTAGCAATGTAGAAAGTGTCATATTAACTACTTCTATTTATCCATCTGTTTAGGGATGTGCCACAGTGGAAAATAGTAGTTTAGTGCCTAGCCTATTCCATAAAGTGTGCCAAAAGTGGCTAAAAAAATTTATATCTCTATTATTCACGATAGAGTTAAGTAAACCATGCAATCAAACGATCTCTCTAAAGAATAAATCAACTATATGTCGTGCATAATTAGTTTTAGAACAGGCAATAAAGTGAGTCATTTTACTAAACTTATCGATGACAACAAATATGCTATCTTTACCATTCTGAGACCTAGGTAAACCTAATATGAAATCCATGGAAATGTTAGTCCAAGGCTGACTAGGCATAGGTAAGGGAAGATACTCCCCTTGGGGCATGACTTTGGATTTAGCCTTCCTACATGCAATGCATTTGTCACATACAATTTGTACATCATGTCTCATCCTAGGCCAGTAAAAATGTTCATACAAAATATCCAAAGTTTCCTTTACTCCAAAATGTCCCATGAGACCGCCCCCATGTGTTTCCTTCACTGATAATTCTCATATGGAACTTTTATGCACACACAATTTATCTATCTTAAACAAATATCCCTCATGCCTATAGTAGTCCACATACCCACTTTCAGAACAAGTAGCCCAAATCTAATTAAAATTAGCATCATGTTCATATAGTTCTTTCATACTTTCAAACCCAAGCAATTTAGTATGTAAAGAGGTTAACAGAGAATACCTCTTAGAAAGGGCATCAGCCACTACATTTTCCTTGCTTTGCTTGTATTTGATGATGTATGGAAAGGTTTCAATAAACTCTAACCACTTTATGTGCCTCTTGTTCAGCTTTCCTTACGTCTTCAGGTACTTCAAACTCTTGTGATCATAATGGATAATGAACACCTTGGGGCATAGATAATGTTGCCATGTCTGCAACGTCTTCACTAGAGCATACAACTCCTTGTCATATACTAGATAGTTCAGCACAGCACCATGGAGTTTCTCATTGAAGTAGGCTATTGGTTTAGAATCCTGCATTAAAACACCACTAATACCCTTCCCAGAAGCATCACATTTGATCTCAAAAACCCTTTCAAAATTTGGTAATACTAACAAAGGAGCGTTAGTTAACTTACCTTTCAAAGTTTGGAATGCTTGCTCATATATTTCGGTCCACTTGAATTCGACATTCTTCTTCACAAGATCATTCAATGGAGCAGTAATGAAGTTGAAGTCTCTCACAAATCGCCTGTAGAAACTGGCTAGACCGTGGAAGCTCCTAACATCATTAGCATTCTATGGTGTTGGCCAATCTCGGATTGCCTTCACCTTCTCCTAATCTACAACTATTTCATCTGCTCCTACAACAAAACCAAGGAAAACCATAGATTCCATACAAAATGTGCACTTTTTCAAGTTAGCATACAATTGGTTTTCCTTTAAAATAGTAAAAATACTTTGCAGATGTTGTACATGATCATCCAATGTTTTATTATATATCAAGATATCATCAAAATAGACTACAACAAACTTCTCTAAGAATTGACGCAATACATGATTCATTAACCTCATGAGGGTACTAGGTGCATTAGTTAACCCAAAAGGCATTACCATCCATTTATATAAGCTATGTTTGGTTTTAAAGGTAGTTTTCCACTCATCACCCTCTTTCATACGAATTTAGTAATATCCATTTTTAAGGTCAATTTTCGAAAATAAACATGCACCATGCAACTCATCAAGCATGTCATCTAATTTAGGAATGGGATGCCTGTACTTAACTGTAATTTTGTTGATCGCCCTGCAATCCACGCATATACACCACGTCCCATCCTTCTTGGGAACTAATATCACTGGAACTGAGCATGGGCTCAAACTCTCTCGTACGAACCCTTTCTCCATTAGCCCATCCACTTGTTTATGAATTTCCTTGGCCTCCTCAGGATTGGTTCTATATGCTGGCCGGTTTGGAATGGAAGTACCCAGCATGAAGTCAATCTGATGCTCTATCCTTCGTAGAGGGGGTAATCCTTATGGCACTTCTTCAGGGAACAAGTCTTTGAATTCCTACAACAAAGATACAACAACACTAGGCACAACAGAGTTAATGTTAGTATTAGAAAAATATAAATCCTTGTACATGATTACAAGTAACTATTATTTGTCCATCACTACACTCTTAACCTCACTCTTTCTTGCCAAACTCTTTACTCTCTGTGTTTATGTTTATTTTCCCTCTTTGCTCACCAGTGTTTTTTTTTTTACTCGTTTTATTTTTCTCACATGCACTCGAGTTTTTTTCCTTGAATTCCTTTGCAATTCTCATATGATCTTCACTAGCTTCCCATTGTTTATGAGGCGTGAGAACCACTTGCCTTTTGTTTAGAACAAAAGAATATTGGTTCTTGTACCTATTGTACATAACCTTCTTGTTAAACTACCATTGTCGCCTTAATAGTATGTGGCTAGCCTACATTGGTACCACATCACACATAACCTCGTCTTTGTAGCTCCCTATGGAAAAGGCTATAGGAACCTGCTTGGTTACCTTAACCTCCCCGCAATCACTCAACAACTGTAATTGATATGGTCTCGGATGTTTCACAGCTTTCAACTACATCTTTTCTACTAGCAAGGTGCTAGCAACATTGGTGCAGCTACCACTATCGATTATCAAGCTACAAACTCTACCCTGCACATGACACCGTGTATGAAAAATATGTTCACGCTGGATCCCCTCACCATCCTCCTGAGGTTGTACACTAAGTACTCTCTTCGTGACATACAACTCGCCACTCATAGATCCCTCTAAGTCAACATCCTCATACTTTTGTGATAGTGACTCCTCCTCCTCTTTAGAGCTCACACTCTCTACATCCCCACTATCACTGATAATCATAGCTCTTTGATTTGGACATTGGGATGCAATGTACCCAAATCCCTAATACCTAAAATATTTAATATCTCTCGTCTTGGAAGGGGGTTTAGTTTCAATCTTTCCTTTAGGTGCAACAATTGGATTCTTAGTCTTCACGTCCTCTTGAGGCTTTGAATCAATGGAGTTTCTCTTCCACGTGGACTTCCATGGAGACTTGGAAGTCGAGCCAGTCCTTTGCTCACTCCTATACTTTAATTGCCGCTCTACTTTAATAGCTCGATGCAGCAACTCTTCAATATCTAAGTAATGGTGAAGATCTACTACATCAGTTATTTCCCTATTTAACCCGTTGATGAATCTAGCCATAATAGCCTCATCATCCTCATCAATTCTCACCCTAATTATGGCCATCTCTAACTTTTTGTAGTAATCCTCTACACTTTTATTTCCTTGAGTCAACCTTTGGACTTTCCTAAGTAAGTCCCTATGGTAGTGACTAAGAATAAAACGCTTCTGCATGATAGTTTTCATCTCCTCCCAAGTGCTAACAAGTCGCTCTCCATACTTGTGCCTATTACGCACCAACTGATCCCATCATACACTAGCGTAATTTGAAAACTCTACTACAGCTAATTTTATCTTTTTCTCCTCAGTGTAGTTATGACATTCAAGCACATGATCCATTTTTCTCTCCCACTCTAAATACAGCTCTGGATCATTCTTTCCCTAAAAGGTTGGGATTTTCATCTTAATACTCCCAAAATTACTATCATGCCTTTGGATACTTCCCCTATTCCTCACGTGTTGGTAATATCTAAAATCAGATTTCTCACCTTCATCTATCCTAACGCCTCTCCTATTATGTCTATCTACTTCTCGCCTGACAGTAGTACTGCTAGATTGTTCCCTACTCCTTTCCATCCTATCCATCCTTTCATGGATCTACTCTAGTTCACCCGTTAGGATCCTCTTCATCTCTCCTATCAATTCTTCAAACATCACCCGACTTTCTCCTCCATTATTGTTCTGTCCTGACATAATTCTAAAATTTACAACAAGATAAGATCACAATTACAAGAAATATATATATGTTCCTCATACCCACTCGTGTATTGCTCACAAATGATATGCTCACAATTTCACTCGTATATAACTCTCACAAAATATGATCTCATAACCCACCTATTGTAATTCTTTTACTAGGAACTCAAATTGGAACTCCTAAACTCAAATTACTAAGTTAACACTAATGATTACTGTCGAGTCTAATTTCTGAATTCTCATTCCTAATCCGATCTAGACTAGACCCTATGCTCATCTAATGTAGATCCTCGACTTGAATTAGGAATTTCGTTTGATTTTTGGAGTCGCCACCTAACTGTTGTTGGGAAAAATTGAATTAAGACTAAAGGAGCGGATTAGTCTTAATTTGGACTACTAGTCGTCGTTATTTCCTCTTCTCGTTTTTGTGAAAAAAGAAAAAAGAGAAAACCAGAGTTTCTAAGTCCGGAGGATAACTTATTAAAACCTTTACGGTTACCACCTAATCTCTTAAAATTGTTTATCTTTACAAATGTGTTTTATTGTGTTTCTGTTACTTTTATTATGTTCTTGAATTATTTCAAAAAAATAATTTTTTATTCATTTTTATGGGTTGACCCGGATGGGTGCCAACGTACCTGCTACTCAGGATCAAACAAGCCGTAGTTCGCTTTTTTTTGAAAACTTTAAGTTTGTTTGTAAATTTTAGTTTTTGAAACCTATTTTGATTTATGTTTTTCCCATTTTCGGGATTTCTAAAAAAATTCTAAGTCTAAGCTTTAATCTGATTTTGAAAATGATTTTTAGGAAAAAACATCAATTTTGGATTTATTTAAAGAAAATGATTTTTCTAAGTGCTAAAACTCATTTTTTATGATTCTTTTATAATTTTTGAAATTTTTTTATGATTTTTTTGTTATTTTTGTGATTTCTGATAAATTTTGGGGATTTTTGCGATTTTTGGGAATTTTTGTTGATTTTCGTAATTTTTGGGAATTTTTGTTGATTTTCGGGATTTTTGGAAATTTTTGTGATTTTTGGGATTTTTGGGAATTTTTTGGATTTTTGGTTTATTATCTATCCTATTTTGACATCTAAAATTTTATTATTATTTTCCTAATGTTTTTTATTATTTTTCTATATTTTTTTATTTTTTATTTTTTATTTATCTATTTATTATTATTATTTTTTCTACATTATTAAATTCTAGAAAAATCTAATTTCTACATTTTCCTATTTATTTAAAATAAAACATAAACAAATAAATAAATAAATAAATAACTAAATAACAAATAATAACTTAATTAATTAATTCAGAATAAATAAATAAACAAAATTAATTAAAAAAAATCCGGAAAATCCGACTTACCTGGATCCGGGTCGGTGCGCGGGTCGGGTCGGTCGAGTCGAATCGGGTCGGGTCGGGTCGATCGGACACGGCGGCGGGGAAGGCTCGTTCACGGCGTTCCGGTGGCCTTTTGCAACGGGTGAGGTGTCGAATCCTAGCTTCTCGAGGTTGCTGAATCCAATGGTGGCGGTGGTTTGCTCCCAGAACGTCTCCTTGCGGTGGCTCTAGCTCCAGTCAATGGTTTCGGCTTCAAGCTTCTCCGGCGTACTCCGATTCGCTCCTTTCTCTCACTTTTCTTCGTGCCCTAGTTTCCTCCTGCTCTCCTCTATTTATAGGCACCTCGAACTCCTCTTGGATATGCTCAAATTCTCCGATTTGGATAAACCCATATTTTTCCGTTTTTGGATTCGGTTTTATCCCGGCGATTTGATGTAAATCTCTTGTTTTTCTTTGATTTTTCTGATGGATTTGGCTTTATCTTGACTTTAATCTAGAAGATTAAAAAGAAAACGGCCGATTTCGTCTTCGTCGGACCTGCTCCGGCTCCTCCTCCGATTTTCCTGGGCGAAGAAGACAATCACGCGCTATGCACGCGTTTCCTCTTGGCCAATCACATGCTGCCACGTGGCAGCTCCAGGGAAAAGAACGAAAAATTTTTGCCAAGCGCCTGCGGGGGGATTCGAACTCGCGACCTTCAGCCTTCACACGGTCCCAACATGCACGCACGAGCCAGCTGAGCTGGCCCAATTTCCCGATTTTATTTACATCGCAAATTGTACATATGCGATGTAATTTTTTTATTTTTTTGTATTTTTTGAAATTTCAAAAATTTGTAAAAAATATTTATTATTCATTATTGCCATTTCTGAAATCATTTTTCAAAATTGACGTGTTTTCCTATTTATTTTTTATTTTTTTGAACATTTTTATTATTTATGGTTAAATTAGAGAAAAATTAGAAAAAATTTAAAAAAATTGAAAATTGATTATTATTGAGAATTGTTGATTCCTAGGGCAAAAATGGGGTGTTTACAATTACTAATCGGTCCTAAGTCATGTAAATGATGGAATACTAACTATACAACTCTAATTGATATGGAAAAAAATTCACCAATGAATGGATATGCAATCAAAGATTACTTCTAATATAAAAGGAAACAATCACTATTGCACCGATTGCTCAAGGGATGTGTACAATTTAGATACCAAACATAGACAATCAAGGATATGTTACGGTAGGAAATTGGAAATAATTGATATGGAAAGTAAATTGAATCAATAAGCTATCTTGTGATTTCGGCAATTGTAATCTTTCACGACCGAATTTTTTTTTTTGAATGTCTGTTCTTGATTCTTTCTTTTGCAACTGAATTGATATATATATATATATATATTATAGAAGAACTATAAATTGAACACAATTGATTGTTCAATGGAAACCCTAGATGCCGTCGACCTTAATGGATTGTAATGACTGAACAAGAATGAATTTTTTTTTTTATGCGACTTCTATCTATGAATATGGAAAAGAACAACAAACGAATTAGAGAAAAAGATAGAATTTACTTGATTCAAGAAGCTAAAGCTCTGATACCAAATGATGCGTGAAACCCTAGGTATGTTAAACTTAAAACCTCAACATTGCTATTGGATTTAATCACCCCGAGGATCGTATTGAATAAGCAAAGTGTAACTAGACCCCAATCACACATGTTGACTGACACCTAAGCTATCAAAAGGGTATTCCTAGTAATCTAGTTAAGAATTCCTATGGAAAAGTTCTTTTGCAAAAGAACAAAAAGGGTTTTCGTAATGTCCCATGAAAAGGATGTGTTTTTTATTCAAAAATAATCTCCCTTTGGCTGGCCCCCTTGCACGACATATATGGTACACGAATACAATATGGAAAACCTAACACAATATGGAAATCCTAAGTTGCCTAATCTATCCTTATCCTTATGTAACCGGGGAGGCAACTAAATAATATAAACTACAAACTAACAAATAAAAATCAACAAAAACCGAAAGTGTCTCTATTGTAGCGTTTCACTAAAAATATTTAATGTCTCTAAATTATTTCATCCTTTCATGGTCACGTGAATCAAGTTAACATATATATGTTCTATTTCAGTGTAGCTTGATTCCCTGGCTTGTAAATCCATGACTAGTGTAGCGACCCACCTACTAGGTTTGATTCTTGAACCTGTTCCAAAATTCCTATAATTATTCTTGGTACCTATAGATAGGTTGCTATGTCGTCTCTGAATTAGAGATAAGGCAAATTCTACTAATATTGAACCTGTAACTCCAACCTATATGAAATTTTATAAACGTCCTGTAAAATGGCGCTAACAGCACTATCATTTCATATCCACATCATATCTAAACACATGTACTTAAAATCTCCTATCACATCATACATCATATATATATCATCGGGACCTGCATTCCCGGTAAGTAGGCATAGCCTAGATTGATCCTAGAGCCTTAAGTGGCTCAAAAGATTACAAATCCAACCTTATACACACAAATATTTACATTACAATCTGAAGATTAACACCTATAGATCTTATTACAAATAACAGAGGTTCCAAAATGAAACTAAGGGCTTCTTTGCCTCTATTGATGCTCTCCAAAAACCTCGAGTCTCCAACAACTTATTCTTCAATACCTGTACCTGAGGTTAGCAAAAACACTAACCCCTCAACTTCTTAAGAAGCAAAGTGAGTATAAAATCAAGCAACCCAATAAAAACAAACAACAAAATCACATAATAGTAATCAACAATATTATCAAATACCTCGAAGTGATTACTTAAGCAAGCAAGTTATACTCGCAAGAAACCCAATTCAATTTATTACATTTTAACATCATCATGATCTTACTTAGTGATATTTTCCCCGTAATTCCATTTTTGCTAAACTCATAACCTTTTCATTGGAGACCATTTCAATCACTCCTATTTACTCACAGGTCACAAATATTTTTCAATTAATCCAGGCAAAGCCTGTCAACTGGTAGATAAACTACCCTCATGTACTTTTCAAAACTTAATGTTTTCTCAACCAATTAAGACATCCTTATATACTCTTTTTAGTTAGAAATATTCAGCTCGCCTTTCACCTGCCTCAAACAAAAGGGGTGACCAGATCCCCATAGGTCACTAAACCGAGCCGGTCCGTCAACCATGCCTCAAACCCATCCAGGTCGACTCAAAGGTCGTACCACAAACTTACTAGGCAGGGAACAGGACTTTTCTTACATTAAGTGTTTTAGGTTAGTAGGTACTTATAGCCTAACTCCCATTTTATTATCCATTTAGATATTTCATCATTACCAAGACAACAATAGTATGAACTTAACCAGTCATATAAACCCCATTTAATAAGCTAAAAATAACCCAGCATTACATCACATACAACTAGGAATAGTATAATCAAATCCCGCACCCAACTCTCATTCTAGGATTTTCTAGAATGTTCCCTTTTTTTTCTCATAATCCAATCATATCATGACACACAACCAGCCATTAGTAAACCAATATAATTCAACAATCCTCCTGCATTGATCATAGTAAGTGATCGTACAGGGTAATTTCAGCCAACAATAAGTAGTCTACATTATCAACCACTTGTACCCAAGAGAAAAGTTAAGGGGGTACTCACCTGAAACAATATATGCCAATCCAAACAGTCGCACCAGCCAAGTTCCTTTGTCCTCCTTACTCAACAGAAATACCTGAATTATCAGTATACCAATCAATGTTACCTCATTCGCTCTATTGAACCCTAAATTGCTAATTCAGTATTCCAAACCCTTAAATTCCATCCTAACCTCGTATAATCCACCATTTTCCTACAATTTCTAATTCATATACATACGGGTATATTACGCTCTATTATATATTAATGTAATTAAATTTCGACATGATTCTATATTGAATCGTATGGTTCTAAATTATCATAATCTTGCACCGAGCACTCCCGTTTTTGTTTCGTAACTAACCCAAGCTTCTCAAAATCATATTATGCTTCAATGAACCTCAAATGAACATCAAATTCAACTAATCAAATCAAATTCTCTAATTTTGCTAAGGATTTAATTCGGCCAGAACAGGGTAATTATCTTGAAAAATTCACTAAAAATAGAAAACGACTCCAATCTGAAAAATTATTGATTTGGTGATCTAATAAATCATATAAGGATCTTTTATACTAAAAATTAAATCAAAACTACATCATTTGACCTATTTAGTTTCCAATTTAATTTACGACCAAAACAGAGCATTTCTTAAGGATCACATATTTGGGAATCAAATTTCAGAAAAATAAAATTATCACATTAATATTCATACAAAATTATGTCATAATACCAAAAATAATAATTTTTCATCAAAATTTGATATTTTTAACAAAAAATAGGAAGTTTCGGGCGTTACCGGGGGCTGCTCCGTTCACCGTCCTCCGGCCACCAACGCCGGCAAACACTATGTCGGCCAGAATCCTCTCCCACCCAAAACCTTAACCCTAGCTTGGCCTAGTAGCAGATTTACCCAACCCCCTTCGAACGAACAAACAAAATTCTCCCTACTTAATTTGATTTTTTTGTTCTTCAATTTCTTCAAATTCTTGTTGCATCCTACTTCAATCTTGTTCTTCTTCCTATCCTAATGATTGCATGTTGGAAATTCCAACTTCAATTTGCCCAGAAAATTCGGATGAAATTGAGAGGGTTTTGGTTTCTTTTTTTTTTTCTAATTTTTTGATGATTTGATTTTTCTCTCTCCCTATTCTAATTTCTATATATATATATATATAATATTACTTACTTTTTCTGACATTGAGGGTGTTGTTCTGTATTTGTTTTTGTTTTTTTTTTTCCTTTCTCTTTTATTTATTTTCTTTTTAGTTATAATATAATATAATATAATATATTATGTACATTTTTTTTACATATATATATATATATGCCCATATAATTTATATTATTATTATTATTATTATTATTTATATATATATTTTATTTTATTTTATTTTTAGCATATAACATATATATACATACATATATATATATTATTTTAATTTTAACATTATTGCTTAAGTTTTGGTCCTCACAACTAGTCTCTGTAGAGCTTCGTTCATCCTGTTAGCTCTAGCTCGGGTCATCGGGCCTCCAATACCATATAATGGATTATGAGATTTTAGCTCCTTCCTTTTTTATGCTAGTTAATCCTCATTAATACACTCTTCAAAATTTTTTGGTAGGTTAGCATGAATTTGAAGGGCTCTAGCTCTAACAAATGTTTATGTTTTCTTTCGACCACATCATTTTGTTTTAGTGTGTAAACAACTGCTTTGTAGTGCAAAATGCCATGATTAGCAAAAATGCTTTCGCATTCTTTAGGGAGAAATTTTGTACCATTATCTGATCTTATGACTTTAGGTATATAATCAAACTACGTTTTAGTGTAAGAAATGAAATTAGCCAATATAGATGGTGTTTGAGATTTATGTGACATCAAGAATGTCCAAGTGCACCTAGTCATGTCATTCACTATAGTGAGGAAAAATTTAGTTCCCGAAATGGAATATGTGGTATAAGGACCTCATATATTTACATGGATCAAGTCAAAAGGATGCAATGAAGTAGATGAACTAGAAGAACAAGGAAGATGATGAAATTTAGCAAGTAAGCAAGCATCACAAAGAAAATTGGACAAATTGGATCTTTTGCATTATGGTAAATGTTTAAGTTTTGAAATTGATAAATGTCCTAATATATTGTGTAATAAGTATAAGGACGCATTATTATTTGAATGAACAATAGAATGAGTAAAGAATGGAATGTTTGAATTACACACCATATCCATCATATTTGAAGTAGAAAAAGTTGGCTTAAATTCCATGATATAAAGTCCATATTGAATACTAGCCATTGCAATAACCTCTTTAGTTTTTAGGTCTTGAAAAAGACATTTGAATGAATCAAACATAACAATCAAATTTGTTGACATTAATAACTTGCTGATTGACAATAAGTTATAACAAAAATCAAGTACTAATAGCACATCATGAAGAACAAGGTGTTCATTTATCTCGATGTTACCGGTTGTATTCACAATTTTTTCTTATCCATCTAGTAACTTGATTCAAATGGGTTTTGGAAGAGTGTTTTTTTTTTTTTATCAAAAGGTGTTTATATGGGGTCATATGGTCTAAAGTCCCTATATTAACAATCCAAGAAAACAATGTACTATCATTAAATAAAAGAAGCAACAACAAAATCATTACCTGCAAAAGACATTAAGGAAGTATGTTGTTCATCATTTGTAGGATGTCCCTTAAGCATTTTCACTACCTCCTAACATATTCGTGTGACCAATTGAGATTTGGATTGAGTCCAAATATTATTTTGCTCGTTAAGAGGGTTATCAACCAAGTAATGAGTAGGACGAGAACCTCCAAAACTTACACACTACTTGATGTACTATCAACAAATGTTACAATTCTATCATTTCTCTTTTCTTTTGCTCCCTTATACCAATCATGAAATCCTATTATTTGAAAACAATTTTCAATTGACTGTCTTTGTTTCTTGCAATATGAGCAACTTAACTTTCCAAAATTCTTTCCTTTCTTATCCTTTTTTGTCATCCCTTACAATTCTCCTTTGACTGCACTATCTTCAACAAGAGTACTAATAGAGGTTACTTGCTTTTATTTTTTGACCAGATAAACCAAATAATATGCCTTGTTTATAGATGGTAGTGGCTCCATAGAAAGTATTTGATTCCTAGTATTCTCATACATTTCATTTAACCCCATCAAGAATTGAACCAGTTTGTTTCTATTTTCTAATTCAACAAATTTTTGAAATAGTCCACACGAACAATGGTCCATCTTTCCATAATCACATTGCGGAATCTCACTCAAACTACTTAACTCATCCCAATGTCTCTTCAATTGTTGAAATACATGGTTACACTAGCATTCCCTTGTCTAAAGTTAACAATTTCACTTCGCAATTGAAATAACAAAGTCCCATTCAAGATTTTGAATCTTTCACAAATCTCTTCCCATAATTCTCTTGCTAACTTAGTATATATGAATCCTTCAGATATGTCTTCCATAATTCTCTTGTTGACTTAGGGTATATGAATCCTTTAGATATGCCTTTGGATATTGAATTCAATATCCAACATCTCACCATGAAATCACAACAAATCCATCTTTGTTCATTTGAAGAGTTAGAATCAAGTTTCATATATGAACTATTGATAAATCCTATCTTAGATTTCACACCTAGTGCAAGCTTAATAGATCTATTGCAACTCAGAAAATTTGATCATTTAATTATAACTTCTGGATTATTTGAGCCCAAAAGATAAAGAGGATCATTGTAAAAAGTATCTAAATTTGTATTCTATATGACCTCACTTGGATTTGCCACAAACGACGATCAGAAATTGAACAAAAAACCTTAACTTTGCTCTAATACCATGAAGAAGCATATAGTCAACACAATCACAGGAACAAGAGAGGAAAATAGAGAGAAAAATGACGTGTAGAAGATGAAGTGTGTAGTAAGTTGTAATTGTGTTAACTACTTAACTGTGCAAGTGTTTTTGTCTATTTATATTATACGACACGTGTGTAAATATGTACATGTACTAATTATACAAATAAGAATTAATATGTCTACAGTATGGTACTGCACATAGTTACTTGGCACCTCTTCTTTACATTTTAATTCATATTACACCTCTTGCATTTGATTGTTGCATTTTATTCAATGTAATTCAGTTCGTGTCTTTTCGATTTCATCTGAGTTTAAACACTATCACTTGGAATTTTTATTTTTGAATGATAAAAGGGCGACATTAGCCGACTTTGGTCTAATTTGTTAGTTTCTGCAAAGATGAGAAAACGTTAGATCCATATCCCACAATTCTATCCAAATAGGACCCAGTAGGAGCTATAATTCACAAACTAACTCCAAAATTCTGCGAACAAATTCAATAACATAACAGAGAAAAGTTGATCCAGGATTTCACGAGGATTATGCATACTTTTCAAGATTTCAAACTCCAGCGGAATTGCAAGAGATGGAAGAGAAAGCTTCAAATTTTCTTGGTCTGCAATAAATTTTTTATCAGAGAGCAGATTTTTCAAATTTTTAATTTAAACAGGTGATTGCGGGATGTGTGACCAGAAAATTATTCATCCACAGACAGGACTTATGAAGACGCACTGTCATGTAGCATTTTAATCAATGCTTGTGTTTTGTATTTTATCGTATGTTGTTTAAAGGTCATAACATCAGACAATTCATGGCTGACACTAAAGGCCTGTCCCCATCTCTTTATAAGCAGCAGGTCGGTTGGTAAGGCTAAGTGAACGACTTGCCCACGTATGGCTCTCCAGGGCCACATCCTCTGGAGTGTCCGCATTGCGCCGCCTGGTGTTTGTATTCTTTCATTTCTAGGGCCACATAAGTCTCATTACCTGTGCCCTGATCAAGTTGAATACCTTATACAATAAATATCCGCTCAATCTTATTCATAATCTTAGAGATGAGATATAATTAATAACAAAATGTATATTTATACATAAATTAAGTAAATTTGATTACAAGACCCAACGATTAAGCAAGTAAGGAATTTTGTACGAAAAAAGATACATTATATAATCATTCCTCCTCGTCTTATTAACATAACACAGCTTAGATATTCATTCTTCCATTTCTTGTTAACATATTACAGATGGCCTATTGGTATCAGTTGGATTTAAATTTAATTTTGCTCGAGCCAACTTGATCAAACAGTGCCTATCGACTCGACCCGCTTTGATTTCAGTCAAAAGTGTTGGGTTGGTTCCAAGAATGGGCAAAGAGAAAAAAGGGAAGAAAATATAAAAAAACATCAATTTGTTAGGTTTTGATGATTAATAAAACCTAAGCTTGACAACAATTCATAATTATATTCTTACACAAAGACATACAAATATAAATGGTTTTAGCGATTGTTATAAGTAACATCATCGACATTAGGCGAGTTCGATCTAATTTGCTCAAAACCATCGACTTCAGTCATAGGTTTTTAGCAAGTATGAGAGAACTTTAGGTCCATATCACATATTTCTATCTAATTGGACCCAGTAAGAGCTATTTTCCACAAACTCACTGCCACACTCTGCACAACAGGTCAGTAAAACACATGAGAAAGACAGGCCAAAACTACTATTCAAATGAAATTGCAAGAGAAATAAAAGGAGGCTTCGAATTTTCATGGTCAGCAATGAATTCATTATTGATGGAGAGCATTTGGAAAATTCAATTTAAAATGTCATGCATCAGTTGATTGCAACATATATTTGTATGAACGGAAAATTCGTCCATAAGCTAAATATGAAAAGGCACTTTGTCTGTCATGTAGCATGCGAATCAATAATCTTGGTTAGTATCACAACATAAGTTATTCATATGTCATGCATCACAATGCGTGGCTGACTCTATGTCATTGTCGAGAGCCCTTTATAAGAGTTAGTTTGGTTGTACAGCTTAAATGAACAACTAGCCTTCCTAATCATCCCCAACTTTTCTCTCAAGAGAAAAAGTAACTATCTTGCATCCACCACAATGGCTGAGGTGCGCCGCCTAGTGTTAGTATCATTCCCTTTTCAGGGCCATATAACTCCCATGCTTCAACTAGCCCACATGCTTCATTCAGAAGGCTTCTCAATAACTATTGTCCACACTCAACTCAACTCAACTCAACTCACCCAATCCTTCCAGTCATCCTCATTTCGATTTTGTACCGATACCAGATGATTTGTACAAATGCAATCTTTCTCCTGGGGATTATTCTGCTGCACCTCTAGTTGCCATAAATAGAAATTGCAAAGCGCCTTTCCGGAAATTCATGGAGCAAACATTGGAACGAGATGAGCCTCGTAAGAAAATAGCTGGTGTTGTTTATGATGCCTTTATGCACTTCGTGCAAAAAGAGGCAACTGAGCTGGACTTGCCTTGTATATGTGTGTGCACTAGTGCTGCAGCTCCAATGCTGGCCTATGGAGCTTTTCGCCAGACACAGCAGGAAGGCTATACAAGTTTCCAAGGTAAAATATCTAGACAAAAAGAAAAATGCACTAGGATGCAAACAGACTAATAACGCATACTTTGGTTGATGCTTTACGTGTAGTAAACAATATAATCAACTGATCTTAACAACCTCCACCCAAAAGTATGTCGATGTTGATAGGATATGTTTGTTTTGCGGAAAATTACATATATAGTTATTCAATATATCTTATGATTAAAATTTTGTTATCGTCAACGGTATCATACTAATCCAAAGAGAGTACAAATAGAGTTATGAGATAATGTAGTGCAGACCTCAAGTTTAAGTTTAGCTAAATTTTCAAAACTTGAGTATATATAAGTTTGAATTCGATATGACTAAATTTGTTTAGAATCGATTTTTCAGAAAAAAAAAAAAAAGAAAAGAAAAAGAAAGGGATTATGTTGATTTAAATCAATTGGTTATACAAAGTCAACTCAAACTCAACTACTATTGAAGCTTCACTCAAGCTTGATTAAGCTTAAGCACTACGTTAGCTTCTCAATTGTTATGTGCCAAAACAAACCATCTCTATTGGTATTGCATGATTTTATACAGGGAATTAAAAAAATGTACATGTATTTTAATATAGTTCTATCTATTCTATCATAGGACTCACTTATGAATTTTGCAGATTCCTTATCTCCAGATCAAGTTTCCAAATTACAATCCAACGGACCCAAGGACGTCCTCTCATCAATAGTTCCTAATCAATCGGATGCCTTACTACACCTTCAGGCTAACGTGACATATGCTATAAGAAATTCCTCAGCAATCATAGAGAACTCAATGGATTTCTTGAAAACAAAATCACTATTGAAGATTGAAAAATATTTACCAGCAAGAATTTTTACTATTGGACCATTTCACAAGATCGCGCCATCTTCCCCTACTTCACTCCTAAAGGAAGATGACAAGTGCTTATCTTGGCTTGACAAACAAACTCCTAGGTCAGTAATATATGTCAGTTTCGGAAGCCTGGCGGTCATCAATGAGGAAGAACTAATTGAGATGGCCATAGGTCTAGCAGCAAGTGAACAGCCTTTCTTATGGACAGTTCGCCCTGGATTGGTTTCTGGCTCCGAATGGCTTGAGAAACTGCCAAAAGACTTTCTAGACAATGTTGGAGAGAGAGGCTGCATTGTGAAATGGGCACCGCAACGGGAAGTTTTGCAACATGAAGCTGTAGGGGCATTCTGGAGCCACTCTGGTTGGAACTCGACAATGGAAAGCATATGTGAAGGTGTTCCGATGCTCTGTAGGCCTTTTTTTGGGGATCAAGGTTTGAATGCAAGCTACATATGTGATGTCTGGAAGATCGGTTTAAGGTTGAAAGATGATATAGAAAGAGGAAAGATCGTGAGCGCGATAAGAAGACTGTTGGTGGATATTGAAGGGGAGGAAAGAAGACAGAGAGCTATAGCCTTTAAGGGGAAAGCTGAATCGAGTCTTGAAGTTCATGGTTCCGCCATCAGTTCACTAAACCAGTTAATTGAGTATATCAACTCCTTTCAATAAAGACGAAATAAAACTTCTCTGCAACTATTTGTTCTTGAGTCCTTGTTTAGGCTTTTGATTATAGTGGGCTGATATGATGTTTATCTAGTACATAAGGTGTGTTCCTCTTCCATGTTTCGCTTTCGAATTTCGTTTCTGGGCAACTCGTGAGAAGTCCAGGATGGACCATAACGGTCGAGTTTTACTTGGGCCATGGCCATACTCAAAATCTATATATGTACCTTATTGAAAGAGCCCAAATGCATTGGAGAGATTCGTAATATATACATGTTGGCTATACAACACCGTTTACATGGATGAGTTTGTCAAAACCTTTAAAAAAAAAAAGGTAGAGCTGGTAATTTATGGTAAAAGGATTATTTATGTTTGAAATTTTTAAATCATAATATGTACTTCATGTATTGGTTAAACCAATTATTGTTTTAAAAGATTGTAGAATAGATCCATAACCTAATTATCAAGTCTATATCCACCATTAATATCTAAATTAACGGTGAGGTTAAATGATTGACCAATCCCACCAAAAATATACATAAGACCATAGAAATTTTCATAAAATTACATAATTTAGGTACTTATGAAGAGTTGTAACTCTTCTAAAGTATATAGCATTGGGCTAAAACCTTTGTTAAAGAATATATTTATATTAACAATAAAAACAATGAATTTAAAATATTATCATACTTAACATATTATCAATTCATCTTTATAAATTGTAAAAATACGATATAGAAAGTTATGTTTTGATTATATAAATATTTACAATATAGTATGGTTTTGATATAATAAATAAATGTTTTATATAAATATGGCCAAGGAGAAAAATCAAGCCTTCCCTAGCCACAAATTGCATTTTCAGTGAAATAAAGGAACATTTTAACAAGACTGGTTTATCCTTCAATCTCGACATTAATATAGATATTAATAGTATTCAACAGGGATTAATAGTAGAGATTTAGTATATTTAATTTAACAATAAGATTAAAAATTGGACTGATTCAGTAAAAAATATGAGTGGAACCATAGAAAATTCATTCATAAACCCATACATCATGTTTCGTATATATATACAAAACATGATGTATTGGTTTAAAAGAGTTGCAATCCTTTAACTGTATGTTCACTTGGAGGGAATAATTATTTCATTCCTCCTTTATTTTATATAAAGCTACTATTACGATATTCACTTTATCAAATAACAATTACCTATGAATTGCTATTACAAAAAATATTAACTAGCCATTCATATCTTCAACCCATGAATTGTTATTGCTATTCAATGACTCATTTGCTATTTTTATCAAAAATATGCTATCATTGTAAGATGTGTTAAGTATATAATAGCTTTGAAAAGTGAAAAATTATAAGAATTTTAGTGTATAATTAACAATTTATTTCTTATTTATTATTTATTTTTATATCAACTAAACAGAATAATAGACATGTAATACTACTCAATTCTTATTAAATTACAATTCAATTTCCCCTTATTCCATTAGGTAAAAGGATAAGAATGCCACATTATAAAGCCAAGAATTATATCATTTTGCACTATACCATATGAAAGTTGCAACTCTTTTCACATAAAAGATATTTCTATCTACTTCAAAAAGCATATCTATTGAACACATAATTCATATGAAAAAAGAAAATCCCAAAACATATACGTAAAAAAAAAATTAAAAACAAATGAGAAAAATAATTCTCATACAATCTATATGATTTTAACTGGATATGAGTTGTCCTATTCGCAACACCCTACCATCATTTTTGCTACCACTTCCAAGTACCCCTAACAAGTTAGCATGTAGTCTTCTAATGAGCATAATTTGGCTCTTATTAGCATAAATTAAGTTCAATGATGAAAATAAAAGCAGAAAATATTTCTTGTATAACATATTCTAAGTACGACATGTATGAATGAAGAAAAGACTCCACTAATTTTAATGAAAGAGGACACCGCATGATGGAAATCCCTAAGACTGAGCAGACTTCCACTTACCCAATCAGGAATTCACTCGATCCCCATATGGTGATTAGTTTTGAATTTGAGACGGTTTCTTTCCAATCGCAATAATTCATTGAAAATGAATTGAAGAACTTGACCCCATGTGAATAAGTGACGTGATTACACGCGATTGAGTTTGATTCAATCATCTAGAGTTTTGATGGCTAATAATCATTTAAAATTAGCGGGCCAAGGACTAATTGCCCACTGCTAGGACACGGAATCAAGATGAAATGGCTTGTAATTAAACATTGACAATGGTTACCAATCTGAATATTCAAGTCTTTGATAATATAGTGGAACTATGATTAACATGGGTTGAGACGTCCAGAATGAAGCTGCGAAAAGTTGTAACAGGGGCATAGAAAATTACTGTGAATGGTAGTAGTGTATTAAACTACCCATGGTTATATAGGCGGTGATTCTAATATGAAACAATTTTTTATTTGGACTCTTAGACTTGTTTTGGTGAGGTCATTGAGCTTGTTTGTCCTTATTATTCCCATATTTAGAGCTGCAAACAGTTAAGTCGAGATAATATAGTGTTAATCTAAAGCTTGAGTTTGATTTGGAATTTCAAAGTTTGAGTTTGATTTATTAAACATATATAGGTTTTTAAATAAAAATAATATTAATAATATTCAAACTCGACTTAAAACTCAAGCACCTTTAAAATTCAACTCAAACTTGATTAAACTAATAAATTAATCAAGTTAAATATTATAAAACTTGAACCCGACTCGATAAACTACTTAAATCGCTCTAGCTTGAGCTTGAATTTGACTTAACTAATATTGAATTAAATTTAAGTTTTTATTGAACTAAACTCAAATAATTTGTGAACAAACTTGACTCACTTATACTTCCTACTGTTATATTAAAAGACTAATAGCCGACTGGGTCTCAAGGATAATCCAATGGTAGGACTTATTTTTAAAAACACTTCGATTATTGAAAGCTTCAGCTAAGAAGATATGGAGAGCATAGTAAAGCCTTTCTTGTGCTTACAAGGAACTAGGAGTTATGGTGGACTATTGTGCTTTTCTGTTTGAGGCGTGACACCTAGAAAATTTAAGGAAATAAATTGCTAGGAGTAAAAATGAACATAAAAGGAAAGAAAATTTTTAGAGGAGAGTAAATAAGTAAAGTAAAACGAAATCTACCCTTGAATAATGAATGACCCGAAAAAGTACAATTGATTTCTGGTTTTTTCTTCTTCTTTTTTGTTTAATTTTTTTCCCCTCTCCTTCCTTTTTGTGTTCAGAAATCTTTTCCGACGGACTTATTTCCTTGTTTTTATAATTGGTATTACATCTAGTCACTTAACACCTCTTCCTTTCATTTCAATTCAAATCGACTCTTCGATTTATTGATATTAATTTGAATGATACCATTTTTTTTTTTAAAATGATAATAATTCAAGCCACATCTCTTCAATTTGATTTGAATTTAAATCGTACTGCTTGGATTCAAATTCAAGTCTTGATCATCAAGTCGAGCCAGTTTGATTTTGGTCTGAATTGTTGGCTTGGTATGAACAATATATATGGCCCGCATTTCATCTTTAAACATGCAAGTGTTTCATGAATCTAAATACAGCATACATACATACATACATACATAATCGGTTTTAACCTTTCAAGATTAAGGGAAAAAAAAAGGACAAAAATTGTTGGTACTAATAGGTTGTATATTTAGATAACTAGTTGATAAATATAATAATATTTAAATGTATGCTAATGATAATAAGTAATCCTATTTTATATATTTTTACGTAATAAAACTTTATTTATACTTAATTATTATTAATTAATTCATATGACGTGTTAATACTATTAAACTTTATTTGTACTTAATTAATTATCATTAATCAATTATATGGTGTCTTAATACTATTGAAGTTTTTGTAAAAATAAATAAATAAAAACCTTGAAAATGAAAGCTCAATCGAGGCTAGTGCTGTACGTCAGAAAGCCAACGTCTTCTACTTGAATGCAGACTAAAACTGGCTTTGAAATTCATTTGTGTCTTGCTGATGAAATGCTAAGCCATCCATCCCAGACGTCATCATAAACCAACATCCTGATTGTATCTGCTTAAATCCAAACATCTTTCTATATATAAATTACTCATTAGTTTAAGGCACCTTTTCATATATATAAATTGTCAAGCTTTTAGTATTCATGACTTCTCATAAATAATATTTTTGATCTTTTATCGGCTATTACTATGTTATTTACATATAGGTTTTGAAAATTGTTATATCATTCTATATGGATATGGAAAGGAGAAACAAAAATAATGTAAAATCATATTGTATTTATAACAGTTTACAAACATATTTTGTTAATATTAATAGTAGTAGTAATCGTTGAAGTAAAATTATTATTTCATTTCATATTATATATATTTTAAAATAAAATCCGTCCATGTAATACTCACGTTCGGCCATTTCCACCACAGTGCAACTCTCAGATATTTGCTGTAAAATATGAACTATAAATATTTGCCGGCTTGTTTTGCTACTTTCACTACGGCTTTAAATACTAGTGTTCTCTGGGTTTCCCGATTGTAGTTCTGAATTTTTTTCAAAGGGATGATATCAAAATCACTGCCTATTTTAATACCTGCGAGAATTCAATCTGCCCGTGTAACTGAGTACTAGGTCGCACACTCTCTTTTTTCAAAACAGTAACCATAGCTGAAGGAAGAAGATGAAACACCTTGTTGTCATTGTCAACCTTCAATATACTTAGAGCATGTAACATCTTGGTGTCGCGCTCTCTCTTTTTCTCAGTTTGTGAGTCTGTGTTTTGTTTTTCTTCTTTTTTTTTCTTTTCAGTATTTGATAATTTCGAAACACTAACCTTTGATTTTTCGTCGTGTAAAAGGATAATTTCTGGTACTGTGGAAGTTGCGACATTTGTGCGTGTGCGGTTGTTTCATGTCGATTTCAAGTCCGTACGTTTTCTCTTATATGTAGGGGTTATGTGTTTTAATGCTGATCTCAAAAAGAAAAAATAAATAAAATAAACACTTTATGAATCCAAACGACAATAAATTAAATAAATGCAGATTGTTGTAATTGTATCTAGAAGGGTGGTCCTATTGGTGTTCATGTGAGAATAGTTGGTTAGACTTAAACCACAAAGAATTGCAGGTATAGGTTGCAAGTTTTAGGTGCGAGCATTTCAGGGAGAAAGAAGAAACATCATTGGTGCTTGAGACAAAATGCTTGTTCCCTATCACATGGCCCGTCTGGTACATTATTAAACTGAATGAACTGAAAACAAATTTACAAATCTAGATTCTGCATAATGCAGGATTGCTTGAAAATGTATTTTCTTATTACGATTCGTAAAAGGCGGCGGCAAGAGTTTAGAGTCCCTCCAAGCACGGTCAATTCTCTTGAAAAAACATCAATATTTCGCGTGCTATAGAAAATTGACAATTCAAAACATGGAACCTTTCCATTTGATTCCAAGACCCAAAACAAAAGTAATTTATATATAATATTACAAGTAAAGTTTATAAAATTTATAAACTCTATAGCAAAATTTATAAATTGAGCTTAAACAAACTTAATTGAGTCACATATTTCAATCTAATAGGACCCTGTAGAAGCTATTTTCCACAAACTCACTGCCACATTTTGTGCAACAAGTCAGTGAAATACATGTGAAAGACAAGCCAAAACTACCATTCAAATGAAATTGCAAGAGAAACAAGAGAAGGCCTCGAATTTTCATGGTCTAAAATAAATTCTCTATTAATGGAGAGCATATGGAAAATTCAATTTATAATGTCATGCATCAGTTGATTGCAACATGAATTTGTATGGATGGAAAATTCGTCCATAAGCTGATTTGAAAAGGCACTTTATCTGTCATATAGCATGCGAATCAATAATCTTGGTTAGTATCTCAACATAAGTAATTCATATGTCATGCATCACAATTCGTGGCTGATTCTATGTCGTTGTCGAGAGCCCTTTATAAGAGCTAGTTTGGTTGTACAGCTTAAATGAACAACTAGCCTTCCTAATCATCCCCAAGAGAAAAGCAACTACCTCACATCCACCAAAATGTCTGAAGCGCGCCACCTAGTGTTAGTATCATTCCCTTTTCAGGGCCATATTACTCCCATGCTTGAACTAGCCACCATACTCCATTCAAAAGGCTTCTCAATAACTATTGTCCATACTCAACTCAACTCACCCAATCCTTCCAGTCATCCTCATTTCAATTTTGTAACGATACCGGATGACTTGTACAAAAGCAATCTTTCTCCTGGGGATTATTCTGCTTCTCCTATAGTCGCCATCAGTAGAAACTGCGAAGCACCTTTTAGGAAATTTATGGTGCAAATAATGGAACAAGATGAACCTTGTCTGAAAATAGCCGGTTTTGTTTATGATTCATTTATGCACTTTGCACAAAAAGTGGCAACTGAACTAGATTTGCCTTGCATATGTGTGAGGACTTGTGCTGCAGCTACAATGCTTGCCTTTGCAGTTTTTCCCCTGCCACAGCAAGAAGGTTACACAACTTTCCAAGGTAACATATTTAGGGAAAAGGGAAAACACACCAGGATGAAAATAAGAATGCCACCAGGATAGGTTTGAGATGAGTTTAGTAAAATCCAAACTCAACCCAACACCCTATAGGGCTTCTTAGAACCCTATAAGATTTTTACCCAATTTCCAGAACCCGCCCTTGTAGGGTTCTTTGGAACTCGCTAATGACTTGACTCGACTTGTCATGCCACAAAATCAATTTTTCTAAGTATGTCTCCTATGAATTTGGCTAACTTTCTGCATAGTAATAAATGACTTGTTTATTTAGTCCTTAACTTAAGTTTATTTCATAGATACAACAGTCTTTCAAACAATTTAAAGTAAAAGTTTAGTCACAAAATTTATGAATAATATAAAAAGCCCATTCTAAAAAGTTTTTTAAAAGATCAAAATATGATATTTTATTAATTATTATTTTTATTTACTTTTGTATAGTATAGTATACAGTAATGTATAAACTTTATACATACATACATATAATTTTTTAATCTAGTTTTGGTTTCTTGTTGGTTTTTTTTTTTTTTCAAGTCCCAAGACCCAATGCGAAATCCTATAAAGTTTTTATCGGATTAAGTAGATCAGATATCCTATAATGACTCACCAAGTGGTATCCCCATATGAGAAACATTCAATGGATACATGGTTTAGTTGATGATTCAAGTGTAATAGAGTTTAACAATACAATCAACTAATCTTAAAACCTAAGCCCCCCTTAATCCCTACGTTTTAAACCAAAAACATGTGAATGTATAGGATGAGTTTGTTTTGCAGAAATTTTTTTATGTTTGTTCAGTATTTGTTATTATTGAAGCTTTGCAATTGTCCATAATATTGTATCAATCTTAAGAGATTACAAATATTAATAACTTTTAATGGTAAGTTATAATATGAAAGCCTTGAAGGGAAAAGTTGCTGACTAAGACTAAGGCATCATCCACTAGTATGCCCGATATTGATTTTTCATAGGGTATGATTGACTATCATAGGTGAACGGGCTCTTAATTGATAGGGTGATTGTCCACAATCCCTTACCTCTGATTGTTAAGAAATTCAAATGGTAACAAGTGCTTAGGACTCATTTATGAATTTTGCAGATTCCTTATCTCCCGATCAAATTTCCAAATTACAATCCAACGGGCTCTTGGACGTTTTCGCATCAACAATTCCTAATCAATCAGATGGCTTATTGCAGCTCCGTGCTAACCTGACAGATACGATGAAAAATTCCTCAGCTATCATAGTGAACACAATGGATTTCCTAGAGACCAAAACACTCTAGAAGATTAAAGAATATTTCCCTGCAAGAATTTTAATTAATAAACAAATAATTAATAAATATTTCATTTTATAACTAATTGTAGAAAACTATACAAATATTTTACATTTGTGACCAAAAAAAAATTATTAATTAATTTCATAACAATTAATTAATGACATACTAATGACTAATCATCTTTAATTAACCGATCATTAATAAATACTTAATTTTATAAATAATTCTAAAAAAGCATACAAATATTTAACATTTCTTACCAATACAAAATTTTTCACTAATTAATTTTATAATAATTAATTAATGGCATATTAATGACTAATCACCTTTAATTAATAGATCATTAATAACTACTTAATTTTATAACTAATTCTACAAAAACATATAAATATTTTATATTTGCTACCAATACAAAATTTTTCAATAATTAATTTTATAATAATTATTTAATGACATATTAACGACTAATCACTTTTGATTAACAAATCACTAATAACTACTTAATTTTATAACTAATTGTACAAAACCGTACAGATATTTTACATTTGCAACCAATACAAAATTTTTCACTACTTAATTTTACAATAATTAATTAATAACATATTAATGACTGATCACCTGTAATTAATGAGTCATTAATAACTATTTAATTTTATAACTAGTTGTACAAAACTATTCATATATTTTACATTTGCAATCAATATAAAATTTTTCACTAATTATTTTTCTAACAATTAATTACTTACATATGAACGACTAATCACTACTAATTAACAGTTAATTAACAACAACTTAATTTAACAACTACGTCTACGTAAATATATTATAATAACACATAAACATAATTCATTACAACCAATACAAAGGTTTTTTGTAATTATTTTTCTAATAATTAAATAATGACTATTTAAGGACTAATCACTTTATCAATAAGGATTACTTTTACAATATTTTTCACAATAAATAATTCAAAAATTTCATTTTAAAAAATATTAATTTTTTAACTAATTCATTTGCTAATAGTAATTAATGATATATTAAAAAATAATTAATAATCAATTAACAACAATTATTGTTTTAATAAAAATTATGTAGTATATATGATTACAAGTATTCTTTTTCATTTATCCGAAGTAGTATCATAGCAAAAAAAATTATTTTTTTCTTAAGAAGACATACTAAGATCTTACTTTGATAAAGATATTTCCACATACGTACTTTAACAAACTAAAACTTGCATAAAACAAAAATTTGCAAACAATGAGATAAAGTGAAATTTACAAAGAAAATTGAAAGATGAAAATATGAACATATGAATTGAGGATTCATCTTTATATTAGAAATTTTTTGTGCATATTTTTTTTCTGTGTATTGCTGTGTAAATTTACTGTATTACTTTTATAGGCTTATAACATTATTTTTATAATAATTTTATAGGTTTACAGTATTATTTTTATAATAATTTTATAGATTTGCAAATCCCATCATAGGAAAAAAAATTAGTACAAATTGTACTAAAGGCGCAAACCAGATCTGTGCCTTTAGTTTATTTTTTTTTTCCTAAAATCGCAAATGATGTCTGCATCTTTAAAACCTATTTTAGGTATAATATTTACATTTTTTTAAATAACAATATTTAAGTTTGTAACCCACTTTTAAAGTCTCCATTCATAACACATCAGATCCCATCAACAACAAATAATTGAATACAACCCCCCGGCGGTTAAATATGAATCTTTCCTCTGCAATTTTCCCATTTCACTTGTAAGTTCAAATTACTCCAATGCCAAGGACTAGGACTAAACTCCTTTCGCTATGTTACTATTTTGCACGCTCTTATTGAATATGAGTTTGGTTTAAGGTTGTATTACTTCATGGGGACCAGGGGTTAGCTATATGAGTGTGTGCCATTGGCACTCATATGTACCTCTATCTTTTTTTGCCACTATATTTAATTTTAGTTGATTGATATGCTTTGGCATATATGGATGTCATAGCTATGCCATTAACTGATTGTTGATATATATGGCAACAATTCCGACCAAGGAGCGTCCCGAGGAGCGACATTTTGCAAAGTAAGAAAGAACTTGTAAGTAAATTACGAGAATGTAGATAAAATAAATCACAAGAAAAGATACAAAGGATATGTGGTAGGTTGTATTTGGATTCCTTTTTTCTCAAGTTGTTACAACTCATATCTTGTCACTTAGCACCTCTCTCTCACATTTCAACTTAAATTGCACCTCTTGGATAGGATATTTTTATAAAAAAATTATATACACAATTATTCAATATTTATTATAATTAAAATTATTATAATTACCAATATTATCATTTTAATCTCAAGAGATTACAAATAGGATTGTAATTGAGATAAAGATACGGTGTCAAGTTAAGCTTGAGTTCGAGCTCGGCTAAAAATTTTGAAACAAAAACCTGATCAAACCTAGAATTTTAAGATCAAGCTTGATGAAGTGGCTCTCTACAAGCTTGAATTTGACTCTAGTAAAGCTCATTTAAACTCAATTTTTCTTTCTTAAAAAAATTCTTTTGAGTAAAATTAAAGTGATAGACAAAATAAACAAAAACTTGACCATCATTCAAACTTCATTCAAACCCAATTAGAAACGCGAATTAGTCTAGTCGAATATTATGAGATTCAAACTTGAACTTGACTACACTGTTGTGGATAAATATTCTAACATATTCCTATCATGGATTAGGAATTTTAAACATCTTTATATGCAAGAACAATGTGCCCTTGCTTTTTAGCATCAAGGAAAACGATGGGAAAAAAAAAATTCATTGATTAAGCTTAAGGCACTGAGGACTAGTATGCCAATTAGTGTATGACCAACTATTATCTAATGCTTTTGGTAGAGGCCCTTGATTGATAGGATGATAACCTACTATATCCTATCCATGTTTGTTTGGAAATTTGAAGACATAGAACAATCATAGAGAATGCAAATCAACTCCTAAAAACTTTTTCCAAAAATAGAAACATTACCCAAGAATGAAAAACGTTTACCAAGAATTTTCACTCTTGAACCATTTCACGATGGATCACTTTGATAAGAAAGATAAATGCCCCTAGAAAAAATAAATAAGCATTATATCAAATAGTACAAGCCATTAGAATTATCATGAAAATGGGAAGATTCAAGAAGGTCGATCTAGTTATTCTGACGCAGCGAGGAAAGCGTAAAAACGAGACAAATTCTAGGATTGGAACTCTAGAATAAACAAAGACAAATCAGAGTTTATTCTGGGAATAACTCAATTGCGCACAATTGAAGGTTAAGAGAAAACTGTCTCTTAAAGTGTATTTTTATGATAAATAAAGCGTAACCCTAAAATAATCTGACAAAGGTATATATATTTCCCCGTAAAAATATCTAAAAGGGGAAAATATAAACGTACACGTGGAAATAAATATTAATATACACGTCTATTCCCTGCCGTATACACGGCCGTGCCTCAAGGCCGTGTATGTTTCTGGGCATGTGTCGAGCGTAGTACACGGCCGTGTTCTCTGGCCGTGCCTGAACCCGTGTATGCTTCTGTGAGGGTCCTGATAGAACACACGGCCGTGCCCTCTGGCCGTGCCTGTAGCCGTGTATGCTTCTGTGAAGATCCTAATGCGATACACGACCGTGTATCCACCTATGTGTCCACCCGTGTGTCAACCTGTGTCCACCACGATGTCCGCATCATTCTCTCCCACCAATGAAGAACTCGACCCCGAGTTCTCTTCTAGATAAAGGGGTTCGTCATCCGCGTAGAATGGGGAAAAATCAGCCACGTTGAAGGTCTTGAAGATTTTCATGCTTTCCGGGAGTCCAATCACATAGGCGTTGTCATTGATCTTGGTGACAATATTGTAGGGCCCATATTTCTTCGGCTACCACTTGCTATACGTTCCCACGGGAAAGCGTTCCTTCCTTAAGAACACCATCACTAGGTCTCCCACCTCGAACAACTTCTTCCTCCGATGTTTGTCGGCGGCTTTCTTATATTGCTCATTTACTTTCTCAATTTGTTCCTTTACGTCCGAAGCCACTGTGTGGTACTGTTCCGCCAGGTGCTTTGCCGCCACATTGGTCTCCACACCCTTGGGTAAAGAAGCTAAGTCCAAGGCGTGAGAAGGTGCCTTGGTATAGACCACTGAAAAGGGTGACCTTTCGGTAGTTCTATGGATAGAATTATTGTAGGCGAACTCTGCTTAAGATAGTGCCAGGTCCCATTGTTTGGGCTTCTCTCCACAGATGCTTTGTATCAAATTTCCAAGGGTCCTGTTCGTCACTTCGGTTTGCCCATCAGTTTGGGGGTGAGCTGTGCTGCTGAAGTTAAGGGACGAATTGAACATGTACTAGAGTGTCCTTCAGAAATGGCTAAGGAATCGAGTGTCCCTATCAGAAGTGATGGACTTAGGAACTCCGTGTAATCTGACCACCTCCTTAAAGAATAGCTTGGCCACGCTCTAAGCATCCGACGTCTTCCTACACGGGATGAAGTGAGCCATCTTGGAAAACCTGTCCATAACTACAAAAACAGTGTCAGCACCTCGTTGGGTACGAGGCAAACCTAACACGAAATCCATGGATAGATCCTCCCAGATATTCTCAGGTACGGGTAACGGAGTGTACAGCCCAGTATTCTGAGAGTGACCCTTTGATGTCTGATAGATGTAACATCGTTGCACTATCCGACTTACATCCCTTCTCAACTAAGGCCAATGATATCTTGCAGCCACTGCTGCTAGTGTTTTGTCCCGCCCCAAATGACCGGCTAATCCTCCTCCATGGAGATCTCTGATCACCTTCTCTCTCAAGGAGGATTCGGGGATACACAGCTAATTACCCCTCATCAAGTAACCCTCCAGAATGTAATAACTGTCATTGGGTTCCTTATTGGTGCATTTTCTCCAGGTAACTCCGAAATCTTCATCCGTCTCATACAGCTCCTTCAACTGCTCAAATCCGACCACCTCAGCCCTCATGGTCACTAGCAAATTCGCTCTTCGGCTTAACACGTTGGCTATCTTGTTCTGAACCCCAGATTTATGCATCAAACGAAATGGGAATTTCTATAAAAACTGTATCCATCTAGCATGCATGTCCTTGCAAATGCGGGTCTGATTACTCAGGTGTTTCAAGGCGACATAATCTGAGTATAAGATAAACTCTTTGCCAACCAAATAGTGCTCCCACATCCTCAAAGCCCTAACCACGGAATAAAATTCTTTATCATACGTAGACCATTTTCTCCTAGCCTCGTAGAGCTTCTCGCTATGGAAGGCTACAGGTCTCTTCTCCTGAGAGAGTACCGCACCAATACCTACACCACTGGCATCACAGTCAACTTCGAATAGTTTGTCGAAGTCCGGTAAGGCCAGCACTGGCGCACTACATAGTCTCTCTTTGAGCACTGCGAATCCTGACTCAGCTTCCCCGTCCCAGTGAAACTTTCCTTTTTTTAAGCACTCAGTCAAGGGGGCCGCCACCGTGCTAAAATGCCGTATGAAACGCCTGTAGAATCCCGCCAACCCTAGAAAACTTCTCAACTCGGTGATGGTCTTGGGCGTAGGCCAATCCCTAATGGCTCGTACCTTATCCTCATCCACCGTAATCCCTTCACCACTCACTACGAACCCTAAGAACAACAACCTCGGTGACATGAATACACATTTCTTGAGATTAGCATAGAGCTTATTCTCTTTCAATACAGTCAAGACATCCTTTAAGTGCACTAGATATTCATCCCGAGTCTTGCTATATATTAAGATATCATCAAAATATACAACAACGAACTGACCTATAAATGGTTTAAGTACTTGATTCATCACGCGCATGAAGGTACTCGGTGCATTGCTGAGACCGAATGGCATGACCATCCATTCGTACAACCCCTCTTTCGTCTTGAAGGCGGTCTTCCACTTATCCCCAGGTCTGACCCGAATTTGATGATACCCGCTTCTGAGATCTACTTTGGAGAATACTACCGCTCCACTCAACCGATCCAACATGTCCTCAATGCGAGGTATTGGGAATTTATACCCAATTGTGATTTTTTTGATCGCCCGGCTGTCTACGCACATCCTCCAACTCCCATCCTTCTTGGGCGTTAGTAGCGCTGGTACGGCACATGGACTCATGCTATCTCGAATGAATCCTTTGTCGAGTAAGTCCTGGACCTTCTCCTGTAAGACCTCCGTTTCCTTGGGACTCATCCAGTAGTGAGGGAGGTTAGGGAGGCTAGCTCTAGGCACCAAGTCGATGTGATGCTGGATGTCTCGCAATGGA
This sequence comes from Laguncularia racemosa, assembly GCA_037954665.1. NCBI lineage: Eukaryota > Viridiplantae > Streptophyta > Magnoliopsida > Myrtales > Combretaceae > Laguncularia > Laguncularia racemosa. The sequence goes on from JBBMOL010000072.1 coordinate 2,722,066, forward strand.
GGTAGTCCTTTTGGTAAGTCTTCCGACACTACTTCTTTAAATTCCTCTAGTAACCCCTTCACTTCCTCCGGAGTCTCCGCACTACCTAGGTCCTCTCTCGCATTCTTCACTACGAGAGCATCATCAAGCGGGACTCCTTAATGTCCTCGGTCGTTTCCTTCTCCGACTGAGTAATCGTCAGAAAAGATTTTCCCTCCACCTTATGGGTTTTGGGTCGCTTATCCGTTAATGGCGATAGCGTATACTTCACTCCCTCCTTCTCCAACCTATATTTGTTCTCCTTCCCGGCATGTTGGGCATCTACGTCAAATTGTCAGGGTCGTCCGAACAACAAATGACACGCGTCCATATCTACGATGTTGCAGTATACCTCATCTCGATATTTGCCTATCGAAAAAGGAACTCGACACCTCTCTATCACCTCGATTCACTCTGCCGCTTTAATCCATCCGATGGTATAAGGACTCGGATGTTTCTCTATCGATAATTGGAGTTTCTTCACAACTTCCTTTCCGATGATGTTCTCACAGCTCACACTATCAACAATTAGGTCAAACACTCTCCCACCAATCGTGCACCTAGTGCGAAATAACTAGTGTCATTGTGAACTTCCCTCTTGTTTCGGTGCTAGCATCATCCTCCTAATTACATAGTTAAGTTCCACCGCATCATCAACCTCTTCATAGTAATCTTCGTCACCGTCTGGTTCACAACACACTTCCTCCTCCTCTTCCCTTTCGACAATGTTTACAGTTTGTCGATTCGGGCACTCATTGGATCGATGTCCCGGCTGATTACATCTATAGCATTTTCCCAATATTGGCTTGGCATATGGATTGTTTTGTCTTGGGGCTTCTTTGCTCTCCAGTGGCCTCTTTCCCTCAGCCTTGTCTTCTTTTCTTTCCATGTTTCCCATTGACTTTTCAACAACTTCTCCAGGCCTTTCGCCAATCACCCTGCTACTACTGTCGAGATTATCATAAGTGTAGTTTCTTTTACCTCCTCCCAACCTTGCGCTCTGCTCTTGGATCATCATTTCAGCTCGGAGGGCCAAGTTCTTGGCTTCATTCACGGTTTTGAACACCATCACTCCTATCTTATCTCTAACCTGAGGCTTCAACCCGTTTACAAACCGTGCCACCTGTTAACTCAGTCTCCCTCAGATCATTCCTCTCCGCTAATCTCATGAATTTAGTGATGTACTCATGCACCGTCCTCTGCCCTTGACGGCACCGTTGATACTGCTAGAAAAGAATTTGCTCGTAGTCGGGTGGTAAGAAATCTCTCTACAACAGATTTCTCATGCGGTACCATGTTCTAATAGGTTGCCGCCCTTCCCTTTGCCTACGGTTCTGCAACCGAGTCCACTATGTAGACGCCCTGCCTTTCAGTCTACAAGCAATCATTCTTACCCTCCTATCCTCAGGAACCTCCATATAATCAAAGAACCTATCGACCTCTGCCAGCCAATCCAAAATTTCCTCTATATTGAAATTGCCATTAAAAGAAGGAATATCTACCTTAAGATGGAATTCTCCGCCATCAGCATAGTCGAACCCCTAGTGGTTTCGTCGATACCCACCACCGTATGCTTGATCATTCCGGTCATCCACTCCACGGTATCTACCACCACTAACGCCACCCCTTCTCGGTGGTTGTTCCCTTCTCTGCATAAATACTTCCTCTTCTTCAAAAGAGCTTTCATTAATTCTCCGGTTCCATTGATTTCCGGCAACAACTTCATTGATAGGACCGTCGTGAGCAACTGCTACCCCCGGTTAATTCCCAACAATGCCCCTGTGCCCGTTATGGTCCACCACCATGGCATCGAACCGCGCCACCAGATCCTCCAGGCGTTGTTCTACACGCCCAAGCCTTTGTTCCATGGTTTCAACCACTGGAGCCCATTAATTGACTCCTTGGACTTCCACATCCCGATTAAGGTCGAGAACGCGACCGCCATCGACACCATCATTAGCCGACATCTCTGCAGGAAATTGCCTTGCTCTGATACCAACTGACGCAGCGAGGAAAGCGTAAAAACGAGACCAATTCTAGGATTGGAACTCTAGAATAAACAAAGACAAATCAGAGTTTATTCTGGGAATAACTCAATTGCACACAATTGAAGGTTAAGAGAAAACCGTCTCTCAAAGTATATTTTTATGATAAATAAAGCGTAACCCTAAAATAATCTGACAAAGGTATATATATTTCCCGGTAAAAATATCTAAAAGGGGAAAATATAAACGTACACGTGGAAATAAATATTAATATACACGTCTATTCCCTACCGTATACACAACCGTGCCTCAAGGCCGTGTATGTTTTTGGGCATGTGTCGAGCGTAGTACACAGCCGTGTTCCCTGGCCATGCCTGAACCCGTGTATGCTTCTGTGAGGGTCCTGATAGAACACATGGCCGTGCCCTCTGGCCGTGCCTGTAGCCGTGTATGCTTTTGTGAAGATCCTGACGCAATACACGACCGTGTATCCACCCGTGTGTCCACCCATTTGTCAGACTGTGTCCCCCACGATATCCGCATCATATTTATTATTGTTTTATTTATTCAATTAACAGAATTAGACGATGATATAAGGCTTGGAGGCATAGAACAGAGCAATTTTACGGTAATTGGAAAGGCTAGAGTAAAATGACAATTAAGAAAATGAAGCTAAAACTTTATTACGTTCTTTACCATGGATACATGAATATACTCACAAAGTGAGCATCAGTGCAAAACAACGACAAACTTCAGACTCATGACATCCATATTCTTTAGATTAAAACTAATAAATATTTCAAAAATTTCTCGGCGAATTTAACTGGAAATTTCAATGGCCTTGACCTCTTCTTTAGGAACTGTTACGGTAAGAACACCATTCTCCATGGAAGCCTTTATCCCTTCCATCTTCACGTTCTCCGGCAACCTGAAGCTCCTCATGAAGTTTCCCTTACTGCATTCCATCCGGTGCCATGTATCGTTCCTGTCTCTCTTCTCCATGTTCCTCTCTCCACTTATTTGAAGAACTCTGTCGTCTTCAACTCAGACTAGGCAGATCGGCCTTGAATACAAGAGCATCCTGGGTTTCCCTCCAGTCCACACTTGCATTGGCAAAATCGGCCGTTTCTCTAGGCATAGAAAGTGAAGAGGCGAAAGTAAAGTCCTTGAAAGGATCCCTGACGTCAAGAGAGAAGGGATCGAAGACGCTTCTGCTAGAGTTGCCGAAGAAGCTTGGAATCAACGACATCGTTTTACGTTTGGTAAATTACTCTACAAGAAACAAAACGAAAAACTGGAAGATCGCGCGTTGCGGATTTCAGAACTTTCTTTGGTTGGAGTTGTTTTGTTGACGTGAAACACAGTGGGATGTGGATATATATAGATTTGGGTCAGATGATTCTAGTGTTATCTCGTAGGTTCTCCTTGCTTGACGTTGTCCAGAAAAATCCTTCGTCAACCGATATTCCATTTATTTCTGTCTCACTTTCCAGGAATTTGATGAAAAGTCGAGGTTCTGCTTGGGCTCTTTAATCATATTCTGCATATGTTTGGACTCCCGCTTGTAAGTACCTTACAGGAAGGGCTCAAGCCCATCAATGCATTGCTGTGGTGAGACCTAATGGATTCGTATGGGTTGATGCATCATGCAGTACCGTCTAATAACGATAGAGTTTTATTGTTTTATTTTTTAAAACCAATGGATAATTGCGGAGTCACAAAATTTGAATTAGAGCCAGAATACTACGAAAGACAATATATATATTATACTATATGGAAGTAAATTATTCGACAAGTTTAGACAATTTTCGTTTCAAAGCTAAATGGTGCTCGGTTTACAAATTATGACTTAAATTTTATTTGGTTTATATTGTTTAAAGACATGTATTGGATCTTATTTTTATATAAAAGTATGTATCATGAGTTTTCAAAAGATATAGTTTGCTAAAATTAGTTACCAAATGAAAAAAGTTATGTATGATTGGAGTTACAAGCATAAAAATATATATATATTTTTTTACTTTTAGAATAATCTATGAAGAGAAATTAAAAACCAATTTTAAACAAATAAATAGCAACTATTAACTTCCCTATTAGCGATTGAAAATATATGTACTAAATATATATACTAAACTTTTTTTTTTCTGTTTCCTGATTACTTGAATAGATGAATATTTAATATGAATTGTGTTCCCAACCAAAAGAAGAAAAAAAAGAAAGAAAAAAGAAAAATTAAAAGAAGAATCCATGGAATAAGGTATGGAAAAATACCAGAGAAAAAGATTAGTTGTGGTCAATTTGCTCTTTGTGCAAACTTCGTTGTTGCATACTTTTTTAATGAACAACTACAATGAACAAACAGGGATTAAATGATCATATATATATATATATATATATATATATATATATATATTTCTTGTTTACATATACTTAAAAAAAACCATAACTAAATAACAAGTAGGTATTGTCAGTGGTCTTTGAATCTCTTGTTAAACCCGAAAGGACATCTTGGCAATACTAGGCTTTCGTACATGATTTGGGTAATATTTCGTCGAATTTCATGCCAGTTGAATTTGGTCTAGTCATATGAGAAGCGAACAGAGTGGCGGATTGGACAGCCTCTTAAACTTGCATGAAGGCTTGTCTTGGCAACGGGATGATTCAAGAACCTTCTGTTTTATCGACTATACTTCAGTCAAACTTTGATTCTGTTTGTAATCTTGCAATTTTTTCAAATGACATTCTTGCTATCTGATTTACGTATCTTTTGGCTAAAAAAAAAAAAAAAAACACGAAGGTATCATTATTTAACTGAATTAGAAAACACATCAATACTAATTTGGAATAATAGAAAATACAACAGTTTCATTTAAATAAAGGATAACAAAACTAACACTTCCTTAAAAAATTGGCATAAGGAATATAATTTTGTTCAAAAAGTACATAGGAGCACCCGAAACCATAAACATGCATCGAAAGAGTATTGAAACGACATTTCTTTCTCACTCATGCTTCATTATTTGGGGAAAAATGTCAATCGGAATATCATTTTGTGTAAAATTATAGTGAGCAAAAACTTTGAGTACTTCATGGCATATAATTTTAAATCAAATTATATGAATGAACAACATTTGCAAACTAAAATTGATGCATATAATAAGTTTCTTTATTAAACCCATAGGTTTATGATAATTTTGATGTGATAAAATAATCTAACTTTGCTAAAGATTGTTCAATATAAACTATTGCATTGTGTTGTTTAATATAAACTAATTTTATCTATCTATTGAAATATTCTTAAATGGTCCTTTAAAAAAAAAGAAAAAAAAAGGAAAAGGCTAAACAAATCATAATGTGAGGTCAAGATATTATAATAATTAGACAATTAATAAATTAATCTTCAAATAAATCCTAAAATTTAAAGGAAATACCTAAAAATAATTTAAAATTTCTTAAAATTCTCCTAAAACATATTTTAAATCCTAAATATTCATACAACTTAGAAAGTCTTTAAAACCTATAATGGGAAAATAGGTACCAATCAGTATTACATATGTTGTTAGGATTGGATATTTATTGTATCTTAACAGGTTTCCAAACAAGATCCACACATCAATTAAGGATTAACACTAATGAACTAAAAACCAAAATGTTGCATACATGCATATGATGAACAACTATACTAACATGTGAATTTAAGTAGTTTTTTTTTTCCTTTTTTTATTCTCTCTCTCTCTCATGCATGCATGCTTTTAGGTTTAGATACTGAATGGTTACCTTTAGAGTATTTGTTTGGAATGTTGTGATTCAAATACTTTTGCATCATTATGTACCACTAATGTATCTACATGGTATATTAATATTATTAAAACTTTTCTCCTCTATGCTATTAGTTGACAATTGATATATATGGTAGCTAGCAAAGGAGCATCTTGAGGAGGGGCAATTGCAAATAAATCATCAATGATGTAAGGAGCAACAAGGAAATGTTGGAAAGAACTTGTAATTAAATTACAAGAATGTGGATAAATTACAAAGGAAAGTAAAACTAAATCTACTATAGAAAAAATAAATAACAAGAAAAGATACATATGATATGTGGTGTATTGTATTTAGCATCCTCTTCTCTCAAGTTCTCTTCTTCTTTTGCCTAGGTGTCACATCTTGTCACTTAGCATCTCTTCCTCACATTTCAACTCAAATTGCCCCTCTCGGACAAGATATGTTTATAGAAAAATATATACATGATTATTCAATATTTGTTATGATTAAAAATTTTATAATTACCAATATTATCGTATTAATTTAAAAAGATTACAACTAGGATCATAAATAAGTTGGAAATGATACAATGTCGAGTTGAGTTTGAGCTCAACTAAAAATTTCAAAACTCAAATCTAATTAAGTTTAGAATTTTGAGCTCAAATTCAATGAAATGGCCTTCTACAAGCTTAAACTTAACTCAATTAAAACTCATTTAAGCTTGATTTTTCTATGAAAAATTCTTTCTTTTGATTTAAATCAAAATGTTATACAAAATCAATTTAAACTCAACTATAGTTCAAACTTGAGTCAAACCCAATTAGGATCGTGAATTAGTCGAGCCATATATCATGGAACGCAAACTTGACTACACTATCATAAAATCAAACTCAAGTAAGTATCAAGCAATTCTCAAAAAGCTTTTAAGTGAGTTTGACTCCTTTATACCCCTAATCGCAAAAATTATTATCTTTAATTAGAAAGTTATAATATGAAAGCCCTTAATGGACATGTGTCAAAACTAACTATCTCTATTGGTATTATATGATTTACACATGGAATTGCCAAAAAAAAAAATGTACAAGTATTTTAACATAGTTCTACCTATCCATTCTGTCATGGACTAGGAATTTTAAACATCTTTATATGTGAGAACATTGTACCTTTGTTTTTTAGCATCAAGGAAAATGATGGGGGAAAAAATCAACTAAGCTCAAAGCACTGTAAACCGATACGCCAATTAATGTATGACCAACTATTATTAATAGGATGCTTTTGGTAGAGGCCCTCGATTGGCAGGAACACAACCCACTATACCCTATCCCTGTTCATTTGGATATTCAAAGAGATAGAACAATCATAGAGTACAAACAAGCTTTAAAATGTAAATAGAAACATTACCTAAGATCGAAAAATATTTGCCAATAAGAATTTTTACTCTTGAACCATTCTATAAGATCATGCCATCCCCCTCCACTTTACTCCTAAAGGAAGATGACAAGTGCTTATTACCTTGGCTTGATAAACAAACCCTGTTGAGAAAAAATTGATTAAGATGGCCATGGTGTAATACACATTGTTTTTTTTTATATATATAAATAAATAAATCTATTTAAAAATATAATGAATGGCAAGGTCGTAAATGAACATGTGAGATAAGGGACGGTTTCATCTTTTCTTAGTGGGACTATAAATGTGAAACTAACCTAGGATTTCTTTCTTTTCTGCACACTTTTATGATTCCAGCTATCTAGAGAGACCAAGTGACACAAAGAGAAAGAGAGAGAGCTTGTCTTGGAAGACCTAAAGCAATCCGTGGGGATAACACAGCAAAGCAAAAAGGTACAGTCTCATTTCAATATATATTTTATTAAGAGGAGACTCATCCACGAAATCCATTTGGTTGTTTGTAGGAATCAAGCCCGAGAACAGATTAAATGAGCACGGGAGTTGTTAGATTTAGAGTTTCAAGCGAAATTCGGATCAGGTAAGAGATTATAATGCATATTTTTGGATTTACTTAAGCTTAAAAGTAGAAAATGAGGAGATTGGGCAAATTAAGGGTAGAAAAATAAGGGTTTGAAAAACAAACCGAGGGATACATGACCATCCAACACAGTTATGTTGCCCTCGTGTTGATTTACAAAGTGTACTGAAAGATACACGATCATTTAACACGATTGTGTTTCGACTATATTGAATCTAAAAGTCATGTTGAGAAATACATGACCTCTCAACATGGTCGTGTTTTGACCGTGTTGAATTAAGAGAAACACAATCTCTCAACACGACCGTATTCCAATCGTATTGAAGCCAAATCTCACTAAGAGATACACGACCCTTAACACGGTCGTGCACTAGCCCATGTTGAGCAACATGGCCATGTTAAGTGATGGACATTATCATTGTATATCAAATTATCTTCTTAATTAACCAAGTTCCACACAATCAAAACAATTAGTAAAACCTTAGATGACTTAATAGATTAAAAGGAATTGGGAGAAGTATACTATAATTGGATTAGTACTAAGAGGAATGTCTTGATGATCATACATATATCAACTTAGCTTAAGTTGGGACAAGAAGTACTTAAGGCTAAGATATTAGGTACATGTTTACTTTGTTTGTTATATGTGATTGTTAGAAAGCTATATAATGAGTTGTATGTGAAATAATGAAATGCTGAGACATAATGTGAATCATGTGGTATCATGAAGTAATGTAGTGTTATGTGAATGAAATGAGATATGTAGCTTGTGCTTGGCTCAACCTAAGTACCCACAGTGGTAGATCTTTGGGGGTCACCTCGATAATCGGTATGCCGTGTTGTCCCTAGTGGAGTCGTGTATCAAAATGATTTGAGGTAGATTAAGGTTAGACAGGCTTGCAGTGGTAGTTCCCATTAGGGTTAGATGGGGCCCGCAGTGGCAATTTCCACTAGGACAAATGTTGTGCATACTAGGGTCATGACTAACCCCATGTGTTATAATTCATTGTTGGTGTTGATGTGTGAACTAAATTGTGAATGTGTTGAGGATAAATGTTGTATACATACATGTGATATAAATGTGGTGTGTCATGCGCATGTGAGTATAGTACTCACGTATTGAGCTTAAGCTCACCCCCCTTCCTATATTTTTTTAGTTACAAATAAAAAATGATGAACAACTAGAGTATGATGAGAACGAAAACTTGGTAGGACATTACATGGATGAGATAGGAAGAGAACACTATTACTATGTGGAGGAAGAGTGATAAGAATTATAAATTATTGTAAATTGATGTTTTATTATTAAATTGAAATTATAGAGATAGATTGTAGCTTGAGACTTTGTAGTTATTAAATAATGAAATTTGGAATAACTCATTTGTGAGTCATTTATTTGATTTAGTTATAATAGTATAATGGATAATGTATATGAACAGGTTTTGAAGTATGTTGAAGTCTTGGAGTTTTAGCATGTCGCTCGATAGTAGTGACACGTGACGAGTAGTGGTGTTCCAGGTTCTAGGGCGTTACACATGGGTCTAGGAGCAAGCCAATAGCCTTTCTTGTGAGTAGTTTGCCCTATAATGGTTTCTTGCTCTGAATTGTTTGAGAAATTTCCATAAGACTTTCAAGACAATGTAAGAGAGAGAGAGGTTGAATTGTGAAATGAGCACCACAACAAGAAGTTGCACAACATGAAGCTATAGGGGTGTTTTGCGGCCATTGCGGTTTGAACCCAACATTGGAAAGCATACGCAAAGGTGTTTCAATGCTCTATAGGTAGGAATGTAACCGGAGCGGGTCGTAATAGGGTACTTGACCCGATAAAAACCCTATAAGGTTAAACTCTATAAGGTTTAGGGTTAAGTTTTGGGATATAGAATGAAACTAAATAGTGTTTAGGATTGAGTTATGAGATTTAGAAAAAACCCGATGGTAAAACCCGACTCGATTTTTTTTTAAATAATAAATTAATATTATAATTTATAATTGGTATATTTTATTTTATTATTTTTATATTTTTAATCAATATATTTTTATATTATATTTATTTTTATATTTAATTTCTCTTTTCTTTTTATCATAAATAGATTGATAATAAATTAAAAAAATAAAAAAAAAATTAATCGCCATTTGAGTCAGGTTTGGGTCGAGGTAAAAAAAAAAAACTTATCGAATCAAGACAAGTTTTAGGCATATATATTCTTTACCGGGTCGGGTTCGGATTTCAATAAACCCATCTCAAACCCTACCCATTTACATCTCAAGCCATTTTTCAGGAATTGAGGTTCAAAATGCGTGGTACATATGTGATGCATGGAAAATCAGCTTAGAGTTGGGAAATGAAATAGAAAGAGTGAACATCTCGAATGCCATGCGAAGATTGCTGCTAGACATCGAAGGGAAGGAAATAAGAAAGGGAGCTATAGCCTTCAAGAAGAAAGTAGAATCGAGTCTTGAAATGCACGGCTCCACCAGTTAGTTGAGCTTTATCAACTCATTTCAACTTCCATAGAAGTATCAAGTTGTTAGTCATTAATGTTTACAAGGTGCTACTACTTTGTAAAAGCCAATAAAGCTAAAATTAAACTTTTCTAAAATTATATAATACCTTATTATGACTTTTAAAGTGCTTTGGTCTTCATTTAATAACATCAAAAATATATGCAGTAACTCGCTAATCAATGTCACAATATTTCAAATTTGGATCACTTCCATGCAAATACATACCTTTCAATGAGCATTGCATTATTCCTAGATAAATGCCTATTTAAAAAATAAATAATCAATTAAGCATTATATCCACTAGCAAAAGCCATTAGAATTTTTATTTTAAAACAGAAGGCTCCGTCTAGTTAAGAAGATTGATAAGTTATTCTTTATAGCTTTATTTATTTAATTAACAGAATTAGACGATGATATAAAAAAGCTCAAAAATAGAAAATAGTACAATTTTACGGTAATTGGAAAGTTCAAGGTAAAACAATAATTAAGAAAACGAAACTAAAACTTTATTACAATTTTCACCATGAATACAGGAAGATACATGATAACATTCACAAAGTAAGCATATGTACATAACACTGACATACTTCAGACTCATGACTTCCATATACATCAGATTAAAAATAATAAATATTTCAAAAATTTCTTGGTCAATTTAACCAGAAATTTCAATGGCCTTGACCTCATGTTTCTTGACTTCTTTAGGAACAGTTATAGTAAGAACACCATTCTCCATGGAAGCCTTTATCCCTTCCATCTTCAAATTCTCCGGCAACCTGAACCTCCTCGTGAACTTCCCACTGCTGCGTTCCACCCGGTGCCATGTGTCGTTCTTGTCTTCCTTCTCCATGTTCCTCTCTCCACTTATCTGAAGAACCCTGTCGTCTTCAACTTCCACCTTCACTTCCTCTTTCTTGAGACCCGGCAGATCGGCCTTAAACACGTGAGCATCCTGGGTTTCCCTCCAGTCCACATGCGCATTGGCAAAAACGGCCGTTTCTCTAGGCAAAGAAAGTGAGGAATAGAAAGGAAAGTCCTTGAAAGGATCCCATACGTCAAGAACGAAGGGATCGAAAACGCCCCTGCTAGAGTTGCCGAAGAAGCTTGGAATCAATGACATCTATCTATATTTGGTGAATTATTCTACAAGAAACAAAACTAAAACTAGATGATTGTATGCTGCAGATTTCAGAATTCTCTTTGACTGCGGTTGTTCCGTTGACATGAATTATGGTGGGATGTGGATATATATAGATTTGGGTCAGATGATTCTAGGAGCATCTCGTAGGTTCTTCTTGCTTGACGTAGTCCAGAAAAATCCTACATCAACTGACATTCCATTCATTTCTGTTTCACTTTCTAGGGATTTCATGAAAAGTCGAGGCTCTACTAGACCGTTGTAGTTCTGCCTGGGCTCTTCAATGATATTCTGCATCAGCTTGGATTCCTACGTATGAGTACCTTGCATTAAGAGCCCAAGCCCATCCATAATGGCTTATGCATCATGCAATAGAGTCCAATAACGATGGGTTTTATTTGTCTTTTAACCAATGGATAATTATGGAAGAATAAAACTTGAAAAGTCAATGACGAAATACCATAATATCTGGAAGTACAATATTCGACTGATTTCATTTCAAGGCCTAGTAATACTTGGTTCGCCAGTTGTCCAAGTACATGTACTAGAATTTATTTTTAAATAAAAGTATCACAAGTTTTATAAAAGATATAAAGTTTGACAAAATTATATACCAAATGCAAAAGTTATACATGATTGAAATTAAAGTATAAAAATAATTTTTCTTTTTGATTTTTAAAATAATTTATTAAGAACAATTAAAATTCAAATTTATCTATTAAAATATAAAGTAATCTTATTTATCTATTGAAATATTCTTTAATCCTTATTAAAAAGAAATTAGCTAAACAAATCATAATATGAGGTCAAGATATTATAATAGCTGAACAATTAAAAAAAATAATCTATAAATAAATCTTAAAATTTAGAGAAAACTCCTAAAAATGATTTAAAAATCCTTGAAATTCTCCTAAAATATTTTTTAAATCCTAAGTACTCATATGGCCTAGGAAGTTCTTAAAGGAAAATAGACAACATTCAGTATTACATATGTTGTTAACTAGGATCTAATACCCATTGTATTTTAATGGGTTTTCAAACTATGTCCACATATGGATTATTGAGTGGGAAACCATATAAGTGTGTAAGTGGGGGAAATAAAATAAAATAATATTATTTATTTTTAAATTTGCGAAATAGCATATCCATAAAAATTATTCTAAAAATAGGTTGCAAAAACGTAAACCCAACCTATACCTTCAGCAATTTGTACTAAAGTTATAGACATAATCTGCATCTTTAAGCAAATTGCTTGAAGGCATAGATTGTGTTCGTGTTTTTAATGTAATTTTTTTTTAATTATTGAAAAAAATTATGAAAAATCATGTAAAGAAAATATAATTTTTTTTTTGAAAAAATGAAAAGTTTACATAAAAAATAACAAAATTTTAAAATTGTAAAAAATTATTGAAAAAATTTATCACATTTCTTTATACTTTATTTTATAATATACAAAAAAAAAGAAAAAAATTTAAATTCATTTCATCATAACTTAGTCTCTCTCTCTCTCTCTCTTATCAATCTAATAACCGACAACCTATGACAACATAATAATTTAACCCTCATAAAAATACCAAATGAAAACGTCATTTGGCTTTAACTATAGTAGACTCAAATTAGTCTTTTTTTCGATATATTATGGGCTTCATAACTTCATATAAGTGAAAAGTTATGACTCTTCAAAGTTGAAAAAAAAAAACGATGCCGATTTATTTTTCCAACTTTGAAATGTTATAACTTTTTACTTGTGTGAAGTTATGAATCCCATAATATAATAAAAAAGACTAATTTAAGTCTATTATATATTTGATCAAACAACAATTTTGTTTAGTATTTTTATAAATGTCAAATTATTATATTTTTATGAACTACTAGCTACTAGATTGATATATATATATATATATATATATATATAAAGACGAAGTTATGAAGAAATGGACTCAATTTTTTTTTCTTCTTCTTTTCATATATTGCAAGATAAAGCATAAATAGGTGTAATAAAATTTTTTAATAAATTTTTATAATTTTTAAATTTATGAAAATTATTTTTTCTATTATTTTTTATGTAAATTTTTATTTTTTTTAAACAAAAAAATTAATTTCTTTACATGATTTTTCATAATTTTTTCAATAATTAAAAAAAAATTGCACTAAAAGCATGGCTCGTATCCGTGTCTTCAATATAATTGTACTAAAAGCATAGATTATGTCCACACCTTTAGTTCAATGAGGAAGAACTAATTGAGATGGCCACGAGTCTAACAGCAAACTCATAGCCTTTCTCGTGGACAGTTCGGCTTGGAATGGTTTCATCAAATTATGACTTTAAGTAGATTAAGGTACTTTGATCTTCATCTCCTACATCAGAAATATAAGCTCGTTAATCAATTTTACAATCTTTTGAATCAATGGATTCCTTCAATGCAAAAGGTAAATGCCCATGGAATAAATAATTAAGCATTATATAAAGTAGCAAAAGCCATTAGGATTTCTATGTAAATGAAAACATTCTATCTTGTCAAGAAGATCAAATTAGTCATTGATTATAGTTTTATATATTCAAGTAATAGAATTAGACGCTGATATTAAGCTCGGATACTAAAACAGAGCAATTTTATGGTAATTGGAAAGACCATAGTAAAATGACAATAAGAAAACGAACTAGAACTTTATTACATTTTTTTTTACCATAGATACACACACGATGATACATGAGGACCACAAAGCAAGCGTCAGTGCGTAACAATGACACCCTTTAGACTCGTGACATCCATATATATCAAATTGAAAGTAATAAATGTTTCAAAAATTTCTTAGCCAAATTAACCAGAAATTTCAATGGCCTTGACCTCAGGTTTCTTGACCTCTTCTTTGGGAACTGTTACGGTAAGAACACCATCCTCCATGGAAGCCTTTATCCCTTCCATCTGCACATTCTCCGGCAACCTGAACCTCCTCATGAACTTTCCTCTGCTGCGTTCCACCCGGTGCCACGTGTCGTTCTTGTCTTCCTTCTCCATGTTCCTCTCTCCAGTTATTTGAAGAGCTCTGTCATCTTCGACTTCCACCTTCACTTCCTCTTTCTTGAGACCAGGCAGATCGGCCTTGAACACATGAGCATCTTGGGTTTCCCTCCAGTCCACGCGTGCATTGGCAAAAGCGGCCGTTTCTCCAGGCATAGAAAGTGAAGACGAGAAAGGAAAGTCCTTGAAAGGATCCCAAACATCAAGAGAGAAGGGATCGAAGACGCTTTTGCTAGAGTTGCGGAAGAAGCTTGGAATCAACGACATCGTTCTATCTTTGGCAAATTACTCTATAAGAAACAAAACGAAAACTGGAAGATTATGTGTTGCAGATTTTAGAACTTTCTTTGCTTGAAGTTGTTACGTTAACATGAATTATGGTGGGATGTGGTATATATAGATTTGGGTCAAATGATTCTAGGGTTATCCCGTAGGTTCTTCTTCCTCGACGTTGTGCAGAAAAATTCTTCGTCAACCGATATTCCTTTTATTTCTGTTTCACTTTCTAGGAAATTCATGAAAAGTCGAGGTTCTACTAGCTGTTGAAGTTCCCCTTGGGCTCTTCAATCATATTCCGCATCAACTTGGATTCCCACATGTAAGTACCTAACGGGAAGGGCCCAAGCCCATCAACGCATCGGTGAGGTGAGACCCAACGGATTCGTATGGCTTGATGTATCATGCAGTACTGTCCAATAGCGATAGAGTTTTATTATTTTATTTTCTTTAAACCAAAAGGATAATTATGGAGTCACAAATTTTGAATTAGAACCGGAATACTACGAAAGACAATAAAAAACATTATACTATACGGGAGTAAATTATTTGGCAAGTCTGGACAATTTTCATTTCACAGCTAAATGATGCTTGGTTTACAAAAAGTATGAATAAATAAACAACAATGGTTAACTTCCTATTAGCGATTGAAAATATATGTGTTAAATTGTAAAAAAAAAATAAAAATTTGGATACTAAATTAACAAAAGTTTGTAGTACAAACACTTACAGTTTCTTCATATAGACTTCAAGTGTTATCTCTTGCCTTTATTTTGCATATATCATTTCTATTTGGAAATAAGTCCTCTAAGATTACTTTTCTCTAAAGTTCCTGAATTTACAAAATAATTGTTAGAATTGGCTGTATTTTTGAGATGGCTTATGATATTATCATGACATCATCATTTTTTTCATAATCTCAATTATTAAGTATATGTAGTGATACCTTAAAAAATAATTTTAAGAAACTTTATGAGTAGTAATTTTAAATAAGCCAAATTCTTTTCTATTTTTATTTGGATTGGAGAATTTCAAAACATTTCATTTATTTATTACTCAATATCCAAACAATAGAGGACACTTTAGAAAGGAAAAAGAAAAAAAGAAAAAAAAGATTAGAACCTCAACGCATTACTCAACAGCACCGAGTTCGGACGTCAATCAGTTCCTTCATATAAACAATAGAATCATACATACATTCAAGATATTTCAGATACATACATAGGTCAAGACAAAAAAAAAAAAAAAAAAAAGCATGAGATGAAGAAGGAGAATACAACTCAAGCCACTATTCCACAAGGACTATGCATACTTTTCAAGATTCAAATCAAATTCTAACAAAATTGTGTGAGAGAGAAGTCAACTTCAACTTGGCCTGTGATAAAGTTTTCATTGGAGGAGCGAAATTTTCAAGGGTTTGATTTGAATATTATGTACATTAAGTAATTGTGTGATGTTTCTTCCACTACTACGCTGGGAAATTTCATGTATGAACTGATTTTATTATGGTACTAAACAGTTTGATATATCGTCTATATATAAATACTTATGGCTAGAATTTTACTAACATTATTCATATATTAAGTTGTAGTTGAATTGATGAAATCTCGATCTATACAAGTATTTTCTTTCGTTATAAACCCTTCTATAAATAGTAGTTTAGTTGTATAGCTCCAATAAGCAACCACTTTCCTCACTATCATTCCTAGCTTCTTTCTATGAAGGAAGTAAATAAATAAATCAATAACTATCTCTTTACATCCGCCGGAATGTCCAAGCCGCATGCACCTATCGGTGGTAGTATACCCATTCCAGGGCCACATAAGTCCCATGCTTTAACTAGCCACCATACTTCATTCAGAAGGCTTTTCATTAACTATTGTCCATACTTAACTCAACTCACCCAATCCTTCCAATCATCCACATTTCAAATTTGTATTGACACAAGATGACTTGCACGAAAACAATCTTCCTATTGGGGATTTTACAATACCTATAGCAGCCATCAATAGCAACTGCAAAGCGGAATAAGATAAGCACTGTAAGAATATAGTTGGTGTTATTTATGACAGTTTTATGCACTTCGCACAAAAAGTGGCAACTGAATTGGATTTGCCTTTCATATGTGCGAGAATTAGTGCTATAGCAATAATGCTTTCCCATGTAGCTTTTCGTTAGATAGAGCAAGAAGGTTATACAACATTTCAAGGTAACATATTATCTTGGTTAAAGGAAAAATACACTAGGATAAAAACAAACTAAGAAGGCATACTTCGGTTGATGTTTCAATTGTAATTGATAATATAATCAACTGATCTTAACACCTCCCACCTAAATCAAGTGGATATTAATAGATCATGTTTATTTTGTGAAAAATGTTTTATATGGTTAATCATATTTGTTATAATTAAAACTATGCTTTTGTCAATATTGTCACATTAATATGAAGAGATCACAAATACTAATGATTTTTAACCTTAAGTTATAATATGAAAACCTTAATAAAACTACCATTCCTCATCAAGTGCCAAAATTAGTTGTCTCTATACCATTAGAGAGAATCGCAAAACATTATTTTGATTGCAAAAATATGTATAAGTATTTTAACATAGTTCTCACTTCTTTTCCATCATGTGCTAAAGTATATAAAATATTCCTATCATGTTAAGTAACATAATGATCATATAAGAACAAAAGTAGAAGCAAAAATTTGGATTGTGTATATTCTTCCAGCCATTACAAACAAATGCACGAATTTTCCTTTGTTTCTCCTTGGTACTTCTAAGCCCTCTCTTGTTAAAAAACGATGGTGTATTTTCTAAAGTGAGTAAGTAGAACTAAGGACCCTAACCGAAAGATTATATCCCAAATATATCTTTTATCATCATAGATCTTAATCGACATGATCCAAGCTTAGATGCAAGATTTTCTTACATGGATATGCATGTGTAGATATGCATCAAATCATATCTTGAATAGATTTCCTGGAAAAATAGCACAATATCCAGATGAGAATCTGGATCCAAGAAATTCCGACATTCTCCCATTTGGTCCATTTATCCCAATATCAACACAATAAGAAACAAAATATATGAATCATGACTATAGGTCCTCTTATAACGAGTATTATCATCCATGTATTACAATATATTAGGTCTCTCAATACCAGCTTTTAAACTTAATAAATAAACCATATATTCATTCTAGGTCCAATCTTAATGACATTTCTTAAAACAAATGAATACACAAAATGTGCACACATAACCAAAGAAGAAATATCAACTAAATAAGAGTTGCATTGAAATATCAAATGCATGTACAATGAAAAATTACATCATGGAACCAAGT
Organism: Laguncularia racemosa; assembly: GCA_037954665.1. NCBI lineage: Eukaryota > Viridiplantae > Streptophyta > Magnoliopsida > Myrtales > Combretaceae > Laguncularia > Laguncularia racemosa. The sequence goes on from JBBMOL010000072.1 coordinate 2,740,111, forward strand.
CCCATTCTTACTACATGATCTTTAAAATTCTTCGGTGACATGCCTTTAGTTAAAGGATCAACTATCATTAACTCAGTACTAATGTGCTCAATGACCACTTTCTTTTCCTTAATACGCTCTCTTATGGCTAAGTACTTGATGTCGATATGTTTACTTCGATTACTGCTTTTATTGTTCTTAGCCATAAATATAGTAGCTAAGTTATCTTAATACAATCTCAATGGCTTAGAAATAGAATCAATAATTCTAAACCTAAACATGAAACTCTTCAACCATACATCATGTGAAGTAGCCTTAAAATAAGATACAAACTTGGCCTCCATAGTGAAAGTAGCAGTCAAGTTTTGCTTTGCACTCCTCCAAGACATAGCTCTACCGATATGCATGAAAATGTAACCAAACGTTGATTTACGTGAATTAACACAACCAACAAAGTCTACATCAAAATATCCAATGACCTCCAGATTGTTAGTTCGTCTATACATGAGCATAAAATCCTTTGTTCGTTGAAGGTATCTCATTACCTTCTTTGCAACTCTCCAATGGTCAATACTTGGGTTACTTTCATATCTCCCTAACGTCCCAACATCAAATGCAATGTCAGGTTTAGTACAAACCTAAGAATACATTAGGCTTCCAACAACTAATGCATATGAGATGTTTTTCATTTGTTCTCACTCAAGCTTATTTTTGGGGCATTGGCTTAAGGTCAATCTATCACCTTTCATAATGAGTGCTACACTTAGTGAACAATCCTTTATCCAAAATCTCTCTAAAACTTTGTTGATATAGGTCTCTTGAGACAAATCTAAAATGTCTCGAGATCTTTCCCTATAGATCTTAATGCCAATGACATAAGATGTCTCACCCATATCCTTTATATCAAAGTCCTTCGAGAGGAATTGTTTTATCTCTTATAGCAAACTCTTATCATTGGTTGCAAGAAAAATATCATTCACATACAGCACAAGAAAACAAATTTTGCTCCCACTGTCCTTTTGGTATATACATTGATCCATAATGTTCTCTTCAAAACCAAATGAAGTGATGAAATTTCAAATACCATTGATAGAAGGCTTGTTTTGATCCATATATGGATTTATTAAGCTTACAAACTAAATGCTCATCATTACTAGTGGAGAATCCTTCAGGTTGTTTCATGTGAACTTCTTCCTCTAGATTACCATTAAGGAAGGTTGTTTTCACATTTATTTGGTGTAACTCCAAATCAAAATGTGCAACTAATGCCATAATTACATGAAGGGAATCTTTCTTAGATACAGGAGAAAATGTCTTCGTGTAGTCAATTCCTTCCCTCTAAGTGAATCCTTTAGTAACGAGTCTTGCTTTATATTTCTCAACGTTGCCTTATAAGTCTTTCTTTGTTTTTAAGACCTATTTGCAGCCAATGGCTTTTATACCATCAAGCAACTTGACGAGATTCCAAACTTTATTAGATGGCATTGAATCTACCTCTTGTTTCATGGCATTATACCACAAGTTCGAATTCTCAAAACTCATGGCCTGTGAAAATGTCTTAAGAACATTTTTGGCTCCAACATTGTAGTCAAACTTTTGTAAAGACACAACATAGTCACTAGGAATTGCTGATCTCCTTACTTTAGGAGATCTTCTCAATGCTGCATCAACATTCTCTCGAGGAATAGGATCACGTTGTTCAGCCGGTTATTCAACAGCTTCAAACATTTGTTGAACTTTAGCATCTACTGGATCAAGATCAGCATTTTATGGTACCTCTAGGGCTAGCTTTTCAACACAAATCTGTGCTAGAGGCGTATTGTTAACAACAACAATCAGCCCACTACTTGAAGTGGCACATTGAGCATATGATCCTTCTCAAAACTAGGCCCTTGAGATTGATCACTCCCATTAATCAAGTAATTCTTAAGAAATTTTTCATTTCTTAATTCCGCAAACTTAGTGCTATGAGATGGACAATAAAATTTATATCCCTTAGACTTTTTGGCATATCGAATGAAATATCCACTAATAGTCCTTGGGTCCAACTTCTTCTCATATGGATTGTAGACTCTTACTTTAGATAGACATCGCCAAATGTGTACATGTCACAAACTCAGTTTCCAACCTTTGAATAACTCAAATGGCATCCTTTCAACAGCTTTGGTTGAAACTCGGTTCAATATATACGCAACTATTTTAAGAGCTTTAGTTCATAATGGGTTAAGAAGTTTAGAGCTTACAAGCATGCTCCACACCATGTCCAATAATGTTTGATTTCTTCTTTCAACTACTCTATTTTGATATGGAGAGCTAGGTAAACTGTATTGGGCAACAATCCCATTTTCTTGAAGAAACTTATCAAATGGACCAGTCGCTTGTCCACTCTCTATGCATCTACTATAGTACTCTTTGCCTCTAGGATCTCACGATTTTAATTTGTTTTCCACATGGTTTCTCTACTTTAGCTTTAAACACTTTAAAAGTATCTAGCGCTTCATTCTTGTTGTTAAGAAAGTAAAGATACATGTATCGTGAGTAATTATCTATGAAAGAGACAAAATACCAATTGCAATACGCATTCATGTCTGGACTACAAATGTCAGTGTGTATGATTTCCAATAATTCAGAACTTCTCTTAGTACCCTTTTTTGACTTGTTAGTCTGTTTTTCTTTAATACAGCTTATACAAGTCTCAAAGTCAGTGAAATCTAAAATACTAAGTATCCCATCATTCACTAACATTTTAATTCTATTAATGGAGATATGTCTTAATCTGCGATGCTGCAACATAGAGGATTCTTTATTCATAACACATCATTTAGTGCCAACCTTTTCTTAAACATGCATTATAGCATGATTATCATCATTTTGTAAATTAAGTAGAAAAAGACCATCAGGCAAGGTATCATATCTAATAACATCAGATTTATAAATAAATTAAATCTAAAGTATGAAAAGTTAAAGGAAAAACCATCTAACACAAGTTTAGAAACTGAAATTAAATTCCTAAAATAATCAAGGATATAAAATGTCTTTTTCAAATTTAAAATGTAACCACTACTTAAAACTAAGCTGCACGTTTCAATAACCTTCACATGTGAGGACATCTCATTACCTGAATAGATGTTGTGCTCACTTCCCACTAGCTTCTGTAGGTCTTTTAAGTCCTGCAATGAGTTCGTCACATGGATTGTAGAACCAGGATCAATCTACCATGTGTCATGATTAACATTAATCATATTGGATTCATAACAGACAAGTGAAAATTGAGTACCTTTCTTATTAAGCCACTGCATGACCTTGGAGCAGTGTTTCTTCATGTGTCCCTTCTTTTTACAGAAGAAGCACACAATCTCCTTCTTTATGTCATTTATGGGAGGAACTTTCCCTTTCCTCTTGTCTTTAGCTTGATCCTTCCTATTACTCTTTCCATAAGTAGTTAAATTTACCCTTTTCTTCTCCTTCTCCTCCATAAGTAGTCTGCCCTCTTCTTGAACACACATGGTCAACAACTCATTAATTAACCATTTATCTTTATGTGTGTTGTAAGATATCTTAAATGGGTCATACTCTTGAGGTAAAGTGCAAAGGATGTAGTGAACTAGGAAAGATTTTGATAACATAGCTTCCAATTCCTTCAATTGGGCCGTAATATCCCTCATGCACATGATATGATCACGTACACCCTTAATGCCGGTGAGCCTCAGAGTCAAAAGCTCTATAATTAGGGTATTATCTATTGCCTTATCTAAAGTAGCAAATTGCTCATCAATGGCATTTAGCAAATCTTGGACTCTTTGATAATGCTTGACGAAGCCCCTTATACCAGTAGAATTTTTATTCTTTATGAATATAACTGACAAGTGAATAGATTGCTCCCATTTTTCATAAAGACTTATTACATCTAGAGTGTTGGTTTCAATTATTGTAGGAGGCTCCGGTTTCCTTATAGCATAATCAATGTCCATTCATCCTAAATGAAGAAGAACTCTCTCCTTCTAAACTTTATAGTATTCTTCCTTAAGTTTAGGAACATCACATCACACATCAGAAAAATTGATAGGTTAAACTGCTACAATAATTAAACATACATGCTCATGTTACAAAAAATTTTTAGGCTAATTTAGTTATGTCATGTTCTATCAATGTAAAATCATGCTAAAGTATGAATCTAGTGACATAAAACTTGCTTGTGGGCTAAAGTTCTAATTCAATTAGATTCATCCGAAGTCTTACGATAAAACCATCAAATCATGTTCCTTTTCCTAATCCATGTGGATAAATTAGAAAATATAATTTGATATTTTATCTTAATTAATCATACATAACATAATAAAAATTCTCGTGGGATAAGATTTATTATATTATGTATAATTAATCACAACTAATGTTTATTTTCACATGTGATCCTATCATCCTTAATTTATACAATTTTAATTGATTAAAGATGTTGTGGCTACTCTTTAATTAATTGAAATTATATGGATCACATAAACAGAAACTAAATCCTTAGGCTCAATTATTGCAAAAAACGTAAGCAATAACTTATGAACTTAACTCTAACCTATTTATATCATCTAATCAACATTACATGTATAATAACAAACCATAAAACATACATATAATCAAATAATAATATAAGCATATATAATGATAATTAAATTCATAGAGAGCCAATAAGAATTAATTTACTTTAATAACCAATACTAATAAATTTCAATATGTAAAATTATTTACTTTATGTTATCTACATAATTAACAATAAATAATGTAGATATATGAAAATTTAATTTTCATCAAGTGTCAAAAATTGTGATTTAAAGCCCATCAATTTTATAATAAAATTGGCCGAAAAGGTTCATGAAAAGTAGCTTAGCCCAGTTGGCTGAGGCTGATCTCTACGCCATGAACAGGAAAAGGTTCAATGGTTAGGAGTTTGAATCAAACTAGGTGTATTTTGCACGCCCTTATTTTTTAAATAGGCGCATGTAATGTACGTGCGGGGCTTGGCACGTGACCACGCATTAGCGGGAAAGGCTTTGGTTGATGAGACAACTTAGGTCTTTAGCTCAAGTCCAGTAAAGAGAAATCAAAACCAAGCTTAAGGGATCAGTTTGTGGGTTTTAGCTACTGACGTGAGATCTTTTTTTTTTTTTGTTTCAAGTCGACTTAAGTTTAAGTCATCTTCTACCTTTAGCTGGGTCACTGCAACTCGATTCCGACCCATAATTTTTTTGTCTTTTTAGATCTCAAAATTAATGTTTTAAAGCCTAGAATGCATGGAATTTGATTTTCTATCAATCTCTAATTTTATTAAGACTAAAAAACATCAAATTTAAACTAAACCAAAACAAAGAAAAGTAAAGGTATTTTCAGGAAAAAGAAATTGCTCTGATACCAACTGTTAGAGTGTATAAAATATTCATATCATGTTCGGCAACATAATGAATATATAAGAACAAAAGCAAAAGCAAAAATTTGGATCGTGTATATACCTCCAGCCATTGTAAACAAACACACAATTTTTTTTTTTTTTGGCTTGGTACTTTTAAGCCCTCTTTCGCTAAAAAATGATGGTGTATTTTCTGAAGTAAGTGAGTGGGATTAAAGACCCCAATCGAAAAGATCATATTTCAAATATATCTTTTACCATCATAGATCTTAATCAACATAATCCAAACTTAAATGCGAGATTTTCTCGTGTGGATATGCATATGTAGATATGCATCAAATCATATCTTAAATGGACCATATCTTGAATAGATTTCTTGAAAAAATCACATAATGTTCAGATGCGAATCTGGATCTAAGAAATTCTGACATCATGGACTAGGAAAACGTTAAGAAAATTTATATACCAAAAACAATGTCCTTTTAGTGGAGAAAATAGTTAACTAGGTCTAAGGTACTATCAACTAGTATACTTGATAATTGATTATCATTAAGGTGTGATGGACTATTGTAAGAGATCTTGGTTGATGCTCTCGAGTGGTGAGGTAATAGTGATAGTCCTTTAGACCCTACCTCGTTAAGAAATTCAAAATGTGTTTAGTATTTAGAACTCATTAATGAATTTTTGCAGATTCCTTATCTTAAGATCAAGTTTCTGAATTACAATTCAATGGACTTAAGGACATCCTTGTACCAATAGCTCCCAATCAATCAAATGCCTTACTACAACTCTAAGTTAATGTAACAGATGCTATGAGAAACTCTACTACAATCATAGTGAACGCAATAGATTTCCTAGAGATATAAACACTCTTGAAGATTAAGGAATATTATTTCTTAGCAAGAATTTTCCTATTGGTCCATTCCACAAGATCACACCATCCTACTTCACTTTACTCCTAAAAGAAGACAACAAGTGCTTATCTTGGCTTGACAAACAAACTTAAAGGTCAGTTATATGTGTTAGTATTGGAAGCATGGCTATCATCCATGAGGAAGAACTAATTGAGATGGCTATAGGTTTTGCCGCAAGCCAATAGCCTTTTTTGTAGGTGGTTCACCCTGAATAAGTTTTTGGCTCTAAATGGCTTGAAAAACTACCAAGAGACTTTTAAAGCACCATAGGAGAGAGAGGTTGCATTGTGAAATGGGCACTGTAATGGGAGGTTTTGCAACACGAAGCTATAGGGGTGATTTAGAGCCACTATGGTTGGAACTTACATTGGAAAGCATATGCAAAGGCATTCCAATGCTCTATAAGCCATTGTTTAAGGATCAAATTTTGAATGTGAGGTACATATGTGATGTTTGGAAGATCTATTTGCAATTAGGAAAAAGAGAAAACATCAAGAATGTAATATGAAGACTAATGGTTGACATTGAAGGGGAGGAAATAAGAAAGAGAGCTATAGCCTTCATGAAGAAAGCAAAAGATAAAGTCTTGAAATACACGGTTTCATCTTTGTTTCAATCAATGAGTTAGTTGGGCATATCAGCTCATTTCAACTTCCAAAGAAGCATCAAGTTGTTAATTAATGTTTGCCAAGTGCTACTGCTATAATCATCAAGTTGAAATAAAACTATTTTGAAATCATATGTTCTTTATTCATGACTTTAGTTACATTAAGGTGCTTTGATCTTCATCTACTATAGCAGAAAGATAAGCAGCGATCCGTTAATCAATCTTACAATCTTTCGAATCACTCAATCACTTTGATGCAAATATATACTTGTCTATGAGCATTGCGCAGAAGAAATTCATAATTTTACTTGCTTCTATATAGATGTCTACAAATAAACATTGTGTCCTCTAGCAAAAACCATTATAATTCTTATTTTAAATTTAAAGATTCCCACCTTGTCAAGAAAATTAATTAAATATTCATTATAGCTTCATTTATTCAATTAGCCAAATTAGACGATGATGTATTGATATATAGCTCGGAGATATAGAGCGAAGCAATTTTACAGCAGAGTATAGTAACTATTAAAAAATTGAAACTAGAACTTTATTACAATCTTTACCAAGAGGCAAGAGGCATGAAGATATTCACAAAGTAAGCATCGGTGCATGACAACCATGTACCTCAGATCAAAACTAATACATATTTAAAAAATTTCTCAGCCAATTTAACCAGAAATTTCAATGGCCTTGACGTCAGGTTTCTTGAACTCTTCTTTGGGAACAGTTACGGTAAGAACACCATTCTCCATAGAAGCCTTTATCCCTTCCATCTTCACATTCTCCGGCAACCTGAACCTCCTCATGAACTTTCCACTGCTGCGTTCCACCCGGTGCCACGTGTCGTTCTTGTCTTCCTTCTCCATGTTCCTCTCTCCAGTTATTAGAAGAGCTCTGTCATCTTCGACTTCCACCTTCACTTCCTCTTTCTTGAGACCAGGCAGATCGGCCTTGAACACATGAGCATCCTGGGTTTCCCTCCAGTCCACACATGCATTGGCAAAAGCGGCCGTTCCTCTAGGCATAGAAAGCGAAGACGAGAAAGGAAAGTCCTTGAAAGGATCCCAAACGTCAAGAGAAAAGGGATCGAAGACGCTCCTGCTAGAGTTGCGGAAGAAGCTTGGAATCAACGACATCGTTCTATGTTTGGTAAATTGCTCTACAAGAAACAAAACAAAAAACTGGAAGATCGCGTGTTGCAGATTTCAGGACTTTCTTTGCTTGAAGTTGTTATGTTGACATGAAACATAGTGGGATGTGGATATATATAGATTTGGGTTAGATGATTCAAAGATTATCTCGTAGGTTTGTTCTTGCTTGACGCTGTCCAGAAAAACCCTTCCTATTCATTTCTGTTTCACTTCCTAGGAATTTCAGGAAAAGTCGAGGTCCTGCTAGACCGTTGGATTGGCGTTCTGCTTCTGCTTGTGCTTGGGCTCTTCAATAATATTCTGCATCAGCTTGGATTCCTACATGTGAGTACCTTGCGGTAAGAGCCCAAGCCCATCAATAAATCGGTGAGACCCAATGGATTCGTATGGCTTATGTATCGTGCAATACCGTCCAATGGGCGATGGGGTTTTATTATTTTACTTTTTTAACTGACGGATAATTATGGAAGAACAAATTTGAAAGTCAGTGATGAAATATCATATTATGTGGAAGTATAATATCCCACGAGTCTAGAAAATTTTCGTTTGGAAGCCACATAATACTCAATATGCAAGTTATGACTTAAATTTTTCTTTGGTTTCTGCTGTCCACCAAATACATATATTAGAACTTATTTTTAATTAAAAATAAGTGTTATGAGTTTTCTAAAAATAAAAAGTTTGCTAAAATTATATACCGAATGAAGAAGTTATGCATGATTAAAGTTACAAGTATAAAAATAATTTTTCTTTTTAATTTTCAAAATATAAGTACAAGCACTTATAATATTTTTATTCCATAAACTTTTAAAGAGTTCTACGATATAATAATTATATAGTATAATTATTTTGTATTATTAATAGCCTTTCTTACACTATGACTAGGGGTATTATACTATATAATAACAAGCATAGTCAATAACTACATTAAAGCTATCAACTGCTATTTTGCACCGTAATTGGGTTTTATTTGTAGTATATTTGGGAAGACAAAACTATAACAAAGAGAAATGATTATATGGTATAGTCATTTTTAAGTGGCTGCATCTTAGAATTTCTTTAAACTCTCTAATTGTTATCTTTTCTCATTATTTTGCATATATCATTTTTATTTCTATTTGGAACCAAGAATTTGAAACATATGGAAATTTTCCTTTATTTAGTATTAGGTACCCAAACAATAGAGAACAATTTAGAAAGGAAAAAAAAAATCAGAACCTTATCCCATTCCTCAAAAACACGAAATCCCGACAATATAGTCATAAGGAAATTAATTCCAACATATAAGCAATGGAATCATATGTACATTCAAGATATTTAAACACTTGCATGCATCAAACCAAAAATAAATAAATAAATAATTAAAAAAAAAAAGATTCAAACCACTATTCCACGAGGACTTGCACACTTTTCAAGACTCAAATCAAAGTCCAAGAAAATTGTATAAGAAAGAGAAGCTAACTTCACCTTGGCTGATAAAGTTTTCATTGAAGAAGCGAAATTTTCAAAGGTTTGGTTTGAATATTATGTGCATCAATTAATTGCGTGACACATCTTCTATTACTGCTGTGAAAATTCATGTGTAGATTAAATTTATAAACACACCAAACAGTTTTGATATATTATTTATATGTAAATATTTATGGCTAAAATTTTATTAACGTTATTCGTATATTACATATCATTAATTTATAGTTGACTTTATGAAATCTTGATCTATATAAGTATATTCTTTCTTTAGGAACCCTGCTATAAGTAGTAGATTAGTTGTATAGCTCCAATGAGCAACCACTCTTCTCAAAATTATAACGTCTTTCTAAGGTGAAAGTAATTAAGCAAATCAATAACTATCTTCTTACATCCATTGAAATGTCCAAACCGCGCCGCCCAGTGAGGGTATTATACCCTTTTTAGGGCCATATAAGTCCCATGCTTCAACTAGCCATCATATTCCAGTCAAAAGGTTTCTCAAAAACTATTGTTCATACTCAACTCAACTTACCTAATCCTTCCAATCATCCTCATTTCGATCTTGTACCAACACCAGATGACTTGCATAAAGGCAATGTTCCTCTAGTGGATTTTACCGCAACTATAGTAGCCATCGATACAAACTGCAAAGTGGCAATTGAATTGGATTTACCTTACATGTGTATGAGAACTAGTGCCGCAGCTGCATTGCTTGCTTTGCAATTTTTCGCAAGGTAGAGCAGGAAGGTTATACAACATTTAAAAGTAACATATTGTCTTGGTAAACCAAAAATACACTAGGATTGAAACAGACTAAGAAGGCATACTTTGTTTGATGTTTCAAGTGTAATTGATAATATAATCAACTAATCTTTAATACCTCCCACTTCCACCTAAATCAAGTGGATATTGATAGAGCATGTTTGGTTTTACGGAAAATGTTTTATATGGTTATTTATATTTGTTATAATTAAAACTACGCAATTATCAATATTTTTGCATTAATATGAAGAGGTCGCAAATACTAATGGCTTTTAATCTTAAGTTATAATACAAAAGCCTCAAAGAAATTACCATTCCTCATCAAGTGTCAAAACTAACCATCTCTATTGATATTGTATAATTTTATAGAGTATTGCAAAACATTATCATACTGCAAAAATATATACAAATATTTTAACATAGTTCTCACCATATTTTCCATCATAGACTAAAAACTTTAAATAGCTTTGTATCCCTTTCGAGAGAGAAAATAGTCAACTAGGTTGACTAGTATGCTTGATAAATGATTATTAGTAGGGTGAGATGGTGCTCTAGGCCCTACATCTATTTGTTCATTGGAATGTGTTAAGTCTTCATAACTCATTTATGAATTTTGCAAATTCCTCATCATCAAGTTTCTAAATTACAATCCAATGGACTTAAGAACATCCTCGCACCAATAGCTCCTAATCAATCTAACACCTTATTGTAACTTTAGGCTAATATAACAAATACTATGAGAAATTCTATAGCAATCATAGTGAACACAATATATTTCCCAGAGACAGAAACACTCTTGAAGATTAAAGATTAATATTTCCTAACAAGAATTTTTCCTATTGGTCCATTCCATAAGATAGTGCCATCTTCCTCCACTTCACTTCTAAAAGAAGACGACGCTTATCTTGGCTTAACAAACAAACTTTAAGGTCAATTATATATGTTAGTATTGGTAGCATGGTTATCATCGATGAGAAAGAACTAATTGAAATAGTTATAGTTCTAGTTATGGGCTAATAGCCTTTCTTTTGGGTGGTTTGCCTTAGATTAGTTTTTTGCTTTGAATGGTTGAAAAACTATCAAGAGACTTTCAAAGCACTACAGGGGAGAGAGAGAGAGGCTGCATTGTGAAACAGAACCACAACGGGAAGTTTTGCAACATGAAGTTGTATGGGCATTCTAAAGCCACTGTAGTTGGAGCTTGACATTAGAAAGCATATGTGAAGGCATTTTGATGCTCTATAGGCCATTTTTTGGGGATCAAGTTTTGAATGCAAGGTACATATGTGATGTTTGGAAGATCAGTTTGGAGTTAGGAAATGAAATAGGAAGAGGAAACATTGCGAATGCAATAAGAAGACTAATGGTGGATATTGAAGGGAAGTAAATAAGAGAGAGAGCTATATCCTTCAAGGATAAAGCGGAATCGAGTATGGAAATACACAATTCCACGATTGTTTCATTAAACCATTTAGTTGAGCATATCAACTCGTTTTAACTTCCAAGGAAGCATCAAGTTGTTTATTAATGTTTGCTAAGAGATGCTACTACATTCATAAAACTTATATAAAACTATTATGAAATTATATGTCCTTTACTCATGACTTTAGTTATATTAAAGTGCTTTGGTCTTCATCATACACAAAGAAGATAAGTATCAACTCATTAATTGATCTTACAATCTTTCAAATCATTTAATCACTTTAATGCAAATATATACCTCTTTCCAACATTGCACAAAAGACATTTTTAATTTTGTTTGTTTTTATAAAGATGCCTACAAATAAACATTATGTCCTTTAGCAAAAGCCATTAAAATTCTTATTTAAAATTAAAGATTTCCTTCTATTAGAAAATCAATTAAATATTCATTGTACTTTCATTTGTTCAATTAGCAAAATTCAATGATGATATTGATATATAGCTAGGACATAGGAGAAACAAAACAAAGCAATTTTACAGCAGGGTAAAGTAACAATTAAGAAAATAAAACTAGAACTTTATTACATTCTTTATCACAGATAAAAGAAGATTCATGAAGACATTCACAAAGTAAGCATGACATCCATATACATCAGATCAAAGCTAAAAAATATTTCAAAAATTTCTCAACCAATTTAACCAGAAATTTCAATGGCCTTAACCTCAGGTTTCTTGACCTCTTCTTTAGGAACGGTTATAGTAAGAACACCGTTTTCCTTGGCGACCTTTATCCTGTCCATCTTTACATTCACGAGCAACCTAAACCTCCTCGTAAACTTTCCACTGCTGCGTTCCACCCGGTGCCATGTATTGTTTTTGTCTTCCTTCTCCACATTCCTCTCTCCACTAATCTGAAGAAACCTGTCGTCTTCGACCTTTACCTTCACTTCCTCTTTCTTGAGACCAGGCAGATCAGCCTTAAATAGGTGGGCGTCCTATGTCTCCTTCCAATCTACATGTGCATTGCCAAAACCAGCGGTTTCCCTAGGCATAGAAAGCGAAGAAGAGAAAGGAAAGTCCTTGATAGGATCCCACATGTCAAGAGAGAAAGGATCAAAGGCGCTCTTGCCAGAGTTGCCAAAGAGCCTTGTAATCAACGACATCTTTTAAGCTTGATGAATTATTCCACAATATACAGAAAAAAAGGAGGAGGAAAATTGTGGCTTGACATTTCATTTTCTAGGAAATTCATGAAAAATCGAGGTTCTGCTAGAGCTTGACCGTTGAAATTCTGCCTAGGCTACGTAATCCACATCTAATTGGAAGAGCCTAAGCCCATCAATGAATGCATTGGTGATATCAACAATATCTCATCCTTTTTAATTGAGCATAATGTCAATAACAATGGGATTAGCTTTAGAATCAGAACCGCTAGGAACTATTTTACGTGATTCTCTTTTAGGAATGGATCGTTGTGGGCCTAAGAAAAATTTTCATACCATATTAACCATTCTTTAGAAATTCCTCAAAAAAGAAATTTAATTTCCATGTCTTTTCTCCAGCCTTTCTCAACACATTTCAAGATAGAATTCCTTCTTCAAACTTTTCAGTTGCTCCTTCACTAATAATGTCATATTCAGTACATGAAAATAGTCAACGTAAAAATGATAGGATGGATTAGAAGAAACTAGCCAACATTGCATCCATGTTATAGGAAGTACTTAAAAATATTTAATAAATGTAAAGTCGCAATGCGTATATAAAAAATAAATATAATATTATAATAAAAAATTAAAACATAAAATAATTATTAAATCAAACTACACACATAAATAGTGTCATGAAATGTTCTTTTCATATTTTTATACTAATCAATAAAACAATTGCCAAGCCAATATTTAAATGAACAACTTAAAACTTAAAAAAAAAAAATTGATTTCTCATATTAATGCAAACCCTCATTACATTAAACCCAATCGCAACATCATGACATCAAACTGAAAACAACTTTCAATAGATACAAGTGCTGGAAAAATATACGTTGTTATTAGGTTCTAGTGCACTTGCAATGGAGCTAAATAGAATTTTTTTGATAAATAAATATAATTTATTGAATTCCAAATAAATATTGCTAATAATAAATAACGAACCTACTCTTCTAAGTAGCTTTTATTTTAGTGTTCTAAACACTCTATTCCAAGGAATGAAGTAATGTCGAAACTTGAAACCTTTATTTTGATTGCATTAACGATGACCTAGGTGATAGTTCTGCAGAGCATAGAAAAACAAACACAATACATATTAGCAAATAAAACTCAATATTCAACGAAGGAGGCATATCTAAATGGAGCTTAGTATTTACATTCTCATTGTACCATTTTTTTTCCCCAATAAAAATAATTCAAACAAAAACAAAGCATGAAACCAATATCAGAGAACCAATTCACCAAGAACAAATAAGAACTAAAGATAATGTGAGGTTTGTGTTTGTATAATGTGCCATGTCTTTGTTGTTGGGGACTCTTAAAATCTTTTATAGTGGATACACTTGATACAATTTATAATTGAGGCACTAAGTTACTATTATTTGAACCGCATTAATAAAAAGTATTGTCATACAAATAAAATATATTCTTTTCCCAAGTAAAGAAATAGATTGTCCTTCAACTTTAAAAAAAAAAAAATCTTTTTTTTTTTCCTGGAAGCATGAGCAACGTGGAATTGCATAAGATAATCCAATTAAATATCCTTTTTCAATGAGCCAGTCTACAGACTATGAAGCAGGTGGTCATACCCAACTTGTCAATATCTAGGAGGCCCAGCCCAAAATGATTAAAGGCTTCCGTTCCATTTCAAGCAGTTACTAGAAAGGGACAGAGACTGCTAGAAGGTCCTCCACTTTAGTCCCGAGTGCCAAGCTGACGGGACCAGAACCTACAAGACAACATCGGAAGCCTCCAGCACCTTCCCATCTCCATACTATAAATAGCCGCACGCACTTCATCCTCGGAGCAACAAAGTCATCGAAAAACACCACAACAAGTTCACAAAACCAGCTATTCTCTTGTTATCAGTTCTCAAATAAAATTTCTACTTGAAGATGTCGTTGATTCCAAGCTTTCGGGGTGGAAATACTGGCAGGAGCTTCTGGGATCCATTTTCAATGCATTTATGGGACCCTTTTAGGGACTTCCCAAGTTCTGTTTCCAACACTCAATTCGGCAGAGAAACCTCTGCATTTGTCAATGCCCGCGTGGACTGGCAAGAGACGCCGGAGGCTCATGTCTTTAGGGCTGACTTGCCAGGCCTCAGGAAAGAGGAAGTGAAGGTGGAAGTGGAAGACGATAGAGTTCTTCAGATAAGTGGAGAGAGGAACGTGGAGAAGGAAGACAAGAACGATACCTGGCACTGCGTGGAGCGTAGCAGCGGGAAGTTCACGAGGAGGTTTAGGCTGCCGGAGAATGTGAAGATGGATCAAATCAAGGCTGCCATGGAAAATGGTGTTCTTACTGTAACTGTTCCTAAGGTAGAGATTAAGAAACCAGACGTCAAGGCCATCCAAATCTCGGGTTAAGAATTTTGTCCATGTTTTGCGATGTTTAATAAACTATGTTGGGGGAGTAATGTATCGGTGAAAATAATATTTTTCTTTTTGTGTGTGCGCGCGCGCGTCATGAGTGTTATCTCGTTTAAACATATGTAAAATTAATCCTTCTGTAGTAATTAAAAATGTAAGAGTCTTTGTTAATAGTACATATGAGCCACTTTATAGGATAAATAACCTTTTTTTACCTTTTATTTTTGTTTAATTTTATGAACATGCTGGCATAAATATTTGCTTTCATATTTTCCACAAAGAAGCGATGACCCATTACTTAAGATTGGTTATGGCTATTGATATCATGATCATGACTATTTATATCATGATAGCCTGCCATCAATATTAGTAGACATAATGCTCGAGTCAAGCCTCTTTAAGAGAGTAATTAGGGAAAATTATGGGGAATAATGTCGTAGGGAGACACTTCTATTAAGTACATGTTTCATGTCCATTTGGATAATATTAAATTGGTTATTTTGTTCTCTTATCTATTTGTTATATTTGAATAATTTCTAAACATAACAAAAACAGTGAAAAAATTACCATGAATTTCCTTTTTCTTTTGTTTTTTACAATGGTGGATAGGGGATCCTACACAAGTTGTACAACCCATAGTACTAATTTTCGTTTATTTTTTTCCCCTTTCTCTTGTTTTCTCACAACCTAGATGGAAGAAGCGATGACCCATCACCTAAGATTGGTTATGGCTATTGATATCATGGTCATGACTATTTATATTATTGTGGGCTGCCATCAATATTAGTAGATAGAATGTTCGAGTCAAGCCTCTTTAAGAGAGTAATTAGGGAAAATTATAGGGAATAATGTCGTGGGGAGCCACTTCTATTAAGTACATGTTTAATGTCCATTTGGATAATATTAAATTGGTTATTTTGTTGTTCTCTTATCTATTTGTTATATTTGACTAATATCTAAACATAACAAAAACAGTGAAAAAATTACCCTTAATTTCCTTTTTCTTTCGTTTTTTACAATGGCGGATAGGGGATCCTACACAAGTTGCACAGCCCATAGTACTAATTTTCGTTTATTTTTCCCCCCTTCTCTTGTTTTCTCCCAACCTAGATGGAAGAAGTGATGACCCATCACATAAGATTGGTTATGGCTATTGATACCATGGTCATGACTATTTATATCATGGTGGGCTGCCATCAATATCTATCTTCAATAGATTTTATGATTATTTTAATTTTATTTTTTGATATCTTCACTTGCATAAAATAAATAATACTAATATATGTTTATTAAGTATCATTCTGCTATATATATTAGATGTACAATATTTTAAAATCTTAAAAATTTCATTATAAAAAATGAAAGTATTTTATGATCTAATTATTTGAAGATTTTTATGTAACTTTTTTTAATAAGTATTTTGTTAAAATATACCTTCTTGGTAAATTTTTAAATTTATCTAGATATTTATTCATCTTATATCAGTCAATTAAATCTAGATTGGAACTTGGTCTTGGAACAACCAAGTTCACCTTAAAATAGTAATGATCGGTAGATTTCCACTCGATAAACGACCAAATGTCAAGCTAAGAGAAAAGATTATTCACATCATTAGGTAATCGGACTTAACTCAATGAATTAAACACAAAATATAGTTAGAGAACTTAAATAGAGATAAACCCTAAAAATGTAGAAAAATAATCAAAACATTAGGTAACCCCTAAAAGTTAAAAAAATTCATGGTAAAAATAAATAAATAAATAAAAATTTAGGGTACAAAGTAAAACAATAATTTCTATATTGTAAATTTAGATAAGTAGTAAATCGTAAATTAAGATAGGTAAATTATGAAGAGGTAAAGTAAAAACATTGAAAGAAACTTATATTACATGCATGTAGGACATTGTCATAACCATACTCAACAATAGTTTTCTCACAAAATTTTAGGAAATTAAATAACACAATAAAATAATAAGGTATGATGCAAAAAATATGATAAAATATCCCATAAAATAACTTCAAATGGCCAAATATTTACCAAATCACCCAAACATGACAATAACATGTTTGGAAATATCATAACTATCTCTAAAAAGGTAAGCAAAAAAATAAGGAATGGATTAATTAATAATTCATAGAAATTAGAATAATGTTAGAATATTCAAAATTTTTAATCAAAAGTCCACCAAAATTCACACACTTGTCCAAAAAACCCAAAATTTAACATACACATGTTAGCATGCATGGAGACACATGCCAATTTTTCCATAATTTTTAGCATTAAAAAAATAATTTTTTAAAGTGGTTTTAACACCCATAAATACTATAGGCCCCTCTTCCATTTTCTATTTAGAGTTGTTGGTCTCCACTGATAACAAGAGGTGATATTTGGGGCTTTCTCCTCCTCTGGAGGTGGGTTGAAATTCTTGTGGTAGTAGTGGAGGTAGTTTGAGTGGTGTTTTTCAATAGTGGTCGCTTTTTGGTTAGATTTTTTTATGATATTATTGTAATGTTATTTCATCGTGTCCTTAGATATGTAAGTTTCTTATATCCATATTTAGTAATGCTAATTTTCCTAGATTTATTTTTCTATATTCACTATTATTTTATAATTTTCTCAAGTTTTAGCCATATATTAAGTAATTTCCTAATTTTCGATAAAAATTAGAAATTCCTAGTTATAGTCCATTTTTTATCATCATATTCTTACACATATTAATTGAAATTATTTGTGATATCTTGGAACATTTGTTACCCCTTGGTCAAATATTTTCTATTTATTTTATAATTTAAGCCTGTTTTGTATTAAATAGCTAAAATATTGAAAGTTAAGTAATTTTCAAAAAAAAAAATACCAACATAGGTTTTTCATAAAAAATAAGCTATTTTAACCAAGTTATAATGAAAACTTGCATTAAAATTTCATTTTAAAACTTCTTTATATTATTATTCTAATACTACTATTCAAATGTACTATTTTATCATTAGCGAAAATGCATACGTACATAACCTATAGTAAACCTTTATAATAATTATCGATTATTTTATGGTCAATATGGATCATCTCTTAACATTTTCTATTTCAAAACTTTAACTCTCATACACCCAATTATTTGTAACATGAAGAACTTATTTAGTATTACCTTTTCCTTATATCACTCAATTAACTTTACACACGAACTACTCTATTATCTTATATATTTTGTAATCAAAATAACTATCAATGAATTGTGTTTTCTTTATTTTAAAGAATTCAATAAAGTTCAATTTAAATAATTAACCTATTTAAAATATCCAATATAATTGAAAAACTCATAATTACTACACTAGAATTTTTAAACCTATTTAATATAAAATACCAAAAATATCTCATATACCCTCACTACATTTATTAACCAACCCTTATATCATACAATAAAATACCTCTCTCCTAAGAAAAGTAGTAAAACTTTACTTTATCTTAGGCTAAAAACTAATATTATAATAAGGACTAAAAACTAATATTATAATAAGGACTATAGCAAAATCATACATAGAACCTACTATAGAACTTATTACAAAACCTTCTCTAGAAAAACAATAAATAGTTTAGGAATCACCTATTATTCTCCTTATTTACTATTGAATTAAACATATTTACTAGACTTTTTTGAATTTACTTTAAAGGATTATTGCACGCCATAGAACTAAGTGACAAGAGAGAAGGTTGTTGATGGGTGTCGAATCCAACAAAAATAAAACCTATTCCTAGACAATTATATGATTTGCATATAGTGGTGAGTAGGGTCGAATCCACAGGGATTGGTTAAAGATATTTCTATTCAAAGGGCATAAAGATGAAAAGAAAAAGAGGGGGGGTTTTGTTTATGAATCAAAATAAAGTCGAAGCAAGATAATAGAATCGTATATTGATAAAAGCCTAGCAAAAGGAATCAAGATAATTTAATTCAAGGAATTGATCATTGATACAAATGTTTTCTATTCTTATTCCTAGATAAACTGGTTATGGTTATTAACAAGCTCTAACAACCTATCTCTCCGTACTTCCTCGATAACCAAGAGAAGCTCTTTGATTATTTCTCTTATCGATTAGACAACCCCAGACAAGCGCTTAGGATTTAATCTACCAATAGTATTAAAAACTAGAGAGACCACCAATTTATGCCAGTAGATTATAAGATAACCTATTTAAACATGATCACACACCTCCATAACATGAATTCGATCATTTATTTTATAACCAAACATGTTATTGTATCACTGAGACTAGAACAATCAAACAATTACGGATTTGACGTGCTAGTTGACAATATATTAACTTGCTAATTGAGTATAAGAGCTCTATTCGTACCAATCAACAAAGATAATAATGACAAAACGATTAGAAGATATATGAATATCCGAAAACAACGAATAGATTAAATACAAGTCAATTAGACCTCACAATTCGTGGAGAATTAAACATCTATGACCCTTTGGCTAGAAAAGTAGCTTAGCTACTTATGTTCATCAATAAAACGAAAATAAAAAGTAGAGACATGATGAATCCTATTGCCTGCTCTGCCTCCAAGATGATCCAAAGATTCCAGATTAAAAGATTCAAAAGTTTTTCCCCACCCTCTAGGGTTGGTTCTATTTATATTGTTAGAGGGATGGCATGTGATCTTTTGCTAGCAAGATACGGAAATATCTTTCCTTTTCCAAGTAGATTTCGAGAAGTGAATCTTCGTCTGCCTGTCACGCCCTACCACACGGCCGTGGGTCAAGCTGTGCCTTCCTCTGTGCATAATTCACGTATCATCTTCCGTGTCCAGTGTGTAGCACGGCTCCACCCACGGCTAGATTTTCAACCGTGCCTCCCTTTGTGCATGATCTACAAGTTCTTCTCCTTGGCACGTCTAGCTTCCACCACAGCTCCAAGCATGGTTTCTCCCACGGCTTCCACCACGGCCGTGCCCTAAGCCGTGTCTCTCTCTGTTGAAAGTCCACATTTCCGCCTTTTCGTCCAGTGTGTAACACGGTTTGCGCCATGGCCATGCCTCAAACCGTGCTTCCGATACACGGCCGTGTATTTCAACCGTGTATCTTCCTGTTGATTCAAAACCAAGTACACGGCCGTGTACTTCAATTACACGCCCATGTACTTCCCTCCGGCGGTGTAAATCCTTGTCTTGATCCAAGTTATAGATGACTTCTCTAATTTACTTGAATTAGCATCCTTGACTCTATTTAACCTGATTTATCACCATAATAGAATTAAGTACCATTTCCTTATGATTTCTATAAAATCAATAATGAATTAACACAATTTATACTATAAAGATTAAGTATAAAATGGCTCTATCAAATTCCCCCACACTTAGACTCTTGCTTGTCCTCAAGCAATTGCATCAAATCAATTGAGAAATCTGTCATAGATTATACAAACTTTCTTTTCATCATTCCATGCATCTATTCATTTGTAATTCATGACTTGTAATTTAATGTCTACTACTTCAACCAAACTGGTTTCCTGTGATCAAATTACTATGGACAAAATTCGATAGCTAATCTAAACAAAACAAACTTTAATCCTCATGTTTAGCTAAAGAATTTTTATTCCAAAAGTAAATACTTAATCCACTAAGGAAAAACACTCAATTAAACTTCATTGGATATTATCAAGCATATAATCCTTGCAGTATAAAGTAAAAGCATATGGTATAAGCTCTTTGCTAGATATTCTCCCTTTTATACATCTTTGTTTTATTCAATGAATGTTTACATTCATGTTCTTTTGATTTATTCAAGCATCTATTTTGACGGGTTTTTGCCCGCTTCTTTTCATGAACTTTTGCCTTTTTCGCCCTTATCGTTATAGTGAGTTCATTGAGTCGGCAACATCCCGAGCTCATCACTCAAGTGACCGGGTTTTGAGATACCCCTATGGACTCTTTCTCACTCTAACATTCAAGTTTGAATACTCTTAACTCAATTAGTTGAATCATTGGAGTAATGGCTATGCTTGATTCTTTTTTTTTTTTTTCACTAAGTGTTATGATTGTTTTACAAACAACTTCAAAGAGTATACAGTAGCTAATATAACCTAGAAGTAAACTTTTTTATTTTTTACTTAGGGACTCGACTTACTCTTAGACTTCCAATTCTAAAGCTAAATACAAGGTAAATTTGTTTCTTAAAGATTTCACTACTTAATTTTAACCATGTATTCTAATCACAGCAGTGGGTGAGTAAAACATTTGAATAAGTCAATTTCACATTTTGTAGATGCTTATTACAACATTTAGTACAATCTCCAAATGTCATGATAATTTTGAAAAATTTTTAGCTTAAAATTGCTTAAGGACAAACATTCAGAGTATAAGTTAGTTCTCTATTCTCTATATTGTATTATCCTCTCCCCCACACTTAGCTTGAACAGTGTCCTCACTGTTCCAAATTCAGCACAATGAAAGAGGAATGAACGACTCAAGGAACATTAGAGGATAAGAGAAAGGAAATACTGGTACTTCCCTGGTATTGGAGTTCTCCCCTTAAGCTCTGGAAAGTGTCATCTGATTATGTGTATCCTTGTTGCAGCTGATCCAAAGAGTTCAAAACTACACTAAAATCAAAACAAACTAAACTAAAACAAAACAAAACTAAAGCAAAACAAAACTAAAAGAATTTTTTTTTTTTTTTGACATGGGTTGCCTCCCATGAAGCGCCTTTCTTTAACGTCTTTGGCTAGACGTTCCTGGCTAGATGTTCGGATAAGGATTTTGATTCCAGCTTGGGTGCCTGTAGTGATGGGTTAATAACATTCGTAACAAAAACAGTGGAGATATCGCTAGGATGTTTCATGGCATCATAAATGTTAAATTTAATCACTTCACCATCAAATTCCATAGTGAGGGTGCCATCATTTACATCAATTTTCGTTTTAGAAGTCTTAAGGAATGGTCGCCCTAATAATATTAGTGATGAAGTATGAGAATCACTATCGTCCATGTCAAGCACATAAAAATCAGCAGGAAAAACCAACCCATTGACTTGAACTAAAACATCCTCTAAAACTCCCTCAGGATAAACATTGGACCTGTCAGCAAGTTGAACAATGACACCCGTTTCCTTCAAGGGACCAACATTTAAACGTTGATAAACAGACAAAGGCATGACATTGATAGAAGCTCCTAAATCGCACATGGCTTTAGCGATTCCAAGATTACCTATTTTGCAAGGAATAGTAAACATACCTGGATCCTTGCATTTAGGAGGAAGCTTCTTCTGAATAATAGCTGAAACATTTTCACTCACACTAATCTTTTCATTGCCTTTCAGCTTCCTTTTGTTAGTGCATAAGTCTTTGAGAAATCTAGCATAGCGCGGTATTTGCTTAATTGCATCAAGCAAAGGAATATTTACCTCGACTTTGCGAAAAGTTTCCAGAATCTCTTTTTCTTCCGCTTCATTCTTGGATTTCGCCAATCTGGAGGGGAAAGGAGGTGGTATCAATGTGACCTTTGATGGCTCAACTAGAGACTTGCTAATCTGGTTGCCCTGCTGGCTCGGAGTCGAAATCTCTTTCTTGGTCTCCTCCTCAAGATTAGACGGATGTCCTTTCTTATTTGATCCCTGCAATTCTGTTCCACTTCTCAAGGTAATTGCATTAACGCTTTGCTTCGGGTTTGTAATAGTTTGAGAAGGTAACTTACCTTGAGTTTCTAACCTATTGACAGCAGAAGCAAGTTGGCTTACCTGATTCTCCAAGTTTTGAATGCTTTGCTTTATTTCCTCCTGAAATTGTTTGGTATTAACAACGAGAGACTTAACAATGTCCTCAAGAGACATACCTGAAGTGGAAGGAGCTTGGGGTACTTGGTGTGATGGCTTAGACTGGAATTGTTGGAAATGTTGAGGTTATTGCCATATCGAAAGTTAGGATGATCCCTCCATCCAGGATTATAAGTATTCGAGTAGGGGTCATACTTCCTTTGCGGTTGTCCTGGAAATCCGCCTACAGCATTGGCGTGTTCATGGTTGTCATCTTGCAATGTGGGGCACATGTCGGTCGGATGATTAGGAGCAGCACAAATTCCACAAGCCTTCACCTGCTATGTTTTTCCAAGAGCTAGCTGCTGCACAAGGGAGGTTAGATTAGAAATTTGATGTTCAAGGTTGGACACACTTACCTCATTTACCTTCCTTGAAGATGTATCATGCCTATACCCAAATTGTTGCGAATTGGCAGCCATAATGGAGATCAATTCCCTAGCTTGACCAGGGGTTTTGTTTACTATAGCGCCTCCACTTGCAGCATCCATCATCTTCCTCTCCATCGGAAGTAGGCCTTCGTAAAAATATTGGATGAGGAGTTATTCAGATATCCCATGTTGTGGGCAGCTTGCACACAGTTGCTTGAACCTCTCCCAATACTCATGAAGAGTCTCGGCGTCTCTCTGTTTTATACCACAAATTTCTCTTCTTATACCAGCGGCTCTGGATGTGGGGAAGAATTTGTCCAAGAAGAGTCTCACCATATCTGTCTAAGTGGTGATAGAACCTGAAGGCAAATAAAACAACCAATCTTTAGCTTTAGTACTTAAAGAAAACGGAAAAGCACGTAGCTTGATTTGATCGTCGGTTATTCCTTGCGGCCTCATACTAGAACACACTATATGAAACTCTTTCAAATGTTTATGAGGATCTTCATTCTCAAGACCATGAAAGGTGGGTAGCAGATGTATCAACCCAGATTTTAACTCGAATTCCACATCTAGTTCGGGGTAGTGAATACAAAGTGGTTGTTGATTCACATCCGGCGCAGCCAACTCCCTTAAGGTTCTCTCGGGATTTGCCATATCGTCTTCTTTTTCTGAATCAAGGGATGAATCAGACAAATCTGATGCTAAGTTCAGTCTAGTGGATGATCTAGCTTCTTGTCGCAGCCTCTTTAGAGTCTTCTCAATCTCCGGATTATAAGTTAGTTCACCTGTCTGAGAAGAACGAGTCATACAAGAATAGAAATAAATTTGACACCAATCCCCGGCAACGGCGCCAAAATTTGATGGGTGTCGAATCCAACAAAAATAAAACCTACTCCTAGACAATTATATGATTTGCATATAGTGGTGAGTAGGGTCGAATCCACAGGGATTGGTTAAAGATATTTCTATTCAAAGGGCATAAAGATGAAAAGAAAACGAGGGGGGGGGGGGGGGTTTGTTTATGAATCAAAATAAAGTCGAAGCAAGATAATAGAATCGTATATTGATAAAAGCCTAGCCAAAGGAATCAAGATAGTTTAATTCAAGGAATTGATCATCGATGCAAATGTTTTCTATTCTTATTCTTAGATAAACTGGTTATGGTTATTAACAAGCTCTAACAACCTATCTCTCCATACTTCCTCGATAACCAAGAGAAGCTCTTTGATTATTTCTCTTATCGATTAGACAACCCCAGACAAGCGCTTAGGATTTAATCTACCAATAGCATTAAAAACTAGAGAGACCACCAATTCATGCCAGTAGATTATAAGATAACCTATTTAAACATGATCACACACCTCCATAACATGAATTCAATCATCCATTTTATAACCAAACATGTTATTGTATCACTGAGACTAGAACAATCAAACAATTACGGATTTGACGTGCTAGTTGACAATATATTAACTTGCTAATTGAGTAGAAGAGCTCTATTCGTACCAATCAACAAAGATAATAATGGAAAAACGATTAGAAGATATATGAATATCCGAAAACAATGAATAGATTAAATACAAGTCAATTAGACCTCACAATTCGTGGAGAATTAAACATCTATGACCCTTTGGCTAGAAAAAGTAGCTTAGCTACTCATGTTCATCAATAAAACGAAAATAAAAAGTAGAGACATGATGAACCCGGTTGCCTGCTCTGCCTCCAAGATGATCCAAAGATTCTAGATTAAAAGATTCAAAAGTTTTTCCCCACCCTCTAGGGTTGGTTCTATTTATATTGTTAGAGGGATGGCATGTGATCTTTTGCTAGCAAGATACGAAAATATCTTTCCTTTTCCAAGTAGATTTCGAGAAGTGAATCTTCGTCTGCCTGGCACGCCCTACCACACGGCCGCGGGTCAAGCCGTGCCTTCCTCTGTGCATAATTCAAGTATCATCTTCCGTGTCCAGTGTGTAGCACGGCTCCACCCACGGCTAGATTTTCAACCGTGCTGCCTTCCTCTGTGCATGATCTACAATTTCTTCTCCTTGGCACGTCTAGCTTCCACCACAGCTCCAAGCATGGTTTCTCCCACGGCTTCCACCACGGCCGTGCCCTAAGCCGTGTCTCTCTCTGTTGAAAGTCCACATTTCCGCCTTTTCGTCCAGTGTGTAACACGGTTTGCGCCATGGCCGTGCCTCAAACCGTGCTTCCGATACACGGCCGTGTATTTCAACTGTGTATCTTCCTGTTGATTCAAAACCAAGTACACGGCCGTGTACTTCAATTACACACCCATGTACTTCCCTCCGGTGGTGTAAATCCTTGTCTTGATCCAAGTTGTAGATGACTTCTCTAATTTACTTGAATTAGCATCATTGACTCCATTTAACCTGATTTATCACCATAATAGAATTAAGTACCATTTCCTTATGATTTCTATAAAATCAATAATGAATTAACACAATTTATACTATAAAGATTAAGTATTAAATGGCTCTATCAATTGCCTTACTAAACAAAAGCTATCACATGAATAGTCCTAATTAGATTAGGGAGGACCCAAATGAGGGTCCATTGCATAAGCTTAGGTTTAGTGGGGCAGTGTTTTACATGTTGGTTAACTCCTCAAAAATCTAGGCTAGAGTAGGGTTACTTTCTCTAATCTCATTATGTATCAGTCAACATTGTGCGGATAACACTATTCGTTGTTGCATTTACTCTAAAGGACTTGTTTCCTTGATGTGATACGTATAACGCTTATCCCTTGCCACTTACTAAGAACATGGTAATTGCTAAAATGTTCAACATAAAATACCAAAAATACCACATATACCCTCACTACATTTACTAACCAACCCTTGTATCACATAATAAACTATCTCTTTCTCGTAAGAAAAATAGTGAAACTTTACTTTATCCTTAGCTAAAAACTAATATTATAATAGGGACTATAGCAGAACCTTTCTCAAAACCTAATGTAGAACCAATTACAGAGCCTTCTCTAGAAACACTATAAATACTTTAGGAATCACCTATTATTCTCTTTATTTGCTATTGAACTAAACATAATTACTAGACTTTTCAGGATTTAGTATAAAGGATTACTGCATGCCATAGCCTAGGTAAGTGGCTTGCCTCATGGTAGTTTTTATTTTGTTAACAAGAGATTGTAGATCATTATACCCACTTGTGCTTGTAACATAAATTTTGTGTGTACATGTGGCGAATGTGATTATAATGTTTATGGTAGTTGATCTTACTTGCTTTGGTGTGTTTGAATGCTTCTTATGAATATCAGTTATATTATATCTTGAGTATAATACTATTTGACCACCCTCTAAATTGGATTAATGTTATATCTGGCCTAATAACCGAACATCCATTACATCTTCTTGCATTATTTCTGCTCACCAAACACTACCTATTAGGTGAGGACTATGAATGATGTCCTTCTTTAAACTTTATAGAACTAAGTGATAGGAGAGGAGGTCATTGTACCGAGCAAAAGCTATCACATGGATAGTGTTAATGGGTTTAAGGAGGATCCACAAGAGGGTCCATTGCACAAGCTTAGGTTTAGTGGGGTAGTGTTTTACATATTAGTCAACTCCTCAAAGCCCTAGAGTAAGATTAATTTCTATAATCTTATGATGTACTAGTTAACATCATGCGAATGGTACTATTAGTTGTTGCATTCACTCTAAAGGACTTGTTTTCTTGATGTGGTACGTATAATGCTTATCCCTTGTCACTTACTAAGCACATGGTTTTTTGCTCATTCCCTTCTAGATTTATTTGCAAATATCTATAGTTTTAAACTATCATGACAAAACTAATGCTTGTACGTAGATGAAAGGAATGGGGTATTTGGTGAATAAGACTTGCTAAATGACTCTAGGATCTATAATCCAAAGATTTGTAAAAGATTTAAATTTAATGTAATAAGCAAACTTTATTGAATGGCATATTATTTTTTTGGGTTATGGATTGGCTTTCATTCATACTGCCACTTTGAATATGAAGCCTTGTGTATACTAATAGCATAATGGTAGCTGAAGACTCTATGTTATTAATATCTATTAGTGTACATAGTAGAGCTGTTATGATTTATCCATCTAGGGTGTGACAATTCTTATAAATCAAACAAGGGAATACTTATTTCACAATAATAAAGGAAAAATGGTTATTCCATTTCAATGGACTAAATACAATGTACAGATTGTTTACTTTCTCGTTAATCAACAATTATATCATTACTTTATTTATTAACCATGATAACAAAAAAAACTCAATCGTATATTATATAAGATAAAAAAATTTCTTAACCGATATTATTGTTTCTTCAACAAAAAAAAAAAAAAAGGAGAAAAAGAAGATTTCATTGTTCCACTATGAAGTTGTGTCCATATACAAATTTGAAATTATACTATGTAGCTCAATTGAAAGGAGAATAAAAATGTATAAATATTAGTTTAATCTTTTGTAACTTGAACTTACTATTCATGAAAAAGCAACCTTTTGATTAATTTTGATGTGTAAGCATCAATCATTCTCTTTACTAGTCATATTATTACTAAATACATCTTCTAGGATCATTTAAAGAGAAATTTAGTAGTTATTCTTCTTTATTATATTAAATTGGACTTAACTCTCCCCTCTTTGATTAATGTAGAATCACTTTTAGCAATTGAAGCAAACTTGATAAACTAGTGACCAACTTATGTTTCTTTTAATTATATGCAGTTTCTTTAACAACAATCTTTCCAAGGAAACTACTCCAAGTGCTTAAGAAAATCTTAAGGTAATTCCCTTTAACTATTTCCCTTACAGCCCATTTACTTTTTAGAATAGAATAGATAGGGAATTGAAAATTTATTTCTTAGAAATGACTTTATTAATACTTTTTTCAATATTTGCTTCACCGCATCAATTGCAATACAATATTGAGAATATGACTAATAGATGTTCACTTTACCAAATGGAATAAAGTTAGAATTGAACTATAATTTAATAAGAATATAATAGAGCTGTTATTACACGCCTATTACATTATTTAGTTGATATAGAAAAATAGTGGGGAATTAATTGGAATAAAACCAAAATACCTTTTTACCCTAACAAGAGCACAACATTTATTACATTATTTATGATAGACAAGGTCTAATGAAAGTATTGTGGGGTATTTATGAAAAGATGGTTAATGGATCTTTGAATAACAATTCACTTCATTATTTCATGTAATATCGATTCACGAGGAATTACTATTATTACGGTGTTCAAAATGTAACTATAATTGTTTGTTAGTTAAACTTTACATGGAATAAAAATTCTCAAACTAATTTTCAAGTAAATAAAGTAATATAAAGAATTCCAAGAATAATCAGTCTATTACTTATCTATTACCTCCAAGTAAATGAACTCTTAGTTGTTATTAGAATCTTGTCAAGGCCTTAAAACAAAAATTTGAGAAATTTAGGGTGAAGTCGATAAGTTAGTATGGAAGACAAAATTTTATAGTGTTGGTAAGTGTATTCCTTCTCTAAGTTCATGAATTTTTAAGGAAAACTAAACTTTGACTTATATTTTGGAGAAATTTGAACTTGCTAAGGCCTTTGTACGTAGCTGAGTGGCATGAACATTGGTCTCTAATGGGATGGATTGATTTGAATCCCCCCTCTCCTAGTTGTAATAGTAGTTGATTAAAAAAATAAGAACTTATGTTTCTTGAAGATGCATCATTAAGTATAAACCATTTTAATTATTTTCAATATTTAAGCCTCAATCATCCTCTTTGTTGGCTACAATATTATCAAAGGCATTTCCAATAATCACCAATGCATTTACAAAATACCATGGAATTTGATTTGTAGTATACAAAAAAAAAAAAAAAAAAAAAAACAAGGGGAGAAGTAGCAAGAAAGTAGTAAGTTAGCTACCTCATAGAAGTTTATCCCTCGATGAGTGATGTATACAACAAATATAATCAATAATAAGTGTTATGGATAAGATTATTGGCAAATATAATGAATATATATGTGATTATAATTGTAGTAAATACTATAATTTCACATTTGGTATACATAAATGGAATGGATTGAAATAGAAAAATCGTTGATTACATTCTAATGTTATGTTTGGTTGTAATATATTTGGAATGAAATGTGATTTGTATGTAGTAGTATTTGATAGAAAAGACCTTAATTTCTTGATGTACTAAATATACATTATATGTGATATATTGTTTGTTGCTTAATCTTAGTATACCATAATAATAATAATAATAATAATAATAATAGACACATATGCACGTGCATGCACACACATACACATATATGCACACACACAAGCGGGTGTACATGTACGTGCACATAAACACATACTATTTACATGTAATATATAGATATAATATTTATAATCTAATATATTCACTATAATAATTTACTTTGCTATTATAATATTTTAAGCATTCACAATAATTACATGATATAGAAACATTATATTTATCATTTTCTGTAATATATATATGTACATATGTATATATGTATCTATGTATGTTTATAAAGATTCTTTAGGTTTAAAAAGTTTACATATACAACATTCTATATTAGTAAAGGAAGAATAGAATTGCAATTCTACCCCTTTAAAATTGGCACAAAAATCCCACTTAATGTTAAAATAAAAAATTCCTTAAGGAATCGCGATTTTGGCTTTTAAAATTGTTTTCAAACATAAGAAATGTTGAAATGGAATGAGAGCTAGAATCTTGACTCTACCACTAGTCTATTCATGCATACTAAACACATAATAACAATGCTGTAAACAAATATAATGGATGAAATTTAAGGAAATTTGACAATGATACCATAAACAAATACAATAGATAAAAAGGTTGAATGTGAAAAGTTAAAAGCTTTCAAAATTATATAATATAATAGAGATAATAGATCATAAAGCAAGATTGATTTGTTTTATGAAGGAGAATAGCATACATACAATAATAGGAAGAAGAAACTTTGACTTTGTTGTCATGTTAATGCAATAGCACAAGTCTAAAAAGAAGGAAAAAATATATTATTGTAGAAATACTACTTGGATTCCTCTATTGGATCACTTAATAAGAAGAAAATTGAGACCCTTATACACTAGAAATAAAAGTATAGTTAATCATAAAGCAAAAATAAATAATACCTAGCTATTTTATATACAATCAAAGAAAGGTACGTGACAAAATTTATACTTTTAAAAAGGAAAACATTGAATGAATTGCTATAAATTTTATGACTCTACTACATAAAAGAATACTTTTCCCTACGCAATTCTTCTCTTTACTTCTCAACATCTACCATCTTCTCTAGAAGATCATGGTTTAGTAGATGGTCTCTTGGGCGAAAGAGAGGATGTAGAGACATGGGGAAGTTACAACTTCAAGTTGGAAATGGAAAGTTAAGCATTTATGACTTATGGCGATTGAATATTTTCTTTTTTTTTTCTTCTTTCCATACATTAACTATCACACACACTCTCTCTCTCATACATATGTGTATATACTAACTACTCTAGTATATAACACGCAAGTTACTGCATGTTTGGAAGGTTAACGATTCTCGAATCACAATCTAAGTTCTGATTGAGTTGGTTTTATGCATCAAAGAGAAAATTATAAATCAGTTGATTATTCTAAGTGATTTAACTCTATTCTGAGGTTGGTTTAGATTACTTAAGGCTCATATTAGTTACAAGCCTAATTAAGGTTACTTAAGCTTAATTAACTTTTAGCTAATTATGGCTTGAGCCATATAAGTGTTTCTAAGCCCATCATGTACCACTCTCCTGTCAAACAGCCAAGGTTTATCTAGTAGTATATGAAATGCATACATAAGAAGAACATCACAAACAATTTCATCATCATGGTATTTTTTCCCTATGTTGATTGGAATCTTAGCCCTCTAATTGATAGACAGACTGTCTTGTACACTCAACCAATGCAATTTATAGGGATGAAGATGTGAACTAGTGACTAGTTGCAATCTATTTACTATTGCAGTAGCTATGACATTAGTGCAACTACCACCATCAATAAAAAGAACACACAAATTACCTAGAACTCATAAGGAGTATGGAATAGGTTTTCCCTTTGTATTTCCCCAACATCTAGAGATATAGTCATTACCCTATGCAATACGTTAATAGACAGATATTTTCCCTTGTCTTCATGTGTCTCCGCATCAAGATCATCATAATACTCTTGTAGCACTATTGATAAATCATTAGGCTCCAGTATCTCTTCCTTCCCCTCCGTATTCTCCACCTCCATAACAGTCATCACCCTTTTATTAGGACACTAAGCAACCATGTGTCCAAAGCCCATACATTTGAAGCATTTGATTTGATGCATTTTCCCACTTGTTGACCCTGGCACTGTTTGTCGGATATCAACCCCAACAACCTCTTTTCCCTTTCCAAAGATTTCCCTCTCCCTATCTGTAATAGCTGTATTGGTGTCCACAGTCTTATCAATTCCTTTTTGTTCCATTTGCTAACTATCTGACCCATGAGGTTTTGTAGAAGTTCCATACCTGTTACTCGCTGCTCTAAACGGGTTGGATCGCCTCTATCTTTCCACTTTCAAAGCTAGCTGGATGGCCTCATCAAAGGTGTCATACCTCTAGAGCTCCACAATGTAGGCAATTTCATACTTTAACCTTGACACAAATCATGCTAAGGTTTGTTCAGGAGGTTCAACTGACCCACATTTGATCATCAGTGTCTCAAACTCCTATATATACTCGTCCACTATTTTAGTTCCTTACCTCAATGTTTAGAGATGTATAAACAACTCCTACCTATAGTGCTTTGGTATAAACCTCCTCCTTATCACCCGTTTCATTTCCTGCCAGGTATGTATTTCTGCATCACCATCTCTCCTTCTACTAGTTACAAGGTTCTTCTACCATAAGGCGGTATATCATGAAAAATTGACTGTTGCTAGATGAACTCGAGTATGATCATTAATTTCATAACATTCAAATAGGCCCTCTACTTTATCCTCCCAATCCAAGTAGTCTTTTGTAGAACCCCTTCTAGCAAATGAAGGCATTTGCAATTTCACATATTCTAAACCCCGAGGAAGTCTGAACTCACAGTTTGGATAAGGTTTATTCTCAAAATTATCATCCATTTCCTCTCTAAAAGCATGATAATCTCCTTCCATCCTCCTACCCCTATTTCCTCCAACAACTCCTTCCTTGCGAGCATTCTCATGGACAACCCGAAGTGGGGGTGCCTATGGATTTGCCACTGGCGGTTGTGGCATTGTCATCTAATCTACCCGTGTTGCTAATGTAGCAACAATAGTGGTGAGATCCTGCAATTGTTCCTCTAGTGTTCTCCCACCTGTAGCATGACAGCCTTAACCTCCTCCAACCTAATTATTAGCCTCATTGCCAATTCCCCCATTCACACTATCATTCGACATGGTTGTTGGATTAAGCTTTTGACAATTCCTTCTTTTTATATATATATATATATACAATCATAGCTTCACACACCAATTCCTCCAACCAATACTCTTTACGACAACATACAAGAACAATTCAACACAACCTTCATGGTCACACTCACACCCACGGCACAAGACTCACACTTCATGGTACATACACCCTCAAACCACAACACACACACCCACAGTTCAACACACTCTCTCTATGGCTTCAATTCTATAATAACTTTATCCAATAATGCAATCAAAGTAATTTAATGTGCAATTACTACTCAATTACACAATGATGGAATTAATTGTAGTATTTTTTTTTTTTTTTACCTTCCAAGGTTAGAACTCACAACACCCCTAGATGTCACTTTCTTACTTCAATCCGCAATGGATCAAGATAGTACACGGTGACACTAACACGCTTTCACGATATTCACCAACAACAGCACAACACCTACACGGTTTTAAACACACACACACAACCCTACTCTAACACTTCCACAATCACAAAAAAAAAAAAAAAGATTCCAAGCTTTAGTGAAGGTGCATTCAAGGAAATAAATGCACAATTACTCCACAAGGTAATTATGGAATTCAATTTGAAAAGACTTCCCTATTCTTCCAAGTGGTGACCTTACGGCAAGATGACTAGCATAAGGAAAAAAATTTGAACTACACACTTCTAATTCCGAATTCAATAAGGAGTAACACGACACACTTACACAATTACACTTCACTCAACTTCAATTATGAAATGGAAGAACAAGAACCCTAAATCCCCAATTTGTAATTCATGAATTCCCTTCCACAAACCTTTGCTCTAATACCAAATTATGATGTGCTTCAATGGTAATTCAATACAAATCAAAGAAGGAAGAACAATTGATTCCAATTTCTAACTAATTACGTAAACCCTAGCTAGAAATGAACCCTAATTTACGTGAAATGAAAAGAGGAACAAATTAAATCCAATTATGTACCATATATTACACACTAGTGATAATTGGAAAGGACTTAAAAATGATTGATATTACTCACAAAATTTTTTAAGAAAACTCGCCACAATTTTCGAGGGTAGAATTGATAAGAGTGGCATGAAAAGAATAAGCTCTCTCACGGCAATGTAAGTGTTTTTCTTATCTGAAAAAGTCTCCTCCAAAACCCTAAATAACAAGTATTTATGCCTATTCTAAATAAGGAAAATTCAACAATGTAAAATGATGCTTGAACTGATCCTATGGGAGCATTTGGCAGCCAGTTCATCCACGTGAAATGAAGTGAAGTATGGCAAGTTTCTCTTGTCTTTTATAGGTCCAAGCATACCTCACACACACAAGCATTAGTGTGTGTTGGTTCGCTACCCTGTAATACCAATAAAATGTTCTTGATAAAAAAAATGCAAAACAATTACATAAAATAAATAAAGACATTATGTGAATGTCTTGGTTCCCTTTGTTTAAGAAGGCTTTGTAATGCTAGGTCAACAGGTTTGATTCCCATAAGATTTGAAGTATTATTTTTAGAAGGACTCCTATATTTTTAAAATTTGTAAAGACTAGATTATTAAGAGATGTGTTTCCTATGTAGAAGGTTGGCAAATACTAAGCCATTGTCACATTGAGCCAATGGGAGGTCATCATTGTTCAAATAGAACCACTCACAAAATTTTAGAATCAGGATTCTTCTATCCTACTTTGTTTAAGGATGCCCACAGGCATGTAAGATTGTGCGATGAATGTCAATAGATAGGTAATGTCTCCCAACGCAATGAAATGCCCTAAAATTACATTTTTGTTTGTGAAGTATTTAATATTTGGGGTATCGATTTTATGGGTCCTTTTCTAAACTCAATAGGAAATAAATATATTCTAGTAGCTATAAGCTATGTGTCAAAATGGGTAGAGGCTCAAGCCTTGCTTGCGAATGACGCTAGGGTAGTTACCAAATTCCTAAAAAAAAATTATTTTCTCGATTTGGTGCTCTTAGGGCAATCATAAGTGATAGGGGCACATATTTTTGCAATATACAATTCGAGAAAGTACTTAAATAATATGGAGCTTATCATAGGATAGCTACCCCCTACCACGCCCAAACTAATGGTCAAGTGGAAGTCGTTAATAGGGATTTAAAGTGGATTTTGGAAAAAACCATAGAGCACCATAGGAAAGATTGGTCAGACAAGTTAGATGATGCTATGTGGGCTTACAGGACAGCATACAAGACACCACTAAGCACTACCCCTTATAGACTAGTTTATGGGAAAGCATGCCATTTACGTATTAAGATTGAACACAAAGCCTTTTGGGCAATTAAGCATGTTAACTTTGACCTTAAGTATGTAGGAACAAAAAGAAAGTTTCAATTGAACAAACTTGAGTAATAGAGAGCAACCGCATATGAAAACTCAAGGCTATACAAAAAATGGACCAAACGACTTCATGGTCAGAGAATCCGATAAAGAAGGAAATTCCAGGAGGAGACGATGTTTTACTATATAATTCTCACATGATATTATTCCTTGGAAAGCTAAAATCTCAATGGTTTGGCCCATTCATTATCAAGGAAGTTTTTCCATATGGGACAATTGAAAGAACACATATGGAGAAGGGAACGTTTAAGGTTAACGGTCAATGATTAAAGCTATACCTTGGAGGCGAATTTGATAAATCCAATAACAAGAAGTTTCGCTTCCACTCGGATAAACCTTAAATTATATTAGACTTCGTCAAGCTAACGACGTTAACCATAGTGCTTCTTGAGAGGTAACCCAACCATTAATTATCTTAATACTTTTTAAAGTCTTAGATTAGATGTCAATTATATATATATATAACTAAATATATACATAGAAAAAAGTATATAACCATCAGGTACGGTTATGTTATGACCGTGTTGTTTAGGAAATATCCTATGAAAAAGATACATGGCACAAAAGTACAGTCGTGTTAAGGCTATGTTAATAAAGAACATTACATTGAGAGATACACGGTCATGTTTTAGCCATGTTGATACTGAACATTACACTGAGAGATGCATGGTCCTATAACATGATCATGTTATGGCCGTGTTGATACTGAATATTACGCCGAGAGATACATGGTCCTATAAAATGGTCATGTTTTGGCCATGTTAATATTGCACATTACACTGAAAGATACATGACCGTATAACATGCCCATGTGATGGTTGTGTTCTCTTAGTTTCATATAATCTATGCCAACACGGCACAAACATAGTCATATTTGTTGCCCGTGTTGTCACATATATATATATATATATATATATATATATATATATACACTCTGCACGGTCATTTTTTTATCACGCATGCCATATTTGTGTTTTTTTCCCTTGCCCTCTTTGTCTCCCTCAATTGTAACTTGCCATAATCTTCACCTCCACACATGCACAAACACGCATTTCAATTCCACTTCTTTCAGTCATCATCCTCATCACAGGTATGTTCATGCATCCTTCACTTTGAGTTGTTGTTTTGTTTCACCATTTCACGAAGAAAAACAAAACTAGGGTTTGTCATTTACCATTATATATACATGGGATATAATACTAACATGGTAAATAGCAATTTGTATCACAAATTGACTAACATAATAGGAACATGGTCGTGTATTTTGAATAGTTAGTGCCATTAGGATACATTTGATTCAACACGGCCATATTGGGATCATGTTGGGGCCGTGTAACACTATCATGTTACAATCATGCTATGGCCATGTTTATTAATTTTGAAACAGTTTCTATACTATTTTCAACCATGCATTAGGCCTTTTGTTGTCTATATTTTCCTAGAATTCCTTAGTTATTTTTTTTATACATATGTTCATAATTATAGCAGCTAAGTTTATATATATATATTCATCATTATCATCACAGGACATCATGCCACCAAAACAATTGTGCCAAAAGCAACCCATCACAAAAAATATGAGTCGACAAGCTTTTGCATCATCCTCTTGACCACCCTACAATGTTCAGCCATTGGCACTCTTACCACCCACTTATTCCCAAACACAATTCATGCTAAATTTTGGATAGAAAGTACATCAAGACAAGTATAATAAGTTGAAGAATAAAGAGTTTCGCTGAAGCTTATACTTAGAATGGAGAGTGTTGGAAAGGTTAGGCTTAGATGACGGAGTCCGCAATTTGATTAGTATTGGTGGTTGGGAAAGGTTATTCTCCCTTCATGCCCCTATTTATAGGGAACTCACTCTAGCGTTCCTATCTACATTTAGGATAGAGAAAGATCATATATCTCGGGGTGCTCATAATAGTATGCATTTTTGGGTGAGTGAAAAATTTTATGAGATTACCATTACCCAGCTAGCCTATTATGTGGGGCTTTATGATGAACTGTTTATCGAAACAGATGAGTTTATGCAATTACCTGTAAACCTACCTCGTGGAGTTACTCCCATCGCATTTTGGAAAATAATTAGTTGGGAGACGAAGTATGACCCAAAGCAGGCTAAGGCATCTAAACTTCAAAACCTTGCTTATCGAGTCATTCATTGGTTACTTTCACACATTATCAATAGTTATGGGAAAAGTACAGGAGTTGTTACCACAAGTGACGTCCTTTGTTTTTATAGTATGATTGAACACTTTCCCTTTAATTTAGGCATGCTCTTAGCTTTCTTCTTCAAACATCAAGCCTATGACACTCAAGTAGGCACTATCAGCTGTGGGCCTTATATTACACTTTTAATTCAAAGGATGGGATTGTTCCAAGAGCTTCCTCCGATGTTCCAAGTTCGAGGCATGGAACCTATCAAATTTGAGACATTTAAACAAATGAAGTTAATCCATGACGACCTTGGAGAACAACCTAGTGACCAACCTCAAACATAAAGGGAAAGAACCTAGTTAGAAAAAATTGAAGAAAAATTAGATAGACTATTAACTCTCCAAGAAGGATGTGAGCAAGACTGGGAATGAGTGTATAGGAGAGTTTATAGACTGGAACAATTTGCTGAAACTATTTCGTTTAAATATGACATCCCTTTCCAATACGAAAAAGGCATCCAACTAGTGATGATGTCGATGAAGAAGAAGGAGCACATGATGCCACTAAAGAAGATACAAATGATGAGTAATAAGAGGAGACAGAAGAAAAAAAAATTATGAAAATTGATGATGATGATCAGGAGGAGGATGGTGACAATGATAGTGATGAGAATGGGGGAAATGATGATGATTTTTAGGACATTTTTCTTATACACTTTAAATATAATCTTGATGGCCTATTTACTTTTTCCAGTTTTTTTTATGCTCTTAGATTGTCTTTCATTTTTTTCTTTTTCTTCTTTCCTTTGTTTTCTTCTTTTCTTTCGTCATTGTCCTTTTAAGAACAAAAGCTGAAGTGTATGACTCATAATGCTCTAAAAGAATTCTCGTGAAATGAAGATTCAAGAAGTTTTTAAGGGAGTACGAGTTTCTACTTTTCTTTTTGTTTTTCTTTCCTTTACTTTCATTGACTTTTATATTTCATGAGAGATAATATGTACATTAGGGACAATGTACAACTATAAGTGTAGGGGAGTTAAAAGAAAGAAAATTTAAATTCTTTACTATATAAAAGAAACTAACTACTATATTTTGATCAATATTAATGTTTTAATTAACTTGTAATTTAGAATAGCAGCTTTTGATAACAACTTTTTTCTTTTATGCTTCACCAATACTATATTTATTACACTTTACTAGAGTTGAATAGTGAAATCTATGTAAGGTAGAGCTATATGTCATTTAAGCCTTGATTTTGAATGTAAAATTAGAATAATATCACTAATTAGGAATTACTTATCTATATTTTCAAATTTTACTTGGATATATACTCATTCCTAAGAAATTTTTAGAGCACTATAATTTTTAGTAAATGAACAAAAACTTATTTCCTAAGAATTTCTTGAAAAATCAATAAAGTTAGAGGTTAAACAAATGAATTGAATTAAATAAAAGTTTAGCAGTAAGCCTTGTTGACTCGAGTAATTAAGCTTGTAGGGTGCCTCTTTTTAGAGGGATAACATCTCTTAACCTAAGTGACGAGCTTGGGATTATTGGCTGAAAGCTCGTTAAAAGGGTCAAGAGAAAAGTTCGAGAAAGCTAAACACAATAAAACTAAAGTAGTGGATGGTTTGGAGGAGTATCTTAAAACCTAGTGGCCTAAAGTTATCTAGCTTGGGACGTACTGACCAATGAAACCACTTGATACTCTAAAAAAAAAATGAATGAAAATGAAAATAAATCCTCTAACGAAAATTAATACTAAGGGGATAATCAAGAGATGAGTAAATATGAATACACTTACTTTAAATTATGGTGCTTAATAAGATTGAAAAGGAGAGTGTATAGATCTTAGCTAAGTGGTTGAAATATCAATGATTTTCTTTTATTGGTTGATGTTGGATTTGATTTAAAGTTTATGAATCTTTGTTTAAATGATATAGGTAAACTCTAACTCATATGAATTAACTTTTTAACTCAGATACTTAGTGTTCTTAATACATAAAAATGAAATGGTTAAGTACATATGTAAAACGTTGCTAGTGTTTCATTGTTTTTAAATTCTTACTTTATAAGTTAATTTAAGATATTATTGAGTCAAAGATGAAGTGATGAAAATTTTCCCTAAATACTCCTTAGTTTAAATAAACATTTCTTGACCTAAATTATGAATTAATTAATTTGCTTGAGGACAAGCAAATGTCGAAGTATGAGGGAATTTGATAAACGATTAATATAATACATTTATGAATAAGATTTGATAACAAATTCAATGAAATTATATGAATTTTAAAGAAGTATGATACCTAATTGAGTAATATTTTAATTTCAGGGCTTTAATATGCTCTTTAATCAACAAAGGAAGAAAATGAGTGATGGGTGTCGAATCCAACAAAAATAAAACCTACTCCTAGACAATTATATGATTTGCATATAGTGGTGAGTAGGGTCGAATCCACAGAGATTGGTTAAACTTATTTCTATTCAAAGAGAATAAAAGGGAAAAGGAAAATGGGGGGTTTTGGTTTGTGAATCGAATAAAGTTAAAACAAGATAAGAAAGTTGTATATTGATAAAAAGCCTAGCCAAAGGAATCAAGATGGTTTAATTCTAGGAATTGATCATCGATGCAAATGTTCTCTATTCTTGTTCCTAGATAAATTGGTTATGGTTATTAACAAGCTCTAACAACCTATCTCTCCTTACTTCCTCGATAACCTCGGACAAGCGCTTTGAATTATTTCTCTTATTGATTAAACAACCCTTAGACAAACGCTTAGGATTTAATCTATCAATAGCATTAAGATCTAGAGAGACCACCAATTCATGCCAGTAGATTATAAGATAACTTATTTAAACATGATCACACACCTCGATAACGTGAATTCGATCATCTCTTTTATAACCAAACATGTTATTGCGTCACTAAGACTAGAACAATCAAACAATTACGGATTTGACGTGCTAGTTGACAATATATTAACTTGTTAATTGAGTAGAAGAGCTCTATTCATACCAATCAACAAAGATAATAATGACAAAACGATTAGAAGATATATGAATACCCGAAAGCAAAGAATAGAATAAATACAAGTCAATTAGACCTCACAATTCGTGGAGAATTAAACATCTATGACCCTTTAGCTAGAAAAGTAACTTAGTTACACATGTTCATCAATAAAACGAAAATAAAAAGTAAAAACATAATGAACCCGGTTGCTTGCTTTGCCCCCAAGATGATCCAAGGTTCTTCAAGATCCAAAGATTCAAAAGTTCAAAAGTTGTCCTAACCCTCTAGGGTTGGTTCTATTTATATTGTTAGGGGGATAGCATGTGATCTTTTGCTAGCAAGATACGAAAATATCTTTCCTTTTCCAAGTAGATTTCGAGAAGTGAAGATTCGTCTGCCTGGCACGCCCCAACACACGGCCGTGGATCAAGCCGTGCCATCCTCTGTGCATATTCTTCAAGTCTTCATCCGCGCCCAGTGTGAACCACGGTTAAACACACGGCCAGATTTCAAGCCGTGCCTTCAACTGTGCATAATCTTCAAGTCTTCATTCGTGTCCAGTGTGTACCATGGCTACACCCATGGCTAGATTTCAAGCCGTGCCTTCATCTGGTTGATGTTCTACACTTTCTTCTCATTGGCACACCTAGCTTCCACCACGGCTTCAAGCACGGTTTATCCTACGGCTTCCACCACGGCCGTGCCTTAAGCCGTGTCTCTCTCTGTTGTAAGTCCTCATTTTCACCTTCTTGTCCAGTGTGTAACACGGTTTGATCCTTGGCCGTGCCTCAAACCGTGCTTCCTCCGGTGGTGTAATTCCTTGTCTTGATCCAAGTTGTAGATGACTTCTCCAAAATACTTGAATTAGCATCCTTGACTCCATTTAACTTGATTTATCACGATGATAGAATTAAAGAACCATTTCCTTATGATTTCTATAAAATCAATAATAATTTAACACAATTTATACTATAAAGATTGAGTATAAAATGGCTCTATCAATCAGTCAAGTTTCACTTAATTCAAAGTTAAAGAAGTTATGTGCAATTGAAGATAAACCCAATCATTTAACATGGTCATGTTGATTTTGAAGAAGAATAAGAAAGATATACGAGGAAATAACATGACTATGTTAGTAGTTGTGTAACTCTCAAATCAATTAAAGCTAAACATGACCATGTTGAATTGGTACAACACGGCCTGTCAACATGGTCGTGTTGAGGTCGTGCTAACCATATCTTCCTTAGATTTAGATAAGTTCAAAAGATTTAAGTTAAACATGACCTGCACATGACCGTATTGAAGGGTCATGTTAAGTTTGACAAGTGTGCACTATAAGTGGCCAAACATAAAACTTAAAAGATTTTTTTGGAAAGAGTTTTGTTGATAGACAAAAGGAGAGAGGTTTTTGAGCAAACGGAGAGAAAGAAACTCCTTGAAGCTAGAGAACATTGAAGATCAAATTATACACTTTAAAAGTGCAAGAACTAATTTATAAAAGGGTTTTTCTTTCCATTATGAGTTATTTTGATTTTATTGTTAGATTTTATCTCATAATGTTAGCTTAATTTCTTCTAGTATCTAGATTGGTGGAAACTTATAATTATTATGTAATTTTGTTTTAGTTATTATTCAATGGATTCTTTATATTCTTGATTCAATTATGCACATTATTCATTATATGAAATTGGTATTTCTAGAGTATCAATTTTAATTATTGGTATTATGCAAATAGATTGAGAAATCACCTATATAATTAGATCTAGTGTAATTAAAAAGAGTTTCTTGCAATCCTAAAGATAGGATAATATAAATATTCCAAATTAGGGTCAAACCTAACTAAGGAATTCAAAGATCAATAATGCAATCTTAGGAGTTTTAATTAAAGAGAGATCTCGGTTAATCAACCCAGGGTTAGAAATTAATAATCTTGAGAAAGATGTTAATTTAATTACAAAATTCCTACGGTTAAAA
Organism: Laguncularia racemosa; assembly: GCA_037954665.1. Lineage (NCBI taxonomy): Eukaryota > Viridiplantae > Streptophyta > Magnoliopsida > Myrtales > Combretaceae > Laguncularia > Laguncularia racemosa. The sequence goes on from JBBMOL010000072.1 coordinate 2,782,578, forward strand.
AAATAAAGACGAAATTGGAATTATCTCTAATAAGTTATATATGATTATAGGAGGAAACTAAATCTAGATACGTGTTCTTGCAATATTAATTTTAATTCTTTAGCATGCCTATTTTTCCATAATTTTAAGTATTATTAGTTAAATAGTTAAAATTCTTTAATAAATTAATTAATCTTTATTTGACAGTTAGATAATGGAGTCCTAGTTAATATTAGTAATTGTAGTCTCTATAAGACGACATTCATAATTAATCCACTATATTACATTAATCAATAGGTGCAATTGCCTTTTACCAACACATAATCTCATCATCAACATCATTACACATAACTTTCACAACATCCTTTCACAATCCTACCACTATATATATGATAAAAGATACTCTTTTTTGTCCATGAGTCTATACCATACATAATAATATATATATATGATAATGGGTACTCCCAATTGTCCATGAATCATGAGTCTTCACACATCAATCTTCCACATCACATATAACATCTTTGCACATCATACATAACATCCTTCTACATACAACTTTCACTTACTACTTAGATCATTTCGGTGCACAACTTTACTAGGGGCAATGTCATATACCAATCATCAAGGTGCCACCCCGAAAACATCGACCCAGACTCAGTTTCTCAAACCTAGTAATTCACAATCACATGCACAAATAGTCTTATTCATAATTTAACATTATTAGCCCACACACATTTCTCATTAACAAGTACAAAACAACACATAGGGTATACACGTACCTGAATTACAAAACTTGATCTTTCTCAAACTTCTATAGCCTCAAAATTTCTCCAAGCCTATACATGATCCCAATCACATGCTTTTAGAAACATATTTCAATAAAGTAACACAAACGGAGCACATTTCAACTCAACACAACTATGTTAGAGGTCATGCAGGTTGACACGGTCCAATATACAACTGTACTAGAGGTTGTGTACTTTAGTAATTCAACACGTAGAAGTACACGACCATATTAAAGGCTATATACCCTTTTAGAATTTTTAAACTCAACATGCTTATGTACACGGGCGTGTACCTGGCCATGTAGGTCACTATTCATCTCTAAATTCCATATTCTTGTTCATGAATTGATCCCTAAGTCTAATTCTTAAGAGTTTACACCCAATTGATATATCTAAGATGTAATTTCTAATGTAATACATGAGTAAGCATACTTACTTGAATCAGATCATTATCGGGATGCTTGTATTGCTTGTTCTTATGCATGTTTTGTCCTACTCCTTGTTCAAGTTTTAACCATATGTTAATGAAACACAAATCTTAGATTTACAAATCAACAATCACCATTGTATATTTGAATGATTGAGATTATTACCTAGTAGAATGGATTCAATCACCACTAGTTCCGTTCAGATTGCTCTAGGTTTCCTTAAGAGTGTTTTTTGTGAGAGGAGGTTACGATACTGTAGCAAATGGAGGAAAAGGTTAACCTTAGGTTAAAAAAGGTTTATATATCTAGGTCACGAAAAGACCATCTTGCCCCAACCTATATATCGTATTCCCCGCCTTATCATTGGCAATTTTTTTTTACAGTTATTAATATGAAATACAAATATATATATATAAATATATAATAATTTATGAGTAATTACATGTAGTCAATACTATAAGAATAATACTTTATGTGAATGTAACATTAGAATTTGAGGACATTAAATAACAACGTAACATAAGAAATTTAAAGTAAATCAAATAATGACACCATAAATAATTATAATAGATGAAAAGATAGAACATGAAAATATAATGGCTTCCAAATTTATATATTTTAATAGATAGTAGATTACCATTTAAGATGTTTTATCAAGAAGAATAGCATAAGTACACAATAGAGAAAGACATCGGTCCATAAAGAGGGATTTTTTTTTTTAATTGTAGAAGTCCTAGTAAGTGGGTATGACATGGATAAGGTATGAGGTCTTACCTATACTCTATCTTATAAGGTGCAAATTTCTAAATTTTAGAGCTAGAACTTACCTTATAAGATCCTAAAACCATGCTATAACTTGTGTCCTATAAAATCTATAAAATATTGGGTACACTATAAATCTATAAATTTTTTCTTTCTTTTATTAAACTTGAAGTTAAAAAAATAATATATATATATATATATATATATATATATATGATATTACAAATTCTTTCATGTGCAAAAACATATGGAGTTTATAGCAAAGCATGTGGAGCCTATAGTAAAATCTGTGATATTAAAAAATATTTTTTTTTTCTAAATTTATTTTTTCAAGTTTATATGATATTAAGTGAAACCTATAGAACCTATGGCAAATTGGAATAAAAATTATCATTTAGAGAAAGACAAGTTTTAGGCTTAGGGTTTTATTGGGCTTGAGTTGTTTCATTTTATCATAAATATAATATTGTTTTACTCCTTTCTTGATCCAAAAAAAAAATGTAAGTTTTTTTTTTCTGCATTCATTAATATAGATCATATTACTTAATAAATTTGAGATGGTAGATATAAGGTACCTTGAAAAACTATATTTAGAGTACAAGTTCTAAGTGGGTAGAAGGTATGAAGATGTCATATCCATTCCTTACCTTGGTAAATTAAGCTATGGAAAATTGCTATCTCGAGGTTTCGAAAAATTGCTCTATGGAAGCAATCTTGTGATCCTTATTATTCACCTAAAACTATACTCAAACTATAGTATCTAAGTGGGTATAAGGTATAAAGGCATTATATCCATACCTTGCCATGTGAATAATAGGTTTCAAAAAATTGCTATCTAGAACCTATCTTGTGACCATCTGTACACACTTAAAACATACCCAATTGAGAAAGATACGAATGGGTACTCAATATAGTATGGTTACCCACTCATTCCTAACTTGTGGGAGTTCTTTCATTCTATTGGAACAATTAAATAAAAAAGAAAAATAGATGTCTTTCTTTTAGAAAATAACATTCCTTATGTAGGCATACAAGAAGATAATAGTATAGTTAATCATAAAAGAAAAATAAATCATTACCCATTACTTTAAATATGACCAAAGCAAGACACGTGAGAAAATTTATATTTTGAAAAAGAAAATAATGAGTGAATTGCTTTGAATTTTGGGACTATACTATCTACAAAAACACCTTTTATCTATTCAATTCTTCTCTCTCTTCTCAACGCTCTCTCTTCCTCTTGAAACATTATTGATTAGTGGATAATCTCTTGAGAGAAAGGGAGAAAGTGGAGACATGAGGAAGTTACAACTTTGAAATAAAGAAGGATAGTTGAACATGATATGACTTATGATGAGTGTGAGACTTTCCCCCACACCACCACCCCCCCCCCCCCCCCCTTTTTTTTTCCTCACATTGACTTCTTTATATACTAGTAATGAAAAGGCAACCCTTTCTACTTTTTAAGGGGATTTTAACATTTCAAGTAAAATTATTCTACAACTTTCACCAAGTAAAATACAAAAGGAGGCAAATCATTATTTTTTGTAAAGAAAACAAAATTCATAGTTATTTTTTCCTTGGCCTAAATCTTCTCTTTTTCGATTTAAATTTGAAGTTTAACATTATTAGATGTGCCAATTTTATCTAAGTAAATAACATAGTCTAATATTAAATATTATTGAACCATAGATAATTAAATATGCAAGTGTGCACAAATTTTGTTAAAAGAGATTATGATAGATAAAGTAGCAACTCTAATAAAATTTAATTACATCTTGTCCAATTTTTTAAAATAACCCTTTTTCTTAAGTTTCCTAATTTAAATCCTTATTCTTTTTCGATTCCTTATGGTAGAAATTTTAATTTTTCCTTCCCTAAAATCATTTTTTCATTCCAACAATGTTTGCAAATGTTAACCATGGTTGATACAGAAGAAAAAGAATACAAAAGGAAAGAGTATTGAAATTTAATTTGATTGTATTTACCGTAGTTTAAATTTAAAACTAATGTTTTTTTTTTCTTTTCAAGTAATATTGTTCTTTTATTTGAATACCATAATATTAGAATAAATTAATATTTTGATTTAAATTAAAAAATTGTAGGAAAAATATTTGTAAGTTTTACAATATATTTTCAAGGTTTATAATTTACACACGACAACCAAGGGAGTATTGATTTAATGTAATAGAAGATATCACAACGAATAGGTTGTAAATTTCAAAGAAATTTGTAATGAGCCTGCACAATACTTGTAAAATGAAAAAGATATCCAAGGGTGAATGAAACCTGACCTTTACCCTACCTTGTATGGTATAAATTTCTAGTTTTTGAAATTGGAACCTATCCTATAACACCCTAGATCCACCTTATACCATGTACCTTGTAAAACTTACAAAATACAAGATACCTTGTGAAACTTATAAATTTTAAGTTTATGTGATATTAAAAAAGTTATATATATATTACTTTATATATAATATTATAAGTTTTTCATATGCAAAATTTATGTAACCTATAATAAATTATGTAAAATTAAAAAACAATCAACCTTATTTTTTTAGGTTTTACACTCTTACTACTTAGCAAATGGAAACAACAAGCCAAAAGAATAAAAAACCTAAAGCTAGAGAGGAAAGTGAGGAAGAATAAGGAAACGAAAGCAAGGTAGTATTAGGTTTAACCACTTAGGGTTATTAACTTATGGATTTAAAAACCTTTTTTTTCTAAAGTTTACTAAAACATTTATTGTAAAAAATTTATAATATTGTCATTTATTACTCAAATATTAATATTATTTAATAACATTTTATAGAATAAGTACATGGCACCTTAGAAACTATACTCTATATACATTAGAGTACAGGTTCTTTGATAGGTACAAGGTAAGAAAACTGATAAGTGCACAATTAAATATATGTATTAAGTGAGATTTAACATATTTCCCCCTTGATTTTGGAAAATTTTTGAAGAATTTAAATTTAAATTTAGTAATATTTTGATTTTAGTGTTGTGATGGATAGTGGAACTAAGAAAGAAGAAAATGAATCTAATTTTACTCAACTTGGAGCTAAATTGAAAAAATTATAAAGTTTGGAAGCTTGACACGACCTACACATGACCTTATCCAGAACCTGTTGAACTTAAAGCTTCATAGATTTAGACATGACCGTTTTTAAAGGTCTTATATCTTTCTAATCTAATTGATTTAGACACAATTGTGTCTAGGCTATGTTTAGTGGAATGTCATGTTTTACACAATTCTGATTGACGAATTGGACACGACCTGAAGCATAATTGTGTTAAACAATATCCTGGCAAAGAACACATAGTTTTTTATGCACATTATATAAATTAAAGAGGCTTTCACATCAAGAAAAAAAAAAAGGAAACATTATTTTAAGTTATTCTAGGGTTTTAAAGAGAGATAAGACTGCTACTAAACTACACTTCAAGAAATTAGGGTTTTCTTTGTTCAAATTTATTTCCTTGATGATGCTTGTTTATACATCATTGAAGAATTTTGTTTCCAATATGAGTAGTTCTTAATTTTCCTTAGTATCTAGACTTGTGAAACTTGGGTTTATTATGTGATTAGGATTTCTATTATTTAATGAATTCTTCTATTTCTTAATTCATGCATGTGTTCTTGGTTTTGATTAAATTAATATTTTCAGAGTATTATTCTATCTATTTGATATTATACATTAAGATTGAGAAATTTGATGTATAATTAGGTCTTGCATGTTTGAAGAGAATCAATATAATCTTAAAGATAAATTACATAATTCTTCTAGATTTAATTAAATTAGTTATGGGAATTTATGGCCTTTTTAATGTGGTCTTTGAATTATACTATTGTAAAGAGATTCAAATAGGTAATTTTGAGATTGCGATTTAATAAGCTTAAGAAAGTATTTTTAGATAAGAATAAGCTTGAGAAAGTTATTAAACTAAATTAGGAATTCCTCTGATCAATGAAATCTAAGAAGGATTTGAATACTTTTTGTTAATATCATATAATAATTACTAGGGGAAACAAATTCTAGATATCGGTTTCACCATTTTGAAGTTAATTCTAAACTGCTTTGCTTTCCTATCTTTCATTAAAGTCTTAATTCTTTAGTTTTTATTTCATTATAACTTTTAGACCAATCAACTCTATGATTTACTAGTTAAATAATAGGGTGTAGATTAGTATTAATACTCATGATCTTTGTAGGATGATATCCGTATTTTATATATTATATTACAAAATTTGATAGGTAACTTACTTCACATAAAAAACCTTATATCCATACCCTACCCTATGGAATGCGAATATGAACCATGGTTGATGTATAAGGATTTAGAAGAGAAAATAAAACAAAAGGAAAGAATTTATTGAAATTCAATTTGATTGTATTTATTGTAGTTTATATTTAAAAGTAATGCTGTTTTTCAAGTAATAATAGTTATTTAATTCAAATATCATAATTATTGGTATAAATTATTCTTATAATTTAAATAAAAAAATGGAAGGAAAAAAATTCACAATTTTTACATAAACAATGTAACCAAGGGAGTATTGATTTAATATAATAGAGACTATTGTTTGACGTAATAGAAGATATCAAGAGGACAGGTTGTGGATTTCAAATAAATTTGTTATGAGCCCACACAATGTGTGTAAAATAAAAAAGATATCCACAATGAAACATAAATAAATATAAAATACCTAAACTACCAAAATATATACATGAGTTTTTACAATAAAAGAAAGGAAATATTTAAATAGATCTCTTTGATTTCTCGTTGATTGACGGATTCACTATCTATCTCATTAACACATAATTAAAAAAAAAACCCTTAATACCATAACATATATAATGCAATTTTTCAAAACTGATATCATTACTCCTTTGGCCCAAAAGATGGAAGATTGCATTACTCCAATACGAAGTGTTATAAATTCATCTACTATGTGACATACAATTTGATTTGTAGCAACAAAAGAAAACAAGGGGAGAAGAAGCAAGGAAATAGTAAGGTTGTTCTTTCGTAGTGAGATAAGCCTCAATGAATGCTGGAATCACACAAAAATACAATCAAAGGCGAGTGTGACAAATGAAAATTATCATCAAATGTAGTGAAAAATAGACGTAATTGTAACTATAATAAGTACTATAAGAATAATAATTTATGTGAATGTAATATTAGAATTTAAGGACAACAAATAACAACACAATAAACAAATGTAACATATGAAAATTTAAATAAATCAAATAATGACACCATAAACGTTTATAACATACGGAAAAATAGAGCATGAAAATGTAATGGCTTCTAGTATTGGCTTCCATATTTATATATTTCAATAGATAGTAGATTACAATGTAGGATTGATGTGTGTTTTATGAAGAATAATAGGTAGACAATAGGAGAAAGAAATTGCTATCTTCTTGATGTAATAACACTAGCCTATAAACCAGAGGGAAAAAAAAAAAGAAATTTTATGTGAGTGGGTATATGATAGGTAAGGTATGAGACCTTACCTATATCCTATGTGCAAAGTGTCAATTCTCAAATTTTGAAATCAAAACCTGCCTTATCCTAAAACATTGTGGAACCTATAGGATACTTAATAAAACTTGTAATTTTTTTCTATATTATGATAAACTTCAACTTTAAAAAGTAAAATATATATGATATTACAAGTTCTTCCATATGTAAAACCCATGAAACCTATGCAACCTGTAATAAAATCTAAGATACTAAAAAAAGTAATTTTTTCAATTTCTGTTATTTCAACTTTATGTGATATTAAACAAAACATATGAAACTTATAGCAAATTAGGATGAAAATGATCATCTATAGAGAGACAACAGGTTTTAGGTTTAAGGTTTGTATTAGGCTTGAGCTATTTCTTTTTAATATAAAAATAATATTTTTTATTCCTTTCTTGACCTGAAAAATATAAAGTTCTTTTTCATTCATTAAGATAAATTATATTATTTAATAAATTTTACATGGTTGATGCATGATATATTAAAAAACTATACTTTGTATATCTTAGAGTTTAAGTTCCAAGTGGGTACAAGGTATGAAAACATCATTACCATACCTTACCCTATGAATGTAGATTTTAGAAAATTGCTATTCAGAACTTATCTTATGACTCTCAATACACACTAAAAGCATACAAAATCAAGAAGGATACAAATAGATTCTCAGTACACACTAAGAACATACAAAATCAAGAAGGATATGAATAGTTACCCTATATAGAATGGTTACCAAATTACCCCTATGAAGTGCTGTGGGAGTTCTTTCTTTCTATTAGAACACTCAAATAAAGAAAAATAAATAAATAGAAGTCTCTCTCAGAAAATAATACCTCTTATGTGGGCATACAAGAAGATAATAGTATAGTTAATCATAAAAGAAAAACAAAGTACTACTTGCTACTTTACATACGACCAAAGCAAGACACATGAGAAAATTTATACATTTAAAAAGGAAACAATGACCATATCATGCAAAAATATACCTTTTTTCTGTATGATTCTTCTTTCTTCTTCTCCATGCCTTTCTCTCTCCTAAAAGATCGTCAATTATTAGATAATCTTTTGAAAGAAAGGAAGACATGGAGACATGAGAAAGTTATAACTTTAAATTGAAGATGGAAAGTTGAGCATGCTATATAAATTATGATGAGTGTGAGATTTTTCTTCTTTCTTTCTTCTTTCTCTCACATTGACTTTCCATATATACTAACAATGAAAGGAAAACCCTTTCTACTTTTTAGGGATTCTAAAATTTCAAGTAAAATTATTCTACAACTTTCATCAAGTAAAATACAAAAAGAGGCAAATCACCGTTTTTTATAAAGATAACAAAATTTACAGTCATCTTTTGTCTCGGCCTAAATCTTCTCTATTCCAATTAAAATTTGAGCTTTAACATTATTGGATGTGCCCATTTTGCCTACAGTAAGTAACATAGTCTAATAGTAATTTGAATACAAATAAAACAGAGTAAAATACAATTAAATATTATTGAAACCATAAATAATTAAATATCCAAGTGTACACAAATTTTGTTAGATGGGACACAAGCTTCTAGTTTTGTCTTCATTCGATTAATTAACAATTGTTTTAAGGAACAACAATTTCTTTCAGTAAATATTTGATTATATTTACAAACTGCAAAGAATTCTTTTATCTATTTTTTTACCCGTAGAAAATTAAATTCGATATATTCTCTCTAATTTGTTTTAATTCAATGGTTTTGTTGGGATTTATAGCACAATGAATCTTTGCCAAATACCTTTTACTTTCAAGATTTGGCGAGGGTCATGCCACAGAAGGTTGGTCTATTATCTGCTGTACTTTTATTCAGTGTTAAAAATGATAATATATGTGACAGAGCAATTCCCTTTTTATTAAATTTGAGAAGACAGGTGTAAATGATAATTTACGTTAATAAACATTCCTTTATTTATTATTTTATTGCACATTTTATTTTTTTCCAGGTGCTAGGGGATCTCTAGGATCGACAACAGGATTCTGAGATATGAAAGAATCTTAACATTTACATATATAGTTGTCCTTTTTATGAAATAAGGAAAAAAAAAAACTGTTAATATGTTCACTATTTTTTGAGAAAGTTAAATGTTTGCCTTTTTTAATTCAAATTATCTAATAATTTATTGTTTTTTATATTTTGTTAATGAATTATATTGTTTAGTTTGGTGTATGGTGTAAAGGATAAAGTTTACTAATTATTCATTTATAAATCTTCTCTTATTTTATATTTTTTGTTTTACGTAGTACTCGACTTTTGGATTACGTGATTGGTTCATTATGTATTAGCAGTTCATGGATGTATTTCCTTACGATCCTTTATAGGCCTCATTTCTAAGTAAAATAAGTTATGATACCACTATACAATATATCTGTTTTAACCGATGGCTCAAAGCTTAATTAAAAAAACTGATAAAATGATATATAATTATTTCTATTTTTCTTATTACATAAGTACTAATGTAGGATAGCGGAAGCAAAAAAAATGTTAATGGAGAATACAGCTGAAAAATATATGGAAATAAGCTATTTCTTTCTTTTTCTTTTTTTCTCTTTCCTTCCCTTTTTTTTTTTTGGTTCAAGAAAGACTGCTAACTCTAGGCTCTAATGCCGAAAATCAATATAGAATAGTGAAAGCAAAAAATATTAAAGCAATGGAATGCCACAAATAAGTACGGAAAATATATAAGTAAAATAAAATAGTTTTTTTTTTTTCTCGCTGTATTCTATTGCATTAATATTTTTTTGCTTCCACTATCTTATGTCAAATCTGGCATCAAAGCTATTCCTTTTCTTTTGTCCAATATCAAGTAAATGTGAAGATGGATCATTCAAGTAAATGTTACAGGTGAAAAATAGTAAAAAAAAAATAAATTATATACAAACCCATAACAAAAGTTTATGAATTACTATTTTTTTTTTGGCAAAAATTGTAAATAATTCTAAAGAATATCTTTGTAAGTTTAGCATACTTGTAATTGTGTCATGTCATGTTTAAGTTCATAAGTTGGGTCTCAAATTGCTACCATATACAAATGTAACCAATGAAAATTTACAAAAATTTAATAATGAAAATATAAACAAATATAACTAAAGAAAAGGTAGAATATATAAAGATAAAAAGCTTTCAAAATAATATAACAATTCAAAACTGATGTGTGTTTTGTGAAGAAGAATAGCATCATACTATAATAAAAAGAAACTTTGACTTTTTTTAACTTCTTGATACAATAGCATAAGCCTATTAGAAAGGAAAATATTTTTTATCATAAAGATACTGCTGAGTTTCTCCATTCTATCAGATTACTCAAATTAGGAAGAACACTACGAGCCTTCTTTATAAAATAACATTCATATGTGGGCACATAGGAAGTAAAAGCATAGTTAATTATAAAAGAAAAAACAAAGCAATATCTAACTACTTTAAGCACAAAGAGCAATATACATGATAAAATTTCTAACTTTAAAAAGGAAATAATGAATGAATTGCTTTAAATTTTGGGATTATACTATGTAAAACATACTTTTTTCTCTATTTTCTATACAATTCTTCTCTCTTCTTCTTAGTAGCCACTCTTTCTCTCAAAAGACCATGATTTAATGGATACTCTCTTGGGAGAAAGAAAAGCTATGGAGACATGAGGAAGTTAGGGTTTCAAATTGAAGATGAAAAGTTGATCGTGCTATGGTTTATGATCGGTGAGGGAATTTTCCTTTTCTTCTTTCCATATATTGACTCTCTATATATACTAATAATAAAGCAAAAACCCTATCTACCTTTTAGGGATTCTCAAATTTTAAGTAAATTATTCTACAATATTTATCAAGTAAAATATATAAAAAGGTGAATCATTTTTTATTTAAAAGAATCTCATAGTTATCTTTTACTCTACCCAAATCTTCCATTGCTCCTATTTAAATCTGAAGTATGCCATTACTAGATTACTAGTTTTACCTAAGTAAATATCATAGTTTAATTTAAAAGCAAATATAACTAAGAAAAATGAAACTACATATTATGGCACCATTAATATAATTAGTAAGGATGGTATTGACTAATCTTATATAGAGTCAATAGAAAAATCAAAATTTTCAAAAAAAAAAAAAGTCACTTATATGTAATGACTCAATTAGTTGCTAAAGAAGTTTCTTGACGATTTTTTTTTGTGTTTTTTTAATATTTTATAAATTATCATATATATTCTATACTAGAAAATCATGGTTTTTTATTTTTTTTATTTTAATTTTCTTTATTTTTCAATATTATTTATTTAAATCATTTAATAATCATATGAACCAATAAGAAAATACCATGTGTCCTCTATATATAATTAAAACAAAATTGAAAACATAGGCCATGTATTTTTCAAAAATCAAAACACAGCCACCTCTTTACAAAAGCCCAAAAACATAAGTTTCTTTTTTATTATTTTCCCTATTTCAAGTTTTTAGTCCCCATCAATACATCTCTTAGTGCTTCTTCTTCTTACTTGATTCCTTTTTATTTTGTTTTGCAATTTTCACATCTATTGCAAGTGCAATGCTTGCTAGTAATTATGAAAAAGATAATAAGGTGATTTTAAATTAGAGAAGCATAAACTTATACTATTTTCATTTACTTTTAAAATTGATGTCAAATTCAATGTTTATCGTTCATTTAGTTTTCAAATTGTAGACACTTTATTTTTGAGTTTTTTTTTAAAACCTTTTTTCTACTATGTTTATAGGAAAAATCCCCAAAAAAAAAAGGAAAATACAAAAGGCTAAACAAATAAGAAAAAAAAATGAAAAATAATAAAACATGAAAGTTAGGGAAAATATTTTTAAAGTTCTTAAGTCAAATGTTAGTTTTCAAGTTAAGTACACATTGGGATTCAATCACTTTTAAGCTCACGAACAAAAATATTATGTTTTCCTTAAAATTTAATGTTTTCAAGCCAATTCAGTTTGATCATTTTAAAAAACAACAAAATAAAGTTGATTTAAGTGAAATGTAGCTTTTAACGACACTTTATTTATACTTAAATTGGCCATTTTATAAAGAAGTTAAGTTAACTACGAACTTGGATCAGAAATGAATTGAAAGCCTAAAAACATGATAAATGTGCTTCAATTTGAAAATTTAATTTTACATTTGTGTAATGCCTTGAAACCCAAGATAAGCTATAGCTCGCCACATGTCCTTATTTCCTGAAGATACGTAAAAGTTCAATCACTACTATTCTCCAATACTCACTTTTGTATACTCCTAATCAAGATCATAACTCATTTGCTACATATTAAAGATTAATAAGAATCTCCATCTTTAATAATAATTCCTTAACAGTCTTCTCAAATTAATCAATGGAAGCGTATAACATACACTTACAATAGAACTTTCTCAAAATAACTAAACCAAAAATCTAACATATGTCTTTACTGAATCTATCTACTAATCATTATAGTAGATGTATTCTACATTCTCTTCGTGATTTTGATATTGAGTTGTCTCCCCTAGGGTCTCATCATACCCCACAATTTCTTCTGTAGCATCTACAACTAAAAAAAAAAGTTCCCACAAGGGGTAAGCTAATGCTCAGCACTATGTATACCTACAACAACATACGCATGCCATGATAGAAGTAACAACACATGCATGATGCAACACAATATTTATACATAATATTATTCATCTTTCACAACCTTTAACTAATACACAATTACATTATAAATACCATCACACATAACTTTCATATTATCCTTTCACAATCCTTCTATAAATAATATATACATACATATATATGTGTGTATGTGTGTGTGTGTGACAAAGGGTGTTCTCTTTTGTCCATGAGTTTATTTCCCATACATAATTGTAATAATATATATGATAGTGGGTTCTCCCCATTGTCCATGAGTCCATAAGTCCTTTCAACCTTTCAATTCTCGCATAACATCTTTCCACAATCATTCATACGATACCCTTCCACAAACAAATATCCTTACACAAATCACCTAGATCATTTCCATAAATGACTCCACTAGGGACAATGTCATATATTGATCATCAGGGTGCCATCCCGAAAACACCGACCTGCACTCATTTTCTCGGACCGAGCAATTCACAATCACATGCACATGCAATTCAATTCATTTACAACCTTATTAAATCCACACACAATTTCTAACCTATCAAACACAAGCAACAAATAAGGTATGCATGTACCTAACTTGTAATACTTGACCCTTCACACTTCTATAGCCTTACAAATCCTCCAAAAGTATACACAATCCCAATTACATACTTTTAGAATTATATTTCAGTGGACTAAAAAGGAAAAGGAGGTTTTTCAACTCAACATGGTAATGTTGAAGGTCATGTTGGTGAACACGGGGTAGTACATGGTCATACCAAAGGCCGCATACATTTCTATGACTCTTTAAACTCAACACGAGCATGACACAATCATGTTAAGGAACAATGTATCTCTTTGTTTACTTTGGGTTTTTAAAACAGTTACAACACGATCGTGTTGAGAAACTGTGTATTTTGTTATTCACTTTAGGTCTTCAACACAGTTCTAACATGGTCATGTTGGGAGGCTATGTATCTTTATGTTCACTCTTTAAATTCAACGCGCTTATAGCACGATCATATTGAGTGATCATGTATCTTACTGTTCATTTTGTAAATTGATCCCTTGATCTAAGTTCTAATAAATTTCACCTAATTGATCTATCTAATATGAAATTTACAATGTGATACACAAATTGGTACACTTACTTGATCCGAATTATGATTGATATGCTTGAAGTGCTTGTTCCAAACCTTGTATAGCACAGATTAATCTTGACCTTAATTTGTAACAAGTCCTATTTCATTAATTCTCTACTCCAAATCATATACTTAAACAATCCATCAATAATTTTGATCGATGTACTTACCTTAATCTAATAAGCTAGTGGTAGAAAATGGGTTGTCTCCTTCTCTCTGAATTCACATAAGATGGTTCTAGGGTTTTTGTGAGGTGTAAAGAGAGGAAAAAAGTCAATAGGGCTTATAATGACCTATTTATAGTCCTCGTTCGATTTACTAAATCGCCTCCAATCTTTTTAGATTATTTATGATATTAACCTTAGTTGCATTTTTATTATATATATATTATGTTACTCATGTATTTACAATTTGTGTACTATATTCAATTATTGAAGATATTGCAAATTAAGCCTTTTGAGAATCGGTTGACTTAAGCTTGTAATATATGAAAAAAAAATAAGAAAAAAAATGATGCTAATGCAATTTGCATTTCTAACTTTGAAAGTTCATAACTTTTCACTCGTATGGAGTTACATAACCCATAATATATCAAAAAAGACTGATTTGAGTCTACTATGGTTAGGATCAAACTGTGTTGTCATTTGGTATTTTCATGAGGGTAAAATTGCTATGTTTTCATAACCTATTGGTTACTAGATTGATTAAAAATAAAAAAAGAAATGAAGTTATGACATAGTAGACTCAACTTTTTTTCCTTCTTTTTTTTTTCATATATTATATGGTGATTATGATTCTTCATAACTTTGTCTCTTTTTTTTTTTTTTTATCAATCCGGTAACTAGTAGGTTATAAAAACATAACAATTTCACCCTCATGAAAATACTAAATGGTAATGCAGTTTGGTCTCAACTATAATAGACTCAAATTAGTCTTTTTTATATATATTATGAATTCTGTAACTTCACATAAGCGAAAAGTTATAACTTTTAAAAGTTGGAAAAGCAAATCGCATTAGTATCAATTTTTTTTTTTGGGTATATTATAAGATAAAGCACAAAAGGTTGTGAAAATCATGATTTTTAATAATTTTTTAATGATAAAAAATTAGCACTAAAGGCATGTTCTAGGGTCGTGCTTTTGTGACCTATTTTTGGAATAATTTTTCTAGTTATACTATTTCACAATTTTTTTTTAAAAAAAGCATTATTTAAGAGCATTCCTTGGTTGTTATGTATGTAATAATGATTGATAATTGAGCACAAATTAATTGTTTAGAGCATGTGAGTGTAGGCTTTGGGTTATGGGTTTAAGTGTGCTCATGCATAAAAGCACCTCATTTATTGCCAAGCATGCCACATGGCACTCACTTATTAGTTGATTGAGATCACATGTGTTTCACATGATTGTCTCTAACCTCTATTTAGATAAGTGAGCAAGAAGAGAAGAGAAGAGAGGGAGAAACATGCGAGCGAGCTTTGGGCAAATCTAATCGAATTGAAGCTAAATTTTTGTTCAAACTTATAACTTAACACCTATAGAGTTGTTTATGTTTACAAATAACCTAAATAGTAATTAAAATGAATCAAATCTAGTTAGATAAGAGTAGGGTTTTCACTCATAATGTGTTTAGATTTGATTTGGATTAATATCAAGCTTTAAAACCCAATCTAAAGTTGTCTATATTAAAATTGAGGCCATGGATTTTAGATACACAATCAAAATTGCCTAACAAACTCCTAAATCAAATCAACATGTAATTTCTCTCTCTCTAGCCATAACCACATTCGAGCTCCAACTTCTCTCTACAAATTATTGCTTTACACTCAAAGTTGAAACACAAAATTGGTCCCATTACAAACCTAAGTATTCATAGAATTGAAAAGGCACCAAACTTTTACTTCAATTCATCCTTTAAAGCCTTAAATCTAGATTGCCTAATTCAGTTGAGTAAAGGATTCATAAACTATCATATCTACTACTCATGAGACAAGACCACTACCACCAATGTGTTGAATACTCTCGAAAAGCCTTAGCCGACAACCACTCAACCTTCAATAGCCACCACAGTGCATCAATGAAGTCATTGAAGTATAAGGATGCGATTGGGTAAGTTATTATAGGGTACCTAACTTGTCTAACATGGTAATTACTTGTAAGGTAATTCTTTATAGGGTTTTGGGTTTTATTTCAAAACTCTATAGAGTTTCAAGTTGGGTTTACTTTTTTATATTGGCTCATAATAAGGATCATGAAAGTTGTCTAGCACAACTTAGATCTTTCTCATTTAGTTCAACTTTCAAGTTTTAATCAAACTTTTACTTTTCTAAGTTTATCATTGTTATATCTAAATCTAATTTGCCCCACTCATTAATAATCCACACATTATAGCAATGATGAGAGATTTATATGATCTCATGCCTAACTAAAAATGCAAAATCAAATCAATTTAATCTCAACCTTTTATCAATATCTTTCCATATGAACTAATGAATAGTAATATTATATGAATAAATTACAAAATTTGGTCTATGCGATTACTCAAATTAAGTAATGAAGAGGACCTTTAATGGTAATATGCATTGCAACTAGGGATATATTTTAGTGAAATAGTGAAAATAATCTTAGTATGATGAAAAATATCTTACTACGAGGAAGTAAGCCTCTTAGTGAGTAATAAAGGACCTTTCATAATAAAATGACTCTTATTGTGGTAAAAAAATTCTTAAATATGAGAAAATAAACCTCGACACAATGAATGGGACTAGTTTTATGAAAATAAATAAGTGAGACTATAGAATTTTTCCAACAAAGATGATCGATATAGGAGTTTTTGGAGAATCATTCAACAATTTTATGTTTGATTTTTATGTGATACCCTCGTGGTATTCATTTTTAAGAAAATTAAAATCTACAATGTAATTATTAAATATGCAACTTTGTGTGTAACATCATAAGTTTCCTTTTTCTTTTTTTTTTTCCCCCTTAAATAGGTTTCCTACTTGAAGTAAGTGATAATTATGCTTAAGGTGTAAACAAGTTAAACTTAATCGTGAACTACTTTTATTCACTTGATACTCACTCAAATTTGATTTATGAATGGTGGAGTCAAGGTTGAACTCCAACAACTTGAGTAAATTATTTAGTCAAGTTTAAGCATCACAATGTTTAACTCAATTAGCTTGTGAACCTGTGTAATCAAGTTTAAGTTTTAGTTGAATTTAAGTTAGTTTTGGATGTTGATATTATTTTGATTAAAAGAATTTTTTTTGAATAAATCTAGCCTAAATGAGCTAATTGATCTCAAGCTTGAACATGAGTTCAAATTCCTATTCATTATGTATAATCTTGACTCGACTAGATTATGATCCCATGCCTTAAAAACTTCATCCTCAAGTCTACACAATAACTTGATTGTCTATCATACCTTCATGAAACACATAAGTGTAGTGCTATATTCTTTGTATTAGTTTTTTTGGTAATGATCAGTGATAAATTTATAATTACTCATTCTCAATATAATATTTCTTTTGTTCTTCAAGACATTCTTTTTTCTCTCTTTTTGGGCATGTTTTCCAAACCAATTTCCTATTTAATTGATCCCAATTTCTTTCCTTGCGACGCTCTTCTTAAAAGAGTTACTTTGCATAAAATACTTTCCCACCAAAAAATCATGGAAAGCATGCCAAGATAAAAATGCAAATTGGTTTTTGTTCCTAGTTAGAGACCACTACATTCCATTGAGAAGTCTAAGAAAGAGACAAAATAGCAGTACTATATTGATTTAATATTTGATCGTATATTATAAGTCATTTAAATCTTACCTTAAAATTCAATGAAGCCACCGTCCATACGTCATACAATTCATTTTTATATTATGTTTACATCAAAATTCGAGTACAACTAATATAATCTTAAGTGAGACTTTAATCTTTATATTTATATTATTACACCTAATAATTCCTCTAAATTATATCGTAAATCGTGAGAGATCTTTATTAATGAACTTATTTGATGTAAAAATACCAGTATATGAGATTTAAAAAATTACTTAATACACATTATCATATTTAAATGAATTTCCAACATAAATATAGCAAACTTAAAGGGATTATCCAATTTTATTTTTTACGAGTTAACAATGGGGTTCAACAGATAAGATGAAAGGTCCAATCCATGTGTGCACTCACGAATGGCCCATAATAGATCAACCTGGGCTCGTAAGCCCGAGTATGATTCGAGTTTTCTGGAATGACCCAGAGCGGTCCAAGATAAGACGTTAGACAATTATGGTATTGAATTATGTCAAAAGATTCGAGACAATACTAGAATTCTCTTTCACATATCTATATATACCTCTTGTTATCTAATCCCTTTGCAACCGACAAAAACAAAAGTGGATCCCCGTAGAACTTAAAGCTTGTATTGTTCTTCATCATCTATTTAAAGATATCACAAATATGTCTTTGATTCCAAGCTTCTTCGGAAACTCTGGCAGGAGTGTTTTCGATCCATTCTCGATGGACATATGGGAACCATTCAAGGATGTCCCATTCCCTTCGTCCTTTCTTTCTGCTCCTCGTTTTTCTGGAGAAACTGCCGCTTTTGCCAATGCACGTGTGGACTGGAGGGAAACCCAGGATGCGCATGTGTTCAAGGCCGATCTGCCCGGAATTAAGAAAGAGGAAGTGAAGGTTGAAGTCGAAGACGACAGGGTTCTTCAGATAAGTGGAGAGAGGAGGGTGGACAAGGAAGACAAGAACGATACATGGCACCGGTTGGAGCGTAGCAGCGGGAAGTTCATGAGGAGGTTTAGGCTGCCAGAGAATGTGAAGATGGACAGGATAAAGGCTTCAATGGAGGATGGTGTACTTACTGTGACTGTTCCTAAGGAGGAGGTGAAGAAGCCAGAGATTAAGTCCATTGAAATTTCTGGTTAAATGGGTTTGGAGAAATCTTGGAAATATGGGTTTTTTTTTTTTTAGTTTGATTTATATGGTTATGGGTGTCTCTGTCTGAGCGTGTTCTAGTGACATACGTGTGACTGTTGCTACTGTGTAGAAGTTTTGTTGTAGCTAAAGGAATGAAATATGGTTAGAGCTTTTCAATTCTGGTTTTTCATAGCTGTTTGGTCTTTTGCTTATAATGTTGTTTCAAAGATGATAAGAGTAGTCAATCGTTGTGATGTTTTTTCGGGCTTGGGATAAGAGTTTCTTTCAATTTTCGTTCTTGCTGTTGAAGGTTATATTTCAATTACGTTGACATAGGAGTTTCCGAACGAAAACATTTTAGGAGAAAAAATATAGAGGGTTAAATGTAATTTAGTTTATTAATTAATTGAATTTGACTAGGTGATTGGGTGCAAAGAGCAAGTTCTTGACTTAAGGCTCGTTGGAATGGAAGGTCTATTTCTTTGCGTGAGGGTTACATATCTAAAGAAGTTTTATATTGGGCTTGACCACATGCATGGTTTTTATTCAAATGGAGTTTATTTGAACTGCCAATGGCTAAAATGGGATAGCATCAATAACTAAAGTATTATAAATAACTATAAACTTTTCTTATTTGAATAGAAAATAGATAAATTAAAAAAAAGTCATTACTTTATTGAATTATCTTTACAAAAGAGTATACTCTAAATTATTAGAAAAAACGGTTACTTGTGTTTGAGCTTATTAGGATTGCCAACTTCTTCTACCTATGTTGCTTACCCTTGATCATCTTCTTATATGTTGTTACAAGTTATTTTTCTAAGTCTACGTGTAATACAAGTTATTCTTCTAAGTCTACGTGTAATACGAGGATCAAGCATGCATGTGATAGGAATTAGATTTTCATAGAACCTGTCATTAGAGCTCGAGTTAAGTGCCTACACAACTTGTTTCGAGAATCCTTCAAGAGAAACTTAATCCTGAGGAAGCTAACTTAATATCTTTATTCTTATCATATACTTATTATGTATTCTAACAAGTTCATTTACCAGTCCTACAAGGTGTCAAATTTCTTACACTTTTGAGTGAGTCGGGATCCTCATTGAAACTCATTTCGAAAGTACCTTAAAGACCGGTATCTTGAAGACTAATATATATATATATATATATATATATATAATATATATATATATATTTACTTGAATTATTTATGTTGTAATTTTTTTTACGGTACTTTCATTTATTTGTAATTATCTTTTAGGATCGACCACCCTAAAAGTGGTATAATTGTAATTTTGTAAACATTTTAACCCTAAAGGGGTAAGTATAAATACTTGCTTAAGTAAAGTTTTGAGGGGGGAATTTTTTAGAATACACTTCATCTTTTATGTGAGAGAATTAGGGTTTATTCGTTAATTCAATTGCTCTTATTAATTTCAATTCTAAGAATTGGAATTATGGCGAGTGCAATAAGAAAAAAATTGTGAGTAATATCAAAAACTTTTTTTTGTATTTCCTTTTCATCACTAGTGAGTTATATCTAAGGTTGGATTGGATGTTTCTTGGTTAGATTTGATTGCATTTATAATCAAATTATTATTACTTAATTGATTGGTTTTTAGCCTTGGTTTTTAACCTTCAATTTTAGCTTCATTTGAACCATAGATCAATTTGTTTGAGAAGTGGATCATAGAATTGGATCTTGTTGTTTTGTGTGTTAATCACGTGGGATTTCAAGTGTATTTAGTGTTGCAATTGAGGATTTCATCTTTGTAATATTGTTCCCTTGAAAATTATAACATTTGGCTCATCTTACATCATAAGGGATTGCAATTTTGTTGTCATTTGAATCAATTTTGATCTTATCGTTTTGGAGTTATTCAATTGGTTTATTTGCATGTGCTTAAACTCCCTTTTAGGCACATCAGCACGTAACCACATTACAATCAAACCCATCCATCGATATTTTTTTGGTGACTCTACTAGGGAGAGGAAGTTGACATCCTTATGACGATACCCCCAAGGAGAAGGATGCCTAATCCTAATGATAATATCAATCCAGATCATAAAGTTAACCTTGAAGTTATCAAGTTACTACCCTTACTTGAAAATACTGATCTTATCAATAATACTTAAGAGTCTCATCATGACAATGCCTAGGTGGTGCATGTCATTTAGGAAAACATTACAATATAATGAATACAAGGAGAAATCAAACAAACGTAAAAGTTCCAAAGACAAATTGCAACAAGCCAAAATGGAATAACCCAAACACCACACAAAAACACACTGAATCTCTTACTAGATATGATGCACTAGCAGAGGAGGATCCTAGCACAATATTGTTGATATAACACACAATAATCCTTATACCTTCACTCACCACGATCAAATGATTTATAAGAGTTTTCAATGATAAGAGACTAGCTCCCCTCGTCTATTGTAAAATGTCCAAAAAGCTTTCTTTTTGTTTCTATCAAAAGGGTATTTATAGTAACCTTCTAAAAGAGAAAAATGTTGGCTAAAAAAAAAAAGAAAACGCAAAGGAAACTGGCCTACATAATTTGTAAGTTGCCTAAGAAAGTTGCTAGCCTAAATGGAATTATCGCTAGTTCAAGGTGAGCTGCTCTCTGTTTTGTTTACTTGGTTGTCGTCTCGAAGCATTAATAAATGTACCCGATTGAATGTAAAACAATCATGTAAAAGAAATAAAGATACTATGTGATTTTTCCTCAGGTTTCATTTGATCAAGTAAAACTCTTAATGT
This sequence comes from Laguncularia racemosa, assembly GCA_037954665.1. NCBI lineage: Eukaryota > Viridiplantae > Streptophyta > Magnoliopsida > Myrtales > Combretaceae > Laguncularia > Laguncularia racemosa. The sequence goes on from JBBMOL010000072.1 coordinate 2,804,549, forward strand.
TAGATTCTGTAGTCCTTTGGTTCTAGCTCAAGTAAGTAGTTTTGTAACCGAAATGATTTGATTTTCATTATCTCCTCGAGCTTGTGGAAATTTTCCCTCAAATTCAATGGGTCTTCATGAAGATCTTTTAGTACGTAGGGTGATAGATCTGAAATATTGAAGGTAGTAGAAACATCGTAGTCTCTTGGTAATTCCAACCTATAAGCATTATTGTTGATGTGCTCCAAAATCTTGAAAGGTCCATCTGCTCTAGGTGAAAGTTTCTGTGACTTCTTGTGAGGAAACCGATCCTTACTAAGATGAATCCAAACCATTTCACCTGGATTGAAAATCTTGGTCTTCCTATATTTGTTACCTTGAAGTCATTGTTGCTCTTGAGTCTTCTTAAGATATTTAGAGGCCTTCTGATGAAGCTTTTGAATTTCCTGAGAATGCTCTACTCTACTCAAGTTTTCTTCCTTTGCTGCCAGTTTAGCTATCAAATCCAACGGAAGTGTAGGATTATAGCCATACACAACTTTAAAGGGAGGATTACTAGTTGAACTATGTGTCGACCTATTGTAAGCAAACTCAACAATAAGGAGACATAAGTCCTAATCGGTAAGATTCTTGTCAACCGTTGCTTTCAGTAAAGCACCAATAGTACGATTGACAACCTTTGTCTGGCTATCTATCTGAGGATGACATGATGTACTATACGTGAGCTTAGTACCAAGTTGCTTCCACAGTGTCTTCCAAAAAAAAAAAAAAAAACTAAGGAACTTAGTGTCTCAGTTAACATCATGTAGCCTTACAATTTCCCGCATAAAAAGATTAGCAATAAAAAATGCATCACCAATTTTGTGACAAGGTATGAAGTGGGGCATTTTATTGAAGCGATCTATGACCACCATGATAGAGTCTTTGCGTCTCTGTGTCCTAAGAAGACTCAAGAAAAAATCCATACTAATATCAATTCATGGTTGTGTGGGTAAAGGTAAAGGCATATATTCACCCAAAGTTTCCTTCTTTCCCTTGCCCTCTTATAAACTCCACATCTCTCCAAAACTCTGTGTATATCTTTCAACATACCCTTTTCAGTAAAAGTGTTCCTTTAACAATTCTTACATCCTCTTTTCACTAAAGTGTCTTCATAAGCCCCTAACATGAGCTTCTCATATCAACAATTCCCTCATAGATCCACAGGGGATACATAGTTTCCCTATTCTATACAGAAACCCATCTATCATATAATAACCATTTACTACATCTCCTCCAGATCTCTGCTCAACAATCAATTTCAAATGATCATCATGAACATATTGTTCCTTCATCAATTCAAATCCAAGCAACTTTGATTAAAGAGAAGTAATAAGTACATACCTGTGTGATAATGCATTAGCTACAACATTTGTACTCCTCTTCTTGTACTTAATCACATAAGCGAAGTTCTCTAGAAATTCCACCCACTTTGCCTAATGTTTAGACAATCGTTGTTGGTCCTTGAAGTGCTTCAAAGATTCGTGGCCTGTATAGATAATAAACTCCTTAGGAAGGAGATAGTACTACCATGACATCAATGCATGCACTAAGGAGTAACACTCCTTATTATATACTGAGTAGTTCAAGGTGCACCACTCAGTTTCTCACTGAAATATGCAATGGACTTTCTATCCTACATCAACATGACATCAATACCTACTCTTGATGAATCACACTCCAACTTAAAAGTTTTGTCAAAATTTGGTAATGCTAAAACTAGAACACTAGTTAGCCTCACCTTAACCTCCTCAAAACTCCTCAAGCCTAATCTCCCCAAACAAAAGGAACATTCCTTTTAGTTAATTTAGTTAGTGGACTCACGATGCTACTGAAGTTCCTGACAAATCTCTTATAAAAAGAAGCAAAACCATGGAAACTCCTCACATCAATTGCTGATCATGGTGATGGCCAATCCACTATGGCCTTAATTTTCCCCTCATTAACTCTCACACTCCAACTATTCTTGCCTATCCAACACATACCTCATCTACAATAAATACATTAGCCTCTCCTCTTGAATTGCCTCTTCTAGTTCCTTCCACCCTACAAATAAGGACTTCTTTTTAGTGGCTTTATTAATTTGTCTCTATGCCTTTTGTACTTTAGCTAGTGACACAGGATTCAAAATAACTCGCTTGCCATCCTTCTGGAGCTCATAGGTGTTCCTAAACCCATCATGCAATACCTTCCTATCAAATAACCACGATATATCAAGTAGTATATGTGATGCGCACATAGGAAGAATATCATAGATAATCTCATCATGGTATCTCTCCCCAATGCTGGATAGGACCTTAGCCCTTTAAGTAACGTGTAGACTACCTTGCTCACTTAACACAAAAATTTTTGCTACTTAATTTTACAATAATTAATTAATGATATATTAATGACTAATCACTTGTAATTAACAGATCATTAATAGCTACTTAATTTTATAACTAATTGTACAAAACCATTCATATATTTTACATTTGCAATCAATAAAAAAATTTTCACTAATTATTTTTCCAACAGTTAATTATTTACATATGAACGACTGATCACTGCTAATTAATAGTTAATTAAAAACAACTTAATTTCACAACTATGTTTACAAGAATAC